>JAWHQI010000028.1:10815000-12065000 GCA_033032865.1 Dactylorhiza incarnata | reverse complement strand
GCCTGAGGGTACCTTTACCTCCGCTCTCCTCCTGGCGGACACCGGGCTTGTACAACACCATACAAGACTCCATTAAGACATTACGAAATAATTGTTTTAAATTAAAATTTATAAAAGAAAAAAATATAAAAATAGTAATCATTGCAAAGTTTTGAATTCATTATTTTATATATATCTTTATAATATAAAACAATGTGCATATCTCAAGCACACCAAACTTTGATTTTTGACCGTCCGATCAAACAATTGAAATATGGATATATTTTTGGCCATCCGATCGATATACTTGGGTTTGCGATTAGCGAGAGCTTTGAAAAATGCAATTCTTCCAAACCCAAAAATCCCGACAGTGGCCCTTCCGCCAACGCCTGACCGAGCTATCTCTGCCGCCACCGACGCCCTGCCCGGCGCCCACCGGCGGGTTCGCCGGCCTCCGGCGAACCCGCCGGGGGTTGTCTGGCGGCGGTTGTCCGGCGGCGGTTGTCCGGCGAACCCTCCGGGGGTCTTACAGGCAGGGCCACGGCCGGCGGTGTCCCTGCCCGCCCGCCGCCGGACAACCCTCGGAGGGTTCGCCGGAGGCCGTCGAACCCGCATGTTGGCGCCGGGCAGGCCACCGACGGCAGAGATGGCTCGGTCAGGCTTAAGTGGAGGCGGAAGAGGGGGGAGGGGGGTCACAGTCAGGCTAAAGCGGAGGCGGTTATGTATATATATTAAATAACCGCCGAGGGGCAGGCGAAGCCCGCCTGAATGCGGAATAATTAAAATTTAGAAAATTTTAATTTTTTAAATTTTAAATAATTGTCGGGGGCGGGCGAAGCCTGCCGATGGGTCAGGCGAAGCCCGCCTGAATGCGACCTAAGGCCGCAGCGCCGTATCGAGAACGGGCGAAGCCCGCTTGAATGCCAAGCGGGCGAAGCCCGTAGCGATGCATCGAGAACGGACCTGAATGCGGAATAATTAAAATTTAGAAAACTTTAAATTTATCTTAAATTTTAAATAATTGTTGGGGGCGGGCGAAGCCCGCCGAGGGTGCAGGCGAAGCCCGCCTGAATGCGGCCGAAGGCCGCAACACCGTATCGAGAACGGGCGAAGCCCGCTTGCTTGAATGTCAAGCGGGCAAAGCCCGCAACGACGCATCGAAAACGGGCGAAGCTGTCTTATTATACTTATAGGCTTTATAGTTCATTTCCATTTTGTTATGCCCTCAGTGATGTTGCTTCTTAGCCATACATCAAACTAATATGGGGGCCGGAACCTAGCTTCAGGCCAAGATGTTGGGGAGAAGAGGCCATGGTGGCCTGCAATGAGGCATCTCCAGCGGTCGACGACGAGAGATGCAAGAATATCTGATCTATCACAAGGTACGACTCTGTCCTTTCAGTGGCCGGCGGAAGCAAAGAAACCGTAAATGCAGTGGGGAAACTAGAGAGAGGCAGTGGAGGCCGGCGAAGAGGCTTCTCCAGCGGTCGACGGTGAGAGGCGGGTGTTAGCATGTTTTTTTTTTATTTTTTATTGGTGTGGTACTAGCAAATGTTAGCGTGTTTTCTACATCAATTTCAATTAATATACTACTAGATATAAATAGGCAATTGTTAACCGCACCCCAGTTTTGGCTATCCGCAACCCTTTTAAATGAAGTATTACGAGTTTTTTTGGAAATACGCCTTCTACAAGCATTTTTAGGAAAAGTGTTCAACACGAAAGTTGTAGATATCATCGAGATCTACAACATTCGTGTTGAACATTTTTCCTAAAAATGCATGCACAATGCGTATTTCCAAAAATTCATTATAGTTACGCCCATGTTTCAATTCGGGCGGCAATACGTCTTGTGCGTGCATTTTTAGCGAAAGTGTTCAACACAAAAGTTGTATATCTCGACTATATCTACAACTTTCGTGTTGAACACGTTTCCTAAAAATGCTTGTACAAAGCGTATTTTTAAAAAAACTCGTAATACTTCATGTAAAAAGGTTGCGGATAGTCAAAACTGGGGTGCAGTTAACAATTGCCTATAAATATAGATATGTATTATGTACTGCTATTTTCTTCGCTGTCTTGTTATACTTGAGTTATATGAAAATACTTCAATTGAAAAGTTATGTAGTTTGGCATCACCTTAATTATATATACAAATATAGAGTTGTTAGATGTTCCCATCCATGACGCATCACAATTCACACACCGATTTTACATAAATGATTTCTAGCATTCTCCGCTAATAAATTAATATAAATTATTTTCACTTGCTTTGTTTTATATTTAGGTTGCTTTTATAATATTTAAATTTCGTTAGCACAATATATAAATTGTTTTGTCCGAGATTTATCTGAGATTAAGGATTTTTTAATGTTCTTATAACTAACTTTATATGAAGAGCTGCAAATAAATTTTTAAAAGAAAGCCAAATTAATTGACACGCAAAATATTATATTAATTTTAAAAGAAGTGGAAAATTATTATATTTTTTTAAGAGCCCGGTTTGTTTGGACATAATTGGAATTTGATATTAGAATTCGATATTGGGATTCGATATTCTGAATTTGAATTAGTCTAATTTCAATTCAGTGTTAGCTTAATAAACAATATTGATGAATATTATGAAATTAATCAATTCTTTTGTTCGTTTGTTAAATAAGATTAAATCTAAGAATTGAAAAATATTATGAATAAACTAATTTTTTTTACATATATAATAAAAAATGCGTCTGCTGAAAAAAATGAACGCCCGGGTGAAATACGCTTGCCCGAGCGACAATAGGCGCGCCCGGGCAAAAAACGCTCGTCGGAAGAAAACCCCCGCCCGGTCGAAAAACAAGCGCCCGAGAGACAAAACGTGCGCCCCGGCGACAAACAATGTGCGCGGGCGGCAAACAATGCGCCCGGGCGACAAACAATGCGCCCGGGCGGCAAACAATGCGCCCGGACGACAAACAATGCGCCCGGGCGAAAAGCGCGCGCTCGGGCAAAAAGCGCGCTCCCGGGCGAAAAGCACGCGCCCGGGAGAAAAGCGCGCTCCCCGGCGAAAAGCGCGCTCCAGGGCGAAAAGCGAGCGCCCGGGAGAAAAGCGCGCTCCCGGGCGAAAAGCGCGCTCCCGGGCGAAAAGCGTGCGCCCGGCGAAAAGCACGCGCCCGAGCGACATCCGCGCTCCCGGGCGATAAAACGCGCGCCCGGGAGACAAAACGCGCCCCCGAACGAAAAATGCGAGCCCGGACGACAATACGCGCGCCCAGGTGAAAAACGCCCACCCGGGCGAAAAAACGCGGACCCAGGCAAAAAACAAGCGCCCGGCCGAAAAAATGCAGCGCCCGGGCAAAAAACTCACGTCGGGGCGAAAAATGCGTTTCGGGCAAAAAAACACGCATCAGGTCTAAAATATGCGCCCCACTGCTGGATCATCGAAAGATTGTGAGTCGCTGCTGGAAAGTGGAGGAGGAGCCCTAACGAGTCAGAATGTCGAGGAGGAACGTGAAGCGCGCAGTTAAGGAGTCGTTGTTCATCTCTTTTTTATCGGGAGTAAATTGAACGAGTCAAACTCGCTCAATTCCGATATGTCCAGCTATATTTTATGTTTAGGCTAAAATCAATTTCATGATATTCAACTCAAATTCCAATTCTTAAAACTACATAAGAACCGAACGGCGTAATTGATATTCGTCATCGGATTCCAATTCTAAGACTTCAATTCGTGCAAACGAACGGGCTCTAAGAGAAAACAAGAAAATTTTAGAAAGTGGCACGTACTGCAATAAAATAGCAAATTAGAAAACAAGGAATGCTAAAACAAATTTCATGATAATTACCAGCAAATTTATCAAGGATTAGTTTTGACATCTCCAATAAAATTAGAAACAACAAAATTTTAGAATAAATATTTGAGGGAAAATTTTTGTTCTTGCTTAGAATCAATATTATTTGCATTTAATTTTTTATTGCAGATTAGAAATCAATTTAGTAAAAAAATTTTGTTTGCGACAATATGTCATTAGATTTTATTGATAAAATAAATATAAAATAAAGTTGATTTCTTATAAATCAAATAATTCAAGAAATCGATCATATTTTTTTCGAAAAAGATGGTTCAAGCTCAAATCTAAATAAAATTATGATAATAAAATAAATGTAAAAACTATTTATAAATTATAAACTAATATAATAATTTTAATAACTATACCGACATAATTAAATAAATATATAATATATAATATTTACTCAAAAAACTATATATTAAGTATGTTTATCAAACACCTTCAATAATAACATTATTATTATTATTTATAATTAAAATTATACTTCACTAATTCTATTTTTATATTATATTTTAATATAATAATATATTTATTAGATGATATGTATAATACATGTATTATTTACATACACACACGCGCGCACACACACACATAGATATATATATATATATATATATACGAGTGACAGGCACGGGCCTCCGGCCCGATCCAAGGCAACATTTGTCGTTAGGGCGACATTTGTCGTTAGGGCGACATTTGTCGTTAGGGCGACATTTGTCGTTAGGGCGACATTTGTCGTTAGGGCGACATTTGTCGTTAGGGCGACATTTATCGTTAGGACGACATTTGTTGGTGGAAAGGCTCGAGAAAACGGTGGAGGAAGGGGAGAAGAGCATTATCAGAGAAGTCGAAGAAATCGAGGGAGAGGTTGTGAAGGCTGGGGAGGCCGAGCTGACTCTTTTTGAGAAGCTTGTTGAAGGTATCAGGGAGGTTAAGGACAACTTCATTAAAGGGTTGGGCCAAGAAGAGATGGAGCTTCTGAATGATCTGAAGATTGAAGCCAGTGAGCTGGAGAAGGTGTTTAGGAGGTCGCTGTCGTTGAGGAAGCTCAGGTAGCTGGGCTTGTAAAGCCTGTGCGCGCGTGCCCGTGTGTGTGCGTTTGTGCGTGTGTGTGTGTGTGTGCGTGCGTGTCTGTGTGTGTGTGTGTGTGAGAGAGAGAGAGAGAGAGAGAGAGAGAGAGAGAGAGAGAGAGAGACAGAGAGACAGAGAGATGAGCATTAAAAATGAGAAATTGTAAATGTATAAGACCTTACAAAACTCTGAATATGAGTATATTTTTCTGCGGCTTGGATACAATGGCTAATGAGTAATCCTTATTGTTAAGAAGGATACAATCCACTCTGTGGGATATACAGCTAAGAATGATTTCATTGGGTATGGGGAAAGATATTCTAAAAATTTTAGCACTAAACACCTTCTAAAAAAACACCTTAAGAACACCTTAAAACACCTTCTAATTCAGAGGTTTTTTCACGTCGCATCCTAACTATTTAATTTAGGCACTTTGCATTTCTCAGAAGATTTAATATTGATATTTTGCATCCTCCTAATTAAATATTTATGATGCAAAATATCAATATTAGTCTTTGAGAAATGCAAAATATCAAATTAAATAGTCCCTCCTCCGCCGCCGGCCTGCCCGGAGCCCCCGGCAGGTTCGCCGGACTCCGGCGAACCTGCCGGGGTTAGTCCGACGGCGCTCCGGCAGAGCCACCGCTAGCATTTTCCCGGGCCCCCCCCTCCCCTCCTTCCCGCCCCGCTTTATTTCTGTTATAATTAAATTCATAAAATATTCTGTTCTAGCTCCAAATATCAAAAATCACACATCTGAATGGATTTGAAAAACACACCTGAATCACTTAAACATGTGATCCATATGACACATCATTTTTGTTTCAATAACTTCTGTCTTTCAGGTTTTAGGATCAGACAGTCATGCCATATATATTTAGAGGACAATTGCACATATTATGCCTGAAAATAATTGAAGAAATCATTTCTATCACATCTAAAATAGACAATATCAGTTTGATGAAACAGCTATGTGCCTAAATTAATAAAGATTACAAAAATTAGGGCAGCCAAAATAAAGCACAAATGAATTTTTAAAAAAATGTAAACAAAACAGAGATTGATAATATGTCAAAAATAGCTTATCAATGGCACACTAAGGCTCCGTTTGGGGGGACTTATTTTCAACGGTCAAGCGGTCACGAACACATGAACCGGACCTTAATTAAGGTCCGGTTCATGCGGTTGTGACCGCTTGACCGGTGAAAGTAAGTCCTCCCAAACGGAGCCTAAACCCCAACCCCATCACTCAAAAAGATCTTTCACTTCTTTTAAAAAAAAAGCGAATCTTTTTGCTGATATCCATCAATATGTTTTTTTTAGGAAGGAGCAAATAATCGGCCTCTGCTAAACAAAGCAATGGCTAGTAATTAAACTGTGGATTTAGCTGCAGCTCCAGAGATTGAGGCTTCAAATTGAATGAAAGACCATTCATTTTAACTGCTACTCACCTACTATGACTAACCCGAAGATGGAAATGAGGACATATCTTGTAATTAAGTGAAATCAGAACCATTGAAAATGTATTTGAGCCCCGCATGAGTATCCAAGTAGGAAGAACACCAAAGATATCTCTATTCTTAAAAAAAGTGAATATAAAAAAAACAGAAAATGTGAAAGCTGAGGCCGAACAGATTGGAAACTGATCTCGAGCTGAAACAGAGAGAAATGGATGGAGAGAGAGAGAGAGATAGAGAGATGTACCCATGATGTGGCCATGAATGTGGCGATGCCCTAGGATCGTTGAATGAGGCGACGGCTTGGTTGAGACTTGAGAGAGATCAATTGGCTCCCCACCCCAATCCCTTTTCCGTCGGCAGTCGTGAAAATGCCCTGGGTGTGCGTCTCTACGATTCCATGGAGGAAGAGGCGAGACGAAGCTTGAATATTCCGCGATCCATGGAGGAGGCCTGGATTTTTGTGGTCGATTAAAGAGGTGTTGGAGCCAACCTGAGCACGCTCTGACTCATCGTCTTCCCCAGCTGCGCCTTCTGGATGGCCAACCGCACATCCGTCGGCACTCGATCCAGCGACGCTGGCTCCGTCTGCCCGGCGAGATGCGCCAATCGACGGCAGGCGGGCTGCGTCAATCGGCGGCAGGAAAATGGATCCCCCGTGTACGCACGGCGAGAAGGTTTCTCCATTGCAGAGGCCTTTGACTTCGCCAGCCTTCACAGGAGTCCGCCTTCAAAGGACGAAGCACTGGAGTAATCGCGATGCCCTAGATAGGGAGGCGGGAATGTCGCGGGCGGAGAGGAGCCTTTGTTGTCGGTTCTTGTAGAGGAATAGCATGAAAACGTCGGATTGCAGAGGAGATCGATGGATGGCGGCCGACGAAATGTAGAAGCAACACGCAACACGCGAGGGAGAATGAATATCGTGGGGCTCGCCCGGGGGCACGGGAAAATGATGGGAGGGAGGGAGGGTTGATTTAGGAAATTGGCTATTCGCAGGTCATTTTTTTTATTTGATTTGAGATCAAACGGCTGTGATTTATTTGTGTCTCAATTTTCTTGCCATAGACTTCCTATTTTCCTTGCCATGGACACAAATTTGATATTTCTTTTTAATATAGTATAGATATATATAAGTTACCGTTTATAATTTATAAGTTATAATATAAGTTGATGTGCACTAATATTATGAGTTCTCATATATATATATATAAAATCGGGTGGCAGTTAGTCAAAAATCTCACCCCTCCACTAAGATAATGGGGGATGAGTGAGAAAGTGGACAAAACCCACCATCTCCATAGCTAACCACCCGTACAACCGTGCGGGCAGTACGCGCTACAGGGCCACAAACCACCGCACGCAACAGCACCACACGTGGTTGTACCGCGTGTAACCACACGCATAACCACACGCGCTATCGCGCCCAACTCACACGATGGTACCGCGCGTGATAGCGCGCAAACCACCTCCCCACGTGGGGCGCGGTCTAACCGCGCCCCTCGCATGGGGTGCGGCCAAACCGCGCCCCTCGCATGGGGTGCGGCCAAACCGCACCCCCCATGGGGGTGCGGCCCAACCGCACCCCTATTGGGGTGCGCCCAAACCGCAGCCGTCTTGGGGTGCGGCGAACCCACACCCCCCCTTGGGGTGCGACCTAACCACACCCCTCTTGGGGTGTGGCCACGCCGCACCCCTCATAGGGGATGCTGCCAAACCACACCCCTCTCCTACAGGGGGCCCTGCGGAACCTCCGGCTGAGGCCGCACCTCCCAGACAGGTGTTGTCGAAATCCAATTCCCCCTTGGGGACGCGACTTCTTGTTTCCCATCTCCCCGTGCGCTCAGAATGTCTGCCCGCGCGCTCAGAACTCTCCTGTGTTCATTGCGCGCCCAGAACACTCCTATGTTCATTGCAAGCTCAGAACATTCCCTCGTTGCGCGCTCAGAACGCCCCCGCGCTCATTACGTGCTTAGACCGCCTCTCCGTTCGCTCAGAACGCTCCTGTGTTCATTGCGCGCTCAGAGCGCTCCCGCGCTCGTTGCACGCTCAGAACGCCCCCGCGCTCATTATGCGCTGAGAACGCTTTCGTGTTCATTGCGCGCTCAGAGCGCTCCCGCGCTCGTTGCGCGCTCAGAACGCCCCGTGCTCGTTGCGCGCTCAGAGCGCTCCCGCTCTCGTTGCGCGCTCAGAGCGCTCCCGCTCTCGTTGCGCGCTCAGAATGTTTCCACATTCCCGACACGAGCGCAGTTAACGTTTCCTAATTTCTCAGATTGCAGGACCCGTTCGTCGCTTTCATCACCTTCAACGAAGCTGCCCGATCTGCCTGATCTGCCCGAACTGCCCGAAGGGCGAAACGATCATTTACGAAAAATGGCGATCCGTATGCTCCAAATCGACCAGCGTGATTCGCCCGTCAGGTGGTTACGGTGGTTACGATGGTAAAATTACCGGGCTACCCCCGGCCAAAGCTATAAAAAGAGCTCAAAGCCTCCATTTCAAAACACCTTGCCTTCTACGCCCGAGAAAGCTCCTTAGAAGATTTCCCTGGACTTCTCCTTCGGCGCTTGAAAATCTCCTTTGGCTCTCGAAAATCTCCTTCGAATCTTTGAAGATCTCCTTCGAATCTTCAAAGATCTCCTTCGAATCTTCGAAGATCTCCTTCGAGCCTTCGAAGGTCGCAAAAGGTGTAACATCCCCCAAACAACTAGACCCCCCAAGATGGTTTTGTGATGACTAGAGCATGACAAAACCATAGGAAGCACAAAGGGAGCATAAAAGCTTAGGAAGGAAGGAGGAAACCACCTTGGTCTGCAAATAGTAATTTCCAGTTACCAAGCCTAGGGTTGGACTTTAGGGCCTCACCTTGATTCTTTGACACCTCCATAGCATACCTAACCCTTTAGGGGTTCCCTTAGAGCACCAAGGACCCATTGGGGTCAACCAAAGAGGCCAAATTGACCAAAGTCAACCCTAACCCTAAATTTGTCAAAGTAGCCTAATTAGGGTCAATTGGCCTCCACCATGCCAAATTGACCTTGCACTTACCCTTATATGGATACTAGGGACCCAATGGACTAAAAACCCCCATCATGGGGCCACCAATTTGACCAATTTGATATAAGTCAACTCTAGCCCTGTATTGGTCAAATTGCCCTATTGTGGGTCAATTGACCTCCACCTTGCCAAATTAACCATACCTAGATCTTCCTAACCCTTAGGGGAGTCCAATGAGTCACTAGACACCCATTGGGGCCAACCCAAATGGTCAAATTGACCAAAGTCAACTCCACCCTAAATTTAGGTCAAAATGACCTATTTTGACCTAATCAAGCCCAATCCACTTGAGCTAGACCCAATTGGAGTGTCCCAAAAGCTTCATGGGCCTGATGTCTACTCAAGGGTCCATACAATTTCTGGAAATGATGACTAGGAGAGAGAAAGTGCAATTTCCCCAATTTTGAAGAGGGGAAAGAAGAGAGAGAAGGCCATTAATGGCCATGGGAGGCCAAGGGCCTCTCCTCTTCATCTCCAATGTCTTTGTACACCCCCCTCATTAGTTTTGAGGAGTTTAATAGCCATGGCTGTCCACCCAAGTGCCTGATTTAGTAGAATTCCAGTTTTGGCCAAAATTCTTAATTGTCATTAATGGTGAAATTGGAGGTTTCACCTCTCCCCCTTCCACAAGTGGCTCTTTAAAAAGCTTCACAAGGTTGTGAGGATAATTTTCCACCACTCACATGAAGATTTCGAGCAACTTGGTGTGGAGGTTGCAAAGTCACCAAACTTAGGATCGGCCATGGCAAGGAGGGGATTTGGCAAGGCTTCAAGGCTCCAAGAAGGTCTGGTTCTCTCCTCTTCTCATATGGATAGATCTACATCTAAATTCGGCAAGGATTGGGGCCAATTGGTCCCCATTCCAAATGGCCGAAATATCCATTTTTTTAGAGATTTTCTTCTTGCCTAAACCGCCGGTTCCGGCCACCACCGGCCGGCCAAGACCTCCCATCGTCGGCCACCACCTCAAGGAAGGTGGTGGTGGCATTGGTCGGCCGGGGAAGGGCGTGGGTGGCCGGAAAAACCAAGATAAAGGGGCTACAGGTCGGGGCAATCTGGACCCTTGGCTGAAGGAGGAAGATGATCAGCTGCCACATGATCTGCTTCAAGATTCGTGCAGAATCAAATAATATAAATCCTTATATATTGTATTTTTCTGTCCCATTACTGGCAGCACATAGAATTAATTATTAAAAATACTTAAGGACTTTTACAGAAAAAGTGTTCAACACCAAAGTTGTAGCCCTTGGTGTTTACTTTAATTTAAAATTTGTTTTAGCCCAAAAGAAGCAATGTAGCTCCCTGTAGGTCTATTTTGGTGGGACTGGTCCCTATGGTAGGACAACCACTATTTCTTGAATAACTTTTGATTGGGAAATGATATTGACTTGAAAATTGAAACATGGGATACTTGTACCTACACCCTTAACATATGCAAAGATGGGAATTTTTGGAGAACATTTTTCTAAGGTTTTTGTAAAAATTTAATAATCCATATACTAATTAGTTATAGGGTCTAATGACCTCCAATCCCCTCCAAATTTTGGTGGGTTCTCTTTAGGGTTGTTATATGACCCTGATAAACATTTCAGCCCAATTGGGACTGATTTGGTTGGGTAATTAGTTAAACCAATTTTGGTCAAACTAGATCAAACTAGGTCAAAAGTGCACATGATGGAATTAGGTGGTCAAATCTCATCAAAGTGGTGTGAAACTGTCCACTGGTTTAGGATCACCTAAGACACCCCCATGAGTCATTTGGTGTGATGTGGGATGGATATGCCCTAGGACCCTAGTTCAAATCCTAGGGTTGCACTTTAAGCCTTGTGAAGGACATAGGGGCATATGTCCTTGAATGGTCATGAAACTTGGTAGATAAATTAATAGGTGTAAATATGCCTTAGAAAATTTATGAGAATTTTAAGAACACTTATCCCTTCTGATTTAGGTTATAACATTTTTATGGAACCTTGTTATAAGAGAAATTTACATGCTCAAATTATCTTGGATGTTGATGAAAGTTTAGTAGAACCCTCGTAATCATGATATAGGACTCTGATAATTTTTGTGTAATTATTGGATTGATTTAATTAGCACTTCATTTACAAGTCATCTATTTTGTCTTAGAAATATATTAAATAAATGAGGGCCAACTATCCTTTGAAAAATTATGAAACTTGGTGATAGGACATTTTAGGGCATTAGAGAGCTCTGTGATTTTTTGTAAAATTTTTGGAGTTATTTATCAGTAGGTTACTTCAAAATTTTCCCTAGTATGGGTTTGCTTAGGATATTTATTTATGTAACTAATTAGTTCTGACAAATTCTAAAATTTAGTCAGTAAACTTTTCTGATCAATATAAAGGTCTGATAATTTTCCCATAATTTTTGGACAAGTAGTTTTGGTGGTTCCTTCATTAATTTCTAATTTTGGATAAATGTTCAATATTATAATTAGAGACCAATACCTTATTGCAAAATTGTGATATTCTGTATTTACTGTTATTTTGACATCATAGATTTTCCATAATGTTATGAGGGTCATATCATGAGAAGATCTTACACTTCATGTTCAATTTCATACTTGGTCAATGTTGGAGAAATTATAATAATTTCAAATTAAATAAGGAAAAATATGATCCTCTGGATTTGGTCTTAGAATATCATGATAGACTCCCAGTAATAATCTTGAGTCAGTTGGTGAATATTTGGAGTACCTCCTCTTTATGCACCCATATAGCTTATTTGGTCTGCGTATAGTAAAACTGTAAAACTTGGGTAAATTGAAGACCAGTAGGTTGGAATGGAAGGTAGATGGTATACCTAGTCTGTTTGAGAAGATTTAAGGTTACCAAAAGGAGTTATGAGATGACAGTGGGCTTGGTAAGTTAAGGGTAAAGTTGTGCCCGAGATTGATGAAAGATCGTCTTTCCTGTAGGGAGTCAGAAAACACTTAGGAGGTTAATTCAAGTGAAATGTTAAGAGGGGTATTCTTATGGGTAGATACCAATAATACCAAGTGTCTTGTGAAAGGGAGCTTTGGGGTGTCATCCCATTATAGTTCCTAGTACCGTAGCGAGCCCCTCACAGGGTAGACCTCGGGAAGTCCAAGATTAATCATAAATTGTAGGGATAAGTTGATGTACAAGATTAACTTAATAATACACACACACACCGTGGTTATGGGAGGTTAGTTGGTTTGGTTGTACGAGCGGTAGGCTCGGTGGTTGTAGCGGCCGACTAGTTAGTCCGGTGAGTTTGTGACTTAGAAATGCTTGTTGGTACGGATGGGTCGGTCCGGCGAGCCGGTGGCTCGGAAGGTTATGGTAACGGGCGGGTTAGCCCGGGGAGCTTATGGCTCAGAGATAGAAGGTAAACATGTTTGCATGTGCATAAATGTGGTGGGTCTTCAGTATTGGACGGTCGTCACACCGACGTCAATACGTTGACTCGGCAAGTATGGAATTTGCACTTAGCCATAAAAGTACGGTGGTCCAGCCAGTAAGAGTACGCATATGCTCTACGGTTTTGTGTTGAGGCGTACGATAGGTCTAGACTAGGTAGTGTGAATACCAACCTAGAGGTGGGCGAGGCCCAACCCACCGCTTTCGTTTGCCACTACGGGAGTATCCTGGGAGTCTTGCTAGCTCTAAAAAGGGGAAACTAAAGGTCTGTGCGCATAGAGTCGAGGTGTGTGAGTTGCACTTGTGTCAACATAGCATAAACTGCATAACTCTGCATATCATGACATAAGCATTGCACTTCAACCCCTACCCTTATCGTATAAATTGGTTATGAGACTTTTTATACGATAGGCCCTGCTAAATGATCCTTTGGTCTATAGGTTTGTATGGGCATTCCTATAAATCAATGGTTACTTTTCCATTATGTACCTACCTTTACTTACAGTTCTTTACTTGCTCTTTACCATGCTCTATTACTGCTTCAATTATCTATATACACATATGTAGTTGTAGACATTTCCTGTAGATAAGATCCGTCGTCATCTGCTTGTTTTATACCCCTTGCTGTCCTCCGCTTCATCCTCCCGCACGGGAGCCATTGGGGGAGGGGTGGGGAACATAAGGCTTAGTCTTTTTGACTAACGGTCGGTGGACCATATCATTTTAGGGGACCGAGGAGATGCATCAGCACAAGAGGCCGGTGTAGACGGAGGCGGGCCTGTCTAGTACAGGAGCACCAGTTTCAGGATCAGTGAGTGATTATTACTTAGCTTCCGCGAGTGACCTTGTAGTTAGGACATGAGACCTTTATTATTGTAACCTTTGTTATTTCAGTTATATCATGTGGACATTTATTATATATAACATGTGATTGTGGACTTGAACTTCTATTTGTTCATTTATAGTTTTCTTCTTCTGTGATCGATATGGCCGGCAGGATCGGCGCTTGGTAATGACGACCTTCCCGTGTGTTGGTGTCACCGGAAAGCGGCGGTTCTGGGCATAAGACCCAGTTTTGTAGCAAAAAATGGGGTCTTAAAAAGGCGACTTGGCCTTCTCACTTTTGTTCTCTCCCCCGTTCTCAGAAGAAAATACTTAGTTTTCCAAGAGGTGGCCTGTCACCCTCGGAGTCCTCTCTCTCCAGCAGTGTAATGAGCAGCGGCCTGTCGCGCTCGTGTTCTCAATCTTCAATTGTAACCCCCAGAAGATAGTGGAAGTTGGCCGGCACAGCTCCAATCGCGTGGTTTTTCACCCTTTCTGGGTTTTCCACGTTAAAAGTTGTTGTTTATTGGGTGTCAACTTATCACCTAGAGGGGGGGGGGGGTGAATAGGTTTTTCAAATTATTTTATCCCCTTTAGGTGTCCTTGATTTCTGATTAGTAGTTCTATAAATTATAAATCACAACACAAAAAAGCACACAATGATTTATAGAGGTTCCTCAAGACAGGGTGTCTTGAGTAGTCCTCTTTCCCTCTGCGCCTACCTAGCAGTGTGCGAGGCTCGGCAAACTCCGCCAAATTTTCAAGCCCGCAAGCCTTACAACACGGACCCGCAAGTCCTACAACCTAAGCCCGCAAGCCCCTACTGCACCCGAGCCCGCAAGCTCGACAATCAGGCCCTCAAGCCCTACACAACACAGACCCACAAGTCCTGTGCCTACAGCCTAAGCCCGCAAGCCCTTACTGCACCCAAGCCCTCAAGCTCGACAAAATCGGACCCGCAAGTCCACTGCCCTGGCCCTCAAGCCTCACAGCTCTCCATCCCTCAAGCTAGACAAAGTCGGACCCGCAAGTCCACTGCCCTGGCCCTCAAGCCTCACAGCTCTCCATCCCTCAAGCTAGACAAAGTCGGACCCGCAAGTCCACTGCCCTGGCCCTCAAACCTCACAACTCTCCAGCCCTCAAGCTAGACACTTAGGCCCTCAAGCCTTACAACAATAAGAGATTTTATAGTAATAAAAACTGATTCTTCTGCCTGATGAAGATCGACAACTTAGCCTGATGGAGATCGACTTCTTGAGGTTGAAGAAGATGTTTCTGATTCAGATCTTGAAAGCACAGTTCTTCTGCAATCTCTTTTCTTAGTCGGATGAGGAACGACTTCTTATCAGTCAATGGAGATGACTGATTTTTCTGAGAACACTTGATTCTTGTTCTCTACTTCTTCTTCTTCTTCTCCGCTAAATGTTCTATTGTATTGAGAAGCAACGACGGGATTCTTTTCTTTTCTTTTTCAATCTCGAAGATTACTTTTTCTAGGGCATCACTGTTCCCTTTTATAGGACGGAATAACTGCTTAACGATCACATATTATGTCCTTTAATGTCAGACGCTCATTCCTTAAGAGCACGCGCTGATTGGACAATCAGGTGGCGGCATTAATTGCTGACAGCGCGACCGCAATATTTGAATTCTGTCTCGACGATATTTCTAGATTTATGACGATACTGATAGCTTTACGACGATATGGAAAATATCTCGACGACAGGACTTTGTCAATGCCTTAGGCCTTGGAAGATCTTCAAGTCTTCTAGCTTCTGCCTCTGACATTGATATCTCGAGGATACGAGATATTCTGGCATTTCTGCATATACATCGATATGCTAACTCAAACTGTGTCGTCGTGATCTTCTTTCTTGTAGACTGTCGTCATAATCACTTTGTTCTTTCGACGACATAAGCGATATCATGTTGACAGACTCTTCTTTAGCAACTGCTTGTCTTCAGCTGTCCTTGTTCAGTCTTCTCGACGCCACGCCTTCTTTACGACGATATCTGTTCTTCTAGACGACAAGGCTACTTTGATGAGATCGACGATACTGCATCTTCTCGACGACATGGATTCCTTGATGATGTCGACGATACTGCATCTTCTCGACGAAATTCCTTCCTCTTGAATCTGTCTCAGCGGTTGGGCTGAGATGGCTTCCTCTTCTCAGCGGATTCGTCGATCTGTTGAGAAGTTTCTGCGTTCGACGAACTGCATTCTTCGTTCAACGAACAGCATGCTGCGTTCGACAAACTTCATTCTTCTGTCCCTTCTCCACGTTCGACGAACTTCATTCTTCGTTCGACGAACAGCATTCTGCGTTCGACGAACTCGCCAAGTCTCAGTGTTTGCTTCTGTCCTTTCTTTGCGTTCGACGAACTTCATTCTTCGTTCGATGAACAGCATTCTTCGTTCGACGAACAGCATTCTGCGTTCGACGAACTCGCCAAGTCTCAGTGTTTGCTTCTGTCCTGTCTTTGCGTTCGACGAACTTCATTCTTCTTTCGACGAACAGGATTCTGCGTTTGACGAACAGCATTCTGCGTTCGACGAACAACATTCTGCGTTCGATGAACTCGCCAAGTCTCAGCTTTTGCTTTGCTCATCATCATGACGACAAGCATACTTTATCGACGACATCTCCTATTTTTCCTGAGATTATGAGCTAGAGAAGTGATCAAATACAAACTGAAGTAGTCTTGACTTGGTGACTTCTTCAAATCAGGAATCATGTGGGCAAAGGTCTTCGTGTCACTTACTAACTCACTCATTGACTATTTGCTCGCTCGGTTCGCATCTGAGCTAAGGCTATTCAATTCGACCGGTATACCAGAGCACCCGAGCGATCCGCAATAATTTGATGCGTCTATGGGAATAGGATTCTCAAAGCTCTGCAATGACTCACTGAAGGTAGTACTTTCCACCGATTGTAATGGGAAGACGAAGTGCTCATACTACTAAAGGATCGATCCCTGAAGGACGCGTCGATCCAGCTCCTTCTCATTCATTTATTAACGAACCTCTCGCTGAAGAGGCAGTGCTTGCGCCCGCGGCAGCACTGGAAGGACACATGCGATGAATGGCAGAATAGCAAGCCGAGATGCTGACCCTCGTGAGAAATCTTGGGGCTCCTCGAGCTCCCGTTCAACCTCCCACTTTGAACGTTCCGCCTCCCCCGACTCTGAATCATGCTCCAAACGAGGAGGTCGTTCGAGAAGAAGATGCATCGGAGGAGTTCTCTGATGTCGCGAGCTCCACTCATCCCGCTCGGTTAGCTAGAGGACCAGAAGCTGATCACCATCACCCGCACCTGGGAAGGGTTGTCCCTGGATAATTGATAGGAAGAACCATTCGGGAAGAGATACGTGTTATGATAGCAGAAGAGTACGGTCAGGCAGGGCGACGTGCAGATCTCGCCCACCGTCCCATGCACCGTGGCTCTCCGCTATCGCCATAGGTCTTGGCCCATCCAGTTTCGAATGGTTTCAAGCTCCCTAACATCGAAACATTCGACGGGATGGATGACCCGTTAGAACATGTCAACCACTTCGCTACCATCATGAGACTCTATAACGCTCCAGATCAGCTCCTCTATCAAGTGTTTCCAGCAACCTTGAAAGGGAAAGAGCGCACTTAGTTCCATTCTCTGCAAGATGAAACAATCGATAGCTTCACGGAAATGGCACAACAATTCATAAACCAATTCATTGCAAACCGCAGAACCGTCCGGGACCCCTCCCACCTTTCAGGAATACGCCAGAGCGAGGGAGAGACCCTCAAGGATTTCTTCTGCCGCTTTACCACTGAGGCACGACAAATTCCATGAGTAGACCCCGAGCTTCTACGATGAGTTTTTCTTGGAGGGCTCTGCCCTGGTGGCTTCTACTCTGCACTGATGCAGGAAACTGTGACTAGCTACCCAGACCTCGTTCAGCGAGTAGAGACCCAGATAGCAGCAGATGAGGCAATTAAAGCGCCGCCGGCAGTTCGAGGGGAGCTCGAAGAGGAAGAAAGAGGAGCCGCTATCGCAGACGTCTCTCAATAAAAACAACAAGCATCACGACAACCCCAACCGAGACCGAGAATCTCACCACATCAAAACTACACTCCCCTGAACACTACCAGGACTAACGTTCTCTTCGCCATCCGTTATAGCAACGCGCTCCGCAAGCCCGAGCCGCTTGCGCCGAGCAGAGGAAACAAGTCGTGATATTGCGACTTCCATCGCGGGCATGAACACAGTACTAAAAGCTACACGCGGTTGAAGGTGGAAATCGAGAGTCTTGTCCAACAAGGCCTCCTCGGAAGGTTTTTACTAAACCAAGTCCCGAACCAGCACGGACCACAGGCTGGCAATCCAGTAGAGGACAACATCGTACCTCGACGCGGATGAGCGAGAGGTACCAGGCAGGGGAACTTTCCCCTAGTAGAGCGCGCACAGCCCGCATCTCATCTATCATCAATTTCTATTTACTGCTTCTTCCAGTTTTCAGCTTTTAAAAAACAGTAAGCCACAAGATTGTACTTGTGCGTATGTATCCATTGTGTATTTAAAATTACTACAGCTATTTTTTGGCTCTATCAGCGATGTGAATCATCTAAACTAAGGCTACAAAAGTCAAGGTCACGATCTTCGGTACTAACGCCTAGCAGCAAACTCGTCAACGTGGTAAAGAGAAGAGGCCTCTCGCGAGTGGAGGATAAGCGTCGAGTATGACAATCTTAACTAGGTCGGCCCAAAAGACCACCTCGCTTAAGCACTGCTTGGGCACCTGGCCTCAGCGCTGCTTGGGTGCCTCGCCTCAGCGCTGCTTGGGCGCCTCACCTCAGCGCTGCTTGGGCTCCTCGCCTCAGCGCTGCTTGGGCGTCTCGCCTCAGCACTGCTTGGGCGCCTGGCCTCAGCGCTGTTTAGGCCCGTCGCCTCGGCGCTGCTTGGGACCCTGGCCTCAGCGCTCTTTAGTCACCTGGCCTCAGCGCTGCTTGGGCACCTGGCCTCAGCGCTGCTTGGGCACCTGGCCTCAGCGCTGCTTGGGCACCTGGCCTCAGCGCTGCTTGGGTACCTGGCCTCAGCGTTGCTTGGGCACCTGACCTTAGCGCTGCTTGGGCACCTCGCCACTGTACTGCATGGGCACCTTGCCTCAGCTCTGCTTGGGCACCTTGTCTCAGCGATGCCTAAGCACCTTGCCCCTGCGCTGCTTGGACACCTCGCCACCATGCTACTTCGACACCTTGCTACCAACCTACCCAGGCCTCAACGCTAAATGACAAGCTCGTCACAATATCCGACACAATCATGAGGCGGCAAGCTCGTCAAGATCTCCGACGCAATCGCTGGGCAGCAAGCCCGCAGCCGATCAAGACGAGATAGAAGTTTCTCCCACAACTAGAGCCAAGCGACGACTTCCGGCACGTCGCACGAAGATGGCGGTGATCTAAATTTTCGCAAAGAAAAATCAAAACCTCCAAAATCCTCCGCGCAGTAATCCAGACTCCAAAGGTTTGGAGGGGGCTCATGAGGTGCACTCATATTATGGGTACTCATCTACATATACAAAACCGGGTGGCGGTTAGTCAAAAACCCCACTCCTCCACTAAGATAATGGGGGGGATGAGTGTAACGACCCATGCCCGACTCGTCAACAAGAGATCCAGCGGGACCCAGCCAGGCCGCTACCGGGTTGCAGCCCAAGCACCTCAAAGCCTCTCCGCGCCACTATTTCTCAGCAACGGCGCATTGTTGAGGCCGGGTCTTGAACCCGCAACCTCCTTGATAAGGAGTTTTCAATGTCAATTGAGCCGCAACAATGCGCCGTTGGGGATGCGGGTTCAAGACCCGGCCTCAACAATGCGCCGTTGCTGAGAAATAGTGGCGCAGAGAGGCTTTGGGGTGCTTGGGCTGCAGCCCGGTAGCGGCCTGGCTGGGTCCCGCTGGATCTCGTGTTGACGAGTCGGGCCTGGGTCGTTACAATGAGTGAGAAAGTGGACCAAACCCACCATCTCCACAGTGAACCACCGGTACAACTGCGCGGGCAGTACGCGCTGCAGGGCCACACACCACCGCGCGCAATAGCACCACACACGGCTGAACCACGTGTAACCACACGCGCTACCGCGCACAACTCACGCGATAGTACCGCACGCGATAGCGCGCGTGGTAGCGCGCGAACCACCTCCCTACGAGGGGAGCAGTCTAACCGAATCCTTCATGGGGGTGCAGCCAAACTGCACCCCTATTAAGGTGCGGCCAACCCGCACCCCTCTTGGGGTGCGGCCAACCCGCACCCCTCATAGGGGATGCGGCCAAACCACACCCCTCTCCTACAGGGGGCCCTGCGAAACATCCAACCTAGGCCGCACCTCCCAGACAGGTGTGGCCGAAACCAAATTCCCCCTTGGGGATGCGGTTTCTCATTTCCCAGCTCCCCGCGCACTTAGAACGCCTCCTAGCGCGCTCAGAATGCTCCCGTGTTTATTGCGCCCCCAGAATGCTCCTGTGTTCATTGCACGCTCAGAACACTCCCTCGTTGCGGGCTCAGGATGCCCCCACGCTCATTACGCGCTAAGAATGCCTCTTCATTTGCTCAGAATGCTCCCATGTTCATTGCGCGCACAGAACGCCTCTTCGTTCACTCATAATGCTCCTGTATTCGTTGCGCGCTCGGAGCGCTCCCGCGCTCGTTGCACGCCCAGAACGCCCCGTGTTCGTTACGCGCTCAGAGCGCTCCCGCGCTTATTGCATGCTCAGAACGTTTCCACATTCCTGACATGAGCGCAGTTAACGTTTCCTAATTTCTCAGATTGCAGGACCCGTTCGTCGCCTTCATCACCTTCAATGAAGATTCATGAACTGCCCGATCTGCCCGAAGGGAGAAACGATCATTTACGAAAAATGGTGATCCGTGTGCTCCAAATTTACCAGCGTGATTCGCTCGTCAGGTGGTTACGGTGGTTACGGTGGTTACGACGACAAAATTACCAGGCTACCCCCGACCAAAGCTATAAAAGGAGATCAGAGCCTTCATTTAAAGACACCTTGCCTTCTATGCCCGAGAGAGCTCCTTCGAAGATTTCATTGGAATTCTCCTTCGGCGCTTGAATATCTCCTTTGGCTCTCGAAAATCTCCTTCGAATCTTCGAAGATCTCCTTCGAGCTTTCGAAGGTCGCGAAAGGCGACTTGACCTTCTCACTTTTGTTCTTACCCTGTTCTTAGAAGAAAATACTTAGTTTTTCGAGAGGTGGTCTGTCACCCTCAGAGTCCTCTCTCTCTCTCTCTCTCTCTCCACCAGTGTAACGAGCAACGGCCTGTCACGCTCGAGTTCTCAATCTTCAATTGTAACCCCCCCAGAAGATAGTGGAAGTTGGCCGGCACAGCTCCAGCCGCGTGGTTTTTCACCCTTTCCGGGTTTTTCACGTTAAAAGTCTTCGTGTCACTTACTAACTCGCTCATTGACTGTTTGCTCGCTCGGTTCGCTTCCGAGCTAAGGCGGTTCAATTCGACCGGTCTACCAGAGCACCCGAGCGATCCGCAACATAAGTACTATACAGTTATTAAGGAAAAATATACTTTATAACAAATTTGTCAACATGGCTTGTGGTTAGTTGCATAGTAATTATAAAGGAGGTCTTGAGTTCAAATCTTAGTTGTCGCATAATAACTATATATTATAAAGGAATTTATAAAATAAATATTATTTTTGGATAAATATTTTAAAAACCGAACATTTAATATAAATTTTGGATTAGCTTCAAAATCTTTTGTAGATAGTATTTAATTTGATAATCTCAGCTTTTACAACATCTTTCGTGGTAGGATTAAGCGGATGCTAAGGTTGGATGGAAGGGAAGAAACAATCTTCTAATAAAATTTTGTTGATAGAGAAAGTTTCGATAGTCCCTATAATCACAGAAATTCTCCGGGCTAAGACGTGTTTGTGGGCAAGCAAAACCTTCAACAACTTTGACATTTCATTGTCGGAGAGGTTGTAAGAAATAATTATGGGGAGTTTAAAATTTATGTCTAAAAAAGCATATTTTAAATGATCAGGAAGTTTTTGTAACTCCAATTCGGGGGATCTTCTATAGAAATCTTAGGGAGAAATGTTTGGGTAAAGGTATTGAAATAAAATCCTTAAAATTAAGTTCAGAATTATATCCATCTAGAGAATTAAGGTAGTGATGAAAATTTGCTTGATCAATGTTCTTATCATGACTGCTATTAAGGGAAAGTTGAAGTGGATCATTATATAAGTTATTTGGTGAAAAAGTATTTGCAAGATACTTAGATCTGTACTTAGGATCATCAAACTCCAATGTTGTCTCATAATTCCACTAATATAGTTCACTACTATTTTATTAGTGTTATGCTATAGAACATTATGGCTCTGTTTATGAGAGCTGTTGCGAAGTAAAAAGTTGCTGAGCGAATAGGGCTAACTGAACAGAGCTCTTTGAGAAGCTATTTTGAAAAGTTGCAGACTGTTTGGAGAGTCTCTGTATAAGTCCAGATGGAATAGAACTTTCTCATTTCGACTGTTCAGTAGAATAGCTTTTTGAGGGCTGATTTTATACTTGAATGATTTCTATACTTCGATCATTTTTACACTTGAATGATTTCTGCACTTCAATTTCTAAACAAAATTTCTAGCAGAATAGTGGAAACTATGAAATCAAGCATCTACGAACAATGATAGATCTGAAAATCTGAAGATTTTTTTTTGGAAAATCGCCTAATCTGCTAAGAACTTTGGATGGTGGAGAGGTGGAGGTCTCCAATGGCGGAACCGGGATCTCCATCTCCCCTTTGAGGATCTTCACAATATCCCCACTATGAGGTCTCAATTCCGGAGTTCTCTGCCAATGTCAAGGATATCACCCGCCTGAGCACACAAGCTTTTTGGATCTTGTTGAGATTTGCCTTGTCGAACTTTGTGGGCGAGCCCTGCATATGAAGAGGTCTACTTCCCGCCACAATCACGAGAATATGAACGCCGAAGCAGTATATGTCAGCCTTCTCAGGCGGATGGCCGGCGCCGGTAGTTTCTGGAGCGACATAAAAGACGGTCCCTCTCGTGCTCGTCGTGCAGGTGAGTTCTTTGCTGTAGAGAAATCGGAGTTACCGATGTCGTCCTGCCTGAGCACGCAGGTCGAGGAGGAAGAAGACCGAGCAGATCACGTCGAGGAGGAAGAAGACCGAGCAGATCGCGTCGAGGAGGAAGAAGATCGAGCAGATCGCATCGAGGAGGAAAAACATCGAGCAGATCGCGTCGAGGAGGAAGAAGATTGAGTAGATTGCGGAATTTCTGTCACTGGATTTTAGTCGCTGAGAAAGTCGAAAGCGCGTATGAAAGAGCTAAACGTGGGGGCTCGATAGATTTCGGAATAGAGGAAAAAATGGGGTTTTTTAATCTGTGATTTCCAAAGAGCTCTGCATTCAAACGGTCTAAAATCAGCTTCTGCGATTGGAATAGAGTTTTTCCATCTGCTAGACCTCTCCCAAACAGATAAAGTAAACCGCTGATTAGAGGTATTCCCTTACTACTTCTTACATTTAGAACTAGAAAATTAGCATGGAATATTAATTCATTTATTTTAACTATAATATTTGTTAATATCCCATGACTTTTCAAATCAGTCTTATCAGCAAGTTGAATAATTACTCCAAGGCTGCTTTCGTTTGGCAGGAAATGAGATGTTGGAATTGAAATTGGCCCAATTCTAATCCCCGTAGGAATTAGAATTGAAGTCAATTTCAATTCTGTAGTTCGGCTGAATGCATGAATTTTGTCAAAGGAATTGGAATTAGTACTTCCAATGTTCGACTGCATATTAGAATTCAGTCGATGAAATTGACATTTACACACACACCAAAACATAGTTTTCGTCAAAGTCCTCAGAAATGAAGAAATCTATATTCTGCGTGCATTTTTTCACCGGGGCGCACATTTTTTTGCCCAACACCTATTTTTCACCACGACGCGCATTTTCTACCTATGCGCAAATTGTTTCCGCATGGGCACGCATTTTCTCCATGGTGCCCATTTTCCGCCCTGGCACGCATTTTTCACCCGGACGAGAAATTGTGCGCCCGAGCAAAAATTGCGCGCCCGGGCGAAAATGCGCGCCTGGGCAAAAAAATGTGCGACCTATGGAAAAATGCATGCCTGGGCGTAAAATGCGCGACCTGTGGAAAATTGCATGACAGGGCGTAAAATGCGCTTCCTAGCGAAAACTGTGCACTCAGGAGGAAAAAGACACACTCGGGCAAAAATGCATGCACGGGGGAAAAGCGCGCCCGAGCGAAAAATGCGCGCCAGCGCGAAGAATGCGCACCCGAGCGAAAAATGCGCGCCCGATCGGAAGAATGGCGCTCGCGCAAAAAATACGCGCTCGCACAGAAATTGCCTGCCCGGGCTGAAAATGTGCGCCCGAGCTTAAAATGCACGCTTGAGCTGAAATTGTGCGCCCTGGCGGAAAAATGCTAACCCAGGCGTAAAATGCGCGCCCGGGCCAAAAAATGCGCGTCGGACGAAAAATACTCGCCCAAGCATAATATGCGAGCTCGTGTTGAAAATGCGAGCGTGGGCTAAAAATGCGCGCCTAAGCTGAAAATGCGCGCTGGGGGGAAAATGCACGCCCGAGCGAAAAACTCGTGCCCGGGCGAAAATTCGCTCCCCGAAGAAAAATGCGCGCCCGGTCGGAAGAATGCGCTAACGCGCGGAAAATTCCCGTCCAGGCTGAAAATGCGCGCCCCAGATGAAAATGTACGCCCGGGCTGAAAATGCGCGTCCGGGCGAAAAAATGCTAACACGGGCGGAAAATGTGTGCATGTGCGAAAAATGCGCGCCCGTGCAAAAAATGCGCGCCCTCACGAAAAATGTCGCGCCCGGCCGAAAATTATGCGCCCGGACAAAAAATACGCGCCCGGGCAGAATATGCGCCCTTGCTGAAAATGCGTGTCTGAGCTAAAAATGTGCGGCCGAGCGAAAAATGCACGCCCGAGCGATAAATTCGTGTCCGGGCGAAAAATTTGCTCCTCGGCGAAAATGCACGTCGTGACGAAAAATTCGCACCCCGACGAAAAATGCTCTCTCGGGTGAACAACTGAGTTAGCATCGAGGTCTTTTTAAGAGTGTCGGGGGCGCACTAGTAAGGGTGGGAATCACAAATGAAGAACTTGTGAGTTCAGAATTGAGGGATGTGTGTTTCCTATATAATCAATTCTAATGGCAATTGAAATGAATTCCAATTTCGATGTGATTTTATAGCCACCGAATGATGGAATTGGAATTGTCAATTCAATTCGAATTACGCTCCAATTATGACCTAAAGAATGGACCATAATAGTTTTAGGGTTGTTGCAGGTCGTTCAATGCTCTCCTGGGCCGGTCGGGCTGAACCGCCTTAGCTCGAGAGTGAGCCGAACGCGCAAACAGTCAAAAATGAGAACCAACAGTAGACAACATGATTTTATGTGAAAAACCCGGAAAGGGAAAAAAACCACGGGGCCTAGCCCAGCTCTGAATGATCCACTAGTGTTGTGAGTTACAGAGAGTTGTTTTTCGAGGGTGACATGTCACCGCTCGTTAAAGAGATTTTGCTAAGTCCTCGGGAGCCGAGCATGGTGAATCGTGCTCTGAGACAACTTTGGGCAGAGCGGTGCGAAGCGGCCTGGAGCGGAGCGCTGTGGAGCGGCCTAGAGCGGAGCACTGCGGGGCGGCCTGGAGCGGAGCGCTGCGGAGCGGCCTGGAGTGGAGAGATGCGGAGCGGCCTGGAGTGGAGCGTCCTGGAGCGGAGCGCTGCGGAGCAGCCTGGAGCAGAGCGCTGCGGGACAGCCGGGAACAGAGTGCTGCGGAGCAGCCTGGATCCAAGCCAACGAGATCCTCCCAAGTTCTTGAAGTAAAGCTGGAGAGCTAAGGGAGATCTCTGAGGGTAGCTCGAAGGTCGATGAAGATCTTCCAAGAGTCCTTGCAGGAAAACTCAAGAGCTATTTCTTCTCCCTGTGCCAAAACTGTCCTCAAATGAAGGCCTGACCCTCCTTTATAGTTGTTGAGGAGAGCGTTCTGGTAACTGCGTCATGCTGATTCTTGGACGAACGAATGAGGATGCTTGGTTCGGGGCACGCGGATTGTCAACTTTGTATTTATGACGAGTTTGCCCTTCGGTCAAGCCGGGCAGTTTGGGCAGCCCGGGCTGCCTCTCTGGTGGTGGTGGCGACCGGCGATCGCCGCTGGAGATGACGATGGTGGCGAGAGCGGTGGCGAGAGCGGTAGCGCTCCCCACAGAACAGGCGCGAGCGGTAGCGCTCCCCGCGGAACAGGCGAGAGCGGTAGCGCTCCCCGCGGAACACGCGGGAGCGGTAGCGCTCCCCGCGGAACACGCGAGAGCCGTAGCGCTCCCCGCGGAACAGGCGAGAGGGGTTGCGCTCCCCGCGGAATAGGCGAGAGCGGTTGCGCTCCCCGCGGAACAGGGGAGAGCGGTAGCGCTCCCCCCGGAACAGGCGAGAGCGGTGGCGCTCCCCGCGGAACAGGCGAGAGCGGTGGCGCTCCCCGCGGAACAGGCGAGAGCGGTGACGCTCCCCGCTGAACAGGCGAGAGCGGTGGCGCTCCCCGCGGAACAGGGGAGAGCGGTGGCGCTCCCCGCGGAACAGGCGAGAGCGGTGGCGCTCCCCGCGGAACAGGGGAGAGCGGTGGCGCTCCCCGCGGAACAGGCGAGAGCGGTGGCGCTCCCCGCGGAACAGGGGAGAGCGGTGGCGCTCCCCGCGGAACAGGCGAGAGAGGACGCGCTATCCCGGGAGCGGAAGCGCCTTTTGCGGAGCAAGAGCGAGCGGGAGCGCAAGATCGCCTCCCACGGAACAAGAGCGAGCGGGAGCGCAGGAGCGCCTCCCGCGGAGCAGGAGCGAGCGGGAGAGCAGGAGCGCCTCCCGCGGAGCAGTAGCGAGCAGAAGCACAGGAACGCCTCCCGCGGAGCAGGAGTGAGCAGAAGCACTCTTGCGGAGCAGGCGAGTGCGGAAGCGCTCTCGAGGCTGCTTAGCTGCAAGATTTAGACCGAGCGTAAAAGCTGGAGCCTCCCTGCAGGTCCGGTCGAGGCCGCGATGAGAAACACTCTGTCCGACCCAAACCGAACCCTCTTAGGGGAACCCCATCAATTTCCCCCCAGTTTTCGGAGGCCGCGATTTGTAATTGAAAGACCGAAAATTTCTACCGCTCACATGAGTTCGCGTGAGTGCGTTTCGTCACGGCGGCCCTCGTGCTCTACGGCGGGATACTTATCGCCTTAACGCATCAGTTTAATTAGGTGCTCAATTTGACGCAGTCCCCTAAATTTACTCGCCACACAAATTAAATTTTCAATTCTGAGTAGTATTTATAAGTAATTGAAATATTGAAAGCTTCGTGAAAATATTTAAGCGTTTAATGACTGAGCTTTAATTATCTACTTTCATAACGCATTAATTTTCATGAATGAAATTTACTTTTTTTAAGGATATTAACCCTTTCTTAATTGGACGCTACCCCTTACGGGTCCCGCTAAAGAGTATATTGTATTCCCTTAATTCTCCTCTCTTCTTTAATGACGATGTTTCATTAGTTGAAACATCTGATCCCTCTATAAATTGTGCTAGATGGGCATGGAACCGAGACGGAAAAAAAATTTACGATGCTTTTTTGAGAGAGGATTGTCACTGCTTGGACGGTAAAATTATCATGGCCGCGAGTGCGGAGGTAAAAAAATTTACTTTCTCGCACTCTCCTAGAATTGAACAGAAAAAGCGCGCGTGGACACGCTCGTGACGAAGTATGCACAAGGGCGCGGGGGCACACTGTGCCCGGGGAATGCGCTCGGGAAGCGGCACTGCTGCGCCCGGGTCCGCGAGGCACTGCCGCGTGCGGGGCCGCGCGGCAGCCCAGGGCGCGTGGCAGCGAGCGCGAGACAGTGGGCACGCGGCACTGCCGCACCAGGGCGCGCGGCACTGCCGCGCACTGGCCATGCCCAGGGCTGCGCGGCACTGCCGCGCAATGGACGACCTCATCACCCTTCAGATGCGCGAATCCTGTCAGGAGAACCCCCACTGCGACTCCACCTCCTTCGACCGCGACGCCGCCCACGCCTTCCAGCTATACGTCAACGAAATCCTTGCATTCGCCATCAAGCGCGGGGGCTTCATGTACAGTCGCATCGGCGAGAACGGCGCCATCGAGGTCCACTTTATCTACGAGCCGCCTCAGGTGGGCACGGAGGATGTCCTCACACTCTTGAGGGATCCGGAGGAGGAGAGGCTCGTGGAAGCGATCGCGAACCAGCTTGGGATGATAAGAGTAGGTTTTGTGTTTACGCAAGCCGTGTGGAGAGAAGATAAGGGAGAGTACACTGATGAATAATAAATTATGCATATTTTTAGTATAGTTTTTAGCATAATTTTGGGTGGTTTTGTACATATTGCATATAAATTCTTGAAATAATCTCTTGTTTTATATATGTATATAGCTATACATCTTTTTGAAAATACTTGAGTTATTTATGTATGAAACAACTTGTAAATATAATAAGTATAATAAATAATGATATATGTATATGTAAATATGATTTTTAAAAATATAATAATACATATATATATAATAAAGTAGTATAGTATAATAGTAATATAGTAATAATAATGTATATAATATAAATATAAGGAAATATATATATATATATATATAATAAATATAAAATAATAATATATATATAATAAATAATAACAGTATAAATATATTAAATATAATCATAAATTAAAAGAAAATTAAATAAAAAAAATATAAAAAATCTGTGCTATATATATATAATGCGTTCGATGAACTCGAACCTCTCTGCGTTCGAGGATCGGTAAAAATTATATATATATAGTATTAATAATACATATAAATAAATATATATATGTGTTGCGGGTCGCGCACGGCTCTTCCGCGGTCCGGTCTAAATCGACCGCCTTAGCTCGAGAGTCGAGCCGGCGCGTGCAAACAGTCAATGTTGACGGCAATGGACAAGGAGACTTTTTACCGTGGAAAACCCCAAGGCGGGGTGAAAAACCACGTCGTCGGAGCTGTGCCGACCAAACTTCACTATTTTGCTGGTGGTTACAACCTTTTGAGAGATAGAGGGCGACAGGCCGCGCCTCTTTACAATTTCGAGTGTGAGGGAGAGAGATGTTCGGAGGGTGACAGGCCACCTCTCGCGATACTGAGCAACTTGGGAAAATTCTCTAAGTCCTGGACTCTTCAGCTTCTGAGATTGACTCCTCCAGGATCGAGGCTTCACTTGCGCTCTAAGCTTTGCCTTGGGCGTGAGTCTCGAGGTGCACTGGGGGAGTGCGAGCCTTTGGGAAGAGTGCACACGTTGAGGGTGTGCACGTTAGAGCGGAGTGTGGGCGGTGTTCACTTCGGCGGAACGAGCGGCGCTCACTTCCGCGGAACGGAGGAGGCACGTAGGAGGATTTCCTGGTGGCAGAGTTCCTGTAGAGAGAGAGAGAGAGAGAGATTTCCCAAGAGAGAGAGAGAGTCTGATCTCAATGAAGACCCCTGGGGTCCTATTTATAGGATTCCAGGGTAGTTATGGTGGTTATGGTGTGCGGATAGCGCCTTCTATTTAAATAATAATAATAATTAAATAAATAGGAAAATAGAAAGATCGGACGGTCCCCATGCGTCCCTTCCATGATCGGGCGGTTTGGTAACCGCCGGGTGGTTATCTCGCCGGGGCGGCGGTGCCGGCCACCGCCGGACTCCCAAGAATGGGCGGCGGTGGCGGCGGCCTTCTTCCTCGCGGGGAAGAAGGGCCGACCGCCGCTCTCCTCCCTCGAAGAGGGAGGGGCGGCCGGCCGGGCCTACCCCTCGAAGAGGGAGGGGCGGCCGGCCGGGCCGACCCCCTCCAAGAGGGGGCGGCCGGCCTCCTCCCTCGAAGAGGGAGGGGCGGCCGGCCGGGCCGACCCCCTCCAAGGAGGAGGCGGCCGGCCTCCTCCCTCGAAGAGGGAGGGGCGGCTGGCCGGGCCGACCCCTTCCGTGGAGGGGGCGGCCGGCCTCCTCCCTCGAAGAGGGAGGGGCGGCCGGCCGGGCTGACCCCCTCCAAAGAGGGGGATGCCGGCCTCCTCCCTCGAAGAGGGAGGGGTGGCCGGCCGGGCCGACCCCCTCCAAAGAGGGGGCGGCCGGCCGGGCCGACCCCCTCCAAAGAGGGGGCGGCCGGCCTCCTCCCTCGAAGGGGGAGGGGCGGCCGGCCCCCGCAAGGGGGGCGGCGGCCGGCTGCCGGCCCCCTCTCGAGAGAGAGGAGGCGGCGGTTAGCCCCGATTGGGCTCGGTGGTTGGCTCTTCGGGAGCGGTTACTCGTAGTGGGTGGTTACGCCGATCGGCGGTTACGCCGAGTGGCGGTTATGTCGTAGTGGGCGGTTACGCCGTAGTGGGCGGTTACGCCGTAGTGGGCGGTTACGCCGTAGTGGGCGGTTACGCCGTAGTGGGCGGTTACGCCGTAGTGGGGTTGACCGTTTGACCGCCGTGTTGGAGATGGTGGGGAAACGGTTTGACCGGCCATGATGGAGAGGGTGGAGTTAGTGGGGGTTTGAGAACCGCCCACTAACCACCCTAAACCGGGCTATAAATACGAGTACGCATCAATTGCCCCCCAAGACCTTTGACGGAGAGATAGCTCGGCTTAAGGAGGAGAAGGTCTTTCCCCTACGGACGCTTGTTTCCATCATGGCAGGTGGCGAGGAGATTGCTCGCGAGGTAAGTGAATTCATCGCAAGAATAGGTCGCGGGAGAAGGGGCGGAGCAACAAACGAGTGCGGTGAGCGGAAGGCCGCCGGGACGCAAGTGGGTGCGCCACGGGTCACCGCTCCCAACCCCGCGCGCGGGTGCGCGCGCCCCGGGGAAGTGTGCGCGGGAGCGCGCGCGCACCGGGGGAGTGCGCACGGGAGCGCGCGCCCCGGGCGAGCGCGCGCGGGCGCACGCGGGCGCGCGCGCCCCGGGCAGGCGTGCGCGCGCACGGGGCGACCGGGCGCGTGCGCGCTTGGGTGTGCGCGCGCGCTCGGGTGCGCGCCCGCGCGAGAACGCGCGCGCACGCTCGGGCGCGCACGCACGAGACGGTCGGGCGCGCTCGGGTGCGCGCGCGAGCTCGGGAGCGCGCGTGCGCTTGGGTGCGCGCGCGCGCTCGGGCGCGCGCGCACGAGGCGGTCGGGCGCGCACGGGTGCGCGCCCGCGCTAGTGCGCGCGCGCACGGGGCGGTCGGGCGCGCTCGGGGGCGCGCCCGCGCCAGCGCACGCGCGCGCTCGGGTGCGCGTGCATGGGGCGGTTGGGTACTCGCGCGAGTGCGTGCCCGTGCTCGGGTCAGTGCGTGTGGGTTCGCGTGCTCCGGGCTATCCTGTGCGGGTGTGTTTGTTTGTGGTGCACTTGCGCAGGTGCGCGTATAGGGGCTAATGTTGGCCAATTCTGATCTTATTTCTCTGCTTTTTTCTTGCAGGGATCCAAGCGTGGAGGTTCCGGGCGCCCAATGAGGGGTCGCTCTTTTCTGAATGTCGAGGGTATTGCTGTCTGGAGAAAGCGGTACAATATACCCGACGACTTGGAGATCAGGGTGCCAGGGGTCCAAGAGCGGGCCCAAAATCCTCCGTCCGGATGGATGACTATATGCGACTCTTCTTTCCGATCTGGCTTTCGCCTGCCTCCTTGCGAGGAGGTGGTGGATATTCCGAGGTTCTTTGCGTGTCCGGTTTCTCAGTACACGCCGTTGGGCATGATGCGGATGATGGGTTTGGCCGCCTTCTTTCGAGAGCATGGATCCCGGATTTCGTTAGACTTGTTCCGCGAGTTGTGCTTCGTGGAATCAGATGGCAGCGGGCGCATCGAGGTTCATAGCAATAAGCGATGGCTCAGGTTTGAAAGTCGTGTTGATCGTCGGCACGGGAACACTTTATACGGATATGTTCGCAATTCCTGGTCCCTTCCAGAGGAATGGAGATCGCTTCCTGGTCGTAGTCGCAGGATCTCTGGACGAGAGCATGAGTTCGCCCCGGTGCTGGGCTTTATGGACGCGGGTTCGCTATCGAAGGCCCTTTTCCACCTGTCGAAGGGCGTGGAGGAGAAGCGTTTGCTTCTCTGCGGGATGTCTACTGACGCAGGTCGCTCTGCTGTGGCTCCTTTGGGTCGTGGGACGAAGAGGCGCCTTGTCTTTCGCAATGTTGATCATGTTCCGGCCTCTCGATCCCCGGAAAGGGGAGAGCAAGCAGAGGATGTGGTGGTTGGCGAGTCTCAGGCCACGGGTGCGCCTGATATTTCAGATGTGGAGGTACTCGAGTCTCCTGCCCCCCAAGTTCCTGATGAGGTCCCTCGCCGGCGCCCGGTAAAGGGAGTACGAGTATTGTCATCGCTGGAGGCGATGAAGGCTGCGGTTAGCATGATTTCGATCCTCTTTCTTCTCCTCTTTTAATGTCATTCGTGTTCTGAGCATTTGTCTTTTGCAGATTGGTGTCCAGACGAGTATTGCCCATACCTGGAATGACCATTATGTTGGCCTGAAGGACAGCCATGAGCAGCTTCAGAGGGAGCTCCGGGAGTCCCAAGAGTCCCTGCTGACTTCCAGGGGTGGATGGGAGCGTGATGTGTCGCGATTTCGCCAGGTTGAGGCGGGTCTGCGTGCCGAACTTAGGCAGCTTCAGGGGGAGCTTCGTGCTGAGAAGGATCAGGCCGATGAGTCTGCCCGTCTCCGGGCGGCGGCCCTCGAAGACGTTGCTCGTTTGGAGACGGAGGTAGGGCGCCTTTCGTCACAGGAGCGGATTGCTGAGTTAAAGGATGCGGGGGTTGCGGAGTATCGGGACTCGCTCGACTTCGAGCAGGATCGCGTGACCTACGCCGACGAGATCCGCGGTGAGATCTGGAGCTCAAAGGTGGAGCCACAGCTGGAGGATGAGCGTGAGATTGCTTTCAGACGAGGTGTGGCGAAGGCTTTCCGCCTGATTGCTAGAGTCCGTGGTGTGGACGTCGAGGGCCTTGGAGTTGGCGACCTATCCGAGGATGATGTCGATGCCTCGGAGGGCGAGATCAGGGTCTGATGCATAGCCATTTGTATCTTTGTACTTATGGCCAGTTGTGTGTTGTTTGCGTGTTTTCACGTTTGCCGCGATATCTGTCCCCGTTTGTTGACCGGGTTTGTACATCATCTTACTTTGTTTTTGTGATGACTTGGTTAAAAGGACACCTGGGAAGGTGTGATTGTGAATCAGCTCTGTGGTGATTTTATTTGTCTTGATCGACGTAGTAGCAATCTTTCGACCGAATTTGCTTAAGGAGGGATCAAGGGTCCTGGATCTTGACTTAGATGAGGACCAAGGGTCCGGTCGTCTGTTAGGATAGGCGTAGGTACGATCATTTGGCCGACCTTGCCTTCAAGGAGGGACCGAGGGTCCCGTCGCTTGATTTGGACGAGGACCGAGGGTCCGGTCGTCCGTTAGGATAGGTGTAGGTACGGTCCTTTGACCGCCCTTGCCTCCAAGGAGGGACCGGGGGTCCTATCGCTTGATTTGGACGAGGACCGAGGGTCCGGTCGTCCATTGGGATAGGCGTAGGTACGGCCCTTTGACTGACCTTGCCTTAAAGGAGGGACCGGGGGTCCTGTCGCTTGATTTGGCCGAGGACCGAGGGTCCGGTCGTCCATTGGGATAGGCGTAGGTACGGCCCTTTGACTGACCTTGCCTTAAAGGAGGGACCGGGGGTCCTGTCGCTTGATTTGGACGAGGACCGAGGGTCCGGTCGTCCATTGGGATAGGTGTAGGTACGATCCTTTGACCGACCTTGCCTCCAAGGAAGGACCGAGGGTCCTGCCGCTTGCCTTAGACGAGGACCGAGGGGGTCCGGTCGTCCGTCTTCTACAGGTGTAGGTGCGATCCTTTGACCGACCTTGCCACCAAGGGAGGACCGAGGGTCCTGCCGCTTGTCTTAGACGAGGACCGAGGGGGTCCGATCGTCCGTCTTCTACAGGTGTAGGTGCGATCCTTTGACCGACCTTGCCACCAAGGGAGGACCGAGGGTCCTGCCGCTTGTCTTAGACGAGGACCGAGGGGGTCCGGTCATCCGTCTTCTACAGGTGTAGGTGCGATCCTTTGACCGACCTTGCCTCCAAGGGAGGACCGAGGGTCCTGCCGCTTGTCTTAGACGAGGACCGAGGGGGTCCGGTCGTCCGCTGTGATAGGTGTAGATACGATCCTTTGACCGACCTTGCCTCCAAGGAAGGACCGAGGGTCCTGCCGCTTGTCTTAGACGAGGACCGAGGGGGTCCGGTCGTCCGTCTTCTACAGGTGTAGGTGCGATCCTTTGACCGACCTTGCCACCAAGGGAGGATCAAGGGTCCTGCTGCTTGTCTTAGACGAAGACCGAGGGGGTCCGGTCGTCCGTCTTCTACAGGTGTAGGTGCGATCCTTTGACCGACCTTGCCACCAAGGGAGGATCGAGGGTCCTGCTGCTTGTCTTAGACGAGGACCGAGGGGGTCCGGTCGTCCGCTGTGATAGGTGTAGATACGATCCTTTGACCGACCTTGCCTCCAAGTAAGGACCGAGGGTCCTGCCGCTTGCTCGCCGTTTATTGTATTGGTGCGGAGCCCCCAATGGTTAGCCCTTGGGGATAATGTGATTTTGTATGTGCTCGATTGCGCGCGATTTGAAAGTAAATTAGCTCTGTGAATAGCCATGCATTTACTAAGCAAGGATAACGAGCAAGCATATGTCCACATACAACGAAATGACGGTTCATGCGCAAGTTGCTACTTGCGACCTTTAAGTTTTGTGGTTGTTCACAACACAAACATTAGTTCATAAAATGAAAGGTGAAGTCGAGGAGGTCGTTCATCTAATGCTTGAAGTGCCGGCGTGCGAGGTTGCTCGGACGTTGGGCTGCACTTGCTGTAGGTAGCATGCTCGTGCTGTCTCTTGGTCTCCGCGAACGACTCCTACCCCGGCGGGGGTGACGAATTTCATGGCGAGGTGCGGAATGGACGGGATTGCCCCAAATGCCACCTGGAGAGGACGACCGAAGATCGCGTTGTACGGTGATTCTGTTGTAACCGCCACAAACTGAACGTTGTGAGTGGCCTGTTTCGGGAACTCTCCCAAGGTTACTGGGAGGGAGATGGTCCCCTCGACGGGGACCGGGCTTCCGCTGAATCCGTGAATAGGCCCTGGAGCTTGCTGAAGCCTTTCCCTCGGGATCTTCATTCCCTGGAGAGCGGTCATGAAGATGACGTTCACCGAACTACCATTGTCGATCAGTATTCTTTTGACGCGGAAGCTGGGATCTCCTATCTCTGCGCTTATGACCAGGGGGTCTTGGTGCGGCGTGAGCAGCCCTTCGAGGTCCTTGTCCCCGAAGGAGATTGTCCCCGAGGCTTGAATGCTTCGGTCTTTGCCCCACTCCTCGCGCTCGGCGATGGAGTTGACCGTGTCGTATGGTGATCCGTAGATGGTCTCCATGATCCCTACTACTTCTCTGTTCCCTAGGCCCCCCTGGGGGGCTGGCGGCTGGTTCCGGGTACGGTCCTGTATGAACCTTCCGAGGATGCCTTGACGGATGAGGCGTTCGATTTCATCCTTGAGCTTTACGCACTCCTCCGTTGTATGCCCAGGTGCTCTGTGGAACTCGCAGTACTTTGAGGGATCTCCCTTGTTCGGCTGGATTTCCCGTGGCCTTCGCAGCGCCGGGTTGTCCTGAATCGCATAAAGCACGTTAGCACGAGAAGTGTTGAGTGGAGCATACTCTCGGTACGCGTTGGATCCTTTGTTGCCGCGCCGATCTTGTCGTCGAGTGTTGTTCCGATGTTCTTCTGGCTGCCGCGGGTTCGGCTCTTCCTTCTTTCTCTTTAGTCCTCCCTCGAACTGCTGGCGATGAGCCTCTATCGCTTCGTCAGCTGCAATTTGAGCCTCTATCCGGTGGATGAGGTCGGGATAGCTTGGGACGGTTTCCCTCATCAGAGTTGAGTAGAAACCACTGGGCCGAAGTCCGCCAAGGAAAACCCCTCGCAAGAGCTCTGGGTCTACTCCGGGGATTTGACGAGCCTCGGTGGTGAATCGGCGGAAGAAGGCCTTAAGCGTTTCTCCTTCGTTCTGACGTATTCCGGAGAGGTGGGAGGGATCCCGGACGACTCTTCTGTTTGCTACAAACTGCTCGACGAACACGTGGGTCAGCTTGACGAAGCTGTTGATCACCCCTTCTTTAAGCGAGTGGAACCACGCCCGGGCCTGCCCCTTGAGTGTTGCTGGGAAGACTTGGCACATGAGTTGATCACTAGCATTGTAGATGCGCATTACCGTTGCGAAGTGGTTGATGTGCTCGAGGGGGTCGTTGGTCCCATCGAAGGTTTCCACGCTGGGCAGCTTGAACCCATGAGGGACCGGGTAAGCTAGGATCTGGGGTGTTAGCGGGGATCCTCGTCCAAGTGCCCCCCGAGCATAGGTGGGGGTCTGCCCCAGATGTCTGCATTCTTCTGCCACCGCCTCACGGATTTCCTCCCGCGTGATTCTCCTCATCTCCTGGTCCGGGACTGTAGCTACCGTATGATGGTGGTGGAGCGGATGGGTGGAACTAGAAGTGTCGGACTGCCCATCTCTTGCAGCGTGATGTACGTCGGCGGTGTACCCGCCACGGGGTTGGTTCTCTGCAGGAGGTGGTACATCGTTCGGTTGTGGAGGCGGATTGGGAGGGCGCGGTGCTGCGGCGTTCCTGAGGAGCAGGAGCATCTCGGTTTGGAATTCTTCTAGCCGGTTCATCCGCTCCTCCATGGCTGCCATGGGCGTGGCGACCACTTCTCCAACAGGAGCCATGTTGACGCCTGAGGGCGGGGGTGCAGAGTCCGGCTGCCCTTCGCGGGCAGGCTCTTCGGTTGCACGCGCGGTCTTTCTTGTCATTTCCGTCGGTCGAGTATCACTGTGCTGGGATACTGTCTTCTGAATTCCAGAGCTTTTGGGAACGACTTCCCACAGACGGCGTCAAACTGTTGCGGGTCGCGCACGGCTCTTCCGCGGTCCGGTCTAAATCGACCGCCTTAGCTCGAGAGTCGAGCCGGCGCGTGCAAACAGTCAATGTTGGCGGCAATGGACAAGGAGACTTTTTACCGTGGAAAACCCCAAGGCGGGGTGAAAAACCACGTCGTCGGAGCTGTGTCGACCAAACTTCACTATTTTGCTGGTGGTTACAACCTTTTGAGAGATAGAGGGCGACAGGCCGCGCCTCTTTACAATTTCGAGTGTGAGGGAGAGAGATGTTCGGAGGGTGACAGGCCACCTCTCGCGATACTGAGCAACTTGGGAAAATTCTCTAAGTCCTGGACTCTTCAGCTTCTGAGATTGACTCCTCCAGGATCGAGGCTTCACTTGCACTCTAAGCTTTGCCTTGGGCGTGAGTCTCTAGGTGCACTGGGGGAGTGCGAGCCTTTGGGAAGAGTGCACACGTTGAGGGTGTGCACGTTAGAGCGGAGTGTGGGCGGTGTTCACTTCGGCGGAACGAGCGACGCTCACTTCCGCGGAACGGAGGAGGCACGTAGGAGGATTTCCTGGTGGCAGAGTTCCTGTAGAGAGAGAGAGAGAGAGATTTCCCAAGAGAGAGAGAGTCTGATCTCAATGAAGACCCCTGGGGTCCTATTTATAGGATTCCAGGGTAGTTATGGTGGTTATGGTGTGCGGATAGCGCCTTCTATTTAAATAATAATAATAATTAAATAAATAGGAAAATAGAAAGATCGGACGGTCCCCATGCGTCCCTTCCATGATCGGGCGGTTTGGTAACCGCCGGGTGGTTATCTCGCCGGGGCGGCGGTGCCGGCCACCGCCGGACTCCCAAGAATGGGCGGCGGTGGCGGCGGCCTTCTTCCTCGCGGGGAAGAAGGGCCGACCACCGCTCTCCTCCCTCGAAGAGGGAGGGGCGGCCGGCCGGGCCTACCCCTCGAAGAGGGAGGGGCGGCCGGCCCCCGCAAGGGGGGCGGCGGCCGGCTGCCGGCCCCCTCTCTCGAGAGAGGAGGCGGCGGTTAGCCCCGATTGGGCTCGGTGGTTGGCTCTTCGGGAGCGGTTACTCGTAGTGGGTGGTTACGCCGATCGGCGGTTACCCCGAGTGGCGGTTATGTCGTAGTGGGCGGTTACGCCGTAGTGGGCGGTTACGCCGTAGTGGGCGGTTACGCCGTAGTAGGTGGTTACGCCGTAGTGGGGTTGACCGTTTGACCGCCGTGTTGGAGATGGTGGGGAAACGGTTTGACTGGCCATGATGGAGAGGGTGGAGTTAGTGGGGGTTTGAGAACCGCCCACTAACCACCCTAAACCGAGCTATAAATACGAGTACGCATCAATATGGCTGCTGGAGATTCATCGAACGCTGCTCTGTGTTCGACGAACGTGCAGCGCCCTGCGTTCGACGAACTAGCGCTGCCCTGCATTCGACGAACGTGCAGCGCCCTATGTTCGACGAACGTGCAGCGCCCTGCGTTCGACGAACGCTCAGCGCCCTGCGTTCGACGAACGGCGCCAGACGTTCGACGATCTCTTAGTATTATATATATATATATAAATATATATATATATATATATATATATATATATATATATTATAAAACATCTCCAGGCATTCGACGAACTCCCTCGCCCTGCGTTCGGCGAACTCGTCCCTGCGTTCGACGAAAGCGCTCCCAGCCCGCCAGCTCGCCATCTAGCAAGCTGTCCTGCCAGCTCTCTCTCCTTCTAGAACCAAGCCAGCTTCTATCCGCACCCCAGCTCAAGTCAAACTCGCCTACCTCTCGGGCAACAGCCAGCTGCTATTTTCTTTTCTTTTTTTTGCTAATGGCAGCCCATTTTTTTGCCTATAAATAAGGTGGGTTTTCTCTTGTTTTAAAGGTTCATAAAAGTTAGAACCTAAGTTTTATTTGCTGAGTTTTTCTTGAGTGTTCCAGTGAGCTTTATTTTGTGAGTGTTTGTGAGTTTTATTTTGTGTATTTCCTTGCTCTTGTTTGAGCTCCCCAAGTTTAGACTTTCTTCAAAAAGTTGTAATATGAATATATATATAAATTTTGTTTTTGTTCTACTTGTTCTTGTTGTTCTTGGTGTTCTTCTTATTTTTCTTGTTTTTCTTTTCTTATTGTTGAGTGTGTGAGTGTATGAGAGTAAATTTTATTGCTTTTGTTTTTAATTTAGTTTTTCATTTATTGTAAGTGTGTGTAGGTGGATAAATTTTATTTTTGTTCTACTTGTCCTCATCGCTTTTTTAACTTTATAAAATTAATCACTCGTTTCTTCGATAAAATAATAGCGTATTTCTAAAGTAAAAAATAATCAACACGTTCTTGGAAAAATACGGCCTTGATAATTTTCTAAAAAATTATCCTATACTATACGCGATAAGGTATACTTGCCTTTTCGAATGATTAGTTAGGATAATAACGATACAAAAACTTGCAAAACTCTCTCATTTTCTATTTACATATTTAGAGAATTTGGCGTCGTAGCCGGGGCGTAATCGTCGATATTTCGAAAGAAGAAAAGACCGTTACTTCTATTCCTCGAAATAGGATAACGGTTACTTTCTCGAAGTAGGAGTACTCGAGAAACTTCTCGAAAACGCCCGCCTAATTCTAATCACATCACAAGAAAGTTTTGCAAATCTAAATTTAAATCCATCAAGTTTTTGGCGCCGTTGCCGGGGACTTGTTGTTATTTCGAAAAAAAGAATCGCTATTAATTTTATCTTTTACTTTTTCCTCTCCTTTTTCTCTCGTACATATATTTAAAAAAAAAATAGAAAAAGTTTAAAAAATTAAACAAAAAAATTTTTCAAATCACGAATCATTTATATATATTTTCATCTAAAAAAATTAAAAAAAATTATTTAAAAAAGCTCTTGCTTTCTTTTACTTAAATTATCAAAAAAAAAATCCAAAAATCAAATAAAAAACAAAAAAAAATTACTTATAAAAAAGAATTTTTTTTTTTGTAAAAGTATATGACCCGGGGAAGCTCTTCGGATAATCCGGAAATTGCTTTTGATCCCGAAATCGAGCGCACTTTTCACGAGCGCAATCGATCTCGTGACCAAAATCAAACCTTAAAACTCGAAGAGTTAGCCGGCGATACTATAGCGGATAATATAAAAAAAATACTATAGCGAATAATATGGCAGATCCCAATCCAAATGCGGCCCCACAACGGACCATGGCCCCACGATAGCTAATAATAATTTTGAAATAAAATCCAGCATAATCCAAATGGTACAACAGTCGATTCAGTTCGACGGTTTGCCAGATGAGGACCCAAACCAACACCTTTCAAACTTTTTAGAAATTTGCGACACCTTCAAAATTAATAGCGTCAGCGATGACGCCATTCGCTTGCGCTTATTTCCCTTTTTCCTGCGGACAAAGACTAAATCGTGGTTGACTTCTCTTCCGAGAGGGTCCATAACCACGTGGGCCGAATTGACGGAAACTTTTCTAACTAAGTATTTTCCTCCGTCAAAAACCGCTAAATTACGCACCGATATCACATCCTTTATACAATTCGATCCCGAGTCTCTTTACGAGACTTGAGAGCGTTTTAAAGAATATTTGCGTAGGTGTCCTCATCACGCGCAACCAACTTGGCTACAGGTACAAACGTTCTACAATGGCTTGAATTTCTCAACGCGGCAGATGATCGACGCAGATCGAAGAAATGGCCATGAACGCGTACCAATGGAACGTGCCAAGGTCGCGTCCTAATAAACCGGCTGGTATTTTTGAAGTGGATGCCACTACTTACTTAGCCTCGCAAGTAGAGCGGCTAACCAAGCAAGTGACGGAGATGTCTGCTTCCTCCTCCACTCCCGCGTGGGCGAATGCTAATAATAATAATAATAATAGTAATAATAATAATAATAATAATAATAACTTAATTGAAGAGACGGTGGATTACCTCGGTAATCCGGTTCGGCCCCCCTTCAACCCTAATAATAATCCTTATAGTAATAATTTTAATCCGGGTTGGAGGAACCACCCTAATTTCTCCTGGAGTAATCCAAATTATGCGCAGCGGCCCCCAAATACGAATCCGCAAGGATTTCCGCAAGGATTTCCGCGCGGATTCCATCAGGGATATCCGCCGCCTCCTCCAAAACCTTCTTCGCTCGAGGAAGTTTTCGCTAAATACGTCGCGTCCAACGAAACAAATATCCGAAATATTACAGGATCGCTAAAAAATCTTGAAATGCAGGTTGGACAGCTTCCGAAAATAATCTCTGAGCGGCCTCACGGAGCTCTGTCTGGGAATACCGAGCCGAATCCTCGTGAAAATGCCTATGCTATAACCCTTCGAAGCGGCAAGGAGGTCGTCTCCCCATTGCGGGTTGAGCCTACGGTATGCATTTCGCCTCCGATCCCTCCACCCTCTTCTTCAATTTTAGTAGCTCCGAATTTTCCAAATGCGTCAAGCGTTTCGAGCCCGCAAATTCCTTATCCATCGCAAATTAATAAAGAGAAGGAGGACGAACATTATCAAAAAAATTTAAAAATTTTAAAACAAATCCAGATTAACGTCCCCTTCTGCGAGGCACTCTCTCAGATGCCGAAATACGCGAAATACCTCAAGGAGATTCTTTCTAATAAGAAGAAGCTCGAGGGTATTTCGCGTGTTTCACTAAATGCGGAATGCTCGGCGGTCCTTCTTAATAAATTGCCGCCCAAATTAAACGACCCGGGAAGGTTCTCCATCCCGTGCATTTTAGACAATTTATTAATAAAATACGCCCTAGCGGACCCAGGAGCGAACATCAATTTGATGCCCTTCTCCCTCTTTAAAAAAATTAGAATTGGGCACTCCAAGCCCAACGAAAATGAGCATCCAACTTGCGGATCGCTCGATAAAATATCCCATCGGGATTGTGGAGGACGTTCTGGTCAAGGTTGACAAGTTTATCTTCCCCGTAGACTTCGTCATCCTCGACATCGAGGAGGACGCCGAGGTACCAATTATCCTCAGTCGCGCTTTCCTCGCGACCTCCCGTGCATTAATTGACGTAAGCAACGGTCGCCTCCACCTTCGGGTCGGAGACGACGAAGTTAAACTTCACATTAATCCCTCGATGCGGAACACTTTATCGAATGACGATTCCTGTTTTAATTTGGAATCCGCGTTTGAGGATGAGGGTTCTTCACTTTTAGAATTGCTCTCTTTAACGGTAGCCGAATCGGATCTGGCAAATCTCCCTCCTTTAGACGAATTGCCGCCAGATTCGTCTTTCGAGCCTTTTGATTCAAAAGGTTTAAAAATCACCACCTCTTACGAAGAACCCCTGGTCCTGGAGCTCAAACAACTCCCCGACCATTTAAAGTACGCTTTTCTCGCACCAAATTCAAAACTTTTCGTTATCATTTCTTCCACTTTAACCAATTCGGAAACTTCCGAATTGATTGATGTTATGTCTAAGCATCGCCATGCAATTGCATGACAGATTTCAGATATTAGGGGGATAAATCCCTCTTTTTGCACGCACAAAATATTTTTAGAGGATAATTCTCGCAAAACTATCCAGCCTCAGCGACGACTTAACCCGAACATGCGGGACGTCGTTAAAGCTGAAGTAATCAAACTCCTGGATGCGGGGATTATCTATCCAATATCAGACAGTACGTGGGTTAGTCCCGTACATGTCGTGCCAAAAAAGGGCGGTTTAACAGTAGTGGCTCATCAAAACAACGAATTAATCCCAACTCGTACTGTTACGGGTTGGCGGGTGTGCATCGACTACCAAAAGTTAAATGATGTCACCCGGAAGGACCACTTTCCGTTGCCGTTTATCGATCAGATTCTGGAGCGACTTTCGGGTCATCCATATTATTGTTTTCTCGACGATCTTTCAGGATTTTTCTAAATTCCAATCTCCCCCGAAGATCAGGAGAAAACGACTTTCACGTGCCCTTTCGGCACCTTCGCATACCGAAGGATGCCTTTCGGTCTCTGCAATGCGCCAGCTACATTCTAAAGATGTATGTTGGCTATCTTTGGAGAGCTTGTAGAGGACATAATGGAAGTCTTTATGGATGACTTCTCCGTATTCAGAAGCTCCTTTTCCAACTGCTTATATAATCTAGATCGAGTCCTCCAACGATGCGAAGACACGAACCTAGTTTTAAACTGGGAGAAGTGTAATTTTATGGTCCGGGAAGGTTTAGTTCTCGGATACAAGATTTCCGCAAGAGGGATGGAGGTAGACAAGGCTAAGGTCGAAATCATCGAAAAACTCCCCGCTCCTTCAAATATAAAATCAATTAGCAGTTTTCTTGGCCACGCGGGTTTTACAGGCGGTTTATTCAAAATTTTTCCAAAATAACGAAACCGCTAACCCACCTCCTGGAGAAGGAATCTCCTTTTATTTTCGATTCCGCCTGCGCAGAGGCATTTAATATTATTAAAGAAAAACTTATCAATTCTCCAATTCTGGTGGCGCCCGATTGGTCCTTTCCTTTTGAGATTATGTGCGATGCGAGCGATATCGCGGTGGGAGCCGTACTTGGCCAACGTGTTAATAATTATTTTCATCCCATCTACTACGCATCTCGAACGCTCACAGTCGCACAGGCTAATTACACTACGACGGAAAAGGAACTTCTCGCCGTCGTCTTTTCAATCAATAAGTTTAGGCCCTACATAACACTTTCAAAAATTATCGTTTTCACCGACCACTCCGCCCTCAAATATTTATTAGCTAAGGTGGACGCCAAACCCCGCTTGCTTCGATGGATCATCCTATTGCAGGAGTTCGATCTAGAGATCCGGGACAAGCGGGGGGGGGGGGGGGGGGGGGGGGGGGGCTGAAAATTTAGCGGCCGACCACCTCTCTCGTTTAGAGCGCCCAATCGCGGAAGCGCTCGTCGAGCCTGATATAGACGATAGATTTCCCGAGGAGCGTCTCTTAGCTCTTTCTAATTTAAAAACTTCTCCCACTCCTTGGTTCGCAGACTACGCAAACTATTTAGTTGCGCGGGTCCTTCTGAAAGACTTTTCAAAACAGCAAAAGAAGAAATTCTTTTCTGATTTGAAAATTTACTTTTGGGAAGACCCATTTCTCTTTCGCGTCTGCGCAGACCAAGTGGTGCAGAGATGCGTTTCATGCGAGAAAGGTGCGCAAATATTGCGTCACTGCCACGAGGGGCCGGCCGGGGGGCATTATCAAGCCAACCGGACCGCGCGGAAAGCGCTAGAGGCGGTCTTTTATTGGCCCACTCTCTTTAAAGATGCTCACGAGTATGTGAGTAAATGCGATAACTGCCAACGGTCGGGTAACATCTCGCGTCGTGACGAGATGCCCCAAAATTTTTATTTAGAATGCAAAATCTTCGATTTTTGGGGCATAGACTTCGTAGGCCCCCTACCTCCTTCGTATACAAATCGATATATTTTAGTGGCGGTCGACTAAGTATCTAGGTGGGCGGAAGCGCAAGCTCTCCCCACCAACGATGCGAGAGTCGTCGTCAAATTTCTCAAAAAATTATTTTCTCGCTTCGGTACGCCACGCGCTATAGTAAGTGATAGGGGTACGCACTTTTGCAACGCCCAGTTTGCAAAAACATTATCTAAATATGGCGTTACGCACAAGCTCGCCACCGCCTATCACCCCCAAACTAGCGGCCAAGTAGAGGTAGTTAATCACGAGATTAAGCGTATTTTAGAAAAAACCGTTTCGACGAATAGAAAAGATTGGTCTTTAAAACTCGACGACCCGCTGTATGCGTATCGTACGGAGTATAAATCGCCATCGGTTGTACGCCCTATCGATTAGTCTATGGCAAGGCGTGCCATTTTCCCGTAGAGTTAGAGCACCGCACTTTTTGGGCTTTAAAATTTTTAAACCTCGATCCGAACTTAGCCTCCGAGTCTAGGAAATTCCAATTAAACGAGCTCGATGAATGGCGTGCGAACGCTAACGAGAGCAATAAATTTTATAAAGAGCGCTCTAAGTTCTATCACGATCGAAAAATTAAATTTCCAAAAACATTTACGCCGGGCGATCTTGTCCTTCTTTTTTATTTACGCCTTCGTCTTTTTCCGGGTAAGCTAAAATCCAGATGGCCCGGCCCCTCTGAAGTCAAAGAGGTCTGGCCATATGGCACCGTTCTTATTTCCCACCCCGAAAAAGGCGAGTTTAAAGTCAACGACCATCGTTTAAAACTTTATTTGGCGGGCGATCCGATGGACGGTAAAATCGAATCATTACATCTCCCCAACATCTACAAAAATGCTAAACTAGTCAAGCTACGTGACGGTAAACAAAGCGCTCGTGAGAGGCACCCCATATTTATCTAATATTTTTACCTTTGTCTACTTTATTTTTGCAGGGTTTTTCTTGCATTTTCTCGTCTTTAATTTTTTACAAACTGCATCTTCCTCTTTTTACTTCTTCATACTTAAATTACAACATTAGGGACAATGTTGGGTTTTAAGTATGTGGGTCTCTTTTTCCGTTCTTCAAACTTTGTAAATATTTAGAAAAATCCAAAAAAATTCTAAAAACCACAAAATAAAAAAAATTTATATCATACTTTGTAAATATTTAGAAAAATCCAAAAAATTCTAAAAACCACAAAAATAAAAAAATTATATCATACTTTGTAAATATTTAGAAAATTTTTTTTTTTCTAAAAACCACAAAAATAATTTTTTTTTATTTCAGACTTTGTAAATATTTAGAAAATTTTCAAAAAAAAATTCCAAAAACCCCAAAATTAAAAAAACAAACAAAAATAAAACAAAATGATAAAATCCCCAAAATATAATAAAAACCCCTACTTAGCTTTGTATTTCTCAAAATTAGTTTGAGTTTATTTATAAGCATTTTTCATTATTTTTGATTTGCCAAAACCGTTATTCGTATCATGGTTTGTAAGATATAGATTCATGGAATTTTAGTAGTAAATAATATATTGTGTTTTTAATTAAATTTGAGAACAAACTTTTTAGCACTACTTCAAGTTTACCCTAAATAGCTTCTTGTTGTATTATTTTGGCAGACCATCTTTAGACTTTAATTATTCCTAGTCCAAACTTGTGAAACTTTAGGAATGTTTTAAACCTACTAAAACTTGCTCTCAAAATTTTTCTTAATTTATAAAATCTAGAAATTTCTAAACCCCTTACATCCCCTTTCTTGGTATTTTATTTTAAAAAGATGTTATATCAATGGGAATAAGATTTCATTCCGTAAACATAGGCACCCAATTTTATTAAAAGATTATATGGCATGAGAATGAGATTTTCGTTCCCTAAACATATTCATTGGGTTATTTTTAAAGATTGAAAATGTTCACTTTGGGAATAAAACTTTCATTCCCTAATCAAAAGAAAAAATTGAGTGGGGTGAGAGGATACAATCCATCACCACCAAATCAAAAGTCTCTTCTCCAACCAAGCTCCCCCTCCCCCCAGCCAATCAAATTGAAAACTAGATATAAATGAAAAAAAATTGAGAGAGCATAATTAGTAAGTTTTAATTAATCTCAAAAAAATTTCTTTAAAAAGTAAAAGTTCTTATAATTCTATTCTAATCATGGTGCTAATTATTACAATTATTTAGGTCGCTACTTAGCTAACTTTAGAAGTTTTGTTGGCTAAAACTTTTTCGCTCTTTTTAAATCATCATCACGATGTTGGACTTACCTCTTTTAATCTCCTAAATTTATTTCAAGCTTACTTTCGATTAAATAAAATTTTGGTAAATTAGAAATTCAATTAATGTCTTATGGGTATCTCTTACTTTTGCTCTGGAATAGCAAAAACTTAAGTATGAGGGTATTTGATGAATAATAAATTATGCATATTTTTAGTATAGTTTTTAGCATAATTTTGGGTAGTTTTGTACATATTGCATATAAATTCTTGAAATAATCTCTTATTTTATATATGTATATAGCTATACATCTTTTTGAAAAAACTTGAGTTATTTAAGTATGAAACAATTTGTAAATATATGTAAATATAATAAGTATAATAAATAATGATATATGTATATGTAAATATGATTTTTGAAAATATAATAATACATATATATATAATGTAGTAGTATAATATAATAATAATATAGTAATAATAATGTATATAATATAAATATTATGAAATATATATATGTATAATAAATATAAAATAATAATAATATTTATAATAAATAATAACAGTATAAATATATTAAATATAATCATAAATTAAAAGAAAATTAAATAAAAAATATATAAAACAAATCTGTGCTATATATATATATATAATGCGTTCGACGAACTCGAACCTCTCTGCATTCGACGATCGTCAAAATATATATATATATAGTATTAATAATACATATAAATAAATATATATATGGCTGCTGGAGATTCGTCGAACGCTGCCCTGCGTTCGACGAACATGCAGCGCCCTGCGTTCGACAAATGAACATTGCCCTGCGTTCGACGAACGTGCAGCGCCCTGCGTTCGACGAACGTGCAGCGCCCTGCGTTCGACGAACGAACGCTGCCATGCGTTCGACGAACGCTCAGCGCCCCGCGTTCGATGAACGGCGCCAGGCGTTCGACGATCTCTTAGTATTATATATTATATATATATTATTATTATTACAAAAACATCTCCAGGCGTTCGACGAACTCCCTCGCTCTGCGTTCGACGAACTCGTCCTTACGTTCGACGAAAGCGCTCCCAGCCCGCCAGCTCTCCTTCCAGCAAGCTGTCCTGCCAGCTCTCTCCTTCTAGAACCAAGCCAACTTCTATCCGCACCCCAGCTCAAGTCAAACTCACCTACCTCTCGGTCAACAGCCAGCTGCTATTTGCTTTTCTTCTTTTTTTTGCTAATGCCTGCCCATTTTTTTGCCTATAAATAAGGTGGGCTTTCCCTTGTTTTAAAGGTTCATAAAAGTTAGAACCTAAGTTTTATTTGCTGAGTTTTTCTTGAGTGTTCCCGTGAGCTTTATTTTGTGAGTGTTTGTGAGTTTTATTTTGTGTATTTCCTTGCTCTTGTTTGAGCACCCCAAGTTTAGACTTTTTTCAAAAAGTTGTAATATGAATATATATATATATAAATTTTGTTTTTGTTCTACTTGTTATTGTTTTTCTTGGTGTTCTTCTTATTTTTTTTGTTTTTCTTTTCTTATTGTTGAGTGTGTGAGTGTATGAGAGTAAATTTTATTGCTTTTGTTTTTAATTTAGTTTTTCATTTATTGTAAGTGTGTGTGTGTGTAGGTGGATAAATTTTGTTTTTTTTTAACTTAGATTTTAATTTAATAGCATAGTTTTTATTATTGTCCTGCATTTATTTCCCCTCTACCCGTTCGGGTAGAGATTGCTTTTATTTCCCGTCTACCAGTTTGGGTAGAACTTGCACCGCATTTATTTCCCCTTTACCCGTTCGGGTAGAGATTGCAATTTCTGTCCTTTAATTTCTGTCCTTTAATTTCTGTCTTTAAATTTCTGTCATTTCAATTTCGTAGAGTGCGTGTGTTTTTAATTTAGTGTGCACCTCTTTTTACTTATAATTGTTTCTTTGTTTTCGCTAACGCACGTAGTCGCTTAAATATCATCGTCATCGCTCTTTTAACTTTATAAAATTAATCACTCGTTTCTTCGATAAAATAATAGCGTATTTCTAAAGTAAAAATAATCAACACGTTCTTGGAAAAATACGACCTTGATAATTTTCAAAAAAATTATCGTATACTATACGCGATAAGGTATACTTGCCTTTTCGAATGATTAGTTAGGATAATAACGATACAAAAACTTGCAAAACTCTCTCCTTTTCTATTTACATATTTAGATAATTCGGCGCCGTAGCCGGGGCGTAATCGTCAATATTTCGAAAGAAGAAAAGACTGTTACTTCTATTCCTCGAAATAGGATAACGGTTAGTTTCTCGAAGTAGGAGTACTCGCGAAACTCCTCGAAAACGCCCGCATAATTCTAATCACATCACAAGAAAGGTTTTACAAAGCTTTAAAAATAAAATCATCATACACCATGTCGAGAAGAGAGGTGATTCAGGTGGCGGAGCTGCAGGCTGAGGGCGGCATCCAGGAGTGGGTGACGGCCGTGGTGAAACTCGAAGTAAACGAGGATGGAGCAGCAGATGTGCACTTCGAGGCATTTCAGATGAGTGATATCTGCATCAAGTTTTGTAAGGAGGGGTGGCTTGATACAGAGGACGTTAATGGTGATCCGAAGGTATCGAAGATGAAGAAGGATGTAGTGGTTGGGACTAAGGATCTCAGAGAGGTGGATAATGACTTCTTTTTGGTGCCAGTGAAGATTTCAGATCACCAGGTGAGCAGGATCTTCCTTTCATTTTCTTCTAAACGCCACAGAGTTGTTTTGGGACAATTTGCTGTATGTTTTGTTTCTTAATTTCAGTTTACATACCATTTGCAAGTGTGTTGTGAAGATGGTCTCTAATTGAGACCATTTTGAGAAATCAGTTGGTAAAAGATTTCCTCCGATCAAAACCATTTTGTTCACTCTTAGGCTCCTTTTGGCACAGCGGTGGCGGTCGCGAATGTGGTGGTTATGAACCGTACGAACGACGCCCGACCTCACATAAGGAACTTCATCCACTTTTATGTTCAAAACTTGTTTTCTTTTCTTGGTGACGGTCATAACCGTTGTCATGTCAAACATACATTCTATGACGGTGACATTTTTGTCCAAACTCACCGGAGCAAAAATGCTGGCACGGAGCCTTAGTCATAACAAGTATAGGTTTCAGCACCATCTGCACTGAAGTAATGCGAGTTTCCATTATTTTAGAAGGCCATTCAACCCTCTCTGAAAAAGATTGGGAACCGGGAGGGTGACCAGTCAGATTTTTTGAGATGATATAAAGTTGGAGAATGATACCTACTCTTAGACCTAGATGGAAGGGGCTTGATGGGTATTCCGTACTCGAGGATGTTTTGATTGTCTTAATTCTTGAAATGCATAGGCTGGTTCAGCGGCGTGCAGAAGAGTATGTGGATTGTGGACCCTTGCACTGGGCGCGCGACATAGATGTCTAACTACCATCTTGTAGGAGGCTTTGCTTTTTAACTTGAAGACTTGTTGGGGGAACGTCGTTCCTGCCCGGTCGTGAGGGGGGCAGGCCCTCAACGGTCGGATGGCGTAGGCTCTCTCTCGATATGGAGGGATGCTTGCCCCCTTATCCTGACAGTGCTAGTGAACCCGAAGTGCATATTTGTTAAATGACGCAGGAAAACCGATGTTTGTACTGATTTGTATCCGCAGAAGGACTTGGGGCTTGCACTTTGGTGAAGATATTATGTATTCCGGGAGCGAGATGCTCTGCAGCGTGGGAGCGAGGTGCCCTGCAACGCGGGAGCCAGATGCTATGCATCGTGGGAGTGAAGTGCCCTGCAACGCGGGAGCATTATGCTCTGCAGCGTGGGAGTAAGGTGCCCTGCAATGCGGGAGCGTGATGCTCGACAACGTGTGAGGGAAGTGCCCTGCAACGTGGGAGCGAAGTGCCCTGCAATGTGGGAGCATGATGCTCTGCAGCGTGGGAGCGAGGTGCCCTGCAATGCGGGAGAATGATGCTCTACAGCGTGGGAGCGAGGTGCCCTGCAATGCGGGAGCATGATGTTCTGCAGCGTGGGAGCGAAGTGCCCTGCAATGCGGGAGCATGATGCTCTGCCATGTGGGAGCGAGGTGCCCTGCAACGCGGGAGCATGGTGCTCTGCAGCGTGGGAGCGATGTGCCCTGCAACGCGGGAGCGTGATGCTCTGCAGCGTGGGAGCGAGGTGCCCTGCAATGCGGGAGCGTGATGCTCGGCAGCGTGGGAGCGAGGATGTTTTGTTTCATAGTTGAGCTGAATTCCCGAGAGTTTGGAAAGCTTGTTATTCAGGGTTGACATCGGGGTCAGCGGCCTTCACCCCTAGAGCCTTGCTTTGGGAATCCTGTGTTGCTCCTGAGAACACATAGCAGCTTGCGCGTGGTCATGGATGACTGGCCGCTATCTAGCAGAAGGTTTTGCCTTTTTCCAGAAGACTTGTTGAGGGAACGCGGCTCCTGCCCGGTCTTGAGGGGGGCATGCCCTCAGCAGCCGGGTGGCGTAGGCTCGCTTTCGATGTGGAGTGATTGTCCCCATCTTATCAGAGGTAGTTGCCTTATCATTTTAGAGATTCGTTGGGGAAACGTGATTCCCGCACGGTCATGAGGGGTGCAGGCCCTCAGCGGCCGGATGGCGCAGGCTCGCTCTCGATGTGGAGGGCTGGCCATCATCTTATTGGAGGTCGTCGCCTTACCATTTGGAGATTCGTTGGGGGGAAACGTGGTTTCTGCACGGTCGTGAGGGGGGCAGGCCTCAGCTGCCGGATGGCACATGCTCGCTCTCGATGTGGAGGGCTGACCACCATCTTATCGGAGGTCGTCACCTTACCATTTGGATATTCGTTGGGGAAACACGGTTCCCTCACGGTCGTGAGGGGGGCAGGCCCTCAGCGGCCGGATGGCACAGGCTCGCTCTCGATGTGGAGGGATGAACACCATCTTATCGGAGGTCGTCGCCTTACCATTTGGAGATTCATTGAGGATCGCTCACAGTGGGCAAGGACCTGAAATTATTTTGTTAGAAAGAAAAGCGTGGATACATTCTGAAATAGAAATGAGATAAAAAGTGCTACAAGTCCCTGAGGGAGACAGCCTGGCTTAGGTGGCGATCACTGTGACGGTTGGATCTCAGTTGCCCCTTCCCAAGCTGCTTGACTTTAAGCTGTCTTGCGAAAGACCGCGAGGTGCCCCAACTGGACGAGGCGTTCGATTTCATCCTTCAAACATAAGCACTGCCTCGTATGGTGCCCCTGACCCCTATGAAAATCACAAAACTTGGATTGGTCCCCCGTGTTGTGAGGAAGCGGCCTTGGCCACTTAACGATCTTGCTATTGTAGATCACAGATAAAATATACTGGCGGGATGCATTCAGTGGGGTGTAGATCCGAGTTTTCTGGTTCATCTCCGCTCGAGGACTGCCTGATTGGCTCAGGACAGTCCAGCCGCCTTCTCCGGGCAGTTGTTTTCCTTTTCTCTTTCGGCCCATGGTTCCAAGTTTTTGTCGATGTGTTGATGTTGGGAGATCAGCTTCCGCTACCGGTGCTGGGTCCATGCGACTCTTATCTGGGCGAAGTTTCCTGTGATCCAGGTTTTGAGAGGGCCCATGGTCGATCCAAGGAACCTGGTCCTCTGCAGCGCTGAGGTTGTGAACCGATTTTTGGATGATTTTCCCTTTGCTTGCCATACGCCTTGCCATGAAGGTGTCATGTTGCAATGTATCGAGTAGGATGCTTCCAAATATCACGTCATACGGTGAATCAGCTTCTGCGATGATGAATTGGACGTCGTATTCGATTAGTTCCGGAAGTGCCCCTACGTGGACAGGGAGGGTGATGTCTCCTATAGTTGGTATCAATGCTCCGTCCGGAAGCTCCGCATGGCTAGCCCTGAGCTTGAGGTTCCCGCCAAGGAGCTTGAGACGTATAACAGTTGCCTTGAACAGATGTTGAATGTGACGCGGTGGCTTATCAACGTCCTTCTTAATTCAAATGTTGGATTCCCAATGCTCGCTTGCAGGGCAAAATCCAACCCTCCACGAAGATCCTTTTCAAGTGATTCTACGACGACGTCTCCTTGGAGCTTGCCATACTCCATCTGCCTTGTATGGGGAGTCCCGCCTAACCCGAGCTCCCTCCCTATCTGTGCCTCTTCTCTGATTCTCTGCACACGGGCTTTGTGCCATCCCGTGAATAGTTGGGATAGCTCGGTTTGTGTATGATTCCCTCAGGCAGGGACTGATACCAGTTGAGAGCGTCGCCGTGAAGTGTCGTTGAGAAGATCTTGCAGCAGATTTGATCTGGAAGCCCAAGTGTCTCTCTTGCAGCCAAGAAGTAGTTGACATGCTCATACGGATCCTCTGCTCCGTGGAACTTTTTATGATGCGGGAGCTTGAGCCAGGAGGGGACTGGATATACCAGGACCCGTCCTGATAGGGGGGATCGCTTCAGCTGAGGTATGTCGTCGCTTGGAACCTCCCCCGACGTCAGAGATGCTTGCTGGCCAGCTGCACCGAGCCACTGGGACAGGATGGGTGTCGTGACGGGCGCTCCTTTTCCCGAGCGTGTGGGGAAGGAGGAGCTGCCTGTGTCCAAAATTGACTGGCGAATGTCCATTACTGTTAGTCTCTAAGAGAGAACCCTTTTAGAGCTAATCGAGAACGCTTGTTCCCACATGCGGCGCCAAACTATTGTGGGTCGTTCAACGCTCTTCTGGGCCGGTCGAGCTGAACCGCCTTAGCTCGAGAGTGAGCCGAACGCGCAAACAGTCAAAAATGAGAACCAACAGTAGACAGCAGGATTTTTACGTGGAAAACCCAGAAAGGGAAAAAAACCACGGGGCCTAGCCCAGCTCTGAATGATCCACTAGTGTTGTGAGTTACAGAGAGTTGTTTTTCAAGGGTGACATGTCACAGCTCGTTATAGAGATTTTGCTAAGTCCTCGGGAGTCGAGCATGGTGAAGCGTGCTCTGAGACAACTTTGGGCAGAGCGGTGCGAAGCGCTGCGGAGTGGCCTGGAGCGGAGCGCTGCGGAGCAGCGTGGAGCGAAGCGCTGCGGAGCGGCCTGGAGCGGAGCGCTGCGGAGCAGCCTGGAGCAGAGCGGCTTGGAGCGGAGCGGCCTGGAGCGGAGCGCTGCGGAGTGGCCTGGAGCGGAGCAGCCTGGAGCGGAGCGCTGCGGAGTGGCCTGGAGCGGAGCAGCCTGGAGCGGAGCGCTGCGGAGTGGCCTGGAGCGGAGCACTGCGGAGCAGTCGGGAACAGAGCGCTGCGGAGCGGAGCAACCTTGAGTGGAGCGCTGCAGAGCAGCCTGGAGCGGAGCGCTGCGGAGCAGCCTGGAGCAGAGCGTTGCGGGATAGCCCGAAACAGAGCGCTGCGGAGCAGCCTGGATCCAAGCCACCGAGATCCTCCCAAGTTCTTGAAGTAAAGCTGGAGTGCTGAGGGAGATCTCTGAGGGTAGCTCGAAGGTCGATGAAGATCTTCCAAGAGTCCTTGCCGGAAAACACAAGAGATCTTTCTTCTCCCAGTGCCAAAACTGTCCTCAAATGAAGGCCTGACACTCCTTTTATAGTTTTTGAGGAGAGCGTTCTGGTAACTGCGTCATGCTGATTCTTGGACGAACGAATGAGGATGCTTGGTTCGGGGCACGCTGATTGTAAACTTTGTATTTATGATGAGTTTGCCCTTCGGTCACGCCGGGCAGTTTGGGCAGCCCGGCCAGCCTCTCTGGTGGTGGTGGAGACCGGCGATCGCCGCCGGCGATGACGATGGTGGCGCGAGCGGTAGCGCTCCCCGCGGAACAGGCACGAGCGGTAGCGCTCCCCGCGGAACAGGGGAGAGCGGTAGCGCTCCCTGCGGAAGAGGCGAGAGCGGTGGCGCTCCCCGCGGAACAGGCGAGAGCGGTGGCCCTCCCCGCGGAACAGGCGAGAGCGGTGGCGCTCCCCGCGGAACAGGGGAGAGCGGTGGCGCTCCCCGCGGAACAGGCGAGAGCGGACGCGCTATTCGGGGAGCGAAAGCGCCTTTTGCGGAGCAGGAGCGAGCGGGAGCGCAGGATCGCCTCCCGCGGAACAGGAGCGAGCAGGAGCGCAGGATCGCCTCCCGCGGAACAGGAGCGAGCGGGAGCGCCTCCCGCGGAGCAGGAGCGAGCGGGAGCGCAGGAGCGCCTCCCGCGGAGCAGTAGCGAGCAGAAGCATAGGAGCGCCTCCCGCGGAGCAGGAGAGAGCAGAAGCACTCTTGCGGAGCAGGCGAGTGCGGAAGCGCTCTCGAGGCTGCTTAGCTGCAAGATTTAGACCGAGCATAAAAGCTGGAGCCTCCCTGCAGGTCCGGTCGAGGCCGCGATGAGAAACACTCTGTCCGACCCAAACCGAACCCTCTTAGGGGAACCCCATCAAGGGTTATTTAAGTTTAATATTTGAAAAGTTTTGTATGCCATTATATTTACGTGCAAAGTTTGATGAACATAAATATTACCCGAAATCATATTATCGATAGAATTAAAAGTATAAAGACTTCCCTGGACCTTAAATGGTAATTTGATTTGAATATCTGAGCAAGTCCTCTTGACTTGTAGAATGACCTTCTCTTCTAAAGTCGTGGTGTTGGAACTAGTTCTTTGATAAGTTGTGAAAATTGTGCAGACCGCACATTTACCTATAGAAAAAGATTCATATACAGGTGATTTAATATTTTGAAATAAATTTGTACATTCCTAACTATTGATAGTTGGGTTTTTAACTCCTTTGATTGGTTCATAGGATGATTTTCTTCTATTGCGCTCGAATGTTAACTTAAATATCAGTGGTCTTTTAATCTAACTTTTTGATATGGTCCTCTAACAATTGCATAGAGGCCTCGACTTCTTCAATTCTTCCTAGAGTTCCTTATATTAAATCAGAAATAAAGTAATCCGACCCTTTTAAATCGAAAAATAGAGGAAGAAAGTTGAAAGTTACATCCATACCATATTCTTTCGTCGTGGTTCTATTTGCAATCATCATGATCAAGTGAAGATATCTGAGATACATAAACAAATAATAATTAACACATACACACAACACCTGCAAAACATACAAAACATATTTTTTTTATTGTATAATTAGTGAAATTAGTTTTCTTAGAATATTACAAAAATGATCCCGACAACGACGCCAAAAACTTGATATGCTCTCGATAGGGATCAAAGTTATAAAAACTCGATACGTCATTATCATATGTTATAATGACAATATATTCACATATTTTTCTCTCACATAGGAAAGTGCTTCTATCATTTATAATATATGATATGCTAATATCAAGGCTCTATTCCACATGGTCATTGTGAGTACTGATGTAGGCCTACGCTCTTCAATACACTCGTTACCGGGTAGATCTACGACGAACGTGCGACTCAAGAAAAATGATGCAAATGCAAGCCACACAGTGCAAGTGCACCGGACTAGGCAAAGAGAAACAATTGCCACACGAAGGACCGCTAATCCTCTAGAGATCTCCCAAGGGAGACAAGTCAATGTTCGATCAAGCGAAAAAGACCCACCCGATCCGATCAAGCTATGCGTTGTACCAAAAGAGATCCACCGAAAAATATTGATTCGGAAAATGATAGATCTCTCCCAACAAAAAGCGGGGATCGCCAAACCCCTTCGAATATTAAAATAACGGATGGAAAAAAATGCAACTTTCGATATGAAGAAAACCACAAAAAATCAGTGATTCGAAGATCACGCCACAGTATTCCACCACACGAAAAATCAAGAGAGAAAACACACAAGTGGTTTGTTCGTTACCCGCTTGAGATAGGATTGGCCTCAAGCAATACACTCGCCCGACCGTTTCTTTTTCGGATCCACCAGAGGCGCGTTGTTTGGAGAGGAATCCGTTCGCCGTCTTGCTTCACCGTATCCAAGATCCGCCGAATACCGCTTAGATCCCGTGGAGGAATCCGTAGAGAAAGAAGAACCGTCCAAGGCTAGGAGAGAGGAAAGGTGGTGGGATAATTTCGTGGTAGAGAGGGGGCGGCTAGAGGGGAGGAGAGGGGAAGATCTCCAAGAGGGGAGAGTGGCCGGCGGCTAGAAGATGGAGGAGAGGAGGGGCGGCCTCCCTTGGTCGAATCTAGGAGAGAGGGAAGAGAGAGGGGCGGCCAAAGAGAAAGAGGGGGAAAATCCAAGAGAGAGAGATTTATGTTTCAAATTGTTATTTCATTCCTTCTTAATGCAAATCCTCCAAAACATAGCCTTATATAGGCTTTACAATCACAGCGGCTAATCGCAGTCCAAATTAAAACAATAAACAAAACATGAAAAGTTCCAATAAATAAAATAAAGCAAGACCAATTTTAATTAATAATTATAAGGATAATTATTAATTAAAATATTCTTATTTTAAAAAAAACATGATAATATTAATTAATAATTATAATTAAATTATTATAATTATTAATTAATGTTCTTGTGTCGCGGACGGAGGTTGTAGCGGCGATGGCGTCCGTCATTAAAATCGTCGCGGTGATGGCGACGCAAGTCTTTGGTTGGAGAGGCGTCGTCGTCCGCAAGCGTGCCGGTAGCATCTGTAAGCATCTCGTTGCTATCATCTTCTTGTTGAGGGCCGTCGTCTCCATCAATCCCCCCCGCTCAAAAGTACTCATCGCCGATGAGTTGCGTTGGCGGTAGCGGTGGAGAAGAGCATCATCCAAAAGGGTCAACTCCGATTCTGGAAGCCACGAGTCATCAGAGGCTGGTCGGTCACGCCAGCGAATCAAATAGCGGCGACTGGTTCCACTGGGCGAGGAAAGCACTTCATCTCTAAGGATCCTGTCAGGAAAATAAATGGTTCGGGGGAACCTTGGAAACGCATTAGGCAAATAAGGAGAATTAATTCTATCATCAACATTCAATGTACCTCCAATGGGGACCGAAGAAGAGAGCGATCCGGGCATAACCTCACCCCCACACCCATTAGACAAAGAAGTGGAACCAAACGAGCAGACCGATAAATCAAGTGGTGGAGAAACATACGGCTTTAAATCCGAAACATTGAATATAGGGGAGATGCACCAATCAGTGGGTAACTCCAAAAGAAATGCATTTTCTCCTAGTTTTTTTATTATTCGAAACGGGCCCGTTCGCCAATTAGCCAACTTTTTTATGGCGCCAGAGGGCATCCGTTCGGGGACAAGACGCACCATAACCAAATCTCCAGCTTTCAAATGGGATGCCCTCCTATGTACGTTAGCGTGAACTTGATAGGACGCGCATTGAGTCTCGAGCGTGTCCTTCACGTGTTTATGTAATTCGAGAATTTGAGAGGCAAAATCCGGTGCTTTTATAAAAATCTGAAATAAAAGCATTAAATCCGACGTTCTTCATGATCATTGATGGGTCGGCGTACCTACGAATTAATTTATTAACGGAGCCAGAAGGTATCCGCTCAGGGACTGACCGGACTAAACCCAAATCACTAATGCGACATATTTTAAAATGAAACACTAACGTCCTAGATACATGAGGACTGAACCCATGTGCTACATGACTTGACCCGACTGCGGAGGATAAGGGGACTAAGTCAGGTGGCACGGGAGCCTTATAATCAAAAATGATTTGAAAGGATTCCAACTTTGTAGCTATAATTTTATATTTTAAATACTCTCGCTTGGCATGAAGATATGCCAAGGAGAACCGCTCATCAAAAACCATAGAGTTGATCACTTCGGGATGTGCAAGGATGTGCGAGCGACACAACTCAAGAGGCCTTTCTATAGTCATTAACGTGTGGAAATGAGGGTCATCAAAAGGTGGTGGGTAAATGCGTGCAAACAAGTGTGGTATATAGGTATGTTTAAGTGACATCACATCCAGAGGCACAATGGGCAAGGACTCAGAATCGGTCGTAGTCGAGGTCAAAAACGTAGGCGGACACGCAGAAATTTGAATAGTCAAATGTGATACGTAGTCAGATCTACGTGGTGCGGTGACTACAAAGTGAATGGACCCAGATGGGTCGGCTAGCACCAATTCATCATGTTTGGGTGAGTTAAGACTTCTTGGAACACCCACTAATTCATTATATAATTTTAAATCCAAGTTCATCCTAGGATGGGTAGTCGCACGAACTATAGCAGCGGGGTCTTTGGGAGATAAGAAAGTTAAAAAGTTCATAACTTCGTTCCCAAGACTAGATTCAAACATGCCAGCACTCCCAAAGGGAGTGGTTTCGGGAGCACGACGCCTAGGACGATCCCAAAATTTATGGTCAACTAGCATAGGAAGGACAACCCAACGAAACCACTCATCTCGTCCCGCGGTGGTAACGGGTTCCATACCATACTTCAAGGTCGGGACCGAAGTAGGGGGGACCCAAGCAACCATAAATGGGTGACGGTTCAACGGGGGAGCTAACACTAACATATGGTCCACTAGTGCAGAGAATGTGCTCACACAACTACTACTAACCAATAACGGATTGGACCACTTGTCCTCCCCACTAGAAGACACAGGAAACTCACTAGCCCTAGTCCCGCTATCAAGAGTGTGAGGAGCTAATAAGAGTCGCCCCATCTCCTCGGCTTTCTCACCTACATCATCAGAATCACTTGGCTCTATTTCAGAATTTTCAACAACCTCCGGAATGATCTCGGGATGACCAACATGAGGTTCCCTAAAGCTAATGGGATCATGTAAAGGTTGACTAACCAGGGCAACCTCAGTCTCAGACAGTAAGCCAATCGTGGGAGTATCAACATGGACAATATGACCTATGGGCAGACTAGGACTAACCGGACTAGTCTCGGGTTTAACGGTTAGGCATAAAGTGTTCGTTTTTGAGTGGCTAATACAGTCTATATGCTGATTTTGACTAGTGGTGTCAACATCCCTTTTCGTTGCTAAGCATAGGGGTGTCGACTCAGCAGGGCTACAAATGTCCCCAGATGGGACCGATGGCTTCGTAGGCGGAGTGGACCTAAGAGATATAAGCCGACCTTGATGCATGAAGTCTAAGGTGTCATCACGATCATCGTATCTAATATCATGGCTAGCAAGCCAAGGACGTCCTAACAACACATGGAAGTCCTTCATAGGAAGGACATCACACCAAACACACTAAGAATAAGGTTTGATGGTGAGGGGCACCAAACATCGCCTGGACACTAAGATAGTGCACTCATCCGGACATACGAGACGATAAGGGCAACGATGTGGCGCAGTGGTCATCAACATCCTAGATACTGCATTCTCCGTGATAGCGTTGGTATGACAAACACTATCCACCACGAGCCTGCACCACTTCTCACCGTGTTTAAAATTTGCTCGAAATTGGGGTTTCGGGTCGCGGCTGAGCCTAATCACCTTCACATCGTCATTCCGACCCTTACCTAACTCCTTTAAAATTAGTCGGTGGTGCAGTTATTCGTGAGAGTGCCGGGGGATACCCCGAATTCAGCCTAATAGTCATTACTAGTGAAAGTTCATATGCTGACACGGACAAAATTATAATGTCTCCAATTTTCAGGCCAACCTAACGTGGTCGAATAGAAAAATTTTCTGTTTTAATGTTGTTGGAAATAAGAGCAGGAAGCTACAGAAAAATTTTCAGATCTTTTTGACAAGTTTTAAAATTCCGAGGCTTTTACTAAATGCAGACCAATCCGAAAATTTCAGAAATTTGAATTTGGATTTTGTATTCCAAAATTTCGAATTTTGAATTTGAATTGTTTTTGGAAAGGAATCGTGCAAGATTAATTAAGATTTGATTGTTTTGGAAAGAAATCGTGCAAGATTAATTAAGATTTGGTTGTTTTGGAAAGGAATCGTGCAAGATTAATTATAGGTCGGCGTCATACGGTAAGAATAAATTAGGATGGTATCAATTAAGATTAATTTTATTTATTTATTTATTTATTTATTTTGCTGGGAAATAACAGATTTTGGACGCTAAACGCAGACCAGACCTTCTAAACAGGCTAAAATTTTACGAAATATAATTTTATTCTCGCTTAAAAACTAAGGTAAGTAAAATATTTTTTTGATTTTCTTGTAGAAAATAATAAGTAGAATATCCCGAAAATTGTTTTTTTGAATTTCACAAGAAAATGAGAATTTTATACCGCTATTCGCAGATCGAAGAAATTTTATTTTTAATTTTGAATGCCAAATCGTGTGACGATTGTGAGTGTCGGCGTTCTACGACAACCTAAGGATTGCGTCAATTAAGAAATTGACACGAACCTCGCTTTGATATCAAATTGATGTAGGCCTATGCTCTCCAATACACTCGTTACCGGGTAGATCTACGACGAACGCGCGACTCAAGAAAAATGATGCAAATGCAAGACACACAGTGCAAGTGCACCGGACTAGGCAAAGAGAAACAATTGCCACACGAATGACCGCTAATCCTCTAGAGATCTCCCAAGGGTGACAAGCCAATGTTCGATCAAGCGAAAAGGACCCACCCGATCCGATCAAGCTATGCGTTGTACCAAAAGAGATCCACCAAAAAATATCGATTCGGAAAATGGTAGATCTCTCCCAACAAAAAGCGGGGATCGCCAAACCCCTTCGAATATTAAAATAACGGATGAAAAAAAATGCAACTTTCGATATGAAGAAAACCACGAAAAATCAGTGATTCGAAGATCACGCCACAGTATTCCACCACAAGAAAAATCAAGAGAGAAAACACACAAGTGGTTTGTTCGTTACCCGCTTGAGATAGGATTGGCCTCAAGCAATACACTCGCCCGACCGTTTCTTTTTCGGATCCATCGGAGGCACGTTGTTTGGAGAGGAATCCGTTCGCCGTCTTGCTTCACCGTATCCAAGATCCGCCGAATACCGCTTAGATCCCGTGGAGGAATCCGTAGAGAAAGAAGAACCGTACAAGGCTAGGAGAGAGGAAAGGTGGTGGGATAATTTCGTGGTAGAGAGGGGGCGGCTAGAGGGGAGGAGAGGGGAAGATCTCCAAGAGGGGAGAGTGGCCGGCGGCTAGAAGATGGAGGAGAGGAGGGGGCGGCCTCCCTTGGCCGAATCTGGGAGAGAGGGAAGAGAGAGGGGCGGCCAAAGAGAAAGAGGGGGAAAATCCAAGAGAGAGAGATTTATGTTTCAAATTGTTATTTCATTCCTTCTTAATGCAAATCCTCCAAAACATAGCCTTATATAGGCTTTACAATCACAGCGGCTAATCGCAGTCCAAATTAAAACAATAAACAAAACATGAAAAGTTCCAATAAATAAAATAAAGCAAGACCAATTTTAATTAATAATTATAAGGATAATTATTAATTAAAATATTCTTATTTTAAAAAAAGCATGATAATATTAATTAATAATTATAATTAAATTATTATAATTATTAATTAATGTTCTTGTGTCGCGGACGGAGGTTGTAGCGGCGATGGCGTCCGTCATTAAAATCGTCGCGGTGATGGCGGCGCAAGTCTTTGGTTGGAGAGGCGTCGTCGTCCGCAAGCGTGCCGGTAGCATCCGTAAGCATCTCTTTGCTATCATCTTCTTGTTGAGGGCCGTCGTCTCCATCAAATACCTTACTTCATTTCATTTCAAAATCATATGAAGATAACCAAATTGTATTTCTATTTATTGAAAATATTTTTTTCACATGTAGTAAAAATAAATGTAACCAAATAATTTTGAAGATTTTTCGCTCATGATATTGATTACTCTAGACCATGAGAGTTTCACACTACTCTAAACTCTTTGGCCCAAATGAACGGTGACTAACTCTACGGCCTACTAAGGAACTCAACTCGCTGTGTAAAATTTCCAAAATTTTGCTTTAATGCTCGTTAAACCCTAACCCTTCAGGCTTCAATCCAAGTAATACATTGGCTTTCACTCTAAATTGGAGAATTATGTCGATCTCTCTATGGATATTTGCATGCAATTCTCTTTACCGGTATGCACTACAACAAAGTTGGTCTTTCGCGACGTTTTTTAAACACCGCCGTTGTTTTCACGTTGTTTTTTCAAGCTTCGTGAATGCGTCGCGGTATAATCCGTCGCGGATGTTTTCCTCGACGTTTTCCAGAAAGCGTCGCCAAAGATCTTGCGGTTCACCGATGTTTTTAGTCTGAACGTCGCGCCATTATTGGTGACGTTTATGGAAAAAATGTCACAAATTTGGCCATGTTTTTTTCATAAACGTCGCCAATACTATTACTTTAAAAAAATTATATTTTGTTTTAGATATAAAATTGTCATTTACATTAAGAACTGATTGCTGCAAGTGCAAAAATCCGATGCAGTCTTGTTCCACCACACTAGAAAGACATGAGTAAATTCATATGACAAATTATTTTGAATTTACTAGTAACACTTTTCAAGTTTGAATTAATAGTGTTGAATCAAAAATACAAGATAATATTTTTCTCTAAGTTGCAGTATCAACAACAAATATATAATAGCATGAGGAAAGCCGCACCCTCTACCTTCCGATTCTCGAGTCCGCGAGCTCGGCGACAAAAGCCGCGGAGAACGCCGATCTCATCCTCTTGGATCCCGCCTTCTTCACCTCATATGAAAATAGAGTGACCAACTCCACTGAGACTCCAGCTTGGTTCCAAATCCACAACAAAAATTTACCTTCACAAGAAAATAAATATTTAGAAATTCATATGAAAACAGAGTGGCCAACAATACCAATATTGTATGCAAATCAATGATGACATTTTAAAAAGCGCCGCAGAAAAAAACGCCGTGGTAAATATATTTTGTTGTAGTGATGTGATATTTTCATAAAACAACACACTAAGCTCTATGGAATTATGAGACTCCTAACTAAACATAGTATATCAAGACTAATACCCTAGTGTGATATTATATGCAAGTAAATCATAAGAAACACATGAATCATGAAGATAGAGAAAATATGAATGATATAGTAATAGATTTAGATCAATCCAAACAAGTAGACTTTAATAAAAACACTAGTCGAGATACACTTGCAATCCAGAGAATAGGGAGAGACTAGAAGTAGAAGAAAGGCAGTGAAGATCATATTAAACAAACGATCTTAGTGTACGATGCCTTCCTTCTCGATATCCTCTTCCTAGTGGTTTTTCTTCAATGGTTTACGACATCAGAACATGCAATCGAATCCAGCCTGCATTATTTAGGAACAACTGGTCTATATTTATGCACGAATCCATCAATCAGTTTTTAGCATGACATGGCCCGTGAATAAGGCCATGTGGGTTGACCGTATAGCCCCAGTCAATGCGGCTTTTGTAGTGAACCGCTCACAACTGTTTCCACAATCATAACTAACTCACATGGCCTGGTGACATAGCCATGTTTCTTGGTCGTGTAAACCAAAAGTGGCATCTTTTTGCCTCAAATCACATCCAATTGCTGCATATGACCATATGATATGTCTTGGTCGATTTGCTCGTGCATCTCTTAGTCTTGGGCTTAGCAAAAATCATCATAATTTTCTCTAATTTGTTTGTGCATACTTACATGTAACTCAAACACGCATCACAATGACATAACCACATTAAACACTTATTTTAATTATATCTTAGCACTTTTCTATAGATAAAGTATAGAATAAAATGTATATGATTAAACATCGTCAACTCATAATCCCAGAGTTTAAGGGAAAGGATAAAGGACCAGTCCGCCTTCATGTGACATTCAAATTTAAAATTCTATTTTAATCTGGAGTGGATCTCTGAGAAAAGATTTGCTATAATTTGGTGTTTAGGATGACAAGAATAAAAAAGATACGAGAGCACCTTTCCCACCAAGTACCCCCCCCCCTCCCCCCCCCCCCCCCCCCCCCCCCCCAAAAAAAAGTAAAATAGATAATAACATATGTTTTACATGCTTACTAAACATCTTTGATTGTAATACCCATATATGTGTTTTACGTTGAATCATTAAATTAATTGATCGATTATTTAAGAGCAAGACTTCAAAGTATCCCCAGACTCCCTCGACAAGGGAGACGGAACAAAAGAGATGATCACAACTCACGATTCTAGGAGTAGGGAAACAAGAACATCTTGAGGCTAAAGAAATGCTAACTATTTGGAAGTTAGCTAGTGTTACAAACCAGTCTTTTTCTAGTGTTTAACAATATTAAGATGCTCATCTTTGGGGTTTGAGATTTGATCAAATCCAAACCCAAGAGTAAGTGCTAGGGCGGGTCACATAACACTTGTTTTAGAGAGGCTATAGAGAAAGCACCATTAAGTGTGGGTTTCCAAATCATAGTCACATTGGATTAGGTGATGAGACTTATGAATCTAGTTAAATGTTTCAAATTATGTCTCCATGGCCCTATAGTATCAAGTTATTACACTAATACTATTGTTGGAGAGAATAAGTTGGTTATTACACTAACAAAGGGTGAGGGTAAAGAAATACTTCTAGTTTATAAATTAAACTATTTTGAGATCAACTTTTTAGTGGAATGAAATTTCCTAAGATCTTAAAGTTAATAGAGAATATAATAAAAATCTAGAGATGCTTAGTCAATTTACCACAAAGTGAAGCTATTTAAAATTAAAAGGAGAAGTAGTGCTAAATAAATTCTCTAATCGAATTAAAAACATAAAGTGTTTCTTAAAACTAAATTACTTCAAATTTAAATTTAACAAATTCTGATAAAACAAAATATTAGTTAAATTATAAATGTTAGAGTACTTATAATCAAACCTCAAACTAGATTTCTAGAAAAATAAATAACAAGTAAGGATTAATATATATTTTTGAAAAATTCCTAGACTTCCCAAGGTCTACCCAGTGAAGGGCTCGCAAGGTACTAGGAGATATGATGAGATGATAGCCCAAACCTCCCTTTCCAAGAATTTAGATTTCTATAATATAAAAAAAATTCTTCTTTTTTAAACAGATATAAATACTAGAAAGCTACACTACACCCCCATACTTAAAATTAAACATTGTCCTCAATGTTTAAAACTAAGTATGAAGAACACGTGAAAGGAAAATGCGTAAAAAGAAAAATGCATGAAAACTAAAGATAAGCAAGGGGTGCCTCCTAAGAGTGCTTTCTTTTTCCCGTCTTTAAGCTAGATGGTTAGTGTTAGCTAAACGGAAATTGAAAAGAGAAGTGCACAGACAACTCCCTTAATTCACATTTAGGTGAATGTGCCGACGTCAGTCGCCCGACTACTCCTCCGTTTAACATGTGATTCTCCTTTTGTCCTTGAACTTGAATATGCAAATCCAAATCACATATACACACCTGAGGTGATTTGGATTTATAAATATGAGCGGCATATGGATCATCAATTATTTGGGGTGGCAACGACTCATCTTCGACCTGAAGATTATTTGTATATGGAGAATCATAAATAAATGAGTCAGAAAATTTTTCACAAGGAGGAAGCGCTTGCGAAAATATATGATCAAGCTTCGGTTGTTCATTTTCTAAAATAATTTTTTCTTAAGAAGAATTAACTGCAATATCAAGCGGAATAAAATTTTCGGACACAAAGTTGTTATGAATTTTAGGTGGAATAGAGGAATTTTGCGAAAATTCATGACAAACAAAAGATGACCCGGGTGGATTAGGGAAAGAAACTTGTTCTTCTCTATTTCATCTGGTGTGCCCATAAGATGAAGATATTTTTGGTACAATAATTTTTCTTTATTTTTGGTAAAAGAAACTATGAGAGTACATGAAAAATCATGTTCCTCCATAACTAAATTTTCCAAAGACGAAGAAAAGCATTAGAAGAAAGAAAATCTGCATCTAAGTTTTGCGGCGCAAAACAGGAAGAACAAAAATTCGGATCTAAAGATTCATCTTCATCGCTCTGAAAACTACCCGGGTGAGCTTGCCACCAAGAATTATTTACTTCAGAGCTAAAAGAAAAATTATTAAAAACTGAAAAATTATTCTCGTGAAAATTAGAAAAAACATTTGCATCAAAGTTGGATAAATTATTTTCATGAAACGAGGAAAAATTATGATCATAATTATTATCAAAATTATTTGCATAAGATTGGGAAAAATCATTTTCATAATATAAATTTAGAGAATAAGAATGAAAATAACATTCTTCACTTTGATGAGGTGCACCACAATAATTGTAACTAATTTGGCGCCTTCGTGCGGTTTCCAAAATATTAATTTTGTTTTGAAGCTCGGCAACTTTTACGGCCAATTCAGATAACCTCATTTAAAGAAAACAACCTTCACTTAAATGAATGAAATTTTAGAAGGGGAATAGAGAAGAGAAATAATATATTAATTTTTTCTTTCAAAAAGCGGGTTAAATTAGACCCGGACTTCCCGAGGTCTACCATGTGGAGGGTTCGCCCGGTACTAGGAGATGCGATGGGATGACAAACCCAAATCTCTCTTTCCGAGAATTGAAATTGCACCTTTTAAGATTTTTAAAAAATTTAGAAGAAGGGGGAGAAGAAAGAGAGCAATAAAATTAATAGATATTTCTTTTTTCGAAATATCAACCTAGGTCCCCGACAACGGCGCCAAAAACTTGATGTTAAGCAAACTATAGTCGTTGTAGTATATTGGTGAGTATTCCTGCCTATCGGGTGACCACAGTTTGTTCCCCGGCAACGACGCCAAAAACTTGATGCCTAAAATTTAATGATTTAATTATATTATAAACAGTTAGGCAAGCGTACCTATCATTCATAGCATAGGATATGGAAACCACACCAAGGTTGAATTAGACTCGGGGCTGTCGAGTGTAACATCCCCAGAACTACTAGACCCCTAAGATGCACCTTGCTCTGAGAGATCAAGGATTTCCCTAGAACCAAGGTGAAAAGATGAAAATCACCTTGGTGTGCAAATAGCCAAATTGAGCCCAAGTCTTAGGGCTTGATATTAAAGCTTCAAAATGACAAATCGACCCCAACAACTCTTCCTAAATACCTTAGGGAGTCCCTTGGGTCATTTAGGACACATTGGTGTCAACCCAAATGATCAAAATGGACAAGTCGACTTGGTCCCCAAATAGGTCAAACCTTCTTAATTGAGGTCAATAGGACCTTGTGTGACCAAATTGAATTACCAAAGGTCCCTAACCCTAAGAGAGACCCAAGTGACCCAAAACCCCATCATGGTGTCGCTAATTGGCCCAAATTGACCGAAGTACCCTTTAGGTCAACATGGACCAATCCTTATTCAATATGCCCAAAATAACCTCATTATGACCCCTATGACCATTCAAGGAGGTAAGTAGGTCACTAAGGACCCTTGAAGTCAACAAAATTGGTCAAATTGACCCAAGTCAACCTTAAGCAAATTTAGGTCAAACCTCCTTAAATAAAGTCAATGAGACTCCAAATGATCAAATTGGACTTACCATCATAAGGCAACCTCTAGATGTGACCAAAATGAACTAAAGTGCACACTCATTTTGGAGGACTAGGGCAAAATCATCAAAGCACCCAAATTGCCTCTATAAGCAATTTTATGCAATTAAGCCCATTATGACCCCACCTTGGCTCAATCCCTCTTGGAGTAAGTATCTAGAGAGCAATGTGGGTCAGTCACATTGAAAAGTGTGAGCTTGGGTCAAGCCCAAACCCCAGATCCCCAATTTAGTCTATCTTGGTCAAGTGAACTCAAACCCAACTCAAACTTATTGGGCTTAGCCCAACCCTAGAGCCATTGGGCTCAACCCAACCTAACCAAGTCCACAAGAGGAGGAGGGGCAGAATGGCCTATGAGGATGGCCCAACAATGGTGGTGGCCAGCCACCCCCATCAATGAATTCATGGAGAATTCATGGGTGATGACCACTTGGCTACCACTCCCCCTTTCCTGGACTGCCCTCCGCCTTCCCAAGGAGATTCCAGCAGGTTTGAGCTGAGCTGGTTGCTGTTAAGAGGGGGGAGAGAGAGAGAAAAGGGAGAATCCAACCAAGTGGCCGACCACACTAATGACAACCTCCTCATTCCAATGCAATGGAGCCAAATATTCCCTCCCATGGTAAGAATTCGAGCTCAGGAATTAAATTCCCATGAGCTGGAGGCCTGGGGTTGGCTGGCTGAGAGGTGCACCTTGTTGAAATCGCCAACCTAAAATGGCTGCTAACAAAATAGTCACCCTCAGCCCAAATGGACGACACCATCAGCTTCAGAAGGGGTCAAGGAGTGGGAATCGACCCCTGGATCAGCATAATTGGTGGAGAAATGGAGGATCGGCATGGGCAAGCATGGAGGTGGTCGGCCATGGCGATTCTGAGCTCCCTTCAACCTCAAGCCACATTAGGCAAGTTTTCCCTCTTCTCTCCCTCTGTGCTAGTTTTCTAGCTCTTCCAGACACGAATCGAGCTCAAACAAGCTTGATTTCATCTTCCAATTTCAAAGAAATTTGGGCATTTATGCCCATGCTAAATGCCGCCGGAGGCGGCACCACCGGCGGCGGTTCGCCGGGAAATGATAGCCCCAACACTCACGAAAGGAGTGGGGGTGATGGCCGGTCGTGACGAGGCCGTGGGTGGTCGGAAATCGCCCCGCAAAGGAGGTCTGCGCGCGCAATCTGGGCCATCCAAATTTGGGGACGATGAACTAGATCCGGTGGATCCGGTTCATTGAACCCAGATTTGGTGCACTGTTCACCAGTGTAAACTGTAACTTTGGGGCCCGTTTTACCCTACTTAGAGCCCGATTCAGGGGAACTTCTGAATATGAAACTTTTAGAGGATTGTCACACCTTCCCATAGGCACCAAAATCATTCCAATTGGTTAACTGTAGCTGTAGTTATATTTATTTGAAAATCTGCGTGTTTTTATGTAGATTGCAACTTAGAATCATTGCGTAGGGAGTTATATACACCCAAATGCTTCGAAATTTGGGGGCAGAATTGATTCATGCCTAGGGAGGCTTGGGTTAAATTTCCAGCCCACATGCATGAGTAGTTTTACCTGGGCTTCAATTTGAAGCTTAGGGCTCAAAGGGTTAATTGTGTGCGATTAACCAATTTTGGCTCTTAGGGCTTTTAGCAAATTTGAAGGTGTTAGTCACCTTGCATGTCATTGATTTTGTTTCCATGCTTGTTAGGGGACTCAATGGCATGACCCCTTGAGTTTGGGGCCTTTGGAATAAATTTGTCATGAGCTTAATATTTAAGTGCATTTGATCACACTTGCAAATAAATGAAATATTAGGCCTTAATCACTTAGGAGAAATCCAAACTTCCAGAGTTATCTTGTTATGACATAAAACATCAGTAGTAATTATCTCATATTATTTTTGATGGACATTTAGGGTAGGACCTTCACCCTGAATAGTACTTAAATAATTTATATAAGGTGTATTATTTGTTACTTATGATGCAGCTATTTGTAAACTTTATTTAGGGCCCCTAGAGGCTTCTATGGAAAATGTTCCCTAAATAGAAATTGTAGGTAATTGTCTTAACTGAGTTTAGGAATTTGTTTTGAGGCATTTGGATCCCTGTAGCTCCCTCGACACTCATTTTAGTGAGGCTGGTCAAAATAGAAATCAGGATTTAAAATGTGTAATTATCCTAAATGGTAGGTTTGATGGACTTGCAATTTTGGCCATGCATGCATGTGCCATATACCTAGCTTAGGTTCAAAAATCAGATTTTTAGGAAATTATTTTTCTAAAGTTTTATTCAGAACATGGAAAATCAAATAAATGGAATATTTGGAGTTATATAACTCCCAATGATCCCAAATTTTGGTGAGGGCTTCTTTAGGTCATTTATGGACACTGGTTAAATTTTCATCACAAATGCATAAGGATATTTCTCTGAACTTCAAAATGAAGTAATGTAGCATCTACCCATTGTTGCAGCAGCAGCTACAGACGCATGACGACGAGACATGAAGAGAAGCTTCCGCACAGCACCACTAATCAATGACAGGATGACAAGATCGATAGCTTTCGTGTAATTGTAGAGTGAGAGAGAGAGTTGCTTACTTTATTTATTTTGAACATGTACCGGGCATAATCCCTTACTCTCTTTCCTTTTGTACTCATTGTTGGACTTGTATACATTATTATATATATGCAGATGTGTGATTGTGGACTTAGTTTGTCTTTCTTAGCTTTCTTCTTATCTCTTGTTGGCCTAGTTGATCGTTCTTGCCGGCAGGATCGACGTCTTGTGAAGGTGGCTAACTTGTGTGTTAGTGTCACCGTAAGGCAGCGGTTCTGGGCATAAGATCCAGGAACTCTCCTGGTGCGGGTGAGGGATCTTACATCGAGTACTTTTACTTCGGGAAAATAAAACAATTATTTTATCGAATAATATTTTTGAAGATAATTTATAATTAAAATCAAAATAAAGAAATAAAGAGAAGAAAGTTATCTTGATCAAAACGACGCCACGAATAAAAAATTTAAAAGAGATATAAACTTCTAATCCAATCCTTGACTGTGGAGATTCCCGGATTATGAACGCACCTCTCTCGAGGACTGCACCCAACTAAGATTAGGAATATCAACCGAATTCACATTCAATAATCGATAACATAATACTCATTTTACGAGGTGAATCTTGCTATTGGCCTTTACTCCAATCCGGAAGGGTAACGTCGCCCTCTCTCGAGGATTGTGTTCTACTCTTTTTTATCCTTGAGTGACTGAATCATACTCCCAAGCCTCTCGACTAACTAGAATATGAAAACAAATACGAAAGTCCACACATCGACATATGAACCCAATATAAATCACGAATAAATCGATGGAAGAAAAGAAAGATAATAGCGAGAAAGATATTTTCATCCGAAGGTTGCAATTTTCAAGATTTAAATATAATTCTAATTAACATAAAAATGAAAGAGATGAAAGGAGTAAAAAAAGACATTTTATTAAAATAGAATTGAATTACATAAAAAAGAGAAGAGTACAAGAAATTGAAAGCATTGCATGAAATAAACTCTAAGATTACATTGCATAAAATAAAAGTGCATAGAATTGAAATTTAAACTAATAAAAGAAAATACAAGTGAAAAAAAGCATTTCTGCCCCAAAAGGGGGCAGAGGAGAGGAGTTTCGACCCAAGAAGAGTGGAAAATTAGATTCCTTGAGATGTGGATGAACCGCCTTTAAATAGGCAAAATTCGAGGTTACACGCCCTCAGTCACGCCCATGACCAAGGGCATGTAAGGGGCGTGATTGAAGCAGCATTGGAGAGGGCACCTTCTGGAGTTATTGCAGGCATTACGTGCGCGTCACGCCCTAGATCACGCCCGTGACCAAGGGCGTGTAATCTTAAAACTAGCCTTGGCGGGAATGCTTCAGCGGGAAGGAGGCGTGACTCTGGCGGCAAAAGTTATACGAGTGTGACTTGAAAGTCATGGTCATGTACATGGTTGGATCAGGGAGCGACTGCTGGATGAGCGGCGAGATCCGCTGGAGGCTACACGGGCTTGACAGTTGAAAGTCATGGGAGTGACTTGAACAACACGGGCGTGACTTGAACAATACAGGCGTGTACTGAGCGATTCAGTTGGATGAGCTGGAGTTTCAGTAGACATGGCCTTGTCACCATACACGGCCTTGGTCACGGGCGTGACCGAGGGCGTGACTTGCATTTCTACATATTTTCGGCTCTAGACGGCAGTGAGTTGGAATGAGTCTTTATGTTGACACGCCCTTGGTCACGGGCGTGACTGAGGGCATGTACTTGCAGTTTTGATCAAAAGCTCCAGTAATCCTGCAAAACAGAAAATAACCTGAAATTAATGGACAATTATAAAGATAAATGATTATTTAAGTTAAATAGATGTGATATTTATAAATTTATATTAATACTAACATAAATACTATACTAAAAATAGGTCTAAATACTAATCATCTATGAACGACCCATTACAATTCAAATAACTTCCATTTATAACTTCTGAATAAGCATTAGAATCGATTCCAGGAATTTTTCCAAAATTGTGGCTATATTCAACGTTGCGTTGAATAGCTTCTGACTTCTTTTCGATGCACCTATGAGTTCTACTAGAAGCAGCTTCGAAATCTTCCTTAGTTCTGAGTTGAACTCTGCTATCGACATTGCATCGATTCCTTATTGACGTATCCGTCGAGATGAAGACATAGATATTGAACTCTGACTTCTTCGTCGAATACATTTTGAAGTTGCGTTGACTTACAATGATGTGTCGACTGACTCTAGCTCTTGCATCGAATACAATTCGACGTTGCGTCGACTTCCAATGATGCATTGACAACCAGTCTGAGTTATCTTTACTTCTATTCAAAGTTACTTTGACTTTCAATCGAATCTGTGTCGACTTCTTTTCGACGCAGAATTAACTCAACTGAATTTTGCACTCCTTTTGACTAGTCTTTGACACTCTAATGTGAGTGTGACATCCTAGGACATCTAGTGACCATATTACCCTCACTATACAACAAGGGTAATAACTCCTAGAGGATGAAATCACTTTTATATAATTTATAAGATAAATCAAGAAGATGTTTTTCCCAACAATCTCCCCCTATTTATCTTAACAATTTTTACAAAATTATTAAGTGATTTCAATATATTGAAAAATAAAGCAGAGTACATAAAAACATATTATAACATAATGATAGCATAAACCAAAACTTCTGATTATTAGATATGAGTGTTCATCAGAATTAGTTACACAATGGAGAATTCTACTTTTTCTTTCTGAGAAATTTAGTTAGAGCTTCATAGACATTCCTGAACTTTGTTTCAACATATTTGAAGTTAGCTGGTTTGGCCTTCTTTGGATTCTTCTGAACTCTGTCATTTTCTTTGAATAGTTTCTCCAGGGCAGACATCATTTATCTTGAATCCAAGGATGATGATTTTAGCAGCCAGTTCATTTATTTCAATCAGATCAAGCTCATCTGAGCTGGATCTGGTACTATGAAAGTTGACTGTGTGATGCCAGGAGTTAGAGTTGTCTTGAAAATGATCTTTTTCTTCTTTTGGTATGGCTGATCTTCTACATCTGGATTACATCCAAGACCCCTTTTGTCAAGTTATCCTTTATCTTTCAGGACTTTTACTTGGGGATTCTTGGTAGCATATTTTGAAGAGTCAAATATTGTACTTGGAATTTTGATTGCTTCTTTTATTTGCTCTTCTTCTACTGCATCTTCCCTTCTTGAGTCTTTCAATAAATTTCCTTCTGTTTTCCTCAATTTCTCTTTGAGAGGCATCATATTCATATTGCTCTCTTTATCCAATCTATTCAAAGACTTTGTCAAGAATTGGGTCAATGCACACCTTCATCTGATTTTCAGGTATTTGGACTTTCTCATATGTTTTATAGTATGACCTGTCCTTTTTGAACTATTTTCTTTGTTCCTTAGTATACCTCTCTCAGATAGGTATGTTTCTCTCATATGACCTTCCTCTGATTGTGTTTCTTTGTCTGGGATCTGATGCTGGAACTGGTAGAATAGGGACAAGAGGAAGCAGGGAAAGAGTAGGAGCGGGAGATAATGTTGTTGATTCTTCAGAGGCATGCTTGATTTCTGTGTTCTCAGGAATGGGTGAATTAGTCCATAATGAAAACTCTTTCAAACTTGCACAAAAGTCATCATCAATTGAGAACAGATCAGACTCCCCCTGAATTGAGGACTCCCCCTGGATTGCAGGAAGGAATCTGTGTGGAGAAGATGGTGTAGGAGCCAGGAAGAGTTGAGAAGTGATTGTTGGTTCTCCTTCAGAGACATATGAGGTTTGACATTGATGTTCAATGGCAGTATACATTTAATCGGGTCGGAGCCTACTGTAACCCTTCCCCATGGTTTATATCATTGAAGAAATATATAAAGACTTCAGTAGACAGTGCCGACGAACCCAGCTCCTTCTCGATGTCTTTCGTGTGAGTAGAGAGGTCTCTTAACTTGTTATGTTGTGTAGATAACTTTCGAAAACAATCTTCTGAGAAATCTTGGTATAGAGAGGAGAACTGAGACAACAATGTCTCTAAAGTCAGGTAAATTGCTTCAGGGATGTCTCTGTTAGAGGCCATTGATGGTTGTTTTGTACCTGTAAAGAAGAAAGAAAACATAAGTAGACATACAGGAAAAGAGGAGAGCGAAAGGGAGAGAATTCAAAAGCACAATAAAGTCTAACATCTGTGTTGCTTTTAGAAGACGATTCATCATAACTTAGGGTTGTACTCGAAGCAACATCAAAAAGAGATAGATTCAGTGCAACAAAATGTGTCGAAGTAGCTTCTAGAAGCAAGGCCTGCCCACGCTTTCGCAAGTCGACATTGCATCGAGTGGAAGTCGACGCGGATTCAAATAAAAGTATCAAATATTAAGTCGACACATGTGTCGATAGGAATTAGACGTTGCGTCAAGTGATATTCAAATGAACTATCTCAATCAGCTCTCGAAGTTGGCATCAAGTAAAAAGCGACGGTGCGTCGATTTGTATTCGACGCAGCTCTGAATGAACAGTTATATTTTTCTCAAAAAGTTTGCTGTTTTTCCCATCAATAACTTTCTATGGAAAATAGGTTTTATTACATAATAGATGTGACCTAAAGAGCTCCATCAAGCATTCCCAATGCATTGATGAAGAAATTCATTCTCAATGCATTGGTGAAGAAATTATGCTTGCTTTCATCAAGTGTCTTAGTGAATATGTCAGCCCTTTGATTATCAGTGGAAATGTATTGAAGATTGATCTTACCCTTCTCTAGATTATCGATGAGAAAGTGGTGCCTTATCTCTATGTGCTTAGTTCACTATGGAGAACAGGATTACAAGCTATAGAAATAGCACTAGAACTGTTACAAAATATTGTGGAGTTCTTAAGAGTAAAGTTGTAATCCAACAACTGATTCTGCATCCATAATATTTGTGAGCATCAGCTTCCTGCAGCTATATACTCAGCTTCTGCTATAGAAGTGGAGATTGAGGTTTTCTTTTTGCTAAACCAAGAAATCAGTCTAGCACTCAGGAATTGACAAGTTCTTGAGGTGCTTTTTCTATCAAGTCTGTCTGCAGCATAATCTGCATCTGAGTAGCCTACTAGGTCAAATCCAGATTCTTGTGGATAACATAAGCCAAGTTCAGGTATACCCATTAGATATCTGAGTATTCTTTTTACATAACTCATGTGGGATTCCTTGGGGTCAACCTGAAATCTAGCACAAATACAAGTAGCAAACATGATATCTGGCCTACTTGTTGTAAGATACAGAAGTGAGCCAATGGATGCTCTATAAGTCTTTTGATCAAATGACTTACCCTTTTCATCTCTATCAAGTACAATATTGGTAACCATGGGGGTCTTCTTGATAGAGAGAGTTTCCATTCCAAATCTCTTGATAAGCTCTTTGGTATACTTTGATTGGAATATAAAAATGCCATCTGCACTTTGCTTTACTTGGAGGCCAAGAAAGTAGGATAATTCCCTCATGCTACTCATCTCAAACTTAGACTGCATTAGATCAGAAAACCTTTTGAATAGTCTTTGGTCTGTTGAGCCAAATATTATATTATTTACATATATTTATACTAGGAGTAGCTGATTTTTATGTGCTCCAGTGAAGAGTGTTTTATCCATCTCACCTCTTACAAAAGAGTGTTCTAGAAGAAATGTGGATAAGGTCGTACTAATCTCTTGGAGCTTGCTTGAGACCATAAAATACTTTATCTAATTTATAAACAAAGGAGGGATGAGATGGATTGACAAAACCTGGGGGCTGCTCCACATTTACTTCTTTTTGAAGAGTTCCATTTAAGAATGCACTCTTCACATCCATCTATTATACCTTTATCTTTATATGAGCAACATAGGCAAGAAACATCCTAATTGCATCCAGTCTAGCCACTGGATCAAATGTCTGATTGTAGTCAATTCACTCTTCTTGCCTATATCCTCGAGCAACAAGACTGGCTTTGTTTCTTACTATTACTCCATTTGCGTCCATCTTATTTTTATATACCCATTTTGTTCCAATAATTGGGTAGTTCTTTGGTCTTTCAACTAGAGTCCAGACTTTATTTCTTTCAAACTGTGCAAGCTCCTCTTGCATGGTAGCTATCCAGTGAGGATCACTATCTGTTTCTTCAAACTTCTTTGGTTCATATTGAGAGAGGAAGCACTGCAGCATAGTCTCATTTGTTATCTGATTTCTGGTCTTCACTCCCACTAGCATATCTCCTATAACTTGAGATGTAGGGTGGTCCATTAGGGTTATCTAATTCTTGTTGAACTGTTGAGTGGATTCACATCCTCATGGATTTCTTCTTCTTCATTGGCTGTGGGAACACCATTTTCTTCCTAATGAATAATCATTATTTCTGGTAGATCAGGTGCTTTAATGACATCATCATCTACAACAGAGTCTTCATCTAATTCATTATCAGTTTGCTATTTTCCTTTATCCTGACATCCTGATGAGTGATTTATGATACCAAGCCTTTCAACTTGATATGCATGCAGATCTTCTTCCTGCAATGTTATATTGGTGGAAGTTTCCTTCCCCTTGGAGAACATGTTAGTCTCATCAAACACCACATGCATTGACTCCTCAATTTTGAGAGATCTCTTATTATAATACCTATAGGCCTTGCTTGATGAGGAGTATCCCAAGATTATCCCATCATCAGCCTTCTTGTCAAATTTGGCAAGTTGGCTCTTTTCATTGCTTAGAATGAATCAAGTACACCCAAAAATCCTAAAGTATATGACTATAGGTGTCTTTCCTTTCAATAGCTCATAAGGAATCTTTAACTTAGTTTTGTGGATGAGACTCCTATTCATAACATAGTTGGCTATATTCACAGCCTCAATTTAAAAAGACTTTGGCAAATTGGATTCAGCCAATAATGTCCTTCCTGATTCAATTAGGGTTCTATTTTTTCCTTTCAGCCACCCCATTTTATTGGGGGGTTCTAGGAGTTGAAAAGCATTGTCTCATCCCTCCATCCTCAAGGAATCTATAGATTAACTAATTCTTAAACTCTGTACCATGATCACTCATGATCATAGCAACATGAGTATTGAATTCAGATTGAATCTGTCTAATGAATCTTAAGAGGATCTTGAAAGTTTATGACTTAGCTTTTAGAAAGAACACCCAGCTGAATCTAGAAAAGTCATATACAATAACTAATGTATAGGACTTGTCTGCTAAACTTTGAGTGGTGATAGGGCCAAATAGATCCATGTGCAACAAATAGAGGGTTCTAGGGGAACCATTCTTACCAATTGGTTTGAATGAAGATTTTGTTTATTTTCCTAGTTGGCAGACTCTACAAGGATGATCCTTCTTGAACTTACCATTTGGTAAGCCTCTTACTAGGTTATGCTTGGATAGCTTAGCCATTGTTGTAAATTTAAATAACTAAGTCTCATATGCCTTAATTCATTGTTTTCTAGATTAGAATTAAACAAACAAACTTCTAATTTAGAGTAATCAAAATCTACAACATACACCTTACCTTTTCTAAGGCCAATTAATATAATTTGATTAGTTACTGAGCTAACAATATGGCATACAGACTTAGTGAATACAACTTTGTATTCACCATCACATAATTGACTAATACTGATTAAGTTATGTTAAGGACCTTCAACATAAGCTACCTTAGAGAAAGAGATTTCTTCAACTCTGAGCACACCATATCCTCTGGTCTGAACAGAGTAAGAGTTACAAAAGATTACCTTAGGGCCTTCCTTAGCCTTGTAGTTTTCCAACACATCTTTTACTCTAGTCATATGCATGGAGCATCCACTGTCCATGTACCACTACTGGTTTGTGGTAGAGCAGTCTCTTTTCTGCATATAAATTTAAACATTAGTATGGACCCTCTCTTGCTGGGGTCTCTTTCTTATACCATCATAAGGAGTTATAAAAGAATAAGTTGGTCTTTCAGGATACCCCTTAAGCTTAAGAAGTGCTGGTTTACTATGCCAGCAATGTTTGGCCTAGTGCACAATCTTAGAACAGTAAAAACATTTAGAATGGTAGTGAGAAATGAGAGAGGGAAGTCTATATGTTTTAAAAACTTTTGCTGGGAACGTGTATCGAGAAGAAATTGATGCATCTCTAGAGTTACGTTGAATGTAATTTGACATATCTGCATAGTTGCATCGATAATAGGTCGATGCAAAATGTTGGTTCCGTTGAATGTAATTCGACGCACCTTCATACCTGCTTCGAGTTGATGTCGAAGCACAAGCAGAACTCTGTTGAGTTACTGAAGGAGAGTTTAGTTCTTAAATTAAACTTTCTGGGTTATTTCAAAATAGTGATATATAAAAATATGTGTAGTGGTGAGTGAGTTATTTAACTACAATATTTATCACAGATATCACAACACAGCAACAAGAAATAAAGCATAATCCAAGCATCACAGACGACACAAAGAAATATAGTAGTTCCCCACTAAACCTGGGTACATCTACTCTTCTACCACACATGGTAGGAATCCACTACAGGTTGTTGATCAGGTGCCCTGCCACCAAGGGAGTGTTGATCAGGTGTCCACACATAAAGTGAGCTTTTGATCAGGTGCTCTAACCCAACTAAAGATTTTTGATCAGGTGCCCTACCACCAATGGCTGTAACTTTTGAAGGGAGTTATAACCCTTTATACAGGTAAACAGAAAATGGAAAATATATATTGTTCTTCTCTTTGCTTGAGAAGGCTCTAGAGATCCAGATGGTGTTGTTGAGATTGGGTCTTTGAAGATGATGTTGAAGAGCTCCCCCTGTCTGATTGAAATTGATAACAGTTTGTGGAGGCTTCTTCTTCTGATTGTAAATACTCCTTTTCTTCTTCTTCTGTAGTTTGATCCTGAGCAAATGATATTGATTGGTGTCTCAGGATAAATATATTATGCAGAGAAGAGTTAGCAAAATGAAGATAGATAGATAAAATATATTGTTCTTATAAAGAACTCTGCTAATGTGTTCTTCTTTTTGCTTCTCTGTTTTTCTATACATTTCTCTTCCTGTTCTGGTTCTGCCTTGTTATATGTTTATGTTCTCTCTTACTTCTTCTCTGCTCTTCTTTTTGTATATATTATGGAGAAGACTTTTGGGCTGATTTGAATTCTTGTCCGACAAGAGAGGAAAGAGATAATGTCTCTTTAATTTCCTAGATTCCTCGAGAAGATAAATTACCGTCTTTGGTTTTCTGCAATGGCTATAATATTTATTGTCTGCAACGACTATAATATTAAATGATACAGAAGGGCAGCAATATATAATTTAATCAAAGTATTGCTTAATCAGATATAATAATATTAGCCGATCTGGGAAATGATATTTTAAAGAGCTGAACATATTTCGCCGATCTCAGCTTGAAGTTCGTTGGGATGAGCTTGCCGATTGTTGATCTGATCATTTAGTTCATCGATCATTACTGTATGAACTTTCGTCCAGCGCTGCTGGGATTTCATCGAACGCAACTTTTCGTCGAGCGCTGAGCTTGGATAATTTCGTCGACCGCTGAGATAGCTGGATTTCGTCGACCGCTGAGATAGCTGGATTTCGTCGAGCGCAGAATGAATATAATTCGTCGACCGCAGAGCACTGTTCATCGAACACAGATAGCCGTTCGTCGAACCCAGAGAACATGTATTATATATATATTATTTTCTCCTGTCTCCTGTCTTAATGGAATTTGATCTAAGTTATACAAGATGTGTTATGACCATAAAGATGGATCCTAACTCAAATCAAAACTAAGGTTCCAACAATCTCCCCCTATTTGAGTTGGGATCCTAATCAAAATCAAAACTGGGTGTTCTAACAATCTCCCCTATTTGGTTTAGGATACTAAACATAAAAAAAGAAATAGAATAACTGCAAGCATAACAGTTAGAAATATAAAGCTTAGAGGAGATGTAGAAAATAAAACAGATAGAGAATTTACTTGTTCTTTTTGGAAAACATTTAATCATACATTATATTATTTTCCTTAATTCTGATTTCCTAGATTTTGATTTAAATAGGATTTTAATGAAATGAATTGCTACAACTGTTATTGGATTCTAAGGAATTTTAAATTCAGAAAAAACATTGCCTGATACCTTCCTTCTATAGAATCCCCTTATCAGAAGATACTCACACTCAGTGCTCTGATCATTTCTGATCTACGCAATCTGAGTAGAATGCTCAATATGATTTTGGAGAAAGTCTGTAAGAATGTGAAGTTATCTGACTTTGTTTTTAAGAAAAAAAATCCAAAAGATTCTTATAATTGCTGTTTAATTATAATTTGAGTTAAAAGATTAAAAAGGTTGAGTATTTTCTTATAGTTAGATATATTAGCCTTTTTATCTCATTAAAATATAAATTTGTAAAATTTCTTTAATTTTGTTGAACATACACAATTTCCTTTTTAAAAGATTGTTCAAATTTTTCAGCATTAATTAATTTATTTTTCAAAGAAATAATTTTCTTTTCTGATACTTTCAAATCTTCTTTAAGTTTATCAGAAGTTAAATTGTTTATTATTAACTCTTTTCTGATTTCATTTTCAGATTTTATTAAATATGTATATGGAATTTTAGAATCTGATTTGATTTGTTCTGAATTAAAATTAGGAGTTGAAGTTACCTCAGTTACCTCATCTGATTCAGCTTCTGCATCTGAGTTGTGATATGAGCCATATATGGTCATCATGCAGAAAGCTCTAGCTTTTTGTTCTTCTTCTTCTTCACTTAGACTAGATGATGGTTCTGCATCATAAATACAGTTAGTGAAAGAAGGTTCAGTTACCATCCTTGTGAGGGAGTTCCAGATGCCTCTTGTTGAAGTGCAGTCATCAACTCTTTGAAGAATGTCATTTGACATTGATTGAGCTAATATGTCCATAGCCTTTGCATCAGCACTTTTCAGCTTCTCTTGAGCATCTGTTGATGTTTGTGAAGATGGAGGTCCTGTCAAAAGAGAATTATAGATTTCTTCATCTATGACATTCATATATAACTTAATTCTAGCTTGCCATAAAGAAAATCTATTTAGATTACAGATTGGTGGATTTGAAAATTCTACTTGTGCAATTAGATTTAAAAAACAAATTAAGAACTAATTGATCTTTATGATTCAGGTGTTAGCCTGTATAAATAATCAACTACCCTCTGATACCAATTGAAAGTGCAATTGAATATCAGTTGAAGGTGATTAATATAATCAACCTTGCTTTGATACCAATTGAAGGAGAGTTTAGTTCTTAAATTAAAACTTTCTGGGTTATTTCAAAATAATGATATATAAAAATATGTGTAGTGGTGAGTGAGTTATTTAACTACAATATTTATCACAGATATCACAGCACAGCAACAAGAAATAAAGCATAAGCCAGCATCACATACGACACAAAGAAATATAATAGTTCCCCACTAAACCTGGGTACATCTACTCTTCTACCACACTTGGTAGGAATCCACTACAGGTTGTTGATCAGGTGCCCTGCCACCAAGGGAGTTTTGATCAGGTGTCCACACACCAAGTGAGCTTTTGATCAGGTGCTCTAACCCAACTACAGGTTTTTGATCAGGTGCCCTGCCACCAATGGCTGTAATTTTTGAAGGGAGTTATAACCCTTTATACAGGTAAAAAGAAAATGGAAAAATATATATTGTTCTTCTCTTTGCTTGAGAAGACTCTAGAGATCCAGATGGTGTTGTTGAGATTGGATCTTTGAAGATGATGTTGAAGAGCTCCCCCTGTCTAATTGAAATTGATGACAGTTTGTGGAGGCTTCTTCTTTTGATTGTAAATACTCCTTTTCTTCTTCTGTAGTTTGATCCTGAGCAAATGATATTGATTGGTGTCTCAGGATAAATATGTTCTGCAGAGAAGAGTTAACAAAAAGAAGATAGATAGATAAAATATATTGTTCTTATAAAGAACTCTGCTGATGTGTTCTTCTTTTTGCTTCTCTGTTTTTCTGTACATTTCTCTTCCTATTCTGGTTCTGCCTTGTTATATGTTTATGTTCTCTCTTACTTCTTCTCTGCTCTTCTTTTTGTATATATTCTGGAGAAGGCTTTTGGGCTGATTTGAATTCTTGCCCGGCAAGAGAGGAAAGAGATAATGTCTCTTTAATTTCCTAGATTCCTCGAGAAGATAAATTGCCGTCTTTGGTTTTCTGCAATGGCTATAATATTTATTGTCTGCAACGACTATAATATTAAATGATACAGAAGGGCAGCAATATATAATTTAATCAAAGTATTGCTTAATCAGATATAATAATATTAGCCGATCTGAGAAATGATGTTTTAAAGAGCTGAACATATTTCGTCGATCTCAGCTTGAAGTTCGTCGGGCTGAGCTCGCCGATTGTTGATCTGATCATTTAGTTCGCCGATCATTACTGTACGAACTTTCGTCGAGCGCTGCTGGGATTTCGTAGAACGCAACTTTTCGTCGAGCGTTGAGCCTAGATAATTTCGTCGAACGCTGAGATAGCTGGATTTCGTCGATCGCTGAGATAGCTGGATTTCGTCGTGCGCAGAATGAATATAATTCGTCGACCGCAGAGCGCCGTTCGTCAAACACAGATAGCCGTTTGTCGAACCCAGAGAACATGTATTATTTATATATATATATATATATATATATATTATTTTCTCCTGTCTCCTGTCTTAATGGAATTTGATCTAAGTTATACAAGATGTGTTATGACCATAAGGATGGATCCTAACTCAAATCAAAACTAAGGTTCCAACAGTTACATTCGATGCATCTTTAAAATTGCGCCGTGTTCTATTCGATGCATAATTCTTTTTATTAAGAATCTTGTGATTATTGATTGATTTATCTACAGGGTGCTTGCCTAGAATTCCTTTTTGGTCAATAATATTTACCCTATTGAATATAATGATCTTATCAGGGTTGTTATTTAATTCTTCGCAATATTCTATATTGTCATTAGATTGATTTTCACTAGGTCTAATGAATACTATAGGATTTTCCCATGCTGGTTTGCTAGAGGTTACTGTGCTGGTGGATGGATCTGCTCCTAAACCAAGATATCTAAATCTTATAGAGAGATTTTATGTGTTAAAAGGCTTCAAAGGCTTTTTCCTTTATAAGTGTAAAAATTTCTGAATAAGCAAAAAACGGAAACCAGGTCGCAGGAACACTCTTAACCATACCAAGCACCAGAAATCAGAAATAATGAAGGAACAAGAGAAATCTTGAATCAACTATCTTTTGTACATTTAGAGGTATACATGGCGAGACATGATTTACCAATACACCAGATAAGGAGAAAGAAGCAAATAAAAAGAAGCTGACAGTTACAACATGAACCCACCAAGCCGCCCGACTAACAAAGATTGTCCGCACAAACCGCTAAGTCGCCAGGCTGACCGCGCGACTAACCGCGAGATCACCAACCCGCAACTCAACACGCAGACAACCCATTATTCCAATGCTCACTCTATTCGCCCAAGCAAGGCTGCCTGACCATTGTCACTTGGCCGCTCCTAACCGCGAACAAACTGCTGAAGAACTGAACAAAAAATATTCCGACAAAGGTAAACCGCCTAACCACCCGAACCGATTTTTATTGAAAGCCGCCAAAGAGAAAACTGCCTTGTCGCTAACCACGACCTCCTACTGCTACCCGCCGCTGTCTGCTAACGACTTATCCACCGCGGTCTCCTCCGATCAGATTAGAACCACAAGCAAGCCGCACAACCTGTGAACACAACAAAGGCAATCTCAAACCGCGCGAATAGAAATTCTATCAGCACTAATCATGCGAGCTCTCACTTACTGTTCACATTATATAATCTCCTTCGGTGGGGGTCCAATTTATAGGCGCGAGGAGGAGTGTGATCACCGCCCCATACGGTAGGATAACCGCCCACAACAGCAGCGGGTAGAACCAACTCGCGCGGCTTGCTGAGATAACCCTGAAGAATAGTTCGTCGACTTAAGAACAAGCCGCGTGGACTACTCGCAAAACTACAGCAATACCAGCAGACACATGCCAACCCGTGAGCAAATATCCGGCCAGAGAAGAAGTAACCACGGTCCTAACCGCTCGGTTACAACCAGAACTGACCCAGATGGCCAATAGAGCAAGGTCACCAGCAACTGGTAGTCCGCCAGTCCAATGCAGAAATACAACCTGTGCGGTCTTCAAGCTAGACCGCACGACCTCCGCAGTTTACCAAACCTCTCGGTCTGATGCACAGACCTCCCGGCCTCCACTTCACTCCTTACTTCAACAATTTCAACACTCCCCCTTGAAGTGAGAAGTGGAAGTTAACCCAAGCAAACTCCGCAACCGACCAAAAGGTCCCTTCGGCAATGGCTTGGTAAAGATGTCAGCAATATTATCCTTACTTTGCACATGCTCCACAATCAGAGATCCCTCCAACACCTTCTCACGAATGAAATGGTGATGAATCTCTATGTGCTTCGTACGTGCGTGACAAACTGGATTATCCACCAGCTTGAGAGCACTCTCATTGTCACCACGTAACAGAGTAGGACCTCGCACCTCCCTATGAATGTCCACCACAAGCCTCCTAAGCTAGATGGATTCATGAGCTGCCAGAGCTGAAGCTTTGTACTTTGGTTTCGTGGTAGAGGCAGACACAGAATTCTGCTTCTTACTGCACCATGATATAGTTGTAGAGCCTGCCATAAAGACATATCCAGATGTCGATCTCCGACCATCTGAATCTCCTCCATAATCAGCATCCATGTACTCGTGCAAGCAAAATCCCGAATCTCTCCCGTAGAAGAGACCCAAATCCGAGGTGAATTTGACATACTTCAAAATACTCCTAGCCACCATAAGATGAGGTTTCCGAGGCTCTGCCATAAACTGACTCACCCGACCAATTGCATAAGCAATATATTACCTTGTAATCGTCAAGTATATCAGACTACCAACCAAAGCCCGGAACACCAAAGGATCAGTAAGAACTTTCCCTTCATCTCATCGAAGATGAACTCCAACCTCTAGTGGAGTAGAGCTGCTCTTCCCTCTTCCATGCTGAATCTCTTCACGATCTGATCTGCATAGCCTTTCTGGGAAACAAGCATACCGCTCTCCTTCCTCTCCACTTCAAGTCCAAGGAAATGGTGGAGCTCACCCAAATCCTTCATCTCAAATCTGATATCTAGATCAGCACGGAGCCTAGCTACCTCCACTTCAGAATTCCTCGTGACGATCATATCGTCAACATATAGCAGCACCAAGACCTGGATCTCCCCCGTCTTCTTTACGAATAAGCTCGAATTAGAATCAGAAGCAAAGTATCCGCAGAACTGGAGGTTTTCCACGATCTTCCCTAACCACGCTTGAGGCGCCTGCTTCAAGCTGTAAAGAGCCTTCTTGAGCTTGCAAACATGTCTTGGGTGCTCTTCGGATACATAACCATGCGGCTGATCCATGAAGATATCCTTGTCAATCTCACCGTATAAGAAGGCATTCTTCACGTAGAGTTGCCAAATCTTCAACCCTTGGCAAGCTGCCAATGCGATCACCACCCGGACCGAAGTCATCTTGGCAACGGGACTAAATGTTTCTTCATAATCCTCCCCATACTTCTGAGAGAAACCTCGAGCTACAAGGCGAGCCTTGTACCGCTCAATACTTTCATCAGCCTTCTTCTTCAGCTTGAAAACCCACTTGCAAGTCACCGGAGTAACACCCTCAACCTTAGGCACCAAGTCCTAAGTCTCATTCTTCCAGAGGGAAGCCATCTCTTCATCCATGGCTCCTTCCCACTCCTTAACTCCAACGGTGTTTTCATAACAAGATGGCTCTCTCTCATCCAGGGGACCTGCGAAGAAACACGAGACAAAGCTCACCAAGTTTTCGCCCGTATACCAATCTGGTGGAATAATGGTCCTCTTGGACCTCCTCAGGGCTTTACCCTGATCTACCTCTTCCACTGCAACTTCTGGACTAGCTCTTCTCCCGGGCACACTTGGAGCATCGCTCCCCCTGCTTCCAGAAGCTGAAGCACTTGACCCAGACCTAGAAACACCCAGAGCACCTGGAGAAATAGGTAAATCCACCAGAACTTCCCTTGTAGCTTCTTCTTTCCCACCATAAGACTTGTTTGCCTGTAGCTCCACAGATGAGCTACCCTGGTATGACATTAGCTTTTCGAATTCCACATCCCTTGAGACCACAACTTTCCGTGTCTCTGGATCCATGCATCTCCACCCTTTCTTCTGGTCATCATAACCGACGAAGACTAGCTTCCTTGCTTTCGCATCTAGCTTTGTTCGAAGGGCATCAGGAACATGCACGTAATAGGTAGATCCGAACACTCGAAAGTGTTCAACAGAAGGCTTCTCCTTAAACATCAGCTCATGTGGAGTCTTTATGTTGATCGAACTAAGAGGCATCTTGTTGATGACAGAAGTTGCACAAGACATACCCTCCGCCCAAAAGGACTTAGGAATATTCTTGGCATGAAGCCAACACTTCACGGTCTACATCAAGTGATGGATCTTCCGCTCAGCAACTCTGTTCTGTTGTGGAGTGTGAGCACAAGTAAGCTCTCTCTGGATGACATGCTTCCTGCAAAAGTTGAAGAAAGCACTTGAGGTGAACTCCCCTCCATTGTCCGTTCTCAACTTCTTGATCCACAGGTTAAGCCGACCCTCCACTAGCTCCTTGAACTCCATAAAATTTTCAAACTCTTTCGACTTCTCCTCCAGAAAGTATACCCATGTATACTTAGTGAAATCATCAACCAAGATCAGCATATACCTGCTACCTCCAAGACAGGCATTCTCGGTTGGTCCACATAAATCACCATGGATGCACTCTAAGGGCACTCTACATCTGCTTTGTGACTTGTCAAATGGAAGACGATGAGATTTTCCATATTGACATCCAGCACAAACATGACCATCTCCCATGGATGAAAGACTAGGCAGGCTTCTCACGAGACCTCTCGTCGCCATATCCTTCAGCTTATCCATTCCGACATGCCCAAGTCTTTCATGCCAGATAGCAGCACTATCATTTGTCCGCATCTTATTAACATAGGAACTTGTTGATAAAACAAACAAGTCCTTCACCCTTTTTCCAACATGAGTGACATCGTCCTTCACTGCTGATAACTTCCGAAGGAACTTCACTTTTATTGGCTCGAACAGAACGTGATAACCAGCATCTACAACATTAGTCACCGAGAAGAGGTTTTTCTTCATTCCCGACACATGATAGACACTCCTTAACGTGAGTGGACCTTTCTCAGTGCCCAAAGAAACTACACCCTCCTTCTCAACTGCATGTATAGTATCGTCAGCAGTAATGATAACATCATTACCTGAGTATGCATGCAACGAAGAGAACTTCGACTCGTCCCCAGTGAGGTGATGACCACACCCAAAATCCACGATCCAATCATCCTTGTAGTTAATGGAGGCCATGGCCTGAACAAACGTTCCCATCATGAAGGCTCCATCTTGCCAACTACAATCAGCATTTGAATCCATCTCTCCCTTTCCTGCAGCATGACCTGGTTGAAGATTAACCCTGCAGTCTCTTGTGAAGTGACGGGCTTATTGCACCTGAAGCATCTAGGTCCTTCCTTCTTCTTCCCATCACGCTTAGGAGCATAGCTCCTCTCCTGTTGATATGAAGTAGATGGACCATCATCTTCAGATGACTTCTTCTTTTTGTCCCAACGCTTCTTCTTCCCTGAGTATAAGACCTCGCTTTCTCCCCCGGAGATAGACATCCCCGCCATTTGCTTAGCCAAACTCTCTTGCGGATCAAGCAAGTTCTCCAACTCCAGCAACGATGGCTGATTGGCCCAGCCTTGAACAAAAGTTACAAAGGCTACATACTCCCACCACAAGTCGCGGATTATGTGCCTCTTCAGCTTCGCTTCTGAGATAGGCTCATCCGGGTCCAATGCCGATATCTCCGCGCATAGGTTCTTCATCTTCAAGAAGAACGTTGAAATGGACAAGTCTCCTTGAGTGGATTTCGCCAAATCATTCTCCAAGAACTATAGCTGAGCTACATTCTTCTTATTGAACAAGCCATCCAAGGTTGTCCAAATCTCCGCAGCAGATCGACATCCAACGATGTGATCAAACAATTCTGATGAGATAACCCGCTTGAGAGTAAACTCCGCCTTAGCATTAGTTCCCCTCCAAGCTCTCACCAGATGCGCATTTTCACCAGCAGCAACCACTTCTTGAGTTTCTTCTCCACCAACAACCTCCTAGATGTCCTCACCCAAACGAGAGCTCTTCATGTAAGACTTCCACTTCTTAAAGTTAGTCTGTGTCAGAAGCTCAATACCAAGATCTCTTGCTATTCCTCCTTCCATTGCTATACCACTGATAACTGTGCTTCCAAAAATCCAAGCAAGATAACTGCAGCTGAATCACTGCTCAAACCGCTGTCCCCTCTGATACCATGTTAAAATTTCTGAATAAGCGGAAAACAGAAACCAGGTCGCAGGAACACTCTCAACCATACCAAGCACCAAAAATCAGAAACAATGAAGGAACAAGAGAAATCTTGAATCAACTATCTTTTGTACATTTCGAGGTATACATGGCGAGACATGATTTACCATTACACCAGGTATGGAGAAAGAAGCAAATAAAAAGAAGCTGATGGTTACAATATTAACCCGTCAAGTTGCCCGACTAACAAAGATTGTCCGCGCAAACCGCCAAGTCACCAAGCTGATCGCACGACTAACCGCGAGATAACCAACCCGCAACTCAACACGCGGACAACCCGTTATTCCAATGCTCACTCTGTTCGCCCAAGCAAGGCCGCCTGGCCATTGTCACTTGTCCGCTCCTATCCGCGAACAAACTGCTGAAGAACTGAACAGAAAATAGTCCGCCAAAGGAAAACTGCCTAACCGCCCGAACTGATCTTTATTGAAAATCGCCAAAGAGAAACTGCCTTGTCGCTAACCGCAACCTCCTGCTGTTACCCGCCGCTGACTGCTACCGACTTATCCACCGCGATCTCCTTCGATCAGATCAAAACCATAAGCAAGCCGCACAACCTATGAACACAAGAAAGGCAATCTCAAACCGCGCGAACAAAAATTCTATCCGCACCAATCTTGCGAGCTCTCACTTACTGTTCACATTATATAATCTCCTTCGGTGGGGGTCCTATTTATAGGCGCTAGGAGGAGTGTGATCACCGCCCCATATGATATGATAACCGCCCACAACAGCAGCGGGTAGAACCAACTCGCGCGGCTTGCTGAGATAACCCTGCAGAATAGTTCGCCGACTTAAGAACAAGCCGCGCGAACTACTCGCAAAACTCCAGCAATAACAGCAGACACCTACCAGCCCGCGAGCAAATAACCGGCCATAGAAGAAGTAACCGCGGTCCTAACCGCTCGGTTACAACCAGAACTGACCCCAGATGGCCAACAAAGCAAGGCCACCAACAACTGGCAGTCCGCCAGTCCAATGCAAAAATACAACCTGCGCGGTCTTCAAGCTAGACCGCTCGACCTCCGGGGTTTACCAAACTGCCCGGTCTGATGCCCAGACCGCCCGACCTCCACTTCACTCCTCACTTCAACAATTTCAACAGTATGCTCTTCTTTTAGAGTTGAATTTTCATTAGTTAATTCATTTATTTCTATTTCCTTTTTAAATATCTGATTTCTTAATTCATAGTTAACAGAATACATGTTATCTTTCTTAAGATCTTCTAATTCTTCCCTAACTATTTTAATTTATTTTTGAACCTTAAGATACTCTTTACAAAATTCTTTAAAGCAATTTTTAAAATCTTCTAAACAAAAATCAAAGTCATGAAATATAGATACTTGATCTTCTTCAGATGAATCTTCCAAATCCATTAAGTAGGCTTCTTCAGCAGCAGTTTCTTCATCACTGTCAGATGAAGAGCTTGACTCAGATTCTGAGTCACTTTGGGTTTCAGCTATGAAACCTCTTCTTTCTTCTTGTACTTCTTTCTGAAAGACTTCTTCTTGTGCTCCTTCTTATTGCTTTTGTCTTTTTTCTCTTCAGGACATTTAGGGGCAATGTGCCCTGGTTTTCTGCATGCAAAGCAGATCACTTCCTGCTTTGGAGTTTTGTCAAACCTTGCTTTGTTTGAGCTCCTTTCTTTTCTTCTTGAGTCTTCAGCCTTGACCCATCTTCTAAACCTTCTAGCCAAGAGATTGAACATCTATTCTTCAGAATTGGAAGGCTCTCCTTCAGCCGCCTTCAATGTTATAGTCCTTTCTTTTGGGGTTGAGACTTTCTCCTAGGCTTCAGTCTCAGCTCTACTTTTTAGAAGCATCTCATAGGACTTGAGCTTTCCAAGTAAGGCATTTATAGATATCTCCCTATGGCATCTGGACTCTCTGATTGCCCAGATCCTTGAGTCATAAGTGCTTGGGAAGCACAAGAGAAGCTTGTCATTGATTTCAGTTAATGAGATCTCCTTCTCCAGTCCCTTAAGCTCATTAATGATGTGCTGAATCTCTCATATATTTCAGCAACATTCTCTTCAGTTTTCTTCTGAAACTTCTCATATTATGGGGACTTCCTGTCCTTTCTTTCATCTAAGCTCCCTTCAACTAATCTGGACAATGACTCACATATTTTCTTTGCTGATTGGCATTCATCTACCTTATGGAATATGTCATCTGACATAGTTGACACCAAGATGTTCATGGCCTTAGCACACATGCTTTCACTTTCTTCTCAGCATCAGTCCATTCAGCTCTGGGGACAAGTTCTTGTGTCACAGTCCCACTGGCATCTTTTCTACATGGCATTGGAGGACCTGTCAAAATAACATCAAAAATGTCCTTATCAATGGAATTCATATACAACTTTATTCTGGCCTTCCTGAGTGTAAACTTATTCAGATTACAAATTGGTGGTCTAGTGGATGCATAGTCTTTAGAACTCATTTTTATGAAAATATTTTAGAATATACAAATTTGAGTGAGAGGATCTTTTGATCAAGGTGTTGAAAGTGAACAGTGACTCCCTTGAGTATTCTCAAGAGGGGGTGAATAGAAATTTAAAACTTTTCAATTAAATGTGCGCAAAATAATAATAATTCTAATTACTAAGCATCCATGATTCCAACCAGAATAAAATATACACAGAATAATAAAACTAAGTAAAGGGATAACACAGAAAATCCGCACAACCAGATGAGACAAGATCTATAGTGGTTCCCCAAAATATGGGTACTCCACTCTTCTACCACCTTGGTAGAAATACACTATCACAGTGCCAGAGTCTTTTGATAAGGAGACTCTTAGAACCAGGATCTGAGTCTTTTGTTAAGGAGACTCTTAGAACAAAGGCTAGATCTTTTGATAAGGAGATCTTGAACCAAAACTAGATCTTTTGATAAGGAAATCTTGAACCAGTCTAGATCTTTTGTTAATGAGATCTTGAACCAGGCTGAATCCTTTGAAGAGATATTCTTAGGACTCTTTACTCAATTTATAGAAAGTGAGAATAGAGTAAAGAAGAAGATAAAGATTGTTCTTCTGTGAATGAATCCTCTTGCATCAGTCAATGAGGATTATTGGCACAAAGTGTTTTTCTAGACCTTCATTCAGAGAATGAATCCTTGCTTGAGAAAGGTGCAAGGATTATGATAGCCCTGATCCAGATTTTGATCTCTGTATAATCTGTATGCTTCTTTCAGAAAGAGGAAGAAGAAGAAGCCTTCTGTGTTTTCTATAGAGAGATCTGTCATGTTCTTTGTTATGGAGAAAGCTGGAGAAGAAGAATAATGATAATTGTTGTTGTATCTAACTTTTTTGAATTATGTATACTTATTCTTCCGTTGAATAGATAAAATTGACTTTCCTCTTCTGATGTTTCTCTAGTTGGAATGTCCAAGAGATATTATGGCTCTTTTTCTATTAGTGTTTTCTGCCCATCAAAATCTTTTGAATAACTTCCAAAAATATCATTATTGAATCTCTAGAGTTCTTCTTTCCCTTCTTGTTCATTAACGACCTGCCACAATTCAAATAACTTCCATTTATAACTTCTGAATAAGCATCAGAATCGATTCCAGAATGTTTTCCAAAATTGTGGTTGTATTCGACGTTGCGCCGAATAGCTTCTGACTTTTTATCGATGTACCTCTAAGTTCTACTAGAAGCAGCTTCAAAATATTCCTCAGTATTGAGTTGAACTCTGCTATTGACTTTGCGTCGATTCCTTATCGACGTATCCGTCGAGATGAAGACTATGATATTGAACTCTGACTTCTGCGTCAAATACATTCTGAAGTTGCGTTGACTTACAATGATGTGTCAACTAAATCTGGCCTCTGCATCGAATACAATTCGACATTGTGTCGACGCCCAATGATGCATCGACTCCCAATCTAAGTTATCTTTACTTATATTCAAAGTTACTTCAAATTTCAATTGAAGCTGCATCGAGTTCTTTTTGTTAAAATTTCAGAAGGATCGAAAACAATGTAACGGAAGACTTCAATCAATTTCAAGTTAAGTAACCAGTGACAATAGAAGGACAAGTAAATCTTTTATTGACTATCTATTTACAAAGCGAGACACACATGGAGAGACATGAATAATAAGAAAACTAAGATGAGAAGGACAAGCAACAAAACAAGCAGCTGGCGGCTAGACAAATTGAAACCGCACAGACCGCTCAAGCACAACAAAACCACATGGCAACCCTGAGACCGCGTGAACAGAACAGATCACTGACCTGCTAACCGCCAGATCGCCAAACTTAGACCACACAATCTGCTCTTATTGAACTGCTGAGAAAAACACCCTGTCCGCACTTCTTGATCGCCAGACCGCATGGTTACTAGATCACAGAAGTATCCCACAAATAAAAGAGAAAGAACTGCCCACTGCTGCCAGACCGCAATTCGAGACCGCCTGACCGCTGAAGGTCCCCTGATCACAGAGTTCGATGCAAACAGTCCAAGAACTACAAACACAGATCGCCCGGACGAAACCACTAGAGAACTGGGTATTCAAAGCTGGAAATATAAGAAGATTATTGGCAGGAGACCGCTGACCGCTATCCTGCAAACACAACAAACCGGTCAACAACCTTCAACCCCCACGACCTCAAAGCTGAGACCTTTACAATCAATCCAAACTTTAGATCTTACAGTTCTCGCTTGTGAATGATGGGCCCCGCACCTCTATTTATAGGCAAACAAATGGATGTCATCACCACCTCAGAGGGATACAGTCACCTTACTTATTGGAGCGCGCGATCACTAAAACAAGACCGCGCGGTTACTATAGGAATATAACCTACTTGAGCAAACCGGACCAACAAAGAGAGTCCGCCAGAACAGAAATATACTTGGGCAAATTTGGCTAACCATAACAGTCCACCAAAACCAAGCTCACGCAGACCACGCGGACTCTGCGGTCTCCAAAACCAGTCCACCCAGACTCCACTTACACTTCAAAATTCAACACTTTTCGACGCAGAATTAACTCAACTGAATTTTGCACTCCTTTTGACTAATCTTTGACACTCTAATGTGAGTGTGACATCATAGGACATCTAATGATCATATTACCCTCACTATACAATATGGGTAATAACTTCCAGAGGTTGAAATCACTTTTGCTTAATTTGTAAGATAAATCAAGAAGACATTTTTCCCAACAATAGCATTGGAAAATCAATTCATATGTCCAACTCAAGGAGATCATTATGTAGATGAGCACCTACATGTGTTCACCAGGCTCGGTCGCTATGCTGGGACGATGCTAGAGGATGAGGAAACTAAAACCAACAAGTTGTCTGAAGGGCTGTAGGATGACTTAAGGTTGTTACTTGTGGGTCCAATGATGTTTGGTTCCCACATTCTAGTGCAAACCACCAGATATCTAGAAATAGACAAGGAGAGTCCAGCAAAAGAAGATCTTCAATGCTAGGAAGTCAGATTTTATGGCACCAACTCTCCTTTCCGTCTGAGGACTTCATGGTACGTATTAGAGTGTCGTATACTTTAGAAAAGAATAGATTGGAGGTAGCACTCCTAAATGGGTATTGGGTGAGCACAAAAAAAGTTGTGTGAAGGCGTGGATAGGAGATCGAGACTTTGACTTGTAAGTGCCATTGCTACCGCTATCTGAATTTAATATAATCTTTGGCATGGACTAGCTCTCGAAGCAGCGAGCATGCATATATTGTAATCTAAAGGACATCACTCTAGGAAAGAACACTTAATGTGAGAACACGTTTTTTAGTTTACAAGGAGCGAGCAAGACACTGATGTCTGCTCTTCAAGTGGTTAAGGCAATTAGAAAGGCGCGGAGTTGTCATTCACTCTGCTGGAGGCTTCAAAGCCCAAGTCTAGTTTGAGTGACATTTCAGTAGTAGCAGAGTTTGTGGACATGTTTCCAAATGAACTACCTGGGGCTCTGCCTCAGCGTGAAATCGATTTCTGTATTTATCTAGTGTCGGGTGCCAATCACGTGTGACACTTACCATGCCGAATATCGCCAAAAAAATGGCAGAGCTAAAAATTTAGTTGTAGGAGCTACTAGAGCAAGGTACGCCAAAGTTCTTCACCTTGGGCTGCACCGGTCCTATTTGTAAAAAGGGATGGAAGCTTGCGTCTATGTATTGATTACCGTGAATTGAATAAGTTGACGGAGAAGAACAAATATATCATCCTGAGAATCGTTGACTTATTCGATCAGCTAGTTGGGTCAACTGTGTACTCTAAATTTGACGTGAAGTCTGGTTACTACCAGTTGAAGATCAGGTAATGTGACATTTCCAAAATGGCATTCAGTCCCCACTATGGGAACTATGAGTTCACCCAATGTCGTTCGGCCTCTCTAATGTGCCATCAGTATTCATGGACTTCATGAATAGGATATTCTGAGAGTATTTGGACCGATTCATTATCGTCTTCATCGATGACATATTGGTTTACTCTTAGTCCGAGGAAAAGAATGTAGATCACCTATCATAGTTTTGAGCACCATAAGGAGGCATCAGCTATACGTCAAGTTATCTAAATATGAGTTTTGTATATCGTAAGTGACATTCCTTGGTCATGTGGTTAGTGGAGAGGGTACCACGGTGGATCCTTTGAAGATAGTAGCTAGAGTGGTCTGTGTTGAGAAATGTGGCAGAAGCTCGAAGCAATTTGGGACTTGCCAGCTACTACTGACACTTTGTGAATAACTTCTCGAGGAATGCACTTCCTCTCAAAACCTCGACTAGGAAAGAGCAGAAGTTCACTTGATCGTCAGAGTGCGCGCGAGCTTTTGAGGAGCTAAAGAACCGTCTGACCACGACGCTTATTTTGTGCTCTCCATATGGTATGAAAGGCTACGAAGTTTATAGTGACGCCTCAGGGAGCGGCTTGGAAGGCTATGAAACACACGATTGTGCGATATATAATGGAACTATTTCAAGTCCCGATTTCTTGACCGTTCGTTGGTCCGATCGAAGATCTAATGGCTTGGGTTTCTCCCATATGCTATTAGGTCATGGACTGATGGTTTTTGAACTCATTTTAGTCTTTTCTTTCTCTCTCCAAGGTTGAGAAAGAGGAGGGAAAGTAGGAGGAAGGAGAAGGTAGATACCGCCATTGGAGAAGCTCCAAAGCTCCAAATGCCTAACCGAGTCTGGATTCGTGGAGAGGATTCCATTGCGGTAGATTCCATCCGTCTCGATCTTCATTCTATGGCGTCAAAGCGAGCTCCAAGGGTAACAATCCTTCTCTCCAGTCTTAGGATGTGTTTGTCCATTCTTATTTTGATTTTCTTGTGCAGTAAGAGTCTCCTCCACTAATTAGTGTAGAGTATGGCCCCCATTGGTATGTTAAAACCTTGAGTCAATTATGTTTATCCCTGGCATGAATTGCATGTTGAGATCTATTAGTCATTGCGGATTTAGGTATTTTGTCTGAATCCTATTCGTGGTCGTATGCCAAGATCGGTGATGCTTGATTTGATGTTGCATTTAGGCTAGACCTAGTATGTATGTCGGAGAATGACTCCGTAAAAATACGTCACCTTGTTGTTGGGTTTGGGAATGGGGGAGCTCATGGAGTACCCATCAAAAGCCCTATGTTTATGATGTGATAGAACTCAAACATTCACCACAATTAGGCGTGGAGTTGATTTAGACCTCCTACATCAGGAGTGAAAGTGAAGCCTAAGTCGCATCATATATATTAGGTGCATAGTGTGATCTTTTGGTAGAATTGGTAGATGTTACAATGTTTATGAGCCAAGGTAAAACCGCACCCGCATCGTGATGAATACACGATGATCTAAGCACGGACAAAATCTAAACCGAACCTGTTCCATGCAGTTTGGCATGAGGGTGCCCTCATGAATGTTGATCTAACATGGGAGAGGCTATGATAGGCATGATCGCATGGACCGACAAAAGCTCATATGATAGCTAAGTTTGCATAACTTAGATTGGAGGTAGTACTCATGAGAGAGTGCTCCTAGTATATGCCTTGAGTGCATGAAATCATGTGGTCATGAGTTCCCATGAATGTGATATTGTGGAATGGTGTTATGTTAGCCTCATACGTCGTTGCTTAGGCGATTGCGGTGAAGCTCTAGGTGAACCCAACCAACATCATTTTCATTCTTAGGTTCCCCTTTAATTTTATGTTCAACCTAGAAGATGGATTGTGCTTGAAACCTCACCATGTGTAGAGTAGTTGCACATTCTTTATTTTGCTACATGTTGCATATGCTTGAAAAACCTCAGCCTGACTGAGAATTTTTCAAAAGTTTTCTGAATAATCAAAAAAGGAGTATGTTCATATATGCTCATATCGAAATCTCAGTGCCTTATATTTGTATCAGCGGGAATTCTCTCAGATTGAAAATATAATATTCTGGCATAGTCATATGGAATTTGCACATCTCAACAAACATATTTATCAAAAGCTTGGTCTATCAATAAGAGCTCTCCACGAATATCATCTGTTCATAAATTTAAAAACAAAAGAAGAGAAAGAAAACAGATTTCAACATTCATTTCCAATCATTTTATACTTTACAAGTTGTAACACTCGCACTTACAAAAAGGAGATGCGTGAGTATTCTGAAGATAAAAAAGAAATAAAAACATTTACAATTTTCTCACTTCTCATCTTCATCCCCACCTTCATCAGAATCAGACTCATCAATATCCATAGAAGACTCCTTGGTCTCCTTACTTTCTACCTCTTCCTAATCAATGGTCACAATCATTCTACCTTCATCGCCCCCACTATGAGAATTCATAGAAGCACCTTTTGTCTCACCGGATCCATCCTCATTCATTATTTTAAAAATTTCAAGGGAGTCCAGATCGAGATAATCGAACACATAATCAATATTAGCATACTCATCTTTAAGTACTTGCTTTTATTTTAATATATTCAAAGTATGCTCTGTATACTTCTTGCTAAGCCTAAAGATAATATCTTGAAACTCGGGTTTATTGAGGTCATACACATCATGTAAAAAAGAGAAACATATTTTAGCTTGGGTGAACAAGTACTCAGAAAGCATGAATATTATACAAACCCGAATTTTCTTTAATTTCTTTTCAGTTTTTTTGTCTTCTAAAGCTGCACTCAGTTTGTAACCCATCTGATGGTTTAAAATTGTATTCCTCAAGGACACATGCGCCGATAGTTAAGAGAGATCTTTGGTGGAAACATCTTCTAGTTTGTGAAGGATTGGCTGGCCATATAATTCTGTTGTAACTGCGGGGGCATGCATGTGTATCCTACCATCCTCTTTCCATGAAGGGAGATGAGTGCCCCAGAGTCACTTTTCCCTTTGGGCCCCACTCCATCAAAGGATTTCCCATTGTTTCTAGCAGATGACTACCAACTCTAATATAAGAAAATGGTTTTCATCCCCCTGGAGAACCACTAAGGATTTATAAATTTTTGATGAGCCCGTGAATCGCCTCTTGAAAGTGTGCCCACCCTTCTTCTCTTCCTCCCTTATCTTCACCCATTCTATCACTGTCATCATAATAGTTCTAGGCTCAGCATGCCTATTAAGAGGAACAACGAGGTGTTGGACGGTCCTGCTTGAACCAAAGAAAGGCATGCCAAGATTAGTCCCACACCGCTACCCAGACGGCCCCTCATGCTTATAATAGGCCCCACCTCTCTTATCTTTGACCCGAGTTTTGGAATGGAAAATGTGTTCGGCGGTTTAACATTGTATCAGAGTGAGGTTCATGCTAAGGGGGCGTGTTGGACGGTCCAACATGAACCAAAAAATGCATGCCAAGATTAGTCCTATGCCGCCTACCTAGACAGTCCACTCGTGCTTATAATAGGCCCCACCTCTCCTATCTTTGACCCGTGTTTTGGAATGAGAAATAAGTGCGGTGGTTTTACACGAGGACACTATAAGAAACAAACTAGCAGCCATAATTAAAAAGCCGCCCAAATTTTTTGGCAAAGCTTGCAATCTTTATCCTGATTCTCATCTACATCCACCACTTCTAGTGCTTGCAACACATAATATTGAACATCCAAGGGACAGTCTGTGAGAAAATTGACCATCACTTCTTGAATCCCCTCACTGAAACATCCTTGAACATCTTTTGCCCCTGACCTGAGGTATAGTGTAAAGATTGCAAAAGTCGCCATACAAGAAAGTGAGACGATCACTCCAACACTGAGCCTTATTTGGAAGGTTCAAAATCCACGAATTCTTTGATCCAAAATATAGCATGCCACCCTCCTTGGAGCGTACACGAAAGAGGCTGTTGAAAAAAGGTAGGGTAAAGCAGGCTCTCGCCATCTACAGATAAATGATAGGAGAATATAATGACACTATAGAAAATGGAGAAAGCTGAGATGGAACAACATCATAATGATTCAGAATCTTGACTATCTCCCAAAAGATTGGGAACCTCAAACCATAATCAAAGTGGTTAAAAGTAACCGCAAGTTGTCCATCACTGATAATGTTAATTTGTTCTTCTCCTTGAGGATGCCACACAACGCATTGAGAATTAAGGTCATGACAGATCAAAAAATTCTTGTACTCCAAGGTTGTGGTAGTAGGAGCTATGGCTTTGCCCATAAAGAATGTCTTTGTAGTTGTAAATCTAATGGTATTCATTTGGAGTACTAGCCCTGTTTTTTTATTTGATCTTATACAAATCAAGAAAAACATCAAATCATAGTAGATAGAAGATGAAGGAGAAGCTGAAAAGACAAGAAAAGGATATATTCATGCATCATAAAAGCATGCCTACATGCACAATGTTAAAATCACATTCGAATTGTTAGAATATGAATGAGATCACGCGGTCTGACCATATGACCGCACCTTGTAGTCTGATCGGTTATCCATGACTGACCGCCTGCTGTGTGATGATGTTCGGCGGATCCATTCTTGAATGTGATCGCGCGGATAGATCCTATGACCGCACCTTGTGGTCTGATCGGTTAGTCGTGACTGTCCGCCTGTTGTGTGATGAAGACCGGCAGATCCATTCTGCCCAGGTGTGGTGTATTGTGGGTGGTTTGCTTATCTAACCGCACACCTTCTGCAGACAGGACATATGTGACCGCTGCAACCGCTTAGTAATTTTATATAATATTAGTCCCATAACTCCAATTTGTAATCTATCTCACCTCCTCCATTCTATGTAAAGGAGGTCATACCTTTGTAATATTCAAATTTTTTGGAAATAAATAATTCTGTTATTTTCAATATCCTACGTGTTATTGTTAACTAGGTTAAGATATTTTCAAGTTCTCACATGGTATCAGAAGAAACACCGATCCTTCGGTTGTGAACTCTTTGTTTCATTGCCAGCCCATCTAATCGTCTGACCGCCCAATTCTCTCAAGCGAATTTCGATATCCTGAACGCTCGCTCTCCTTCCTATTTTCTCGGCAGCCTGAGCGGTCTCAGCCTTCTTAACCGTCAGCCTGCTCGCTTGTGATCTCTGCGGCTTGTGCGGTCTCCTGTCCCTGACTGCACGACCTTTTTTTCTCTCTATGGGTACTTTAGATAACTCTTCTTCTACTACCCTGACCGCGCCACCTATTTTGACCACCCCCTAACTTCCACTGCTTCAGGAAATCTAGGTACCACCTCCAAGTTGACAGAACCAAACTATCCATAATGGAGTGTTTCCTTCACATTACTGTTAAGGTCTCAGCGCAAACATCTGTTGGATCTGATAGCGCCCTTAGAGGGGGGGGGGGGGGGGTGAATAAGGGGTTTATAATTTTTTGAGATAAACTGAGTGTTTTTTAGAAAACAGAAACTTTTGATTCTTTTGCTAACGCCAGGCGTCAAGAATCAACACTGACCGTTTGCTCTCCAGAAAAAAATTTTCACTGAAATATGACAAAGTGATTTTACTTTTGAAATCCTAAATGAAATACAATTCCAGAAAATCAGAGATAATGAAAATGAACATTATATTTCAAAAGAGAATTACAAGATAAAATTTCAATAATGCTTGAAATTAAAGGCGACAAAGTAAAATTCACTTTTTGATCCTTCACCGGTCCTTCTCCCAAGGACCGGTTGGTTATAGCCTATCTTTCCCAGATAAGGACTCTAGCCACCACCTAGATCTACCCTTGACCTAGTCGCCACGCACAAGGCGATGAATTTTCGTTTAAACCGAACCCGGCCTAGTCGCCACATGCAAGGCGGCGAATTCACTAATGTTACAAGAAAATTATGAAAAGATAAAAGAAAATTTAGAACAAAAGACTCCCTATATTGAAGAGCACTGAAGGAGATGCTGAAGACACGCAATGATCATCATCGGAGTTCAAGCGAGCATCCTTCTTCAATTTTGACCGTTTGAAATCTTCTTCTCACTCTTGTTCCTCAATGGTGGTGTTGGGAGTACTCTCTGAATTTATGATGAAATGCTCTCTCAGAACTCTGGAATTAAGGCTTGAATGCATGTCACTTGAGCAACGAAATCAGCTCTTTAAATTGGCACGGGAGCTAACGCATGTCATTAGGTAGTTAACGCCAGCGTTAGGGATCGTGTATAGTCGTGGCTGAGATCGTGTAACCGTCTAGATTGTGGAAGAGATTGTGGACTCAACGCGGGCGTTAAGATTCAACGCTAGCGTTGTCACTGGCTTCTCGATGCAATATCTTCTCCACATCATACCCTTCTCAACATCATCCTTCTCAATAATAAGTTAACGCTGGGCGTTAACTAGTTAACATGGGGCGTTAACTCTCTTTTCAGAGAATCGTCAACAATTAGCATCCTGTTCATATGGTTATTTAACTATAGTACATGCACATTATAAACACAAGCAAGATCAAATACATTGTGTGATTTTTTATTCTCAAACTAAGAGATGTGGAACACAAGCTCCAACAATCTCCCCTTTTTGATAATAACAAATCCACTAATAAGAAATAAAACATAATTAGAGTAGTGTTTATAATATATGTTAAGCGTGGTAATCATGCATACTCCCCCAACATGAATGCATTTTCTAATGTACTCCTCCTAAATCATAGATTTCTCTAATATATTTCTTCAATTTATTCTCTCCCTTTTGTTATAATCAAAAGGAGGTGGGTTAGAGTAGTTGCAATATGAATTGTTATGCATTAAGTAGAAATAATAGCAACTTCTTTGAAAAATAGTGAACACAGCGAAAGCAATTTTGAACATCTTTAAGCATTTGTAAGCACAAAATATAGTAAGCGCTTAAGTCAAATAAATAGATGTTTGATGTACAAAAGTTGCAAGTACATGAATTTTGTAATATAAAAATAGCTAGTAAGATTATAAAATATCAAGTAAAGATATGTTTACAATGTAAATTAATTTGCATTTCAAGTAAACATAAACATTGTAAAAATCATGCTTTGCTATCTAGTGCATTTACTCATGATTGTAGAGAATAGTGTAGGTAAGCTTTAGGTCCAATTCTCATGAGTGGAAGTATTATAAATGATAATGATGTGTTCAATAAGGGTGTTTTGATAGAGTAGACAAGTGTATAAATTAAACCACATGAAACTATGTAATGTAAGAACATAACTTAAATTGAACATAAACGACTTTACTTCTGATGCGCTATTTCAGCATTGCTAATTAGCAAGTACGAAATGCGATACGACGGCAATGCACCGGTCGCTCAAGTAATAAAATAGGGAGGAACTCCACCAATATCGTTCTCAAAGGACCGCAAGTTGGGTAGTCTGATTTGCTCAAACCAAAAATTAGTTAAAATGATAACTAAGTAACAACGGGGGGGGGGGGGGGGGGGGGGTTGTGATTTGAGTTCTTACGCTATTGCAAAATGAAGAGAAATGCGGGTCGAAAAGCACCGCTTCGCAAGGTGTGGGTGAGTGCAGCGTCCGCGATGGCGCGCTTCGGTAAGCGGGTGGAGTGGCCACAGTGCGAGGTTTTGTGAGGGCCGTATTCACCTCTTCGCTAACATCACCACTAGCAATCGCTAGGTGTCTTCACGCACAAACAACCTAGGCTATCACAACAACAAAAAGGGCTATTCTTGCCACCACATCATCATTGCACATGAACACAAGCAAAAATACATAATATTAACCTAACATGTGTTCATACAACAACACAAAGAAAGTACAAGCATCAAGGGTTAGAGAGGACCACAAAGAAGATGTCACCGCGTCTTGGGTTCTCGGCCGGAATGAGAGGTTGTCGGGCTCTCTCCAGGCTCGGCCCTCAGATGGTGTGCTAACTCAAAGGAGGTTGTCACCGCTCCAACGATCTTCAGCGCTTCTATGGTCTCCTCGGCGAGGAATGCTTGAGCTAGTGGCGGAGAAAGCTTGCAAATGATCCCGGATGGAGGAAGGATGAAGGAGATCGTCGGAGAAGGTCTCCTCTTGCCTCCTACGGTGGAAGGGGCGAAAATGGCGGGATTCCAGGCTTTTCCTGTGAGGGGGATCGAGCTCTCCGTCCTCTCCTCATGGCAGCAAAAATTCCTGCTTTAAATACAAAAACAGGCAAAATTTTGGTCACGCACGGTCGAACGCACGACCGTGCGTTGCCCGTGCGTTAATTAAATATAAAAGCTGGCGTGAAGACGAAGCTGCGCCGCCCGTGCGATTTACTCACGCATGGGCAAATCCGCCCGTGCGTCAAAACGCACGGGTAAATTCAGAAATAGCTAAAAACAGAAGAACTAGGAGACCATGCGTTTTACTCACGCACGGGCGATTCCGCCCGTGCGTCAAAACGCACGAGTAAATTCAGATCGATCGTTTTCTGCCCAGATCAGAGCGCACGACCGCAACAGCCCGTGCGTCAAGGAAAACACACGACCGTGCGTTTCACACAGTCATGAATTCTGGGAGAAAACTGAATACAAGATAATCCGGCCACCTGCATACAAGATAAAATAGCTGGGAATACACCTCCAGCACCAGATAAACATAGAGAAATGGAATGGGAGCACCATGTGCTTACCCCCAATAACAAGGAGCACAAATGCACACCGAAATGGGCCTAAGAGTGCACCTAGCAAGGAATAACAAATATGAATGAAAACATGCCTAAAGTGTAGTGCATAGACTAGATAATCAGCCCAGATGAGTCCATAAATGTGTATATAAATGGGACTCATCACACCCCCAGACATAACCATTTGCACGTCTCGGGCAAACTACTCAGCTCTCCTGTCGGAACAATTGGATGTTAGCGTGAGTTTGAGCGGTAGAGACCTATGCGAAGTCGCGTGCGCACGTGCATAGAAATACATTAGAACAGAATTAAACTCAAGATTATATCTAACTATTTCTAGAACAGTAGTTCGAAATTTACTTTACTTGGATGGTGAATCCCGGTGAATCTTTCAGTCGCGCAAAAGGGAAAATAGCGTGACTAATGAGTAGAGTATTACTCGAATCGAGGCTCGGGACAAACTCCTAAGAAATCCATCAAAGTCGGTGTCCATAGGCTTGCACGTTCACACTCTCTCTACTGCATGAGACGACTCATATCTAAAATCAATAGGACTTATGGGTTATGATTGGGCTTAGGTTGAGTTTAGGCTTGGTAAGTAGAAGGACGATGGGAATCGCATTCAACACAACCCGAGCACTCAAGAAAATTACAATCACCAATACAATATTTTCAAGAATTACACAACACCCCCAGACTTCAACTGAACACTAGGTGCGTGTTAAGCCAAATATAAATTGAATTTGTCGAGAGAATATTATTTTTGCACAACTATATTTTTTTTCTTTTTTTCTTTTCTATTCATTCTTTTCTTTTCTCTTTTCGACAAAATAACTTTTGTATGCTCAATAAAACGGCTCCTTTAGCTAATTCAAATCTGCCATGCACAACAAAGATGACACCAAATGCGATCGAAAAAGAAATTTCTTTCAGCTCAAAGGTTGGTACGAAAATAGGTTCGGCCGTATGGCTTTGGTGAAATTTTAGTGGAGCTAAACAAGGAGGAAAGGTAGGCTGAAGTGGGCTTGCAACGGTGATTACGCAGGTAAGGATTTCAAAAGCACAAAACGGATCAAGAAATGGCCTATATCACATTTTATAACGGGTACTTTCAACGCAATCGTTTCAAGAGTGGCCTAGTGCCAGTTCTAGCCATCGAGAAAGGTTGTCCTTCCTTCTGACCCTAGTAATAAGCTACTACTAGTCTAGCTACACTCGACCTTATGCTACCGTTGGATTCACCGGATTCACCACTAAAGTAAAATAAATTGCAGCTACTATAATGGAAATAATTAAATTACAACTCTGAATTTTATTCTACTCTAATTGAATTTCTAGGCGTGACGTGGGCACTTAACTAGAGCACTACTCGAGTTAACATTTTTCTCTACTCCTCACTCATACGCTAACAATCCAATTCTTACAAGCGGGGAACCTCGCAGCGATACCCAATAAGCACGTGTGATCAAGTGCGCGTGAACTAGGTGCAAGTGTATGCAATGTGTGCAATAAAATACAAATCCTAACTCAACACATTCTAACATGTCATGCAAAGTGTGTGCACGTGCACCGATCACTCTCTCCCCCAGACTTGATCAAAACCAACTAGAATAAACAATTCAAAAATAAGTAGGAAAGGGGTAGAGTTGACCTATGCTCATAAAAGAGCATGCCAGAAGTGCGGTAGTTCCAACTTTAAAATTTTTTCACTTTCCACATCCTCCACACGAGAGCTTCCACCTATGATGTTAGCCAAAAGGAAATAACAGTACATAAAAAGAAATTTAAAAGGCAAACGGAACCGGGTGTTTCCCATGGGTTGTCTCCCAAGAAGCCCTTTTGTTTAACGTCCTTAAAGGTGGACCAAATACCTGTATTAAGCATTGTTCAAAGAGCAGAAATTTGGAGAAAAGTTTCACAAACACAGATCACAGCATAAGAAAAAGAACATCAGTTATACGTGCTTTTGTAGTGGAAGTCTCCAATGGCTTGTAGGCTGGAGGTGAAAGCTTTAGGGCCAAAATTGGTGTTACCCAATTTTTCCCTAGCCTCTGCCATCTTGCCACTGAAAGCAGTGGAGCGTGCACCACACAATTTTCTTTCTTGTTTCAGTTTCTCCACGGTAGGAGAGCGCCAGCGTTGGTAGTCATCAGATTTTCCCACCTTGGTGGTGGGTGGCATCACTCCCGCTATCGCAGTGGCAACTGGGTCAGCCCAAGAGACCGACTGTGTAAGAAGTTTATTACAAGATTTCTTGTTAAATAAAAATGGGACATTGTCCCGAGTTAAGTTCTGCTTAGCGGGTTCAGAAACGAGGCTCTCCTTCCTCTCCGGGTCACATTCCTTTCGCAAATCTACTTCTTCTTCTTTTTTGCATGATTGCTTCTCATCCTTTTCTTCTTCCGACGATGCTATTTCAACCCTGATTCCTGCATCACTAAGAGATTTATTAGAAATACTTTGGGGAGAGCGAGATAATGTTTCAGTCACAATCTTGGGGCAAGTAGGGATGATAACTCTCCCAGCAGAGAAATCCAAAGTGGCCCCGCTCTCTTTCAAGAACGGAACTCCCAAGATGGGGATAGATTTATTCTCCTGGGGTCCCAATACTTGAAAGTCAGAGACCACCACCTTCCCCTCAACCATGACTTCAACATTCTTCACATCTCCCTCCGACTGAATAATAGTCCCATTAGCAAGCACCAAAGACTTCCGATCGTCCGTGTTCATTTCGAGTTGCAATTTAGCAACGTCTTGCAATGCAAGGACGTTGCGGGATGAACCGGAGTCACATAGGGCGGAAGTTTGGACATTATTAATAGAACAAGTGATTACTAATTCACTTGGGTTAACCACTTCCGTGTTGGTAAGACTCTTCCCTTGATTGATAGGATTTTTTTCCGTTTTGCTGGGAAGGGTCCCTTGCGAATGCTCGGTTAACAATTGAGCCAATTGGCCCAATTGCGTCTCCAAGCTTCGCATGGACGCGGTTTGGTTAACCATATTCGAGTTCGCGGCATGCATAAACCTTTCCATCATTTCCTCAAGGTTGCTCTTCTTAGGAGTTGGAGCACCTTGATTATAACTCGGTTGAGGCGGTCGCAGTTGGCTACCGGAGGCTTGAGCATCGAATTGATGCGAACCTCCTTGCCATCATTGGCCTGGAACGTTTTGTTTCCATGAGAAGTTCGGATGACTTCTCACGCCCGAGTTATAGGTATTATTAAACGGTGCTCTATGATCTTGATCATTAATGTAATTAACGCTTTCGTCAAAAGAGACTTCGGTAGGTTGCTCACCTGTGGGGCACTCATATGCATGATGCCCTGGGTTTCCGCAACCTTGACATGAGATCATCATTACTGAGGCCGAAGGGATGGTAGGCCTCTTTAGTAGCATGGTACTTTCAGCAGGTGCACCAGACGTGTTCACCTCAAAGAGTCCCCGAGCGTTCCTTGGAGCATTTCTTCCAGCAGTCCAAAAGGAGCTATGAATGGCAGTGTCTTGGACGATCTGTAATGCCTCTTCGGGGGTGTGGTTCATCAAAGTTCCACCTGCAGCAGCATCAATCATGGCCCTGTAGTTAGGCTCAATAGCAAAATAAAAATTTTCTACTATGGTCCATGGTTGCAGCTCATGCTGGGGACATTTCCGGAGAAGGTTCATGAACCTCTCCCAAGCTTCTGAGAGAGCCTCCTGATCAAGCCGTTGGAAGGTTGCAATTTCCCTCCGCAAGTTTACAACTTTATCGACAGGATGGAACTTCGCCAGAAATTTTTCTTGCAGAGCGTCCCAAGTGGTAGCTGTGCCATGTGGTATCGTGTGGAGCCACGCCTTTGCCTTGTCACGTAGAGAGAAAGGGAACAGCCTGAGCTTCACCGTCTCGTCAGCCAGCCCTGCGTACCGAAATGTCCCGCAGATTTCTGCGAATTCAACCAAGTGAAGATGGGGGTCTTCACTGGCTAACCCAGAGAATTGGGCCTGGTTGCGGATCATGTTCAGGATGGCCGGCTTTATCTCAAAGTTGTTGTTGGTGATAGCCGGGCCAAATCCAGGGTACACACTCCCAACATTGGGTGTAGTGTAATCTCTCATAGTCCTGGGTCGTGGCCTAGCCACTTCATTCTCGTCAGCTACCTGACCCACGACCGGTACATTTCCCACTCCAGGTTCAGCCTGATTTCCATTAACATCCATGGTGGCAGCAGCACGGAGACGCGCCCGGAGGGTACGCTCTATTTCAGGGTCAAATGCTGCGCACTCACCGGGATCTCTTCTATGCATACACCCTCCTATACACAAAAGAAGATAATAAAAAAAAACCTTAAAACGAATTTCCAAAGAAAAACAAATCATACACGCTTGCAATCCCCGGCAACGGCGCCAAAAACTTGATGCGCTATTTCAGCATTGCTAATTAGCAAGTACGAAATGCGATACGACGGCAGTGCACCGGTCGCTCAAGTAATAAAATAGGGAGGAACTCCCCGAATATCGTTCTCAAAGGACCTAAAATTGGGTAGTATGATTTGCTCAAACCAGAAATTAGTTAAAAGGATAACTAAGTAACAACGCGGGGGGGGGGGGGGGGGGGGGTTGTGATTTGGGTTCCTACGCTATTGCAAAATGAAGAGAAATGCGGGTCGAAAAGCACCGCTTCGCAAGGTGTGGGTGAGTGCAGCGGCCGCGATGTCGCGCTTCGGTAAGCGGGTGGAGTGGCTACAGTGCGAGGTTTTGTGAGGGTCGTATTCACCTCTTCGCTAACATCACCACTAGCAATCGCTAGGTGGCTTCACGCACAAACAACCTAGGCTATAACAACAACAAAAAGTGCTATTCTTGCCACCACATCATCATTGCACATGAACACAAGCAAAAATATATAATATTAACCTAACATGTGTTCATACAACAACACAAAGAAAGTACAAGCATCAAGGGTTAGAGAGGACCACAAAGAAGATGTCACCGCGTCTTGGGTTCTCGGTCGGAATGAGAGGTTGTCGGTCTCTCTCCGGGCTCGGCCCTCAGATGGTGTGCTAACTCGAAGGAGGTTGTCACCGCTCCAACGATCTTCAGCGCTTCTATGGTCTCCTCGGCGAGGAATGCTTGTGTAACACCCCGGTCTTGGTGAGCGGAGAGTTAATGCCGAGAAGGCAGATTTTTCTTGACGCACGATCATGCATTTTCTTAGCGCACGATCGAGCCGACCGTGCGTGCTCTCCGACGGGCAAGAATGGTGTCTCTGTCGTTAGTCGTGCGTTTTGACGCACGGTCGTGCGTTCGACCGTGCGTTCGGTAACAGATCCGTAAACAACAATTTTTGGGCGTCCGATCGAATTAGATCTTGATCAGACGACCCAAATAGTTCGCTGGGTGGACTTAGGGCATGGATGAGGGGTTATTCCCTCATTCTTTCAAGTCCTTTCTCTCTCTTAGGTTGGAGAAAGGAGAAGGGGGCAAGGAGGAAGAAGAAGTTAATCCGCCATTGTTGGAGCTTCGGAGCTCCGTTCGCCGATCCGAGACCGGTAGCGTGTAGAGGGCATCGAGGCGCTTCTTCTCCACCGTTTGTTTGCAAGCTTCTCATGGCTAGGAGGAGATCTCAAAAGGTAACGGCATTTCTCCTCCCGGTCTTTAGGATGCGTGCATGACATCCCTTATTTTCTGCATTTTTGGCACCAGATCCGTCGAGTGAGAGGGATCCGGGTCGCCTTGGTTCAAAAGGAACCATCGGGTTGATTGAGTCCGTCCCCGACATGATTTGCACTAGAGATCCGCTCCGTTAGCGGATTAGGCATTGTGGGTGAAGCCGGATTTGCGACCGTTGGTCCGATTCGGTGATGTTGAATGACGCGCATATTAGGGGTTTTGTTAGAAATCCGATTACGGCGAACTCGTCGTTGTGATGCCCTTGTAGCTTCGTGTGGTAATGAATGTTGAGTTTTGGGCGGGGAAATAATGTGCGGATTATGGGGCTTGTGATGCCTAGGGTTGTGCGAAGGCGCAATTGGTCTTTGTGGTCGGCTGGCTATCCCGTGAAGACTGAGATTCACGTGTGGAGAGTGTCCCGACAAGATTAGTCCCTTCGGTTTTGACTGACGAGAATGTCTGTGCTACGGATGAGTCAGGTGACGGTCGCCAGGCGAGGCAATCGGTGGACGTTGTCCCGAGTGTAAGTCCGGGGCCTTGGGACGTTTTGTTTAAGCCAGAATTCTTAGTATCGGTCTTTGTGTGTTGTTGGCGGCCCGAGCATGTGAGCTGTTAGACAAGCCCGATGGCGTGGTGAGCCAGGCGAGGTGGGTCTCAGCGAGAGCTCTTGGCTTTGGGGCTACGATGCCCTTGTGGGGAAATAATGAGTACCCTTGTGTTGTTGATGTATGATGATGTGTTAGATTCATACGCTTTAGGGTGCCTTGGGTGAAACCTGGGTTTGCATTCATTTTGCATTGTTAGGCCCCTTTTATTACCTGCTCAACATAGAAACATGGATGATGTTTGTGACACTCATGCCTGTATTTATGTTGCTTTTCTTTATGTACATTTGCATATGAAGTGCTGACTTGCAGGGTGAAGTAGTTCCCCGGGGTCCGCTAGGACGGCCGGGAGGAGGGATGTTGTTACACCGTTTGTGGTCAGCCATAGCTGACCCTCGTTTACCGCTCTTTGTGATTTGGTTGCAGGGCAAGAATCGCAGGCTGGACCAAGCGCCGGCCAAAAAGGCCTAAAGCCTCATGAAGTGTTTAGTTTGTTTTCCTGCATTACTCTCTTTATATTATGTTGAAACCGGCTTGCATGCCGAGGTAGTTTAGGGAGAAACTATATTTCCCCTTTTGTCGGGATGTCTTTTTAGTACTGAATGTTTGGTGATTTGGACTTTGGTTTTGTATGGCCTTAAGGCCAGTTGGACTCCTATGTATTGTGGACAATCTCTGTGGTTTTAGTTTGTTTCCGCTGTGTTATCTGAGTTTTGAGTTTGGGTAGTTAATATCATCTTTTAATACTAAAGCTGTGGCGGTTATATTCTGTGGGGTCCCGGCCGGACCCATATTATATGGTCATTACAGGGGAGGTGTTACAATTTGGTATCAAAGCCTAGGTTGAGTATTCTTGCGAGGTCTAGTGTATTTGGATCGCGTAAGAGATTGTCCACATAGGAGTATTGTGCGGGATCATGAGTATCCCTGTGTTCGAGTCTTACGATTAGAGCGTGATGAGCTTTTATTTTTCCTTGCTTATGCTAGGATGTTGGCGACGATGCGGGGACGTCGAGGAGGCAAGAGGAGCCTTCGGGGAGCAGTGCTACTGCTCCAGGCCTCATGAATGTGGGCATGTTCCCGGCTGATTTCTGTCGCATGCTAGCGGAAGCAATGGTAGCGGCTCAAGCTGGAGCGATGCCATGGGTTCCTACACCGGCGGTGCAAGTTGCAACTCCTGTTACTCCGGCGGCTACGCCGGATACACCAGATGTCGAAGTGAGGCAAGCAGAGCCTTTAGCGGAGAGAGCTATTCCGATGGGTGATCGATTCATGAAGTACTTCTTGAGTTTCCACCCTCCGACATTCAAGGGAGTTGGCACTCCAACGGATGCCGAGGATTGGCTTTCGAGGATCCAGGAACTCTTTCGAGGATCCAGGAACTCTTGAAGGCAGCTGAGACCCTAGAGGAGAGGCAGTCTCACTATGCGAGTTTCATGTTAGAGGGCGATGCGAAGTTGTGGTGGGTGAGCCATAACGGTCGCCATTTTGTTGGGCGTGTTCCGTCCATGGAGGAGTTCGGGAACGCTTTCCTCAAGCGTTATATTCCGGCCTCGACAAGGTTAGCACTGCAGCGACAGTTTTTGCATTTAGTGCAGCGTGAGAAGACAGTGGATGAATATCTGCAAGAGTTCACTCGGTTGGGTCGTTATGCGGGAACGACTATGGCAGATGATGAAGAGAGATAATCTCTTCTATCAAGGGTTGAGGGAAAATTTAAGGCAGCCACTCATAGCCTTGAAGAATGCAGGATTTAATGAGTTGGTCGAAGCCGCTCGCACATTGGAGAGCGACATGGAGCGAACCCAGCGGCGAAAGGGTTTTACGGCAAAGCAGGGAGAAGGAAAGCCTTCTCAGTCTCAGTCTCAGTGGAAGTCCGAGGGCAGCCGATGGAAGAAGAAGCCCCGTCCTAGTAGGCCTGGGGAGAGAAGTGGCGCACCTTCGGGAGATTTCCGCTCCAAAGGTCCGTTTACTTGTTACAAGTGCGGCAATGTGGGTCACATAAGTCGGTTTTGTACCGAGGGCGGAGCTGAGCAGGAGCCGAGGCAGGAACAATCGGTGCGCTCCGATCCTAGTGTTGCAGAGAAGGGGAAAGCGGCGGAGTCAAGTGCTTTGCGGTTCCCTCCAGTGCAGCCGAGAGCGTATAATCTTGGGCAGCAGGAAGCGATACGTCAACCCGACGTGGTGACAGGTACGAAAAGTTTAAGTTTTCGTTTGTTACTATAATGTAGATTGCGGCCTTTCATGTTTGTTGTGCACGTGGTTAGGTTTCGTGCTAGTTTCGGGCAATCCCTCTCGAGTGTTGTTCGACACGGGAGCGTCACACTCTTTTCTTGCGGAAAGCTTTATCCGGAAGGTTGGTGCTGAGTCCATAGAGGCAGAGGTGGAGCTGAGTGTGCGCATGTCGAATGGGTCTTTCATGACTACCATGAGGAAAGGACGCATCGTGATGCAAATAGGCAATAGTGATTTCGTGTTGGTAGCATCGATTCTGCCACTAGCCGAATTCGATGTTATCTTGTGGATGGACTGGCTTGCGGAGCAGCGAGCTAGTATCGACTGCCAGTTGAAGGTGGTAACCCTGAGAGGTGAAGGTAGAGCAGAGGTCAAGTTTGAAGGCCTAAGCGGAGTGGCTTGCTCCCTGATTTCCGCTATGCAAATGAGGCATGCGGTAAACCAAGGAGGCGAGGGGTTTTTAGCTTTGTTGGAGACTCACTCCACAAAGTTGGATATTAGAGAAGTTCTGGTGGTGGAAGAATTTGAGGATGTATTCCCCGAGGAGCTTCCGGGAGCACCTCCTCAGCGTGAAATTGATTTCTCGATAGAGTTGGTACCGGGTGCGAGGCCAGTGTCGCGTCCTCCGTTTAGGATGGCACCGAAAGAACTGGCCTAGCTAAAGGTTCAGTTGCAAGAGTTGTTAGAGCATGGGTACATTAGGCCCAGCTCTTCGCCGTGGAGCGCACCGGTATTGTTTGTGAAGAAAAAGGACGGAAGTATGCGGTTGTGCATTGACTACCGTGAGTTAAATAAGTTGACCGTCAAGAATAAATATCCGATTCCCCGAATCGATGATTTGTTCGACCAGTTAGTGGGGTCGGTAGTGTACTCCAAGTTGGATTTGAAATCGGGGTACTACCAGTTGAAGATTCGAGAAGAGGACGTTGCCAAGACAGCGTTTGGGACTCGGTATGGACACTATGAGTTATCGGTGATGCCGTTCAGACTGACGAACGCGCCGTCTGTGTTCATGGATTTGATGAACAGGGTTTTTCGCCCGTTCTTAGATTCGTTCGAGGTGGAGTTTATTGATGATATTTTGGTGTATTCAAAATCGGAGGCAGAGCATGAGTCTCACTTGAGGCAAGTATTGCAGACTCTAAGGGAGAATCAGCTTTATGCTAAGTTCTCAAAATGTGAGTTTTGGATCGAGAAGGTAGCCTTCTTGGGTCACGTAATTAGTGGAGATGGCATGGCGGTAGATCCAGCGAAGATTGAAGCTATTAGGGATTGGCCTGTATTGAGAACCGTGGCGGAAGTCCGGAGTTTCCTTGGACTAGCCGGTTATTATAGAAGGTTCGTGGAGAACTTTTCACGGATGGCGTTGCCCCTCACCACTCTCACTCGCAAGGACCAAAGGTTCGTATGGACACCGGAGTGTGCCCGTGCATTTGAGAATTTGAAGGAAAGGTTGATGTCTGCTCCAATCCTTAGTCTTCCTAGTGGGACGGAAGGATTTCAGATTTTCAGCGACGCGTCAGGTTGCGGGTTGGGTTGCGTGCTGGTGCAGCACGGCAAGGTGATCGCTTATGGGTCAAGGAAGTTAAAGACTCATGAGAGGAATTATCCCGTCCATGATCTGGAGTTGGCGGCGGTAATCTTTGCGCTTAAATTGTGGCGGCACTACGTTTATGGTGCGAAGGTGGAGATCTTCACGGATCACAAAAGCCTGAGGTATCTTCTAGACCAAAAGGATTTGAATATGCGGCAGCGTAGGTGGGTCGAGTTCCTTGGGGACTACGACGTGGAGATTCAGTATACGCCGGGTAAAGCCAACGTGGTGGCGGATGCCTTGAGTAGGAAGTACTCCGGGCAAGGTAATTGGATGGAGACGCATAACGAGCGTTTGATTCGAGACTTGGAGTCTCTTGACATTTCTTGTGTGGCTAGAGGTGAGTCTAGCGTAGCTCGTTTGAACTGGATTGAAATGCAGTGTGATATAACGGATCGAATCCGAGAGGCGACCAGTGCGGACGAGGAGTGCCAACAGTTGGTGTTGGAGGCTCAGCAAAGCGAAGGCACTGCTTTGGAGATGGTTGGTGGGATTTTAAAAAGAGACGGAAGGGTCTGTGTTCCGCATTTTGGCAAGCTTCGTGAGGAGTTGATGTTCGAGGCTCACTTTACGAAGTACTCCGTTCATCCAGGAAGTACAAAGATGTACGCGGATTTGAAGAAATCTTTTTGGTGACCTGGGATGAAGCGGGATGTAGCCGAGTACGTGAGCCGATGTCAGACTTGTGCCTTGGTGAAGGCTGAGTGCCAAAGGCCCGGTGGGTTCTTGAAGCCTCTTCCCATCCCCAAATGGAAGTTCGATGACATCTCTATGGATTTTGTGCATGGTTTGCCTCGATCGCAGCAAGGTAATGATGCGATTTGGGTGATAGTGGATCGCTTGACGAAGGTAGCCCACTTCATTCCAAATCAGAAGGGCGATGGCGTGGAGAAGCTCGTGGAGCTTTATGTTCGAAACATTGTGCGGTTGCACGGGATTCCGAAGAGCATCGTTAGTGATGGCGATGGGCGGTTCACCTCGAAGGACTGGAGATTAGTGCAGAAAAGTCTAGGCACAAAGCTCAAGTTTAGTACCGCGTTCCATCCGCAGACCGATGGTCAGACGGAGCGAACAAACTGTATGTTGGAGGACATGTTGAGGATGTGTGCTCTCAACTTTGGCAAAGGTTGGGAAGACCACCTTTTCATGGTGGAGTTCGCCTATAATAATAGCTTCCAGGCGAGTATCAAGATGGCGCCATACGAAGCTTTGTATGGAAGGAAGTGTCGAATGCCGATGTCTTGGGCAGAGGTGGGAGACACTAAGCTTTTGGGAAAGCAAGTGGTGGAAGATGCTTGCGAGATTGTGCGGACGATTCAGGAGGCATGAAGGTTGCTCAGGATCGTCAAGCGAAGTATTTTAATGCGCGCCACAGAAATGTGGAGTTTGTAGTGGGCGACATGGTCTACTTGAAGATCAAACCGTTCAAGGGTGTTTCGCGGGTGCGACGACTCAAGAAGTTGAGTCTGCGATATTTGGGTCCGTTCGAGGTTACGGAACGTATAGGCGAAGCGGCCTATCGTTTGGCGTTGTCTGCAGAGCTGAGTGGATTACATGATGTTTTCCATGTCTCTGTGCTGAGGAAAGCTTTGGTGGAGCCGAGCATCGTTGTTGAAGCGGCGGCGGTGCCGGTAATGGAGGATTTGGGGGCAAGGGTTCGCCCGGTTTGCGTGGAGGATTCGGAAGTCCGGCAGTTGCGTAACAAGGAAGTCAAGCTTGTAAAGGTGCGGTGGGACAACTGCGGGCGAGACGAATTCTCTTGGGAGCGTGAGCAAGCGATGCGGGAGGATTTCCCGGAACTTTTTGCATCAGGTATGCATCGCAGTTTTCTATTTCAGTTTTGAAATTTCGAGGACGAAATTCTTTTAAGGAGGGTGGAGTTGTAACACCCCGGTCTTGCGGAGCGGAGAGTTAATGCCGAGAAGGCAGATTTTTCTTAACGCACGATCGTGCGTTTTCTTAGCGCACGATCGAGCCGACCGTGCGTGCTCTCCGACGGGCAAGAATGGTGTCTCTGTCGTTAGTCGTGCGTTTTAACGCACGGTCGTGCGTTCGACCGCGCGTTCGGTAACAGATCCGTAAACAACGATTTTTGGGCGTCCGATCGAATTAGATCTTGATCGGACGACCCAAATAGTTCGCTGGGGGGACTTAGGGCGTGGATGAGTGGTTATTCCCTCATTCTTTCAAGTCCTTTCTCTCTCTTAGGTTGGAGAAAGGAGAAGGGGGCAAGGAGGAAGAAGAAGTGAATCTGCCATTGTTGGAGCTTCGGAGCTCCGTTCGCCGATCCGAGACCGGCAGCGCGTAGAGGGCATCGAGGCGCTTCTTCTCCACCGTTTGTTTGCATGCTTCTCATGGCTAGGAGGAGATCTCAAAAGGTAACGACATTTCTCCTCCTGGTCTTTAGGATGCATGCACGACATCCCTTATTTTCTGCATTTTTGGCACCGGATCCGTCGAGTGAGAGGGATCCGGGTCGCCCTGGTTCAAAAGGAACCATCGGGTTGATTGAGTCCGTCCCCGAGATGATTTGCACTAGAGATCCGCTCCGTTAGCGGATTAGGCATTGGGGGTGAAGCCGGATTTGCGACCGTTGGTCCAATTCGGTAATGTTGAATGACGCACATATTAGGGGTTTTGTTAGAAATCCGATTACGGCGAACTCGTCGTTGTGATGCCCTTGTAGCTTCGTGTGGTAACGAATGTTGAGTTTTGGGCGGGGAAATAATGTGCGGATTATGGGGCTTGTGATGCCTAGGGTTGTGCGAAGGCGCGATTGGTCTTTGTGGTCGGCTGGCTATCCCGTGAAGACTGAGATTCACGTGTGGAGAGTGTCCCGACAAGATTATTCCCTTCGGTGTTGACTGACGAGAATGTTTGTGCTACGGATGAGTCCGGTGACGGTCGCCAGGCGAGGCAATCGGTGGACGTTGTCCCGAGTGTAAGTCCGGGGCCTTGGGACGTTTTGTTTAAGCCAGAATTCTTAGTATCGGTCTTTGTGTGTTGTTGGCGGCCCGAGCATGTGAGTTGTTATACAAGCCCGATGGCGTGGTGAGCCAGGCGAGGTGGGTCTCAGCGAGAGCTATTGGCTTTGGGGCTACTATGCCCTTGTGGGGAAATAATGAGTACCCTTGTGTTGTTGATGTATGATGATGTGTTAGATTCATACGCTTTAGGGTGCCTTGGGTGAAACCCGGGTTTGCATTCATTTTGCATTGTTAGGCCCCTTTTATTACCTGCTCAACATAGAAACGTGGATGATGTTTGTGACACTCATGCCTGTATTTATGTTGCTTTTCTTTATGTACATTTGCATACGAAGTGCTGACTTGCAGGGTGAAGTAGTTCCCCGGGGTCCGCTAGGACGGCCGGGAGGAGGGATGTTGTTACACCGTTTGTGGTCAGCCATAGCTGAGCCTCGTTTACCGCTCTTTGTGATTTGGTTGCAGGGCAAGAATCGCAGGCTGGACCCAGCGCGCCGGCCAAAAAGACCTAAAGCCTCATGAAGTGTTTAGTTTGTTTTCCTGCATTACTCTCTTTATATTATGTTGAAACCGGCTTGCATGCCGAGGTAGTTTAGGGAGAAACTATATTTCCCCTTTTGTCGGGATGTCTTTTTAGTACTGAATGTTTGGTGATTTGGACTTTGGTTTTGTAAGGCCTTAAGGCCAGTTGGACTCCTATGTATTGTGGACAATCTCTGTGGTTTTAGTTTGTTTCCGCTGTTATCTGAGTTTTGAGTTTGGGTAGTTAATATCATCTTTTAATACTAAAGCTGTGGCGGTTATATGCTGTGGGGTCCCGGCCAGACCCATATTATATGGTCATTACAGGGGAGGTGTTACAACTTGAGCTAGTGGCGGAGAAAGCTTGCAAATGCTCCCGGATGGAGGAATGATGAAGGAGATCGCCGGAGAAGGTCTCCTCTTGTCTCCTACGGTGGAAGGGGTGAAAATGGCGGGATTCCAGGCTTTTCCTGCGAGGGGGATCGAGCTCTCCGTCCTCTCCTCATGGCAGCATCAATTCCTGCTTTAAATACTAAACAGGCAGAATTTTGGTCACGCACGGTCGAACGCACGACCGTGCGTTGCCCGTGCGTTAATTAAAGATAAAAGCTGGCGTGAAGACGAAGCTGCGCCGCCCGTGCGATTTACTCACGCATGGGCAAATCCGCCCATGCGTCAAAACGCACGGGTAAATTCAGAAATAGCTAAAAACAGAAGAACCAGGAGACCGTGCATTTTACTCACGCACGGGCGATTCCGCCCGTGCGTCAAAACGCACGAGTAAATTCAGATCGATCATTTTCTACCCAGATCAGAGCGCACGACCGCAACAGCCCGTGCGTCAAGGAAAACGCACGATCGTGCGTTTCACACAGTCATGAATTCTGGGAGAAAACTGGATACAAGATAATCCGGCCACCTGCATACAAGATAAAATAGCTGGGAATACACCTCCAGCAGCAGATAAACATAGAGAAATGGAAGGGGAGCACCATGTTCTTACCCCCAATAACAAGGAGCGCAAATGCACACCGAAACAGGCCTAAGAGTGCACCTAGCAAGGAATAACAAATATGAATGAAAACATGCCTAAAGTGTAGTGCATAGACTAGATAATCGGCCCAGATGAGTCCATAAATGTGTATATAAATGGGACTCATCAACTTCCACAAATTTCAATGCACATAAAGTTTTTTACTTATAAAGAGAAGTGGTCAAAATTTTGTTTGCACAAGACACTTTACAATTTTTGGTGGAGTTTTCCTTATCATATATTTTTCTTAGACCTCAGTGTCGCTTTGGACACTGCTTTCATCATCGGATAGTGTGTTGCTCTTCGTCATGAGACACACATTGGCTTCTTATTCACTGATGGAGGATGAGCTGCTTATTTCGTCGGAGGAGGAGTCATACTATGTAGCCGACTTTAGGACCTTATTCTTATCTTTTCCCTTATGCCCCTTTTCTTTATGCTCTTTCAAAAATATTTTGGGCAATGGCTTTGGATGTGTCCGGTCTTTCTATAATGTTAGCACTCTGGCGGTGGTCGCTCATCATCGTACTCGTCACTACCTCTTCCTTTCTTCGATGAAGATCCCTTCTTGATAAAAATTTTCTGGAAGGTGTTTCTCCTTTCCGGATTCTTCATGAACCTTTTGAACTTCTTCACAAAGAGGCTCTCCTCATCCTCTTCATCATCATCTCCGTCAACCTCCTTCTTTGAATTCAATGCTAAGGCCTTCTTCTTTGGCTCCATGTTGTACTCTTGTTGTTGAATCTTGAGTTCAACCTCATGGGTCTTGAGGTTCCCAACGAGGCTCTCAATTTGGAGCTTCTTTAAATCGCGCGACTCAGAGATAGCCGTCACCTTTGGATTGAACTTTGGAGGGAGAGACCATATAATTTCTCACTAAATTGCTGTTGCAGAACACCTTTCCAAGTACTTTTGTGTCATTGACGATCTTGGTGAACCTTGTGTACATTGAATCTATGCCTTTGTCCGCCTCAATCCAAAATTTCTCATATTCAGATTCGTGTTGGAAAAGCTTTGAATCCTTGACCTGCGAAGTACCTTCATGAGTGAGTTCTAATAAATTACATATATCATAAGCAATTTCGCAAGCACAAGTTCTATTAAATTCTGTTCTATCTAAAGTACAAAATAAAGCATTCATGACTTTAGCGTTATTTTTGCATCTTAATATGTCGTTATAATCCCATTTGTCTCTTGGTTTCTCCATAGTAACTTCTCCAACAACAAATGTTGGTGGAGAGTAACATTGTTCTACCATACCCCACACATCATTATCTAAAGCAATAAAAACAACGCATTCTTATTTTCAAATAATTATAATCAATACCTGTAAATAGGGGAGGTCTACTAATCCCTTGACCCTCAACGAAAGCATGATCATGATGCGCCATTATTCCCAGCTGTGAAACTGTTTTGGAATAACCTAGCTCTGATACCAAGTGTTGGATCTGATGGCGCCCTTAGAGGGGGGGGGGGGGGGGGGGGGGGTGAATAAGGGGTTTACAATTTTTTGAGATAAACTAAGTGATTGTTAGAAAACAGAAACTTTTTGATTCTGTTGCTAACGCAAGACGTTAAGATCAACGCTGGGCGTTAGCTCTCCAAAAAATAATTTTCACAGAAATATGACAATCTGATTTTACTTGTGAAAATCTAAATGAAATACAATTCCAGAAAATCAGAGATAATGAAAATGAACATTATATTTCAAAAGGGAATTACAAGATAAAATTTCAATAATGCTTGAAATTAAAGATGACAGAGTAAAATTCACATTTTGATCCTTCAATAGTCCTTCTCTCAAGGACCGATTGGCTATAGCCTATCTTTCCCCAGATAAGGCCTCTAGCCACCCCTAGATCTACCCTTGACCTAGTCGCCACGCACAAGGCAGCGAATTTCCCCCTAAACTGAACCCAGCCTAGTCGCCATACGTAAGGCGGCAAATTCACTACCGTTATAAGAAAATAATGAAAAGATAAAAGAAAATTCAGAACAAAAGACTTCCTATATTTAAGAGCGCTGAAGGAGATGTTGAAGACACGCAATGATCATCATCGAAGTTGAAGCGAGCGTCCTTCTTCAAATTTGACTGTTGGAAATCTCCTTCTCACTCTTGTTCCTCAATGATGGTGTTGGGAGTACTCTCTGAATTCGGGATGAAATGCTCTCTCAGAACTCTAGAATGAAGGCTTGAATGCATGTCACTTTGAGCAACGAAATCAACTCTTTAAATAGGCACGGGAGCTAATGTGTGGCGTTAGGTAGTTAACGCCAGCGTTAGGGATCGTGTATAGTCGTGGATAAGATCATGTAACCGTGGAGATCATGGAAGAGATTGTGGACTCAACCCCGACGTTAAGAGTCAACGCTGGCATTGTCACTGGCTTCTCGACGCAATATCTTCTCCACGTCATTCCCTTCTCGACATCTTCCCTCTTCAACGATAAGTTAACGCGGGGCGTTAACTCTCTTTTCAAAGAATTGTCAACAATTAACATCCTATTCATATGGTTATTTTACTATAGTACCTGCACACTATAAACACAAGCAAGATCAAATACATAGTGTGATTTGTTATTCTCAAACTAATAGATGTGGAACCCAAGCTCCAACAACATCACACCTCACTGATGACCCTCCTGCAAGAGGTTCCACTAACTTTGATGACTGGGATGCCAGTGATGCTCTAGTTAGAACATGGCTTGCAAATAATCTATCTAATGAATGTCTGCCCATCATTTGCCATGATGAGACTGTTAAGGCTGCATGGACTCATCTTGTTGCTCTCTATTCCAAGGGATCCTCGAACCTAAGGACTACGAATTGAAAACCTAAAGTCCAATACCATATTATAACACCTTGCCTGTACAAATAATATAACAATCGGTCTGGTCGGGACCCCACAACATACTGAACACACAAGCTAGGTATTAAAAGATGATATTCAGAAAGTGAATAACTACACAAGAGTAAAGAAAACAATAACGGGAGCTTGTATTTAAAAAACAAACCATGAATGTCCACATCACAAAGAAATGTTATGGAAATGAGAGTTACGGCCTTAAGGCCTTACATCACATCCAACGTATCAAAAAAAATAGTGCTCATACAAACATCATCACATTGGCTGGTAAAAAGAGAAAATTGTAAAAGAGTTTGGCCTTTGAGGGTCGGCTCAACTTCAGGATTCTGCCCGCTACTTCCCACTAGGTTCACTGAGATCTGTACAAGATAAAAATAAGTGGTAAATGAGGGCCAGCTATGAGCTTACCATAAACCGAGTAACGATCCCCCTCCCTCCCCCCCACCACCTCCACCACCTCCACCACCATTCTAACTGACTCTAGGGAGGAGGTACTCCTCACCTGCAAGTAAGACATATCGAGCAATATGTAACACAATGAAAAAAGTGCAACAACACTACACAGGGTGAGATTTCAAGCACAATCAATCTTCTAGGTTGAGTATAAAATTAAGAGGAACCTAGGAATGCAAATGATGTTGGTTGGGTTCACCACCACCGCCTAAGAAACCACGCATGAGGCTAACATAACACCATTCCACAACAACACATACACGAGTACTCATGACTATGTGCTTCATGCACACAAGGCATGCACTAGGTGCACACTCTCATGAGTACTGCCACCAATCTAAGTTATGCGAACTTTGTTGTCAAATGAGTTTTTGAAGGTCCGGATGATCATGTTAGTCGTGGTTTATACCATGGTAGATCAGCATCCAAGTGGATCACCCTTGTGCCCAACCACATGGAATGGGTTTGGTTCAGCTTTGCTCGTGATAAAGTCACCGGTATTACCCACAGTGTGGGTATGACTTTACCATGACCCGTAAATATTTAATACATACAAGTACAACAGAAATATCTTGCTACACACCTAATCCACACGGGAGGACATAGGATTCACAAGATCTACTGATATAGAAGGTCCAAGTCAACTTTAATACATTTTATGGCAAAGGTTTGCGTTCAACCACGTCACAAACAAAGGGCTTTCAAAGGGTACATCCCGAGATCCCCCATTCCAAAACCCAATAATAAGGAGATGAATTTCAAACGGGGACATTCTCCTAAACCCATTCTAGGCTTAACCTAAATGCAACGTCACAAAAATCATCACCAATCCGGGCCTACGACCACGAGTAGGCTTCACACACAATGCCAAAATCTGCACAACTATCGGATTTCTACATGCATTTCATATCGGGGACAGACACAATTGACCCGGGGTTCGAATGAACCAAATGAGTTCATTCCCTCCGCTAATTAGCAGGGGAGACTCATCCTATGCAAGCATATCAAATATGGAATGGACAAAACACATCCAAAGATAGGGGAGAATGATCGATACCCTTGGAGCACATTTTTGTTTCATGGAACGAAGAGAAGAATGGATTGAATCGATCGCAATGGACTCCTCTTTGTGGATCTGGACTCATCTAGCGATTTGGAGCTCTGAAGCTCCTTTAATGGTGGGATCTCCTCCTTCCACCTTCTCTCTCTTTCAACTCAAAAAAAGTGGGACAAATGAAGAATGATACTTAGGCTAGGGGTTTCATCCCTTTCGGAATCCTTGGACGAGTGTTTCTCATCCATTCGATCAAGTCTCAGGTAGATTTGACAGGCCAGATCACGGATTTTAAGTCCCAAAATCTGCTAGCAAGTTGCCGCACGGCGGTAGCTCTACCGTGTTGCGGTATCTCCAGGGAAGATGCCTCATTTTGGTGAACTCTACCGCCAACAGTAGCAGTTACCGCATGGAGTTAAGAGATAGAGACCTCTGTTATTTTGAACTAAGTGGTAGCGGCTACCGCAATGCACTAGCTCTCAGGTTCTCATAAATCTCTATTTTCCCAATGAGAAAACCTGGGTGTTACACACCACGGTGGTTAACTCCAAATCATGGATAGGATAGAGCTTCGCTGCTCCTTTTAATTTCCTAGAAGCATAAGCAATAACTTTCCCTGGTTGTATCAATATACATCCTTGTCCTTGAAAGGATGCATAATTATAGAATTGATGATCTTCAAAACCATTAGGTAGTGATAAAATTGTGGTGGACACCAACAATGTCTTCAAATTTTGAAAGCTTTATTTATACTTATCGCTCCATTCAAACACCACTACCTTCTGGGTTAGATGGGTTATCGAGGTAGAAATTTTGGAAAAGTGCTCAATGAATTTCCTATACTATCCTGATAAGCCAAAAAAACTTCTAATCTCCATAGCATTACTCATGTGAGCTCACTCGCCAATTGCAGATATTTTGGCAAGATACATAGAGATTCCTTTGGTGTTAATTATATGGCCAAGGAAGGCTAACACTTTTGTTGGAACATGGTCTTCCGCATCTCCTAGGTTTGAGAATAACAAATCTTATGTGTATTTGATCTTGTGTGTTCAAGTGTGCAGGTTAGCATAGTCCACATGACTCAAGGAGTACTCATGATGTCTGCCCCCAAAATTGAGGCCACAATTCGAAGAGGCTCACAAGCGCCGGCGGTAGCGCTAGCGCCCGGCGCTAGCGTTGATCTGTGCGATTCCGGCATCGTTTTTAGAAGGAGCTAGCGCCCGACGTTAGCTACTAGCGCTGGCGGTAGCATGGAGCACAAGTGGCATGGAGCAATATGTTGCTGCGGATTGAAGATCTTGCCGCGCAAAACGTTTCCTAATCCGGGCTAGCGCCGGCGGTAGCGCTAGCGCCGGCGGTAGCGCTTGGGCTATAAAAGGACCCCCTCTCCTCCTATTTTCATACACCAATTGCATACACCTCAGAGAGAGAGTACTAGAATTCCAGAGGCCTATCATGGCTGAAATTTGAGGTCCCGGCGAAGCTCTGCCAACTTCTGAAGGAGGATTCCATCACGCCGAAGCCAAGCGAAGTCCGCTTCGACAAACGCTGATTCTACAGCGGATCTTCGCCTCCATATTCAGAAGTTCATCTTAAGGGAAGTTTTTATTATTTTATTTATCTTTCTTTGTAAACGGTAGTGAAATCGCCTCGTGTTGGCGACTAGGTCTGGGGTAGGACTTAGGGCTGAAAATCGCCTCGTGTTGGCGACTAGATCTAGGTTAGGTCTAGGGGGTGCTCGAGGCCACATCCGGGGAAGGATTGGCTAGAGCGGCTTGATGCCGAATCCGGGAAGGAGGAGGCTAGGGCCACCGGTTCGTGGTGAAGCGAGTCGGGATAGAAAACGAAATGAGCTTTTATTATTCGCCTCCGATCTCTAGCGACATTGAGATCAAGTTTTGTAAAACTTATTTAATATCAATAAAGCTTGTCTCTCCTTTTGTTTTACTTGTCTTCTTGTTTTAATATTGCAATATTCCAAAGTTTTTTTTAAATAAAATCTAAAGTTTTTGAAAACCCTTATTCACCCCCCCCCCCCCTCTAAGGGCGCCGACCGATCCAACAAGTGGTATAAGAGGGGTTTTATTCCAATCGGCTTAACAACCGGGAACAATGGTGTCTCATGATCTCGCTTTTCCTGAGGGTCAAGGGGTTAGTCGACCACCTCTCTTTACTGGGTCTGATTTTAACTACTGGAAAAATCGAATGATGTGTTTTCTTATGACTATGGATGTAGAAGTATGGAACATGGTAGAAGTTCGGTACTCTCCTCCTACAAATGTAGTGGGAGAGGCGACATTAGCAAAACCTAAGGATAAATGGGACGATAACGATAAACTAAGGTGTAAAAATAATGCTAAAGCAATGAACGCTTTATATTGCGCTTTAAATAGGACTGAGTTTAATAGAATTTCTGCATGCACAACTGCTTATGATATTTGGAATCAATTGGAAGTTACTTATGAAGGTACATCGCAGGTGAAAGATGCAAAGCTATTCCAACTGGAATCTGAATATGAAAAATTCAGGATGGATACCGAAGAGGACATTAACTCGATGTACACCCGCTTCACCAAGATCGTCAACGCTTCAAAGGCACTTGGAAAGACCTACTCAGACGGGGACTTGGTGAGGAAAATTCTTCGTTCCTTACCTCCAAGGTTCAATCCAAAGGTGACAGCCATCTCGGAGTCGCACAACTTAAGAACGCTCCAGATCGAGAATCTCATTGGGAATCTCAAAACCCATGAGGTAGAACTACAAATTCAACATGACAAATACAACAAGGAGCCGAAGAAAAAGGCGTTGGCGCTGACATCAAAGAAGGAGTGCATCGAAGAGGACGATGATGATGAAGAAGGACTCCTGGTGAAGAATTTCAAGAAGTTCATCAGAAATCCAGAGAGAAGAAACACATTCCGAAAATTCTTCCAAAAGGATACTCGACGAAAGGGATCCTCCTCTTCATCGAAGAAAGAAAAAGCAAGCGATGACGAAGAAGAAAGGCCGCCTCCAGAATGCTATCACTGCGGAAAAACCGGGCACATTCGGAGCCAGTGCCCAAAATACCAAAAGGAACGGAAAGAACAAAAGAAAGCAAAAGAAAAGAAGAAAGTGCTGAAGGCCGCTACTTGGGATGACTCTTCCTCTGAAGAGTCAAACGGATCTGAGTCAAATAGCGAGGAGGAAGCAAACTTGTGCTTAATGGCCAAAAGCGACGATGACGACACCAGTGTTCTTAGCGACACTGAGGTATCTCCTCCTACCTTTGAAGAACTTTATGATAAATTTGTTTTATTAAATCATGAAAATGAATCTATTATAAAAGAAAATCGTAAGCTCACAAAAAAATTAGTCTCTCTTGAAAAAAGAAAAGTTTCATGTCAAGAATGTGAGCACTCTTTATTTATGATAAAAGAACTTGAAGTTTCTCTCTCTAATGCTCTTTCACAAAACAAAATCATTGCAAAAGAAAAAGGGGACTTAGAGAGAAAATTGAAAACATCTATATTACAAATTGAAAAGAACAAAAAAGGATTTGAAAACAAATGTGTTATGATTGTTCAAGAAAATACATCTCTTAAAAAACAAAATAAAAATCTCAATTTAGCCATAACGAAATTCGGGATTGGTCAAAAATCCCTGGATATGCTTCTGGGTAATCAATGCTTTGGGTCTGGAAAAATCGGACTCGGATATAAAAGTGAACACTACCGCCCGACGCTAGCTACTAACGCCGGCGGTAGCTCTAAAGTTAAAAATTCTTCTAGTTTTTCTTATGTACAAACATCATCCAGCAAGGGCAACATAGAAACTCAGAAAAGGGTCTCAACCCCCTTTATTTCGTGTGCTAATTGTTTTAAATTTGGACACACATCTGTCTCTTGCAGGAATATAATAAATCAACGATCATTAAAACAAATCTGGGTACCTAAGAAATCCACTTACTCTATGGGTGGTACCTCTTGGGTATCTGGGTCTTTACTCTCATCCTCTTTCTAGATTTGCAGGAAGGCTAAGGAAACAGAAGACGTGTGGTATTTGGACTCAGGCTGCTCCAAACACATGACAGGCAATAAAGCAAAATTCCTTAGCCTAGAAAAGAAGAAAGGAGGAATAGTAACGTTTGGCGATAACGGTAAAGGAAGAATCATGGGAGTTGGTACAGTGGGTAACGCATCTTTTCTTATATCAAATGTGCTTTATGTGAAAGGATTAAAACATAACCTAATATCTATAAGTCAACTGTGTGATAAAGGTTTAGACGGACTTTTTGAATCTTCCACTTACCTTTGCAAGATTGTTAATCCTAAAACAAAAGATGTGTTATTAACTGCACCTAGAATTCATAATGTCTACATAGTTTCATTTCATGATCTTTCTAAATCTTCTATAAAATATTTTATAACGAAAAATGATGAATTAGAATTATGGCATAGACGCTTAGGCCACGCTAGTACAAAGCTCATCTTAAAACTAGCAAAAGGAGAATTGATTAGAGGATTGCCTAAGTTAAATGGAAATTTATCTTCATTATGCTCTCCATGCCAAAAAGGCAAATTTACTAAGTCATCTTTTAAAAGCAAAAAACGAAATTTCTACATCAAAACCTCTGCAATTAATTCATATGGATCTTTTTGGTCCCGTTAACACTGCGAGTCTTGGTGGTAGATTATACACTTATGTTCTCATAGATGACTATTCTAGATATTGTTGGACTTTATTTCTCTCCTCCAAATCTGATGCGTTTTGCGAATTTTCAAAATTATGTACTCGCACACAAAATGAATTAGATTTAAAAATAAAATGCATTCGCTCAGATCATGGAGGTGAATTTGAAAATGAAAATTTTAAATCTTTTTGTGACATGTTAGGTATTAAGCATGAGTTCTCTGCTCCACGCACACCTCAACAAAACGGTGTTGTAGAACGGAAAAATAGTACAATACAAGAACTTGCACGCACAATGCTATCTGAATATAAATTACCTAAGTATTTTTGGGCAGAAGCTGTAAGCACTGCATGCTATGTAATGAATAGAGTTATGCTTCGCCCATCATTAACTCTCACACCATATGAACTCTACTATCAAAAGAAACCTAACGTATCGTATTTTAGAGTATTTGGATGTAAATGCTTCATTCTTAATACAAAAGATTCTTTAGGAAAATTTGACGAAAAATGCGATGAAGGAATATTTCTTGGTTATTCTTCAACTAGTAAAGCATATAGAATATTTAATAAAAGATCAAGCAAGGTTGAAGAGTCAATTAATGTCAGATTTGATGAGTTTGTTCCATGTGCAGAAAAGCTCCCTACAGGTACCGATGATGAACCTTTGCCATCCTTGGAGCACGACGAAGAAGAACCGCCCAAAGAAGAGGAGGAGAAGTCAAAAGAAGATGAATATGTACCTCCAAGCATTCTAAACTTATCCAAAAATCATCCAAAGGAGCTAGTCATTGGGGAACCTTCTACTGGGGTAAGAACTCGGTCCTCTTTTCATGAAATATTTTCAAATATTTGCTTTGTGTCTGAAATTGAACCTAAAAATGTTTCCACCGCTTTAAATGACGAATTTTGGTTTTTGGCAATGAATGAAGAGTTAGGACAATTTGAAAGAAATAAAGTTTGGAATTTAGTAGAAAGACCATCTAATCATCCAATTATTGGCATAAAATGGATTTTTAAAAATAAGCTAGATGGTGAATCTAGGATTGTAAGAAATAAAGCACGCTTAGTTGCTCAAGGCTATTCACAAATCGAGGGGATAGATTTTGAAGAAACTTTTGCACCCGTAGCTCGCTTAGAATCTATACGAATATGTTTGGCATTTGCGAGTTTTAAAAGAATAAAATTATTTCAAATGGATGTTAAAAGTGCTTTTTTAAATGGGTTCATTAAAGAAGAAGTTTATGTAGAACAACCCCCCGGCTTCATAAATGAAAGATTTCCAAATCATGTTTACAAATTAGAAAAAGCGCTTTATGGTTTAAAACAAGCGCCCCGTGCCTGGTATGATCGTCTTACATCATTTTTGTTAGAGCACGGTTATGTTATGGGAAGTGCAGACAACACACTCTTCATTAAGCATAAAAATAACGAATTAATTATTCTACAAATATATGTTGATGACATCATTTTTGGAGCCACTAATGAAGAGTTGTGTAATGAAGTAGTCTTAATAATGAAAAATGAATTTGAAATGAGTCTTGTAGGAGAACTATCATACTTTCTTGGTTTTCAAATTTCACAAAGAACTGATGGTATTTTTCTGTGTCAATCAAAATATGTTCACGATATGCTTAAACGATTTGGATTTGAAAATCTTAAACAAGCTTCTACTCCTATGAGTGCTTCTTTAAAACTAGGAAAAGATGAATCTGGAATTTCTATTGATCAAACGCTATATAGAGGAATGATAGGTTCTCTTCTTTATTTAAGTGCATCTAGACCAGATATAATGTTTGTCGTATGTTTATGTGCTCGCTTTCAAGCCGATCCAAAAGAATCTCATTTAAAAGCGGTAAAACGTATTTTTCGTTATCTAATAGGGTCATCTAAACTAGGATTATGGTACCCACATAATGACTCTTTCACACTCCACGGATATTCTGATTCGGACTACGCCGAGTGCTCACTAGATTGAAAAAGTACTAGCGTACGTGTCACTTTTTAGGACCCTCTTTAGTTGCTTGGTCTAGTAGAAAACAATCTTCGGTTGCACTCTCCACCACGGAGGCCGAATATATTGCACTTGGTAGTTGTTGTGCACAAGCGTTATAGATGAGCCAAACACTAGAGGACTTTGGATTTCATCTCAAAAACATAGATCTTAAATGTGACAACAAAAGTGCAATAGACCTCACATATAATCCCGTACACCATTCTAGATCCAAACACATCGACGTTCATCATCATTTCATTAGGGATCACATTAAGAAAGAGAATGTAAAAGTAAGCTTCATTGGGACGGACTCTCAACTTGCTGACATATTTACTAAACCCCTTCCCGATGCAAGATTTTGATTATTACGACTTGAATTAGGTGTCCTAGATCTTTCAAGTTAAAACATTCTTACTAATGCAATTTTCTTCATTTTTAACCATCAAAAACATTTCCAAAAATTCTGTAAATTCAGCATGAAACTACTAATGGGACACCTAATCAAGTTCAAGTATCAAAATTTTCAAAACCCTAAAAAATCACTTACTGTTTCCCGCGCTAGCGCTAGCGCTGGCGCTAGCGTCGAGTTTTGAATTTCTGTGTTTTTAAAATTTTTAAAAATTCCTAAAAATATTTTGATCTATATGTCCTATTTGGCTTTTGCACATCTGTTTTTCTTTTCTTCTTGAAAAATCAAATACAAAAATAGAAAACCAAATTACAAAAAAAAACAATATTTTCATTTTGTTTTTGTGTGTCATTTTTTCTGCAAAAATCAAATACAAAACTACAAAAACAAAACAAATTACAAAAAATATGTTTTTCCTTTGTTTGCTTTTGTTGTTTCCTTTGGTTAAAGTTCATGTTTTTACAAAAATCAAAAATTTACAAAAGCAAAAATTATAAAAATCTGCTTTTATTTGCTAAAATCAAATACAAAAATATAAAACTTTAAAACTATAAAAAAAAACTCTATGATTTTTTCTTGTAAAATCAAGCATGATTTAATCTACTAATTAGAAATTCTACAATGTTACAATTTTTTCTCTTCAAACTACTTTGGACATTGTCTTTCTTCATGCTTTGATATATCTATTCAAATGTGCATCAATTATAGTTTAAAAGTTGTGTAGGATCAAGCTTAGCATGCCTCTATGTATGAGAAATGCTTTATGTTTGATAATGATATTTATTCACTCACCCTTTTTTTGGCATTGTCTACATATGCATTTAATCTAAGAATGCTTGTGTATGTTTTGTATTAGTACACATAAATTAAAATTGCACAAGTATCTTACCTACACTCCTTCTTTTGCACTCTTAAAAATTAAGAAAAGTGGTTATATTTTTTTCTCATAAAATCTATTGATTTGCAAAACAAGTGCATTCAGAGAACTTTGTACAAAACAAAATTATAAAATAAATGATAAAGATAACTCCACCAAGCACTACTTGAACCTCCTGATAAGTCTTAATGAGCATTGTGAGGTTGAGCACCTTGGAAAGAATAATAAAGTGTCTTGTGCAAATCAACTCTTTCTTTCAAAATTAAGAAAAACCACTTTCTCTTAAAGTACACCGGATCACAAGTCTCAAAATTCAAAATAAAATATGTGATCCCCCAAGCACTACTTTGCACCCTGATAAGTCTTGATAAGCATTGTGTGTGCAAAGCACCTTGGTAGTTATATATTTTTTTTTGTGCATTAAAGTGTGTGGAAGTAATCTTATTTGTGTTTTATTGTGCTTCTTACTTTACATATTACTTGTATTTTTGATTAAAACATTTGTTTACTCTCCTCAAATTTACACTTATGTGCACATCATTATCTTCCATAACACTTCTTCTCATGAGTATTGGATCCTAATGCTAATTCTATATTACTTTTTCTTTATGAAATGCACTAGATAACCTAGCATGTGTTCTACAATGTTTTTGTATGTTTTTGAAATTAAGAATTAAAGTAACATTGTGGTCATCTCTTTTTGATAAACATTACTTCATGCTTGGTTATTCTAAAATTTAAAACTGCAAAATGATTTCCAAAAACATCATTTTTTTTGTGATCTTTACCTCATATTTTTTGGATTATCATTACTATTTGCTATAAGTCTTCCGCATCTTAACCATATAAGTGTTTTTTTACCTTGCGCTTTCATACTTACTTCATATCTTGTATTATTTGCATCATCACTTATTCTTAAAAATTCCTATCTTTCATTAAGTGATAGCTTTCCTTGGAACACTTTTTATTGGTTACTTCAAACATAAAAATCTTTGATGCTAAAAACTCTGAAATTTTGAAATAACTCTGATCTATTTCAATGAAAAACAATTCTAAACTTCCTTATCATTTACCTAAAAAGCTCGATCATGCCTTCTCTTTTATTTACACATTTTTTTAGTGCTTTGTATCCCTACCCACTTTTGCTAATAACAAAGGGGGAGAACTAACATGATAAATATAACCCGCTATCAAAAACCCAACATGACAAATTAAGATGATAGCTTACATATTAGGGGAGCATTCACTTAGGGGGAGCATGTATTTAGGGGGAGCAAGTCTAACATGCTAGAATCAATTATTATCCTAAGTCATCACTCTCACACACACACAAGTATAGTTTCATCATGCTTATCTATTAATGCTTTGATTTATCATTAATGGATTTATTATTATCAAAAGGGGGAGTTTGTTGGAACATGGTCTTCCGCATCTCCTAGGTTTGAGAATAACAAATCTTATGTGTATTTGATCTTGTGTGTTCAAGTGTGCAGGTTAGCATAGTTCACATGACTCAAGGAGTACTCATGATGTCTGCCCCCAAAATTGAGGCCACAATTCGAAGAGGCTCACTAGCGCCGGCGGTAGCGCTAGCTCCCGACGCTAGCGTTGATCTGCGTGATTCCGGCATCGTTTTTAGAAGGAGCTAGCACCCGGCGTTAGCTACTAGCGCTGGCGGTAGCATGGTGCACAAGAGGCATGGAGCAATATGTTGCCGCTGATTGAAGATCCTGCCGCGCAAAACGTTTCCTAATCCGGGCTAGCGCCGGCGGTAGCGCTAGCGCCGGCGGTAGCGCTTTGGCTATAAAAGGACCCCCTCTCCTCCTGTTTTCGTACACCAATTGCATACACCTCAGAGAGAGAGTACTAGAATTCCAGAGGCCTATCTTGGCCGAAATTTGAGGTCTCGGCGAAGCTCTGCCAACTTCTGAAGGAGGATTCCATCACGCCGAAGCCAAACGAAGTCCGCTTCGACAAAAGCTGATTCTACAGCGGATCTTCGCCTCATATTCATAAGTTCATCTTAAGGGAAGTTTTTATTATTTTATTTATCTTTCTTTGTAAACGGTAGTGAAATCGCCTCGTGTTGGCGACTAGGTCTGGGGTAGGACTTAGGGCAGAAAATCGCCTCGTGTTGGCGACTAGATCTAGGTTAGGTCTAGGGGGTGCTCGAGGCCACATCCAGGGAAGGATTGGCTAGAGCGGCTTGAGGCCGAATCCGGGAAGGAGGAGGCTAGGGCCACCGGTTCATGGGGAAGCGAGTCGGGATAGAAAACGAAAAGAGCTTTTATTATTCGCCTCCGATCTCTAGCGACATTGAGATCAAGTTTTGTAAAACTTATTTAATATCAATAAAGCGTGTCTCTTCTTTTGTTTTACTTGTCTTCTTGTTTTAATATTGCAATATTCCAAAGTTTTTTTTTTAATAAAATCTAAAGTTTTTGAAAACCCTTATTCACCCCCCCTCTAAGGGCGCCGACCGATCCAACATCTTTAAGCCAAAATTGATAATTAGAGAACTTGGCAAAACAATTTATGTTCACTCGGTTATTGTAGAAAATGTCATAAATTCCCTTCATGTTCTATCTTATTCTTTGATACATCAAGATATCATCATTAAAGATAATGATAGACAGATCAAGAAATGGATGCATGACCCAATTCAACATGTCCATAAAAACAAATAGAGCATTGGTGACTCCAAATGGCATTAATAAAAAATCATAATGAGCATATTTTGTGCGGAATGCTATTTCCTGAAGATCTTCATTCTTCGCCATGAATTGATGGTAACCAGATCATATGTCGATCTTTGAAAAGGTTGATGCACCTTGTCGTTGGTCAAACAAGTTTTCATCCCTCGGTAATGGGTAGCAATGTTTGATTGGAACTTTATTAAAGCTTCTATAATTGTTACACATCTTCATACTTTCATCTTTATTTTGTGCAAACAAAATCAGAGTACCCCAAGCAGAAGTGCTCAAACGGTTGAATCCCATATTCAACTAATCCTATAAATATTCCTTCAACTCTTATAGTTTATGTACCTCTAGACTGTATGAGGCCTTGGAGATGGACTCTTCCCCTAGGAATAGGCTGATCAAAAAATCATTCTCCATGCATGAAGGAAGACCAGATAGATCATCTAGAAATGTATCTCGATCATAACAAATCATGGGTGCATGTCTTACTTTCATATTTACTTCTCCAACTTCTGACACATTAGCAAGATATGTCATGCATCCATGTCTTGACAACTTGTAGGCTTCTTGAGTGGATATTATTGGGAAAATTTCACCTACACCATGAAATTTGAAGGTGGGTTGAGTTAGATGTCGGACAACAATTCCTTTCTTGGCATAATCAAGTGTTGCTTGATACTATACCAACCAATCCATGCCCAAGATAACATTGAAGTTTTTGAGAGGATGGATCATTAGATTGGCCTTGAACTTTTGCTCTCCAATCTTTATGTCCACACACACATATTTATTTGCATTGACTTTGTCTCCATAAGGAAGACTTAAATGGATATATTCTTCTAGATTTTGTTTAGTTGATATCAATTGACTAGCTATCATATTCAAGATGAATGAATGTGTTGCATATAGTAAAATTATGCGAGAGCATAAATGTTTTCAAGTATTGTTATGCCTACAACAATGTTGTTTGCTTCTCGTGTCGCCTCCATATTCATCAGATAGATTTGAGGCTAAGTAGAGACCAGTTGTTATGGTATGGCATTTGCTTGTCCCTCGATCTCCCTTTTCTTTGGACAATTTCCAATGCGATGCCCAAGATGATGAAAGTAAAACATGTATTTTTCTTCATGTCTACTGTACAAACACCCCAGTGTTGCTTGTTACATCTAGGGCATATTTGTATAGCCTAATCTTAACAACCAGATTCTTGAGACTTCCTTTTCTCTACTGAATGATATGGTTGTAATGCCTTTTAATTCTACTAGACCGGTCGAGCTGCCTTAACTAGTGCCTTATAATCAGAATACTCTGTAGTAGATAAGGAAATCTGCATGAATTCTCATAACCCACATAATAACAAGAATAATTGTTGAACTAAAGAACCAACAATAATGTCGGGGACATGCTCAAACATAGAGGAAAAGTTGGCCTTATAAGCAGTAACAGAAAGAGTGCATTGAGTCAATTGTGCAAGTTTCTCCTTCAACTTTTGGTGTGCTGATATTGGCCAATACCACTCGTGGAATCCTATTACAAACTCATACCATAAAAAATCAATTTCTTTCCTTCCATGAAGGTGGATGCGTTTATGATGATTCCATCTAGATTCCTCCACTTTTTGTAGAATAAACTCAACTAGAGTTACTCTCTTTTCCTCTAGTCACTCAAGTAACTTGAAGATTTTCTCCACTTGACAAAGCCATTCTTCTATAACAAGTCTGTTTGTCGACCCTACAAATCTTGGTGGACTCATCCAAATAAAAATGTCCAATCATTTTTCTGTACGATTTGTGTCAAACCCTGATCTATGAAGCAAGGCCGATCCCCTTTGTAGGACTTCTTTTAGAACTACTACGAGTTATGTAGCAGCATCCACATTGCGGGTTGTCAAGAGTGTGAGTATCACCTAGGGCTGACTACCATTACAACTACCTCCATTGTTATGCCCGTGGTCATATGATTACACATTTTTGTTGGCCATTTTCTGAAAAGGAAATAAATTTCTTGATGGTAAACAAACTCAGTACACAACAAACATCAAACTAGTATTTTTCAAATAATTTCAATTACATAATTACCTTGCAATTTATAGTCTAAGTAGCACATTGGTCAGGTAAGTATAAGGTCAATGATCACACTATGTATCATTATATACCACCTTTCTTTCATGGGATATTGGCTCACCGCTAACTACTTTCTTAAACGCCAACTAGACAACTTAAATTTTGATTTCGCAAGTGCAATGCTTTATTCTTCTTGTCGTTGTCCAGCTCTTGCTTGTGTTTACCTCACTCAAGTTGACTAACCTATGCTTAGAGGGTTCTAACCCTACTATTTCACTATTGCGGTGCTTTAGTGTGCAACCTAACAATAATACTATTTTGTCATACCCTGACTTAGTAAGCTCGAGTTAGGAGTCGAGAACAATCAATGTGATTCTGGATCTTTACAGTTACACAAATCAAGGGCAAGAAACAAAAATATTTTATTGATATTTCATTATTTCACAAGTATTTAGTCATGTATTGCATTTCTCTTACATTTTAAATACATAGAACATACTCATTTATTAGTTAGCACTTAAAGTATGTCGGTGGGCCAAACCAGAGGGATCACTATTTGTGTAGACTAAATTGGGTCTACCGTCCTGCAAAGAGAGAGTCCATCAGATAGGATTCCACTCTCATGATATATGTCCTATCGAATATGGCCAACCTCACTCGGATTGCGGGTGGCTAAACCCACTTGATGGGAATACTACTCCCAATAGTTTCCCCTTCAAAATATAGGGGACCCGAGTTAAAGATCCAAATACTTGCTAACATAATAATACACATCATCACACAATATTATTTTACTATCTTTCATAATATCGTGCATGTGTTATCATCGCATTTCGAATTTATCATAATTGATTTGATCCAAAATCAATCGGATAGTCACATATCAGTATGGTCTCAAAAGACCCCTTATATAATTTGTTAGATTACAATAATTCCACATGCTTGATATCCTCCAATTTTATTAATATTCTTCCATAATAATTTTCAAAATATGTTCATGTTATAAACATGCATGCATTTTAAAACTAGAGACATCATTATCACTTGAATACAAGCAACTTGACCCTTTGTTGCACCTAACGAATATATTGCAATAATTTCAGCATTATTTAGGCATAATAATTTCTAGTAGAGGCACCATAACATAAAAGCTAGTGTAAGACATAAATACTGCATTATTTTCCACCTACCTCATTTTTTGCGCTTGAATTAATGACGGGTAGTATTTCAACGCTTTTTATGAAGTTCAAGCTTTGACTTCAAAAATAGTACTTGAGCAGCACTTTAGCACCAAATAAAGCTGAAATCTCCATCTACAACCTTCCCTGGAGCTTCCCCAAAATTTTTGTGGTATCCTGAAACTTTCTCTCTCTTCTCTATCTCCCTCTTCTTGATTTCAAAGAAACTAAAAATGATTTAAAATTTGAAGTTTCTGTTGGATACGCATTTATAATACCTTTCCAACACCACCAAAATCGCATAAATTTAAGCAGTAGAGCTCTCAGAAAGCCCAAAATACTAAATCTCCCTTTACTAGGCTCTCCCGAGGTGACATGTAGCATCTCCAGCACCACATTGTAGCCATGCAACATGGTGGCAACATATGGCAGATATGCATGGCACCATATTTTTCCACATGGTTGCCCTGCACCATGCAGAGCCACGTGGAGGCCATGCATAGATCCATGTGTCGTCATGTGAATGCCATGCATCAATGGCGATGCCAAATGATAGACATGCATGGAACCACATGGAGGCCATGCATAGGACCATGTGGAGGCCATGCATAGTGCCATGTAATGGCCATGCATGAGAGTGATGACATAGAATGGTCATGCATGCTGCAATATAACATGCATCCATGATGCGTTTGCAGCGTAGCATGCCACTCGGCCCAGCATAGATCCATATGGAATTATGTAGTGTCGCTTCACAGTAGTGTACACCATGTGGTGCATGATAGTACAACATTTATCTATAATTTAGCGTAATATTTATATATTAAACAAATACTTTTTATATTATTTTATCTAACTTTCCTTGTAATTTACTTCTTTTTTCCTTTTCAAGGATTTTTGGGCTGCCAATACAAATTGGAGCTAATAGCCATGATCCGAAGAAATTTGAAGTATTTCTGTGAAAAAGCCAATTTACACACCCTACGTCACGACCCTGACCTAGGGCGTGACTCTTGTCACGATAATGTTCGTTCCAGCAATGATAGAACTGCTTCTGGCACAATTTTAGCTTACACGCCCTAGGTCACGCCAGTGACCAGAGGGCGCGTCTCAAGTGTCATGGCCAGGATGCTACCCGTGGACCAGAACTCCCTGCCAGCTAATTTAATATTACACGCCCTCAGTCATGCCCATGACTAGAGGGCGTGACACAGGGTCACGGCCATGACCTGACCCATACATATTCTAGCTGCCAAGATCACGCCGCAAACTCATTTTAATAGTACATGCCCTTCGTCACGGGCGTGACTTCCCAATTTTCTGTCTATAAAATTCAACTACTGCCTAGTTGATCCCCATCCAGTCCATGCTTCGATTGGATCATTTCTAGCTTAGTTTTACTACATTTTAGTGTAATTCCTTTTATGCAATTTATTTTATGTGTTGCACTTTTCAATTCCTAGTATTGAATTTCATTTCTTGCAATTGTAATTTCTTTTCATATTTATAAAATTATTCTTTCCCTTTAATCATGTTTAGCTAATTGTATAGCATTTGATCGGATGAGCTCTTAAGTAATTTCATTTTGTAATCTCTTTTTCATAGCCTTTGATTTAGAAAACTACGATTTACCTTTGATTTATCTTGCTTTGATTTTATATTGCCGGTATATGAAAGTTAATCTATGATTCGTATTCTAGATGGCCAAGAGGTCCGTGCATACGAAGAGATCACTCATTGGTAAAAGGAGTTGCATGGACTCCTCGAGAGAGGATGACATAAATCTTTTGGATTTGAGTCAAATCCAATAGTGGGGTTCACCTCGTAAAGCAAGCTTAGGGGTTTCGACTGGACGAGGGGTCTTAATCGATCAACCTAAGGTTAGTTGATAGTATTCCTCGAGAGAGGTGCTATCATGATTTGGGAACCTCCACGGTTGAGTTTCTTCTTATCAAATGCTTATGAAATTTTGATTAACTAATTATTTTTATTAAGTTTGATTCTCGATCAAATTCTCCTTTTTATATATTATTTCTTTTACAAAATCATCTTTATCTTTCCGATAAAATAATTATAATTTGCGTGACTAGAAGTACTCAACAGCCCCATGGAATACGACAGTTGATATTTTCTTGTAAAATATCATATACTATGAACGATAGGTAATCTTGCCTATAGTTTGTAGAATTTGGAGAAAATTATATTCAAAATTTTATGTATCAGTGCGCTAAGGAAAAACTACCTGAAGGCGCGGTGTCACCGACTGTGGCCACTGACGGCGGTGGTTTTCAGCGTCGGCGAGCCCTGAAAGCTGCTGGAAAATGTGAATATACCTATCCTAGGGTTTTTTGACGCCCTGATTCCAAATTTGACCTTGATTTCCCCCAGTTCTTAATGGTTCATGCAAAATTTAAACTTTTTTCATATGAGTGTCGATTTTAGCAAATAAGATATCAATTTATAGGAATTTCAATGCTCTGAGTTGAATTGTGGAATATGTTTATCAAAAATCACAATGCTTCACACTGAAATCACTCTTTTTCATACAAACTTTAGTTTAGGTAAACGATATGTTTATTCACATAGTTTTTGATGTTTTTTAACCTAACTGCGTACTTCATTTATCCAAATTCTCATCAGTTCATGTTGAAACTGCATTTTTTCATACACCCTCTGATTTTGCTAAAAATGATATATTGATTCTTAGGTATTTTGACATTTTGAGCCTAACAACAGAATCTGTTTCCTTAAATATGACCTTGTTTGTTATTTAAAAACTAAATTTGTGTATATTTTCAAGTAATCATTGCGATCATGCTTTATGGTTTATGCTCATAGATATTATGCAATGCTAAATGTAATTAAATATTTTAAGATATTACAACATCGATGGGAGTTGAGACCAACTCTCCTGAGCTTGCCAGGGACAAAATTAACCTCCCTGAGATGAGAACCACCTTCGAATGGGGGTATAACCCCCTTGCCATCATCTATAAATATGAACCACCGCCAAGAGAGAGAGACAATGCTAGGTAGTGTCAGACAATGCTATTGAGCTCTTGAAGACCTCGCATGGGACCATCGAGCTCTTTAATGCACTTTGCATGCTTTCCTTTCCAGCTTACTTGGTGCAGCCCTTGGTTTGGGAGAGGGAGTTCTTATACACCCCCGCGTGTTAGGTGGGACCTTCGAGTTGTCTGTATTCACCTTCTTGTTTGACCTTCCTCATTCATGACATTTATCTCCATGGGCTAGTTATCTCTGCCATACCTATGTCTAAACTCTGAACTCAGGTTCTCGATTTCAACACTATGCCACCCTTTCATCTACAAAACAAGTCATATTCTTTAACTTATACCATCTCGTACTCAACATGATTTTTGGAAGCACAATTTAATAGATATGAGGGAGAGTTTTGTGAACAATGTCAAGAAATAAATTCCAAGCACTCGAGGGATCAATGTGAAGTCAAGAAGGTTTCAATCTAAATTTTGAGTAGCAAATCGGCCAAATCATTATGATCTTTACCAGTAATATTGAAGTCTACCTGAAGCATCACATTAATGCAATACACCACCATAGTGGGAGGGTCCTTTGGGGGAATGACAAGGATCAGGGAAAGGAATTTGACCCCTCAAGTTTTGCTTTCTTTATTTATTTTCTTAGGATCGCATGAGCATAATGCCATATATTAAAAGTCTACTCCATCCAATTTACTCTACGAAGTAGCTACCACAACCACATTACTATAACTAATTATCCACCAGGCATTAAAGATCAGCAAACCCATATAATATTGTTATTTTTCTGTTCTCTCATTTCTAGTTATTCATATAACATTGAGGACACTTTTAGATTTCAGTCTAGGGTGGGGATAGGATATTTTATTTGGGTTCATTGAATAGCATTGGGCTATATTTTGTATGAATATTTTTTCCTAAAGGGATACTTTTTTGACTATAGCATGTATACTTATCTTTCCACTTTTGCAAAATTTTGGAGCAAGGATATTATTTTAATGATTAGAAGTATTGCATGCATAATTTTTGCGGTACTTAATTTCTTAGTATGTGTGAAGTTCTCCTAGTATATCAGAATTATATTCATTATTACATCCTTACCACCAGATACCTTCTTTTGAGCGCACATGACATTTTTCATTTGACATCAAATTATTAAACAGAACATATTGAAGGATGGAGTGAAAATAAATATATGCTTTGGAGATGTTTTATGCGTCACTTTTATGTGAAAGTGATGAAAATTAATAGAAAAGAAAGTGTATTTATGAGAAATAAAAGAAGGGGAAAAGAAAAATGATAAAACATCCCACAAAAATATATATATAAACTTAAGTGTATGGGTTAGTATTTGAACGGTGGATGTTATGTTGTTACTTATATTATAGAATATGCTCAAACTAAAGTTAGTGATAGTTAATAAGGTAGTAGTCTAATTAACCTAGAGGGGGGGGGGGTGAATGGGTGTCTTTGACTTTTCTTATTTGCAGCTAACTATTGTTAGATAATAAGTAAAGTAAAGGCACACACAGAAAGCACACAACCTTTTATAGTGGTTTCCCAAAGCAATGTGTCTATGGATAGTCCACTTTCCCTCTACACCTTTCTAACAGTGTGTTAGATAAGGAAACCTCCTCCAAACTCAGCTCCAAGAGCTTATAACATAGATCCCCCAGGATCTCTCAGGTTTGCTCCAAACCCTACCTCGGGCCCAAACAGCCCTACCTCTCAGAGTGCTCCAACTCCTACCACTCAAAAATCCACTAATTTCCTACCTCAGGCATATCAAGAATCCCTACCTCCGATCTCCATAGAGATCCTAAACCTCAAGCTGGGAGTACAAATCTACTAGCTCAGGCTTAATAGCCCAACGCACTCAGGCTCTACAGCCTTACAGCTCAGGCTCAACAACAGTACAACTCGGGCAAAATGCCCTACAAACTCAGAACACTAATGTTCTTACAGAGGTTATAATTTATGCTTAAAACAAAGAACAGTAAAGATGTATCCTTCATCTTTTGTCTTCTGTTGTTGGTTCATTGATGACGCTGTCTTGAAGCAGGGCTGAAAGAGCAATATCTTCAGACCTTGCTCCTATATGATCTTTCACTTCAGCAAATGAGGAAAGATCAAGTTGCTCTTCTTGAATGAATCAGGAAGAACTATCTTATTTCCTTGTATCTGCCTGTGGGTTCAGGAAGCAGGGAGAGATCACTTGAGGAAGCCATCAATAGAATAGTGCTCTCTATCAGATTTTCTTTCCACTTTTCAGCACCCCTTCTACAATGCCCTAACATGTTTTTTTATATCTCTTCCATCAGCAACGACTCTAAGGAGGGCCCTGCCACGATATGGAGGGGAATAGAAAACTTTATCTTGCTTTACAGCCACTTGCGCCAAAGGCAGATCCCGCCAATGCTTTATTCAGATTTGAAGCTGTCTCAGCGTTTTGGCTGAGACAGTCTTCAGTCTTAGGGCTGAATTTGTCTTCGTCTCAACGGATCTGCTGAGACAGATAGTCTTCTTAGCGGATTCTATCTAAATACAGCTCAGCTAAGGCAGCCCCTTCTCAGCAGCTTCTGGCCTCGTCTCAACAGTTCAGCTGAGACAATGATGTCGTCTCAGCGGCTTTGACAGTAAAGCCGCAACTTATTCCAATCATTGGAATAATCTAACCCTGCATAGAAATGATGCAAAATAGGGTTTATCAAATACAATATGTACTTAGCATTGAGTGCGATGCCTCTTCAAATCAAGGGAACATTTAGGGCAATATTCCCAACAATCTCTCCCTATTTGTAGAAGGCAGAACATACACCAATGCTAAGATACATAACCATAAAAAGAGCTATCATGGCCATGTATGAGATAACAGTCATGATAACATAACAAATAATTGTTAACAGAAAATAGGCTTTATAGAAGATGTCATGACAGATTATGAATAATAGTCATGACCATATAACAATAACATTGTTCAACACAACAATAACATTATTAACTACATATAGGCACCACAGAATATATAAAGCATTAACATAGAACAATATTAAGCTTGACTAGTGTTGTCCTATTAACACAAACAATCATTTCAACATAGTTATCAAATTCATTAATGACAAAAGGTTAATACATGATTCATTTTACATTTGTTTTTTATGAAAAACTAAATACATTAGTTCAAGTTTTTCTTTTCAATGCTGAACTAGAGCATTCAGCATCTTCAGCAGCATCCTTTCCTGCAGCAGCAACTTTCATTTCAGCTAACTTTCTCTTTTTCTCCTGCCTCTTGATGTAAAGATATGGCTTAGGAATGTATCTTGAAGGCATCCTCTTTGGATTGTTCTTCCTTATAAGATTTTCTTTGAAGACCCTTTCCTTCTGGGAATTTCTCTCAAGATGTTTTATCCATTCTTCTGCAGGGTATATTCTGTCAATGTCTTTGCAGATCAGGCCATAGTTCAGCCAAGCATTCAGAATAATGCTTTTGGAGTCATCACTCCAATGCTCATAATCAGGGTCATTGCCTTGCTTTTTTCTAGTGTTATCCATGAATTCTTCAGCAAGCGTGACACCTTCTCCTTTTCTTTTTGCTGCAAGCTGAGCCTCTTATGCTATCTTTGCTTGAGCTTCAAAATTGTCCAGCAGAGGAAGGTTCAGTGTTATTCTTCTTCCTTGTAGAACTTTGAGGGCCAACTCAGAATTGGTTTCAGCATTAGCCACCTCCCCCTTTCTGGCTTCTTCAACCACTTTTTGTTCCAAGCTTTGGGAGGCGACAACAACATACCCAGATAGGGTTTGGAAGGCATTTTCTAGATCTGATTTTAACTCATCCTTCATCTTTTCTGCCTCTCCAATCATTGTTGTTGCAGTAGTCCATACATACTCTTCAATATGATTGTAGGACTTCTCTATGACCTCATCAGTCTTACTCGCATAGTTTTTGACATATCTCATGTCTTGCTCAGATAGTTGAAGTTGCTTGTCCATTGATCTCAGTATTATGTTTTGAGCTACAACTGACTTTTCTGCTAGGTCAAACCAATTGGTCATCTGCTTATTAAGGTAAGAGGTTTCTTCCTTAATATCATGAATTTCTGTCATTACTTCATTTTTCACTGTGGGGACAGACTTATCAATATAATCCTTGACTAAAGTCATATGACCTTCAATAATTGTACTTAATGAACTTAAGATAAGTTCATTTGATACTGCAGATGTGGAGGGATGAACTTCAGGTACTACTGTGAATGTATCCACTGCATGATCTTCATGCTCCCCCTTAGCCTGAGCAGGGATGTGCTCCCCTTCAGCTGTATCATCAATCTTGGCAACATCCTTATATTCTGCCTCCTCCCTTTCTTTTCTAGCTGATCCTTCTTGCTTCCCCTCATTTTGAGCATACTTAGCTTCATCTTCAGATGAGTCCTTCTGCTGCTCCCCCTCAGATGGGGCACTCATCCCTTCTTGATCATCTTCCCAGTAGTATGTTGGTTCAAGAGGGATTAGTTTAATTCTTCTCTCTAGATTTAATATAAATGAATCAATCTTACTTTGTAAGTCAGCAACAGTATCCAATTTTCTATCTTCATGATCTTCTGAAGATGAGGGCACATTCAGTACATTTGCATCAGCTACTTGAGACTTATGAGCATCACTTTGAGTGTGATCTCCTCCTTGTTCATCTGACTTTTCTTCAGCATCAGCAACCTTCTCACTCTTCTCAAGCTCTTCAGCAGCAGCATGATCTTCATCCTTCTCATGCTCTTCAGCAGCAGCATGATCCTCATGACCTTCAGTGTCATGATCTTCATGATCATCTCTGGCTGGACTGCTGACATGACCTTGATTATCCTTAGTATGGATATTTTCTACAGCCTCTGACTCAGAATCAGAACAAACCATGATGGCCTTCTTTAGTTCTTTAACTAATTTATTTTTCTTCTCCTTTAGCTCAGAGGGCTGACTCATTGGGAGCACCCTTGAGAACCTGTCCAATATCCCGATGTCCATTCTTTTCAAGTAGTGAAGGTTGGATCCTTTTGACTTATCAAACTCTTCAGGATATGTGTTCAAAAGATATAGTGAAAGAATTCTGCCTAGGTTGGGGGCCTACAGACATTCTTTTATCCCTTGGAAAATGACAGCAACCCAGGAGGTCTTTTTCTTCAAGACCACTCTTGTAATCAATTCAAACATATGTTTAGATATTGTATCATATGACCTAGGCTTGCACATGCCTTACCTACAATATCAGAAAGCAGCTTTCCTCTCTGATTGAAGAACTTTCTCTTCAGTGAGTTAGTTTTGGCATCGCTGCAATCACACCATTTGAAGACCTTTTCTTTGTCCTTTTCAGATACACCAACCTCCTCATCATGACTGCATGATGGCAGTTGAAAATCTTTCTCCATCTTTCTCTGAGATATCTTAATCTCCAAGCTTCCAATCTTGGACTTTATTGAAGAGTTGGAAGATGATAACTTTGCATTGTTGTATAATTCCAGAACTTCAGTTCTGAGAATTACTGAAGTCTCTGACATCAGGTATTCTAAACCTTGATCATCTTGAAGTTGAATCACTTCTTTAATCTCAGATTGGGCATACTGGAATCCATTTATTATGATTTCATATCCTTCTTGGAGATCCTTTGACATTTTTGGCGTCATTTCTTCAGAAAGACGAGTCGCTGAGATGGGAGGGAAGATTGTTCGTCTCGTCGACTGGGGTGTAAGGGTTTGTAAATTTATTTAATCAACATTATTCTATTTATAGAGGCTTGGTTTAGGTTTAGATTTGCCCTAATAACAGATGTTGATTTGACTTATCAATTCACTTGATTGTTTATTGCTGAACTTTTAATTATGACAATATTTAATTGAACCAGCCCGTCTTAGTGGAACCGCTGAGACGGAGTGACAACCCGCTGGGACAAGGTATTGTCAACCACTGAGACTATTTTAGCCGTCTCGGCTGTTCAGCAGAGACTTTCTCAGCTGTTTCAGCTAACATTATAGCCAAACAGTGAATTATTATAAATTGGATTATCCATCCCCCTAATCATGCCACAAAATGTTCTAAGGCATTATTCTTTACTAGTAAAGCTTAGAAAATAATACAACAAATATGGTAGACACAATGAAATGTTGAACCCTATTCTAAGTTCAACATTCCTAGCTCAATTTTGAAAGCATTAAATTTAGCCTCATCCAATGGATTTGTAAACATATCAGCTACTTGATTGTCAGTGGGGACAAATTCAAGGTAGATATCTTTACATTCTACATGCTCTCTAATTAAATGATACCTTATCTCTATATGCTTAGTCCTGTTATGAGAGACAGGATTCTTAGCAACAGAGATAACACTGGATGAGTCACAATACAATGGAGAGTGACTTACCTTGAGGTTGTAATCCTTTAGCTGATGTTGTATCGACAATAATTGTGCACAGCAGCTCCCTGCAGCTATATATTTAGAATCAACAGTGGATATAGCAACACTGGTCTACTTCTTGCTTCTCCATGAGATCAACCTCCTCCCTACAAATTGATAAGTTCCACTAGTACTTTTCCTATCTTCTTTGCATCCTGTAAAATCTACATCTGAAAAATCAGTCAGTTCAAAATCATTGTTCTTAGGTACCAAAGGCCAAGATGTTGTTGCCTTTAAGGTATCTCAAAATCCTCTTTGCAGCTGAGTAGTGAGATTCCTTAGGGCATGCTTGGTACCTAGCACAAACACATGTGGCATACATAATATCTGGTCTACTACCAGTCAAATATAATAGGGATCCAATAATGCACCTGTACATAGATTCATCAAAGGGCTTACCCTCCTCATCCTTATCTAGGGAAATGTTGGACCCCATGGGAGTCTTCATGGTAGAAGCAGATTCCATCCCAAACTTCTTGATAAGCTCCATAGTGTACTTGGTCTGAGAAATGAATATCCCCTCATCAGACTGTTTCACTTGTAGGCCTAAAAAGTACTTGAGCTCTCCCATATTGCTCATCTCAAACTCCCCTGCATAAGGTTGGCAAACCTTTTGCAAAGGTTGCCATCAGTAGACCCAAAGATTATGTCATCTACATAAATTTGGACTAGGAGACCTTTGCTCTTTGTTTCCCTAAGAAACAAGACACTATATATCTTTCCCCTTAAGAACTTGTTCTTGATGATAAAGCTAGACAAGGTCTCATACCAAGCCCTATGGGCTTGTTACAGACCATATAATGCTTTTCTAAGTAAATGGACATGAGAGGATTGGGTTGGATGAACAAAACCTGAGGGCTGATCCACATATACCTCTTCCTTCAAATCTCCATTTAGGAAGGCTGACTTGACATCCATCTGGTATACTTTGAACCCCTTGTAGGCAGCATAGGCAAGAAATAACCTTATTGCTTCTAACCATGCAACTGGGGCAAAGGTTTAATCAAAGTCAATACCTTCTTCTTGCATGTATCCTTTGTCCACAAGTCTAGCCTTATTCTTGATGATGATGTCATTCTCATCTAGCTTGTTTCTGTAGATCCATTTTGTGCCAATGATGTTGTGTCCTTGAGGTTTTTGCACCAACTTGCATACCTTGCACCTTTTGAATTGTAGGAGTTCTTCTTGCTTTATTTGAATCCAGAAGGTGTCTTGATTTTCTTCTTCAAACTTCTTGGGCTCCATCTGTGATAGAAAGCTCAAGAATAGAGCTTCATTGTGAGCCCTGCTTCTGGTGACCACCCCTTGGTTCTCATCTCCAATTATCTGGTCTCTTGGATGATCCCTCAGGTGACTGTTTGCTGCAGGCAATCTATCAGCAATCTGCAGCTCTTCTTCTGGAGCAGCAGGTTCTTCAGCAGCCTACTGATCTTCATCTTCAGGAACAACATCATCTGAATAGATTCTGTTGGTGCTGGGTATGTCTTGGATAGACATGTCTTCCATCATCTTCTCATTACCTGTCAAACTAGGAGAACTGGACCAGCCCTTATAAAGTAGGCTGGGTATGTCTTGCATATACACTTCTACAACATGAGTCTTCTTGTTGAATACTCTATAGGCTCTACTATATGAGTTATATCCAACAAGAACCCCAACATTGCATTTTTCAGCAAACTTTGTTAATTGAGATTTTCCATTATTTAAAATATAGCATTTGCAACCAAAGATTCTAAAGTATGAAATTATTGGTTGTTTGCCTTTCAGAATCTCATAGGGGGTTATTCCAAGAGCCTTATTGATAGTAGCTCTATTGAGAACATAACAAGTAGTATTAACTGCCTCAGCCCAGAAATATTCTGGAAGTGAGGAGTCACTTAGCAATATTCTCCCAAATTCTATCAAGGTCCTATTCATCCTCTCAGCCATACTATTTTGTTGTGGAGTCCTTGGGGAGGAGAACACTTGGGTGATACTAAATTCTTGACAAAACTTTTGTATGGTCCTTAATTGAAATTCTGTACCATGGTCAGTTCTAGTTCTGACCACAGTACATTACAGTTCATTCTGGATTGCCTTGACATGTTTATGAAGATATCTAAAGTATCATATTTCTTCTTAAGGAAGAATACCCATGTATATTTTGAGTGATCATCATCAATCACTAAAGTATACAACTTCCCACCTAGGCTCTGAATTGGCAAAGGACCAAACAAGTCCATGTGCAATAGATAAAGACATTTTTCAGTGTCTTTGGAGCCAATGCTTTTAAAGGTGGCCCTAGTTTGCTTACCCATTTGGCATGCATGACAGGGACCACTTTTAATATATTTCAAATTTGGACTATTCCTAACAAGGTTTTTAGAAAATAGTCTATACATTGTCTTGTAGTTAATGTGGGCAAGTCTCTTGTGTCATTGAACACAAAGAGACTCACTTTCATTAGCTACAAGGTAAACTGGAGAAAGAGAATTATTGCAACTAAAATCTAAGCAATAAACATTCTCAGTCCTAGTACCTGAGAGAATGATCTCTAAGTCAATTGACTTTTTGATCTAGCACTTGTCATTGTTGAATTCAATGACATAGCCCAAGTCACATAGTTGACTCATATAAGGTTGTGTTGCAACCCTTCAACATAAGCTACCCTTGTGATAGAGTGTTGGAAATTGCATTCACAATTACCTTGATTTGTGAGAAGTCACCCTTAAACTAAGATTGAATTGCTTTTGTATTTGATATGCTTTTCTAGTATTGTCTTGCAGATTATCCTGGCTAAGTGTAAACCAATGTCAGGTCACAATGGGTCTACAAACACAGTTTCATAAAATGTAATCCCTCATTATATGAAACATGGTGATGACTCATGTGTGATCTCACTATTGGGGTACACTTCTTTTTCAAGACTATTGAAGACTTTGGAGTGCGGCTGCTGCATGTGTTCAAGAGAAGAAAAGAAATTTTTGTGAAAAATTTTTTTCCTAAGGATATGTCTCGAGAGATCAGACATGTCTCGAGAGATCGTGTTTGTCTCGAGAGATCTTAAGTCTGAAATTTTTGTAATGTCTCGAGAGATCATTTAGTTCTCGAGACATCTCTTTCCTGCTTTCTCCGTTTCAAGTCTCGAGAGATCCGTCATGTCTCGAGAGATCCCTCATGTCTCGAGACATCTGTCCGTAAATTTCTAATTTCGTTTTCTCTGTTCTGACGGATCGTGATCGCCCCTCTTCGTTTCTAACGGCTATTTTGAGTACGTTTAAGACCGATTTAACCCTAAATTGATCCTCTCTATATATAGGGTTGATCTTGGGTTATTTAGAAGTTCCTTTTCCTAATCGTTCATGACCTAATATCTCTCCCGATCAAATAGGGCGTGAAAAGCGCCGCTCGCCGTCGCCTACGATTGGAGATCGTTCTTCTCATTGGAGTTGTCGATTTCTTTCAAGAAGGGTTCGATTGATCCATACTCAGGTTCTATAATCTCTATTGGATCGTTTCGGATTGCCAAAGACAGATTTGAAGGATCGTTGTTCTTCCTCATCGTTCTCAAAAGCCATTCAAGAAGAAGGAAGAAAACGCCTATGTTATTCAGATCTGGTTTAATATTGTTCAAACCCTTTTCAATCTATTGTAGGAGTTGTTATCTCCGAGTTGTAGGAGTTGTTCTCCGAGTTGTAGGAGAGGTTGTTCTCCGAGTTGTAGGAGAAGTTTTCTCCGAGTTGTAAGAGAGGTTCTCTCTGAGTTTGTAGGAGTTTGACTCCGAGACTGTAGGATCGCTCTTGATCCGAGATTTAGTGAGTAGTCAAGTCTAGCTGTGGTGCTAGATTGGCGAGGCCGGCAGTGGAGTACCCAAGTACGGGGAACCACTATAAATTCCTGGTGTTATCTGTGGCTGTGATTAATTTTGTGTGCTGTGCTTTACGTTTATTTTTAATTCCGCAAAAGACGTAGAGATCACCTATTCACCCCCCTCTAGGTGATTTAGGTAGGCAACTAGATACTTCAATTGGTATCAGAGGGAGGTTGTTCGTTGCTAGGTTAACACCTTGAACAGGATCCATTCTTCTAGTTGCTAGCAAGCCATGGATAGAGTCAAGGAATCCTCTCTGAAATTGCCCATCTGCACCAAGGCCAACTTTCCTATGTGGAAGGAAAGAGTCCGTTTTTATATGGAAGCTGCAGATCCCAGAATCTTCCAAGTCGTGGAAGAAGGTCCCCATGTGCCAATGACCGCTTCGTCAACAAATCCTACTGTTCAGATACCTAAGAAAATGATGGATTTGACTAAGGATGAGATAGCTCTTGTTGCTCTTGACAAGAAGGCTAAAAACATAATTGCAAGTGCAGTGGACGATTCCATGTTGCAAAACTTAATCCACTGCAAATCAGCCAAAGAGATGTGGACATCCTTAATTGTTCTAATGGAAGGTACTGACGAGGTAAGAGAAGATAGAAGGTCTCTACTTAATCAAGAGTACGAGGCGTTCAAGCAGAATAAGAAGGAGTGCATTGCTGATGCGTACGAAAGATTCTTCAAGATAGTCAATGGTTTGAGGAACTACGACAGGGAGTTCACAAACGGTGAACTAAATGACAAATTCTTGCGTTCCCTAACGAAAGACTGGGATAGCAAAATTGTTGCTATTAGAGAGTTTGGAAAGCTGCCAAGTCTAGAACCTCAAAATCTGTTCGGGAAGCTGTTGTCTCATGAATTACAAATGAACATCCGAAAGTCTGAAGAGGATGTAAATCGAGCTTCAAGCAAAGAAAGAACCTTAGCTTTGAAGGCAGAGAATTCAAAGAAGAGCAAAGCAATGATACCGATCAGAGAAAAGGAATCTGATATTGAAGAAGAATCGGAAGCCAGCTCCTCCTGTTCCGAACTGTCTGATGGGGAGTTCTCTTTAATTTCCCGTCAGTTTAAGAAACTGCTGAACAAGCGGAGGCACATGAACAACAAGCCGTCTTCCTCGGATCATAAATATTCTCGTCGTGATGGCGAATATCACAGGAAGGGCTCAAGCAATAATGACAGGTATAAATCCAAACAGAACAAACATATTTCTTCTGACATTATTTGCTACTGTTGTAATAAGCCAGGGCACATGATTGCTGAGTGCCCCTATAAGAAGAAAGAAGGTGGAAGAAAAGAAGACAAGAAATCCACTCATGGAAAGAAGAAATCAGATAGAAGTTTCGTCGCTAAGAAAGCCAAAACTTTAAGCGACAGTGACTCCGATGAGTCGAGTGATGAAGAAGAAGCTTACTTCGGTCTGATGGCCATGTCTGATGATGAAGAAGCACCCCCGTACACTGGAAAGGTAAATGATCACACTATCCTATCTGATTCTGATTATGCTTCGGCTGAACAAAAGGATAACCTCACAGACGATGAATCTGAGCTCATGTCTCAATATACCAAAATGCTCCAAAGCTTTGACAAGTGCCAAAAGGTTGTCAAAACTCAGGGTAAGGAGATCATGGCTCTCAAGGAGGTGGAATCTAACTTGAGAAAAGAAGTTGAACAACTTTCTTCTCTCAAAGAGGAAGTCCAAGCCTTGAAAGACAAGATCAAAAGCTCGGAAGAGACTCTTGCCTTGAGAGATAATTCGATAAAAGTCTTGGAGGAACAGCTTGCGGCTGAGAAGAAGTTGGTTGAAGCATTCTCTCAACCTAAAACTGTTCTGCCAATTATTGGTACTTTTACCACTAAGGCAAAAGGAAGCGGTATAGGACATGAAGCTAGTACTAACAATTCTTCAAAAAATACAATTGCTAAGAAGAATGGTCTGGTTGCTAAGAAAGCTACCGCCAAAGAAAAAGGGAAAGCTCATCAAGAGCCTGTAGCATTCAAGAAAGTCATATTCCCTACGAATGCTTATGATATGGAGAGTTCCTATGGTCATTTCACACGACCAATTCCTTTTTCACCTATGAATGATCATAAGGAATGGGCTCCTCCCCGAAACTTTGGTGATAGTGCTTTTCAAGCACCCTATCAAGAGATTAATCGGAAAGGGTACGGTCCATTTGTTCATGGTCCGAGTGCTAAGAAAGCACCAAAAGTGAATACTGTTGCACCAACGCCGAAGAGGACAGTACCACCTTGTGTGTGTTGCCCCCATGAGGCATCCTCATCAAAAAGGGCTGCTCCTGCAAAAGCTAATGTTCAAAAAGTTAAGCAGGAAAATGTAAAGAGAAGGTACAACAGTTTCGACTGTTGGTGCTGCGGTAAAATTGGTCACTTTGCCGTTGATTGTTGGTTTAATACAACGTATACTAGGAGACCACAAGTGAACGTTGCAAGGCAGACCACTCGCAATGTTAACATTTATCGTGGTGCTCAACTGACACGGGACCAAGGACCCAAATCTGTTTGGGCTCCTAAGGCGAAATGATTTATTTTTTGCAGGTATGTCCAAAGGCCAATAAAAATCCAATCTGGTACTTGGACAGTGGATGCTCTCGGCATATGACCGGGACAAGAAGCCTTTTGCAAAACTACATTCCAGTTGCGAACGGTCCAAAAGTTATTTTTGGCGGTTCAGACAGAGGAATAACTAAAGGCTATGGTATGATTTCTAATGGAAATGTATCTTTTTCCGATGTAGCTTATGTGGAAGGATTACAACATAATCTGATAAGCATAAGTCAACTTTGTGATAAAGGATACATTGTTGATTTTCATAAAGATAAGTGTTTGATAAAGTCGGCTGAAAATCATGAAACGATTTTATCAGGCATTCGCTGTAGAAACATATTTTGTTTAAATTTTCTTTGCATATCATCTTCTACACCAGTATGTCTTTTGGCAAAAGATAGTGCATCTCTTGTTGACCAATGGCACAAGAGATTAGCACATATAAATCTCACAACTATTAATAAATTGTTTTCTCAAAACTTAGTGCGAGATGCACCAGATGTTAAGTGCATTAAAGATAGACCTTGTCATGCATGTGTAAAAGGCAAGCAAACAAGAGCTACCTTTAAGAGCATTATTGGCAAAGATTCAACCAGGTGTCTATACCTACTTCATATGGATTTGTTTGGTCCTTTGCAAATTAGAAGTTTAGGAGGAAAATCTTACACATTGGTTATTGTAGATGATTTCTCTCGTTTTGCCTGGGTATTCTTTCTGAAACATAAGTCAGATACCTTTGACACTTTCACTAGTTTTGTCAGGCAGGTCCAGAATGAATTTAACTGTTCGGTGGTCAAAATCAGAAGTGACCATGGTACAGAATTTGAATCTGGAGCCATGACAGAATTCTGTGAAAGCCTCAGTATCTTTCATGAGTTTTCCTCTCCTCGAACTCCACAACAAAATGGAGTAGCTGAGAGAAAGAATAGAACACTTATTGAGGCTTGCAGAACCATGTTGAGTGACTCTTCACTACCTGAATATTTCTGGGCTGAAGCTGTCAATACTGCATGCCATGTGCAAAACAGAGCACTCATAAACAAAAACCATGAAAAGACTCCTTATGAACTTCTAAAAGGCAAGAAACCGACCATTTCTTATTTTCGAATCTTTGGTAGTAAATGCTTTGTGCTAAACAATGGAAAGCATTACAAAACTAAGTTTAGTGAAAAGAGTTTTGAAGGGATTTTCGTAGGCTATAGTAGCCATAGTAAAGCTTATCGTATTTTTAATAAGAAAACCCTGGTGGTAGAAGAATCTATTAATGTTGTATTTGATGAGACGAGCATGCTTCAAAGCAGCTCCTCTAGCATGTCTTCTGTAGACACTGGTTCAAAGCTGCAGGACTTAAGCTTGGATCAGCCAGTTGAAAAAATTCTCAACACTTCATCAAGATTCCCCCAATAACAATCTATGAAGAAGATCATCCTGATGAAGAGCCACTCCAAGTGGAGGAAAATACTCCAACAGCAGAAGAAACTCCTATTGGTCCAAATCATGCAAGAAACCTCGGGCTACGACACATGAGGGATCATCCAGTTGATCAAATCATAGGAGATCCTCATGAAGGAATAAGAACAAGACGAGGTACCATTAACGAAAATATGCATTTAAGTTTTCTTTCGCAGGTCGAACCAAAGAAATTCCAAGAGGCAAATGAAGATCCATCCTGGATAATTGCTATGGAAGAAGAATTGAATCAGTTCAAACGATGTAAAGTATGGACACTTGTTCCAAAACCAAAAGACAAAAATGTCATTGGAACAAAGTGGGTGTTTAGAAACAAGCTGGATGAAGAAGGAACAATCATAAAGAACAAAGCCAGACTTGTAGCTAAAGGATACAGACAAGAGGAAGGCATCGACTTCGATCAGACGTACGCTCCAGTAGCAAGGCTCGAAGCGATCAGACTCTTCCTTGCTTATGCTGCTTTCAAGGGTTTCACCGTATATCAAATGGATGTCAAATCCGCGTTCCTAAACGGAGACATTAAAGAGGAAGTATACGTTGAACAACCCCCAGGTTTTGTTAATCCTGATCATCCCAATCATGTTTATTTATTACAAAAAGCTTTATATGGTTTGAAACAAGCTCCCCGAGCTTGGTATGAGACGCTGTCTAACTTTCTTCTTGAGAACAAGTTCTCAAGAGGAAAGATAGATAAGACATTATTTCTTAGGGAAGTAAAAGGCAAGATTTTGCTAGTGCAAATCTATGTCGATGACATCATATTTGGCTCTACGGATGATAACCTCTGCAAAAAGTTTTCTAAACTTATGCAAGGGAAATTTGAAATGAGCAGTATGGGTGAGCTGAAATATTTCTTAGGACTTCAAGTGAAACAGTCTGAAGATGGAATCTTCATTTCTCAGACAAAGTTCACTAAGGAGTTGATTAAGAAATTTGGAATGGAGAGTGCAACCTCTATGAGGACTCCAATGAGCTCAGCTACGTCTCTGGACAAGGATGAGAAAGGGAAACCTTTTGATGAAACCAAGTACAGAAGCATAATTGGCTCATTGCTCTACCTTACTGCCAGTAGACCTGATATAATGTTTTCTACATGTGTATGTGCTAGATATTAGGTGAACTCTAAGGAATCTCACTACACTGCTGCAAAGCGAATTTTGAGATATCTTAAAGGCACACCAAATCTTGGCTTATGGTACCCAAGAAGTAATGATAGTGAACTAATTGGTTTTTCAGATGCAGACTTTGCAGGTAGCAAAGACGACAGGAAAAGCACTTCTGGGACGTGTCAATTCCTCGGAAGGAGACTTATTTCCTGGAGTAGCAAGAAGCAGAATTGTGTTGCAATTTCAACCGCCGAGTCGGAATACATTTCTGCTGGCAGTTGTTGCGCACAACTTCTCTGGATAAGAAATCAACTTCAAGACTACAACATGAAGCTCAAAGACATTCCTATGTTTTGCGACTCTTCCAGTGCAATCGCTATCGCAAATAATCCAGTCTCTCACAGTCGGACAAAGCACATCGAGCTACGATATCACTTTATCCGGGAGCATGTGGAGAAGGGTGACATAAATCTGAGTTATGTCCCCACGGATAAGCAAGTTGCAGACATCTTCACGAAGCCACTGGATGAGACCAAGTTCTCTTTCTTCAAGACGGAACTTGGAATGCTCAACATGGAGTAATGGTCAAGTCAATCAAAACCTTGGCGACAGGAAGTTCTCTTTTGACAAGTCATGTCTCGAGACAAGAAGCAGATCTCGAGACACGGTGTATCTCTCGAGACATAACCGATGTCTCGAGACATTTTTTTTTTAAAAGGAATCCAACCGTCAGGTACGCGCTATTTCCCTTTTATAATTTTCGAATTTCCGTAAAATCAAAAATATATATATATATACGAAATCAGAAAACTTGATGTTCACGCGAGTCATCTCCCGAGACCTCCTCGACCTTTCGTCTCCCTCTCGAGCGACGATTGTCTGCGACCGGTCTCAGTGCTGCGGTGGTTCTCGGTGATTCTTCGTTCAACATTCTCCTCCCTCCATCTTGCTGCAATGGCTCCCTCTCCTCATCCGAAAATCGGAGTCGGCAACGAGGTAATTCGGTTAGGTCTTGCAAGTTTATCCGATGAGTTCCATACTCTGTTTTGTATGCTTGATGCCGCCGGTCTCACCTTCGTTCTCGAGCATCCTTGCCGGATTTTGTTTGAAGAGGTTGAAGAATTTTTCATCAATGTAAAGCCAATCAAGGAAGGAAGTATGTTAATCTCCTTCGTTAAGGGTATAAAAATCAAAGTCTCTCCAGAGACTCTCGCTAAATATTTGCATTTGTCTGAAGTGGAAGCTGAAGACGAGCTAGTTGACACTGATTGGTTGACTACAACAAGGTTCTGTGGTCTAGATTCAGATTTTTCTACAGTTAAGAGGAATAAGTTGAATGTTGTAGGGAAGCTCCTGCTGGACATTATCTCAAAGGCACTTTTCTGCAAGATAGGATCTCAAGGACATGTGTCTGAAGAGATGTTTCTGTTGATGATTGGCATTGTTACTGGAAAGAAGAGAGATTGAGCCTCAATCTTATTCTCAAATATCAAAGCTTGCATAAACACTCCTAACTTTGCCCGGATTATCTCACTGTTTCTAAATCAGTTTAACCCTACTATTTTCAATATGTCCAAAGGTACAGTTATCCATCACCTTAAGAAGATAGATGTTAGCTCCTTGCAGAGATGGGACATTCGTATCAAGAAGCCGGAAATGGCTGGTGCTCCTTCTGAGGGGGAGACTCTTAGATCTCCAGTTGCAAGAGAAGCAGAAACTCCAGCTCCTTCTTCTGAAGATCAAGCACCCTTGGTGACATCATTGCCACTTTCCTCTCGAACTCGCTCTAAAGCTTCAGGTCGTGCCAAGCTGCAAATCCGTTCAAAAGCCAAAGGTAAATCCTCATCAGCTCCAACTGAATCCACTCCAGTATCTGAAGAGCACAGTCCCAGTGGCCAACAGGCAGGGTCTGGTGCTGATTTTGTTTTTAACATAGATGATGATGATGTCATGTCAGTTCATGAATTGTCACCTCCCCTAGTACATGTTGAGGGGGAGTCAGAGTATGTTACAACCAAGAATGCTCCAGATGAGCTAGGTTGTGCAGAAGATTCTCTTCTAGGAAAGATTGAAGCACTGCTCAAGAAGCAGAGTGCACAGTTTGAAAATTCTTTGACGACTGTTCACAGGAAAATTGACTCAGTTGAAAGTGAACTAGGCAGAGTTAGCTAAGATAAAATCCAATTATGAAAATCTCTCTGATTTGATGAGCCTAGGGAGCAAGCAAATTGATCATGCAACTGAAGGTGTAGGCACAGTGTTGACTCAGACTGTTATACTGACAAAGCTTCAAGAATCAGTGTCTGACAAGGCTGAAGCCAATACGTTCAGAATTGTTGATGAAGTCGGAAAGTTCAAAGATGATACTCTCCAAACCCTATCTGTAGAAGTCAGAAAGGGGGAGGAAAATATAGTAGCTAAAATGACAGATTTGATTGAAAGCTCCGTTTCTGCTCTTCAAAGCTCTTGGAATTCTCAGTTTGAGCAGTTCTCTTCTAGGATGATGAAGCAAGTTGCTGATATTAATGCTTATTCATTCAAAACAGCAACGTGGCTTCATAATCAGATTTTTCCTGAGTTGGCGATTGATCCAGATATTCCTGTTCCTCAGTTTTCTCCCAGGCCAGAAGAACTACTTGGGAAGGCTCCTATTGTTGAAGAACAATCAGATAGGGCTGGGACCAAAGGAAAAAGAAAATTTGGTGAAGGTTCTTCTGCCAGTCGATCAGTTCCTAGTTCTAGCTCTACAGGTCAGTGCAAAGCTAAGGCTGAGAAAAGTTATCCAGAAATCTGGAGCCCCGTCTCAAAAGACATTATTCTTGAAACCTACAAGTTAGTTCATGAAGGTAAAATGAACAGATCTGAATGCTACAGCTCTCAAGAATGGGAAAAACATGAGACAGCTCAAAGGAAGCGAAGGATTCATTTCAGAGCGTTTGGTTATAATAATGCTGATGCTCCGGAACCTCCTCCGTTTTACCATCCCAAGCCTCATGCCTTTTTCTCCAGACAAGAAGAAAAGAGGAAAAGGAGATCTTGAAGGATGATGATGATGATGCTGACAAGACATATTTTGTTTTCATTATGATATAGTGAACATCAAGTCTTCTGAACAATTCAAATTTAGAGATATATATATATATATTTGATGTTTTGATGTTCTTTACTTTTTCATTTCTATATCTTTGTGTAGTATAGCATATTTATTCTTTAACTGTTGTAATTCAACTTAGTGTACAGGGTTCTGACTTCTACAAATAGGGGGAGATTATTGGAAATTGCATTCACAATTACCTTGATTTGTGAGAAGTCACCCTTAAACTAAGATTGAATTGCTTTTGTATTTGATATGCTTTTCTAGTATTGTCTTGCAGATTATCATGGCTAAGTGTAAACCAATGTCAGGTCACAATGGGTCTGCAAACACAGTTTCATAAAATGTAATCCCTCATTATATGAAACATGGTGATGACTCATGTGTGATCTCACTATTGGGGTACACTTCTTTTTCAAGACTATTGAAGACTTTGGAGTGCGGCTGCTGCATGTGTTCAAGAGAAGAAAAGAAATTTTTGTGAAAAAATTTTTTCCTAAGGATATGTCTCGAGAGATCAGACATGTCTCGAGAGATCGTGTTTGTCTCGAGAGATCTTAAGTCTGAAATTTTTGTAATGTCTCGAGAGATCATTTGGTTCTCGAGACATCTCTTTCCTGCTTTCTCCGTTTCATGTCTCGAGAGATCCGTCATGTCTCGAGAGATCCCTCATGTCTCGAGACATCTGTCCGTAAATTTCTAATTTTGTTTTCTCTGTTTTGACGGATCGTGATCGCCCCTCTTCGTTTCTAACGGCTATTTTGAGTACGTTTAAGACCGATTTAACCCTAAATTGATCCTCTCTATATATAGGGTTGATCTTGGGTTATTTAGAAGTTCCTTTTCCTAATCGTTCATGACCTAATCTCTCTCCCGATCAAATAGGACGTGAAAAGCGCCGCTCGCCGTCGCCTACGATTGGAGATCGTTCTTCTCATTGGAGTTGTCGATTTCTTTCAAGAAGGGTTCGATTGATCCATACTCAGGTTCTATAATCTCTATTGGATCGTTTCGGATTGCCAAAGACAGATTTGAAGGATCGTTGTTCTTCCTCATCGTTCTCAAAAGCCATTCAAGAAGAAGGAAGAAAACGCCTCTGTTATTCAGATCTGGTTTAGTATTGTTCAAACCCTTTTCAATCTATTGTAGGAGTTTTTATCTCCGAGTTGTAGGAGTTGTTCTCCGAGTTGTAGGAGAGGTTGTTCTCCGAGTTGTAGGAGAAGTTTTCTCCGAGTTGTAAGAGAGGTTCTCTCTGAGTTTGTAGGAGTTTGACTCCGAGACTGTAGGATCGCTCTTGATCCGAGATTTAGTGAGTAGTCAAGTCTAGCTGTGGTGCTAGATTGGCGAGGCCGGCAGTGGAGTACCCAAGTACGGGGAACCACTATAAATTCCTGGTGTTATCTGTGGCTGTGATTAATTTTGTGTGTTGTGCTTTACGTTTATTTTTAATTCCGCAAAAGACGTAGAGATCACCTATTCACCCCCCTCTAGGTGATTTAGGTAGGCAACTAGATACTTCATAGAGACTATGCCATTGGAGACCATACCATATCCTTTGGTTACTCTTTTTTCAGAACCTCCAAAGATAATTTTAGGTCCATTCATCACAGTAGTGTAATCCTGCATAAGACTCCTCGTACATATCATGTGTCTTGAGCACCCACTGTCCACGTACCATATTTTCTTTAGGCTGGTACTTGAACTATCCTGCAAAAAACAATTCATTTTCCCATAGGAGCCCAATTAATTTTGGGTCCTAGGCATCTGTTAGAATAACAAGACTTACTCACACCTGTTACAGCCTTTGCAGGAAAGCTCCTCTTTGCAATAGGCACATTGGGATTGTGCTCACAATCTATGGCAAAGTGTCCCACTTTACCATAGCACCAACATTCATGGATGTTGTATCTTCTTTTCTGAACACCCTTTGGGTGGAAGGAGGATCAATGTGCTTGTGTTCAGTGAAGAAGCAAACTACATTCTTCCTTTTCCTATTAGCGATAACATGGTTGGTTGACTGCCTATAGTTAGTCTTAGCAGACTTTATCTTGATGACATCAGCTTGTCTTAGCTTGGCAGCCAAGCAAGACTTGATGGCATCAGAAAATGAGATGTTAGACATGCATATAAGCTTAACAGCAGCCATGTGTTTTTCTAAGAGGGATTTGGAAGAACCAACTTCCTTATCCTTGAATGAAGGGGCTGAAGTACCAAATATAAATGGTCCAGAATGGGCCATTTGAATCTCTTCATGGGGAGATTTCAATGCACTCATCCCCATGCCCTTTCTTCTACTATAATAAGGAGTAATTTCCTTCCTATAGTAACTTCCATTCTTCCAGTGACCATACATGTTGTCCTGGTCATACCTGTTGGAGGGAAGCAACATATTTTTAAAGGTGGTATGAGACTTAGCTTTAGCCTTCCTCTTTCCTCCATTCTCAGCGTCCATTGCCACTTTATTGAATAATGGGCAATATGGATTTGGGTTTGGAGAATTGAGCCACTAAGCTCTTCTCTTTGAGAAACTTCTCCTCAAGGTCCTTGATGACCTTGTTCTTTTGGCCGATGGTGCTTAATTGGATTATTGTAATTCCCTTTAGTTGGCTTATTTCTCTACTCACTGAGCCACCTGGGTAGATGACTCAATGCAATCATGCTTAGCCTACTGAAGGGAATCAATTTCTTACGCTTGTGTCTTGGCTTGCTTCTTGCTCCTTTTTAGAGCTTCCAAAAGAGCATCATACTTGTCAATCAAATGATTGACATCCACTTCAGGTTCTGAACCATTTTCATCATTAGATGAGCATGCTTTATAATCTTGTATTGATTCATAATCAGAAAAGGGGATGAGAGGAGTTGAAACCTTTTCATGATTATCCTGGTTGTCTTCATCATCTGTCATGGCCATTAAGCCATATTTTTCTCTGTCATCTTCTTCCTCCTCTATGTCACTGTCTGAGTGTGACAGGGGGCCCTTATTCCAACCTTAGTAGTAGGAAAGTCTTCAACCTCTTCAGCTGTAAATAGCCCAATGTAGGCTTCTTCTTCTTCTTCTGAATCTAAGGATGAAGATGCAGATTCACTCCAGCTTTTCTCCTTCTTTCCTAGGAAGAAATTTTCACCCTTCCTTCCCTTCTGGTGATGAGTCTTCTTATCACCTCTTTCATTTCTCTTGACTGGACAGTCAGCTATGACATGTCCAGGCTTGCTGCAGCAATAACATATGACATTATTTGAAATATGTTTAACATGTTTAGGGTCATACCTGTCACTCTTGGGGTGATGCCTTTCTAATCTGCTGTGATCCTTCTTGGGATGTGAGGAGGAGGAAGGTTTGCTCTTCCACTGCTTCCTCCTCATCAGCTTCTTGAAGTGCCTTGAGAAGGCAGCAAATTCCTCATCAGATGAGGTGTTGTCTGATGTGTTGGGCTCAGAATTTTTTGAGTCAGCAACCCTTCTTGGTGGAGAAGCATTCTGGCTTGCTCTTCTTGGAGCTTTCAGCTTTGAGAGCCACAACTCTCTCCCTTGCATGAGGCCTGGTGGATGTGTCCTCCTCCTTCCTTGTAGACAGCTACATCTCATTGGAGAGAAGCTTTCCAAACAATTTATGGGGAGGGGTCTCACCCAACATTGGCACTTCTCTGATGGCACAGATCTTTGTATCCCAATTTCTTGTTAGAGATCTTAGGAAGTGGATGCCCGACATGTACGCTGCGCTCCACACAAATTTGTCTGTGTTCCCTTGTATGCATGAAAAAATCTTTTCCTTGTCTTCCTCCATGAGCTCCCCACCGATTCTCACTTTTCTGGGACTCCCGCCCTCAGCCTGAATCTCATTCTCATCTACTTCCTCCATGGCCTCTAGCCTTGCCATTTCTTCACCTTGTTGACCACTTTGGCCTCTTTCTTCCAGCTGATCGTGTTGACAACATTGAGGTAGTACCGTCTTGCCACCTTGAGATCACTCTGGATTCGGATCTACATGACTCCAATATTGTACTTCAAACATTGGTGGTAAGACGAGGGCACACACTAGAAGACATTGATGGGGTGCCCCTTGAATATAGCATTATAACTGATGGGTGCATCAACAATGGCGTAACAATAGTTCTTCAAAGTTCCTCCCAATGTCACGAGGAGTTCCACTCCTCCCTCAACTTCCTTCCTCTCATCGGAGAAGCCAAAGAGGGAACTATCGGTGGCAGTGACCCTTTTCTCCTCCATTGACATTGCATCGAATGCCTAACTTAAAGATGAAGTTGACAGAGCACCCATTATACACGAGGATTCTAGACATTGTGAACCATCTTCTCCTCTCCACACGCCAGCTTCGCCAACCTAGCAACAAAACTGCGATTCGTGGTTTCGCTCGCGATGTATTGCCCTGCACGGTCAATGAGATCTTCAAACTACATTGGGGGGTCACGAGCTATCACCATCTTGAAGAGGCCCTCATGTAACCAAATAGTGAGGGCGAGCTACAAGGTGTGACCTGGCACCTCTTCGATGGTGAGGACTTCCTCCTAGAAGCGATCTATGTATGTCTCAAGCAACTCCTGGGGCCCTTCTTGATGAGGAACAAGGTCTCTGGCCTCACTACCTCTTCTTCAAGGTTGCAAAATGCAGTAGGAAACCCTTCGGAGATCTTCGAAGCTGTAGATTGAGATTGGAGCCAACTGGTGAAACCAATCCCTTTCCTTTACCTTGAAGGAGATGGCAAACAACCTGCACTTGAAAGCATCTGTAATCTGACGGATTGAGACACCGTAGCTGAATTGATCATCTTGTATAAAGGACTCGTAGGAGCGACCTGGCGAGTAGGGCAAGCTTGCTCAAATTCGCATTCCGAGTAGCGAGTTACTGGTGGGCTCGCAAAGAGGACTCACACATATAGGGTTTGATCCCCTTCCTTCTGGATGATTTCCTTGTTGGGTCGCCGACTTTGAACCACCTCGCCGGGCGAGATAACGACTGGTGGCAGAGGTTCCACCACCTCCCCGCGTGGTGCGAGTAGTGCTCCCTCAACTCCGTGAAATCGCTTCACGTGATGAACTCGCTGGACGGGTGTGAGATACCTTGGTCATCTCTGAGCTCTCCATGTCCAGTCATAGCGCCGTCGGGTTAGTTTTTTCTACAAAAGCTACCAGTCCATGCTCACCGCACCAAAAATGATGAAACTCGGAAACAGGTTAAACAGAGTTTGGACTGAGAGGGGGCATCTTGGTTTACTTGACTCATCGCCGAACGCTTTAAACTTAGATATCATGAACCTAGAGTTGACCCTCACTAGTGGAGAGTGGATTGCCTACACACAGACCCGCGTACAGTGAGGAGGTCCCGCCACACACCCAAAAGTTCTTTTCTCAACTTCCCCTCCCAAAGCCAAAACTAAGCTCAGCACCTCAGATCACTTAGAGAAGAAGCTCATAAGGGGCGAGCTCTAGGAGGCTGGGTCTCCCTTCTTCGAGGTGCTTTGGTTCATATTTATAGGCAAAATGTCTCGAAGGTAAAATGTTGGATCTTGAGGCGCCCTTAGAGGGGGGGGGGTGAATAAGGATTTTAAAAACTTATGTTATATTTTGAAATATTAAAAAAGATAAGAGATTAATTTAAAGAAGAAATCAAGTAATATAAATGAGAGACATGATTTTATTAACTTGAGATATAAGATTACAAAACTTGATTTCTTATGACACTAGAAATCGTAGGCGATAAAGTAAAATCTCTTTTTGTTTTCTATACCAACTCGTATCCCCACAAACTGGTTGGCTTTAGCGGATCTCTCCCCAGATACGACCTCAAGTCGCTCTAGCCTTCCTATCCCCAGAAAGGCCTCGAGCACCCCCTAGATCTACTCCCTAGACCTAGTCGCCAACACGAGGCGAAATCACAAACCGATTACAACGATAAAATAAAAAATACAAATACAAATGACAAATTTAAAACTCCCTATGAGGTAATCTGAAGGAGACGCCGAAGAATCACTGAAGATTGTTGAAGTCCAAGCGTGCGTCCTTCGCGTTGAGTTAGCGTGTTGATCCAAGCCCCCTTCAATTCCTCCTTTTGAAATTGAGTGGGACATGTGTTAGTCAAGAAATACGACCCTCTCAGAGTTTCTGAAGTGCTGGAATAGGGATCTTGGCAATCAGTAGTTGGAGAAGCTGAAATCCACCTTTTTATAGGACTAGAAGCTAACGCCGATGTTAAGAGTTAACTCCGGGCTTTGAATCAGTATAGAAATAACTTGATGGCTTGGATCTTCAAAACAGGAAGGAGATTCTGCATCTTTGGAAACTTTCATTTTAGGCAACCTTAACGCTGGCGTTGACTCTAACGTCGGGCATTGAGCCAAATCATTCCCAAAATGCTCCAGCAATCACGGATGCATTCCTCCTTGCCATAATCGTCGATCGTTAACGCCAGTGTTAAGTCCTAACCCCTGGTGTTGATATTTTTTTATTCAGTCGGCAAGCCATCCCATTGAACGCTAACGCCCAGCGTTAATACCTAATGCCTGGCGTTAGACATCTTTCAATCCTTCTGCTTGTGGATAGAGCCAGACCAGTATTGCAGCAACCTGGTGTCATATCTGTTCAAACTTGCATGCTAAAAACACAATGGCAAACAAGATCAAATATAAGTAGGATTTGTTATTCTCAAATCAAAAGGATGCGGAAAACCATGTTCCAACAATCTCCCCCTTTTGATAATAACAAATCCAATAAAGATAAATCAGATTCATATATAAGTATGTGTTTTTAGAAGGATATATGACACTAAGCAATCATAGAGATATTAATAAGAGTTATAGTTCATTAAAATTGTGCTCCCCCTACTTAAGTGCTTCCCCTTAGTATATGCACCCATAGACTAGATTTATGCTCCCCCTTAATCTATTGAATCCTACTCCTTGTGATTTATCATTATATTCTCCCCCTTTTGTTATTAGCAAAAGAGGGTGGAGTGAAACAAAACTAGAATAAAGAAGAAAAAAGTTGGGACATAACTAAGAGAGGATTAAGAGTTTTGTGTAAACATAAAGTAAGTCATGATCGAGCTAAGGAAGAGAGTAGCACATCGGAAAAAATATATGATAAGCGTGAAAGAACATCATTCAAAGATTATACCAAAGGAATGCACCACTTGCTTTTTAAATTTATTTTAAGAGTGATACTACTTGTTAAGAGAGATGCGATTTTGTTTGATAAAGCACAAGTGAAAACAAAATGTAGAAATAATCATGAGAAAACATGGTATAAGGATACATGATCAAATAGGAATGCGGAAAGATAAAACAAAGTTATTAAGATTAATATTTTTTGTAATAGTTTGACTATTTCAACAAAATATATATCTAGACTTTTCAAATTTGAGCATTTTAACTTTGAAATTTTCATAACTAATAGACAAGCATGATTTAACATATTCAAAAAGATAATAGCTACAATGTAACCAATTTATATTTCAAGTAAAGAAAACATTGTAGAAATCATGCATATCAATCTAGTGCTTTTACCTAAGGTTTTAGAGAATTATGTAATTTTGCATTAGGATCCAATTCTCATGAGTAGAAGCTTTATGAAAAACAATGATGTGTGCATAAGGTGTTTTGATAAAAGTATACAAGTGAAATAATCAAAACACATGACATATGTAATGAAATAGTAACAACAATATTAAGATTGTAATCTTATAATTACTTTCACACATCACATCTATAATACAATTTCAAAGCACAAAACATAAGTACAACTACTAAGATGCTTCGCCCACACAATGCTCATTAAGACTTATCAGGGAGCAAAGTAGTGCTTGGGGGATCACATTAGCTTTGTTATATATATATATATATATATATATATATATTATGATCCGGTGTACAAATAGAAGCGATAATAAAAATGTGTTTGCACAAGACACTTTACAATTCTTTCGAAGGTGCTCAACCTCACAATGCTCATTAAGACTTATCAGGAGGGTGAGTAGTGCTTGGTGGAGTTATCTTTGGCTTTTTATTTCAGATTTTTATTTTGGGCCAAAAGATCTCTGAATTCACTTGCTGTTGCAAACATTAATATTATTGAAATAACACTTCTATGTGTGCATGAATTTTTTTGTTGAAAGACGGTGTAGATAATTTAGACATACAACTTAATGTGTTAAAACTACTACAGTACACAATCATGCAAGACTAAGATTATGAGCACATATAGATTACCAAAATAGTGAGTGTATGAATCATTGATTAACATAAAGTATTACTCATACTTAGAGGCATGCAAGACAATCACACACAATGATCTATAGACCGTTTCATTGCACATAATCAGATTAAGGTCAAGGCATGACAAAAACAATGTTTAGAGATTTTGAAATTAAAATTAGACATTGAAGAAAATTCTTATGAGTATGCCAAAATCAATTTTGACCATTGGAGACAAAATAACAAATGTGTTTGCTCTTGTGAAGCTTTATAGTAAAACCATAATTTTGTAAAGAGTTAAAGCAAAACAAATAACAAAAACAAATTTTTGATCATTTTGAATTATTTGAAATTTTTTTGTATTTTGGAATAAAATAACAAAATTAATAACAAATTTATTTGAAATCAGACAAAATAAACTGAGAAAAATTAATAGAAAAATACCAGAAATATGCTAGAGAAAGCAGAATTGCAATTTGGTCAGAAAGGCTAATGCCTGACGTTAACTAGTTAACGCCCAAACAGTACTCTGTTTTTTGATATTTTTGAATTTTTTTTCTTTGGAATAGGTAGGATGTATATAGACCTTCTTAGTGTAGAAATTTCAGAGAAGTTGGAAATGATTAGAAGGCTATTTAAGCATGTTTTATTTGTTCAAAAATGGTTTTTATATTTTTATTTGCTTTTCATATATTTGTGTTTTACAAGATCATTAGAGCTAAAAAATGATAAGATATGCAAAACACAACATAAGCATGTTCGATCAAAACAAGAATGCATGAATAATATAATCGTAAAGAGTGCATGCAAAATATATGATATAGGAATGTCCTAGATTATAATACCCTAACTATATGCCTACACACTAGCCTCGTACTAAGTGATGGATAGGCATGAGGAGTTGCACACATGCCGTAGGTTGGCGTGTTAATCCCATATGCACACACTAGAGAACGCCCAACCTAGCACTCTTTCCCTCAGTGCCTCGCAAGGCCCCACTAGAACCCTCCCCGGTTAAGGACAAGACATGACTTAGAGGTTAGGTCTTCTAATGCACATAATCATACGCCCTCCCTATTGTTAGACACATAATATGGGTGAATGATCATGGACATCCTAAGCATTCTGTATTATGTAAATAATTTGTAAACTATGGCTTATTATGTGAGATTGATTTTCAATTATATTTTAAAGCAACATAGTTATTGTGAGTTTTATCTTTTAATTGTTCTACTTTAAGATGGATTCATTATGGCATTATTAGACAACTAGCATGAATGATAATATTTATTAGTTGATAATGCTAGAATGATGAGTTTGAATGCCATAGGATTAATAGTGATAATGTTGCATGTATTCAATAAATAGAATTTCAATTTATAGACCTAGAATGAATTGATGAAAGTTGGTTTTAGGGTCTACATAGAGATGAGATACATGCACACACATTAACTAATTCATGATAATGATCATAACCATATGTTGGAAGTAAATATGATATTTTGTAGTTATGTTTAATATTTGAATTTAAAAGATCTTTTGATTTTGCATGATCATTAATTTTATCACATTGAAATTTAGGTACTCATGATTAATTATTCATAATGAGGTAGGTGAAGTATGTGAAACCATTCATATTCAACCTTTTCAAAATATCATAGACAAAGATTGTAAGGTGAATAATGAATATAATGAGAAAATATTTTTGGTTATTTTGAAAAGTTGTTGTAAATTTTCACTTCGAATTTTTGATTATCAACCACAATATATATATATAATTTTCTTGACTTTCAAACTTTCATTGTTCTATTTTTCTTTCGCTTACCATGACATGATATAACTAGCATAGACATTTTATAGTGAGTGATGATGCTAGATAAAAAAGTTATGATAACAAGGTGCAATATTATGTGAAGCATATAATAGATTTGCATATATTCAACATGGAGCTTCAACCTAACTATTCATAGACCTAGAATGATGTGATTTAATCTTGTGAGTTATTTTCAATTGGTATAAGGTTGATTCTAAGGTCATTGGAATGGTACTTAGGAGCATGTGATGTACAATCCTTTGACAAAAAAATTGCCGAAAAAGGAAAAACTGAGATAACTTCTAAACAGAGTTTAGTTTTGGCAGTTTTGAGGGTCGAAATGAACTCAAACGAGCAAAGCTCGTTTGCCATTGCATAGATCTTCTTGACCTTGTTCCGGAAAGTTATTATGGGCAAAAATCGGACAAGCGGATCAAAAGTTATGATCGTTTGAAGTTTGCATCAAAATCTCGCATATTTTTGTAAATTTAATTTTTGTTTTTGTTTAAAAACATATGATTTTTGCAATTTTTCAATTCCGATTTTTCATGATTATGATTAAACATATTAGGGGGTGTTACAATGACACAAATATATGAAATACATAAGCAAAACTTGCGCATTTTGTAAGTTTAGCCTAAGACTCCTAAAATACCTTATAAATCCATTTCGACAATTATTTCATTAGTCTTAATAATATCATATGACAAATTTAGAGTTTGATTTATGATGATAGGAGACTTTTATAGGTAATGGATTTAGAGGGATGAAATCAAAAAGGATTAGTAGATCACTTGAAAAATGATATGACTGTTTATTCAATTTTATTCAATTTGTTTTATTAATGAACTTTGGCTTAATATGAGAAAGTCATATCACAAGTTATGTAAAGTAATTATACCATGCTGGTTCAACAAAAAGAAAATAAACAAACAAGGGGAAGGTTTAGCATATCATGAAGTAGAGTAATGATATTTCATTTGTACTTGATTTCTACTTCATGCGAATGATAGGACACTAACAAATGAGAGATTTCGGTATCCAAAGAGGACCGGGTGAGGCAGTTCCTTGGGTACCCAAATACATCGTGTTTGATTTTGGGGAGATATTGAAGAATCGACTCTTTTGAGTGGAATTAGTATTTCATGTTTAGCTTTGGGCCTCCATACAAATCTTGGTTTAATATTATTTTTATGCATCAAATTTCCATTATGAATGTCTTTATTTTGAAGAGTATAATTGTAATGATGATTGAAAATATTTATCATAGGAAATTTGTGCACTTCTATTTTTATGTTGGGAGAAGAATGATTTTGAAAATAATAGTGATTGGGATTTTGATTTAAAAATACTTTGTGTTCCTTACTCCCATTTTTAGGTTTAGTCAAGACATTCATATTCAACTTGTTTTTAGATATTACTTGATATTGTAAATTTATGTTTTGAGAAATTGTCTTTATGATTTGCATAAGCAAGTTGATTTTAGTTTCTAATTCATTATTCTTAATTTTTAAATTATGTCTAGCTTTATTATATGCAATTGTGCTATTTTTAAGAGTGAAAACAATTGAATCAATATGATTTTGATAGTTATTTTTATATTCCTCAAATGTTTCATCCATCTCTTTAATTTCAATTTTATAGTCTTTATACATAGTACAATCACTTTTTAAAGTTGAATTTTCTAAAGACTATTTTTCATTATGTTCTTTTACAAAAAGACGTTTCTTTTCAAGTTCCTTGTATTTTTTTTAAACCATTAAATTCTATACACGGTGTAAAAATTTCAATTAAAGAGACATGGGTAGAACTAGATAAATTAGAATTTGATTCTTCATTAATTTTTGCCTTTAAATCTTTATTTTCTAAGCGCAATTTGCAATTAGCATTTTTTTATTTCTTAATTTTGCGCTTTGTAATTTGTAGCAATTGTAATGTAAAAATAGAATTACACACAATAAGAGATTTTGATTTTCTTACATCGCTTGTGGATGATGCGATATTTGAACATATAGTTCATTTCTCTTTTTCATCTTCCACATCCAAACAGGAGTTTCCATCATCCCTTTCGCTTGATGTGCCTTTCATGGATCCATCATGTGAGGAGCCTTTTTGAACTCTTATGCAAGCTTGTATGTTCTCCAAGTCTTGCGCTTGTTCCATACCTGCAGAAGGAGAATCATAAGTTCTTTCAAGAAAACTCCAAATTTCATATGCGGTAGGTAAATTATAAATAAGTTTGAAAATATTTTGATCTAGCGCACAAAATAAACTATTTATAAATTTTGCATTTAAAACAATTTTATTTCTAGTTAGTACGCTAGGTTGCTTTTCAATAATAATATTCCAAACTATTTCATCTAAGGCTTTAAGAAACATTTTCATTAATATTTTCCATCCTTTATAATTTTTTCCCACAAATAAAGGTGGTGATAAAACTTTTTCATTTATATTAAAATTTTCTCCACTAGTAGAAGCGAGATCATGATCAAGAGACGCCATTATTCCCGGTTGTTAAGCCAATTAGGAATAACCTACCTCTGATACCACTTGTTGGATCTTGAGGCGCCATTAGAGGGGGGGGGGGTGGGGTGAATAAGGGTTTTAAAAACTTATGTTATATTTTGAAATATTAGAAAAGATAAGAGATTAATTTAAAGAAGAAATCAAGTAATATAAATGAGAGACATGATTTTATTAACTTGAGATATAAGATTACAAAACTTGATTTCTTATGACGCTAGAAATCGTAGGCGACAAAGTTAAATCTCTTTTTGTTTTCTATACAGACTCGTATCCCCACGAACCGGTTGGCTTTAGCTGATCTCTCCCCAGATATGGCCTCAAGTCGCTCTAGCCTTCCTATCTCCAGAAAGACCTCTAGCACCCCCTAGATCTACTCCCTAGACCTATTCACCAACACGAGGCGAATTTCTCCCTAAGTCCTACCCAGACCTAGTCGCCAACACAAGGCGAATTCACAAACCGATTACAACGATAAAATAAAAAATACAAATACAAAAGACAAATATAAAATTCCCTATGAGGTAATCTGAAGGAGTCGTCGAAGAATCGCTGAAGATTGTTAAAGTCCAAGCATGCGTTCTCCGCGTTGAGTTAGCGTGTTGATCCAAGCCTCCTTCAATTCCTCCTTTTGAAATTGAGTGGGAGATGTGTTGGTCTGGAAATACGTCCCTCTCAGAGTTTCTGAAGTGCTGGAATAGGGCTCTTGGCAATCAGCAGTTGGAGAAGACGAAATCGACCTTTTTATAGGACTGGAAGCTAAGGTCGGCGTTAAGAGTTAACGTCGGGCGTTGACTCGGTATAGAAATAACTTGATGGCTCAGATCTTTAAAATAGGAAGGAGGTTCTGCATCTTTGGAAACTTTCATTTTAGGCAACCTTAATGGTGGCGTTGACTCTAACGCCGGGCGTTGAGTCAAATCATTCCCAAAATGATCCAACAATCACGGCTGCATCCCTCCTTGCCATAATCGTCGATCGTTAAGCCAGCGTTAAGTCCTAATGCCTGGCGTTGAGCATATTTCTTTTTTATTCAGTCGGCAAGCCATCCCGTCGATCGGCAGGCCATCCCGTTGGTCGGCAGACCATCCCGTCGAACGCTGACGCCCATCGTTAAGACCTAACGCCTGGCGTTATACATCTTTCAATCCTTCTGCTTGTGGATAGAGCCAGACCAGTATTGTAGCAACCTGGTGTCATATCTGTTCAAACCTGCATGCTAAAAACACAATGACAAACAAGATCAAATACAAGTAGGATTTGTTATTCTCAAATCAAAGGGATGCGGAAAACCATGTTCCAACATCAAAAGTCTTAAAAGGTCTGTGGGTAGCTTCCTCTGCCATTACAGAAGTACAATTCGCAGATCCAGATGGGACAGCGGCCTCCACCTTTTTGAGAATACTATTCCCAGACCCTGGCGTTCTACGGATAACCAAAATACTAAGAGCTTGTTGCCCTTTGACCTGGCGAGTACAAGGGATAAACAGGTTAGTACTCGCCTCACCTTTCTAATAGCAAGCACCACAGTGCTTGAAGTCTGATCGCCCTCGGTTCTCCTCGCCTACTCACTGGCGAGTAATACCTGCTGCCCGACATCGCCCTTTAGACCGCAGGTTGAACCCGCTTATTTGGGTCCGCCGAAAATCATCTTTCCCATGCTCGCTAAATACGGGTTGCACATTAGGGATGTTGTTGGTCGGCTTCGCCAGCAAACCATACCTGCTGTAAAGCCTCCCTGCGCATGTCCGATAATGAATCAGAAAAAGTTCTGGTTGCTAGAAAGGCTCTGAAGTGAGCAGTGAGTAGAGAAGGTGCATAACTGGGGACAAAAAAATACTTGGAGTGAAGAGAAGAAAGCGGGGTGGGGGAGAGAGACGGGGCTTACATGGAGACCCATGTGAGAACATTGAAGTCGGGAAGGGAGATTTGAAGAGGCAGTAACCTAATCCAAAAGATAATTTATTTAGCAACTTAATATAAAGACGAAACCATACGCATAATTGTATATCTTTTAAGCTAAAATCAAAGATTTGATACAACTAATTTATTTTCATTTGATTTCAAGCAAAATTGTCGCTCATTTTTTAGGACAATTTTGAAAAAAAATCAGATCTTTAAGAAATAATAACATAGTTTGTAAAAGAAAATTTAAAAGTTAAAAAAATACCTTTGAATTTTATAGAAGGAGAAGATGAGTTGCTGAATACAAAGGCTAGATAAATATTGAGTCCTGATAATATCACTAGTTTTGAGAGGAAATTAAATGAACGCAATCAAAGTTTTAAAGACTACTCTAATTAAATAATCACCAACAATCATGCATTGAGTCAATTTTATCAGCCACATATTGGATTACACTAAGTTAATCAATATTATTTAATCTTTAATTATAAAAATACATACAACTACCATGAGCTTAACTTTCTATACTCTCCCCAAGATGAAAGTTTGACTCTCTATCAAGGATCACTTAGGTCTCTCCTGGGTTATAATGGAGCTTAGGTGATTGCCCTCAATGTTCCCTTGATTTGAAGAGGCATCACACTCAATGCTAAGTACATATTGTATTTGATAAACCATATTTTTCATCATTTCTATGCAGGGTTAGACTATTCTAATGATTGGAATAAGTAGTGGATTTACTATCAAAACCACAGAGATGACATCATTGACTCAGCTGAACTGCTGAGACGAGTCCAGAAGCCACTGAGAAGGGGTCTGCCTTAGTTGAGCTGGATTTAGATAGAATCTGCTTAGAAGACTATCTGTCTCAGCGAATTCGCTGAGACGAAGATAGATTCAGCCGCTGAGACTGAAGACTGTCTCAGCCCAATCGCTGAGACAGATTCAAATCTGAATAAAGCATTGGCGGGATATGCCTTTGGCGCAAGTGGTTGTAAAGCAAGATAAAGTTTTCTATTCCCCTCCATACTATGTCAGGGCCCTCCTTAGAGCCATTATTGATGAAAGAGGTGTAAAATAACATGTTAGGGCATTGTAAAAGGGGTGCTGAAAAGTGGAAAGCAAATCTGATAGTGAGCATTGTTCTATTGACGGCTTCCTTAAGTGATCTCTCCCTGCTTCCTGAACCCACAGGCAGATACAAGTAAATAAGATAGTTCTTCCTGATTAATTCAAGAAGAGCAACTTGATCTTTCCTTATTTGTTGAAGCGAAAGATCAGATAGGAGCAAGGTCAGAAGTTATTGCCTTTCAGCCCTGCTTCAAGACAGCACCAGCATTGAACCAACAATAGAAGACAAAAGCTGAAGGATACATCTTTACTGTCCTCTGTTGTAAGCATAAATTATAACCTCCATAAGAACATTAGTGTTCTGAGTTTGTAGGGCATTTTTCCTGAGTTGTAGGGCTACTGAGCCTGAGTTGTAAGATTGTAAAGCCTGAGTGCGTAGGGCTATTAAGCCTGAACTAGTAGAGCTGTACTCCCAGCTTGAGGAGTAGGATCTCTGTGGAGATCTGAGGTAGGGCTTCTTGATATGCCTGAGGTAGGAAATCAATGGATTTCTGAGTGGTAGGAGTTGGAGCACTATGAGAGGTAGGGCTATTTGGGCCTGAGGTAGGGTTTGGAGAAAATCTGAGAGATCCTGAGGGATCTATGTTGTATGCTCTTGGAGCTAAGTTTGGAGGAGGTTGCCTTATCTAACACACTATTAGAAAGGTGTAGAGGGAAAGTGGACTACCCATAGACACACTATCTTGGGGAACCACTATAAAAAGTTGTGTGCTTTCTGTGTATGCCTTTACTATACTTATTATCTAACAACAGCTAGCTGCAAATAAGAAAAGTCAAAGAGACCTATTCACCCCCCCCCCCCCCCCCCCCCCCCTCTAGGTGAATTAGACTACACCTTATTAACTATCAAGTGGTATCAGAGAGAGGTTGGTCAAGAAGGACTTAAGAGTCTAACCAGATCCTACAAAGATGTAGTCAAATCTTAATCCAATGGCTGCCACTGGAGGCCAGAAGGAGATGGGGTCTATGAAGTTGCCCATATGCAAAAAGGAGACTTTTGGCATATGGAAGCAAAGGGTAAGGATATTCATGGAAGCCTCAGACCCTAGGATATATATTACTGTCAAGGAGGGTCCATTTGTCTTCACAAATCCCTCCACTATTGATCCTACAAGGCAAGTTGCCAAGTCATATGCTGAAATGACTAAGGATGAAATTGCACTTGCTACCATGGACAAAAGAGCACAAAATATAATAGTAAATGCAATTGATGATTCCACCTTCCAAAACTTGGTACATTGTGAAACTGCCATGGATATGTGGGATACACTCATTGTGTATATAAAAGGTACAGAAGAAGTGAGGGATGACAGGAAATACCTCCTTAATCGGGTGTATAATGCCTTCAGGCAACACAACCTGGAATGCATAGCTGATTGCTATGAGAGATTCTTCACGGTGGTAAATGAGCTGAGGACCTTTGGAAGGGTATTTAGTCATTATGAGTTGAATGACCACCATCTCAACCTCGATCAGGAAGCCCACCCCATCTGCCAAAAGAAGAGGGAAACATCCACTACCTTGTCCAAGGTGAAAAATTTGTTGGATGCGGGGTTTGTTTCGGAGATCCAGTACCCAGGATAGGTCTCCAATGTTGTAATGGTCGAGCCGGTTGGTGAGGCAGTCATTGTTTCCTCGCGTTGACTTCATCTCCACCTCCATTGCAGAGAACCGCTAACCCACGTGAGTTCGGATTCCTGCAAAAAAGAGAAGGAATGGCCAAGGAAACGACGGTTTTGCTACCGCTATCGGATAATGGTTTCGTGCCGGTTTCTCCACTTTCTCCATGATGGGGGTTGACTTTGACCACACTTCCTCCACCATTAGCACATTCCATTTTTTCTTTGCTAAATGCACCCATATAACTCTACAAATTGATGAGTGCATATCAATTGCCCCCCCCCCCCCTCCCCAATCTTTCGAAGTTTGTGCTGGTGCTAGAGGAGTTTGTAGAGCTTAAAGTTTTCTCCCTTTCGTGGCGGCTTGAGTCGGTGTGATGGGGGCACGAGGCATGATGAACCATGCCAGAGGTACGTAACTTAGTTCGCGTGTGAGAGAGGATATGTCGGGCGGGCGCGCGGTGCTTGGCTCCGATCGGCTGCACGGTGCTCGTAGTCAGGCCACCGCGGGCAGCATGGATGCAATCCAAGCGGCAGCCGACCATGCGGCTGTATTTCACATTGTTGTAGGCGGATGGTTGCATGTCTGCACGCAGCGTGGAAGCAGGCCACCGACTACTTGAACATGCACTGCACGGTGGCGGATTGTGCGACCCTATGCCACGCAACAGCATCCTGTGTGGTTGCGCACTATTGGTTGCGTGGTTGCATGTCGTGCGGGTTTGGCTTGCATATCGTATGATTGCTACGAGCCGGTGGGTGCACATGCGCATGTCGTGTGGTTGTGGCTGGCATATCACACAGTTGCTACAGGCTGGTGGATGCACGGGCGCATGCTGCGCAGTTACGACGGCATGCCGCGCGGTTGCTGTGGGATGTCGGGCGCTTGGTCTCATATCGTATAGTTGCTGCAGGATGTCGGGTGCTCGACCGCATGTCATGCAGTTGCGGGATGTCGAGGGATTGGACGCATGTCGGGCAGTCGCGGGCTACCTGGTTCTCATCCGCGCGTTGCGCGGCGGCGGTCTGAGCAGCTTCACGTGGCTTGTCCATGTGTTGCGCGGTTATATGTCGGGCTCCCACTTGTGGCGTTGTCATGTGCGGGGCTACTGCGCCTTTGATAATAATTTCACATAATTTTGTTTTTTTTTATTTTTAGGCATCAAAGCGAAGCGGACAGTCGGCACAGATGCGGTTGTGCTCTACCCTTGACGGTGAATGAGTTGATATGTGGTGGAAGCGGTTTGGATTTCCTTCCAATGTTGAAGTGAAGATCCGTCGAGAGGATGAGAAGGATCAGAATCCACCGCCTGGTTTTATGACTCTTTCGTAGATCTGCTTGAAGTCGGGGTTTCGTCTCCCTCCTTCGGAGGAGGCCGCGGAGGGGTTCAAGTTTTGTGGAGTGTTAATCTCTCAATTTACTCTTGCCTGGATTACGAGGATTATGAGGATGATAGTGCTCTTCCGGGAGCATAGTTCACGACTTACTTTGGAGATTTTTAAGGAATGGTGTGAGGTTTTCACCGATCCGGGCGGTCGGAATGAAGTTTGTAGCAATACGATAAGGTTCGGCTTTGGGGCGAGTAAAGACAATCGCCATAGGATTACCCTCTATGGGTATGTTCGGAACCGCTGGGAGTTGCCAAAGATGTGGTGAGATCTTCCTGGTCGTTATCGTTGGCAAACGGGGTGGGAAAACAATTTTTTGCCTATTTCTGGTTTCTCATATTAAGAAGGTTTGGCAAAGGCCGTGTATTGAATTGCTAGTTGTGTTAACGAGAGTAGGTTGTTCTCGGCCAAACTCTCATGAGATGCTTAGCGCGATGCCGCCGTTCCTTTAGATCATGACAAGAAGAGGAAACTTGTCTTTAAGAATGGAGGTTCTGGCTCGGGTCCATCTTCCCCTGCATCGAGGAGCCATGATCATGAGCCCGGTCCTAGTAGCCGCAGGGGGAAGTGTTGGATCTGTAGGCGCCTTTAGAGGGGGGGGGGGTGAATAAGGGTTTTTAAAAACTTTAAACTTTAATAGAAAACTTTTGATATTTTGTTCGAAGTAGTTAAATCAAAAGTAAAGAGATAATGAAATTAGAAATGAAATCAATTTTATTAAACAAGAAAAGACATGATTATCATTTATAAAATTGATTACAAAATCTGATTTCAATGACGCTAGAAATCAAAGCGAATAATATGAAAAATCCTTTTTGTTTTCTATACCGACTTGTATCCCCATGAACCGGTTTGCTTTAGCCGATCTCTCCCCAGATACAACCTCAAGCCGCTCTAGCCTTCCTATCCCCAGAAAGGCCTCGAGAACCCCCTAGATCTACTCCCTAGACCTAGTCGACGTGTGGCGAATTCCTCCCTAAGTCCTACCTAGACCTAGTCGCCTTATGGCGAATTCCCCCTAGTCCGCAAGGCCCTAGTCGTCGTGTGGCGAGTTCCTCTACCGACCAAAAGATATAAAGTTTACAATTTGAAAGTAAAACAAAATACAAACTAAAGACTCCCTCAAAAGTAGAACTTGATGTCGATGTAGATGCGATCGTATTGGTCTTCAAGTTCTTTGCGTTCACGAACGTTGACGGAGTGCTTTGGGCTGCTTGGGAAGGCTCTCATGAATGCTCTGAAAATATGGCTTCAAATCATTCTGGAACAGCAAGCCACAACGGAGGAGGTGCGCATCTTTTTATAGATTCAGCCACTACCACCTGCGGTAGTACTACCGCCCCGAGGTATCCACATAAGGCAATGAAGCACACAGATCATGGTAGTTTAGGCAATATTCTGAGCGCCAAACACTAGCGCGCCGTAGTACTGCTAACGCCCCGCGTTAGCGAGATCTCCTTCCTTCAGACACAATCTTCTTCCAAAACTGCTCCTCAATCAACTGCTGACGGGATGTTTCCAAAAGCTACCGCCGGGCGTTAGACCTAACGCGCCGCGATAGTACTTGCCAAACATAGCGACCCATCAACATTCCTTTTTCTCCACTGTTTCCTTTCTGTCAATAGTTTCCATATATGCTAACTCCAGCGTCAGTGCTAGCGCTCCACGGTAGATCATTTCGTCGGGTGCATCTTCGTCGAGCTGGCCTCACATTTCGTCAAGCGCAATATTCATTTCGTCGAACGAAACTAGCGCGAGCGGTAGTTGTAACGCACCGCGGTAGAGCACTTCGTCAGGCGCATCTTCGTCGAGCGCCGCCTTCATTTAGTTGACCTCCATTTCGTCGATCGCTAGCGCTAGCGGTAGTTCTAGCGCGCCGCGGTAAAGCATGCATTTCGTCGAACGCATTTTCATTTCATCGAGCTCCAGTTCGTCGAACGCAGCATCCATTTCGTCGATCATAGGTTTCCTTCTCAGCGGTTTCTTCTCAGCGATTGTTAGCGCCAGCGGTAGTCTTAACGCTGCACGGTAGTAACAAAAAACATATTTCCATGGAGATTTGAAAGCACAGAATCCTGCATACTATAAACACAAAACAAGTTTGATCAAATACAATTGGATTTGTTATTGTCTAACCAAGAGATGCGGAAAGCATGTTCCAACAAGGAGGTCATTCTAGGTGATTTCGAGGTCGAGATGTTATCTTCTCATGTTGTTGAGCAGGTCCCTCTAGATGATCCACCCCCGCCTCCCTTAGCGACGGTGAGGCGAGTCTCCTCCTCATTGCAGGAAATGACTTCCGCGGTGAGTTAGATTGTTATTACTTACCCTTTTTTTATGAATTCCAACTGCCTCCTCTTTGCAGACCGGGGTTCTGAACACCGTCGCCCATATATGGAATGACTGTTATGTGGGACTCAAGGATGGGTATTTTTTTCTTTAGGAGGAACTGCATGCAATGAAGAGTGCCTTATCTGACTCCAAGAAGAAGAGGGAGCGTGACTCCACTCTTATCCGACAGTTCGAGTCCTACATTTCTTTTGCACTGGCAGAGGTTGAGAAGTTGCGGGTGGAGTTTGGTAGTGACAAAGCGCTTGCTCAGGATGCCCTTCGCTAGTTATCGGAGACCCAGGGAGAGATGTTTCGCCGGGAGGGGGAGCTTGGGTTATTGAGGAGAGAAGTGGATAGACTGTCCTCCTTGGAGCAGGGCTTCGAGAAGACCAAAGATGGAGGGGTTGGTGAGTGCAAGGATTCCTAGCTTTTGTGGAAGAGCGCTTTCGGATTTTGGAGGAGCTTCGCACTGAGATCATGACCAAGGAAATATCATCAAGTTAAATCAACATTAATACAAGTTATATCTCAGTAATTCAATATGCTAACACAAGAGTAATGAAGTGATGACGGGTTCATGGTCGTCTAACTACCGCGCAGCAGTAACTTCCAGAACCCATATTTTTAATGATCTTTCTTTTTTTCCTTACCAGGTTATGGCATCTTCCAGCTCACGCCCACGACACAGTTTTGCAAAGCGTCACCATTCTACTACCCAATCTAACCCTATGGTTGAGAGTGCCACCGTGAGTGTGGCTATGGCCATAGAGATTGATTTGGATCGATATCCTTATATCTACACTTACCTGGCCGATGCGGAAATCCTACCAGTCATTACATCTGAAGATGCATTTTCATCGGTGTTGGTCTGTGAGTTCTACAACAACCTTCGGGATCCAGCGCTCACAACACTCAATGGAGGGGTGCAGTCCTGCATCGGTTCACAGGTCGTGACCATAGAGCACGAGTGCTTGGAGAGAATTTATAGCTTGACTCCCTGCTCCCACCGACTCGACATCGTCGAGACCTTCTAGACTATCCAGGATCTTACCTTGATAATTTAGGTCCTCCGCTGTGAGGGAAATCACTGGGACCTTATCACGACCATGACTTCTCTCACTCTAGATTCTTTCATCATCCAGGAAATCTTGAGCCAATCTCTCATGCACAAATTAGGGGACACGAGGAAGATTATTGCCCAAATCATGATGGTGACTTATTATACCATGACTGGTATGTCATTCAGTGTGTCTGATTTGATATTGTCTATTATGGGATATACATTCTGACTGAGAGATCCCGAGTGCCAACGACTGAACACACTTCCTTTGGATGGCATGATTAATAAAGTGATGGCGCACAAATATCCAACTATCGATTGGACACCATTTCCAAACGATTGTCGTCCTCAGACATATGTAGTCAAGGAGATCTCATCAACACCCAGCGCACGTCCATCTACTTCACATCCTCCTCTTCGCCACGGAGGTTCACTTCGGGAGCCCCAACGAGATATGTATGAGATGATGAAGGAACATGGACGAGAGATAATAAAGACGGAGAAGGCTGTTGGAGGACTAAAGAAGATGATGACGAAGATAATGAGGAAGTTAAATATTTCACCGACTATCTCAGATGGCAGTTAGGACTAGACATTCATTCGCTTTTGTATTGTAATAAGACAGGTTGGACACATGTGCTAGTTTTTGTATGACATGTTTTCATTTTATCCGTTATGATTGGTTTTGTGACGGTAACCTACTTATATTTATGTTATGGTTTTCAAATATCTGTGGCTAGTTAATTTTAATTAGCACTCTTAATAACTAGCATTCAAAATTTATTTTAAAGTTAATAAAAAGATTTTGGTCACTTGTGAAGTGATGATTTTTATTTAGTTCTGGGTACATTAATTTAATTCAGGAATTTTGTTTTCGCATTTATAAATCATCTTGCAATATATGTTAGGTGACCAAATGTGTGTTTGCTCAAAATAAAAGATAAACAAAAAGAAACAAGAAAGTAGAAAGAGAAATCTGTACGCATATCGTGAAGTAGACAAGTATGATCACTATTTTGGCTCTACTTCACGCAAATCGAGGATACTAATGAATAATCTGTTTAGGTATCCAAAGTGGGTAATGGTGGTTTCCTTAGGTACCCAAACTTGACGTGTTGGCTTTCGGGGAGACAAGGATGAATGGACCTTTTCAGGAGGAGACAGTGTGTCTCGATTTAGGATAGGTCTCCATTCATACCTTGGTTAAATATTAGTTTTATGGTTCAAATTTCCACGTTGATTATTTTGGAATTGGTTCTTAGGAAATTTGATTTCAGTAAATTTTTTTCAATGGAGTGGTTCTATTTTGTAAACGAAAAGGCTTATTGTAACATCCCAGTTCGAACTAGACCCCTCGAGTGACACGGGTCACTTAGAGATGCTCGGACCAGGTGGGATCTGTAGATCCTAATAGGCCATGGTTGTGCCCTGATCTCCAAGAGTGGAGGTAGCCCTCCATTAGGAAGCTGCGTTCGACGAACGGCCTGAAGGCTGCGTTCGACGAACGGCCTGAAGGCTGCGTTCGTCGAACGACCTGAAGGCTGCGTTCGTCGAACGGCCCGATTTGGCGTTTTCCGTTCAGCGTTCGACGAAGTTGTAGCGTTCAACGAAGTTGTCGTCGTTCAGCGTTCGATGAAGATGTAGCCGATCGACGAAGTTGTAGCGTTCGATAAAGTTGCCGCCGTTCAGTGTTCGATGAAGATGTAGCCGATCGACGAAGTTGTAGCGTTCGACGAAGTTGCCGCCGTTCAGCGTTCGACGAAGATGTAGCCGATCGACGAAGTTGTAGCGTTCGACGAAGTTGCCGCCGAACAGCGATCGACGAAGTTGTATTCCGTTCGACGAAAGTGCCGTTCTCGTTCGACGAAAGTGTTGCAGTGCAGGATCTGGGCAATTTTTCTGCCGTCGTCCAATAAAGCTTAAATGCTTATCTTTTTTGGCAGTAGTGGAGTCGATGTCCAGTAGGAGGCTGACACCAAGCTTAGAGTTTCAATGCATTGCATGGAGAAGGGTTTGGCTATTAAATACTTATTAATGCAAATCAAATCACCTACTCTCTTCTCTCTTAAAGTGAAAGGGCTGCTGGTCAGATTACCCTATTCATCTTCTTCTTCTCCTCCTTCTTCTTCTCTTCATCTTCTTCCTCCCACCTTAAGGTTTTAACTTTGGGTTCTTGAAGGAGCAAGCTTGGAGAAGGATTTGAAGTTTGGCCGACCACCACCCCGCTGCCATGAAGATGAACTTAAACCATGGCTGGAAAATAAGGTGACTTCCGACCCCTCTCCCTTGGTGCTAGATCGTAGAGAAAAAGTAGGAGAGGTGTTGAGCTTAAAAGAGCTTGGCTTGTGAGTTAATGGAGTTTCCAAGGAAAAGACCAAATCAGATCTTTCTTGTTAGGGCACCAATTGCCGCGAAAGTTCCTTCAATCACTTCTTCTCTTCAAAAGGAAGAGATAGGATTTGATTTTGTTGAAATCCATGGTCTATGGAGGGAGTATTGGATGGGAGAAGTTGTAATGACCTAACCCTTTGTTTTTGGGGAAGATGATGAATAGTCCCCTGTTATGTAGGATTTTAAATTATTTATTATGTGAAGCAGATGATTATTTCTCTGTTAAAAATCCCTTGTTAATTAGGGTTGTTAATTATATAATTGTGTGATAAAGGTAATGATAGCCCCTTGCTAAAGAAGTTTTCAAATTATATCATTGCACTTGGTTGTTAAGGGGTAAAATTGTGCGCAGCTGAGTTCGAGCCAATTTTTAGGCTTGATCCCACTAGAATTAAACCTCGGGCTCAACATGGAGGTTGTATCCCTTGGAAAGAGCTTTCCGACGATAGGTTACGCGTTTTCTGAAGTGACCTGTAGCTTCCTACAAGTCCAGTCGAGTGGACTGTCCAGAAAGTGGGAATGGGTTAAGTGCGTGTTGTTTTGCTGTCCAGATTTCTGCTGTAAACTTCAGAGCAGATTTTAGATAAGACCCACTTGGATCTGGGTTTAGGACTCAACATGAATGTTGTATCCCTTGAAGTTAGCTATCCAAAATGTGGTGGATCATAATTTTTGGGGAACTGTAGCACCCAAAAATCCAATTTTAGCGAACTATGTCATAACACTTTTGATCTCAGTATTTTGTGGATTTCTCTCAAGATATTGGTTGGGTGCTCATGAAAATTGGTGGAGATATTGGTGACAACAATATGTAGATCCCTGTTGAATTTTATGATATTTGGATTAGTGGTATTAAAGTTATTGTCGTTTCATTTTATAAATTTGAAGGAGATATATATGTTGAATGTGAAGGCCGCTTGGGCCGAAATTTTATATGAATCATGTACATGCTAGTATGGACCTGTGATAATAATTCCAGATTCATTTCTGTTGAGATGTCTCCTTAAATGAACCTTTAATTGCTAGTTATTAGTGGAATCGTAAAAAGGGCATGTGAGGTTGATGGTGAAGGTAAATAACATTGATTATGGGTGAGGTCTAAGTGTTTAACATTGTTTATAATGGTCATATAAATGTAGAGCACCGTAAATACGTATTGCATAATACAATGAGGTCGAAATTTGGTGGTAATGATTCCGGCATTAATTATGACTTATAGTAGAAGTTTCTGTGGATTTGGTTTTAGAATGAATCCATAATTAAACATGCCGCTATAAATTATTATGCTGAAAAGAGAGGTTAAGGTGCTCATCTGGACCAAGATTTTGGAATCGTGATGTTAAACGCACAAGTAGTCCTACAGGATCTAGTATGGTAATTTCCATTTTATTCAAATGCTACTGCATAGAGTCATGACAACTCGGTATGAGTAGCATTGTTGGTTTGGTGTGGATTATAAGATATGGTTATATCTGTGGTGAAATGTTAAGGACCCGGTTGTTGGGGGCCTTGGATGCTAATTAGCATGGGTTGAACTGGTATGATGTGAAAGGTAAGAAGGCTCCATCCGTGAGCCCCTGGGTGCTTGATTGCACGAGTGTGCATGGGAATTACATGAATATGCATGGTTTACACATGGTGGTGTAATGATCCGGGTTGGAGGATTACTTGTGGCGGGTCTACGGGATTGCTAGTCCTGACACTGACAGAAGCAAGCAGTTAGACTCTAGACCGGTTGGGTTGGACTCTTGGTGCTCACCTACCCAAGTCCCCTTCTATGTCCTTGAAGGCTCAGCATGATGCGAGCAGTACGCAGGGTCTCCGCTGTGTGTTCTTAGCGTCGAGGCGTACAGAGGTATGATGTGAAAGGTAAGAAGACTCCATCTGTGAGTCCCAGGGTGCTTGATTGCATAGGTGTGCATGGGAATTACATGAATGTGCATGGTGTAATGATCCGGGTTGGAGGATTACTTGTGGCGGGTCTACGGGCTTGCTAGTCATGACACCGACAGAAGCCGACAGTTAGACTCTAGACCGGTTGGGTTGGACTCTTGGTGCTCACCTACCCAAGTCCCCTTATGTGTCCTTGAAGGCTCAGCATGATGCGAGCAGTACGCAGGGTCTCCGCTGTGTGTTCTTAGCGTCGAGGCGTACAGAGGCCAAGGACTGGTAGTGTTCATACACTTCTATTAGTGGAGGAGCTCGTTCCACTGTCGCCGTCTGGCCACGATGGGAGATGTCTGAGTGGTTAGCTACCTCTCAAAAAGTGAGAACTGTAGGTCAATGTCGACATAGCAACTATGCATGGGTAAGTCATCATATCATAATCATTGCATTGCATTCATCATTCATAATCATAGCATTGCACCGCATTGAGTCCATCATATAAATTAGTATGGACTCTTTTATATGATGGGTTTCAGCATGGAAACCTTAACTTATAAGTTTGTATGGGCGTTCATATAAGTTAAGGTACGATATGAACTGCTTACTTCTTCTGTGTTGTTTAACTACTTGCTTATACTCTGCCATTGTCATATTGCATGTTAGATGTACTTCTTATACATTTGATACACTGCTGTAATTACATCTTTCCTTGTCACCTGTTTTTTCTACTACTGACTATATTGCAGCTTTTCTTCATTCCCTTCCGCCCGGTGCCTTGGAGTCGCTGGGGGAGAGGATGTGAAGCCACTTAGTCTTTATGACTGACGGTTGTTACACCACTACTTTTAGGAGCAGCAGCGTACTACACAGGAGGACAGCCAGGCCAGGGTGACAGTGATGGTGATTACGATACCTTGGCTACCATCAGCGGCAGATTTGAGTGAGTGGTTAGAATGTAGCCTTAGGGCAGTTTATACTCTGATGATATACAGGAGCTTGTGTAGCTTTCTGTCTTTTTGTACTGTTTGGACATTGTTGCTTAATTGTGAATATATGGCTTCTTGCTTTTACATTATTGATGGGTTGGCGTTGTTCAGTTGGTTTGGCCGGCAGGATAGGCGTCTTGTGGGGGAGGCTAGCTCGTGCGCTGGCACTTCCGCAAGGCGGCTGTCCTGGGCATAAGACTCCCCTCGGCCGTGTCTTATGTTCCGAGGGGGGTCTTACAAATGGTATCAGCTTGCAACGATCTTGAGATAAAGAAGTCCATTAAGCCACTAGGCCACCCTGTTAGCTAAATCAGTTTGTCCTGGAAGCGGTGGTGTGTCCTTGTGTGATTCACATTAAGTATGTCCACTTTTTCATATAGGAAGTGCCAACCTAAGCGAAACTCATACCCTTACGTATAGATGCTGGCTCATTCCGAGACAGTAATTGGTATTCCCATTCCAACAATTAGAGTTGGTTTGGCATAGGATTATGCCAACCTAACTAGTATACCATTTTGGTCGACTTAGCAGGATATGTCGTGACATACCCTTACCTTATACCGATCTCAGGGATATGAACCTAGCTAGTTATGTACCGTCTTGGGTTCCTTGAGAAGTTAATTCACCTTAAGCAAGGCGGGCTGCTAAGGCCATGTTTGGGTTGATAGAAATTTTATTAGCGGAATAAGAAAGGAAAGCATTTTAAAGATGATAATTTCCTCTATATTGTTCTAAGATTATGTGGATAAGTAGCGAGGAGAGTAGTAAATTAATACTTCGGGGATATGCAGCTATGTTGTGATAACAATATAACTGGGAAGTTAATGAAATTTTGTGCATGGATTGCTGGTATGATGATAAACTACGCCTGAGTTTGGAAATTCTTGGTGAACATTCCCTTTAATGTTGTAATTACTTGACATTGGGAAATTAATAAGTGTTAAGCGGTGCAGTCAACAAGATTAATATGACTTGTTTGATGATCTAAAATCCTAAAAGTTTTTATGAAATAAATATGCCATGGATGATCGTTGGCAGGGATGGTAGGGCGCTTGTAATGGATTTGATTTAGTTTATCATATTGTGAAGTATGCCCTACTTTTGGTAGTCTGCATAACCCGTGTCGAAGGGAAATCATCTCGAGCCTTGCACCTTGGTTCATGATAAGTTCAAACATATATAAATGTACCATATGAGCGGAGGAAGAAATTTAGTCCAAAAATGTACGGGGGCTTGTCCCTTCATTTATTGGACTATTTACGTATCGACTTCGTTTTCCCTTAGATCTTATGTATTTGAAGAGTACATGAACAATGATGATTAGATTCGTGATAACCTCTCAATATGGGTGATAGCGTCAAGGGTGTTGAGACACGCCGTGAATTGAACACGTGAAGGCGATATTGATGATAAGTTGCACTTACTTATTTAGTGAGATATGAATATGTCTCTATACGAACAAGTAAGAGTACGTGTAGCGTTTTACCTCGACAAGGTAGATTTCTAAAGGCTCTGTACCGAAACCCAACCGTTGGATAAGGTATATGTTTACGGTTGAGGAGCCCTTAAATGAAATGATTTAAATCATGGGATAAAAGTGGCACCAATTTTTGAATCTGGTGCAATTCAAAGTAGAACCGGGAGTAGACAAAAGTAACACTTGACTCGAGGTCACGTGTTATTAGAAGTGAACGATGTGATTATCACCCATGCGAGGTGTAGAGTCATGGATTCACCTTACTTTGAGTCTCGATAACGATTCATAATATCACCAGAACTAAATGATAAGCATCATCGGATGATCACGTGCGGAATTTGGAAAATTTTTGGAAACATAAACGCTTTCTGAGCTTAAACCCTTGAGGAAGTAGCATCATTTTTGGTAGTTGGTGCATTTAAAGGGCATAATGTCATGGCAAGTACGGTGGGGTGAGTGCAGGACTTGACTATTATGTGGATTTGAAGTCAAGCGGTAAACACCCATGAAGTCTGACCATTGTAATTATCTTGTCATAACTTGATATTGGGCTTGGTTGGTGTCTTTTGCATGAATGCCCTTGCACATGAATTATTATAACGTGATCATAACGGTTGTTGAAACTTAATAACAAGCGGATGTCGTGCAAAGTGTAAAAGATGTGTGTTGTATGAATGATTGCCTCGGACGAGATGACGTTGATGGAATCGGTTGATAATGATGGTGGTACTAGAAGATGAGGTTAAGGCTTGCTTCTACATCTTTAATACATAAGAGAGACGACCTTGCAGATATAATAACCATTTGGGTATTTGAGGTTTGACCCAAGGATATGACATCGTAAATTTTATGGTTGATCGCCCATTTGACTTCGAGGCCATCCTCATTTAATGCTAAAATTTTGGATGCGCTGAAGTGATGATGTTGAAAGTGCTACACGTTATGGATAATGATGCCTGGGATTGGAAGAGTCAATTTATTTTTGCAAATCTAAAGCACATGACTCCCTTGTAGGAGGATTCTAAATTTTATCCAGAGGCACGAGTGGTATCCTCATGTGTATCGGGGTCACTGATCTTAAAGGGATTTAGATCAAAGGTGCAATGAAAGTTGGTTTATTAAGGTGAGGGAACAAGGGAGTACGGGTTTCGGTTGTTTCCGACCTGCCCGTAGTGAGAGCGTGGCTATAAACCAAACTATGTGTTATCACCACCATATTTGTGTTTGCATCAGGATGAGAGACACTTAAGATTTCTCTGTGCATAATTTAGATTATAAGTGTCATGAAATATAACGGAAGTACACACGGGAGAAATTGGAAGTGTGGTGATGTGAACGAGTTGTGACCCTCACTAGTGGTGAGCAGGATTTAAAGTGTACTAAAGATGACTTTTGTGATTTGAACTTAAACACCATAACCTCAACTTAAATTTCGGGGACGAAATTGTTTCTTCGTTTATTGGATTTGTAACATCTCAGTTCGAACTAGACCCCTCGAGTGACACGGGTCACTTAGAGATGCTCAGACCAGGTGGGATCTGGAGATCCTAATAGGCCATGGTTGTGCCCTGATCTCCAAGAGTGGAGGTAGCCCTCAATTAGGAAGCTGCGTTCGACGAACGACCTGAAGGCTGCATTCGATGAACGGCCTGAAGGCTGCGTTCGACGAACGGCCTGAAGGCTGCGTTCGACGAACGGCCTGAAGGCTGCGTTCGTCGAATGGACCGATCTGGCGTTCGCCGTTCAACGTTCGACGAAGTTGTAGCGTTCGACGAAGTTGCCGTCATTCAGCGTTCGACAAAGATGTAGCCGATCGACGAAGTTGTAGCGTTCGACGAAGTTGCCGCCGTTCAATGTTCGACGAAGATGTAGCCGATCGACGAAGTTGTAGCGTTCGACGAAGTTGTCGCTGTTCAGCGTTCGACGAAGATGTAGCCGATCGACGAAGTTGTAGCGTTCGACGAAGTTGCTGCCGAACAGCGATCGACGAAGTTGTATTCCGTTCAACGAAAGTGTCGTTCCCGTTCGACGAAAGTGTTGCAGTGCAGGATCCGGGCAATTTTTCTGCCGTCGTCCAGTAAAGCTTAAATGCTTAACTTTTTAGGCAGTAGTGGAGTCGATATCCAATAGGAGGCTGACACCAAGCTTAGAGTTTCAATGCATTGCTTGGAGAAGGGTTTGGCCATTAAATACTTATTAATGCAAATCAAATCACCTACTCTCTTCTCTCTTAAAGTGAAAGGGCTGTTGGTCAGATTACCATATTCATCTTCTTCTTCTTCTCCTCCTTCTTCTCTTCATCTTCTTCCTCCCACTTTAAGGTTTTAACTTAGGGTTCTTGAAGGAGCAAGCTTGGAGAAGGATTTGGAGCTTGGACGACCACCACCCCGCTGCCATGAAGATGAACTTGAACCATGGCTGGAAAATAAGGTGACTTCCGACCCCTCTCCCTTGGTGCTAGATCGTAGAGAAAAATTAGGAGAGGTGTTGAGCTCAAAAGAGCTTGGCTTGTGAGTTAATGGAGTTTCCTAGGAAAATACCAAATCGGATCTTTCTTGTTAGGGCACCGATTGCCGCGAAAGTTCCTTCAATCACTTCTTCTCTTCAAAAGGGAGGGATAGGATTTGTTTTTGTTGAAATCCATGGTCTATGGAGGGAGTATTGGATGGGAGAAGTTGTAATGACCTAACCCTTTGTTTTTGGGGAAGATGATGAATAGTCCCCTGTTGACTAGGTTTTTAAATTATTTATTATGTGAAGCAGATGATGAGTAATTCTCTGTTAAAAATCCCTTGTTAATTAGGATTGTTAATTATATAATTGTGTGATAAAGGTAATGATAGCCCCTTGCTAAAGAAGTTTTCAAATTATATCATTGCACTTGGTTGTTAAGGGGTAAAATTGTGCGCAGCTGAGTTCAAGCCAATGTTTAGGCTTGATCCCACTGGAATTAAACCTCGGGCTCAACATGGAGGTTGTATCCCTTGGAAAGAGCTTTCCGACGATAGGTTACGCGTTTTTTGAAGTGACCTGTAGCTTCCTACAAGTCCAGTCGAGTGGACTGTCCAGAAAGCGGGAATGGGTTAAGTGCGTGTTGTTTTGCTGTCCAGATTCTGTCGTTGACTTCGGAGCAGATTTTAGATAGGACTCACTTGGATCTGAGTTTAGGACTCAACATGAATGTTGTTGCCCTTGATGTTAGCTTTCCAAAATGTGGTGGATCATAATTTTTGGGCAACTGTAGCACCCAAAAATCCAATTTTAGCGAACTATGTCATAACACTTTTGATCTCAGTATTTTGTGAATTTCTCTCAAGATATTGGTTGGGTGCTCATGAAAATTGGTGGTGATATTGGTGACAACAATATGTCGATCCCTGTTGAATTTCATGATATTTGGATAAGTGGTATTAATGTTATTGCTGTTTCATTTTATAAATTTGAAGGAGTTATATATGTGGAATGTGAAGGACGCTTAGGCCGAAATTTTGTATGAATCATGTACATGCTAGTATGGACAAGTGATAATAATTCCAGCTTCATTTCTATTGAGATGTCTCCTTAAATGAACCTTTAATTGCTAGTTATATGTGGAATCGTAAAAAGGGCATGTGAGGTTGATGGTGAAGGTAAATAACATTGATTATGGGTGAGGTCTAAGTGTTTAGCATTGTTTATAATGGTCATATAAATGTAGAGCACCGTAAATACGTATTGCATAATACAATGAGGTCGAAATTTGGTGGTAATGATTCCGGCATTAATTACGACTTATAGTAGAAGTTTCTGTGGATTTGGTTTTAGAATGAATCCATAATTAAATGTGTCGCTATAAATTATTATGCTGAAAAGAGAGGTTAAGGTGCTCATCTGGACCAGGATTTTGGAATCGTGATGTTAAACGCACAAGTAGTCTTACAGGATCTAGTATGATAATTTCCATGTTATACACACGCTACTGCATAGAGTCATGACAACTCTGTATGAGTAGCATTGTTGGTTTGGTGTGGATTATAAGATATGGTTATATCTATGGTGAAATGTTAAAGACCCGGTTGTTGGGGGCCTTGGATGCTAATTAGAATCGGTTGAACTGGTATGATGTGAAAGGTAAGAACGCTCCATCCGTGAGCCCCTGGGTGCTTGATTGCACGAGTGTGCATGGGAATTACACAAATATGCATGGTTTACACAAGGTGGTGTAATGATCCGGGTTGGAGGATTACTTATGGAGGGTCTACGGGCTTGCTAGTCGTGACACCGACAGAAGCCGGCAGTTAGACTCTAGACCGGTTGGGTTGGACTCTTGGTGCTCAACTACCCAAGTCCCCTTCTGTGTCCTTGAAGGCTCAGCATGATGTGAGCAGTATGCAGGGTCTCCGTTGTGTGTTCTTAGCATTGAGGCGTACAGAGGTATGATGTGAAAGGTAAGAAGGCTCCATCCGTGAGTCCCGGGGTGCTTGATTGCACGGGTGTGCATGGGAATTACATGAATGTGCATTGTTTACACATGGTGGTGTAATGATCCGGGTTGGAGGATTACTTGTGGCGGGTCTACGGGCTTTCTAGTCGTGACACCGACAGAAGCTGGCAGTTAGACTCTAGACCGGTTGGGTTGGACTCTTGGTGCTCACCTACCCAAGTCCCCTTCTGTCTCCTTGAAGGCTCGGCATGATGCGAGCAGTGCGCAGGGTATCCGTTGTGTGTTCTTAGCGTCGAGGCATACAGAGGCCTAGGACTGGTAGTGTTCGTACCCTCATAGTAGTGGAGGAGCTAGTTCCACTGTCTCCGTCTGGCCACGATGGGAGATGCCTGAGTGGTTAGCTACCTCTCAAAAAGCGAGAACTGTAGGTCTATGTCGACATAGGAACTTTGCATGGGTGAGTCATCATATCATAATCATTGCATTGCATTCATCATTCATAATCATAGTATTACACCGCATCGAGTCCATCATATAAATTGGTATGGGCTCTTTTATATGATGGGTTCCAACATGGAAACCTTAACTTATAAGTTTGTATGGGCATTCATATAAGTTTAGGTACGATATGAGCTGCTTACTTCTTCTGTGTTGTTTCACTACTTTCTTATACTCTGCCATTGTCATATTGCCTGTTAGTTGTACATCTTATACATTTGATACACTGATGTAATTACATCTTTCCTTATCACCTATTTTTTCTACTACTGACTATATTGCAGCTTTTCTTCATTCTCTTCCGCCTAGTGCCTTGGAGTCGCTGGGGGAGAGGATGTGAATCCACTTAGTCTTTATGACTAACGGTTGTTACACCACTACTTTTAGGAGCATCAACGTACTACACAGGAGGACAGCCAGGCCAGGGTGACAGTGCTGGTGATTACGATACCTTGGCTACCATCAGCGGCAGATTTGAGCGAGTTGTTAGAATGTAGCCTTAGGGCAAGTTTATACTCTGATGATACATAGGAGCTTGTGTAGCTTTCTGTCTTTTTGTACTATTTGGACATTGTTGCTTAATTATGAATATATGGCTTCTTGCTTTTACATTATTGATGGGTTGGCGCTGTTCAGTTGGTTTGGCCGGCAGGATAGGCATCTTGTGGCGGAGGCTAGCTCGTGCGCTGACACTTCCGCAAGGCGGCTGTCCTGGGCATAAGACTCCCCTCGGTCGTGTCTTGTGTTCCGGGGGGGGGGGGGGGGGGGGGGGGGGGGGGGGTGGTCTTACACTTATTTCTTTTAGGCATTTTATTTACTTGCATTTGGTTTTTCCTACTCCATTGGTTCAGTTTATTTATGTTATGAAAATTTATATTCATCTTGCTCTTGGACTTAGATTGTTTTAGTAGATTCACTTTTTGTTAATTTTTCTTTATAATTTTCTTGAGCGAGATGATTTTAGTTTTCAATTCATTATTTTTAATTTTTCAAATTTTGTCTAGCTTTATTATACGCGATTGCGTTATTTTTAAGTGTGGAGACTATTGAACCGATATGAGCTTTTTATTCACTTCTGAATTCTTCAAAAGTCTCATTCATTTCTTTAATTTCAGTTTTATAATTTTCACACCTAGCACAATCATTTTTTAAGGATGAAATTACTAGACAAAGTTTTTCATTATTTTCTATTAATATGACAAGCTCTTTCTCAAGTACTTTGTATTTTTCCTTTAGATTATTATAAGGTTTGATATTTTCAACAAAGGAGCTTGTCGGAGAACACGACACGCCCGATTTAGATTTTACATTAGATTGTGTTTTTAACTTTTTATTTTCTAAACGTATTTTTGAATTAATATAAGTTCATTTCTTAATTCTACGCTTAGCATATTCTAGCATACTTAATGTAGATGAAGATGATATAGGTTGGAGGGAAGTATTACTTACAATGGTCTCGGAAGAGGCACGAGTTGAACATAAAGTTCCTTTAATGTCTTCGTGATGGTCTTCTCCAACTAGTAACTGTTCATCTTCCCTTCCGCTTGATGTGTCTATACAGTCTTCCCTCGCGCAAATTTCTTAATTTGTTACTTCACTTAGATCCGCAAGAAATTGCTCGGATTTAGTATCTGTAGAAGGAAGACCATACGCAATCTCAAGAAATTTTCAAATGTCATATGCAGTAGGTAGCGTATAAATTAGTTTGAAAATGTCTTGACCAAGACCACAGAATAAACTATTCATGGCCTTGGCATTAACATAGCATTCTCCCCTATTAAGCATGCTTAGAGGATTTATAATCATTATATTCTAAACACTTATATTTTGAGATATAATGAATCCTTTCAATAATGATTTCCACCCCAGATACTTCACACATGTAAACAAGGGTGGTGCTAATGTATTTTCACTACAGATAGCTCCATCCCCACTCATAGATGCGAGATCAAAAAGCACCATTCTTCCTGGTTGTAAGACCGTTTTGGAATAGCCTAGCTCTTAGAGGGGGGTGAATACGGGCATGCAAGGAATTCGACCTTTTTTGTAGGTTTTTCAACAGGAGTACGAAGTTCTGTATGCTAATGCGGGGAGGTAGATTTAGTGCCCGACGGTATCACACTGATACTGTATTCTGAAGACTTCTTTTGCTTTGATCTGTATAGATGATCAATATGTCTTATTCATTATTATGGACTCATCCAGTGCTTGTTACAGTAGTAATAACAAAAATCACAATGCACTTGAAAATATTCAAAAGCAGTTATACTATTCTCATTAATCAAATACCACTATTGAGTGTTTACAATTACAAAATGATGATCTCCATAACGCCGAAAATCCGAGGTGATCAATAACCTTGGGTTTTCTATACTGACCCTAATCCAAGGACCGTTTGGCTCTCTCCCTTTCCTCCCCGGAAAAGTCTTTGAGTCGGCTTCGCACCTTCCTCACAGGAAGGGTCTTAGAGCCCACTAGATCTCCCAGATCCAGACATCCTCCCAGGACGATTTCCTATGGAATCCTCACCGGATTCCGACGACCTCCCCGGTCGATTTCCACGGATTCCAAACCGGATTCCGACGTCCACACCAGACGAATTTACACACCAGAATAATAAACTATGAACGAGAAAAACTTAGAAGAGAAGAGAAAGAAGTTGTGCTCCCTCAAAGTATGTCTCCAGATGTTGTGAGAGAGCGGCACTTTTGATCTTCGTGTAGAATGTGCCCATTGGTGCTCAAATTCTCGTTCTTTAACTGCACTCCAATGACCTTCTTCGTTATATCTTGAGGGAAAGTGTTCTTCTTTTCCTGTGATGGCTTCCTGGTGCAGAAACGGCGGAACAGCCAACTTTTTCTTTTAGGTTTCGGCAGCCACACCCTTGGAAAAGGAAGAAATGCTTTTATAGCTGATTTAATAAGTTACCGTCGGCGGTAGGGTTACCGCGCGGCGGTAGCATTCTTTACGCATTTTCTCCAGCTGTCAACACCAAATCAGAAAGGTGCCGAAAAACATTCTTTTGTTATCTTTAGATAGCGCGGCGCGGTTGCAAGCGCGGCGCGGTAGCATCACGTTGATTTCTTTCCGCCGACAGCAGAGCATCAAGTTAACATAGTCTTTTGGTCGACAAAATTAGCGTGCGGCATTAGGCTAGCGCTCGCGGTAACATTCACGTCGATATCATCTTGACACTTTCATGAGTTTCAGTCAACGCATCCTTCAAGTCGACATAAGTTGTCTCGTCGACAGAGTTGGCGCCGCGGTAAGTCTAGCGCGTGATGGTAGACATCTCGATGACATTGTCTCAACTCCATAAGTCTTCTCATCGATATTTGTCTTTGCGTCGAAGCGAATCACGTCGATATGGCTATCGCCGGCTGTAGGACTAGCGCCCGGTGGTAGGTCACAAAGAGTGGAATTCTCGAAGTCTTCACACCTGTAAACCTGCATAATATATCCTAGATATGTATGATCACATACAGTATGGGATTTGATATTGTCAAACTAAAGATATGCAGAACGCATGTTCCAACAACTTCTACACTTCTGGATGAACTCTTTCACATCCTTCTTCATTGTTGGTCAGTAGAAACCTTGGTGTAGAATCTTCTGAGTCAGGGCTTTCCCGCCCAGGTGCTCCCCATAGACTCGGACATGGACATCCCTCTAGGTGTACTCTACATCACCTGCTAGTAAGAATTTTAGGTAGGGCTCATAGAAGGCCCGCTTATAGAGCTCCCCTTCAATGATGACGAATGTGGTGGCTCGCATCCATAGCCATCGCACTTCCAGGCAGTCCTCGGGCAAATGTCTGTGCTCAATTTAGGACTAGAGGGGAGTCATCCAAGACAGCTCTTCCTCACTAATTGTGGCGATCTCCCATGACCCCTGGATTATATGGATTACGATGTTCTTCAAATCTGCGCCGCCGGAACAGATAGTTGGAGGGGGAGGTTGAGAGTTTGGAGAGTGCAACAGCTCTAGAGTTCTGCTCCCTAGGAATGTGCAAGATCTGGTATGAAGGTATCTTCTGGAGGAAGGATCTTACGAGTAGAAGGCACTGCGCCATCTGGTCATTTTTTGCTTTGTAGTCCCATTCAACCTGCGAGACCATGAGCCATGAATCGGTGTGAACCATCAAGTTCTCTCCCTTGCAGTCGATGGAGAACCGAAAGTCGGCGATTAAAGCCTCATACTAGGCGATGTTGTTTGTATCTAGGAAATTCAATATGAGGCTGTATTCAAGGGTAATCTCCTTCGGGATGACCAAGAACAATCCCGCACTTGCTCCTTCGGTCGTTGTGGTGTTGTCGACGAAGAGAGTCCAACTGGCATTGGCGGTATCTTCAATGGGAGTTGCTTCCGGAGGGATGGTGTACTCCATGACGAAGTCAGCGAGAACTTGAGACTTGATGTCTAGTCGGGGCAAGAAATGGATGTCCAATTCATCGAGCTCGATCATCCACTTCACCAGCCTCCCGGATACTTCTGGCTTCTGTAGGATGGCTCGCGGTGGCAGTTGCATCAATACCTTCTCTGTGTGGGCTTGGAAGTAGGGTTGAAGCTTTCTTGTAGAGAAGACGAGAGCTAAGGCTGTCTTGTCTGTCGTCTGGTATCTGGTCTCGGTGTTAGTGAGGACCTTACTGAGACAGTAGATAGGCCGCTGGACTCCTCCTTCATCTTTGATGAGCACCGAGCTGATGGAAGTTAGAGACACTGTCAGATACTGGAACAAGACTTCTTTGAGCACAAGCTTTGATAGGAGCGGAGGCGAGGCCAGGTATTATTTGAGAAGCTCGAAAGACGTATGGCACTCTTCCGTCCACTGGAAATCGGAATGGTGTGCCCCCCGGAGAATTTTGAAGAAGGGGAGGTATTTATCTCCCGTTTGTTCCAGGAACCGAGAGAGAGCAGCGATCCTTCCATTCAAGCGTTGTACTTCCTTGATGGAGCGAGGTGGCGACAAATCCTCTAGCGGCTTAATCTTCTCGAGGTTTGCCTCAATCCCCCGATGAGTTATCATGAAACCCAAGAACTTCTCTGTCATCACACCAAATGCACATTTGTTGGAGTTGAGCTGCATCTGGAAGCGGCGAAGTACGCGCTTCTTCTAGCCATGGATGGCGGTCACGAGTCTCGCTGTGTTGCGGAGACTGTCTTCAAATTCTTGTTAGAGCTTCGGGGAACTTGTTCCCATAGACGGCGGTGTGCAAGGCCACATGGCGCGGCGGCGGCCGGCGAGATGCCGATCGCGGGCCATGAGGCCGCATGCGAGCAGCGTCACGGTGCGGCGGCGGCCAGCGGGACACCGGCCACAGGCCGTGTGGCTGCGTGTGGGTGGGCACACAGCGGGGCGGTGACCGATAGGAGGCCGACCGCAGGATGCGATGGCGGTTGGCGCTTAGATAACGCTCGAATCGCGTGTGCGGATCTCATGTGTGACGGTTTCAGCAGTTTTCTCAATAACCCCCACCAAATTAATGGGGATCGTGGGAATTCTGGCTATTTGCAGCTCAGAATTCCTATAAATTATGGGAGATCCCATCAACATGTATCCTTTCTTAAAATTGTAAAGCTCGTGTTCTTTTAGATGCTTTCTTTTCCCTTTCAAACTTAACGTGTCAGTGATTAACGACTATTTATTATGTTTTCATCACTTCAAATGATTCGAGATTTGAAGTTTGCATTGTTTAGATTTGGGGCTTGAATTTTGTGATTTCAGATGCAAGAATATATGTGACCATGCTGAAATATTTGAACTATAATAACATTGAATGAAATGAACTACACGATGGGGGTGATATTTAATTATCAGCTATGAGGTCTTGGTGCTAGATTTATTCAATTGGTGGTAGGTTTATTCATATTCCTAATATTCTTATATTGATGTCATTCAGGAAATGCAATTCCACCTTGGGTGCGCATATGCGACCCACGGACAGGAAAGTGTTCGTTCACAACGGAGAGCATCGAGCACGAACGGTAGCCTGTGCGAACCCACGCAATGTCACATTGGTGTGCATGGGCAAAGCCTCGCACACCCAAGGTAACCCACGAACGGGGAGCATCGAGCACGGGCGGTAGACTGATAGTAGATAGCGTCATCATCCATCTCTGCACACTACTACAATTGTAAATATGTTAATTACTTCCATTGGAATTTCTGTAAGAATCTTAATGCCTAAAAAATGGTAGTGCAATCTTCTCAATTTGTTTTCTTACTGTGTTATAAAATGATGTTCTTCGATCTCTATAAAGTTATCTTGAATGTGTTGATGTGTTATACATTAATTGATCATATAAAATCATTGTTATTTATAGTATTATTTTTATTTTTGAAATAATTATCCAAACCTCCCCCGTAAGTTAGCATAATTATCGAGAGCACTCCTCTTAGTTTCGAAATTACAAAAATCTCCCTTTAAGTTTTCATTGCATTACAAAAACCTCCTCTTAAGTTTTCATTGCATTACATCCATGAACAAAAATGCCCCTCAGGACACTGTTCAGCGAGGGGGTTATTTTTGCGCATGGATGTTATGAAATGAAAACTTCAGGGGAGATTTTTGTAATAAAATGAAAACTTAAGGGGAGATTTTTGTAATTTCGAAACTAAGAGGGGTGCTCTCAATAATTTAGCAAAGTTAAAGGGGAGGTCCCGGTAAATGGCCCTTTTATTTATTGTATTGTTTTTTTGTGTATCACCATACTCATGAAATTCAAAAACAAATTGAAGTTCTAAACATTAATATTTTCTGTATCTATCACTCTTTTCACGGACCTTAACACATGTAGGCATAGACACATAGATCATGGGCTTAACACACAAGAGAGTAGTCGAGCATGTACGGAGCATGTGCACCTTAGTACGGGATACGTCTGCTTGCATGCGGGCACAGTTCGCTTAGATTTGGTCACAACTCGCTTAGATGTGGGCACAACCAGCTTAGAGCATCGAGCACGGGCGTAGCCCATTTTTGAGCGTGCTCGATGACTCTTAGTGGAGTTCGCCCGCATTTGAGTTGGTTGCACTCGCATAAGAGAGGGTTGCACACGCATAGAAATTTTCAAGAATGTGCCCCCGTGTGACGACATTCGGCGGGCGGCAACATTAGGCGGGCGACATTATTCGGGGTGCTGCATTATTCGGCATCGACATCATTCCGTAAACATTTATATCTGCAAAATGTTGAACTTTTTTCGTTAATCATACGTATGTTATTCGATGTGTTGCTACCCGTCGAATGATGCCACCCGTCAAATGTTGCCGCTCGCCGAATGTTGTAACCCGCTGAATGTTGATGCACGCCAAATATTGCCGCCAGCCGAATGATGTCGTACACCGAATGTTGTAGCCTGATCATATGCGGGCGAAACCCTCTCATACGCGGGCGCAACCCGCTCATATGCGGATGCACCTCGCCCATATGTGACCGTAGACCGCTCAAACGCGGGTGAAGTCCGTGCGGAGCTGCTCATATATATACAATGATGTTTATATACATAAGATATATATTCTCATGATCATGATGCGAGAGATCTTATGTTAGAATTATATATATACACATACACACACAGAATAATTGATATACACGTAACGCGTATATCCATTATATCCGCGCACATCCTTTGTGCGGGACTGCGGGTGGGCCGACGGTTGCGGGCTCACCGGCGGACCCAGGTTTTTCATCCAACTCGGGCACCATGTTAAATTTATAAATTTTTGATTAATGTTTTGATTCTAAATTATTAAAATTAATATTTAAAGACCCCACAAAACAAAAGGAGTCGCAACAGGTAAAAGACATGTTAACTTCAGAAGTCGATAAACCAACTGAAAATGATCACGTTTCTTTAGCTCCACAAATTTTTGAACAATTCCACTAAGCCCTTCGACGTGAGAAAAATGTGTTACTTGATCGCATATCAAGAATGTACATGTCAAGCTGACCTTCAAGCAACTGCAAATCTATTGGATCAAAATCATATGGATAGAGCTGTGCCAGACGAATCATTTTTTTCTTATCAAATCTAACAAATTGATCAGTTGGATCAAGACAAGATATACAAAGAAGTAATAGAGAAAAATTATGTTTTAGCAAATAACAAAATCTAAAATGAGCCTCCTAATTCCTAAATCCTAATAACATGAAACGCAGTTACACATGAATGAAATATATCAATTTAGCTTTAGCCCTAAATCCCTAATAATTTGAAGCAATCCTTTATCCTTCCAAAACTGGAGAGTCATTGCATTACTATGACAAGAAAATTAGCAACATGGCAAGAAAATAAAATCAATTAGGATTCAGGAATAACTATAAACCATCAGGATTAGGAAAAGATTATAAATTGCCTCCTACAGATAGCAAATTAGGGCATGCTATAATAACTGAAATTTTCTGAAAATGAGCAACATGACAACAAAATTAGGGCATTGACATTTAGATAGCAAATCACTGACATTTAGATAGCAAAAATAAAATCAATCACAGCCGGAGACATGAGAAAATTATTGCATAATGAAATCTGGAGTGTGGAAATTACTTACCCCAGAAGAAGTTAGAAATCTGAAGCAAAAATGCGAAGCAGGGCAGCTGGGCAGGAGCTGTAGGCTTGAATCACCAGAATCGGAGTTGTAGCCTTGAATTAATCTGAAGACTGAAGTCGTCTGGAGCAGGAGAAGGGTCGGCGAGTGAGCGAGTCGCCAGGGGCCCTCGAGTCACCGTTGGGAAGCCAAAGAACCGATCGGAAGGGGCCGACGAGTGAAGCGAGTCGCCATGGGCAGGGGCAGTCGAGTCGCCAGGGGTCGTCGAGTCGTTGTTGGGAAGGAGAAGCTTCTATCACGCGCGCCTCTATGCCGTCGACGTCGTGCGCAGATCAGGAGCGCACTGTCTGTGAAGAAATTAGGGTAGGAAACGCTAAATAAATCGGACGGGCGGTCGGGCAGCAACTAGTAGTGAAATTACGCCAGAATTTCGACCCGGGCATGTTGTAAGATCTCTTTTCTCAAGACCGGTTCGGGTACATGAAAACTCGAACCTCTCCCGCATCGCACGGTTGAGGTGGATCTTCGCCCAGAATCGCTGCCTTGTGGTGTCACCAACACTCGGGTTGGCTAACACCGCTCAGCACCAACTCTGCCGGCTATACGATCATAAGTAAAATATGCTGAAATGAAGTACAAAAATAAAGGCATGTCCACAACCACATCATCATATAATGAAACAGAAAGTCCAAAAAGAGAAGTACAAGCAAAGAGGGCATAAGCCCGATACAAATCCACAATAAGTACTCTCTCTCTCTACAACATGCGGAAACTACAACAAAACACTCAAATGCGGAAGTCTAACTATCCAGTCATCAACCTGTGGCGTCGTGGTAGTACGCTGCATCCGCTGCTCAGGTCCTGCCATCTCGTCCAGCTGCGCGCGGGACAACTCCGTCTCCTCGGACTCCTGCGGTCACACCGACCGTTAGTCATAAAGACTAAGTCGTTTTGTGCTCGCCTCCCTCCACGACTCCTAGGCACCGAGCGGGAGGAAGAAGCGGAGGACAAACAAGGGGTAAACAAGAAGGAAGTGACATAGCACTAATCTAGCAAGTAAGAGTAAAGCAGTAAAACTAGCTAGCAGTATAGTGCAAATAAATGACAGTAAAGTAGAGCATGAAGTAAAGCAGTAATAGAAAGAAAATTGTGGTGCAGTAAGTAAAACTATTCTACCATCACAGTTTCGTACCTTAACTTATATGAACGCCCATACAACATATAAGTTAAGATGTCCAGGTAACCCATCATATAAAAGAACCCATACTAATTTATATGATGGGGTATGCAGATGTGTGTTATGTTATGCTATGTTTATGATGTGTATTATGCAGCCATGCAATGCAACTCACCCACACGACTCCATGCGCACAGACCTTTATAGTTCCCAATTTGTTTGAAAGGAAGCCAACCTTTTGGGTACCGACCGTCGTGGCTCACGGTGGCAGTGGATCGGGCACTCCACATCCTAGGAGGGTATGGTCACTACCAAGCCTAGACCTCATGTACGCCTCAACACTAAGAACACAACAGCGGAGCTCCTGCGTACTCTTGCTGGAATCCACCAGACTTTAAGGTCGGGGTGGGTTATTAGGGATTGTCCTCCAGACCGCGGTACTCAAACTTACCGGCCCTCTAAACCTCACCCTCACCTGAGTCAACGTACTACCGTCGGTGACACGACTGGCCTAGTACCGAAGACTCGCCACTATTTGCATAAGAAACAGGTGTTAACAAGTCCACCCTAGCTTCCAGCTCAGGGATTTACACACAAGTTGATCCAACCCATCTCCTTCTCGAAGGAGATCTATACTAGATTGCAGACCTACTTAGGCTACTCTTGCCTACAATTTAGTTAGTGTTATAATTAGGGTGAATCTTAGACTTCCCGCGGTGTACCCCGTAAAGGGGGTTCTCAACGGTATTACGGATTCAATGGGCTCAACCCACCATCCTCCTCAAGACAATTACTTTAGTTGGTGATTAACATTTGGTTCACCCCTCATTATTTCATATACTTAAAGTGACTTAACTCAACACCCGTCTCACCCAATTGGATTGGGCGTACCTCCACACCTCAAACACTGACCCTAGCACAAACTCACTGCTAACCCTAGGTTTGACCCTCCTTGAGTCATTGTGAGTTATCACTCAAATACTGAATGTATATAAGTACTAAACACAACCTAGGGGTCTGAATTGCCTAAAATTCAAAATTCTGTTTTTACTAAACGCAGGTCATTAAGTTGAACTAACCTCAAACCTCATAAGGAATCCTTCTAAAAACTCATCACCAAGGTCTGGTATAATTATACTAGGCTCCCACTGAGCTTAATAAGGTATGTTCCAATTTCCATAATTTTCCATATTAATTTGGTATTTATTATCATTTAAAGTAGTTAAGGCCTTATGTCAAATTACACATGAACTACCCTTAAAATGCTTCTACATGCTACATGAAAATTATCAGTAAGTTAATATCCCCTATAAAGGTGGTTCACTGAGTTCCATGACCCTAGGATGTCATTTGGCCTACTAAATCATCATAGTTGTATAATTACCAAAATGCCACTATAATTAGGAAAAATAGTATTTCACATCTGAAAATTCTACAAAAATTACCAAGTGTCCAAATGGGGATCTAGAGTCCTCTGCCAAAGGATTGTGTTATTAACATATGATTTGACATTTAAAAATGATTTAACTTCCAAGTGTTGTAAATACCAATTTCTACATGAGGTACAAGAAATATCAATCTACAGGCTTCCAAATAATTATCATGGGTATATATTAACATCAAATGACAGCTAACCAAGTTTCATAATCTTGCCCCATGATTTGACATTTTAAAATAATTTTGCATCCAAATGTTGTAAATACCAATTTCTACATGAGGTGCAAGAAATACAAATCTTCAAGTTTCCAAACAATATCATGGGCATGTATCAACATAATATTGTAGATAACAAAGTTTCATAATCTTGGCCCATGATTTGACATTTTAAAATGATTTAATACCCAAGTGTTGTAAATTCCAATTTCAACATGAGGTACATGAAATACAAATCTACAAGCTTCCAAACAATTATCATGGGCATATGACAATATAAAATGACAGATATCCAAGTATCACAATTTTACCCAATGATTTGACATTCTTCATGATTAAATTCTCATATGCTAGTAAGCACTTAAAAATTCCTACACAAGGTATAATGCTTCAATAAATCATAACAAAATTACTATAGTCCATTTTCAACCCTATTCAGCCACTGATAAAGTTTCAAAGCCATACAAGGTCATATGACAATGCACTTTATTTATTTAAGGAAAAAGTGGCAATCTCATTTATTAGGAGAAAAATACTTAAATGACACTAAAAATTCCCATTAAATTACCTAAGTCATTTTATGCTCTTAAAAACATATCTACAAAGTTCTGAGTCAAGGCAAGGACATTTGGTCATATGTCCTTCACAAATCCCAACTTTGCAACCTTAAGAGTTTACCTTTAGGGTTTTAGGTCACACCACCCTAATGGCTCCAAATGGCCCATTAGGGAGTGTCACAAGCATTTGAATATCAAAACCTACATAATCATCAAGGTGGAGGAAGCTAACTCACTCAACTCCTCAAAATGGCCTAAGCCCTAATTTGACCCTTAAAGGCCCTCCTTAGGGTTTCTCATTTTCCATAGCAAATCAACTCCAAATGGAGTGAAAATTTAGGCAGGCACTACTCATGTACTAAAGAGCATGCCACCGATGTTTGGTATCATTTGGACTTCATATGCTCCAAAAATCAACTTTATTTAAATATCCTAATTACCACAAAAACTCTAAGTAAAAGTGCTCATCAAGGGCTACCCTTTGGGCAGGGGGTGCCCCTAGGGTATACCTACCCATGATTAAAAGCTCAGCTTCAAATCTTGAGGGGTTTGAGCTAGGTAATTATTTTAGTGGACTGACCTAGTGTAGGACCAGTCCTAGTTAAACAGCTCCCTAGGGAGCTGTGGGTCACCAAATGACTTGAACTCAAGCCCTAATGAAAGTCAAGACCAAGGCCTACAACTTTTATGTTGGGCACTTTTTCTAATTCAGTAATTAAGAGGCCTTAATTAATATTTGAAGTGGCTGGTTAAATAGGGGCAGAAAATCCAATGTAATGAATTAAATTAATACAAAGAAATTAGGATCAGCACGGATCTTGAAGCAGATCTAACCCTCCCCCTTCATCTTCTTCCTGCAGCCAATGACTGAGATTTGCCCGTGCTGGGCCATCTTTCTCCTCCATTTCCTGGCCACCTGGTGGCCACCACGGCCGGCCACCACCTCTACCACCTTCGTGGTGGTCGGGGCTACAACTTCCTGGCGACATGGCGGCCGGAGGAGGTGTTTTCCGGCCATCCTAGCATGGCCGAAAATCACCAAAAATCCATGGTTTTGAGATTTCGATTCTGACCCAATTGAGCCCAAACCTTCAAATAAAATAGATAGGAAGCTAGCATAGAGGGAGAGGAGGAGAAATGAACCTTAAAGGGGGCTTGGCGGCGGCGGTTGGCCATCGAAGTGCTCCTCTCTGGCGACCTTGCCCATTTCCTTCGTTCTCCATGAAAAGCTTCGATCCAAGGGTCGATTTCGACTGCTTGCCAGCTTCTGAAGCTAATGGGAGGGAGAGAATGGGGTGGGGAGGAGTGTATACCCAGTTTTGAACTTAGGTGCTCACGAGTTTTCATGGTTATCACCATGGCTGCCACCCCCTGCTACCTCCTGCTCCTTCAGCAATCAGCCAAGACATTTCCCAAGCCCCAAGAGTGATTGGCTTGGGTGAAAAGGTGGACAAGCTTTTGCTTTCTCTTTTTGTCCCCTCTCTCTCTCCTCCTTTGCTTTTTAATGAATCATGCACACATGTGACCTTTGCCCTTCATAACCAGGTGCCATAGGGTATTAATTTGATGAAGATATTTGGTGGCGTCACTTGGTTTGAGCTTGGTTCAAGTGTATGAGGGCTAAGTCACTTATTTTGGGCTATGTTGACCATGATTGACCTAGGGTTGACTTTGGTCAACAAGGTGAGTGGGTTGACCCCACTTGGGGGTCATGGGTCCCTTAACTTCACCCAACATTGGTTGGTCCATGGTGGGGCCCCATTTGGGCTAAATTAGCCTTAAGGTGTGATTTTGACCTAAATTAAGCTAGAGTTGACCTTGGTCAAATTGGTCAACTGGTTGACCAAGGGATGGGGGACTCAGGTCCAATGAGTTCCTTAAAGTGTTTAGAGTGTGGTGGTAAGGTTAATTTGAACATCTGGGGTCAATTGAACCCTAATTGACTTAGTTTGGTTAATGCTGACCAATATTTGACTTTGACCAAATTTATGCAATTGGGTCCCACCCAAGTGCAATTTCCATGGTTATGGTCTTCCTTAGTGGTTAGGGTGGTATGGGGGATGTCAATTTGGTTAATTGAGGGTCAATTGGCCTAAGGGAGTGACATTGGACTATGTTAGTTTTTGTGCCCTTGGTGTGCACTTAGCACACTCCACTTGATCCAAGGGCCTTAGTGGCCACTCTGCACACCACCCATGCCCTAATACCAACTAGGGGTCTATAAGGATTGGGGATGTTACAAATCCCAATAAACAAAAGAAGTATTTCGTCCTCGAAATTTAGGTTCGGATCTACGGGTTGCAAGTACTTATAAGAATAAAGGATTTCAAAACGTTTAATTTGCACCTGAGGTGATGAGTTCCGAGAAACGTTGTTGCATGAAGTCCAAGGGCACCCAGCTGTGCCCCTCTTGCCCATGGTTGAACTATAATAATCGGACATCAGAATCTCCTTCCACGGAAGAACTCAGACCTCTACTATATGTGAACTCAAACTGGAGCAACAGTCTTTGCCAAGATTTCTCATCGCACTTCTACTATTCCTTGCTAAGATTGTCGGCAATATTCCTACTGGGGGTTAATTGAAGGTTTATCCCGCCGCTCAGACCATCGTTCCATTAATCACAATGCGGGTTCTACTTGCTCCATCCCGATAATAAATAGGAAATAAACACTTCAAAATCATAACAAGCTAAACCAGGTGTGGGTGTTACCAAAATCACTACACCCCCTGGAGGAAGATCTATCTGTAATACATAAGATCCTACAGAGTTAATTTATGCTATCAAGCCGCGCTAGGTGACAACGGTTAATTTGAAGTTGAGAGTTGGGATTTAGGACTTGAGATTTGAGATTTAGGATTCGGAAGTTGGGAGTTGGGAGTTGGGAGTTGGGATTTGGGAGGTGGTAGTTGGGATTTGGGAGTTGGGAGTTGGGTGGGATTAGGGAGTTGGTATTTGAGATTTTTGAGTTGGGATTTGGGAGTTGAGAATTGTGCGTTGGGATCTATCGTTATGAAGCTTATCGAAGCAGGAAATTCTTCTTTATACCTCCTATTGAGTTTCGTCGAATTGCAATCAATGCACGACTTCGACTTATGCGATGTGTTTTTTTTTGTAAATTAAATCGATGATATTCGAATTTAACACTTCGTCGTCGTCCGCTATATTAGTCCGCTATATTAGTTTGTATTTGTCGAATAGTATTCAACCTTGGTCGAATGTCAATCAACGTTCCACTATTACTTACATTGTGTTCTTTGTGATATTCGAATTGTTTTCGACGTTCGCCAATTTCTACTTGACAATAGCGCGTGATCGACTTTATACATGCATTTTCTATGCCCAGTTTTTTGCTAATTGCCATTAATTTTATATATGTTGGGATTACGTTTTATGACTATTTTCACTATTGTTTTTTAACGTTGGAAATATAAGTTTTTCTATACGATGATTTACAGATTACAACCGTTGCACATTAATAATGAGAATTTTACTTACGGTCTTACTAGACTTCATATATATGATGCATTTTTTTTGCTAAGATCGAATAGAGGCTCTGTTTCCTACCATCTGATTACTTGTTAATTTGCTCTTCTCATTTCGTTTACTTCATCAAGTGGAAGTTCAGACGCTCTGTGCTTCTTCGGTGTCTGTATGAATCAGAGTTTTCAAGATTTAGCCTTGGGTTTTATTTTAGATAAATAAGCATTAGTCGAAAACATTTCTCGAGGATGATGTGTCTTATTTAGAACAAAAATCACACGTCTTACCAAGAATTGATTCTTTATTCTCTTATTACTATTAATTGTTTTGTAGTTCTTGTTATTTTTTAAAACAAAAATTTTTATATTATTTTTAATGGATATATTGAAAATATTCCAACAGCTGATCCCACAAAGAAGGCCAAGATTTGTTTGGTTTGCAAAGAGTGGGATTCTAGGGCTATGTTAAATTATTTTTTGGGTAGATTTCTAATTTAATTGTTGATACGAATGTTTAAAACAAATCTATGACTATTGATGGGTCCTCATCCATTTTGTAGAGAAATCCGGGTTGCATTTAGCCAAAAACCCAACTCCTCACTAAGATGGTGGAGGTATGGGCAAGAAAGAGGAGGAAACCGCCCACAACCGCAACCGCAACCGCAACCGCCGCAACCACCGCACGAAGCCACGCGCAGCACCACGCGCGGCATCGCGTGCGGCCGCGCGGCACCGCGCGCGACCGCACGGCACCGCACGGCCGCACGGCGCCGCGCGGCTCCGCACGGCCGCGCGGCGCCGCGCGCGGCCGCGCGGCACCGCACGGCCGCGCGACACCACCCGGCCGCGCGACATCCCGCGGCACCGCACGGCCGCACGACCGCGGCACCGCGCCGCCGCGCGCGGCCGCGCGCCGCCGCGTGCCATGCACCGCGCGGAGCCGCGCACCTAACGCCGCGCGGTACCTCCCGGCACCACACGCGGCTGGACTGTGGGCGCGGTGCCGGCCGGCCTCCCTCGCCGTCGGGCGCATTCTCCGGCCCCTCTCGTCTCATCCCCGGTCGGCCTCCCTTGACCAACGGACACGCTCGCCCGACCTCTCCCGCCTCATTCGGCGGAGAAAACGAGGACGATCAAGGCAAATCTCGATAAACCTGTAACCACCCATCATGAGGTGCAAATAGTGAAACTCCACATCATGGGGTGCAAATAGTGAAAATCCTTCAACATGGGGGTATAAATAGTAAAAACCTTCAATACGGTCTGCGTCTAGCAAATCGTGTGGTTATGGTGTGCGCGTAACCATATCCGTCATATGAATACATATCATCACCAAACTATACAAATTGGTGTGCGCATAGTCGTATTCATAATAAATGGGCATACGGTCTGCGTCTAGCAAATAGTATGGTTATGGTGTGCGCATAACCATATCCATCATGTCAATACATATCATCACCAAACTATACAAATTGGTGTGTGCATAGTCGTATTCATAATAAATGGGCATACGGTCTGCGTCTAGCAAATAGTATGGTTATGATGTGCGCATAACCATATCCGTCATGTCAATACATATCATCACCAAACTATACAAATTGGTGTGCGCATAGCCATATTCATGACAAGTGGGCATCCGGTCCGCGTCTAACAAATATATGGTTATGGTGTGCGCGTAACCATATCCGTCATATGAGTACATATCATCCTAAAAACTATACAAACTAGTGTGCGCATAGCCATATTCATGATAAATGTGCATATAGCACATAAATTGGTTATGGTATGCGGGTAGCCGTCCTAACCACCATAACCACCCTCAAAAGCTATAAAAGGAACCCCAGAGCTTCATTTCAAAGGACTTGGAATTTTCTACACGGGAGAGAGCTCTCTGAAATTCCCTCGAAGATCTTCATCGGCATTCGAAGATCTCCTTCGGAACTCGAAGATCTCCTTCCGCGCTCGAAGATCTCCTTCGGAACCCGAAGATCTCCTTCAACGTTCGAAGACCTTCATCAACACCCGAAGACCTCCTTCAACCTTCGAAGAACTCATTCGTCGCTTGAAGACCACCATCGTCGCTTGAAGATCTTCTGCGGACTTTGAAGACTTCCCGACCAAGAAAAGTACTTAGTTTTTCTGAGAGGTTGTCTGTCACCCTCAGAGATATTCATTCAACTACAATTGTAACGGGAGCGGCCTGTCGCTCCCGATTCTCGCACCATTACTTGTAACGCTCTACCACATAGTGAAATTTGGTTGGCGCTGATCCGACCACGCGGTTTTTCACCATTTCCGGGTTTTCCACGGAAAAAACGTCTTCTTGCCACCTGTTCGTTCTCTCTGTGACTGCTTGCGCGCTCGGTTCACTCTCGGGCTAAGACGGTTCGATTCGCCCGATCTGAAAGAACGTTGAGCGACCCGCAACAACTATGGAGTATAAAATTGTGCAATTTGATAAAAATTGAGAAATGAATATCTCATATCGTATGTTTTCCTCTTTTTTATCATCTCTGATCAAATCCACTATGAGTTTGAGATGGATTTGCTGATAGCAGTGTTTTAAAAGAGAGAAAAATAGAGAAATGAATATTACTGTTGTTATTATTATTATTAAAAAATATTGTAAAGGGTAACACCTTGCTCAAATACTAGCCACACCGGTGACATGGCTCGGTTTGGCGCAGTGTTTTTTTGCTTTGGCGAGTGTGGATAAAAAAGCCATCATTATAGAATGTATGTGAGTGCCACCAAGAAAACATAAACTTGTTTTCAAGAAGTTCCATAAGTGAGGTCGGGCAGTCACGAACGATAGCCTGCGGAAAGCTCAACCGCCGCACAGTCAAATGGCAGTAGAGTCATCGCGGTGTCCGGCCGGGAATGCCTTGTGGGATGTCCGCCTTCCAACATGATCTCGCTAAATTCTCATCTTTTCAACTCAAAAAAACAAAGAAATAAAAAAAACACCACTTATTAGAATAACATTTTCTCATTTTTGTCATCGACTAAAAGTCTAAAACAAGTAGCAATGTTCTAGACAACATGTCATATTTACCGGAAAATATGTCCCAATTATTAGAATGTCATGTTACAATATCATTTCCCCGTCTCTCCCGAGGGAGAAGTGATAATTTATGAATAATTTATAGGGGACGGCTACGAACCCGAAAAAATTCAATGAAAAGAAGACAAACATAACTGCTCTGCTTAAAATGTTTAATTTCTCTACAATCTAATTAACCGTTGGAATAATTCCAAAATAATTATTTACCAGTGATAGAGACAGAGAGGTGCACAAAAGACTTGGCTGGGCCTCGCTTTTGCCAGGCCGCGCCCAGACCTCTCTTTCTAAGGAGGAATTTGTACGTAAGGGACCCCCGTAAATAAAATTGTGCGGGTGAAATTATATTCATCCGATCTGCTACACAAAACGCGATGTTTGATCGGATTTCTGGTCGAATTTTTAACAAAGCTCGAGGTCCGGCCGGATATTATTTTTAAAACAGTTTTTATGCATAATTAGGATCTTAAAATATTTCTAAAAAATTCAAATTAATATTTTATAAATGGTTTTAATAAAAAAATTTATTTTTTAACAAAAATCAATTTTTCATAGGTCACCCGTACGGCCGTACCATTCTCTCGGTATGGGTTCCCTATGTAAAAAAAAGATTTGCTTCCTAAGGGGGTTTTGGGAGGGTCTGATGGCCAGGCTTTGGCCAGACCAAGATCGGGTTGGGCCTAAGCCCGGTTTATAAATATATTATATGTAATTTAAATTTAAATTTTAAATTAAATAATGAAACAAATTATAAAAATATTTTGTCTTAGCATGCCTCCGTGGGATTAAGGCTGAGCATAATAGTCGAAACTCGTTATTTGCTCGAAAATCGCTCAAAATTTTGATGGAATCGAAATTGAATTAAAATGATCCGGATCAAATTGGCTCGAAATCAATTTCGTGACACATACGAGCCGCTCGATTATTGATTCGAGACAGCTCGATTAATTATTGTTTCAATTTTTTATTAAATGATGTATGTCCCTTTAGCTTTCCAATATGGAAAAACTCCACATTCCAATTCTGCTCTATCGCCTCTGCGGTCTGCGCCTTAATTAATTGTTGTCCCTCAAAAATCAAAATAGTGGTAACGCGTGCATTGTCGTTTGTCCCATTCTGCATTCATGATTTCTTGCTCACGTGCAAACACGACTCCTCAGAGTTCAGTCTTCATTCTTCAAACTTTTTGCTTTCTGCAGCTCTGCCTTTTCCGTTCTGCGTTTCTAGGCTTCCAAATCCAACGGAAGAGCCTAAATCCAGCAGAGCGTCAAAGACCTGATGCCCGTATCCTCATCGAACGCGTCGATCTGAGCGGTTCCAAACTTCCCATTTGTCAAAGGGTGAGCTTGCTTTTTCCCTTTATTACCCAGTTGTATTAGATGTAGCATACATTTGTGAGGCTATTCAACTTCTACCTCTAGGGCATCGACGCATCGATCGCTTGTTGAAGGTTATATTTTCTTCCCCTTTTTTCTTCAAAATTATCGGAGGATAGGCCCTTTTTTCTTGCTCTGGAGTTTGGATATGACTTTATTTCGGCTTTGATATTGTGTTTATTTCTTCTTCGAAATATACATTGTTCTTCAATTTCTAATTTGATTTTCTTCTTTGCTCTTGCTCAACCAATTTTTTACTACTCAGTTTCCTATTTTTATATGCATTTTGGAGGTTTTGCATAGAGCAGATTGTATTCTATCTTTATCGAACTTGTATTACTTGCAGATTCGTGTTGTTAAACGATCTCCATTTTAAGTGGGCTGAATGAAATCCTCCTTAAACATGTGGGTTGTATGTTGAATGATATTATAGTTAAAAAATTTTTATCTGGATGTCTTTATCGACTTGATTCTTAATTTGATTGTAGTTGGATTATAATCTCCCAATCTTTTTTTTGCAGTAACGTATAAAGCAAAGTCATTTGTATATATTTTTTATATTGGGCATAGACCTCCGAAAATTAAGGTAAAACACTGATGAAAGATTGTTTGTATTATTTGTTGATTGCATTTTATTTGGTAAACATCATATCTTTATAAATTTAATGTTACATCTTGCTTATTCAAAAATGAATGATATCAATTCAATAGAGAATTATAGTGGATCATCATCCTCACCAATGGAGAACAATGAAGTGATAATTCCCAACACACGGGTCATCATTACTGATCTTAATATAAGAAATGAAGAACTAACACCCATCTCAACTTGACCCACTCCAACTACTACTCCCACTGAACCTTCATTAGGTCAATAATTTACTGAATGTGAGAAGGGAAACAAAGAAAAAAGAAAAGAAAAAGTTTGGGAGCACTTCGAAGTTGAGAAAATGAAGGATCGAAGTGGGAATATTGTTTCCAAATGGCAATGCAAACATTATTTCAAAACATATAAGTATCAATGACCTGGATCCACTTCAAACTGTGCTAGGCATATCAAAAACTTGTTATAAGCTTATACAAGTTAGGAAGAATCAAACCTTGTTCAATCAAGAGAGAGTAAATATGGTAGAAGATGATATTCATATGTCACCCATTTGTGTATCTGGATCTTATGATTCAGTTAGCATAAGATAACTTCCAGCCAAATTTATTATTACTGTCGAACTATCATTCTCAATTGTTGAGCAGTCTTATTTCAATGTATACTGTAAAGCTCTCAATCCCAATCATATAAAAATTTTAAGGCATACAATGAAGAATAAATGCATGAAATTGTATGAAATCAAGAGAGACAATCTCTTGAAGTTTCTTAAAAGGGTGGATAGAGTTGGTCTCACTAATGATTGCTGCATATTTATTAAATCTATTAGTTATTTATGTATTGTTGTTTATTGGATATTTATTAAAATTATTAATACTTATTACATGGTTGATAGCGCGCTTCATTATAGATATGTCATTCATGATTTCTTTAGAAAGGATAAAGATTTGGTGTGGGACTTTCTTGAAGAAATTTGGCAACGATTTTGTTAAAATAAAGAATATTTTAGAAGTCTTTGAATCAACAACAAAACTATTTTTCAGTACCTTCTTATCCAACATGCAATTTATTTTTGTCTGCATTAATTGCTATTAAAAAGTGTTGGACAAATCCTCGACATCTGAAGATGAGTTTGTACATGGCATGATGTGACAAATATTATAGTGATTGCAACTTAATCATGTCTCTTGACATTGCACTTGATCCCCGACGTAAATTATTATTTATTACTTATGCTTTCAATAAATTGTACAATAATAATGAGGCAGTTCAAAAGTGAATATGGTAAAAGACAACATATTTGAAATTTTTTCCAATTATTGTATTAGCAGTGGGACAAGGCCTAATATTTCATTAATCAGTTGATAAACATCCTCTTCAACTAGTGTTGGAGTCATGGGACATTCAAGTGCAACAACACAACCACAATGTATCACAAACTTTATTGTCATGGGCTTTGATGATTTCTTGAGTTCTACTTCGTCTGTGCGACCTCTTAAAAATGAACTTAAAATATATTTAGAGGAATCACTTGTACAACCTCCACTTGAGAGTAGAGATAAGTTTGATGTCTTAGAATCGTGGAAAATTTATTCAATGAATATATGAAGCTATCTGACAAAAGATATCCTCACAATAGCCATCACAGCTGTGGATTCTGAATCGGCTTTTAGTGTTGGAGGAAGAGTACTTGATGATTATAAAAGTGCTTTATGTTAACCCAGAATCCTGCGACCGCAACTGCATCTAGAGTTGGAGTACGTTGCAGACACTCAAAAGCATGGGTGGTTACCCATCCGGTAGTCACGCCCTCCTCGGCCTCAGGGATATGCGTGATCACATTTGGCAAAACCATACGACCGGTCCCAACCAACCGCCATCCCGAAGGACCCAAGGAGGACAACGTCAGAGTCCACCCAAGCTTCGCTCACCCTCCTTAGCTAGTGCGGTTACAACATGTATTTGCATGACCTCTTTCTCCCTCTTCCCTACCTGACATCTCATATACTCCTAATAGTTGAGCATTCAATACAACATTAAATGCTCCCAATCATATGGGCAGGCTACCCTCATATATAAATATGGGGCCATGGGTGCTTGGAGGGGCGAAGAAAACTTGAGCCAGAACCTACCCCACAGTAGGTGTAGTTATAAGTTTAGTCCATCAGTTGTCTTTCATTTTTTATGCCTTGTAATAGCTTGTAACAACTACCTTTGTGGAATAACATTACCCATATCTAGTGGTAATCATCGTTGCCGATAAGTCTGGTGTCCGCCGCTGACAATGACAACTCTACTTTTTCGCATTCTCTTCGCTCGGTCTCTATAGGCTAGTAACTGATTGCTTGTCATTTCTGATTCCCTCGCTACCTTCTCAATAAGTCACTAAGTGTGGAAAGTTGGTGGTAATTTTGGCATCAACAACTGAAGAAATCCTTCAATGTGCGGGAAAAAAGCAGTAGAGTCTACAAGGAACTTCACTAGATGGACTGGAAAGCGCGGATACCCCCTCCCCTCATGTTAGGTGGTTACGTGATGATACCCCCTCGAGTCAGGCAGATACCCGTGAAGAGATCACAAGTCTCCCCGTGGGATTAAGAGTAGTGGCGAATGGAGCCCATCTTGAAGCCTCCCAGGAAGTACAATAATCCAAGTCCCCGGAGGGAACGAGTACAGGACCATCTCCATCAATGCAGAGATAAAAAAAGAAGAGAAGAGATTATTGATTCAATGCCTCCTACATAACATTGATATCTTTGCTTGGTCAGCCTCGAACATGATCGGGATAAGCCCTTATACTGCTTGTCACCATCTCAACATCAGTCCTGACTTCAGACTGGTGAAGCAGAAAAAGCGAGTAGTGGCCACAACGCTCGATGAACCAATTCAAGAAGAAGTTTCCAAGCAACTCAAAGCAAACTTTGTCAAAGAAATTCAGTACCCGTAATGGATCTCCAACATTGTGGTGGTCTGAAAGGCCAACAATAAATGGAGGATGTGTGTGTTAGAAAGGGGTGCGGCCCTGCCCACCTCAAGGAAGTATCCAGGCGGACCTACCTTCAACCCCTAGCCAAGGGCTGCAGCCCAACCAAGCCCAACCCCTCTCCTCCCCTGATCCCAGGAAGGCGGGTTGTTGAGGTCATCTCCCGGGATTCGATCCCATGACCTCCTTGATAAGAAGCTCTTAACACAACCCTCATCACCCAACTGCGCTGCAGCGTAGCTGGGTGATGAGGGCTGTGTTAAGAGCAGTGATAGAGGGCCACTTACTTTGAAGAGTGTCTATCATGTGCCCGGAATGAAGAAAAACCTCTTCTCCGTGACCAACGCTGTTGACGCTGGGTATCACGTTCTGTTCGGCCCGACAGAAGTGAAATTTCTACGAAATGTAGAGGCCGTGAAGGCCGAGGTCGTCCATGTCGGGAGAAGGGCGAAGGACTTGTTCGTTTTGTCGACGAGTTCCTACGTTGACAAGATGAAGACGAATGATGGTGCCGTTATATGGCATGAGAGGTTGGGGCACGTAGGTATGGACAAGCTGAAAGCTATGGCGGTGAGAGGTCTGGTCAAGGGCCTGCCAAGTCTATCTTCCTACAGAGAAGGTCATGTTTGTGCGGGATGTCAGTTCGGCAAGTCTCATCGACTACCGTTTGACAAGTCGCAGACAAGGAGTTGTGTGCCGTTGGAGTGCATCCACGGTGACTTGATGGGACCTACTGCTACCCCAAGCCTCGGAGGCAGCAGATATATGCTGGTGTTGATCGATGATTACACCAGATATGTCTGGGTTTATTTCCTGAAGGAGAAGGCGGAGGCGTTTGCCAAGTTTGTGGAGTTCAAGGAGCTCGTGGAGGGTCGGCTGAATCTGCGGATCAAGAAGCTGAGGACGGACAACGGAGGGGAGTTCACCTCTGCTGAGTTCTCCAGTTTCTGCAGGAAGGCGGGCATCCGGAGGGAGCTCACTTGTGCTCATACTCCACAACAGAACGGAGTTGCAGAGCGGAAGATCCGTCATCTGACGGAAACCTGCAAGTGTTGGCTGCATGCCAAGAGTATCCCAAAGTCCTTCTGGGCGGAGGGAATGTCTTGTGCTGCCTACGTCATCAACAGGATGCCTTTGAGCCCCATCAACATGCTGACTCCACATGAGATGATGTTCAAGGAGAAGCCAAGTGTGGCACACCTTAGGGTGTTTGGTTCCACCTGCTACGTGCATGTTCCAGATGCTCTTCGGACGAAGCTAGATGCGAAAGCAAGGAAGCTAGTCTTCGTGGGATACGATGAGCGGAAGAAAGGGTGGAAGTGCATGGACCCGGACACGCGGAGATTTGTTGTATCTCGCGACGTCGTGTTCGATGAGGTGACATCTTACAAGGGGTCTTCTGATGTGGAGTTACCAGAGAGCAGGGTGGAGATGCCAGAGAAAGCTGTGGAAAATCTTCAGGTGGAGCTACCTGTGTCACCAGGTGGTCCATCTCCTTCTAGTTCCGAGACGGGGGCTTCTGGTTCAGGGAGCAGGGGGAGCAATGCTCCTAGCACGTCTGGAAGGGGAGCTAGGGAAGAAGCAGCTGGAGATGAAGCGGTTCAGGGGAAGGAGCTGAGGAGATCGAAGCGATCTATCATCGCCCCTGATCGCTATACAGGAGGAAACGCAGTGAGCTTTGTCTCATGTTTCTTCGCTGGTCCCTTGGATGAGAGGGAGCCGTCGAGCTTTGAGAAGGCCAAAGGCGTGAAGGAGTGGGATGTTGCGATGCAAGAAGAGATGGCAGCTCTCGAGAAGAATGAGACCTGGTCTCTTGTGCCCAAGCCTAAGGGCATTGCTCCTGTGACATGCAAGTGGGTCTACAAGCTGAAGAAGAAAGCTGACGGCAGTATCGAGCGGTACAAGGCTCGTCTTGTAGCTCGGGGGTTCTCGCAGCAATACGGTGAAGATTATGATGAGACATTCAGTCCGGTGGCAAAAATGACTTCAGTTCGGTTCATCATTGCCTTGGCGGCGTTCAGTGGATGGGAGATTTGGCAGCTCGACGTCAAGAACGCTTTCTTGTACGGCGAGATTGACAAGGACATCTTCATGGTCCAGCCACCAGGTTTTGTGTCTGAAGATTTTCCGGAGCATGTCTGCAAGCTGAAGAAGGCCCTGTATGGGTTGAAGCAAGCGCCGAGGGCGTGGTACGGGAAGATCGCAGAATATCTCCTATTCTGTGGATTTGTTGCTTCAGACTCAGACTCGAGCTTGTTCGTCAAGAAGAGCGGGGAGCTTCAGGTCATCGTGCTGCTATACGTTGACGATATGATCGTAATGGGGAACTCGAAGGAGGAGGTAGCGCAGCTTCGGGCCGAGCTATCTATCAGGTTCGAGATGAAGGACTTAGGTGAGCTTCACCATTTCCTTGGACTTGAGGTGCAGAGGAAGGAAGGTGGAGTGCTGGTGACCCAAGCCGGATATGCGGAGCGGATCGTGGAGCGGTTCGGCATGAAGGAAGGGAAGTGCACTTCCACACCTCTGGAGAAGGCTATGAAGCTTCGGAAGGATCAGGGGAGGAGAGGGGTTGGGCTTGGTTGGGCTGCAGCCCTTGGCTAGGGGTTGAAGGTAGGTCCGCCTGGATACTTCCTTGAGGTGGGCAGGGCCGCACCGGTTTTTGTTAGAAAGGGGTGCGGCCCTGCCCACCTCAAGGAAGTATCCAGGCGGACCTACCTTCAACCCCTAGCCAAGGGCTGCAGCCCAACCAAGCCCAACCCCTCTCCTCCCCTGATCCCAGGAAGGCGGGTTGTTGAGGTCATCTCCCGGGATTCGATCCCATGACCTCCTTGATAAGAAGCTCTTAACACAACCCTCATCACCCAGCTACGCTGCAGCGCAGTTGGGTGATGAGGGCTGTGTTAAGAGCTTCTTATCAAGGAGGTCATGGGATCGAATCCCGGGAGATGACCTCAACAACCCGCCTTCCTGGGATCAGGGGAGGAGAGGGGTTGGGCTTGGTTGGGCTGCAGCCCTTGGCTAGGGGTTGAAGGTAGGTCCGCCTGGATACTTCCTTGAGGTGGGCAGGGCCGCACCCCTTTCTAACAGTGTGTTGACTTTACCATGCTCAACAAGACGTGCCCAAAAGATTGTTATACCCTGCCACAAATAAACTCCTTTGTCGATTCCGCCATTGGTTTTTTCCTTGCGTTTATTCCATTATACATGTCATGTGTTTTGATTTAATCATATGTATACTCTTATAAAAAATACTACTTGTACACATCATTATCTCTTATAAACCTTCTACTCATGAGTATTGGACTTTCAAGTATATTTACATGTCTTTTCTACAATTTTAGTAAATGCCCCAGATAACTTTGCATGATCTCTACAATGTATAAGTATACTTGAATTGTGAATTTAACACATTGTAGTTTTCGATCTGGTCTTGATAAATTAAAATTATGCTTAAATTATTATTTTTTACCAAAAGCATATCTTGTATTCCAAAATCACAAAATCTTATTTCAAAAACTACCATTCTTATTTATTTTCTATGATTGCAAATTTCAAGAAGGATGTTTATTACATTTGCACTTATCTTCAGTTACGCCTTGAATACTCACTCTTGCTTATTTTCTAAACAAATATTTTGATAACAAATGATATTGTGTTCTTGGCCTTAAATTGCTAAAACATCTATTTTCTATTAAAACAAAACTCTTACTTATTTACTTTGCTTCAAACTCCTATAAAGATGTTTATTTCTCTTGAATAATGATTTCCACTATCCTTTCTATGGTATGTCGTACGCTCGATCATGAATATTTTCTTACCCAACAAGTAGTATTGGTTACTTATCGAATAATACTTCATTCTTACTTCACACCTCCTACAAAAGGGGGAGAATAACTAAGTAATTCAAACTCCATTTAGTATCACTAAGTCATAAACGCATGTCATGCTCTTTCCCTTCTCTCCACCCTCTTTTGATAATACCAGAAGGGGGAGAATTGTACAACCCCGATATTTGCCAGGCAGGGAAATCGAGCGAGACGGGAGTGACGAGATCTGGGCCTCGCCGAGATCGACCCCCAGCCAATGAGACCTCGGCAGACCACCAAAATGGGCCAACGCGGTCCTCGCGAGAACCTCGTCAGCGGACCCTCGTCCTCGCGAGAGCTCCTTCAGCAGGGTTCTCGCAAAACGACCCTCCGAAGGAGATGCCGCGGGCAGTATTCGCGAGAGCTCCTTCCGCGGGCAGGATCTGCGAGAAGGCCGGCGAGAACTCCAACAGTGGGGCTCTTGCAACCCCTTACCCATATGTCATTAGGATCAACTTACCATTTTACCCTCGGTGGTCTGCTCTTAGCCTCTCCAAACAGCGGAACTTGGCTGTTAGCAGACCCACTCGGGGTGCAGATAGTCAAATCTGAAGACGGAATCCTGTTATCTGCAGACCGCAAAACCAAAACCTATAAATAGACCTTAATGGGCACCTTGGAAGAAGGCGGTTCATTATATTTGAGCTTTTCTCTCCCTAGGTCGCTTTGGTTTGGGCTCCCTAGCTCTCCAAGGTGCCCGAGTCTTAGCTTTGGCTTGGGAGGGGAAGCGCTCAACGATCTTCCGGGTTAGTGGAGGGACCTCCTCGCTGAGACTAGGGTCTTTGTTCTTTGCTCGAATCGTCGGCCTTACCTCTCCTGAGGGACCGGTAAGGGCTAGCTGCCCCTCATTTCGGTGAGGGCCCCGAGCTCCACTAGAGACCGAGAAATCGGTCTCAACATTTTGGTGCAGCTGCCCCTCATTTCGGTGAGGGCCCCGAGCTCCACTAGAGACCGAGAAATCGGTCTCAACATTTTGGTGCGGTGAGCGTGGAGCGTGGCTGGTTCAAGAAAGTCCCAGAGAAGAGTTATGGCTGGAGATGAAGAGCAGGGCGAGGAGTTCGGCGAGACCCCTCAGGAAGCGATGGCTAGGATGTTCGCGGATTTCAGAAAGGAGGTGCTCGACACCTTGGGGTTCACGATCACGGCTCTGCGAAGTGAGTTTGCGACCCCGACACCTCAGGCGCCCCCCCCCCCCCCCCCAACAGCAGTCGGCGAGAGGGCACCAGGAGGAAGGGCTGGAAAAGAAGTTGCCGTTGAACCAGGACATGACAGGGAAGGGCGAGTGCTGTTCGCCAGTCCGGCGAGCCCGGTGTTAGCGAGCTCCGCGCCGGCGAGTTCGGTGCCGACAAGCTCTGCCCCAGCGAGCGTGGCGCAGGCGAGCGCGCGCCAGGAGGATGCGGCGACAGTCGGGGTGGTTCAGGCGAGCGTCGCCCTCGCGAGTGCGATCCCAAGCTTGGCGAGCGAGCTAGGTCCGCGAGCCGAGCGAGAAAAGATGGCAGGAGGGGGAAGTCCCTTCTGCGAGTTGGTGTTGTCTGCACCCGTTCCAGCGGGATTCGGGGAATGGGATAGAGTGTACTACAATGGCAGAGATGACCCAGTTCAGCATCTGCAGTCTTTCGAGGACTCGGTCTCCATCAGGCCGATGTCCGATGCCTTCAAGTGTCGGCTCTTCGCCGTCACTCTCAAGGAGAAGGCCAGGGACTGGTTTCATTCACTTCCGGCAGGCTCTATCTACGCGTTCGAGGACCTTCGCCGAAGTTTTTTGTTGAGATTTTCAACTTCAAAAAGGAGGAAGAAGGACGCTGATTCCCTCTTCGCGGTGAAGCAGGAGTCCAGGGAGACGTTGGCTCAGTATGCGGATCAGTTCCAGGAGGAAGTGCAGCTCACTCAGGAGGTGCCTGGGTTTGCACTTCAACTCGCCTTCACGGTCGGGTTGAAGGAAAGTTTCTTCAAGATGGCGTTGAAAAGGAAGGCCCCCGTCTCCTATGAGGAGCTGATGGAGAGGGTGGCAGAGGAAGTAGCAAGCGAAGAAGCCAACCCAGAGCTCACCAAGAGGCTAACAAAGCTCAGTGAGCCAGAGATGAGGCAGCAAGAGGTCAGAAGAAGGGAAGAGCCCCGGGCCCCGGAGGGGGGATGGAGGCCGCAAGGTGGAGGAATGCAGGGGCAGGGAAGGGGTTACGACCCAGGAAGGGGTAACCGTTTCGAAGGTCAATGGAGACCCCCCCAGTTGGGGTGGAGGCAGGGCCCGATGCAGTTACCTCCCCCACCTCAACAGGCCATGGCAATTGGCCGGGGGAGAGGAAGGGGAAGGGGAGGAGAAGCGGAAACGGCGGCCGCTAGGAGAAGAAGGAATAGGGTAGCAGAGACCGGGGCAAGGGAAGTGGCGGTGCCATATTGCATCTTCCACGATGTGGAAGGCCACTCAACGGACACCTGTCAAGAGTTCCTGGAGGTGAAGAGGGGCAGAGCGCCCGCGCCACCACAGCAGCAGCCATTAAGGATCGTGGAGGTGGAACCTCGAGAGGAGGAGGAGGAAAGGTGTGAGGATAGAGCAGATCTGGGGAATAGAGGAGGGATCAGAGTGATCCATGGGGGGGTAGGGGTGGAGGCGACCCGCAAGGCTAGTCTCCATACCATCTACCTCCGGAGCGTAGCGTCAACATCCACCGCTCCACCCCCGGCCGAAAAAATTATTTTCACCCAGAAGGACATGCCGAGCTACGAGGACCCGTTCTGCGACGCGCTGGTCATCCAGACGGCGATCGAGAACTTCACCGTCTCCCGAATCCTAGTGGACAACGGGAGTTCGGTCAATGTCATCTTCAAGAAGGTATTCGACAAGATGGAGGTGGAACCCAGAAGGGTGTTGGCCTCAGACGGCCCTCTGTTCGGATTTTCGGGGGAGAGGAAGGAAGTAGAAGGAGGAGTAGGGCTCCATGTGACCCTGGGTGGGCAGTCCCGGAACTGTCGTTTTGTCATAGTGGACGCCCCGAGCAGTTACAGCGCCATCTTCTGACGGCCACTCATCAGCGCGTTCCGCTGCGTCCCTTCCACTTTTCATCAGTGCCTCAAGTTCAACGACGGAGGGGTCCAGGTGCGGATCAGGGGGGATCCCAAGGTGGCAAGACAGTGCTACGTGACGGCTGTCAACACCATCTCCTGGATGGGAGAAGCTGAGGAGTGGGATAAGGTGATGGAGGAGGTGGCCGAAGCCGGAGGTTTGGAGGTAGCCGAAGAGAAGGAAGGAGATGAAGTTCATGCCCAGGAAGGGGTAGATGAGGTACCCCGGGCGGAGGGAAAGGAAGAAGAGGAGAAGGCCCAGGAGGGAAGGGCGGAAGAGCTGATGGTGGTAGGGAAGGAAGTCGAGGAAGAGACCCAAGCTCCCGCTTGTGCCAAAGAGGAAAGGTCTTGGGGAGAGCAGTCCCGGTTGGAGGCTGTGGACGAGGTCGTGGAGCTCGAGGTCACCACCCGGCTGGGGGTGGTGGAAAAAGTCCGGGTCAGCGGAGAACTCAGCCTAGGAGATCAAGCGGAGATTCTGGCTTGCGTACAGAAGAACGTGGACGTCTTCGCTTGGAGCGCCGCAGAAATGCCCGGGATCGACGCGGATGTGGCATGCCATCGCCTCAACCTCGACCCCGGTGCCCGCCCCATCCGTCAGAAGAGGAGAGCCGTCGCGGACAAGCTAGAAGGGCCCATCCGCGAGGAGGTGGGCAAACTCCTGCAGGCCGGGTTTGTATCGGAGATCCAGTATCCAGGCTGGGTCTCCAACGTCGTTATGGTAAAGAAGGGAGGAGGTAAGTGGCGTATGTGTATCGACTTCTCGCTTCTTAATAAATCATGCCCGAAAGATTGCTACCCCCTGCCCAGAATCGACGTGCTGGTTGATTCAGCTGTTGGTTTTTCTGTAATGTCTTTCTTAGATGCTTTTTCAGGTTACCATCAAATCCGCATGCATCCCCCGGACATCAAGGATGTTTCCTTCATCACGGGGGATGGATGTTATTGCTATAAGATGATGCCCTTCGGGCTCAAGAACGCAGGGGCTACGTACCAAAGGATGATGGATAGGGTCTTCCACGAGCAGAAAGGAAGAAATTTAGAAGTCTATGTCGACGACCTCATGGTTAAGAGCCGAGACCTCGAGACCCACCTCCGAGACCTCGAAGAGACATTTGGGACCCTGCGGCGGTACAAGATGAAGCTCAATACCCTGAAATGTGTCTTCGGGGCGAGCCGAGGGAAGTTCCTGGGCCATTTGCTCACCCCCGCAGGAGTGGAACCCAACCCCGACAAAGTTAAAGCGGTGATGGAGCTGGGGTCGCCAAGAAATCCGAAGGAGGTTCAAAGCCTCACAGGGAAATTGGCTGGGCTCAGCAGATTCCTCTCCAAGGCGGGAGAAAAATGTGCACCTTTTTTCAAAGTACTGCGGGGAAACAAGAAGTTTGAATGGACCCCGGAATGCGAGAAGGCCTTCCAAGCTCTGAAAGAACAGCTCACCCAAACCCCTCTGCTCCAGGGACCGAGGCCAGGGGAAGACCTATCTCTATACCTAGGGGTAGGATCCGAAGCAGTAAGTTCCCTGCTGGTCCGGGAGGAGGGGAAGAAATAGTTCCCAATCTACTACGTCAGCCGAGTGCTGAAGAAGGCGGAACTCCGGTACCCGATCCTAGAAAAGTTAGCCTTCGCATTGGTGGTGTCGGCCCGGAGGCTCCGGCCTTACTTTCAAGCCCATTCAATTAAAGTAGTGACGGACCATCCGCTCTGCAAAATCATGGAAGGGGTGGAGCACTCAGGAAGGTTGGCGAAGTGGTCCGTGGAGTTAAGCGAATTCAATATCACGTTCGTACCCAGGACATCAATCAGGGCTCAAGCGGTGGCAGACTTCATGGCCGACTACGCGGCCGAAGTGGGGGAGCACGAGCCACCTCCACCAGAAGCATGGAAGATGTTGGTGGACGGAGCGTCGGGAAAATACTCCTATGGAGGGGGAATAGTCCTGGTGAGTCCTCAGGGGACTCGGATTGAACAAGCCTTAAACATCCGTTTCCCAATCACCAACAACCAGGCTGAGTACGAAGCAGTGATAGCGGGCCTTCGGCTGGCCCGGGAACTGGGTGTGCAGGACGTGGAGGTCTCCACGGACTCCATGGTGGTCGCATGCCAGATCAAAGGAGAGTTTGAAGCAAAGGATCCAACCCTCCTACTATACCTGGAAAAGGTTAAGGGGGTCATCGGGCAGTTCCACACCTTCTCGATCAAGCACGTGCCGAGGGAGGAGAGCACCCAGGCGGACCTCCTAGCCAAGTTCGGTCCCCGAGCGGGGGGGGGGGGGGGGGGGGACGACTTCGGAACTCTTCCAGCCCTCCATCGAGGAAGGAGAATTGATGGAAGTGGATCAACAAGCCTCATGGATGGATCCGTTCATCACCTTCCTATCCTCCGGGCAGTTCCCTGGAGAGGATGTGGACAAGAGACGCTTCAGGTATAAGTCCGCCTATTACTCTTGGCATGCAGGGGGGCTATATAGAAAGACTCTCTCGGGACTCCTGGCCCGTTGTGTCTCCGAGGAGGAGGTCCTGAGAGTGCTGGAAGAAATCCACTCCGGGGAGTGCGGCAGTCACTCCGGGAGTCGGACCCTAGAAGGGAGGGTGTTGAGGCAAGGCTACTTCTGGCCCACTCTCAGCAGGGATGCGGCAGAGTTCGCAAGAAAGTGTCAGAAGTGCCAACTCTACGCTCCGCTCCAACTCCTCCCCTCTCAAAGGCTCCAGACCATCACGGCCCCCTGGCCCTTCGCCATATGGGGGTTGGACCTGGTCGGCCCCTTTCCCCAAGCCAGCGGCCAGAGGAAGTTCCTGCTGGTCATGATCGACTACTTCTCCAAGTGGGTAGAGGCGAAAGCACTTGGTAAGGTAACCTCTCAGGTTGTAAGGAATTTTGTGTGGGGAGAAATAATTTGCAGGCATGGACTCCCTCTAGCTATAGTGATGGACAATGGGCCGCAGTTTGCGAGTGAAGAGTTTGTCGGCTTTTGCACTCAGCTCGGCATCGACCTCAGGTTCGCTTCAGTCCACCACCCGAGGAGCAATGGGCAAGTGGAAGCGGCGAACAAGATAATCGTCAACCTGCTAAAAAAGAAAGTGGAAAACCTACGAGGAAGTTGGGTGGAACAACTACCCTCCGTCCTCTGGTCCATGCGGACTACTCCGAATACCGCCACCGGGGAGACTCCATTCAAGCTCTCTCACGGGTCCGAGGCCGTTCCCCCATAGAGTTTGAGGTGAAGACCCCCCGGGTGATCGCCGCGAGCGAGGGGGATGAAGAGTGGCTGGAAGGTAACAATGCAGAGCAGAGGCTGTCCTTGGACTTGGTGGAAGAACTCCGAGACTTGGCTACCATCAGACAGGAAGAGGTCAAACGGCGGATGGCTCGATATTTTGACAAACACATCTGAATCAAGCACTTCCAGAAAGGGGACCTAGTCCTGAAGAAGGTCGATGCGGCTGGCAGAGGGGCCGCGGTGGGTAAGCTTAACCCCAACTGGGAGGGCCCATATATCGTAAGCGAGGTGCTCAAGTCGGGGGGGGGGGGGGGGGGGGGGGGGGGGGGGGGGTATCACCTCCAGGATGTGGAAGGGGTACCTCTCGACCGAGCTCGGAGTGGGGATGATTTGAAACGATTCTACCCTTGAAAGCTTTATTATGTTGTTTAAATCAATGTCTTACTTTCATTTGCTATGCTTTTAACTGCTGCTGTGTCGAGGTAACAAAAGTTGGTGCTGGAATGCCCCAGATCGATTCTGCTCCTGGGCTCTCACTAGACGGGGGGTTCAGGTTGATCTCTGGAGGGGCTAGCAAGGTGACAAATAATGGTGCTGGAATGCCCCAGATCGATTCCGCTCCCGGGCTCTCACTAGACGGGGGGTTCAGGTTGATCTCTGGAGAGGCTGGCAAGGTGACAAGTAATGGTGCTGGAATGCCCCAGATCGATTCCGCTCCCGGGCTCTCACTAGACGGGGGGTTCAGGTTGATCTCTGGAGAGACTGGCAAGGTGACAAGTGTTGGTGCTGGAATGCCCCAGACCGATTCCGCTCCCGGGCTCTCACTAGACGGGGAGTTCAGGTTGATCTCTGGAGGGGCTGGCAAGGTGACAAATAATGGTGCTGGAATGCCCCAGATCGATTCCGCTCCTGGGCTCTCACTAGACGGGGGGTTCAGGTTGATCTCTGGAGAGGCTGGCAAGGTGACAAGTAATGGTGCTGGAATGCCCCAGATCGATTCCGCTCCCGGGCTCTCACTAGACGGGGGGTTCAGGTTGATCTCTGGAGAGGCTGGCAAGGTGACAAGTATTGGTGCTGGAATGCCCCAGATCGATTCCGCTCCTGGGCTCTCACTAGACAGGGGGTTCAGGTTGATCTCTGGAGAGGCTGGCAAGGTGATAAGTTTTGGTGCTGGAATGCCCCAGATTGATTCCGCTCCCGGGCTCTCACTAGACGGGGGGTTCAGGTTGATCTCTGGAGAGGCTGGCAAAGTGACAAGTATTGATGCTGGAATGCCCTAGATCGATTCCGCTCCCGGGCTCCCATTAGACGGGTGGTTCAGGACGGTCTCTAGAGAAAATAGTAGGATGACAAGTCCTATGCTAACAAACTCCCTCTCGCTCGTCGGGCCTGCTCGCTCGGCTAAGAGAGGTCACGTGCGACACTACGCAAGTGGCGAGGATCGATCTCATACGATCCCAAATATCCAGTCCTCGGTAGAAAGGTTGCCTGCACTGGGTAAGAGGCGAGCTCTCGCCAAGAGGAAAAATACCCTACGAAACCTAAAGAAAATACGCGTAGCTAAAGGCGTAACAAGCCTAAGGAAAACGGCGGAAGACCCGAGCAGCCGAAGCATCCTGCACGCACCTATCCAATAACGTGCGGCGCGAGAATGACCTCTGCGAAAGCGAATCACGAAATGAGCAAGGGCGAGACGATCGACAAGTGAAAATAACAAAACGAGAAAAGGAGAGCGCAGTGAACAAAACAAAATCTGCATTCTATACTTCATAATTCAGTTACAATCTTCGGCAATCTCGCCGATCAAAAATTATAATACAAGTTACAACACAAAAGGGGGAAGGGCGGCGAGCTTCAGGAATCGCCCGTAGATCCTTCTTCGTCATCACTGTCCTTCACTGGCGGGAGAGGGAGGAAGAGCTCTGGAACAATGTCTTCCAGAGTCATGTCAGCCGCATTATCCGCCAAAAGGCCGATCGCCTTCGCCACCGAGAAAATGTAGCGAGCCGACTCTATCGACCCCACACGAATTTCTTTGTCTTGCGCCCGCCGGTCTTCTTTTAAACGGCGAGGCGAAGGGGGAACCACGGCGCGAGTGAGGTCGCTATTTAGGGCCTTCAGCCCGGCCACCTCGCTCTCCAAGTCCTTGATGCGAGCGTTGGCCCTCCCGGCGACCTCGACATCCTGCGAGCAAGTCAGGTTAGAGAGATGAAGGGGTTGGGGGAAAAGAGGAAGTTGGAAGTCTAGATGACTCACCACCCTTGCCTCCGCGGCGAGCAGCTTCTCTTTCAGCTGCGTGCTCTCGGCGAGAACTCCCTGGTAGGCCCTCGCGAGCTCCACATTCTGAAGCTCCAGCTGCAAGCAACGCCTCCCCGTCATATGGGCGAGCTCGGCAGAATGCAGCTGGGACCTCGCGCTCTCATAAGCAAGGGTCCTCGCGGTCTCATCCTTGTAAGACCCTGCATCTTCGCGACCATAAAGCGCGAACGAAAAGTCGAAAGCGTGACCACTAACGGCCTCCTTCTCCACCCAGGAGGGGAGGATAGAAGAGATGTCCACCCTGTTGGTCTCTGGCTTCCAGGTGACAAGGGGCTTGCCAGTCTCGTCCCGACGCCTCTGGCCGAGCCCGAAGTTATAATGGTTCACCAGGATGGGGAGGACCGAGGCCCTGACCGCCTCCTGGCCAGGATCTTCATCCTCGCCCGCCGAAAGGCCGGTAAGGTCAAACTCGTCGAAGGTAGCCTCGCGAGGTTCCTTGCCTTTTGACGAAGCGAGCGAGGCCGCGCTTTTCTTGCTTTTCTTTTTTGGCGGAGATTTCGGAGGGGCGGCATGACTGCCGGAAGCTCCCGATCTCTTGCGAGAGGATGGCTCGCCCGGGGTGACATCGCCTCGGCAAGCTTCCGCCCCCATAGTGTCTAGGGCCATTGTTGCGTCGGTCTTCCGGTTGCTCGCGTAAGGGGGATGGAGGGGAACGTCCCGCTCGCCTAAAAACAAAAAGTCATGGATAAGAGTGATAGGCATGCGAATTGAGATATATATATTAGACAGAGATCTTTACCTTCTCCGGCGAGGACTGGAGGCAGCTTGTCTAGGTTGCGGCGGAGGTAGACGACTTCGAAGTTCTTCTTGCCGAAGAACTGATGGAGGAGGGCGTCATGACCGCCGAGGGCGGTGGGTCGGTAGGTGGTCTCGCTATGTTGAATCGGCGAGAAGGGAATGTTGCCGAAATTCCCCTTGACGACGACAAACTTTTGGGCCCAGAAGTGGGCCTTGTTGACGGTCTCAACCACTTTCAGGCCTGTGCCCACGAAATAGGCTGTCCTATCTTTGTAGGCGCGGAAGGAGAACAGCTTCCGGAAGACAGGAAGGCTGAACTCTATTCGCTCCTCGCGGAGGTAGCAGGCGAAGGCGATGATCACCGCCACGGCATTGGGTGTGAGCTGGCCGGGAACCACACCATAATGCTTGAGCACCTAACAGGCAGCGAGAACAGGATCAATCCGTGTGGCGAGCGAGACTCGAGTGGCAAAATAAACAGAAAGTAAGCGAGAACGATTGTTACCTGGCGAACTTCTGGCCACAAAGGAAGGCGCAAACCAACCGAAAAGTGGGCGATAGGGATGGCCAACTCGTCGACCAACGGGTCGTTGATCACGTCGTCCTCGCTAGGGCGGCGTGCCTCGAACGGGGGGAGAACGAAATCGGCGATCGCGCTAAAGTACTCTTCGTCGGTCAGATTGCAAGTGAAGAAGCTATGCTCGGCGAAGGCTTTCGCAACCCTTCGCCGGCCCTCTGACTCCGTGTCGCCGCCCATCTGGAAGATCTGCGAGAAGGGGAAGAAAGCGAGAACGAGAAAGAGCGAGAGCTCTATAGCAGAAGAAGAAGAAGATCGAGAATAAATGCGTTGGTTGGCTCAGCAAAGACCGCCTATTTATAGCCAAAACAAAAAGGCGGGAAGAAGTCCAAGCGTCAGCGAGCACGAGTATCAACAAAAACATCACATCGTGTCCGCGGGCGAGAAAAACCTGCGGGGTTAGTACAAACGACGCTTTCGAGAGATATATTTGGCGAGAACAAAGGGTCCGCGCGAGCACAGTATAATATGAAAATGTAGACTTGCTAGCACCGAGCGAGAAATAATAAAAAGCTAGTAATAGTTAATTGTCAGAAGAAATAAAGCCAACATATAAGTGGCAAATATGCGAGTTGCGAGCCATGGCGAGATTGTCTAAAACAGCGACACCCATTAATAATAATAAGAGTTCACAACAAAAATGTCTAACGAGAATCGTGGGGGAGCCATTTCCACCGGCCACCACCCCGCGACCCTGACCTCGGCGGTGCCCTAGAATTATAATATTCCTCCGCCAGGCGACCCTCCCGATCCGTGAGGTAGGCGTAGTCCCTCATCCTCGCTATGTGTACCTCCGGCGTCGTGGCGACCTCATCCTGATCGCGGTGTCTCGCTTGCCGGAGCCTCGCGCACTCCTCCATCAGGACCGCGTGCCTATCCTCCGCGGCTTCCCTATCCCGCCTCGCCTGCATATTGAGGTCAATCAGCATTCGCCCATGCTTCCTCAAGAGTTCCGCGGCTCGCTGCTTCATCGTTTCCGGATCGCGCGGATCCCCTAAGAATTCCTCCACCTGGTCAGGAAGGGGAGACATCTCGTCATCACCCAGCTCGGAATCGGTAGGTGGATTCTCGGCATTATCTGCAAGATTTTAGAATGATTAGATGACGAGCGCGAGATCACGCGGGGTTTCGGCGAGGCCATAACGCTTACCGAGAGGGCGGCGAGAAGTCGAAGGACGGCCCTGGAACACATTGCCATAGTGGGGGTAGAGGGATTTGCCCAGGCCGGCAGGGTAAGCCGTGCTATTGGTCGGGAGAATCTTCGGCGGGGCGGAGCCACCGGTCTCCTCGCTCGTCAGGAGCTGGAACCCGGGCTTATCAACGATTCTACCTGGAGGGGGCGGAGATGGAGGCCGCGACGACGGGCGGATCGGGGACTTCAGGGGCGAGACTGTAAGAAAAGAGTAACGGAGATCATATATGGTTGACATAAATATTACGATATGCGAGATCCAGATCGTACCGGTGGTGTCTTTCCTAGCGAGGTTCGTGTCCACCTGCTGGCTTTTCCGAGACCCCTCAGCACGTTCCTCAACGATCTCGCTCGGCAAAGTATCCTGCGAGTAGAAATGAATGAAGAGCAATTTACCGACGTGAATTCGAATAACTCATACCTTCTCGGGGCGGCGATCGTCCGGGGAGGAGTCCAGCGCCACGGAGTCGTCTCCAGAGAGGCGAACCGCCTTCGCCTTCTTGACTTTTGGCGACCGGGCGGGAGGCGGTCGGCTCATCCAGGCGGGTACCTTGGTCGTGGAAGGTAGCCCGCCGGCTCTCAACGCCCTCAGGCGAGCCTCTGCTTCTTCGGAAATCGGCATCTCCCGGCAGCTAGAACAAGAAAGGATGGAAAAGAAACAACGCGCACCAATGGGGGCTCGGGACGATATTTATAACCTGCATGGTGGGTCCCACCAAAGATTCCTGACAGGTCATCTGGGGGCGGTCGAATATCAGGGGTTGGACGATTCTTCGCGAGGACATTAGTCTTCGCGAAGAGCGGGGATTGTGTACAACCCCGATATTCGCCAGGCAGGGAAATCGAGCGAGATGGGAGTGACGAGATCTGGGCCTCACCGAGATCGACCCCCAGCCAATGAGACCTCGGCAGACCACCAAAATGGGCCAACGCGGTCCTCGCGAGAACCTCGTCAGCGGACCCTCGTCCTCGCGAGAGCTCCTTCAGCAGGGTTCTCGCAAAACGACCCTCCGAAGGAGATGCCGCGGGCAGTATTCGCGAGAGCTCCTTCCTCGGGCAAGATCTGCGAGAAGGCCGGCGAGAACTCCAACAGTGGGGCTCTCGCAACCCCTTACCCATATGTCGTTAGGATCAACTTACCATTTTACCCTCGGTGGTCTGCTCTTAGCCTCTCCAAACAGCGGAACTTGGCTGTTAGCAGACCCACTCGGGGTGCAGATAGTCAAATCTGAAGACGGAATCCTGTTATCTGCAGACCGCAAAACCAAAACCTATAAATAGACCTTAATGGGCACCTTGGAAGAAGGCGGTTCATTATCTTTGAGCTTTTCTCTCCCTAGGTCGCTTTGGTTTGGGCTCCCTAGCTCTCCAAGGTGCCCGAGTCTTAGCTTTGGCTTGGGAGGGGAAGCGCTCAACGATCTTCCGGGTTAGTGGAGGGACCTCCTCGCTGAGACTAGGGTCTTTGTTCTTTGCTCGAATCGTCGGCCTTACCTCTCCTGAGGGACCGGTAAGGGCTAGCTGCCCCTCATTTCGGTGAGGGCCCCGAGCTCCACTAGAGACCGAGAAATCGGTCTCAACATTTTGGTGCAGTTGCCCCTCATTTCGGTGAGGGCCCCGAGCTCCACTAGAGACCGAGAAATCGGTCTCAACAAGAATAACTTTGAAGGAAATTCACACATAAGGGGAGTAAAATACATAGGATGTTGTGATGTAGGGGGAGCATTCATATAAGGGGAGTATCTATATAGAGGAGCATATTCGTACTATCATGTCTATCCTTTACTATAAACACAAGTTTTATATTTAAATGATTTCATTCTAAGAGGATTTGATAATATCAAAAGGGGGGAGTTCGTTGGAACATGCTTTTCACATCTCTTGGTTTGAGAATAACAAATCTCATTATATTTGATCATACTTGTCATGTGTTTATAGTATGCAAGAACTTCTGCTTTCAAGCCTCTAAGAGTACGAAAAAGAAAGATGAAGATTCCCTATCAAATCAATACTCTGTTGCTAGCGCGACGCGCTAATGCTACCGCTGGCGGTAGCTTCTGTAGATTTAGAAACATCATCGAGAAGGAAACATTTGTCAAAAAAGGAATGTCGTCGGGACTGAATAAAACAACTATTACCACGGTGCGTTAATGTACAACCCTCATATTTACCGAGTCGGTGTGACCCGATGCGGGTAAGGTCGTGGTAGAGAGATTGGTCGTTGCGCAGTAGACCGACCCGTCGGAGGTCGTCAAGACCGAGAAAGAGAAGACCGGGGGGGGGGGGGGGGACACTTCCTACTTGGGCGAGTGGACCCTAGGTCCACTCGCCCAAGGCTCCGGGCGAGTGGACCTAAGGTCCACTCGCCCGAGTGTAGGGGCGAGTGGACCATAGGTCCACTCCCCCGAAGTAGGGGCGAGTGGACCTATGGTCCACTCGCCCCAGGCGTGTGGGCGAGTGGACCTATGGTCCACTCACCCCAGGCTTGTGGGCGAGTGGACCATAGGTCCACTCGCCCACACGCCTGGGGCGAGTGGACCATAGGTCCACTCGCCCCGGGCAACTGGGCGAGTGGGGTTAGCTGAGTGGACCATGAGGTCCACTCGCCCAATTCGGGTGGTGGACCTTGGTCCACTCACCCGACCCCCGGCAAGGGGGGGGGGGGGGGAGTGGACGTCTCGAGCTCCACTCGCCCCCTCCTGTTTCGGTTGTTCAGGTTAGTTGTTGGGCTGCGGATAGTAGATTTTTGGCTATCAGCAGCCTAATTTTTGGGAAGTCTATAAATAGACCCCCATGGGAACCTTGGGAAAGGATGTTGGTACCCCCTCCCTCGCGTGTGAGCAAGCACTACCCCTCCCCTCCCCCTGTCTTTGAAGGTGGATGGTGAGGTGATCCTTAGTGCCCTCCAAGGTGCCCAGGCTCAGCATTGGCTTGGGAGGGGAAGTTCCTTGTGAGCTTCTGGGTATGTGGTGGGACCTCCACACTGCAGCTTAAGGGGTCCGTTTGTGGACTTAGGTGTTCTACAAGGGCAAGGTTCTTCGGTTCTTAGTGACTGGTCAAGGGTGTCGCTCAGGTCAAGTAAGGGTTAGTTGTATCCCCCTTGCGAACGTCGAGACTAGTTCTCTGGTTTCAACATTATGGTGCGGTGAGCGTGGAAGCAGCTAGTTCGGAAAGCTCTGGGCAAGTCTCGTGGCTGGAAGCGATGAGCTGGGGGAATCACCCCTGCCGGTGAGTGCGTGAAGAAAGGTGACTTCGAGGAGTTCAGTAAGTCAATCCAGTAAGTCTTGCGGGTCGCACTCCCCCCCCCCAGGGCGAGTGCTCGGCATCGCCAACACCTTTGTTCGCCTCGCCGTCTTTGATGGAGATAGCTAGAGCAGCAAGCACGTCGGGAAGGGAAGGAACCGGTCTCGGAGGAAAGTCTGAGCCTCCAAGCGCAAGTCCTCTTCAACAGCTCGCCCAGGACCAACTGCCCCAGTGAGAGGGTTGGGAGAGTGCCCCCGTCTTACCAGGGAGGATGGGGAAGTCCCTTCTGCGAGCTGATTATCTCAGCTCCCATTCCAGAAGGGTTCAGCGGGCCTGCCATTTTCTATTATGCAGGGAAGGGCGACCCTCTCCAGCATCTCCAGTGGTTCGAAGACATAGCCTCGATCAGGCAGATTCTGGACGCCTCCAAGTGCAAGCTCTTCGCCAGCACTTTCAAGGGAGAGGCGAAAAACTGGTTCCACCAGCTCCCGTCAGGTGTCATCTACAGCTTCAAGGACCTGCGACGAAGCTTCTTGCTGAGATTCTCCACCTCGAAGAAGAGGTGGAAGGGAACGAAGGCCCTGTTCTTGATTCGACAGAGGCATGGAGAGACGCTAGGAAGATACGCGGATCAGTTTTAGGAACAAGTCCACCGCCTCCAGGTTGACAAGTAAAGCAGGAAGGACCAGGAGAAAGAAAAGGGATAAGAAGACGAAGAGGATGGAGGAAGTAATGAAGGAGATGGTCAATGTGCATGTGACCAAGTAGGCCCAGAGAGGCGCGTTGTAATAAGCAGGTAGCTCCTCGGTGATAAATGGAAACGGTTTCAGGTAACGCCTATGCTAAGTGGCTTGGAGAAGGTGTTGAGTTCCTCTGCCTCCAGGTGAAGGTAAGCACCTAGGATGTGGATGGGTACTCCGCTCCCATTTGGTAAGATCCCCGACTAAAGACCATTCTCCGGGCTCAGTCATGTCGATAGATGGGACTCATCAGGTCGACTCGCTATTTGACTAAGTGGCTTGGGAAAGGTGTTGAGTTCCTCCGCCTCCAGGTGAAGGTAAGCACCTAGGACGTGGATGGGTACTCCGCTCCCATTTGGTAAGATCCCCGACTAGAGACCATTCTCCAAGCTCAGTCATGCCGGCAGATGGGAGACTCATCGGGTCGACTGGTTGGTAAGATCCCCGACTAGAGACCATTCTTCGGGCTCAGTCATGCCGGCAGATGGGAGACTCATTGGGTCGACTGATTGGTAAGATCCCCAAATAGAGACCATTCTTCGGGCTCAGTCATGCCGGCAGATGGGAGACTCATCGGGTCGACTGATTGGTAAGATCCCCGACTAGAGAACATTCTCTGGGCTCAGTCATGCCGGCAGATGGGAGGCTCATCGGGTCGACTGATTGGTAAGATCCCCGACTAGAGACCATTCTCCGGGCTCAGTCATGCCGGCAGATGGGAGACTCATCGGGTCGACTGATTGGTAAAATCCCCAACTAGAGACCATTCTCCGGGCTCAGTCATGTCGGCAGATGGGAGACTCATCAGGTCGACTCACTACTTGACTAAGTGACTTGGAGAGATGATGAGCTCCTCTACCTCCAGGTAAGCTAGGCCCCTACGACGTGGATGGGTGTTCCACCTCCAGTTGGTTTGAAAAGTGTTGAGTTCCTTTGCCTCCAGGTAAGCTAGGCCCCTAGGACGCGGATGGGTACTCCGCCACCAACTGGTTTGGGAAGGTGCTGGGTTCCTCTTCCTCCAGGCAAGCTAAGCCCCTAGGACGTGGACGGGTACTCCGCCCCCAACTGGTTTGGGAAGGTGTTGAATTCCTCTACCTCCAGGTAAGCTAAGCACCTAGGATGTGGATTGGATCTCTGCCTCAGTTGATTTGATAAGATGGTTGAGTTCCTCTGCCTCCAGGTGAAGGTAAGCACCTAGGACGTGGACTGGTTCTCTGCCCCAGTTGCTTTGATGAGACGGTTGAGTTCCTCCACCTCCAGGTGAGCTCGACTCCCTGTTAGGTGTTGAGTTCCTCCACCTCCAGGTGAGCTTGGCTCCCTGTTAGGTGTTGAGTTTCTCCACCTCTAAGTGAGCTCGGCTCCCTGTTAGGTGTTTAGTTCCTCCACCTCCAGGTGAGCTCGGCTCCCTGCTAGGTGTGGAGTTTCCTCCACCTCCAGGTGAGCTCGGCTCCCTGTTAGGTGTTGAGTTCCTCCACCTCCAGGTGAGCTCGGCTCCCTGTTAGGTGTTGAGTTCCTCCACCTCCAGGTGAGGTCGTCTCCCTGCTAGGTGTGGAGTTTCCTCCACCTCCAGGTGAGCTCGGCTCCCTGTTAGGTGTTGAGTTCCTCCACCTCCAGGTGAGCTCGGCTCCCTGTTAGGTGTGGAGTTTCCGCCACCTCCAAGCGAGGTCGGCTCCCTGTTAGGTGTTGAGTTCCTCCATCTTAGGTTGAGTTCGACTCGACTGGAGATGTTGAGTTTCCTCCATCTCAGGTTGAGTCCGACTCGACTAGAGATGTTGAGTTTCCTCCATCTCAGGTTGAGTTCGACTCGACTAGAGATGTTGAGTTTCCTCTATCTCAGGTTAAGTCCGACTCGACTAGAGATGTTGAGTTTCCTCCATCTCAGGTTGAGTTCGACTCGACTAGAGATGTTGAGTTTCCTCCATCTCAGGTTGAGTTTGACTCGACTAGAGATGTTGAGTTCCCTCCATCTCAGGTCGAGTTTGGCTCGACTAGAGATGTTGAGGTCCCTCCATCTCAGGTCGAGTTTGACTCGACTAGAGATGTTGAGTTCCCTCCATCTTTGGTCGAGTTTGGCTCGACGAGAGATGTTGAGGTCCCTCCATCTCAGGTTGAGATCGACTCGACTAGAGATGTTGAGTTCCCTCCATCTCAGGTCGAGTTTGGCTCGACTAGAGATGTTGAGGTCCCTCCATCTAAGGACGAGTTCAACTCGACTAGAGATGTTGAGTTCCCTCTGTTGGAAATTGTAATCACAATTACCTTGATTTGTGAGAAGTCACCCTTAAACTAAGATTGAATTGCATTTGTATTTGATATGCTTTTCCAGTATTGTCTTGCAGATTATCATTGCTAAGTGTAACTCAATGTCAGGTCACAATGGGTCTGCAAACACAGTTTCATACAATGTAATTCTTCATTATATGAAACATGGTGATGACTCATGTGTGATCTCTCTATTGGGGTACACTTCATTTTCAAGACTATTGAAGACTTTGGAGTGCGGTTGCAGCAAGTGTTCAAGAGAAGAAAAGAAAATTGTTGAAAACAATTTTTCTAAGGACATGTATCGAGAGATCAAGTATGTCTCGAGAGTTCTGACATGTCTCGAGAGGCAAGTTCTTTGGATCTCGGTATTTCTGTCCTTGTTGTCTCGAGAGATCAAGCATGTCTCGAAAGACCTTATGTCCGAAATCTTTGTAATGTCTCGAGAGATCATCGAGTTCTCGAGACATCTCCTTCCTGCTCTCTTTGCTTCATATTTCGAGAGATCCCTCATGTCTCGAGAGAACCCTTATGTCTCGAGAATTCTGTTCGAAATATTATCTAATTTGTTTTCTCTGTTCTTGTCGTTTCGTAAACGCTCTCTCCCGATCCTAACGGCTATATAGAGTGCATTTAAGGCCGGTTTATCCCTTAATTGCTTCCCTCTATATATAGGATCGCTCTTGAGTTTTTAAATATAAGTTTTCAAATCGTTCTCAAACCCTAATTTCTCTCCCGATCTAAACGAACGAGAAAAGCGCCGCCTCACCGTCGTCTACGATTGGAGATCGATCTACTCATTGGAGTTGCCGATTTCTATCAAGAAGGATTCGATTGATCCGTGTTCTGATTCTACAATCTCTATTGGATCGTTTCGGATTGCCAAAGACAGATTTGAAGGATCGTTGTTCTTCCTCATCGTTCTCAAAAGCTATTCAAAAAGAAGGAAGAAAACGCCTCTGTTATTCAGATCTGGTATCTCATTGTTCAAAACCTTTTATCATCTATTGTAGGAGTTGTTATCTCCGAGTTGTAGGAGATGTTGTTCTCCGAGTTGTAGGAGAAGGTTTTCTCCGAGTTGTAAGAGAGGTTCTCTCTGAGTTTGTAGGAGTTTGACTCCGAGACTGTAGGATCGTTCTTGATCCGAGATTTAGTGAGTAGTCAAGTCTAGCTGTGGTGCTAGATTGGCGAGGCCGGCAGTGGAGTACCCAAGTACGGGGAACCACTATAAATTCCTGGTGTTATCTGTGGCTGTGATTTATTTAGTATGCTGTGCTTTACGCTTATTTTTTAATTCCGCAAAAGACGTAGAGATCACCTATTCACCCCCCTCTAGGTGATTTAGGTAGGCAACTAGATACTTCAATTGGTATCAGAGGGTCGCTGTTCGTTGCTAGATTAACACCTTGAACAGGATCCATCCTTCTAGTTGCTAGCAAGCCATGGATAGAGTCAAGGAATCCTCTCTGAAATTGCCCATCTGCACTAAGGCCAACTTTCCTATGTGGAAGGAAAGAGTCCGTTTTTATATGGAAGCTGCAGATCCCAGAATCTTCCAAGTCGTGGAAGAAGGTCCCCATGTGCCAATGACCGCTTCGTCAACAAATCCTACTATTCAGATACCTAAGAAAATGATGGATTTGACTAAGGATGAGATAGCTCTTGTTGCTCTTGACAAGAAGGCTAAGAACATAATTGCTAGTGCAGTGGACGACTCCATGTTGCAAAACTTAATCCACTGCAAATCAGCCAAAGAGATGTGGACATCCTTAATTGTTCTAATGGAAGGTACTGACGAGGTAAGAGAAGATAGAAGGTCTCTACTTAATCAAGAGTACGAGGCGTTTAAGCAGAATAAGAAGGAGTGCATTGCTGATGCGTACGAGCGATTCTTCAAAATAGTCAATGGTCTGAGGAACTACGACAGGGAGTTCACAAACGGTGAACTAAATGACAAATTCTTGCATTCCCTAACGAAAGACTGGGATAGCAAAATTGTTGCCATAAGAGAGTTTGGAAAACTGCCAAATCTAGAACCTCAGAATCTGTTCGGAAAGCTGCTGTCTCATGAATTACAAATGAACATCCGAAATTCTGAAGAGGATGTAAATCGAGCTTCAAGCAAAGAAAGAACCTTAACTTTGAAGGCAGAGAATTCAAAGAAGAGCAAAGCAGTGATACCGATCAGAGAAAAGGAATCTGATATTGAAGAAGAATCAGAAGCCAGCTCCTCCTGTTCTGAACTGTCTGATGGGGAGTTCTCTTTAATTTCCCGTCAGTTTAAGAAACTGCTGAACAAGCGAAGGCACATGAACAACAAGCCGTCTTCCTCGGATCATAAATATTCTCGTCGTGATGGCGAATATCACAGGAAGGGCTCAAGCAATAATGACAGGTATAAATCCAAACAGAACAAACACATTTCTTCTGACATTATTTGCTACTGTTGTAATAAGCCAGGGCACATGATTGCTGAGTGTCCCTATAAGAAGAAAGAAGGTGGAAGAAAAGAAGACAAGAAATCCATCCACAGAAAGAAGAAATCAGATAGAAGCTTCGTCGCTAAGAAAGCCAAAACTCTGAGCGACAGTGACTCCGATGAGTCGAGTGATGAAGAAGAAGCTTACTTCGGCCTGATGGCCATGTCTGATGATGAAGAAGCACCCCCGTACACCGGAAAGGTAAATGATCACACTATCCTATCTGATTCTGATTATGCTTCGGCTGAACAAAAGGATAACCCCTCAGACGATGAATCTGAGCTCATGTCTCAATATACCAAAATGCTCCAAAGCTTTGATAAGTGCCGAAAGGTTGTCAAAACTCAGGGTAAGGAGATCATGGCTCTCAAGAAGGTGGAATCTAACTTGAGAAAAGAAGTTGAAGAACTTTCTTCTCTCAAAGAGGAAGTCCAAGCCTTGAAAGACAAGATCAAAAGCTCGGAAGAGACTCTTGCCCTGAGAGATCACTCGATAAATGTCTTGGAGGAACAGCTTGCGGCTGAGAAGAAGTTGGTTGAAGCATTCTCTCAACCTAAAACTGTTCTGCCAATTATTGGTACTTTTACCACTAAGGCAAAAGGAAGCGGTATAGGGCATGAAGCTAGTACTAGCAATTCTTCAAAAAATACAATTGCTAAGAAGAATGATCTGGTTGCTAAGAAAGCTACTACCAAAGAAAAAGGGAAAGCTCATCAAGACCCTGTAACATTCAAGAGAGTCATATTCCCTACGAATGCTTATGATATGGAGAGTTCCTATGGTCATTTCACACGACCAATTCCTTTTTCACCTGTGAATGATCATAAGGAATGGGCTCCTCCCCGAAACTTTGGTGATAGCGCTTTCCAAGCACCTTATCAAGAGATTAATCGGAAAGGGTACGGTCTGTTTGTTCATGGTCCGAGCGCTAAGAAAGCACCAAAAGTGAATGTTGTTACACCAAAGCCGAAGAAGACAATACCACCTTGTGTGTGTTGTCCCCATGAGGCATCCTCATCGAAAAGGACTACTCCTGCAAGAGCTAACGTTCAAAAAGTTAAGCAGGAGAGTGTAAAAAGAAGGTACAACAGATTCGACTATTGGTGCTGCGGCAAAATTGGTCACTTTGCCATTGATTGTTGGTTTAATACAACGTATACTAGGAGACCACAAGTGAATGTTGCAAGGCAGACCACTCGCAATGTTAACATTCATCGTGGTGCTCAACTGACACGGGACCCAGGACCCAAATCTGTTTGGGCTCCTAAGGCGAAATGATTTGTTTTTGCAGGTATGTCCAAAGGCCAATAAAAATCCTATCTGGTACTTGGACAGTGTATGCTCTCGGCATATGACCGGGACAAGAAGCCTTTTGCAAAACTACATTCCAGTTGCGAACGGTCCAAAAGTTATTTTTGGCGGTTCAGACAGAGGAATAACTAAAGGCTATGGTATGATTTCTAATGGCAATGTATCGTTTTCCGATGTAGCTTATGTGGAAGGATTACAACATAATCTGATAAGCATAAGTCAACTTTGTGATAAAGGATACATTGTTGATTTTCATAAAGATAAGTGTTTGATAAAGTCGGCTGAAAATCATGAAACGATTTTATCAGACATTCGCTGTAGAAACATATTTTGTTTAAATTTTCTTTGTATATCATCTTCTACACCAGTATGTCTTTTGGCAAAAGATAGTGCATCTCTTGTTGACCAATGGCACAAGAGATTAGCACATATAAATCTCAAAACTATTAATAAATTGTTTTCTCAAAACTTAGTGCGAGATGCACCAGATGTTAAGTGCATTAAAGATAGACCTTGTCATGCATGTGTAAAAGGCAAGCAAACAAGAGCTACCTTTAAGAGCATTATTGGCAAAGATTCAACCAGGTGTTTATACCTGCTCCATATGGATTTGTTTGGTCCTTTGCAAATTAGAAGTTTAGGAGGAAAATCTTACACATTGGTTATTGTAGATGATTACTCTCGTTTTGCCTGGGTATTCTTTCTGAAACACAAGTCAGATACCTTTGACACTTTCACTAGTTTTGTCAGGCAAGTCCAGAATGAATTTAACTGTTCGGTGGTCAAAATCAGAAGTGACCATGGTACAGAATTTGAATCTGGAGCCATGACAGAATTCTGTGAAAGCCTCGGTATCTTTCATGAGTTTTCCTCTCCTCGAACTCCACAACAAAATGGAGTAGCTGAGAGAAAGAATAGAACACTTATTGAGGCTTGCAGAACCATGTTGAGTGACTCTTCACTACCTGAATATTTCTGGGCTGAAGCTGTCAATACTGCATGCCATGTGCAAAACAGAGCACTCATAAACAAAAACCATGAAAAGACTCCTTATGAACTTCTAAAAGGCAAGAAACCGACCATTTCTTATTTTCGAATCTTTGGTAGTAAATGCTTTGTGCTAAACAATGGAAAGCATTACAAAACTAAGTTTAGTGAAAAGAGCTTTGAAGGTATTTTTGTAGGTTATAGTAGCCATAGTAGGGCATATAGAGTTTTTAATAAGAAAACCCTGGTGGTAGAAGAATCTATTAATGTTGTATTTGATGAGACGAGCATGTTACAAGGCAGCTCTTCTAGCATTTCTTCTGTAGACACAGGTTCAAAGCTGCAGGACTTAAGCTTGGATCAGCCAGTTGAAGAAAATTCTCAACACTTCATCAAAATTCCCCCAATAACTACCTATGAAGAATATCATCCTGATGAAGAGCCAATCCAAGTGGAGGAAGATACTCCAACAGTAGAAGAAATTCCTATTGGTCCAAATCATGCAAGGAACCTCGGACTACGACAAATGAGGGATCATCCAGTTGATCAGATCATAGGAGATCCTCATGAAGAAATAAGAACAAGACGAGGTACCATTAACGAAAATATGCATTTAAGTTTTCTTTCGCAGGTCGAACCAAAGAAATTCCAAGAGGCAAATGAAGATCCATCCTGGATAATTACTATGGAAGAAGAATTATATCAGTTCAAACGCTGTAAGGTATGGACACTTGTTCCAAAACCCAAAGACAAAAATGTCATTGGAACAAAGTGGGTGTATAGAAACAAGCTGGATGAAGAAGGAACAATCATAAAGAACAAAGCCAGACTTGTAGCTAAAGGATATAGACAAGAGGAAGGCATCGACTTCGATCAAACGTACGCTCCAGTAGCAAGGCTCGAAGCGATCAGACTCTTCCTTGCTTATGCTGCTTTCAAGGGTTTCACCGTATATCAAATGGATGTCAAGTCCGCTTTCCTAAACGGAGACATTAAAGAGGAAGTATACGTTGAACAACCCCCAGGTTTTGTTAATCCTGATCATCCCAATCATGTTTATTTATTACAAAAAGCTTTATATGGTTTGAAACAAGCTCCTCGAGCTTGGTATGAGACGCTGTCTAACTTTCTTCTTGAGAACAAGTTCACAAGAGGAAAGATAGATAAGACATTATTTCTTAGGGAAGTAAAAGGCAAGATTTTGCTAGTGCAAATATATGTCGATGACATCATATTTGGCTCTACGGATGATAACCTCTGCAAAAAGTTTTCTAAACTTATGCAAGGGAAATTTGAAATGAGCAGTATGGGTGAGCTGAAATATTTCTTAGGACTTCAAGTGAAACAGTCTGAAGATGGAATCTTCATTTCTCAGACGAAGTTCACTAAGGAGTTGATTAAGAAATTTGGAATGGAGAGTGCAACCTCTATGAGGACTCCAATGAGCTCAGCTACGTCTCTGGACAAGGATGAGAAAGGGAAAACTTTTGATGAAACCAAGTACAGAAGCATAATTGGCTCCTTGCTCTACCTTACTGGCAGTAGACCTGATATAATGTTTTCTACATGTGTATGTGCTAGATATTAGGTGAACTCTAAGGAATCCCACTATACTGCTGCAAAGCGAATTTTGAGATACTTTAAAGGCACACCAAATCTTGGCTTATGGTACCCAAGAAGTAATGATAGCGAACTAATTGGTTTTTCAGATGCAGACTTTGCAGGTAGCAAAGACGACAGGAAAAGCACTTCTGGGACGTGTCAATTCCTCGGAAGGAGACTTATTTCCTGGAGTAGCAAGAAGCAGAATTGTGTTGCAATATCAACCGCCGAGTCAGAATACATTTCTGCTGGCAGTTGTTGCGCACAACTTCTATGGATAAGAAATCAACTTCAAGACTACAACATGAAGATCAAAGACATTCCCATGTTTTGCGACTCTTCCAGTGCAATTGCTATCGCAAATAATCCAGTCTCTCATAGTCGGACAAAGCACATCGAGCTACGATATCACTTTATCTGGGAGCATGTGGAGATGGGTGATATAAATCTAAGTTATGTCCCCACGGATAAGCAAGTTGCTGACATATTCACGAAGCCACTGGATGAGACTAAGTTCTCCTTCTTCAAGACGGAACTTGGAATGCTCAACATGGAGTAATGATCACATCAACCAAAACCATGAAGACATGAAGATTACAAAAATTCAGAACTTTTCCTGAAAACTTCAGGCATGTCTCGAGAACTACATGTTGTCTCGGGAACTATCTGTTTTCTCGACAACTCAAGTCACTTTAAAATCTCGACATCATCCAAAGGACTTCAGGGAACTCTCGAGACAGGCTGGTTCTCGCGAGACAAGTTCAAGATCTCGAGATATGGTGATGTCTCGAGATATGGGTTATCTCTCGAGACATCAATGAAGGAAATAACCTGTTGAAACTCCTGAGTTCTCGAGACATACCCGATGTCTCGAGACATAGTTTTCCTTAAGAATTCCAAACGTCAGGTACGCGCTATTTCCACTCTTAATTTTCTTCAAAATGTCATTTTAACGTCAAATCAAAATCATATATATATAAGAAATCGAAACTTGATGTTCACGAAATCAATTTCCGAGTTCTCCCCGACCTTTCGACTTTCTCTCGAGCGGCGACGGTTAGCGACAGGTCTCAGTGCTCTCGGTGGCTCTCGATTCTTCATCCTCTCCATTCGACAGTTCTCCATATCTTGCTTCAATGGCTCCTTCTTCTCATCCAAAGATCGGCGTCGGCAGTGAAGTCATTCGCTCAGGAATCGCCGGTTTATCCGATGATTTCAAAAACCTGTTTTGCTTGCTTGATGCCGCCGGTCTTGCTTTCGTTCTTGAGCATCCTTGTCGGGTGCTATTTGATGAGGTGGAAGAATTCTTTATCAATGTGAAGCCTATCAAGGAAGGGAGGATGTTGGTCTCATTCGTCAAGGGAATTAAGATAAAAATCTCACCTAAGACCCTCGTGAAGTACTTGCATCTATCTGAGCTTGATGCTGAAGAAGATCTAGATGACAATGACTGGTTGAGAACAGTAAGGTATTGTGGTCTGGATTCAGATTTCTCTGCAGTGAAGAGGCACAAGATGAATGATGTGGGGAAGCTTCTGGTGGACATTATATTAAAAGTTCTATTCTGCAAGACAGGCACACAAGGGCATGTGTCTGAAGAGACTTTTCTGTTGATGGCTGGAATCGTGTCAGGGAAAAAGAGAGATTGGGCCTCAATATTATTCTCTAATATCAAAGCCTGTATTAATTCTCCAAAATTTGCCCGGATCATCTCATTGTTCCTGAATCAGTTCAATCCTGCTATTTTTGACATGTCTAAAGGTACAGTCATCCACCATCTCAAGAAGATCGATGTTATCTCTATGCAGAGATGGGACATTCGAATCAAGAAGCCAGGAATGGCTAATGCTCCTTCTGAGGGGGAGACTCATCAGTCTGCAGCTGCAAGTAAAGCAGAAATTCCTCCTCCTCGGATTCGTTCTAAAGCTTCAAGTCGTGCCAAGCTGCCAATCCGTTCTAAAGCAAAAGGTCAGCCCTCTTCAGCTCCAACAGAACTCATTCCATCAGTGACACAGTCAGATCCATCAGATACTATCCCATCACCCTCTCATGTTCACACTCCAGATTCAGTTCCACCACCACCTCCTTCTCCATCAGTTATTGAAGCAGAAACTTCGTTAGCGAATGAGATAGTTTCAGCTGTTCTGAAGAATATTCAACAAGAAATAACTGAAGGGCACAGTCCCAGTGGCCAACAGGCAGGGTCTGGTGCTGATTATGTTTTTGAAGATGATGATGTTATGTCAGTTCATGAATTATCACCTCCCCTAGTACATGTTGAGGGGGAGTCAGAGTTTGACACAACCAAATATGCTCCAGATGAGCTAGGTTGTGCAGAAGATAATAAGGTTTCTTCTCTTGAGATTGAAGAAATCCCTGGTGATGCTCCTGGTGCTGCCCCTGCTGCTACTCTTCCATCCTTTCATCCTTCCCCTCCAATCCATGATGCAGATTCTCTTCTGGGCAAGATTGAAGCTATGCTCAAGAAGCAAAGTGAACATTTTGAGAACTCTTTGACAGCTGTTCACAGGAAGATTGCCTCAGTTGAAAGTGATCTTGGTAGGGAGTTAGCCAAAATCAAATCAAATTATGAAAATCTCTCTGATTTGATGAGTCTAGGGAGCAAGCAAATTGAACATGCAACTGAAAGTGTAGGCACAGTGTTGAAACAGACTGTAATAGTAACCCAACTTCAACAATCGATGAGTAATGATGCAGAAGCTAACACCTTCAGAGTTGTTGATGAGGTGGGCCATTTCAAAGATGATATTCTCCAAACCCTATCTGTAGAAGTCAGAAAGGGGGAGGAAAATATAGTAGCTCAAATGACAGACTTGATTGAAAGCTCCGTATCTGCTCTTCAAAGCTCATGGAAATCTCAGTTTGATCAGTTCTCTTCCAGGATGCTGAAGCAAGTTGCTGATATTAATGCTTATTCCTTCAAAACAGCAACGTGGCTTCATAATCAGATCTTTCCTGAGTTGGCAATTGATCTAGATGTTCCTGTTCCTCAGTTTTCTCCAAGGCCAGAAGAACTACTTGGGAAGGCTCCTATTGTTGAAGAACAATCAGATAGGGCTGGGACCAAAAGAAAAAGAATGTTTGGTGAAGGTCCTTCTGCTAGTCGATCTGTTCCAAGTTCTAGCTCTACAGGTCAGTGCAAAGCTAAGGTTGAGAAGAGTTTTCCAGAAATCTGGAGCCCAGTCTCAAAAGACATTATTCTTGAAACCTATAAGTTAGTTCATGAAGGTAAAATGAATAGATCTGAATGCTACAGCTCTCAAGAATGGGAAAAACATGAGACAGCTCAAAGGAAGAGAAGGATTCATTTCAGGGCTTTTGGTTATAATAATGCTGATGCTCCAGATCCACCTCCGTTTTACCATCCCAAGCCTCATGCTTATTTCTCCAGACAAGAAGAAAAGACGAAAAGAAGATCTTGAAGGATAGTGCTGATACTGTCAAGACATATTCTGTTTTGGTTCTGATTTTGTTGAACATCAAGTCTTCTTAACAATTCAATTTAGACATATATATATATATATAATTGTTGATTTGATGTTCTATACTTATTCATTTTCATATCTTTGTGTAGTGTAGCATATTTGTTCTATATTGTTGTAATTCAACTTAGTATATAGGGTTCTGACTTCTACAAATAGGGGGAGATTGTTGGAAATTGTAATCACAATTACCTTGATTTGTGAGAAGTCACCCTTAAACTAAGATTGAATTGCATTTGTATTTGATATGCTTTTCCAGTATTGTCTTGCAGATTATCATTGCTAAGTGTAACTCAATGTCAGGTCACAATGGGTCTGCAAACACAGCTTCATATAATGTAATTCTTCATTATATGAAACATGGTGATGACTCATGTGTGATCTCTCTATTGGGGTACACTTCATTTTCAAGACTATTGAAGACTTTGGAGTGCGGTTGCAGCAAGTGTTCAAGAGAAGAAAAGAAAATTGTTGAAAACAATTTTTCTAAGGACATGTCTCGAGAGATCAAGTATGTCTCGAGAGTTCTGACATGTCTCGAGAGGCAAGTTCTTTGGATCTCGGTATTTCTGTCCTTGTTGTCTCGAGAGATCAAGCATGTCTCGAAAGACCTTATGTCCGAAATCTTTGTAATGTCTCGAGAGATCATCGAGTTCTCGAGACATCTCCTTCCTGCTCTCTTTGCTTCATATTTCGAGAGATCCCTCATGTCTCGAGAGAACCCTTATGTCTCGAGAATTCTGTTCGAAATATTATCTAATTTGTTTTCTCTGTTCTTGTCGTTTCGTAAACGCTCTCTCCCGATCCTAACGGCTATATTGAGTGCATTTAAGGCCGGTTTATCCCTTAATTGCTTCCCTCTATATATAATATCACTCTTGAGTTTTTAAATATAAGTTTTCAAATCGTTCTCAAACCCTAATTTCTCTCCCGATCTAAACGAACGAGAAAAGCGCCGCCTCGCCGTCGTCTACGATTGGAGATCGATCTACTCATTGGAGTTGCCGATTTCTATCAAGAAGGATTCGATTGATCCGTGTTCTGATTCTACAATCTCTATTGGATCGTTTCGGATTGCCAAAGACAGATTTGAAGGATCGTTGTTCTTCCTCATCGTTCTCAAAAGCTATTCAAAAAGAAGGAAGAAAACGCCTCTGTTATTCAGATCTGGTATCTAATTGTTCAAAACCTTTTATCATCTATTGTAGGAGTTGTTATCTCCGAGTTGTAGGAGAGGTTGTTCTCCGAGTTGTAGGAGAAGGTTTTCTCCGAGTTGTAAGAGAGGTTCTCTCTGAGTTTGTAGGAGTTTGACTCCGAGACTGTATGATCGTTCTTGATCCGAGATTTAGTGAGTAGTCAAGTCTAGCTGTGGTGCTAGATTGGCGAGGCCGGCAGTGGAGTACCCAAGTACGGGGAACCACTATAAATTCCTGGTGTTATCTGTGGCTGTGATTTATTTTGTATGCTGTGCTTTACGCTTATTTTTTAATTCCGCAAAAGACGTAGAGATCACCTATTCACCCCCCTCTAGGTTATTTAGGTAGGCAACTAGATACTTCACCCTCCATCTCAGGTCAAGTTTGGCTCGACTAGAGATGTTGAGGTCCCTCCATCTCAGGTCGAGTTCGACTCGACTAGAGATGTTGAGTTCCCTCCATCTTAGGTCGAGTTTGGCTCGACTAGAGATGTTGAGGTCCCTCCATCTCAGGTCGAGTTCGACTCGACTAGAGATGTTGAGGTCCCTCCATCTCAGGTCGAGTTCGACTCGACTAGAGATGTTGAGTTCCCTCCATCTCAGGTCGAGTTTTGCTCGACTAGAGATGTTGAGGTCCCTCCATCTCAGGTCGAGTTCGACTCGACTAGAGATGTTGAGTTCCCTCCATCTCAGGTCCAGTTTGGCTCGACTAGAGATGTTGAGGTCCTTCCATCTCAGGTCGAGTTCGAATCGACTAGAGATGTTGAGTTCCCTCCATCTCAGGTCGAGTTTGGTTCGACTAGAGATGTTGAGGTCCCTCCATCTCCGGTGGAGTTCGACTCGACTAGAGATGTTGAGTTACCTCCATCTGAGGTCGAGTTTGGCTCGACTAGAGATGTTGATGTCCCTCCATCTCATGTTGAGTTTGACTCGACTAGAGATGTTGAGTTCCCTCCATCTCAGGTCGAGTTTGGCTCGACTAGAGGTGTTGAGCTCCCTCCATCTCAGGTCGAGTTTGACTCGACTAGAGATGTTGAGTTCTCTCCATCTCAGGTCGAGTTTGGCTTGACTAGAGGTGTTGAGGTCCCTCCATCTCAGGTCGAGTTTGACTCGACTAGAGATGCTGAGTTCCCTCCATCTCAGGTCGAGTTTGGCTCGACTAGAGATGTTGAGGTCCCTCCATCTCGGGTTGAGTTCGACTCGACTAGAGATGTTGAATTCCCTCCATCTCAGGTCGAGTTGGGCTTGACTAGAGATGTTGAGGTCCCTCCATCTCAGGTCGAGTTTGACTCGACTAGAGATGTTGAGTTCCCTCCATCTCAGGTCGGGTTTGGCCCGACTAAAGATGTTGAGGTCCCTCCATCTCATGTCGAGTTTGACTCGACTAGAGATGTTGAGTTCCCTCCATCTCAGGTCGAGTTCGGCTCGACTAGAGATGTTGAGTTCCCTCCATCTCAGGTCGAGTTCGGCTCGACTAGAGATGTTGAGTTCCCTCCATCTCAGGTCGAGTTTGGCTCGACTAGAGATGTTGAGGTCCCTCCATCTCAGATCGAGTTCGGCTCGACTAGAGATGTTGAGTTCCCTCCATCTCAGGTCGAGTTCAGCTCGACTAGAGATGTTGAGTTCCCTCCATCTCAGGTCGAGTTTGGCTCGACTAGAGATGTTGAGGTCCCTCCATCTCAGGTCAAGTTCGACTCGACTAGAGATGTTGAGTTCCCTCCATCTCAGGTCGAGTTAGGCTCGACTAGAGATGTTGAGTTTCCTCCATCTCAGGTTGAGTCCGACTCGACTAGAGATGTTGAGTTTCCTCCATCTCAGGTTGAGTTGGACTCGACTAGAGATGTTGAGTTCCCTCCATCTCAGGTCGAGTTCGGCTCGATTAGAGATGTTGAGTTACTTCCACCTCAGGTCGAATTTAGCTCGACCATAGGTGTTGAGCTTTCTCCACCTCCAGTTGAACTCGGTTGACAGGTGGGTTGTTAAGCAGAGAAAGGTTCGCCTTCTGCCTCAAGTTGAGTCCCGCTGAAAAGCTCAGCAAGAGTAACCCGTTGGCAGGGTCCTCTGTGGATTATTCTAGAGCCCCACCTACTCATCAAATAGGTGGGTTGGACTTTCTTTTCGAGCTTGAGACAAGCTCGAAATGAGCGGGGATTGTGTACAACCCTCATATTTGCCGAGTCGGTGTGACCCAGTGCGGGTAAGGTTGTGGTAGAGAGATTGGCCGTTGCGCAGTAGACCGACCCGTCAGAGGTCATCAAGACCGAGAAAGAGAAGACCCGGGGGGGACACTTCCTACTTGGGCGAGTGGACCCTAGGTCCACTCGCCCAATGCTCCGGGCGAGTGGACCTAAGGTCCACTCGCCCGAGTGGACCTAAGGTCCACTCGCCCGAAGTAGGGGCGAGTGGACCATAGGTCCACTCGCCCGGTTAGCTGAGTAGACCATGAGGTCCATTCGCCCAATTCGGGTGGTGGACCTTGGTTCACTCACCCGACCCCCGACAAGGGGGCGGGGGGGGGGGGGGGGGGGGGGGGGGGGGGGAGTGGATGTCTCGAGCTCCACTCGCCCCCGCCCCCCCCCCCCCCCCCCACCCCCTCCTGTTTCGGTCGTTCGGGTTAGTTGTTGGGCTGCGGATAGTAGATTTTTGGCTATCCGCAACCCAATTTTTGGGAAGTCTATTAATAGACCCCCATGGGCACCTTGGGAAAGGATGTTGGTACCCCTCCCTCGCGTGTGAGCAAGCACTACCCCTCCCCTCCTTCTGTCTTTGAAGGTGGACGGTGAGGTGATCCTTATTGCCCTCCAAGGTGCCCAGGCTCAGCATTGGCTTGGGAGGGGAAGTTCCTTGTGAGCTTCCGGGTATGTGGTGGGACCTCCATGCTGCAACTTAAGGGGTCCGTTAGTGGATTTAGGTGTTCTCCAAGGGCAAGGTTCTTCGGTTCTTAGTGACTGGTCAAGGGTCTCGCTCAGGTCAAGTAAGGGTTAGCTGCATCCCCCTTGCAAACGTCGAGACCAGTTCTCTGGTTTCAACAGTTAAGGCTAATGCCGGGCACTAACTTATGAAATTCCTACGATCATGATGCTAATTAAGGAGCAGAAAAGGAAGGAGATCTAACGGCTGGGAAAGAGATAAAGCTAATGCGGCGTGCTATCCTTACCGCGGAGAGGTAGGAGAAGATGCCAAATTTGGAGCCAGAATGTTGCCAAAAATGACTCAATATGTGTGCCAGCGTGTTGCCTAAAGAGGCTAAAGCCCGGCGGTAGCATTACTGCTGGTGCTAAGATCCCAGTCAATTTAAAGAGCGGTCCACCTCCATTTTGATTTGTTGATTTGACGACGCAACTAAGCCACAACTCCTGTATTCGTGAGAGCCTCCTCTTTGCAACCAAGAGAACTCCGCCAACGTTCGTGAACGCCAATGACTTGAAGAAAGATCAATCACGCCGTCTTCATCACAACGTTTTTTGTTATTTTCATCTTCATCCTTCTATTTCTCTTCTGTAAAAGAGTTTTGTTAATCCCTCTTCAAAGGATTCAGTAGTTCAAGATCTCCTTATCAAAAGATCTGGTGGTTCAAGATCTCCTTATCAAAAGATCTGGTGGTTCATAATCTCCTTGTTAAAAGATCAGCGGTTCTAAGTGTCTCCTTACAAAAAGACTCAGGCACTATGGTTCATCCCTACCAGGTGGTAGAAGAGGGGAGTACCCACATTTTGGGGAACCTCTATAAAAATCCGTGTGTCTCCTGGATGGATAATTTTTTGTGCTGTCCCTCATAGTTAGTTTAGATTATTGTTTTCTGCTTTATATTCTAGCACTATTTTATTCTATCTGAGATCTTGATTGTGCATAAATCCTTAGATTAGTTTATTGTTTTCACAGTTAGAATAGGAATAATTTTTAAATCTCTATTTACCCCCCCCCCCCCTCTAGAGGATTCTCAGAGGCACACTGTGCACTTTCAATTGGTATCAAAGGGAGGTTGATCATTAAGAGGTTAACACCTTGATCAAAAAGACCTCCTACTCTTATTTCTTTTCTATAAACATATTTTATAAAGAAAATGAGTACTAAGGATTATGCTTCCACAAGACCCCCGGTGTGTAACTTGAATAAGTTCACACTCTGGAAAGCCAGAATAAAACTTTACATGAATTCAATCGATGAAGACATCTATAATGTTCTTCTCACATGTCCTCCAGCTCCAGTCAGACAAAAGGTAGGGGAATCCTCAGCAACAGAGGCTGTCCCAAGAAAGGAATGGACAGAGGCTAAGAAGAAGGTCAAGGCATGTGATGCCAGGCCATGAATATTCTGGTGTCAACAATGTCTGATGACATTTTCCAGAAAGTTGCTGAGTGCCAATCAGCAATGGAAATCTGGGACTCACTCACCACCAAGATGGAAGGAAGTGCTGATGAAAGAAAGGATAAAAAGTCCCTTCTCATATCCCAATATGAGAACTTTCAAAAGAAAGCTGAAGAATCTGTTGCCAATATGTATGACAGATTCAGTCTTATCATTAATGAGCTCAGAGGCTTAGACAAGGAAATATCCTTGACTGAAATTAATGATAATATTCTCATGTGCTTCCCTAGCTCATGGGACTCAAGGATCTGGGCAATCAGAGAATCCAGATGCCATAGAGAAATATCAACTGAAGCTTTGCTAGGAAAGCTTATGTTATATGAGATGCTTCTGAAGAACAGGTCTGAAGCTGAAGAAAGGGAGATCTCTCCAGCTCCTGCCCAAAGGTCCCTTGCTTTCAAAGTTGCTGAAGGAGAGTCCTCCACTCCTGAGGATGAAATGTTCAGTCTGCTAGCAAAAATATTCAAGAAGTGGGTGAAGACTGAGGACTCAAGGAGAAGAGAAAGAGACTCAAGGCCCAGGTATGATAAAGCTCTAAGGAAGGAGATTATTTGCTATACCTGCAACAAACTAGGGCACATTGCCCCTGAATGCTCACAAGTGCAGAGGGAAAGAAGCAGCAACAAAGAGGATAAGAAGAAAAAGAAATCCTTCAGAGGAAAACACAAGAAGAAAGGCAAAAGCTTCATTGCTGAAACATGGAGTGATTCTGAAGCAGAATTAGACTCCTCATCATCTGAAAGTGATGATGAAGAAGAAGCAGTAGCAGCCTGCATGATGGCCCTTAGGATGACATCAGATGATGAAGATGATCAGGTATTATCTATCTTTGATGAATTTGATTTTACTTCAGAAGATTTTAAATCATGCTTCAAAGATTTCTGCATTGAACATCTTAGGGTAGATAAAGAACTATGCATATCTAGAACTAAACTAGAGAACCTTAAGAAAAATGAAATGAATCTAAATAATCAAAACCTAACAAATGAAATTAATGATAAAGAGTTAGAATTGATTAAGCTTAGAGAGGAAAACACAAATCTAAAAGAAGAGCTGGCAAAGGCAAAGGACATTGAGGACTCACTCAATGGGAGGAGTCAGAAGCTCAAAGACATCACTGAAAATCTCTCTATGAGATTTAATCACTTAGGATTAGGAGCAGAGCCCTCCACTAGCACAAAAACATCTAGGAAACCAACCTGGAAAAATCCAGTGCCATTTGTTAGACCTAGTGAATATCAATCAAGTGAGAAGAGTGAATCATCCAAGGGTAGAGATAATAATCATCCAGATAGGATAGACAAATCAAAAAGGGCAAACCTAAATAAAAAGGAAAAACTCCTAGGCAAGAATCATTTAGAGAAGTCAAATAACAACAACCAAAGGGCAAAAACAAAACCTGGGATAATCAAACATTCTGCTGACTAGTTATATTTTGATACATTTTATACTTACTTCAAGTATCAAGATAAGAGGTTTGGGAAATCCATTCCCTATCATCCCAAAGGGTATCATGAAAGACCCTTCTATTCTTTCATTGAACCCTACAATGGTAAAAGCAAAGGGCCCAAGGTAACCTGGGTTCCCTCTAATGTTTGAATTACCTGTGCATGGTGAGGCAGGGTCCCGCTTAGGAGAAAATTGAGTGGGAAGACAGATGTAGATTTTGATTAAGGAACAAGACTTATTCAAGGGAGTAATTTCTACCTTGAATCCTCCTTAAAATTTATTACATATATTTTGATCTATTTCCAATAAATAAAATTGCTGGGAAAAATAGCAAGAATTTTCTAAAGAAATGGATCTGTTTATTAAGAGGTGTGTCGAATAGAAGTCGACGTACCATCGACTTCTACTCGACGCCAGCATCAAGAAGCACTCAGAGAAGACAATTCGAATAGAATTCGACGCAGCGTCAAGTTCATATCGACGTAACATCGACTTATTAAACGCAGATTAAATTCAAAGTTACATCGATTAGAAATCGACGTAACGTCGACAGGACTACGTCGACTTAGGGTCTCTGAATAGTCTCGAAGCTACGTCGAGTACTAGTTGACACAACATCGATACATCAGCGTGCGCAGAAGTACTTCTATAAGCAATCTCGACACACCTTTGCGCGCCAAATAATAAGTGTTATCGACGGTGCATCGACCTAAACTCCATGTTGCGACGATTCATCTGCTTTTAAACAGTTATTGCGTCGAAACACTTACGCTTTTGAATTCTCCTTCTCTTGCCCTCTCTTGCTCTCTTGCTCTCCAACTCTCTTATGTCCCTCTCTCTCATTTTCTTTGTGTTTGCAGGTACATCCAAATCCAAATGGCTCCACCAAAAGTTAACTCTGGATTTGATGTGGACATTGATTCGTTCAATGCTGCGGCAGAAAGCTTCAAAGCCATCCTTGGCTTGTTTCAGGAGGCCGGGCTAATCAAGCTCATCTCAACCAGATGCAAGATACTGGATGTCGAGCTGAATGAGTTCAAAGATAATGCTCAGATAGGAGAGGATGGCTCTCTTAAAAGAAAAATCTCTGACACATATGTTCAAATAACAGAGGACATATTGAACCCAACCTATGATTTTCTTCCAGGAAATGAGTTAGAAGAATTATCAGGGGACTAGACCAAGAGGGCCCTGGAGATTATGCAGTTTAAGAACGGCAAACCCATCAATCTGAAGAAGATTGACCTTGGGGAAGAATACAGATTCCTTGCAGATATTGTAGGGAAAGTTCTTCTCTGTAAAATATCAGCACATGATGATGTTCCAAATCAACAACTTCAGTTAATGGGAGCTCTAGTTCTAAAGAAGAGGATTAACTAGGGGAAATGCCTCCTAAGAATGATTGGGTATAAGTATGCCCATAAGGAAAATGCTTTTATGAGAATCATGAGACAGATACTGCTTCACAACTATCCCAGTGTGTGTAAGTCAAAGGGTGTGCCAATTCCACCAGGGAAGAGAATAAATATTGGAATATTCTCAAAGTGGACCAAGCAAAATTTAAAGCCTGGTCAAGCTCCAACTTCACCTCCTCCTTCTCCTCCTCTTCAAGATACTGAGAGGCAAATTCTAAATTTCCATCAGGATGATGCTTCAACCCAACATTCTCCCCAACAGCAACTACAACAACAATAACAACAACAACAACAACAACAGGTCCCATCCACTTCAGCACCTGAGCCATCTACTCAGCTAACCTATCAACTACCATCCACCCTCATTCCAGATCATCAGCCTGCTCCACCTCCACCACCACCAATTCACTTCTCCCCTGATGTTCACCATCCTCTCACCCCTATCCAAGAAGAGCTCCATCCATCGCCTCATCCTTCTACATCTCATCCACCCACAATTGATCTTGAGCAGATCATTTCCAAAGCTGTGGCCATTGCCTCCTCCACAATTGCAGATCAAGTGGCCTCTCAGGCTAGAAAGCTTGACAGAAAATACTCACAGATGGAGGGTGAGCAATTAAAATTTCAAAGATCCTTTCAGAGCCTCAAAGACTTTGTATCTTCCTCTATGGTTTCAAGGGAGTTCTTAACCTCACTGTCCAGCAAGGTCAAGAAGGGGGAGAACATATTAGAGGAAGAAATACCTCCTCCTGTTATGAGTGGACAAGATCAGGGTAATGCTAATAATGAGCCTGCTCCTGACAAAGTGACTACCTTTCAGGGTGCACAGTCTCAGGGGGAGCATTCAGAAAGGTTGGATGATGATGTCCAGGGAAAGACTGCAGATCAGGGGGAGCTTGCTCCAAAAAAATTGGATGATAAAGGAATAGATACAATAGTTCAGTGGGAGATAAGTGACAATGATATGGCAGATGTCATGCAGTTTCTGACAGATGAAGGGGATCCCCAAGTAAGGATGAATATTGAGCAAACTGATGCAACAAAATAGGGGGAGCCTACCCTAGATGTCCAAAGGGACCTAGATGCAGAAATGACTGCTGTAAGCATAGCTGTAGCTAAGAATGAAATTTAGGATAAAGATACACTGGATGAAGTCGCACAGATAGCTGTGGAAGCTGCCCAGGAAGCTGAAACAAATGCACAAAGTCAGGTGGAGCTTCCAATCCTGGATATCTACATATTACTTGACATTAGAATGGTCTGTGAAAAACAATATGTTATTTTCTATATATACCAATCCTGTCTTGTATGTACTTTTTCTTATGTCCAGGATGTCTTATATGCATTTATATTTATTTATGCAAAGAAGTAAGTAAAATCGCTTTGTTCAATTTGTAAAATTTGTTAAGATAAATAGGGGGAGATTGTTGGGAAAAACCCCTTTGATTTAACTTAACAAATTACCTAAAAGTGATTTTGTTTCTTAGGATTGAATTACCCATTGTATAGTGAGGGTAATTTGGTCATTAGATGTCTTAGGATGTCACACTCAACCTAGGGTGTCAAGACCATACAAGAGAAGCACAAATTTGGTGAAGTTAATGCTTACGTCGAATAGAAATCGACGCAACATCGAATGAATGTCGACGCTACTCTAACTAGAAGTCCAAGTAGTTCACCCTTCTGTCGAAGTAATACAAGTCGACGTTACATCGAATAGATATCGACGCAGAGGCCATGGACTTGTCGGAGCACTTGAAGAAGTCGACGCAGCTTCTACTTCAACTTGGCGCAGAAGGAAATATCTGTCGAAGTTATCTAAAGTCGACGGAACGTCGACTTCATCTCGATGCAGATAATGAAGCTCAGAATCATATCTTCAACTCGACGGTTACGTCAATTGGGTATCGACGCAATGTCGACTAGCTGAGTTCAGTCAGAGCAAGGATGAATTTGAAGTTGCTCCTATAAGAACTCGAAGGTACGTCGATAAGAGAGGAAGTTAACTCGACGCTGCGTCGAATACAGTTTGAAAAGGGAAACCTTTTCAGCTATCATTTTGGACCTCCTTTCATGGCCCACCTTCTCAAAACTGTTCTCCAACGACACATTAATTGCCTGAAATAGAAAGAAGGATTAAAGAAGACAAAATGCTTTCTTGGAAACAAGCTTGGTGCTGGAGGACGGGTCGGGAATTAAAGAAGGAAGGAAGGATTTATTGTCCAGACAAATATACCCTTTCAGGACTTACCTGAAAGGGAATGAAATTCAAATTCAATAGAGGGACAATAAAAGGCAACAGAGGAAAGAGAAAAGGAAGGCACTTATCACAATCGGCCATACTGTTCTATTTGGTCTCCTTCTTCTTCCTCTCTCACACAGGAACCCTAATAGAAGAAAATACAGAGAAGGAATTTCTGCTGCTCTTCCTCTCCAAGAACAGAACAGAACAAGACTGCTTAAGAACACAATATTATAACAGCCATAGTTCAATCAGAAAGAAGATAGAAGGACCTGACAATCATAACTTCTGCAAATTATCACCATCATAAGCAGAAGTTTATTAAGAGCAGATCCAGTGAAAAGACAAGAAGTTGTTCTTTATACATCCATCATAAGAATTCTGAAAATAGAATTCCTACAACCTTCCTCTTTTTCTTTCTCCTTCTATTTCTCTTCTGTAAAAGAGTTTTGTTAATCCCTCTTCAAAGGATTCAGTGGTTCAAGATCTCCTTATCAAAAGATCTGGTGGTTCAAGATCTCCTTATCAAAAGATCTGGTGGTTCATGATCTCCTTGTCAAAAGATCAGTGGTTCTAAGAATCTCCTTACCAAAAGACTCAGGCACTGTGGTGCATCCCTACCAGGTGGTAGAAGATGGGAGTACCCACATTTTGGGGAACCTCTATAAAAATCTGTGTCTTCTGGTTGGATAATTTTCTTTGATGTCCCTCATAGTTAGTTTACATTATTATTTTCTGCTTTATATTCCAGCACTATTTTATTCTGTCTGTGATCTTGATTGTGCATAAATCCTTAGATTAGTTTATTATATTCACAGTTAGAATTGGAATAATTTTTAAATCTCTATTCACCCCCCCCCCTTTAGAGGATTTTCAGAGGCACATTGTGCACTTTCATAACTGATACTTACCTGTCCTGTGGAAGAACTTGACTGAGGATTTTGAGCAAAGGACTGACCCTTGATTGCAGTACAGAGGTCCCACCACACACCCAAAATATTTTGGAGAGCTTTCCCTCCAAAACCAATGCTAAATTATGCACCTTTGGAGGGCACTAGGAGCCAACCAAAAATAACCAGAGGAGGAGAAAGCCCAAAGATCGGATCCCCTCCAAAGGTGCTTTTAAGGGTCTATTTATAGATTCTATAGTTTGGTCGGCAAATAGCGTCATTCCGCCCTTGGGTTTTACTAAACGCACACCAAACTGGTCTGCTAACAGCCAAACTCCGCTATTTAAGATGGTTATTGGCAGTCAGGCCTGAATAAACATGAATAAAATATTTCACCAAAAACCTTCGGGTCTGACGAAGCTGGTTCGCCTCCTCCCCTGTGACCTTCCTAGGCGAATGCGAGTGAACTTCTGAGGCGGACCCAAACGACAAGCCCCTGCTCGCCTCGCCAATGCTAGGCGCACCCCAAAGCGGCGAGCGACCACTAGCGACGCCCTCGCATTCCGCTTATCGCAAGGAGGTGGGCCTTGCATTTCCCGCCTTTGCGACCCGCTCGTCCTGATGCGGCGTGCCCTCGCTCGCTTCACCTATGCCCAAATCTCAATTTACCCCTCGGCGAACACGAGGTTGTACACAATCCTCGCACTTCGCGAGATTATCCTAAGCTTGTAAAGAAACATCCAACCCTTAGTGTTCGTCGGCTGGCTGCTGACCTGGCAGGAGTCTTTTGGCGGGCCCCACCCCTAGCGCTATAAATACCACCATTCACGAGTGAAGGGTACCCTCTTGACCCATTCACTCTCTTTTGTCGCTGATTACTGTAGCTACCAAAAATGCCTCTTTCAGAAGAAGCCCAAGCTCTCCTGGATGCGTCGAGGGAAAAGAGACGGTCATTCATCGTTGAGCTCGCGCCTTAGATCGGCCGGCGGGCCCATGCGGCTCCCCCAAAGCCCAAAAAAGCGAAGACGGTCAGGCGACACCCAGGGGAAGATGGGTCCTCTCTCCCGGACCCGTCACCTAACGTCGGGCTCGCCCAGTAGGTATTCATGCTGATAGGTCTTGATCTCTGAAAATAAGTTAACATCTTTTTCTCCTTGCTCACAGAATGCGTCTCTCGAGGGAGTCGCCGTTGGCGAGGACCTGGCGGACGCTCGCCCTCAAACCCCTGGGAGGGCCGGTTCGGCGGCCATAGACACTGATCTCGCCGCCCTGCATGACTCCTCACCGCGATCCGGTGAGCTACCCGCCTTCCTCCCAGCTAACTGGCTCTCCTTAGCCATTGACTTTCCTCCGCTGTCGCCTCTTGCAGCCACCCTCCTCACGACGCCCAAAAGACGCAATTCTCTATCAGGATCATCAGTCCCGCTGGATGTGACACCACAACCCCAAGCCTATGCCCTCTAGGCGAGGAGAGTCCTGACGGCTTGCCACTCGCCACCCTCCAGAATGCCAGTAATGCGCTGCACCCCCTTGGCCCGGGGAAGTCAGTGACGCTTACTTACACTAAGGCCTTCCAGGGGCAGCCGAGCTCCTCCCGTCAGCCTCACAGAAAGGGGTTTATCCCCTCACCAGGTTGATTAGCTCACCAATCACTTGCACTTCTCCTTCATTAGACTGATATACTTACTTGCAGGTGCCCGCAAGATCCTTCCTGCTAACCCTGATTTTGGGGAGTTAGAGCTCTTCCCCCACCCCCCCCCCCCCCCGCCTTCGTCGGACAAGATCGCCAAATTCTTGGGCGATCCCCACGAGCCAGAGGTGCTGAAGAGGTGGACTGCCAAGGTGCTCCAGAAGTACGGCCTCATGCTGCAGGATCTTCAATACCAGGCGCGGGAGGACAGGGCGTCCTCTGAGGACCGGCTCGCCTCCCTCGAGGATGACTACCTGCGACTCCTTGCCGAGCAGTGGCTGGATGCTTGCAGCGATGTCACTTCCATGGTGGTGCACCTTTCACGGGCAGTGGATCAGGTGTGCTTGCTGCAGCGCGAGCTCCGTGTTGTTCGCGCCTACCATTACCCTCGCATGCTGCCGAGCTCGGGGGTGCGAGGCCGAGGCTGATGGAGGTGGATCTAGTATTGATCCCGCTCGTGCTCTCACCCACTCAGCGACCCTTGCAATGTATTTTTTTTATTTGATGAACAATCTGTGAACAATATTATAATTATTATCTTGGTATTTCTTTTCCCTTAACGGGGCTTTCGCCCGCTTTTACTCGCGCTGTGATGATACTGCCTGTGTTGCGCTCGCTTGCTTTTCCATTCTTTCTTCATGCTCTCGCACGTGATTTATATTAGGCTCACCTCGCTTATAGCGTGCTCGTGCTGCCTTATTGTTGCGAGTGGGTGATGAAGAGAGGCCGGCTTGATGGTCGAGGTGTATCGCAAATGAGATTCTGCTAACCGCACCTTCGCAGCTTCGACTCCTTCCCGCCATTTCTGTTTTTCTATAAATAGTTCCCGTCGGCACGCCCAACTACCACATATATCACTTTAGCCCTCTGCTTCCTTCATTCTCGAGACCTCACACCTCGCTTCTCATGCTCACGTTTGCCTCTTTAGTGCTTGCCAATGCCTTTCAAATGGGTGGTGATGGTGATGCTTGATGAGTTAGATTGGATTTTGTCTGTGTTTGCACAACCTTTATGTGATGAGATTAGAATTAGGAGGATTTTTTCGAGGAGTTTCATAAGTACTCCTACTTTGAGAAACTAACCGATATCCTATCGAAAGATAGAAGTAACAGCCTTTTCTTCTTTCGAAGTATTGATGATTACGCCCCGGCTATGACGTCGAATTCTATTGATTTTTAGATAGCAAAGGAGAGTCTTGTAAGTTTTGGTTTTGAAAAGCTTTTGTTTAATTTATATCCAAACTAATCCTATGATAAAGGCAAGTATACATTATCGCGTGTAGTACAAGATATTTTGGTTTAGAAAATATCGAGGTCGTATATTTCCGCGGATCCTGTTGATTACTTCTACTTATAAGGAATGAACTATTATTTTATCAGAGTAATATTTTGAGTTGGTTTTATAAGGAATGATAATATGCGTATAACTAGAGTTCTAAACGATGATGAAGATAGCGCCTGATGTCGAATTATCTTGAGACAAAAATAGTCTTTTTTAAGTAAAAGATATGACTTTTCAAAATATTAAAACAGCTTGGCCGTGGAGGTTCCATAAGTATGAACGCACCTCTCTCGAGGGTACGCCCACCTGAGATTAAGAATATTCGATCGAACTCTCGTTCTTTAATCGGATCTCCTTAATACTCGTTTTATGTTGTGAACCCCTCTGTTCGGTTTTTATTCCCAATTCAGGAGACTTATCTCATCCTCTCTCGAGGGTAGAGCGCACTTCTCTTTACCCGTGAGCGATCAATCCATATGCACGAGCCTCTCGGTTAACTAGTGTATGGAAATGGAAATGAGAACCATACATCGACTATATGACCTCACTCGATGTTTTTCTCAGGTAAACCTTAAGCTCATTAATTAATTTTTAGAAAAGAGATGTTTTAATTTTTAGAAAACCATTTATTTGTCCCAATGATCTCCGACATCGTGCACTAAAGGAAATTAGCCACTCATCGGAATGGAGACGGCATAAGTAATTAGAAAAGACATGTTAATATTTTAAGCAAATATGAGCAGGAAAATTGAAAGACTTATAAAAATGAAGAAATAATATCCGTCCCAACCATCTTAATCAAGCGCTAAAAAGTACTTAGCCTCTCATCCGGGATGGGGGTGGTAATAAAGACTTGAAATAAAGCTAAGTTACAAAAAAGAAAATACTATCTCATACACACACGCGCTCTACTTGTAATAAAAAGACTGAATTGAAAGAAAAAGTTAAAAGAAAGCGATAAATAAAGCGTTAAAGAAAGCGATAAAATAATTTATGAAAGCTTTTAAATCTAAATTATGAAAGCAATAAATCTAAGTTATGAAAGAAATACAATTAATCTTATACACACACGCACTCTACTTGTAAATAAAAATTAAATTAAAAGAAAACAAATTCTATTCTCATACACACACACACACACACACACACACTTACATAAAATTAAAATGAAGATCCAAATGAGAAAAATAATATTTTATTTTCAAAACAAACATTACAACTAGGCTATGAAAGTAAAAATTACAAAAGAACTAAAACTTAAATGCATAAAAGAACTCACATACACTCAAAATAATTCAAAAAAAAACATAAAACACTCTCAAAATCTGGATGGAATTGCTTCAGCCGAGCCCCTTTATTTATAGGAAAAAATTTATTTTTACACGCCCCTAGGTCACGGGCGTGACCGAGGGGCGTTACCGAGGGGCATGACTTCTGCACGTGCTGGAAGGATAGGCTCAGCCGCCTTCTGGAAGCTTTTGAGTGGGAAAATGGCTACACACGACCGTGACTTGAGGTGTCACGGACGTGACCTTGGGTGGCACACATCTGGTTCAACTGGGGCGTGACGGCTGGCATGTACGCTGGCTTCTGGAAGGATTTGATGGGTCACGACCTTGGTTACGGGCGTGAATTTGCAAAAATCGATGGGAACTGGAGCCAATCGATGGGATGGGAGGTCGATCGACGGGACGAGAGGCCAATCGATGGGATGTGAAGTAGATCGCAGAGTACACGGGTGTGACCATGTAAATCGACGGGACAGCAAGCCGATCGACGGGACCAGAAGCCGATCGACGGGATGGGATGTCGATCGAGCTGAAAATTGGCATTTTAAGATTACACGCCCTTGGTCACGGGCGTGACTCAAGGTCACGGGCGTGACCCAGGGCGTGACTTTAACAAAGAATTGTCAAAATGCTAAAAAACAGAAAAAGCTATGTTAATAAGGAAAATAATAAAACAAGCAAGTTATTCATTAATTTATGTGAAATAAATACAATATTACTTAAAATTATACTAAAAACTATACTACAAATAAGTGTATTTTATTACTCATCAAATACCCACATACTTAAGCTTTTGCTATTCCAGAGCAAAAGTAAGAGAGATTCATACGGGATTAACATAAGTTCTAATTTTTTACTATCGTTTTATTTAATCATAAGAGACTGAAAAATAAAAATTCGGAGTATAAAGAGTTAAGTCTTAAATTATGCAATTGATTTAAGTAGAGAGAAATGTCTTAGCCAAAAGACTTCTTAATTAACCAAATAGCAAGCAAAATTGCAATCATTAGAAATGAGATTAGATCGAAATTATATGAACCTTTGTTTAAAGAAATGTGAAGGAAAAATATAAGTTACTAATTATGCTCTCAAATGATTTTTTGAATTAAAATTAGATACAATAAATTGGCTAAGGGAAAGAGGATGAAAGCTTTGGCAATAAGAAGAGTACTTGAATTAGGGGTGATGGTTTTTATCCTTCAACCCCTTCTTTTCAGTTTTCTTTGGTGCCCCCGTAGTTTACGAGGGAAAATTAAATTTTTGTTTTTATTAACCCAATGCTTATGTTTACGGAACGAAATCTTATTCTCATTGACATAAGATCTTTTAAAATTTTTTATTGGGTGTCTATGTTTATGAAATGAAGTCTTATTTCCATTGACATAAGATCTTTATCTTCTTTTATTATTTTTTTGTCAAGTTAAATTGGTGCATATAAGGGGTTTTCAAGAGAAATTCTAGAATAATAAAAAAAGTTTGAGAGCAACCTTAGTAATCTGAATATTCCTAGATTCCTAAAGACATAAAGTAGGGATAATTACGGTCTAAAGTTGTTTTGCCAACATAATACACATGCCTCTATTTTAGCTAGTAGAAGTAGTGCTTGAAAACAAAGCCTCTATTTAAATTAGAAACACAAGATATTCTTTAAAACTTAACCCCGAACGTTTAAATCTATCGATCTTAGATAAACAAACAAATAGTAAAACTAGCGATTATGAAAAACCACAAAATTGATATTCTCAAAACTAAATGTTTTAAGAATAGAAGTAAAGTAGGGGTTTTATTATTTTTTTGTGTTTTATGTTTTGTGTTATTTTGTTACTACTAAATATACTATATAGACGAAAAGTAGAAGCAAACATGTTTTTTATTTTTTATTTTGTTAAAAACAACAGGCATAAATTTACATAAAAAATACGAGATTTTGAAATAAACAAGCTTATATTTACATGAAGGAAAACATTATGATGTTATATTTACATTGGTTTGTTTTTTTGTGTTTTTTTTATTTTATTATTATAATTATTTTTTTTTTGAAAATTACGAGACACCCCCATACTTAAAACCCAACATTGTCCCCCAATATTGTAATTTAAGTATGAAGAAGGGAAAATGAAAGTGCAATATGTACAAAAAGAAAGAGGGAGCAAAAAGGCTTCCCTGAACTAAAGCTGGCGGGGCCGGAAGAAACCCTGCAAAAACACATAAAAATAAAAATAAAATATTAGATAAATATGGGGTGCCTCCCACGAGCGCTTTGTTTACCGTCGCGTATCTTGACTAAACTAAAGAACATGGATCATCGTTTGATAGGTAGTGTTGCAATGAGGGATTAACGTGCAGAGTAACTTCGTCGCCTCCCACCCGATTGAGGAGTAGACTATTATTGACATCAATTAGCGCACGGGAGGTGACGAGGAAGGAGCGCTCGAGGATGAGAGGCACCTCAGCGTCCTCCTCTATGTTGAGGATGACGAAGTCTACCGGGATGTGTACAACCCCTATTGGGTACTTTATCGAGTTATCCATGAGTTGGATACTCATCTTTGTCAGGTTTGGAACGCCTAGATCGAGTTTGTTTAAATGAGAAAAAGGCATCAAATTGATGCTGGCGCCCAAGTCCGCTAGAGCATACTTGATTAACAAATTTCTGAAGAGACACTGGATGGAGAACCGTCCCGGGTCATTCAGTTTTGTCGGCAATTTGTTAAGGAGAATAGCCAAGTATTCTACGTTATGGGAAACGCGCGAAACATCGGCGAGTTTCTTTTTATCAGAAAGTAATTCTTTAAGATATTTCACGTATTTCAGCATTTGGGAGAGTGCATCGCAGAAGGGAATATTTATTTTAATTTGTTTGAAAATTTGTAAAAAAAATTTGTATTGCTCATCTTTCCGCTCATTATTTAATTTTGAAGGATAAGGAAGAGGCGAGCAAGAAACATTCGGCACAATCGGAAGACTCGGTGATTTATCTATAGAGGGAGAGGGTGTAAGGGTCGGTTTCGAAATATGTACCTTAGGTTCAACCCAGTTTGGGGAGGTTACCTCCTTGCCACTGCGAAGATTTATAGCGTTGGCAGTTTCTCGGGGGTTCGGCTCCGTGTTCCCTGGTAGAGCTCCATATGGCCGCTCAGAGACCATCTTTGCAAGTTGTCCAACCTGATTTTCCAAGTTTTTAATCGATCTGGTAATATTTCGGATAGTTGACTCGGTGGACGCGACGAATTTAGCAAAAACGTCTTCGAGCGGAGAAGGTTTTGGAGGAGGAGGCTGGAATCCGTGCGGAAATCCTTGGGGAAATCCTTGCGGATTCACAATTGGGGGCCTCTGAGCGTTGTTTGGATTACTCCAGGAGAAGTTTGGGTGGTTCCTCCAACCCGGATTATAATTATTAATATACAGATTATTATTATGGTTGAAGAGGGGCCGAATAGGGTTGCCTAAGTAATCTACAACTTCGACAAAACTATTATTATTAATTGGAGGCCAAGCGGGAGCGGAGGAGTAAGCAGTCATCTTTGCCACTTGCTTACTTAACCTTTCGACTTGAGAGGCTAAGTGAGAAGTGGCATCCACTTCATATATCCCAGTTGGTTTGTTAGGGCGCGATCTATGTGTATTCCATTGATAGGCTTTCATGGCCATTTCTTCGAACAGAGCTTGAGCGGCCTCCGGGGTTTTGTTGTTTAACGTTCCCCTGGCGGCTACATCGATCATATGCCGCGTTGAGAAATTTAAGCCATTATAGAACGTCTAGACCTGCAGCTAGGACATCAATGCGTGATGAGGACACCTACGCAAGAACTCTTTAAAACGCTCTCAAGTCTCGTAAAGAGACTCAGAATCAAATTGAATGAAAGAGGTGATATCTGTGCATAATTGAGCGGTTTTGGACGGGGGAAAATACTTTGTTAGAAATTTCTCCGTCAATTGGGTTCACGTAGTTATGGATCCTCTGGGGAGAGAACTTAACCACGCCTTGGCCTTTGTCCACTGCGAAAATGGAAATAAGTGTAGACGAATAGCGTCATTAGTAACACCATTAATCTTAAAAGTGTCGCAAATTTCCAAAAAATTAGAATGGTGTATATTTGGATCCTCGTTCGGCAAACCGTCAAATTGGACTGACTGTTGTACCATTTGAATGATGCTAGATTTTATTTCAAAATTATTATTAGCCACTGTTGGGCGTGTAATACTCGATCCGGTATCTTTCAAATTCGGCATGTCATAATATGTCATGGTCAGTGGCGGGGCCGCATCTGGAATTGGATCGGTCATAGCTTCAGTGTAAGTATCTCTGATAGACTCTTGGGGAAACTCAAGTAAGTTTTGATCACGAAATTGGAGGCGCTCACGAAGGGTGCACTCGATTTTGGGGTCAAAATGAATGTTCGAATCGTCCGAGGAATATCCTCGGGTCATATACTAATAATAAAAATTATATATTTTTTTGTTTTGGCCTTTTCTATATTTTTTTCTTTGTTTTTTTGTAAATATAGATATAATAAAATTAATAGTGATTTCTTTTTCAAAATAACAACAATGTTCCCGGCAACGACGCCAAAAACTTGGTGAGTTAGATTGGATTTTGTCTGTGTTTGCACAACTTTTATGTGATGATCTTAGAATTAGGCGGATGTTTTCGAGGAGTTTCGCAAGTACTCCTACTTTGAGAAACTAATCGATATCCTATCGAAAGATATAAGTAACGGTCTTTTCTTCTTTCGAAGTATTGACGATTACGCCCCGGCTATGACGCCAAATTCTATTGATTTTTAAATAGCAAAGGAGAGCTTTGCAAGTTTTAGTTTTGAAAAGCTTTTGTTTAATTTATATCCAAACTAATCATATGATAAAGGCAAGTATACCTTATCGCGTGTAGTACATGATATTTTGGTTTAGAAAATATCGAGGTCGTATATTTCCACGGATCCTATTGATTACTTCTACTTATAAGGAACGAACTATTATTTTATGGGAGTAATATTTTGAATTAGTTTTATAAGGAACGATAATATGCGTATAACTAGAGTTCTAAACGATGATAAGATAGCGTCCGATGTCGAATTACCTTGAGACGAAAATAAATTTTTTTTAAAGTAAAAGATATGACTTTTCAAAATATTAAAATGGCTTGGCCGTGGGGTTCCATAAGTATGAACGCACCTCTCTCGAGGGTACGCCCACCTGAGTTTAAGAATATTCTACCGAACTCTCGTTTTTTAATCGAATCTCCTTAATACTCGTTTTATGTTGTGAACCCCTCTATTGAGTTTTTATTCCCAATTCGGGAGACTTACCTCATCCTCTCTCGAGGGTAGAGCGCACTTCTCTTTACCCGTGAGTGATCAATCCATACGCACAAGCCTCTCGGCTAACTAGTGTATGGAAACGGAAATGAGAACCATGCATCGACTATATGGCCTCACTCGACGTTTTTCTCAGGTAAACCTTAAGCTCGTTAAATAATTGTTAGAAAAGAGATGTTTTAATTTTTAGAAAATCATTTATTTGTCCCATTGCTCTTCGACATCGTGCACTAAAGGAAATTTGCCACTCATCAGAATGGAGACGGCATAAGTAATTAGAAAAGACATGTTAAAATTTTAAGCGGATATGGGCGTGAAAATTGAAAGACTAATAAAAATGCAGAAATAATATCCGTCGTAACAAAGACTTGAAATAAAGCTAAGTTACAAAAAAGAAAATATTATCTCATGAACACCCGCACTCTACTTGTAATAAAAAGACTGAATCGAAAGAAAACGTTAAAAGAAAGCGATAAACTATTTTATGAAAGCTTTTAAATCTAAATTATGAAAGAAATAAATCTAAGTTATGAAAGCAATAAAATTAATCTCATACACACACAGACTCTACTTGTAATTAAAAGCTAAATTAAAAGAAAATAAAATATATTCTCATACACACACACACACTTACATAAAATTAAAATGAAGATCTGAATGAGAAAAACAACATTTTATTTTCAAAACAAACATTACAACTAGGCTATGAAAGTAAAAATTATAAAAGAACTAAAACTTAAATGCATAAAAGAACTCACATACACTCAAAAAAAATTCAAAAAAACATAAAATACTATCAAAATCTAGATGGAATTGCTTCAGTCGAGCCCCTCTATTTATAGGAAAAAAATTTATTTTTACACGCCCTCGGTCACGGGCGTGACCGAGGGGCGTGACTTCTGCGCGTGTTGGAAGGATAGGCTCAGCCTCCTTCTGAAAGCTTTTGACAGGGAAAATGGTTGCACACGGCCGTGACTTGAGGTGTCACGGGCGTGACCTTGAGCGACACACATCTGGTTCAACTGGGGCGTGACGGCTGACGTGTACACTAGCTTCTGGAAGGATTTGATGGGTCACGGCCTTGGTCACGTGCGTGACTTTGTAAAAATCAACGGGACCCGGAGCCAATCGACGGGACGGGAGGTCGATCGACGGGATGAGAGGCCGATCGACGAGACATGAAGTTGATCGCAGAGTACACGGGCGTGACCATGTAAATCGATGGGACAACAAGCCGATCGACGGGACCAGAAGTCGATCAATGGGACATGATGTCGATCGAGCTGAAAATTGGCATTTTAAGATTACACGCCCTTGGTCATGGGTGTGACTCAAGGTCACGGGCATGACCCAGGGCGTGACTTTAACAAAAAGTTGCCAAAATGCTGAAAAACAGAAAAAAAAACTAAGTTAGTTAGGAAAATAATAAAACAAGCAAGTTATTCATTAATTTACATAAAATAATTACAATATTATTTAAAATTATACTAAAAACTATACTAAAAATACATGTATTTTATTACTCAACAATATTGAAGGCCGAGCCAAGTGCGCTTGGACCTTCTCGGACCACTCCTTCTTCAATTGCTCGCTCTCCGAGAGCGAATACCATGATGTGTCCGCCCATTACGTCTCGCCCGGGTACTCCGCTCGCCGGCCATCGAATACGGAGGCCATCAATGACCTCTCGTCTGATGAGCTCGCCATCTCCAAAGCCCACTTCATCGTTGGCCTGCGGCTACCTCTGTGGCCGGAGGCTCGCCAAGTATTTAATTGTGTTATGGTTTTCCTTCTCGCATTCGCGCTGATTTCTTAACCTCGTGGTCGTGGGTTTGCCAGGTACTCAAATACTTTGGCGTGATACCAGGTCAGCTGACCCCCAACTCAATCGTTGTCATTGTCGCCTTCGCTGCTACCTGAGGAAGGAGCGGATCGAGTTCAACTTGGCGGTCTTCCGCAAGCTGTTCTTCTTCCGAGCATACAAGGATGGGACCGCCTACTTCGTGAGCCAACATGCCAGGGTTTGCGATTCGGTCAACAAGAGCAACCACTGGCTCCAGAAGTTTGATTTCATGAAGGGGCCTTTCGGCAACATCCCCTTCTTGCCCATCCAGCATGATGAGGCGACCTACCGTCCCCCAACTCTTGGCGGCCACGATGTCGAGCTCTTCAAATTCTTTGCTACCAAGAACTTTGAGGTCACATATCTTCGACAGAACGTCGACTCGCTACTCCCCGTGCCGCCTGGAGTAGGTACTACTCGTGCTCACCCCCACCTTTTTTATTCCATCTTCTTTCGCTAGCTAACCCCAAATTACTTATGGATCATTCACAGGAGAGCAGGATCTTCCACTCCACCCTCCTTACGCGAGTGCCAGGGCTATCCTCCCAAGCCCCGTGCTTGCTAATGCGTCTGCAACCGCTTGCCGAGACACCCCAAGAACTTCCGCGCCCCCAGCAAGAAATGGTCCAAACCCCCAAGCCTCGGGGTGCCTTCTTCGCAGCCGGATCCCAAGAAGAAGAAGCCAACCCATGGTAAGGGAAAAGAGGTTCTTGGGGGGCCATCGGGAGAGATTCCTTCGGCGAGCATGGCTGCTGATAAGGAGACCAACGAAGGCCCTGAAGAGGTCGCCGGTACCTCAGGCTTGCCCACGCTGGTGAGCCATTGAAACTTCGGACTCGGCAAGAAGCACTGGGGCGAGGCCAACGATGCTCTGCTGTGCTGGGATGAAGTGGCCAACAAGGCCTCCGTGTCTACCCTCCTTCCCTCCTGGGTAGAGCAGGAGATCATCGGCAGCCAGGCCTTCGCGTTCCATTTCGGGCTCTACGGCCGGGAGGACGCTGCTAACTTTGATAAATTGACGACACAGGCGCTTTCCCATGAGAGCGCGCGAGCCCAACTCTGTGAATTTGAGCTCGCGCACATGATGGGTCGGCGCTGCTTCCAGCTAGAAAGGAATTTGGAAGAGCTCAGGCGCGAGATAAAGGCTGTTATGGATAAGATCGCGAGCCTTAAGGAGAAGCAGAATATTTCAGATAGCCTCCTCCCCAGTCTTCAGGGCGGGATGGTAAGTTGTTAAAGAACTCATCCCCTCCCCCCTTATTCGTTGCTTCTTTTGTCTAACTTACCCTTTCCCTCGCAGGATGCCGAGACCGCCAATCAACTTCTCACCCGCACCTCTAACTTGGAGAAGGAGAACCTTGGGTTAAAGGCCCTAAACAACAAGCTAATATGGGCCACTCTTCCCCCGCCTCCTCACTGCAACAAAACTCAGACGTACTCAGAGCGCGAGCTGGAAGAGACGATGCTGAAGAACGCGGTCGCGGCGGCAAATCACATCTTCCACAACTTGTAGGGGCAGGCTTTCTGATCAATAATGTCGCGAGGCTGACCGTCAAGGAGGTTTTCCCAGAGCTATTCCTCCCGCTTCCTGAGTTTGACGATGGCAAAAGTGAGTGATCCGAAGACCACTCTTAGGGTTTGCATAGATTTCACTTGTATTTTGATTTTTTGCTGGCGAGATCGACGCGACCTTTGTAATAGTTAATGAAATGAAATGAATTTTTTACTTAGCCAACTTTTCTGCGCTTTTGTACCTTTTACACGTCGGCACTCGCGCAACGCTTACTCGTACTCGCGCAACACTTACTCGCACTCGCGCAGCACTCACTGGTTGGGACTCGATAAGCGTGCGCTTCAAGCTCACCTATCCTGAGATGTGAGGGATGCTTCACTTACCCCATCTCGTATTCGCTCTGCCTTGCCCCATTTCTCTTAATCATTCAGCATGCATTTGGATCCGTAGGCCCCAGGCTCGCTCATCTGTATATGCCAGGCAGTAGCATGCCGATGGGGTTGACTAGGTCTTGTGAGCGGAACCCTGCCATGCAGGAGACTTCGCAGCCCGCAACTCTGCAAGCCCTTGTGGGATGAGCCTCATGCCTCCTCGCCACTCCTGGATAGGGGGTCCTAGTAGTGAAACTTTCCCGAGTCTAACTTCTCGCTTATTCATGTCAGCCTCTCCAGAGATCGATATGACCCACCGGCTAATGAGATCCTGGTAGCAGAATCATCCGGGGCAATCTAGCTCAACCTTTATCTTGCCAGCCTCTCCAACGATTGACCTGACCCACTGACTAATGAGAGCCCAACATCGAAATCATCTGGGGCAATCCAGCTCAACCTTTACCTTGCCAGCCTCTCTAGAGATTGACCTGACCCACCAGCTAATAAGAGCCCAACACAGGAATCATCCGGGGTAATCCAGCACAACCTTTACCTTGCCAGCCTCTCCAGAGATTGACCTGACCCACCGGCTAATGAGAGCCCGGCAGCGGAATGATTTGGGGCAATCCAACACAACCTTTACCTTTCCAGCCCCTCCATAGATCGACTTGACCCACTGGCTAATGAGAGCCCGACAGCGGAATCATCCAGGGCAATCCAACTCAACCTTTATCTTGTCAGCCTCTATAGAGATCGACCTGACCCACCGGCTAATGAGAGCCTGACAGCGGAATCATCCAGGGCAATCCAACACAACCTTTATCTTGCCAGTCTCTCCAGAGATCCACCTAACCTATCGACTAATGAGAGCCCAACAGCGGAATCATCCGGGGCAATCCCTCACAACCTTTGCCTTGCCAGCCTCTTTAGAGATCGACCTTACCCATCGGCTAATGAGAGCCCGATTGCAGAATCATCTAGGGCAATCCAGCACAACCTTTACCTTGTCAGCCTCTCCAGAGACCAACTTGACCCACCGACTAATGAGAGCCCGACAGCGAAATCATCCGTGGCAATCCAACCTAACTATTGCCTTGCTAGCCTCTCCAGAGATCAACCCGACCCACCGGCTAATGAGAGCCCGACGGCGAAATCATCTGAGGCAATCCAGCACAACCTTTACCTTGCCAGCCTCTCCAAAGATAGACCCGACCCACCAGCTAATGAGAGCCCGACAACGGAATCATCCGGGGCAATCCAGCACAACATTTACTTTGCCATCCTTTCCAGAGATCAACCTGACTCACCGACTAATGAGAGCCCGACATCGGAATGATCCGGGGCAATCCAGCCTAACCTTTACCTTGCCAGCCTCTCCAGAGATCAACCTGACCCACCAGCTAATGAGAGCCCGACAGAGGAATCATCAGGGGCAATCCAGCACAACCTTTACATTGTCAGCCTCTCTAGAGGTCGACCTGACACACCAGCCAATGAGAGCCCAACAACAGAATCATCTGGGGCAATCAAGCACAACCTTTACCATGCCATCCTCTCTAGAGATCGACCTGACCCACCAGCTAATGAGAGCACGACAGCAGAATCATCCGGGGCAATCCAGCTCAACTTTTACCTTGCAGCCTCTCTAGAGATCAACCTGACCCACCGGCTAAAGAGAGCCCGACAGCGGAATCATCCAGGGCAATCCAGCCTAACCTTTACCTTGCCAGCCTCTCCAGAGATCAACTTGACTGACAAGTTAATGAGAGCCTGGCAGCGGAATTATCCAGGGCAATCCAGCTCAACATTTTCCTTGCACATCATATGGACCTACAATAGAAGAGTCGTGAGCAACAATATTAGTTTATATCAATATATTATAAAATAACACCAGCTTGCAGAATGGACTTCCTCCACTCGCCTCTCTCGCCTACTCCACTCACCCCACGAGCTCACTAATCGGGCCCACACCCACCAGGCTCACGCTCGCTGGGCTGGGGAAAAGCTCTCGCCGCGCGAGGTCTCCTCCCGGTGCCTCGCTAGCCTTCTCCCTATCTGACCTCTGTCCTGGGGCACTCTCGCCTACCTCCACTGGCGGGGTGACCTGGGACGTGGGGGTCGAGAATTTGCCTCACACCACGACGGAGGCGGGGTTGATCATCTTGATCACCTCCCTCTTGAAATATGTCAGCATCCCAATCATTGCTGGCGAGTCCGGTGGTGGTGAGACGTCGTGGCCGATACCTCGCTCATCCTCTCCAGCCATGCCACTTCTTTGGGACTTTCTTGCATCAGCCGCATTCCATGCTCTCCACACCAAAAATGTTGAAACGGTCAACCAGTCTCTAGAGGAGTTCAGACTCAAAAGATGCGGGCAGCTGATACTTACTTATCCCGTGGAAGAACTTGACTGAGGATTTTGAGCTAAAGACTGACCCTTGGTTGCAGCGCGGAGGTCCCACCACATACCCAAAAGATCTTAGAAAGCTTTCCCTCCCAAACCAATGTTGAACTGGGCAGCTTTGGAGGGCACTAGGAGCCAACCAAAACTAACCAGAGGAGGAGAAAGCCCAAAGATCGGATCCCCTCCAAAGGAGCCCTTAAGGGTCTATTTATAGATTCTCTAGTTTGGTCTACAAATAGCGTCATTCCGCCTTTGGGTTTTACTAAATGCACCCCAAACTGGTCTGCTAACAGCCAAACTCCATTGTTTGAGATGGCTATTGGCATAAATGCCTGAATAAACATGAATAAAATATTGCACCAAAAACCTCCGGGGTCTGACGAAGTTGGCTCGCCTCCTCCCCTGCGACCTTCCTAGGTGAGTGCGAGCAAACTCCTGAGGCGGACCCAAACGGCAAGCCCCCGCTCTCCTTGCCAATGTTAGGTGCACCCCAAAGTGGTGAGCGGCCAATAGCCTCTCCCTCGCATCCCGCTTATCGCAAGGAGGTGAGCCTAGCTCGCCCCGCCTTCGCGGCCCACTCATCGCGATGCGGAGAGCCCTCGCTCGCTTGACCTATGCCTGAATCTCAATTTACCCCTCGACGAGCACAGGGTTTTACAACAACCTACTTTTGTGAGAAGCATACTATAGTATTTAATCTGAGATATTTTAATAAATACTGTCAACGCATTTGAATAAACTCAATTAAGTTTAAAAAGCATAAAACCCTTATTCACCCCCCCCCCTCTAAGGGCGCCTACAGATCCAACAGGTTGTTTCCCTCTCGTGGCTCTCACTTCTCTCATCTCCAAGAATTCTTAGCAGGTGGTTGTCGCATGACATTCCTCTTGGTGGAAGTAACGGTAGAGCAACACCATCCTCCCCCTTCCTGCCCCTCGGTGATTCCTCCTTCCTCTTCTTCCTCCTCGGCCGACCGCCATGACTTGCTATGGAGGTGGATGGAATGACCTCAAACCCAGTCTCCACCCCGGAGGGTTGAACCATCCTTGCCCTGCTTGAAATCCCCCCCCCCCCCGAAAGGGCCCTCCGCACTGGACAAAACCTCTTCCCTGACCCTGAGGGGTCCTCCCACCGGCCTCCAGATTAGTTGGTTGATCGGCGGCAGAAACCTACCTCCCGGCTCCTGCCCCTGGAGTGTCCTTGGAACCCCTGCCTCTTCGGCTCTTTCCTTCATCTCACCTCCTGCTGCTGGGATCCTCCTGGCAACTTCGTCTTGCTTTCTCTTATCTTGGTCAACTTTGACACGAATGCGAGATTCGTAGCCTCGTGCTCGATCTCCTGCCCCGCTCGGTCGATCAGCTCCTCAAAGGACAGAGGGGGGACCGGGCTATCTCCATTCTGAACAACCCCTGATGCAGCCCAATGGTGAGGGCAAGATGCAAGGTGTGCCCGGGCACTTCCTGGTGTTGGAGCTTGTGTTCCACATCTCTTAGTTTGAGAATAACAAATTATACTATGTATTTGATCTTGCTTGTGTTTATAGTGTGTAGGTACTATAGTTAAATAACCTCATGGACAGGATGTTGATTGATGATGATTCTCGAAATAGAGAGCTAACGCCCCGCGTTACTAGTTAACTCCCCGCGTTAACTACTCATCGAGTGGGGATGTCGTCGAGAAGAGAATAACGTAGAGAAGAAATAGCGTCGAGAAGCCAGAGACAACGTCAGTGTTGGAGCTAACACAGGCGTTGTGTAATGACCCGAAAGCCAACGTCCGATCGGGACAACGTCCACCGATGTAGCCTCAACTGGCCTCGATACCGGGCTGCAGCGCCCAAGCACCCCAACCCCTCTCCAGCCCACTAGCGGGTTGTTGGTGGCCACAACCTCCCTTTGATGAGGCAAACTCGATAGTCAAGCATGCACCACGGGGACTTCCCAGGAGGTCACCTCCATAGTTAAGCGTACTCAGGCTGGAGTAGTATTGGGATGGGTGACCTCCAGGGAAGTCCCTGTGGTGCATGCTTGACTATCGAGTTTGCCTCATCAAAGGGAGGCTGTGGCCACCAACAACCCGCTAGTGGGTTGGAGAGGGGTTGGGGTGCTTGGCCTGCAGTACGGCAACGATGCCAGCTGGGTCCCGATGGAGCTCTCGGTGGACGTTGACCCGATTGGAGTCGGGCCTGGGTCGTTACACGTTGAGTCCATGATCTGCCATAATCTCGATGGTTGCACGAACTCAGCCACGGCTGTACATGATCACTAACGTTGGCATTAACACTTAACGAGCTCTCGTGCCTATTTAAAGAGCTGATTTTGTTGTTTAAAGGTGCTGATCATATACGTTCATTCCAAACTTCAGAGAGAGCATTTCATCCCTGAATTCAGAGAGTACTTCCAACAACACCATTGGGAAGAAGAGTGAGAAGGAGATTTCCAACGGTCAAACTTGAATAAGGACGCTCGCTTCAACTCCGATGATGGTCATTGCATGTCTTCAACATCTCCTTCAGATCTCTTCATTATAGGGAGTCTTTATTCTGAATTTATTTTTATCTTTTCCTTATCTTATTGTAACAGTAGTGAATTCGCCATCTTGCGTGTGGCGACTACGTCGGGTTCGGTTTAGGGGGTAATTCGCCACCTTGTGTATGGCGACTAGGTCAATGGTAGATCTAGGGGGTGGCTAGAGGCCTCATTTGGAGAAAGATAGGCTATAGTCAACCGGTCCTTAGGAGAAGGACCGGTGAAGGAACACAAAGTGATTTTTATATTGTCACTTTTAATTTCAAGTGTTATTGAAATTTTATCTTTGAAATATAATATCCATTTTTATTATCTGTGATTTTCTGGAATTATTTTTCATTTAAGTTTTCATAAGCAAAATCACTTTGACATAATTCAGTGAAGTATATTTTTTCTGGAGAGCTAACGCCCAGCGTTAACTCTTAACGCATGCGTTAGCAACAGTAATAAAAAAGTTTCATTTTTCTGAAACTCTCTCTGTTTTACTGAAAATTTATAAACTCCTTATTCACCCCCCCCCCCCCCTCTAAGGGTGCCATAAGATCCAACATTTGATATCAGAGCGAGGATTCTACAAAACGGTTTTACCGTCGGGAGTAATGATGCATAATGATCACGCGTTTGTAGAGGGTCAAGGGATTAGTCGACCACTTATATTCACGGGCATGGACTATAACTATTGGAAAACGCGTATGAATTGTTTTCTAATTGCACTAGATATCGAAGTCTTGTACATGGTAGAGACGAGTTATACTCCACTAACATTTGTCATTGGTAGTGTAACAATGGATAAACCAAAAGATAAATGAGATGATAATGATAAGTTAAAATATAAAAATAACGCAAAAGCAATGAACGCTTTATTCTGTGCATCAGATAGAACTGAGTTTAATAGAGTATGTGCATGTGAAACTGCGTATGAAATTTGGAATTTATTAGAAGTTACTCATGAAGGTACCTCGCAGGTGAAGGACTCCAAACTGTTCCAACTCGAGTCAGAATTTGAAAAGTTCAGAATGGAGGTGGATGAAGACATTGATACGATGTACACAAGATTTACAAAGATCGTCAAGAATTCCAAAGTCCTTGGAAAGAACTTTTCCAATGGAGATTTAGTTAGAAAAATTTTAAGATCACTTCCCCCGAAGTTCAATCCGAATGTGACCACCATCTTGGAATCTCATGATCTTAAGACTCTTCGACTAGAGAGTTTAATTAGAAACTTGAAAACACATGAAGTGGAACTAAAAATCCAACAACAAGAGTACAATGTGGAGCCAAAGAAGAAGGCTTTGGCATTAAAATCAAAGAAGGAGGTTGATAGTGATGCTGATATTGATGAAGAGGATGAGGAAAGCCTTTTTGTAAGAAAGTTCAAAAGATTCATGAAGAATCCGGAAAAGAGAAACACGTTCCGGAAATACTTCATCAAGAAGGGATCTTCATCAAAGAAAGGAAAAGGTAGTGATGACGACAATGAAGAATTACCACCACCAGAGTGCTACTATTGTAGAAGGACAGGTCATATCCGGAGCCAGTGCCTGAAATATCTGAAAGAGCAAAAAAAAAAGAGGCACAAGGGCAATGAGAAAAAGAAGGTTCTAAAAGCGGCTACATGGGATGACTCCTCCTCCGAGGATTCAAGCAGCTCATCCACTAGCAATGAAGAAGAGACAAACATGTGCCTTATGGGAAAAAACAACAAGCCATCCGACGACGAGTGCAGTGTCCAAAGCGACACTGAGCTAACTCCTCCCTCATATGATGATTTATATTCTAAGTATTTATAAATTTGCAAATATTTTGATAAAAGTTTAAAAGATATTGATCTTCTAAAAATGCAAAATAAACTTTTGTTAAAAGAAAACAAAAAATTATCTAAACTATTAGGGAAAAAGAATGTATCTTGTCAAGAGTGCAATCACTCATTGGCAAGAGAGAAAGAACTTGAAGAAGCTCTTTCTAAATCTCACTCCAATATCGAAATTCTTACTAAGGAGAAGGGAGATTTAGAAAGAACTTTAAAAACCTCTCTTTCTCAAATAGAAGAAGGAAAGAAAAGTTTTGTGAATCGGTGTGTTATGTTAGTAACGAAAAACACCGCTCTCAAAGCTCGTATTCATGATTTAAATATGGCTATTAAAAAATTTGGAGTTTGACAAAGATCTCTAGACATGATCTTGGCCAACCAATGCCATGGTAGTGCCAAATATGGCCTTGGAAATGTTACTGGGAGCTATCGCCCAGCGTTAACTCTTAACGCCAACGTTAACTCTTAACGCTGGCGTTAGAAATAATTCCAAAAATTTTATTTCTGTTAATAAAAAATCATTTCAAAATTCAAATGTTATCTCATCTTCCTGCAAGAGTTTATCCAAAACTCAGAAAAGAGTTTCATCCCCTTTTATATCGTGTGCCAAATGTCATTTATTTGGAGACACCTCAAACTCATGTAGGAAAAAGGGTCGTAGTGATATAAAGCAAATCTGGGTGCCTAAGGTTTCCACCTATTCTATGGGAGGGACCTCTTGGGTATCCGGATCTTTACTATAATCTCTTTTTTAGGTATGTTGACAGGCTAAAGACATGTGGTATTTGGACTTGGGATGCTCCAAACACATGACGGGCAACAAAACAAAGTTTCTTAGTCTTGAGATGAAGAAAGGAGGGTTGGTAACATTTGGAGATAACGGAAAAGGAAGGATCATGGGCATTGACACAGTGAGTAATAAATCTTTCTCAATCTCAAATGTTTTATTTGTAGATGGTTTGAAACATAATTTAATATCAATTAGTCAATTATGTGATAAGGGTTTAAATATATTATTTGAATCATCTACACATTTTTGCAAAATCATAAATTCTAAAACAAATGATGTCGTACTCACCGCACCTAGAATTCATAATGTTTATATGATTGCCTTTAATGTTCTTTCACAATCATCTTTAGAATGCTTTAATTCTAAGAACGATGAATTGGAACTTTGGCATAAGCGTCTTGGTCACTCTAGCACCAAGCTTATTTTGAAATTATCCAAAGAAAAATTAATTAAAGGTTTACGTATGCTTAATGATAATTTATCTTCTCTTTGTACGCCTTGTCAAAAAGGAAAGTTTTCAAAAAATACTTTTAAAAGCAAAAAATATAATTTCTACTTCTAGACCACTTCAGTTAATTCATATGGATTTATTTGGACCGGTTAGCACTTCTAGTCTAGGAGGTAGAAAATATACTTTTGTAATAATTGATGATTATTTTAGATTTTGTTAGACTTTATTTCTATCTTCCAAATCCGATGCATTTCTTGAATTTAGTAAAATATAAATTCATGTTCAAAATGAACATGATTTAAAAATTAAATGCATATGCTTGGATCATGGAGGAGAATTTGAAAATGATAAAATTTCTTCTTTTTGTAATGATTTAGGAATTAAACATGAATTTTCCGCTCCTCGCACACCACAATAAAATGGTGTAGTGGAGAGAAAAAGTAGAACCCTTCAAGAGCTAGCACGCACTATGCTTTGTGAATATGGGTTGCGTAAATCACTTTGGGCCGAAGCATTTAATACTCCATGTTATATTATTAATTATGTCATGCTTCATCCTATTTTAAAACTAACACCGTATGAGCTTTATTTTAAAAGAAAACCTAATGTATCTTATTTTCATATTTTTTGTTGCAAATGTTTTATTTTAAATAGTAGAGATGCATTAGGAAAATTTGATGAAAAATGTCATGAGGGAATTTTCATTGGTTACTCTTCAACTAGTAAGGCTTATAGAATTTGTAATAAAAGAACTAAAATAGTTGAAAAGTCTATTCATGTAAGATTTGATCAGTTTGTTCCGTGTGTAGATACTAATAGTACAGGAAGCGAAGACAAACCCCTTTCCCCTTTGGAACATGAGGACGATGAATCGCTTTGAGAAAAAGAAGAAGAAAAAGAGGAGAAAGAAGAAGAAATAGTAGAATATGTTCCTCCAAGTGTGCTACAGTTTTCAAAAATCATCCAAGGGAGCTTGTTATTGGAGAACCATCAAAAGGGGTAAGTACTCGTTCTTCTTTACACGAGTCTTTTTTAAACCTTTGTTTTGTATCCGAAATAGAACCAACAAATGTTTCAACCGCTTTAAATGATGAATTTTGGTTTTGAGCTATGAATGATGAATTAAATCATTTTGAATGAAATAAGGTTTAGAATTTAGTAGAGAGACCATCTAATCATCTGGTTATCGGTGTTACAAGGAACAAAGCTAGATGGTGACTCTAGGATTACAAGGAACAAAGCTAGACTAGTTGCACAAGGTTATTCACAAATCGAAGGGGTAGATTTTGATGAAACTTTTGCACCCGTTGCTCGCCTAGAATCAATTAGAATATTTCTTGCATTTGCAAGTTTTAAAAGATTTAAATTATTTCAAATGGATGTTAAAAGTGCATTTTTGAACAGGATTATAAAAGAAGAAGTTTATGTAGAACAACCCCCCGGCTTTGTGAGTGAAAAATTTTGCAATCATGTATATAAGTTAGCGCGAAAGCGCTTTATGGATTAAAGAAAGCGCCACATGCTTGGTATGATAGATTGACATTATTTTTGATACAACATGGTTATAAAATGGGAAGTGCGAATAATACACTTCATTAAGCATGTAGATAATGATTTGATTATATTGCAAATTTATGTTGATGATATTATATTTGGAGACACTAATGAAGAGTTATGTAATGAAGTTGTTTTAGTGATGAAAAATGAATTTGAAATGAGCTTGGTAGGAGAACTCAGTTATTTTCTAGGATTTCAAATCTCACAAAGACAAGATGGTATTTTTATTTGTCAAACTAAATATGTTCATGATATTCTTAAAAGATTTGGATTTGAAAACCTCAAACAAGCTAATACACCAATGAGTGCATCACTAAAGTTAGGAAAAGATGAAGCCGGTATTTCTATTGATCAAACATTATATAGAGGAATGATAGGCCCATTGCTATATTTAAGCACATCTAGACCCGATATTACGTTTTCCGTTTGTTTATGTGTTAGATTACAAACTAACCCAAAAGAATCACATTTAAAAGGGTTAAACGTATTTTTAGATATCTAATCGGAACATCTAGATTAGGCTTATGGTATCCTCATAATAATTATTTTATTTTACACAGTTTTTCTGAGACTATGTGGAATATTCAATAGATCGTATGAGCACTAGTCTCATGTGTCATTTTATAGGCCCTTCACTCTTATTATGGTCGAGTAGGAAACAGAATTTTGTTGCCCTCTCCAGCACCGAGGCCGAATATATTATACTAGGTAGTTGTTGTGTACAAGCCTTATGGATGACCCAAACTTTAGAAGACTTTGGTGTTTATCTAAATAACATGGAATTAAAATGTGACAACAAGAGCGCTATCGATCTTACAAACAATCCAGTACATCATTATAGATCTAAACATATAGATGTCCGACATCATTTTATTAGGGATCATATCAAGAAGGAACATGTTAGAATTAGCTTTATAGGGACCGACTAACAACTTGTTGAAATTTTTACCAAACCTATACCCGATGCACGTTGTAACATGCTAAGGTTAGAATTGGGTGTCTTAGAAATATCTCATTAATCCCTATAAAATGCTATCAATTTTTTTTCTATTTATATTTTGTTCGCATTTTAAAAAAACATAACAAAAACATTTTTTTAAAACAAAAAACATGTTAAAAGAGCCTTCAAATCAACTCTAAAATCTCTGAAATTCCAACATTAAGAATGTCTCTTTATAATACAAATGAATTATGAAAAACATTTTTCAAAAAATCAAGATTTACAGTTCTATTTTGGCGTTAAGAAGCTAGCGTCTGGCGTTAGACCCTTTACTCCAAAAAATTTTCTGTCTTCTTGAAAAAAAAATTCTGGTATTATTTTAATGCAGTGTTTTATTCTTATTTCTCTTTTTTTTAAATTTTTTTTATTCTTTATCATTTTAAAAAAAATGATAAAGAAAATATATTATGCTTAAATCAAGTGTAAAACCCCCCCTCCGGAACACAAAACACGGCCGAGGGAAGTCTTATGCCCAGGACAGCCGCCTTGCCGAAGCGCCAGCTCACGAGCTAGCCTCCTCCATAAGACGCCTATCCTGCCGGCTAACAAATATGATCAGTGCCAACCCATCATATAAAATAAAATAAGAAGCCACCTGATAGATATATCCGCATAAGTACAGTCCAAATACACACCAAACGGGTGTAAATATCAGAGTAACAAAAAAAAAGGCCTCAAGGGCTACAACAAAACTCGCTCACATCTGTCACTGACGGCTGCGATGGTATCGTGGTATCCTGTGCTGTCGTCCCGGCCGGACTATCCGTCTCCAGCGCCATGCGCTGCTGCTCCAGGGTGCGCCGCTGCTCCAGGTTGCGCTGCCGCTCCAGGATGCGCTCCTAAAAAGGGGACGTAGCAACCGTTAGTCATAAAGACTAAGTGGCTTAACATCCGCTCCCCCGGCGACTCCAAGGCACCGGGCGGAAAGGAAGAAAAGGAGCTGCAATATTAGCAATAATAAACAAGCAGGTGATAGGTAATAGTTGTTCATATGTGTCGGTTGTTTAAGTGCCCACGCACTTTCCATAGCACTATCCAATATGTTCGTAAGCATAAAAGTAGCAGTGGTTATATATATTTGCAAGTATAAGTAGCACAGACATAAGAAGAGTATTAGAGAACTGAATTGAACTTAACTTATAAGGATGCCCATACAAGCTTATAAGTCAAGGGTCTGCGTATAAAGGTAACTCATCATATAAGGATGCCCATACAAGTTTATATGATGAGGTTCCAATGCGGTGCAATGCAATGATTATGATATGAATGCGGTGCAATGATTATGATATGAGGACTGACTCATGCACAATTGCTATGTCGACATAGACATTTAGTTCCCACTTTTCGAGGGTAGCTAACCACTCAGGCGCCCCCCGTCGTGGCCAGACGGTGGCAGTGGCACGGGCTTCGCCACTACTAGGAGGGTATGAACACTACCGGTCCTAGGCCTATGTACGCCTCGACGCTCTTGTTCATAGCGGAGTCCCTGCGTACTACCCGCATTCATGCGGGGTCTTCAAGACGCGGAGGGGATCTATTGGGTAGATGGACACCAAGACATTCCAACCCAACCGGTCTGAGTCTAACTGCCAGCTTCTGTCGATGTCACGACTAGCGAGCCCGTAGACCCGCCACAACCTATCCTCCCACGAGGATCTATACCACCATGCGCAATTATGTTTACCTACGTAGTTTGAACACACCATGCGTGCTATCGAGCACCAAGGACTCGCTCCATGAGCCTTACCACCTTCCACCCCGCGCGGCAACAATCGATGCTAATTAGCATCCAAGGCCCCCAACAACTGGGTCCTTTCCTTTTTACCACCGACTATAACTATAACTCGTGACCCGCACTAAGTTAACCGTGCCGCCCGTTCCGAGTTGATTACTCGTGTGCAGTGGTGTGCGTATAACATGGACACTATTAAACCAATTCATAGGACTATGGACTACTTGCGCACATGATGGCATAACATATTATTTAACTATGGAATCTATTCAAGCCAAGCTACTGGACTTCCACCATCGGTCATAATTAATCAACAATCCTATAACAGAGGATTATTTACCATCTCCCCCAAATGGAGATTTGATCATTTCAGGTATCAATGATCACATATATAATTAAAATCCCCTAACAGGGATCTATTTCTCATTCCAAGCATTAATGATCATATATATATAAGTATATATATACTGAATTCCCCTGACAGGGAACTAATAAAGGAAATCCCATATGAAATTTAGGCAGCCACCACCTCTCCTCCCATGCACCCTCACAAGGCCACCACGTCTCACGAAACCAACGTCCCACGTTCGTATTGAAGCGGGGAGTCGATTGGGGGCATTTTCGCGGCGAACGACGCCCTACGGCGAAAACCCTAACGCGACCTCAACCTACAGAACTTCATTTCGCTCCCAAATCGACTCAATTGAGTTCGATATCTCGCCTAGGGGGTCTAAGATACTAGCACCAAGGGAGAGGGGTCGGAAGTCACCTGAATCCGGGCCGACGATCGCGGCGGCATGACGACGCTTGGACGAACTCAACCCTTTCCAAGCTAGCTCTTCTTCCAACGGACGTACGAGCTTCTCCACGAATTTTCTTGGCCAAAACCCTAAGTGGGGTGGGGGATAGGTGGAGATAGAGAATGAGAAAGAGAGGGAGGAAGATCGAGTTCTGGGAAGAAGATGATGAAGAAGAAGAAGAGAAAATGAGATGGCTCGGCCATTTCATTTTGGTTTGCATTAATAGGCCTTGGGACTCCAAACATTTGTGTCATCTCCTTATTCGACTTTATTCCACTGGCTCCCCAAGATAAAATAAACAAATAGCAGCCAGCCCCCCCCCCCCCCCCCTTTTTTTTCTCGGGAATGTGTTAAGCTTTCCCGTTCGACGATCGTCGAACAGGAGCAGCTCCCCGTTCGTCCATCGTTGAATGGGAGATTTTCTAGCTTAACGCTCCCCGTTCAGCGTTCGTCGAACGGGAGCAGCTCCCCGTTCGTCGAACGACGAACGGGATGATCTTAGCTGAGCGCTCCCCGTTCGACATTCGTCGAACGAGAGCGCTCCCCGTTCGTCGATCGACGAACGGGAGCCCTCTTCGCTGAACGCTCCCCGTTCGACATTCGTCGAACGGGAGCGCTCCCCGTTCGTCGATCGACGAACGGGAGCCCTTTTTGCTGAACGCTCCCCGTTCGACATTCGTCGAATGGGAGCGCTCCGCGTTCGTCGAGCGACGAACGGGAGCAACTTGCGTTTGACGAATTCGACGAATTCGTCGAACGGAAGCTGCTAGCCGAGAATTTTCATCAGCAACAACCATATCTGCTCCTCCAGGATTGGGATGTTACAAATCCTATAAACGAAAAAAATAATTTCGCCCCCGAAATTTAGGTTGGGGTTACGAGGCTCACATAAACCATAGCAGCAGCACAGTAGAGAACCACCCATAACAATAGATCTATTCTGAACACAAACAGAAGTTGTTAATGGTAAGAACCATAGCAGCAGGTCTATTCTAAACACAAACAGAAGTTGTTAATGGTGAGAACCATAACAACAAGTCTATTCTGAACTACAAACAAAATTTGTTAATGGTGAGGGGTAGCAGGAAAAATCAATAAGAGAGAGAGACCATGTAATAAGACTTCGCATATAAATGTGTATATGTACACATGTATATGCTCCAAACCCCTCCATCCAACCCAGCATAACAAATCTCTACCAACAGCAACTTTAGCAGCAGTAACTGATAAATCAAGACAATAAACCCAAAAATAAGAACAGCAAGAGGAACAACAACAACCAGACACTATAGTAGCTACTAACACTAGGGAATCCTATGATTCGAAGCTAGTACTAAGTAACGAGGTTGCCGCTCTCGAGGGAAAAGAAGAAAATTTTCTGAATTGACCCTCCTACAGCCACCATAAATTTATATACGCCGTCCGATGCATCGACACATGTGTCTCCCAGACCACGCGTTGGACGAGATGGATAGCCAACAAGTCTTCTACATGGGTTTAGTGCATATTTGTATGATACTAAGTTTAGGCTATGGTATTAAATCAAGGTATGGCAAACAAGTTTAGGCCATACCTGGGGAAAACAATCCCGGGTAATGCTGCCGCATAAGGTCCATCGGCTCCCAAGTGTATTCCTCCCATCCATGGTTGAACCACAACACTTTCACCAACAGAACACTCTTCCTCCGCAGCACTCTGGTCTCGGTGTCTACTATCCGCAAAGGCTCCAGCCGGACAGACCTGTCGGGCTCCACAGGACCAGACGTAACTACCACATGCTGATCAGGGCGAAGCAAGGCCATCCGAAGGGAGGACACATGGAAGACGTCGTGTAAATTCTCCAATTCTGGCGGTAACATCAATCGATAAGCTAAGGGGCCAATCCGCTCTAGGATGGTATAATGCCCCATATAACGAGGGCTGAGCTTTTTCCTTCCCCGAACCCGAGACACACCGTGCATCGGCCTGATCTTCAAGAACACTTTGTCCCCAACATGGAACTCCACGGCCCTGTGTTTTTTGTCATAATATTTTGCCTACCGGCTCTGCGCTTCAAGCATACGGTCTCGTATCAGTCTGACCATCTCATCGGTATCATCGATGAATTTCACCCCTAGCGCCTTCGGGTCCTCATCTTGGACCCAAGACAAAGGTGTCCTACACCTTCTTCTATACAATGCCGCAAAAGGAGCCATGCCAATGCTCGCGTGGTGACTGTTATTATACGAGAACTCCACCAAGGGCAGGAGTCTCTCCCATGGCTCTCCTCGATCTAAAACACAAAGGCGCAACAAATCTTCAAGGGTCCTGATCGTCCGCTCAGACTGACCATCCGTCTGAGGGTGGAAGGCCGTGCTAAAGGTCAAACGGGAACCCAAATAAGCTTGCACTGCTTTCCACTCCCTGGAGGTAAAGCGACCGTCACGGTCCGAAACGATCGTTTTGGGCACTCCATGATAGAGAACAAACTGCTCGACGAAGAGTCTTACCAACACATCAACATGCGAATCCTTCCTCATCGGAATAAACCTTGCGACCTTCGTCAGACGGTCCACGATCACCCAAACAGAGTCACTCCCGGAGCGGGAACGAGGCAGCCCGTGAACGAAATCCATGGATATGTCTTCAAACTTCCACTCGGGAATGGACAACGGCTGCAGCAACCCCGCCGGACTCCTACACTCTTCCTTTACCTTCTGGAACGTCTCGCAGTGAATGACGAAATAAGTGACATCCTTCTTCATCCCAGGCCAAAACATCGTCCTTCGCAGATCAGTGTACATCTTGATAATCCCAGGGTGCACCGAGTATTTTGTGCAGTGAGCTTCCTTCATAATGTCCTCTCGAATTCCTCCACCTGCGGGTATGTATAACCTGCCACGGAAGTGAACCAGATCCTCTTGCATGGTGTATTCCTCCGCAGAACCAGCCTCCACTGCTCGAAGAATAGGTTCCAGGGCAACATCTTTCCTCTGCTCTGCTCGAATGCGATCTCGGATATCACAAACTATGCTCATCACGGACAGGTACTCGGCGAAAACCTCTGGATCGGCTTTTGACACGAGCGTGATCTGCATTTCCTCGAGCATCCTTACCAACTCCATGGCCATCAGCCGTGACTCCGGACTGGATGTCCTCCTGCTCAAAGCATCGGCCACCGAATTTGCCTTCCCTGGGTGGTACTTTAGCGTGTAATCATAGTCACACAGGAACTCGATCCACCGCCGCTGCCTCAAATTCAGATCCTTCTGAGTGTGTATGTACTTCAAATTCTTGTGGTCGGTGAATATCTCGCAGTGGACCCCATATAGATAGTGTCTCCAAATCTTCAAAGCAAATATCACTGCACCCAGCTCCAGATCATGCACCGGATAGTTTAGCTCATGCTTCTTAAGCTGCCTCGACGCATAAGCAATCACGTGGTCGTACTGCATCAGTACGGCACCCATCCCTTGCAAGGACGCATCCGTGTAAATTTCAAATCCTTCTCTACCAGACGGAAGAGTAAGGACCGGGGCTGAGGTGAGGCGATCCTTCAGCTCCTGAAATGCGGCCTCACACTCAGGCGACCACACAAACGGCACCTCCTTTCTGGTCAGCTTAGTGAGCGGGAGAGCAATCTTCGAGAACCCCTCGACAAATTTGCGGTAGTACCCGGCAAGCCCCAAAAAGCTGCGCACATCTGCGGCTGACTTCAACGGCTGTCATTCCTTCACAGCACGAACCTTAGCAGGATCTACGACCAATCCCGCACCGCTGATAACATGACCCAAGAAAGCCACCTTGCGGAGCCAGAACTCGCACTTGCCAAATTTTGCGAACAACTGATGCTCCCTCAGTTTTGCCAACACCAACTCTATATGCTTCCGATGGTCCAGTAATGACTTCGAATAAACCAAGATGTCGTCGATGAATACGATCACGAAGTCGTCCAGATAAGGCGCAAACACCCTGTTCATCAGGCTCATGAACGCAGAGGGTGCATTAGTGAGCCCAAAGGGCATAACCGTAAATTCATACAACCCGTACCTCGAGATGAAAGCAGACTTCTGGATATCCTCCTCCTGAATCCTCAACTGATAATAGCCAGAGCGCAAGTCGAGCTTGGAGAACCATTGCGCTCCTTCCAACTGATCAAAGAGTTCGTCGATTCGCGGCAGAGGATAAGTGTTCCGGACCGTCAGCCGGTTGAGCTCCCGATAATCTATGCACAAGCGGAGCGAACCATCCTTCTTCTTCACGAACAGAACCGGGGCTCCCCAGGGTGACAAGCTAGGACGAACGAACCCTGAGTCCACCAATTCTTGCAGTTGTACACGGAACTCTGCTAGCTCCTTGGGCGCCATTCTGTACGGGGCCAGTGAAACAGGCTTAGCTCCCGGTACCAGCTTAATTTGGAAGTCTACATCCCTAGGTGGGGGTAATCCGGGTAGTTTTTCGGGGAAAACGTCCGGAAAATCCCGGACTACCGGTACATCCTTCATTTCAGGCCCTATCTCCTTCATCTCAAAACAGATCACGAACACCTCATCGCCTTGCTCGTGAGCCTTCATAACCTGTATAGAAGACAACAAGTTTCGTGATACGGATCTTATACCTTGAATTACCACCTCTGAGTCATCATGCCTCAGCGTGATCCGCTTCGCCACATAGTCGATCTTCGCGTGATTCCAGTGCAACCACGTCATTTCCAATATTAGATCAAGGTCGGGCATCCGCAACACTGTTGCCGGTGTCTCAAATTGCTTCCCACCGATGGATATTACCAAGCTGCACCTGGAGGTAGATCGTATCTCCGAGCCATCCGGAAGGCGCACCCTCCTGGGGGCTCCCCTGAAGCACTGTACTGCATCCAGTTCATTCACAAATTCTTCTGATACAAACGAATGAGTGGCACCCGTGTCAAAAAGAGTAAGAGCGGGTTTACCGCAAACGAGCACGGTACCTGGGGTTAAAATCATTCGAACTTAAGCACCTTAGTTATGAAACGAGGACAATACAAACATAATTACCTGTGATGACCTCCTGCGGGTCTCGCTCCTGAGCTAGATCCAAAGCGTATACCTTCTCCCGAGCAGGTCTGGGGTTCCTACCCTGCTGACCCTGGCCTCGACCTCGGCCTCTTCCTCGCTGCGCTGCCGGAGGAGCCATGCGGCGATTCGGAGCGTTTCCTTGCAGCTGCGGGCAGTATCTCCGAATGTGGCCGGGCTGGTTGCAATGATTACACACCGCTCGAAAGTGCTCTCTCGGAGGCTAAAGCGCCTGACCCTGATGTGGTGGGGGCAATGGTAGCGGTCGCGCTGGCTGCTCCAACCTAAAGTTTGGGCGAAGACGCCCGCCATCTCTCCGCTGGCCTCTGTCTCTGCCCCTGGTGTTCTGCCTCCTCCTGAAGCTGGGCCCCGCCTCCATCACTTCCTCTGCGGGCCTCTTATTCCTGGCCTGGACCCCCAAGTGGTCCGCCTCCAACTTCTGTGCCATCTCTATAATCTGCGCGAGGCTCGAATCGGCGACGAAGAGGAGAGCCTGCCTCAGAGGATCTCGTAGGCCCTTGTAGAACCGCTTCGCGTACTCGCGATCATCTAAATCATAAGAGTCTGCGAATCTGGCTAAGTGCTGAAATTCCCGCTGGTACTCGACCACCGATCTCGACCCCTGCTTCAGCTGCAGAAATCTCTCCTCAAGCTCGTCCCTGGCCGTAGAAGAGACAAAGTGCTCCAGGAACGCGTCCGCAAACTCGTCCCAGCTTATGTCTAGGTGGTTGCGTCCTTCGAAGGTGGAGCCCATCAAGGACTTCCACCACCTCTTCGCATGTAGATCCAAGGCCGTGACTGCCAATGTGACTGCCATGTTGCTCGGACAACGGATCCCTGCCAGTAACTCCTGCACTGTATCCAACCACTCCTTCGTCTGAACTGTGGACTCCGTCCCATGGTAGGTGGGAGGGGAGAGAGCACGGAAGGTGCTCAACCAATTGGAGCTTGGGGCCTGCGGCTGCACCGGCATCTGCTGAGACCTGAAGGCATCAAGGATTGCGGTCAGATTTTGGCCTAGCTCTGATTGTTGAAAAGGAGTAGGTACTGGAGGCACGGGAGTGGCCGTCGCCGGTTCTGAATGTACCAGTATCTACATGCAAGATAGATGTTGGGGTTAGGTTGGCTATTCGAAAGAAGGTAATAGACATACTTAATGCGAATTACACATGGGCACACCACTGCTTCCGCTCATTCAGTTTGTCCTCAAACTGAAGAGGTGAGAGGGGTGCACCATGCGGAAGTGGACTTCTTGACCTCAGGATCGTTGCAAGCTGATACCATTTGTAAAACCCCCCCTCCGGAACACAAAACACGGCCGAGGGAAGTCTTATGCCCAGGACAGCCGCCTTGCCGAAGCGCCAGCTCACGGGCTAGCCTCCTCCACAAGACGCCTATCCTGTTGGCTAACAAATATGATCAGTGCCAACCCATCATATAAAATAAAACAATAAGCCACCAGATAGATATATCCGCATAAGTACAGTCCAAATACACACCAAACGGGTGTAAATATCAGAGTAACAAAAGAAAAGGCCTCAAGGGCTACAACAAAACTCGCTCACATCTGTCACTGACGTCTGCGATGGTATCGTGGTATCCTGCCCTGTCGTCCCGGCCGAACTATCCGTCTCCAGCGCCGTGCGCTGCTGCTCCAGGGTGCGCCGCTGCTCCAGGTTGTACTGCCGCTCCAGGATGCACTCCTAAAAAGGGGACGTAGCAACCGTTAGTCATAAAGACTAAGTGGCTTCACATCCGCTCCCCCGGCGACTCCAAGGCACCGGGCGGAAAGGAAGAAAAGGAGCTGCAATATTAGCAATAATAAACAAGCAGGTGACAGGTAATAGTTGTTCATATGTGTCGGTTGTTTAAGTGCCCACGCACTTTCCATAGCACTATCCAATATGTTCGTAAGCATAAAAGTAGCAGTGGTTATATATATTTGCAAGTATAAGTAGCACAGACATAAGCAGAGTATTAGAGAACTGAATTGAACTTAACTTATAAGGATGCCCATACAAGCTTTTAAGTCAAGGGTCTGCGTATAAAGGTAACTCATCATATAAGGATGCCCATACAAGTTTATATGATGAGGTTCCAATGCGGTGCAATGCAATGATTATGATATGAATGCGGTGCAATGATTATGATATGAGGACTGACTCATGCACAATTGCTATGTCGACATAGACATTTAGTTCCCACTTTTCGAGGGTAGCTAACCACTCAGGCGCCCCCCGTCGTGGCTAGACGGTGGCAGTGGCACGGGCTTCGCCACTACTAGGAGGGTATGAACACTACCGGTCCTAGGCCTATGTACGCCTCGACGCTCTTGTTCATAGCGGAGTCCCTGCGTACTACCCGCATTCATGCGGGGTCTTCAAGACGCGGAGGGGATCTATTGGGTAGATGGACACCAAGACATTCCAACCCAACCGGTCTGAGTCTAACTGTCGGCTTCTGTCGATGTCACGACTAGCGAGCCCGTAGACCCGCCACAACCTATCCTCCCACGAGGATCTATACCACCATGCGCAATTATGTTTACCTACGTAGTTTGAACACACCATGCGTGCTATCGATCACCAAGGACTCGCTCCATGAGCCTTACCACCTTCCGCCTCGCGCGGCAACAATCGATGCTAATTAGCATCCAAGGCCCCCAACAACTGGGTCCTTTCCTTTTTACCACCGACTATAACTATAACTTGTGACCCGCACTAAGTTAACCGTGCCGCCCGTTCCGAGTTGATTACTCGTGTGCAGTGGTGTGCGTATAACATGGACACTATTAAACCAATTCATAGGACTATGGACTACTTGCGCACATGATGGCATAACATATTATTTAACTATGGAATCTATTCAAGCCAAGCTACTGGACTTCCACCATCGGTCATAATTAATCAACAATCCTATAACAGAGGATTATTTACCATCTCCCCCAAATGGAGATTTGATCATTTCAGGTATCAATGATCACATATATAATTAAAATCCCCTAACAGGGATCTATTTCTCATTCCAAGCATTAATGATCATATATATATAAGTATATATATACTGAATTCCCCTGACAGGGAACTAATAAAGGAAATCCCATATGAAATTTAGGCAGCCACCACCTCTCCTCCCATGCACCCTCACAAGGCCACCACGTCTCACGAAACCAACGTCCCACGTTCGTATTGAAGCGGGGAGTCGATTGGGGGCATTTTCGCGGCGAACGACGCCCTACGGTGAAAACCCTAACGCGGCCTCAACCTACAGAACTTCATTTCGCTCCCAAATCGACTCAATTAAGTTCGATATCTCGCCTAGGGGGTCTAAGATACTAGCACCAAGGGAGAGGGGTCGGAATTCACCTGAATCCGGGCCGACGATCGCGGCGGCATGACGACGCTTGGATGAACTCAACCCTTTCCAAGCTAGCTCTTCTTCCAACGGACGTACGAGCTTCTCCACGAATTTTCTTGGCCAAAACCCTAAGTGGGGTGGGTGATAGGTGGATACAGAGAATGAGAAAGAGAGGGAGGAAGATCGAGTTCTGGGAAGAAGATGATGAAGAAGAAGAAGAGAAAATGAGATGGCTCGACCCTTTCATTTTGGTTTGCATTAATAGGCCTTGGGACTCCAAACATAGGTGTCATCTCCTTATTGGACTTTATTCCACTGGCTCCCCAAGATAAAATAAACAAATAGCAGCCAGGCCCCCCCCTTTTTTTTCTCGGGAATGTGTTAAGCTTTCCCGTTCGACGATCGTCGAACGGGAGCAGCTCCCCGTTCGTCGATCATTGAACGGGAGCTTTTTTAGCTTAGCGCTCCCCATTCGGCGTTCGTCGAACAGGTGCAGCTCCCCGTTCGTCGAACGATGAACGGGATGATCTTAGCTGAGCGCTCCCCGTTCGACATTCGTCGAACGGGAGCGCTCCCCGTTCGTCGATCGACGAACGGGAGCCCTCTTCGCTAAACGCTCCCCGTTCGACATTCGTCGAACGGGAGCGCTCCCCGTTCGTCGATCGACGAACGGGAGCCCTTTTTGCTGAACACTCCCCGTTCGACATTCGTCGAATGGGAGCGCTCCCCGTTCGTCGAGCGACGAACGGGAGCAGCTTGCGTTCGACGAATTCTACGAATTCGTCGAACGGAAGCTGCTAGCCGAGAATTTTCATCAGCAACAGCCATATCTGCTCCTCCAGGATTGGGATGTTACATCAAGGATGATTATAATTATTACTTAAAGATTATTTATAATGTTTGATTTTATCTTACAAGTTTTTTAAAAAACATTGTTTTGTTTTTGTCATACCTTGAATATTATCTTTAAATGTGCAATGAATTTGGTTATAGATTACATGTGTAGAAATATTTTTATATGCCTCTAAGTATGAGTAAAGATTTATCTTTGATAATGATCTTCTCAGTTACACCTTTTTGTTAATCTACATTTATTTTAAATCTTATTTTCGCATGATTGTGTAGTATAAGAACATATAATTTTTGAATTTCATAAATAGTTTACCTACACAATATTGAATTCATTCTTGCAATTATTTGTTTTTCATGCACTTATGATTAGAGAAATGTGGTATTTCAAATAAAAATTTCTATGTTTGCAACAAGTGAATTTGGAGTCCTTTGTCAAAAAATATTAAAAAAAGAAATAAGGAAAACTTCACAAAAAATTGTAAAGTGTCTTGTGTAAACAAATTTTTGGCCACTTCTCTTTAAAAATAAAAATATTTATGTGCATTGAAATTTGTGGAAGTAAAGTTGTTTATGTTTATTTCATGATATGTTCTTAAAATACAAATTTTCATGGAGTTTGATTTATACAATTGTATACTTTATCAAAACACTTTTATTGAACACATTATTATCATTTATAACACTTCCACTCATGAGAATTGGACCTAAAGCTTATCAACACTATTCTCTATAATCTTGAGTAAATGCACTCGATAACCAAGCATGATCTTTACAATATTTATGCATACTTGGAATGCAAATTTATTTACAATGTAAAGCATATCTTTTCTTAATATTTGTAATCTTGCTTGCTATATTTTTTATTACAAATATCAAATATACTTGCAGCTTGTATATCTAAATTAAAAACATCTACTTAATTGCTTTAAACGTTTATTATATTTTGTATTTACAAATTCTTAAAGATGTTCAATATTGTTTTCGTTGTGTTCACTTTTTTACAAAAAAGGTGTTATTATATCTACATAGCGCATATCATTTCATATTGCGGCCACTTTAACCTACCTCCTTTTGATTATAACAAAAAGGGGAGAATAAATTGAAGATATCTATTATTTAGAGGGAGTAAATTAGAAAATGCATTCATGTAGGGGGAGTATCCATATAGGGGGAGTATGCATGTTTATCACGCTTATCATATACTATAAACACAACTCAAATTAAAGTTTATTTCTTATTAGTGGATTCGTTATTATCAAAAGGGGGAAATTGTTGGAGCTTGTGTACCATATCTCTTAGTTTGAGAATAACAAATAACACTATGTATTTGATCTTGCTTGTGTTTATAGTGTGCAGGTACTATAGTTAAATAACCCCATGAACAGGATGCTGATTGATGACGATTCTCGAAACAGAGAGCTAACGCCCAATGTTAGTAGTTAACGCCCCGCGTTAATATATCGTCAAGTGGGGATGTCGTTGAGAAGGGAATAACGCAGAGAAGAAATAACATCGAGAAGCTAGAGACAACGCCAGTGTTGTAGCTAACGCAGGCTTTGAGTCCATGATCTGCCACGATCTCGAGGGTTGCATGAACTCAGCCACGACTGTACATGATCACTAATGCTGGCGTCAACTCATAACGCCCGATGTTAGCTCCTGTGCCTATTTAAAGAGCTGATTTTGTTGTTCAAAGGTGTTGATCATATACCTTCATTCCAAACATCAGAGAGAACATTTCATCCCTGAATTCAGAGAGTACTTCCAACACCACCATTGGGAAGAAGAGTGAGAAGGAGATTTCCAACGGTCAAACTTGAAGAAGGACGCTCGCTTCAACTCCGACAATGGTCATTGTGTGTCTTCAACATCTCCTTCAAATCTCTTCATTATAGGGAGTGTTTATTCTGAATTTATTTTTAACTTTTCCTTATCTTATTGTAACGTTAGTGAATTCGCCATCTTGCGTGTGGCGGCTAGACCGAGTTCAGTTTAGGAGAAATTCGTCGCCTTATGCGTGGCGACTAGGTCAAGGATAGATCTAGGTGGTGGCTAGAGGCCTTATCTAGGGAAAGATAGGCTATAGCCAACCGGTCCTTGGGAGAAGGACCGGTGAAGGAACACAAAGTGATTTTTACATTATTGCATTTAATTTCAATCATTATTGAAATTTTATCTTTGTAATTATCTTTGAAATATAATATCCATTTTTATTATCTGTGATTTTCTGGAATTGTATTTCATTTAAGTTTTCATAAGCAAAATCACTTTGACATAATTCTGTGAAGCATATTTTTTCTGGAGAGCTAAAGTCCAGCATTAACTCTTAACGCGGGCGTTAGCAACAGTAATAAAAAAGTTTTATTTTTCTGAAACTCTCTCTATTTTACTAAAAAATTCGTAACCCCTTATTCACCCCCCCCCCCCCCTCTAAGGGCGCCATAAGATCCAACACCTGGACCAAAAGAACCTCCTCTTGCAAGCGATCCACATAGCTTGTCAGCGACTCCTCAGCCCCTTGCATGATCAGAAAGAGAGCCTCAACTCCGTTCTTCCTCTTCTTGGATGTGGAGAATCGCAACAGGAAACTCCGGCGCAGGTCTTCGAAGTTGTATTTAGTCCTTGGAAGATGGTAGAACCAGTCCCTCGCCTTTCCCTTGAACGTGATGACGAACAACCTGCACTTGAAGACATTTGTCACTTGCCTGATGGACACGGTGTCTTCAATCCACTGGAGATGCTGAACTGGATCATTCTAGCTAGTGTAATAGGACATGGTTGTATCCCTGAACCCCTCCAACACCATGGACAAAAGGATCAACTTGTATAAAGGGCTCCATGACCCTACCTGGCGAGTTGGTGGGACTCGCGCGGTCTCCTAGCCTGGGTAGCGAGTATCCGACAGACTGGGGAACAACACTCGTGCATGGAGGTCTCGCTCCCCCTCCTCCGCCAACACTTCCTTCCCTGCTCGCCTACCTGGCGCCTCCTCGCCCAAGGCTTGCGAGGTGAGTATTGGGACCGTGGGGGTCGAGCACTCGCCCGACGACGTGAGAGTGAGGCGTGGGGTCTCCAAGATGGTCTTCCTAAACTCATCAAAGTCACTCTTTCAAACAAACTCGCCGAAGGGGGTGAGCTGCCTAGGTCGGCTCCTTACCCTTCCTCTCCAGCCATGGATCTCACTCAGAATTTTTCAAACAAGATATGGTCCACGCTCACCGCACCAAAATGTTGAACCCAGAAACCACGGTTCAAGAAGAGTTCAGACCGATGGGGGTAGCTTGCACTTACTTCTTGATAGTTTATAAGCGGTTGGGCTGAGATAGCCAGCCGTCTCAGCGGTTGCTTCTATCCCGTCCCAGTGGATCCACTGAGACAGACAGTTGTCTCAGCGGTTTTCTTCTATCTGCAGCTCAGCTGGCCCAGACACCTTCTCAGCGACTCCTGGCCTTGTCTCAGCAGTTCAGCTGAGACTGAGAGCTTGTCTCAGCAGTTTTGATAGTAAACCTACTGATCATTCATCCCACCATGGAATGCCCTAGTCATGCATTTCCATTAGATAGAAATAGGGTTTATCAAATACAACTTGTACTTAGCATTGAGTGTGAGGCCTCTTCAAATCAAGGGAACATTGAGGGTCATTTTCCCAACACTTCTTCTGAGTTAGAACACTAGGTCAGGCACTCAGAGCTAAGAACCTCAATTACAAGGGTGGAAGACTAAGAACAGACCATGTGAGCTACATCGAGAAGGTCCCGCCAAAAACCCGGAAGATTAAAAAGAGCTTCCCTCCCAAGCTAATGTTGAGTCGAGCACCCTAGAGGGCACTTGAGAGCACCAAACTGTTAACCTGGAAACCATAACAAACAGAGTGCTGAAGCTCTTGCCAACCAGAAATAGCCAAAGGAGAGAGGAAGCAAAAGTCCCTCCTAAGGTTCCCTTGGGGCATATTTATAGTTTTCTGAAAATAATTTGCAGATAGCGGAATCTCGCCTTTTGAAATTACTAGTTGTAGCCCGAATTGGTCTGCGAATAACAGAATCCCACTGTTTGGAATGGCTAAGTGTAGGACAAAATGAGATTTCCTGGAAAAATAGGTCACAACACCTATAGGCGAGTTGAGGTTGTTCTAGGCATGCTCGCCTGGGGGTGGAGAGTACCTAGTGAGACTAGGACGCGCCACTCGCCCCGAACCGGTGGTAGGTGCAAGCTGATTTACCCCACTCGCCCCTAACTCGCCCGAGCCCAGTCTTGCCCTGACTGCTTGATGGCTTAATGAGTCCACTCGACAAATACGAGGTTATACACGAAGGCTTAACGAAGGGACCACTGGATGACTTCTTCCTGGTGGTCGCTAGTACCTTGCCCGCGCCGGCAAAGAATTTTGGCATTGGTCCCTCGCTTTTCTTCTGCATCAGATCCAGCAGCACGAAAATCGATTCGCATTCTTCACGGTTGCTAGTGTACTCTATTTTCACCATAACAAGTCCCCTATTTTGATAGTCTTTGATGGATATGGTCTTAATCTGGTATATTATTTCCTTGTTATGTGACTGTTTATGCTTTACGGTTACCAGTGTACTCTATTGTCATAATATTGTTGAATTACTTTTTCTTTATTCTTTAGGGTGGCACTCTTCTCATTATGACGTTGGCTCTGGTACATGGGGAAGATTTGATAAGGCTCACTTTGGACACATTTGAGATGCACTTCATTTTTTTGTGAACGGAAAAGTGTCACATTAGTTTAACATCATATTGTTTCTTATTGAGATGTTCGTTTTTGTGCATACTCCAATATTATGTCAAAACTTTAGAAGTTTTTGTCATCATTACAAAATAATATATTGTTTGAGGTCTAGACTCTAGATATTGTTTCATACTCTTTTCCTTCTTGTTGGAACCAGGGCTATCCTGGTTCACAAAAGTTGGGACTGACAGCGACCAAATATTACTTGTCTAATGATCAGGATGGACAAACTTAAACTAGAAGGGGATGGAGGACGCAAGGAAGGATTGCCTGTAAACAGAATTTCACGAACTACACCTAGGAGATCCTTCCACTAACCTGGAATTATATAGGAACTTCTCCTCCTAAACGAGAGTTGTGCTCGACACAAGGGAGACAGAGAGATTTTTGGGAATCTTTGGGGGAGAGGGGTCAACATTCCTTCAACTTGTGCCATGGTGGTCTTATTTATAAACAATCAAGGGGAGGGGGTTTATATATGGGATGCGAATATCGACCCCTCCTTTTGAGATATCGGGCTCCTGGCTCCTGGCTCCTGGAGAGTTCATTTGTTGTCGCTATTTGGAGAGATCGCTTTTGGCAAGGTCGCCTTTTTATGCTTAGGTCTCGCTCACTGAACTCGCTTCTGGTCGAGCCGGAACCGGCTGTTGAGAAGTCTGATGGCATGCTAAGCGAGTTCTCGCAGGGGTCTCTGTTAGAACCTAGTCTTAATTTGGATTAGGATCCCAACTCAAATAGGGGGAGATTGTTGGAACCTTAGTTTTGATTTGAGTTAGGATCCACCTTTATTGTCTAAGTTTCTATCATAACATATCTTATAACTTAGATCAAATCCCATTAAGAAAGAAGGCTGAAAAGAGATATATTTAATAGGCTGAAAATAAGAGAAGAATAAAATTTACATAAGTTCTCTGCGTTCGACGAACGGCTACCTGCGTTCGATGAACGGCGCTCTGCGCTCAACGAATGGTATTCATTCTGCGCTCGACGAAATCCAGTCATCTCAGCGGTCGACGAAGATCACCCGGCTCAACGCTCGACGCTCCCGTCTCAGCGATTCAGCGCTCGATGCTCCAGTCTCAGCGGTCGAAGAATTTGTCTAAGTACAGTGCTCGACTAATTCAAGCTGCGTTCGACGAACTCAAGTCTGCGTTCGACGAATAGCTCAATACTTCAGCGGTCGACGAAATCATCCAGGCTCAGCGGTCGACGAATCCTTCCGTTCGACGAACTCAAGTCTGCGTTCGACGTATATTCAGCAGAGGTTCAGAACAGTGAATCAAATGTTCAGGTCGACGAATCAAATGATGAGGTCGACGAACTTGAAGCTCAGCTCGACGAAATATCTGCAGCATTATTTTTATATCATTCAGCTCGACTAAAATTATATTTATGCTGTCAGATTTATTAAAGCAATATTTTATTATTCCTATTTATATATTGCTATATATATATTGTTGCCTTAACATTTATATATAGCCGTTGGCAGAAGCATTAAATGTTATAGCCGTTGCAGCAAAGCCAAAGACGACAATTTGTCTGCTCAAGGATCTGGGAAATAAAAGAGATATTATTTCTTTCCTCTTTTGTCGGCAAGAATTCAAAACAGCCGAAAGCTCTCCAGAATAAATAAACAGAGAAGAGCAGAGAAAAGTAGCAGGAATTAAGAGACAGAAAATATCACATTTGCTGTACAGAAAAGAAAGAGGAAGAGAGAAACAGAGAAGCAAAAAGAAAGAAGAACATACCAGAGTTCTTTATACAAAGAACAATATTTTTATATCTTGCTTTTTGCTAACTCTTCTCTGCAGATTATATTTATCCCGAGACACCAATCATGATTATTTTCTCAGAATCAAAACTGCAAGAAGAAGAAGAAGTGTATTTACATTCTAGAGAAGGAGCTCCATCCACAAAGCTGTCATCAAACTAAATCAGACAGGGGGAGCTCTCTTCAACATCATCTTCAAGTGTCTTCTCAGCAAAGAGAAGAACAACATAACTTTTCTGTTTTCCTTATTTCTCCCATCTTGTAAAGGGTTATAACTCCCTTCAAAAGTTAACTCCCGGTGACAGGCCACCTTAGCAAAAACATGCATCTTGGTTAGAGCACCTGATCAAAAGCTCCCTTGGTTTTTAAGAACCTTATCAAAAGCTTATTGGTGATTTGGGCACTGATCAAACCTCCATTGGTGTGTGGACACCTTATCAAAAACCCCTTGGTGTGAGGGCACCTTATTAACAACCTCCTAGTGGATTCCTACCAGTGGGTAGAAGAGTAGATGTACCCAGGTTGATTGGGGAACTACTATATATCTTGTGTCATCTGGATGTGTGCTTTGCTTGTTTCTTTTTATGTTTTATTTCTTGCTGTGATTACTTATGCACTCTTATTGTTTGTGTTTATTACTCATACAACACTCAGCCCATATATATATATCATTATTTTGAAATAAACTTAAACAAGAGCTTTAATATTTAAGAACTAAACTCACTTTCAATTGGTATCAAAGCATATCAATTGACTTTAAATTGGTATCATAGGAAGTTGATTTTTCACACAGGCTAACACCTGAAATCACAAAGATCACTTAGTTCTTGAAAATATTTTTTTTTTGTATCTAATGGCACAAGCAGATTTTTCATTTTCAGATCCACCAATTTGTAATTTGGATAGATTTACTTTATGGCAGGCTAGAATTAAGTTATATATGAATGCCATAGATGAAGATATTTACAAATCTGTTTTGATAGGACCTCCATCCTCAATTTCTTCAACAGATGATCAAGAAAAAATGAAAAGTGCTGATGCCATGGCCATGAACATATTGGCTAAATCAATGTCAAAAGACTTTCTTCAAAAAGTGGCTGATTGCACTTCAGCAAGAAGCATCTGGAACTCCCTCTCAAGGATGGTAAATGAATCCACCTTTACTCCTTCCACTAACTATACTTTTGATGCAGAACCATCATTCAGTCTAACTGAAGAAGAAGAAGAACAAAAAGCCAGAACCTTCTGCATGTTGGCAATATGTGGCTCATATTACATATCTAATGTTGAATCTGAACCAGAAAAGGTAGTTGAGGTAACTTCAAATTTTATTTCTACCTCTGATTTTAAATCTGTGTTCAATTCATCATGTACAGATTTAATAATTGCTGAAAATAACAAATCTGAAAAGGAAAATATAAAAGAGTTAATAGAAATAAATATTTTAACTCCTGAATATAATAAAATTAAAGAAGATTTAAAATCATCAGAAGAACAAATTACCTATTTAAAAAATGAGTTAACTAAAGCAAAAGAAAAAGAAAAATTTTATGATCACCAACATCAAAGAAATTTTTCAAATTTATACTTCAATGAAATAAAAAGACCAACATATCTGTCCATAAGGCAATTTTTAAACTGTTTAATATTTTGACTCAAATTATAATTAAACAGCAATTTTAAGATTCCTTGGAATTTCCTATCTTAAAGACAAAATCAGATAACTTCACATTCTTCTAGATTTTCTCCAAAATCAAGTTGAGCATTCTACTCAAATTGCATAGATCATAAATGATCAGAGCACTGAGTGTGAGTCTCTTCTGATTAAGGGGATTCTATAGAAAGAAGCTATCAGGCATTGTCTTTCTGATTTTAAAATTCCTAGAATCCAATAACAGCTAGCAATTCATTTTATTAAATTCCTATTTAATTCAAAATCTAGGAAATCAGAAATTGCTTAAATGATTTTCAAAAGAAGAAAATAATCTCTGACCCTTAAGCCATAAGTTATTCAGACTTTTTATGCTTAGGTATCCTAAATCAAATAGGGGGAGATTGTTGGAACCTAGTCTTAATTTGGATTAGGATCCCAACTCAAATAGGGGGAGATTGTTGGAACCTTAGTTTTGATTTGAGCTAGGACCCACCTTTATTGTCTAAGTTTCTATCATAACATATCTTATAACATAGATCAAATACCATTAAGAAAGAAGGCTGAAAAGAGATATATTTAATAGGCTGAAAATAAGAGAAGAATAAAATTTACATAAGTTCTCTGCGTTTGACGAATGGCAACCTGCGTACGATGAACGGCGCTCTGCGCTCGACAAATGGTATTCATTCTGCGCTCGACGAAATCCAACATCTTAGCGGTCGACGAAGATCACCCGGCTCAGCGCTCGACGCTCCCGTCTCAGCGGTTCAGCGCTCGACGCTCCCGTCTCAGCGATCGAAGAATTTGTCTAAGCGCAGCGCTCGACTAATTCAAGCTGCGTTCGATGAACTCAAGTCTGCGTTCGACGAACAGCTCAATACTTCAGCGGTCGGCGAAATCATCCAGGCTCAGCGGTCGACGAATCTTTCCGTTCGACGAACTCAAGTCTGCGTTCAACGAATATTCAGCAGAGGTTCAGAACAATGAATCAAATGTTCAGGTCGACGAATCAAATGATGAGGTCGACGAACTTGAAGCTCAACTCGATGAAATATCTGCAGCATTATTTTTATATCACTCAGCTCGACTAAAATTAGATTTATACTGTCAGATTTATTAAAGCAATATTTTATAATTCCTAATTATATATTGCTATATATATATATATTGCTGCCTTAACATTTATATATAGCCGTTGGCAGAAGCATCAAATGTTATAGTCGTTGCAGCAAAGCCAAAGACGGCAATTTGTCTGCTCGAGGATCTGGCAAATAAAAGAGATATTATTTCTTTCCTCTTTTGTCGGCAAGAATTCAAAACAGCCGAAAGCTCTCCAGAATAAATAAAGAGAGAAGAGCAGAGAAAAGTAGGAGGAATTAAGAGACAGAACATATCACATTTGCTGTACAGAAAAGAAAGAGGAATAGAGAAACAGAGAAGCAAAAAGAAAGAAGAACATACCAGAGTTCTTTATACAAAGAACAATATTTTTATATCTTGCTTTTTGCTAACTCTTCTCTGCAGATTATATTTATCCTGAGACACCAATCAAGATTATTTGCTCATGATCAAAACTGCAAGAAGACGAAGAAGAGTATTTACATTCTAGAGAAGGAGCTCCATCCACAAAGCTATTATCAAACTAAATCAGACAGGGGGAGCTCTCTTCAACATCATCTTCAAGTGTCTTCTCAGCAAAGAGAAGAACAACATAACTTTTCTGTTTTCTTTATTTCTCCCATCTTGTAAAGGATTATAACTCCCTTCAAAAGTTAACTCCCGGTGACAGGCCACCTTAGCAAAAACCTGCATCTTGGTTAGAGCACCTGATCAAAAGCTCCCTTGGTTTTTAAGCACCTTATCAAAAGCATATTGGTGATTTGGGCACCTGATCAAACCTCCATTGGTGTGTGGACACCTTATCAAAAACCCCTTGGTGTGAGGGCACCTTATCAACAACCTCCTAGTGGATTCCTACCAGTGGGTAGAAGAGTAGATGTACCCAGGCTGATTGGGGAACTACTATATATCTTGTGTCATCTGGATGTGTGCTTTGCTTGTTTCTTTTTATGTTTTATTTCTTGCTGTGATTACTTATGCACTCTTACTGTTTGTGTTTATTACTCATACAACACTCAGCACATATATATATCATTATTTTGAAATAAACTTAAACAAGAGCTTTAATATTTAAGAACTAAACTCACTTTCAATTGGTATCAAAGCTTATCACTTGACTTTCAGTCTCGCTGATCAAATAGGCGAGTTCTCGATTTTTTTGTTCTCGCCTCGTCGAGTTGAGGGCTCTTTTTTAGGAGGTAAAAGGGCTCACCACTGAGTCAGGGGCCCACCTCGACGAAATATGGGTTGTTCACTTCTATTTGAGAAGTGAGGTATCTTTTCGGCCGAGTCAAAAATTTCAATTTCGAGCCGAGTCAAAATCACTTGAACTCAACTCTATATCACCCCGAGGCGGGATTTACTTGGAAATTTTGCCTGGAGGCGGGACAGTCAGGATTTTCTTTGGGAAAACCCACCTCTGTGGGCTGGAGCCTGGCCTGGGCCTGACCTGGGCTGGGCACTAGGCCGATCTTTGCGCCTAAATGTGGGCCTGGCTTGGGCCTAGACCAGACTTGCGTTGGCCTAACCGGGCTTTTGCCAGGTCGGGCCCATGCGGGCTTTCCAGGCACGACCCTTTTGTGCACTTCTAGTATATACTAAGAAGTTTCATATGTGCAATGATCTCTCGCGCAACTATTATATAGCGCATACACTAAAACATTTTATGTATATTCTGATGTGATTGTGTATACGGCATACACAAACACAATGTGTACAATATGATATGATTATATATACAATTAGTTGTGTCAAAAAGGCAGAAAGCCCAGACCCATGCCCCCTTCCAAGGTGGGCCTAGTGGTAGGGCCTCCAAACTGGGTAGGGCCCAGGTCGGACCTTGGCCAAGCCTGACCTTCAATTTAAAAATTATTAAATTTATCTTTTAATATCAATTGATCATTATTGTATACTCTAATTATAAAATATATTAGTTTACATAACTGTGTAAATATAATAATATGAACATTGAAAGAACCATTAAATATTTAAATAGAAGCTTACAAGTTAATCAATGATAATTGATTTTTAATTTTTTATTATATTTGTGAAATATAAAATATTACACATTTATACGAATTATTAAAAAAGAAAATTATTAAATTATCAAATATTGATACATGTAAAAAAATTAAGCATACTAGTTACACTACCATATTATCAAATATTCATACATGTAAAAAATACAAGCATACATGCCTTTAATCTTCATCATTCAAATTTAATGTACTTTATACATTTTCAATTTCTGACGAGCTTTCATCAATTAATGAAATATGTTGCGATCTTTTCATTCCGTCTTAAATGATTCTTATAGCATATGCAAAGTTCCAAATATTTTTTATTTAGTCGGCTACTTCGCTCGTTCAAAATTGTCACTTAAAAGAAAATGGAGACTTTGAAGCTATTGCGCTAACTTTGATAGTTACTATATCACGGGACATTAAGAAAAATGTGTTGGATCTGATGGCGCCCTTAGAGGGGGGGGGGATGAATAAGGGGTTTACTGTTTTTAAGATAAACTGACAGATTTTAAAGAAACAGAAAACTTTTTAGCACTGATGCTAACGCGTGGCGTTGACTAGTTAACGCCTAGCGTTATCCCTCCAGAAAATATTTTGGCAAAAATAAACAAAGAAATTTTACTTGCACAATTTCAAATGAAATACAAATCCATAAAAATAGATATACTGAAAAAAAGAATTTTATATATCACAAAATGATTACAAGGATAATATTTCAATAACGCTTGAAATTGAGGCGACAAGTTGAAGATCTCTTTTTTGTTCCTTCACCGGTCCTTCTCCTAAGGACCGGTTGGCTATAGCCTATCTATCCCCAAATAAGGCCTCTATCCACCCCCTAGATCTACCCTTGACCTAGTCGCCACGCACAAGGCGGCGAATTACCCCTAAGCTGCACAAGGACCTAGTCGCCACACGCAAGACGGCGATTTCACTACGGTTACAAGTAAATGAAAAGATAAAGATACAAATTAGAATAAAAGACTCCCTATATTGAAGAGTGCTGAAGGAGATGTTGAAGACACGCTTTGATCATCATCGGAGTTGAAGCGAGCGTCCTTCTTCAAATTGATCGTTGCAAATCTCCTTCTCACTCTTGTTCCTCAATGGTGGTGTTGGGAGTTCTCTAAATTCGAGGATGAAATGTTCTCTCAAAAGATTGGAGTGAAGGCTTCAGAAAAACTAACTTGAACACCGAACTCAGGTCTTTTATCTAGACATGGGAGCTAACGCCCGACATTAGGGTTAACGCCAGTGTTAAGCATCGTGTCTGGCAGTTGATGAGACCGTGAAAAATGTCGGGATCGTGGCAGATCAAAATTTCGTCGAACGAAACAAAATTCATCGAACGCGCCTTCGTCGAACGGAATTAACTTCAATTCGTCGATCGCAGTTCCGTTCGTCGAACGCTCCAAATCGTCGACCGCAGTTCAGTTCATCGAACGAAATAAGGCGAGCGCAGTTATCTTGAAAGCGTCGAGCGCAGTTCAGTTCGTCGAGCGCAGGAATTCGTCGAGCGCGGGGAATTTCATCGAACGCAGACTCAGTTCGTCGAACGGAGATACTCGTTCGTCGAACGCAGCTTGTCGAGCACAAAATTGTCGAGCGCAGGAAATTTCGTCGAGCGTAGCCCCTTGTTCGTCGAACGCAGGTTCCATTCGTCGAACGCAGCTTCCTTCTCAGCGGTTTTCTTCTCAGCGGATTCTTTTCTCGACGGATGTTAACACAGGGCATTAACTACTAACGCGGGGCGTTAGCTCTCTTTCCAGAGAATCCTCATCAAATAGCATCCTGTTCATAGGGTTATTTAACAATAGTACCTGCACACTTATAAACATAAGCAAGATCAAATACATAGTGTGATTTCTTATTCTCAAACTAAGAGATATGGAACACAAGCTCCAACAATCTCCCCCTTTTGATAATAACAAATTCACTAATAAGAAATAAAAATAGAGTAGTGTTTACAGTATATGATAAGCGTGATAATCATGCATACTCCCCCTATGTGGATACTCCCCCTACATGAATGCATGTCATAATGTACTCCCCCTAAATAATAGATTTCTCTAAGTTATTTCTTGAAGTTAGTCTCTTCTCCCCCCTTTTGTTATAATCAAAAGGAGATAGGGATGAGTAGTAGGAATTTGTTCTTTTGTGCACTCTGTAGAGATAATTGCAACTTTTTGAAAGTGAACACAGCGAAAGCAATATTTGAACAGCGTTAGGAATTTGTAAGAACAAAAACATAATAAGCATTGAAAATCAAATAGGTAGATGTTTTGAAATGAAATACACAAGTTGCAAATACATTTAAATTTTGGAATATTTAAAGTTAGCAAGCAAGAATATATAATATCAATGGAAGATAGGTTTACAATGTAAAATAATTTGCATTTCAAGAAATCATAAACATTGTAAAGATCATGCTTTGCTATCTAGTGCATTTATTCATGATTGTAGAGAACAATGCAGGTAAGCTTTAAGTCCAATTCTCATGAGTGGAAGTATTATAATTGATAATGATGTGTACATTAAATGTGTTTTGATAAAGCATACAAGTGTAGAAATCAAACCACATGAAACTATGTAATGTAAGAGCATAAATTGAATTGAACAAAAACAACTTTACTTTCACAAATTTCAATGCACTATAGATTTTTTTTTAAAAAGAAGTGGTGAAAATTTTGTTTGCACAAGACATTTTACAATTCTTTCCAAGGTGCTCAACCTCACAATGCTCATTAAGACTTATCAGGAGGTTCAAATAGTGCTTGGTGGAGTTATCCTTGTCATTAATTTGTTGCTTTTTAGACTTAGTAACAAAGGACTCCGAATTCACTTGTTTAGCAAACATAGTTTATATTTTGTTTTGAATTTTATTTACCATATTTCTTTAAATACAAGTGCATGAAAAACAAAGAATTCAAGAAAGATTTCAATGTTGTGTAGGTAAATTGTTTATGAAATTCAAAATAAGTTCTTTTACTACACAACCATGTAAAAGTAAGATTTAAAAACACATGTATATTAACCAAAAAGTGTAAGTGAGAAAATCATTATCAAAGATAAAACTTTACTCATACTTAGAGGCATGTACAAGCATTTCGACATATGTTATCTATTCTCAAACTCTTTGCACATTTGAAGATAATTGATTTTGAAGGCATGATTAAATCAAAAAAATGTTTTTAATGAAACTTGAAGGTTTAAATTAAACATTGTAAATAATCTTGAACCAATATCTATATAATCATCCTTGAAATCAACATTTAAGCTTATAGTAATATTTTTGTTTCTAAGTTTTGAAAGAAAACACACCAAAATACCAACACAGTTGTAAAAACACACAAAACAAATTTCTGAGCATAGAAGCCAACGCCAGGCGTTAACTTCTTAACGCCGAGACAGAACACCAATTTTTTATTTTTTGAAAAATATTTTTTATGATACATTTGTAATATAAATAGGCCTTCATACAGTTGAAATTTCAGACATTATGGAGTTGATATGATGGCCTTTTTAGCGTGTTTTTGGTGGTTTTTCCATAGTTTTTAAATTTTTATTGATTTTTTAATTAAATTTTTTAAAAAATATTAAAGTACATAAAATAATTTGATAGATTTTTATAAGGCTCAAAGTGATATTTCTAAGACACCTAATTCTAACCTAAGCAAGTGAAAACGTGCATCGGGTAGAGGATTGATAAAAATGTCGGCAAGTTGTGATTCCGTCCCTATAAAGCTAACTTTAATATGTTCCTTCTTAATATGATCTCTAATGAAATGATGTCGGACATCAATATGTTTAGATCTAGAATGATGTACGGGATTGTTTGTGAGATCTATAGCGCTCTTCTTGTCACACTTTAATTCAATGTTATTTAGATAAACACCAAAGTCTTCTAACATTTGGGTCATCCATAATGCTTGTGCACAACAACTACCTAGTGCGATATATTCGGCCTCCGTGGTGGAGAGGGCAACAGAATTCTGTTTCCTACTCGACCATAATATAAGTGAAGGGCCTATAAAATGACACTTGTCACTAGTGCTTTTACGATCTAATGAACATCCCGCATAGTCCGAATCAGAAAAACCGTGTAGAATAAAACTATTATTATGAGGATACCATAAGCCTAATCTAGATGTTCCGATTAGATATCTAAAAATACGTTTAACCGCTTTTAAATGTGATTCTTTTGGGTTAGCTTGAAATCTAGTACATAAGCAAACAGAAAACATAATATCGGGTCTAGATGCGCTTAAATAACGCAATGAGCCTATCATTCCTCTATATAATGTTTGATCTATTGAAATACCGACTTCATATTTTCCTAACTTTAGTGATGAACTCATAGGAGTATTGGCTTGCTTTAGATTTTCAAATCCAAATCTCTTAAGAATATCATGAACATATTTAGTTTGACAAATAAATATACCATCTTGTTTTTGTGAGATTTTAAATCCTAGAAAATAAGTGAGTTCTCCTACCAAGCTCATTACAAATTCATTCTTCATCACTAAATAACTTCATTACATAACTCTTCATTAGTGGCTCCAAAATGGTATCATCAACATAAATTTGCAATATAATCAAATCATTATCTACATGCTTAATGAAGAGTGTATTATCCGCACTTCCTATTTTATAACCGTGTTTTATCAAAAATAATGTCAATCTATCATACCAAGCACATGGCGCTTGCTTTAATCCATAAAGCGCTTTTTCTAACTTATACACATGATTAGGAAATTTTTCATTCATAAAACTGGGGGGTTGTTCTACATAAACTTCTTCTTTTATAATCCCGTTTAGAAAGGCACTTTTAACATCCATTTGAAATAATTTAAATCTTTTAAAACTCGCAAATGCAAGAAATATTCTAATTGATTCTAGGCGAGCAACGGGTGCAAAAGTTTCATCAAACTCTACCCCTTCGATTTGTGAATAACCTTGTGCAACAAGTCTTGCTTTATTCCTTGTTATCCTAGAGTCACCATCTAATTTATTTTTGAAAAACCATTTGACTCCTATAAACGGATGATTAGATGGCCTCTCTACTAAATTCCAAACCTTGTTACGTTCAAATTGATTTAATTCATCATTCATAGCTATAAACCAAAATTCATCATTTAAAGCGGTTGAAACATTTTTTGGTTCTATTTCGGATATAAAACAAAGGTTTGAAAAAGACTCATGTAAAGAAGAACGAGTACTTACCCCTTTTGATGGTTCTCCTATCACAAGCTCCTTTGGATGATCCTTAGTGAACTGCAACACACTTGGAGGAACATATTCTATTATCTCATTTTCTTTCTCATCTTGTTCTTCTCCTTTTTCTTCTTCTTTTTCTCCAAGTGATTCATCATCCTCATGCTCCAAAGGGGAAATAGGTTCGTCTTCATTTCCTGTATGATTAGAATCTACACAAGGAACAAACTCATCAAATCATACATGTATAGACTCTTTAACTACTTTAGTTCTTTTATTATATATTCTATAAGCCTTACTAGTTGAAGAGTAACCAATAAAAATCCCTCATCGCATTTTTAATCAAATTTTCCTAGTGTATCTTTAGTGTTTAAAATGAAACATTTACAACCAAACACATGAAAATAAGATACATTAGGTTTTCTTTTAAAGTAAAGCTCATAAGGTGTCAATTTTAAAACAGGACGAAGCATGACACGATTAATGATATAACATGAAGTATTAACCGCTTCGGCCCAAAATGATTTAGGCAACCCATATTCACAAAGCATAGTGTGTGCTAGCTCTTGAAGGGTTCTATTTTTCCTCTCCACTACACCATTTTGTTGTGGGGTGCGAGGAGCGAAAAATTCATGTTTAATTCCTAAATCATCACAAAAAGAAAAAAAATCTATCATTTTCAAATTCTCCTCCATGATCCGAACGTATGCATTTAATCTTTAAATCAAGTTCATTTTGAATACGAATGCATAGTTTAGTAAATTCAAGGAATGCATCAAATTTGGAAGATAGAAATAATGTCCAACAAAATCTAGAGAAATCATCAATTATTACAAATGTATATTTTCTACCTCCTAGACTAGAAGTGTTGTCCGGTCCAAATAAATCCATATGAATTAATTGAAGAGGTCTAGTGGTAGAAATTACATTTTTGCTCTTAAAAGAATTTTTTGAAAATTTTCCTTTTTGGCAAGGCGTACAAAGAGAAGATAAATTTTCATTAAGCATAGGTAATCCCTTAATTAATTTATCTTTTGATAATTTCAAAATAAGCTTGGTGCTAGAATGACCAAGGCGCCTATGCCAAAGTTCTAATTCTTCATTTTTAGAAATAAAACATTTTAAAGAAGAATTTGAAAGATCATTAAAAGTAATCATATAAACATTATGCATTCTAGGTACGGTGAGTACGACATCATTTGTTTTAGAATTTATAATTTTACAAAGATTTGTAGATGATTCAAATAATACATTTAAACCCTTATCACATAATTGACTAATTGAAATTAGATTATGTTTTAAACCATCTACATATAAAACATTTGAAATTGAGAAAGAATCGTTACCCACTGTACCGATGCCCATGATCCTTCCTTTACCGTTGTCACCAAATGTCACCATCCCTCCTTTCTTCATCTCAAGGCTAAGGAACTTTGCTTTGTTTCCCGTCATGTGTTTGGAACATCCTGAGTCCAAATAGCACACGTCCTTTTTTGTCCTTAGCCTGCCAATATACCTAAAAAGGAGATGAGAGTAAAGATCTGGATACCCAAGAGGTTCCTCCCATAGAATAGGTGGAAACCTTAGGCACCCAAATTTGCTTTATAGCAATGCGACCCTTTTTCTTACAAGAGTTTGAGGTGTGTCCAAATAAATGACATTTGGCACACGCTATAAAAGGGGATGAGACCCTTTTTGAAGTTTTGGGTATGCGCTTGCTAGAATATGAGGTAATATTTATGTTTTTAAAATCATTATTACCAGAAATAATTTTTCTAGAATTATGGCTAACGCCGACGTTAGGAGTAAAAATGTAAAAAAAAAGGCGAGCGAAGCGAAGTGCTTGACATATCCTAAAGACACGTTCACTAAAAAAAACACTTTTGTAGCTAATCATTTCTCGGGAAAAATTGAAAAACTCAACATGAGGGAGGAGAAAGAAAGAATAGTGACTTGGTCTCGGGCATCTACCATTATACCCACAATGATTGGCCATACAATCGCTATTCATAATGGAAAGGAACATTTAACTATTTCTATAACAGATCGGTCGGTCACAAATTGGGGCCTGGCGATAGCTTCCAGAACTATATCCAAGGCCTGATTTGTCATTCCCATGGCATTGGTTGGCCAAGATCATGTCCAGAGATCTTTGTCCAACTCCGAATTTTTTAATAGCCAAATTTAAATCAAGAATACGGGCTTTGAGAGCGGTGTTTTCCGTTACCAATATAACACACTGATTCGCAAAACTCTTCTTCCCATCCTCTATTTGAGAAAGAGAGGTTTTTAAAGTTCTTTTCAAATCCCCCTTCTCCTTAGTAAGAAGTTCAATAGTGGAGTGGGATTTAGAAAGAGCTTCTTCAAGTTCTTTCACTCTTCCCAATGAGTGATTGCACTCTTGTCAAGATACTTTTTCTTTCCCCAATTGTTTAGATAATTTTTTATTTTCTTTTAACAAAAGTTTATTTTCAGAATTTAGAATGTCAATATCTTTTAAACTTTTATCAAAAAATTTGCATGTTTGTAAATATTCAATATATAACTCATCACAAGAAGTAGGGAGAGTTACCTAAGTGTCACTTTGGACACTGCATTCATCTACGGATATCTTATTACTCTTTCCCATTAGGCACATGTTTGCCTCTTATTCATCACTAGTGGATGAGCCGCTTGAAACCATGGAGGAGGAGTCATCCCATGTAGCCACTTTTAGGACCTTCTTCTTCTCATTTCCCTTGTGCCCTTTTTCTTTACGCTCTTTCAGATATTTTGGGCACTTGATCCGAATATGTCCGGTCTTTCTACAATGGTAGCACTCCGGTGGTAGTCGTTCATCATCGTCCTCGTCGCTTCCTTTCTCTTTCTTTGATGAAGATCCCTTTTTGATGAAATATTTCCGAAAGGTGTTTCTCCTTTCTGAATTCTTCATGAACCTTTTCAATTTCTTCACAAAAAGGCTCTCCTCGTCCTCTTCATCATCATCTTCATTTGCCTCCTTCTTTGACTTTAAGGCCAAGCTCTTCTTCTTTGGCTCCAAGTTGTACTCTTGTTGTTGAATTTTGAGTTCAACCCCATGGGTCTTGAGGTTCCCAATAAGGCTCTTAATTTGGAGCTTTTTCAAGTCGCGCGACTCCGAGATAGCCGTTACCTTTGGATTGAACTTTGGATGGAGAGACCTTAGAATTTTTCTCACCAAGTCGCCGTTGGAGAACACCTTTCCAAGCACTTTTGAGTCGTTGACGATTTTGGTGAACCTTGTGTACATAGAATCCACGTCTTCATCCGTCTCCATCCGGAATTTCTCATACTCGGATTCAAGTTGGAAGAGCTTTGAATCCTTCACCTGCGAAGTGCCTTCATGAGTAATTTCTAAAAGATTCCAAATATCATAAGCTGTTTCGCAAGCACAAGTTCTATTAAATTCCGTTCTATCCAAAGCAAAAATAACGCATTCATTGCTTTAGCGTTATTCTTACATCTCAACTTATCATTGTCATCCCATCTAACTTTAGGTTTTTCCATAGTGACTTCTCCAACAACAAATGTTGGTGGAGAATAACTTTGTTCTGCCATACCCCAAACGTCATTATCTAAAGCAGTTAAAAAACAACGCATTCTAGTTTTCCAATAATTATAATCAGTTTCAGTAAATAGTGGAGGTCTACTTATCCCTTGACCCTCCAAAAAGTCATGATCGTGATGCACCATTATTCCCGGTTGTGAGACCGTTTTGGAATAACCTCGCTCTGATACCAAGTGTTGGATCTGATGGCGCCCTTAGAGGGGGGTGAATAAGGGGTTTACTATTTTTAAGATAAACTGACAGATTTTAAAGAAACAGAAAACTTTTTAGCACTGATGCTAACGCCTGGCGTTGACTAGTTAACGCCTGACGTTATCCCCCCAGAAAATATTTTGGCAGAAATAAACAAAGAGATTTTACTTTCACAATTTCAAATGAAATACAAATCCAAAAAAATAGATATACTGAAAAAAAGAATTTTATATATCACAAAATGATTACAAGGATAATATTTCAATAACGCTTGAAATTGAGGCGACAAGTTGATGATCTCTTTTTTGTTCCTTCACCGGTCCTTCTCCCAGGGACGGGATGGCTATAGCCTATCTATCCCCAGATAAGGCCTCTAGCCACCCCCTAGATCTACCCTTGACCTAGTCTCCACGCACAAGGCGGCGAATTACCCCCTAAGCCGCACAAGGACCTAGTCGCCACATGCAAGGCGGTGATTTCACTACGGTTACAAGTAAATGAAAAGATAAAGATACAAATTAGAATAAAAGACTCCCTATATTGAAGAGTGCTGAAGGAGATGTTGAAGACACGCTTTGATCATCATCGGAGTTGAAGCGAGCGTCCTTCTTCAAATTGATCGTTGCAAATCTCCTTCTCACTCTTGTTCCTCAATGGTGGTGTTGGGAGTTCTCTGAATTTGGGGATGAAATGTTCTCTCAAAAGATTGGAGTGAAGGCTTCAGAAAAACTAACTTGAACATCGAACTCAAGTCTTTTATCTAGACACGGGAGCTAACGCCTGGCGTTAGGGTTAACGCCAGCGTTAAGCATCGTGTCTGGCAGTTGTTGAGACCGTGCAAAACGTCGGGATCGTGGCAGATCAAAATTTTGTCGAATGAAACAAAATTCGTCCAACGCGCCTTCGTCGAACGGAATTAACTTCAAGTCGTCGATCGCAGTTCCGTTCGTCGAACGCTCCAAATCATCGACCGCAGTTCAGTTCGTCGAACAAAATAAGCCAAGCGCAGTTATCTTCATAACGTCGAGCGCAGTTCAGTTCGTCGAGCGCAGGAATTCGTCGAGCGCGGGGAATTTCGTCGAACGCAGACTCAGTTCGTCGAACGGAGATACTCGTTCGTCGAACGCAGCTTGTCGAGCGCAAATTCGTCGAGCGCAGGAAATTTCGTCAAACGCAGCCCCTCGTTCGTCGAACGCAGGTTCCATTCGTCGAACGCAGCTTCCTTCTCAGCGGTTTTCTTCTCAGCGGATTCTTTTCTCGATGGATGTTAACGCGGGGCGTTAACTACTAACGCGGGGCGTTAGCTCTCTTTCCAGAGAATCCTCATCAAACAGCATCCTGTTCATAGGGTTATTTAACAATAGTACCTGCACACTTGTAAACACAAGCAAGATCAAATACATAGTGTGATTTGTTATTCTCAAACTAAGAGATATGAAACACAAGCTCCAACAAAAAGTAGGATATGTGTCACTTTACGCCTTACGCAGACTCGATTTCATAATCCGTTTATTTAATAAATTTTCTTCATTTTAATCATTTGATAATCATTTAATATATTGTTTGACCGGTATGTAGAACTTCAAGACTTTCAAAACATTTTAATTTGTTTGCATATGTTATATGAATTAGATATGATCCAATGACAAATGTTGCAGATATATGAAGTTCCTAATTTTAAGTTGCTACACCAAACATCGTCATTGAACTAACTCTTATTAGAAATTTATTAATTAATGCAATTGTTTCAATAATTTGTAATAGAGCCTTCATGGTTTTTGGTGTTTGGGCTACTCATTAATTGATGAGAAAAACTCAAAATCAAATGAAGAGAACTCAAATATTTGGAAGGGAACCCCTTCATGGAAAATGATGAAACCTTTCATCACACTTTGTCATCATCCATCACCTTAAGTGGGTATATAAACCAATTCATTTATTCTGATTATGTTTAAAGAAACATAAGGAGAATTCATGGACAACACGTGTGTGCGCACGCGCTCGCACTTATCGGACCAGGCCAGATTGGGGATTGGGGATTTGAGATTTAGGATTAAGATTGAGGATTTGGGAATGGAGATTTGGGATTGAGGATTGGGGATTGTGGGATTTGATGAATAATTGAATTGTTTCTTTTGCACAAAATAGTTGTCACTTTAAAAAACCTTAAGTACCACAATTCGACGTACGACGCATACATTTGGACGTACGACGAATACATTTGGACGTACGACGAATACATTTTGACGTACGACGAATACATTTTGACGTACGACGAATACATTTCGATGTACGACGTATACATTTCGATGTACTAAACTGTGTGTCGATTTCCATACGATGTTTTCTCTCCAGTGTATGAATCGGCATACGTCGATTTCGCTTCACTTACAATTCGACGTACGTCGAGTTCTGCTACTCCCGTTGTACGTTCATATGAAATTGACGAATGCCGATATATAACTTTTTGACGATCAATTTCTCATGCATCGATTTCTTCACACTTTTACACGTTTATACGCGTTTTTCCTCAGTAAATTGTATGTTGGAAATATACATTTTCTATATTCGACAAAATTTACTTAATATAACTGTTGCAAATTAATTACCTGATAAATTACTTGCGCTTTTGTGAGACTCCGATATAAGAAATTTTCATGAAACGAAATAAACATTATCATATGCTCGTATTTTCCTACAGTATTATCTATTCTTTGCCAGTGATTTGTCTCTCGCTCATTTTACGTTTACTGAAATAAGTGGAAGTTTGGGTACTCTGTGCTTCTTTTGTGTCCGCGCACATCAGAGTTTTCAGGATCAAGATGGATGTTGTACCTTGGAGGAGTGACCATCAGTTGAAAGCCCTGTCAGAGAGTGGTGCAACTTCTTTAGGGCAACGATCATACGCCATACCCAGACTCGATTTCATAATCCCTTTATTTATATTTTTTCATCATTTTAATCATTGTTGATCAAAAATCTAAGTGCGATGGTATCATAGTTTTTCAAAACTAAAAAGTATATATTATTTTGAGAATATATTATAAATATTTCAACAATTTTATCTTCTAATTTGTCAAAATAATTAATTAAAGAATTTTTATTTTTAAAATAGATTTATATCTATCGTTTCTAATTGTACTTATGCTTACCCTATGATATTTGAGTTAAAGGGCTTTTTGGATGTATGTGATTTCATCCTCGTTATTGTAGTGGCTGAACCACAACCCACATTTTATGATATTTTCTATCTGCAACTCTCGTTATCGCATTTCGTCAGTCACTCAAATTTGCCCGATTGCTGAAAGTTGTGCTTGACTTGATTCTAAGACTTGTTTAGCTATGAATGATTTATTATGAAGCTTGAGTGTAGAGTTCCCCCTCATAATTATTAGCAGCTTCACACAGTGTCTACATTTCATTTTAAAGCCGCTGCAAATACGACTTTATCGAAATGCTCCCAAACTAAAGTCGTATGCTTGTGGTCCACAATTTCATGAATATTATCCGAAGAAGATGATGTAACTCACTTTGAACTTGACAGTTAAAGAGAGAGTGAATGAGAGAGAGTGGATAGCTATGCATCCCCTTCAAACATCTCAATTGATAGTTTTTTTAATAATTAGATTAATTTTATGACAAATAATCAATAAAAAAATAATGGCCTAAATTTAAATGTTAAAATTTTAAAACCACCCAAAAAAACTAATTATCACTATTTTAAAATATATTTTAAATTGACTTACGCCCTTGGCTGGGCCATCAGGGCCTTGCATTTTTTAGGCCGGGCCCGAGCTAGGTCTGAATCATGCCTAGTTGGGAGCTTGCCCAGGTCTGTCCTGGATTGGGCACCCAGCCAGACATTATGCCAAAAAGGGCATAATAAGGCTCCCTAAGGCCTGGACCAGGCCTGCCCGGGTCTAGGCTTTTTATAGGGCGGGCCCAGGCGAGCTTTTCAAGTTATTTACTGTCATTACATGTAAAAAGAGAGAATAAAATATTGATGGTAACGGGAAATAGTAACAGAAGTATGTAGCAATTAAACCATATTTCATGCAAAGAAGGCTGGCGTTTTTTTTGCCACGAAGAGTTTGGGAAAAAATGCTATTGTGGTAGAATGTGTTTAACATGACAACAACTATGATCGCCCGCTGAGAAAATAAAACTAGTTTTGAACATAAAAGTGAATGAAGTTCTTTGGGCGTGATTGAGGTTTCAGTGTTTCACGAACTACGGTCCATAACCATCACGCGCATTCTCGACAGCCAACACCAAGCCAAACTGATACTAACCTATATCTGACTATTATATTCAAAAATTAATAATTTGCTTTTTATTTTAAATATGAAGTTATGTATCAAATCTAGCAAACATTTAGGGTCCGTTCGTTTGGACGGAATTGACTTTCTGGAATTAGCATTGGTGATTAGAAATCCAATTCTAATATTCGGCGCAATGAAATTTACGAGGATATTGGGTTTTATATGAAAATCCATGACTTTCACTTTGAACTAAAAAATCAAATCGTCAATTCTTACCTCCACCCATGAGTTTTCCGCATAATCGAGTGTTTTTGCCAGAGTTTTTCGGTCTACGCGTGTGTTTTCCTGCCAGGAGTGGGTTTTTTTCGCCGAACGCGTGTTTTTCAGTCGGCACGTGTTTTTCGGTCGGGCATTCATTTTTTGCCCAGGCTTGCGTTTTTCGCTCGGGCGCGCGTTTTTCGGTCGGTCGTGAGTTTTTCGGCCGACCGTGCAATTTTCACCAGGACGCGCGTTTGTTTCTCCCGGGCACACTTTTTTCTTCCGGGCGCGCTTTTTTCGCACGAACGCGATTTTTCCGGCCAAACGCGGTTTTTCCGATCGAACGCGATTTTTCCGGTCGGAAGCGAATTTTCTGGTCGGACGCGATATTTTTTGCGTGACGCGATTTTTTCTCCCGAGCGCATTTTTTTTCGCCCGTGAGCATTTTTCGGCCGGGCGCGATTTTTTTTGCCCGGGCGCAGTATTTTTCGCCCGGGTGAAAATTTTTCCCCTGAGCGAGTTTTTTTCACCCCGACGCAATTTTTTCGTAAAAAATCACGCCCGGTCGAAAAAAATGGGCCCACAAGAAAAAATCGCGCCCGGGTGAAAAAAAACACACTCGGGCGAATAAAACGCGCCCGCTCGCCAGGGCGATAAAATCGCGACCGGGCGAAAAAAATGCGACCGGGCGAAAAAAAACGCACCCGGGAGAAAAAAACGAGCCCGGGCGAAAAAATCGCGCGCGGGAGAAAAAAATAGCGCCCGGGCAAAAAATTCGCGCCCGGGAGAAAAAAATAGCGCCCGGGCAAAAAATTCGCGCCCGAGAGAAAAAAAACCCGCCCGGGCGTAAAAATCGCCCCCGGGTGAAAAAATCGCGTCCTGGCAAAAAAAAAACGCGCACCGGCGAAAAAAAACGCGTCCGGGCGAAAAAAAAAAACGCGCGCGTGAAAAAAAACGCGCCCGGGCGAGAAAAAAAATGCGCTCGGGCGAAAAAAACACGCCCGGGCAAAAAATTCACGCTCGGGCGAAAAAATCGCGTCCGTGCGAAAATTCGCGGCCCGGGCGAAAAAAATGCACATGGCCATGAATTTTTCTATCCGGGCGCACGTTTTTCGACCAATCGCGCAATTTTGGCCAGGGCGCTGGTTATTCTCTCTGTCGCGCGTTTTTCGCTCGGGCAAAATAATGCGCGCCCGGGAAAAAATGCGCACTTGGGCGAAAAAATTGCGCTTGGGCGAAAAATGCGCGTCTTAAAATATGTTCTGCAATTTAATGCATTCGGCGCTGACGTCTAGTTTTATAAAATTATTGTATAATGTTAATTCCAATACCAATTCAATCATTCACCCGAACAACTTTTGTGCCTCAATTCCAATTCTATTGATTGAATTCAATCTTATCGCCGAACAACAAAATTGGAATTATGTAAAAAGCCAATTCATGTAGATATTGATTTTCGTCGAAAAGTCAATTCCAGAAAGACAATTTCATTCAAACGAACGGACCATTATTGTTTCCGCAGGAAAGAGAGTAAAAATAATAATCTCAGGTCAAAAACAAAATAATTATAATCCATCTTCTTCTATTTTTTATATAAGTATAATCTTTCATGAAGAGTGATTTGCACTATTTTTGTTGTTGTCTCTAGAGAGACACCGTCGAGCAACGGGCAGAGGAATTTTTTTTGGGTCCGTGTAGCGCACCGTTTTCACGGTGCATTTATAAATATTTTTCTTCTCCTGTCCCCACCCCACATTTCAGCTCTTTCGAAGGGTTCTGGATCCCCTGGAGTTCGTGCGGGAACTCCAGGGTGGAGTTCAATCCAACGACACGAGACCCTCCAACTCCATCAATCCAACAGCTACCTGAATTTATACGCTAGAAGAAAAAAAAACTAAAACTAAAAAAACTAAAAATATATATAAGAAACAAGAGGGCTCCAACGGGCGAGATCGCGCGAACTCAATCCAACAGGCGAGATCGCGCGAACTCCACCCCTGGAGTTCCCGCACGAACTCCAGGGGATCCGGATCCCTTTCTAAGATGGCGCGCACCAAAAAATTTCATCTCCCGTCGAGAAGAGAAGGAAGAAGATGAAAATGGTTCTCACGGCATCTCCTCGAAGCTAATCTTAGTTGGAATTTTAAGATCTTCGAACACGTTTCTCACGGCGATCTCCTCGAAGCTAATCTGAGCTGGAGTTTTAAGATCTTCCTCTACCATGAAGCTCCGGGAGTGGTTTCTCAGCCAAGGAAGTTTTCTCAGACCTTTCATTAAAGCTACCCTTTTTTCTTCGACATGGAGGATCTGAGCTCTTCTCTTCTTTTGATGGATTTTTTCTTGGTTCATCTACTTGTATATTGTATTCTCTGAAATAAGATATATATGCTTGTTGTTTTGTTCGTCTGTTAGTATATTGTCTGATCAAATTATTCGTCAAAAGTCCGATCGAACTTGTATATTGTATTCTCTGAAATAAGATATATGCTTCTGTTTTGTTCCTCTGTTAGTATATTGTCTGATAAAATTATTTGTCAAAAGTCTGATCGGATTATTCATAATTGGATTTTTTTTCTCAGGTCAAGAAGGACAGTATTGTTTTTTCGATTGTTCATTCTGAGGCAGAGGCTTATACAATGTACTTCGATTTGCTCGTAAAACCGGGTTTAGTGGCAGAGGCTTATACAATGTACTTCGATTTGCTCGTAAAATCGGGTTTAGTGGCAGAGGCTTATACAATGTACTTCGATTTGCTCGTAAAACCGGGTTTAGAATTCGAAAACAATATATTTTTTTATATCATTTAGCTCAATGTTTAGTATATTTACCAACGTTTTAAAAACCGGACCGGACATCGAACCGTCGGAAGGAGAGGTTCAAGGTTCAATCGGTTCAACCGGTTGAACCGGGGTTGAATCGGGATTAACTACATATGTCTAACTAAATGTTAGAATTAATAATCTTTCTTTCAATCTTAGATTAATAAGATAACCGTTAAGTAGAGAAAATGGAAATGTTTGCGGCAGATGATGCCAACAACACAGATCTTGCCATCTTCTGTCATTTGCAACTGCTCGCCCATCTCTAGCTTCCCTCCTTTTAATTTTCATTTTAAAGACAAGTCTGTCATCTCTCTTTCCTTTTCATTTTCATTTCCAAAGTTGTCTTATCATCTCTCTCTCTATTTCCCTCCGCATTTTCCCAACTACCAATGTGGTCCAACTTCCAAGACATGTCATCGTTTGGATGTAAAGCTCAAGGCTTGCATTTGAACCCTAGGATTTTAAATCTACGACCATTCGTTGAACCGTCCGGTTACGAGAAAACCGCTCCGATTTCTGGTTGGCCGGTTCAGCCGGCCGGTTTACCGGTTTTTGGCCGGTTCTTGGCTGGGGCGGTTTTAGAATCCTGACCAGACCGTCTAAGGGACCGGTCGGCGGTCCGACCGGTTCAACCGTCCGGTCCGGTCCAGTTTTTAAAACCTTGATATTTACATGTTATTTCATTAGAAATCTCCAAAGTAGTCCGGTGAGCAATTCTAAGCTAGAAAGGGTGTACTTTTGATGATTATTGCACGAGGGAGGTTTTCTCTCCCTCTCATTATTATTTCTAGATCATTATTAGCTTTATAATGTCTCTACTTATCTATCATGATCGTTTGGTTTGGGTCCGGGCAATCCACATTAAGTTTTAAGGCAAAACAACAACTTCTCTTGCATTTTGAAGACGCACAGCCGTGTGTTTGTTTACGCACGGGCAGATGTTGTTCTATCTGCACATCACATGATCAGGTGCCATTTATTTACGCACGAGCACCTGCTTCCCGCGCACGATCGTGCGTGTGTTATTCTGGATAATCCCGAGCTTTTGGCCCTTAACAGTACGTGATCGTGTCCATTATCGCACGATGGTGCGTTTGATCTTGTGTTGACATAATTTTCGAAAATAAAAATGTTGTTTTCATCAAAGTTGTATTCCTTGATGTTAGCTTTCCATAGCACTTTGAATTTCCGCAATCTGAGTTTTTTAGAAAAAGTTATGGCCAAAATATTATGAATGCACAAAACTAGGATTGCGGCCTCTTTTTCCCGCGCAGGTTTTCATCCTTCGGTCTGAAGATTGGAGGCCGCAGAGACCGCGCGGTCTGCGCTGGTTTTCTGTCGGTTTGTCTCAGCGGTTTGTTCTGAGCGGTCTGATCTGGGAGAGCGCCTCTTCTGCCCGGGCGGCTTGCGCGGGTTGGTCTAGCGACTTGTCCTAAGTCGTCCAGATGTTCTTGGTATGCCTTCTTACAAAGACCGGGTGGTCTGACGACTATTCTAGTCGGTCTGGTTTCCAGAGAAGTTCTTTGCTTTGCAATAAGACCGGGCGCTCTGCTTGTTGAGACCGCAGTGACCGAGCGGTTTGATTGTAAATCGCAGGGTTTAATAAAGGAGCCGTGAGCTATGCCGAGCTCGTGTGGTCTGCTTTTCGAGACCGCTTGCGATCTGATGGGCGTTTATTGTATCCCGGTTGTGCGGTGACAACATCCATCTAATTTCCTATAAATAGGGATGCAGGGTCTGTCATTAATAACGAGAACTGTAAGAACTCAAAGTCGGCTTGATTGTGCCGGTCTCTTTTTGAGGTCGCGCGGTTTGAGATATTTGTCTGACCGGTTTTTGTGTTCGCAGGTTAAGCGGTTTGCAGCTCGCGGTCAGCTTGTCTCCTTCATCCAGATTTGAATAAACCAGTCCGGGCAGACTGTGTTTAGTTGTTCGCGGTTTGGGCAGCGGACTCAGTTGATCAGGCGGTCTTAAGTGGCCAGGCGGTCTTGAGTTGCGGTCTGTCACAGGTTGCAGTTCTTGTTCAGTGTTCGCGGTTTCTTCTTTGATCAAGACTGTGCAGTCTGGGCGATCAAGAAGTGCGAACTGGTTGTTTTCTGCAGAAGAATAAGCAGCGAGTTGGCGGTCTGGGGTTGCGGTCCGACAGGTGCAGTCTGTACTCTGTTCGCGCGGTCTCAGCGGCTTCCGTCCGTCTTGTCTGTTCGCGCGGTCTTGCGGTCTCAAGTGCCAGGTCGCTGCGGCTTGTTTTACACTTGTGTTTTGTGCTTCTCTCCTCCGTGATTCTTATGAATCATGTCTCGCCATGTATACCTCGCATTGTAAAGAGATATTCAATACCATAGTACTATTCGTTCTTTTCTCATTGTCACTGTTGTGCTACGCTGGTGAAAGGTTTTGTGAAGTGTGTTCCGCATATTTTACACTTCATCTCCGGACCTCAAGTTTTTTAACATGGTATCACAGGGAGGTTGGTGAGGTTGTGAAGCTGAAATTGTTGATACTTCCTTCGGGTTTCTCAAGTGGTTAGCAATCAGTGGGATAGCAATGGAAGGAGGATATGCTAGAGCTCTCGGTATTGAGCTCCTTATGCAGACTAACTTTAAAAAGTGGAAGTCTTGCATGGAGAGCTATCTTCTTGGCGAGGACTTATGGGAGGTAGTTGGAGGAGAAGCAAGACAAGCTGTGGTTCCTGCTGATGGGAATGTTGAGCTAGTGAAGGCTTGGAGAAGAACGAATGCTAAGGCAGAGTTCACTCTCAAGAGGGCTATCATTCCAGAGTTGTTTAATCACATCATTGGATGCGGATCAGCTGCTGAGATTTGGACAGCCTTGGATGGCTTGTTCAATAAGAAGAATGTAGCGAGGCTACATTACTTGGAGAATGAGTTGGCGAAAGCAACTCAAGGAGATTTGTCCTTTTCAACGTTCTTCTTGAAGATGAAGAACCTCTGCGCAGAGATATCGGCTTTGGACCCGGATGAGCCTATCTCAGAAGCTAAGCTGAAGGCACATAATCCGCGGCTTGCGGAGGGAGTATGTTGCCTTTGTTACTTCTGTTCAAGGCTGGGCCAATCAACCTTCGTTGCTGGAGCTGGAGAACTTACTTGCTTCGCAGGAAAGTTTGGCAAAGCAAATGACTGGGATGTCGGTCTCTTGGTGAGAAGGCGAGGTTCTCTTCTCTGTCAAGAAGAAGAAATGAGACAAGAAAAAGAAGAAGTCGCCTGGAGATGATGGTCCGTCTACTTCATATCAACAAGAGAGGAGTTATGCTCCTAAGCGTGATGGGAAGAAGCAGGAAGGACCTAGATGCTTCAGGTGCAATAAGCTTGGTCATTTCAAGAGGGACTGCAAAGTCAATCTTCAGCCGGGGCATGCTGCAAGGAAGGAGGAGGCTGGTTCCAATGCTGAAGGTAGTTGGGGTGGTGAAGGAGCATCCATGATGGACACTTGTGTTCGGGCCATGACTTCCATCAACTATCAAGACGATTGGATTGTGGACTCTGGGTGTTGTCATCACCTCACTGGGGACGAATCGAAGTTCTCGTTGCAGACATATACAGGTAATGATGCTATAATTACGGCTGATGATACTGTTCATGCAGTTGAGAAGGAGGGTGTGGTTTCATTGAACAATGATAGAGGTACTCTTACGTTGAAGAGTGTCTATCATGTTCCGGGGATGAAAAAGAACCCCTTCTCGGTGACCAATGCGGTGGATGCTGACTATCACGTTCTCTTTGGTCCAACAGAAGTGAAATTTCTCCGTAATGTTTCAGCAGTGAAAGCTGAAGTCACTCATATTGGGAAACAGGTGAAGGATTTGTTTGTTCTTTCAACAAATTCTTACGTTGATAAGATGGGGGCTAACGATAGCGTTGCTATCTGGCATGAAAGGCTTGGGCATGTTGGGATGGATAAACTGAAAGCTATAGCGGGTAGAGGCCTGGTGAAAGGTCTGCCTAGCTTATCATCTTTTGGGGATGGTCATGATTGTGCAGGTTGTCAGTTTGGTAAAGCTCGGCGCTTTCCATTTGACAAGTCAGAAAGCAGATGTAAAAGACCATTGGAGTGCATCCATGGCGATCTATTTGGACCTACCAACACTGCCAGTCTTGGAGGTAGCAGGTATATGCTAATCTTAGTTGATGACTTCACCACATATACTTGGGTGTATTTTCTGAAGGAGAAGTCAGAGGCATTCGAGAAGTTTGTGGAGTTCAAGGAGCTGGTGGAAGGTCGGCTAAACCTGCGGGTGAAGAAGTTCAGAACAGACAATGGATGGGAGTTCACCTCCAAGGAGTTCTTTAACTTCTGCAGGAAGCATGACATCCAAAGGGAGCTTTCTTGTGCTCACACTCCACAACAGAACGGAGTTGCAGAGCAGAAGATCCATCACCTGACGGAGACCTGCAAATGCTGGCTTCATGCCAAGAATATCCCAAAGTCCTTTTGGGCAGAGGGTATGTCTTGTGCAGCTTCTGTTATCAACTGGATGCCTCTCAGCCCCATCAACATGAAGACCCCTCATGAGTTGATGTTTAAGGAGAAGGCAAGCGTGGAATAATTTCGAGTGTTCGGTTCTACCTGCTATGTGCATGTTCCGGATGCTCTTCGAACGAAGCTAGATGCTAAGGCAAGGAAGCTAGTCTTCGTCGATTATGATGACCGGAAGAAAGGGTGGAGATGCATGGATCCTGAGACACGGAGATATGTGGTCTCAAGGGATGTGGTATTTGACGAGCTGACGTCATACCAAGGTAACTCTTCTATTGAGTTACAAGGAAGCAGGGTAGAAGGTGGACCAGTGGAAGCTGCACGGGAAGTTCTGGTGGAGTTACCTGTTTCTCCAGGTGCTCCTTGTATTACTAGCTTAGGATCAGGTGCTTCGGGTTCTGGAAGCAGGGGGAGCGAGGCTCCATGTTTACCTGAGAGGAGAGCTAGTCCAGAAGTTGCAGTGGAAGAGGTGGTTCAGAGTCAAGCTCTGAGGAGGTCCAAGAGGACTATTATTCCACTTGATCGGTATACGGGCGAGAACTTGGCGAGCTTTGTCTCATGTTTCTTCGCAGGTCCCCTGGATGTGAGAGAGCCATCTTGTTATGAAAACGCCGTTGGAGTCAAGGGGAGCCATGGATGAAGAAATGGCTGCCCTCAGGAAGAATGAGACTTGGGACTTGGTGCCTAAGGTTGAGGGGGTTACTCCGGTGACTTGCAAAAGGGTTTTCAAGCTGAAGAAGAAGGCTGATGGAAGTATTGAGCGGTACAAGGCTCGCCTTGTAGCTCGAGGTTTCCCTCAGAAGTATGGGGAGAATTATGAAGAAACATTTAGCCCCGTTGCCAAGATGACTTCGGTCCGGGTGGTGATCGCTTTGGCAGCTTGCCAAGGGTGGAAGATTTGGCAACTCGACGTGAAGAACGTTTTCTTATATGGTGAGATTGACAAGGATATCTTCATGGATCATCCACCTGGGTATGTATCCGAAGAGCACCCAAGATATGTTTGTAAGCTCAAGAAGGCTCTTTACAGCTTGAAGCAAGCGCCTCGGGCGTGGTACGGAAAGATCGCAGAATACCTCCAGTTCTACGGGTACTTTGCTTCTGATTCTGATTCGAGCTTGTTTGTTAAGAAGACGGGGGAGCTTCAGGTCTTGGTGCTGCTGTACGTTGACGATATGATCATCACGGGGAATTCTGAGATGGAGGTAGCTAGGCTTCGTGCTGAGCTAGCTATCAAATTTGAGATGAAGGATTTGGGCGAGCTCCACCATTTCCTTGGGCTCGAAGTGGAGAGAAGAGAGAGCGGTATGCTCGTTTCCCAGAATGGCTATGCGGATCGAATCGTGAAGAGATTCGGCATGGAAGGGGGGAAGAGCAGCTCTACTCCACTGGAGTTGGAGTTCATCTTCGTCGAGATGAAGGGAAGGTTCTTACCGATCCTTTGGTGTTCCGGGCTTTGGTCGGAAGCTTGATATACTTGACGATCACGAGGCCAGATATTGCTTATGCAGTTGGCAGGGTGAGTCGGTTTATGGCAGAGCCTTGGAAGCCTTATCTTATGGCGGCTAGGAGTATATTGAAGTATGTCAAATCCACCTCGGATTTGGGTCTCTTGTATGGGAGAGATTCGGGCTTTTGCTTGCACGGGTACATGGATGCTGATTATGGAGGAGATTCGGTTGATCGGAGATCTACGTCTGGATACGTCTTTTTGACGGGCTCTACAGCTATATCATGGTGTAGTAAAAAGCAAGATTTTGTGTCTGTCTCTACCACGGAAGCGGAGTACAAAGGTTCAGCTTTGGCGGCTCAAGAAGCCATCTGGCTTAGGAGGTTGGTGGAGGACATTCATAGGGAGGTGGGAGGTCCTACTCTGCTACGTGGTGACAACGAGAGTGCTCTCAAACTGGTGAACAATACAGTTTGTCACGCGCGTACGAAGCACATAGAGATTCATCACCATTTCATTCGTGAGAAGGTGTTGGAGGGATCTCTGATTGTGGAGCATGTGCAGAGTAAGGAGAATTTTGCTGACATATTCACTAAGCCGCTGGCGAAGGGACATTTTGGTCGGTTACGAAGTTTGCTTGGGCTGACTTCCACTTCCCACTTCAAGGGGGAGTGTTAAATTTTTGAAGTGGAAGTGAAGTTGAGCTGGGCGGTCTGAAGATTGGAGACCGCAGAGACCTCGCGGTCTGCGCTGGTTTTTTGTCGGGTTGTCTCAGCGGTGTGTTCTGAGTGGTCTGATCTGGGAGACTTCCTCTTCTGTCTGGGCGGCTTGCGCGGGTTGGTCTGGCGACTTGTCCTAAGTCAGCCAAATGTTCTTGGTCTGCCTTCTTGCAGAGACCGGGCGGTCTGACGACTATTCTAGTCGGTATGGTCTCTGGATAAGTTCTTTGCTTTGCAATAAGACTGGGCAGTCTGCTTGTGGAGACCGCAGTGACCGGGCGGTTTGATTGTAAATCGCAGGGTTTAATAAAGGAGTTGTGAGCTATGCCGAGCTCGGGTGGTCTGCTTTGCGAGTCCGCTCGCGATCTGATGAGCGGTTATTGTATCCCGGTTGTGCAGTGACGACATCCATCTACTCGCCTATAAATAGGGATGCAGGGCCCGTCATTAATAACGAGAACTGTAAGAACTCAAAGTCGGCTTGATTGTGCCGGTCTCTTTTTGAGGTCCCGCGGTTTGAGATATTTCTTACCGGTTTCTGTGTTCGCAGGTTAAGCGGTTTGCAGCTCACAGTCAGCTTGTCTCCTTCATCCAGCTTTGAATAAACCAGTCCGGGCGGACTGTGTTTAGGTGTTCGCGGTTTGTGCAGTGGACTCAGTTGATCAAGCGGTCTTAAGTGGCCAGGTGGTCTTGAGTTGCGGTCTGTCACAGGTTGCAGTTCTTGTTCAATGTTCGCGGTTTCTTCTTTGATCAAGACCGTGCGGTCTGAGCGATCAAGAAGTGCGAACTGGTTATTTTCAGCAGAAGAATAAGTAGCGAGTTGGCGGTCTGGGGTTGCGGTCTGACAGGTGCGGTATGTACTCTGTTCGCGCGGTCTCAGCGGCTTCCGTCCGACTTGTCTGTTCACGCGGTATGGTGGTCTCAAGTGTCAGGTCGCTGTGGCTTATTTTACACTTGTGTTTTGTGCTTTTCTCCTCCGTGATTCTTATGAATCATGTCTCGCCATGTATACCTCACATTGTAAAGAGATATTCAATAACATAGTACTATTCATTCTTCTCATTTTCACTGTTGTGCTACGCTTGTGAAAGGTTTTGTGAAGTGTGTTCCGCATAACACTTCATCTCCGGACCTCAAGTTTTTTAACAGTGGGTGCGCGACCAAGGATGGTCGGCTAGTGGTGGCCGGCCGCGAAGACCTTGAGGCCTTGCGCCGTGGGCGCACGACCAAGGTCAGCCGGTCGGACGTGGCCGCAGGGGTCTTGCGGCTGCGCGCCAGTGGACGGCGTGACGGGGGCCGGTTGGCGGGTCTCTGGCGGTTAGTGTGACGGTTGGGTGTGCAGATCGCGCGCGTGATGGTCTTTCACATAACCCCCCACTAAGGTAGTGGTGGTCATGGTTTTTCCCTTAACCCCCCACTAAGATTAGCCAAAATTCCAATATAATGAGGGTGACCCCATCTTTTGTCCCCCAAAGTCCCCGAAGTCGATGTGAGAGAAGTGGGGGGAATTTTTGTGTGACGGAATTGTGATGCCATGATGGAGTTAAGCAATGTGGCACGAAAAGAGGCATGCGAGGGACTCAGAAATAGGTACGCGGAGACAGAAGTGGTGTGAGAAAAGTGCAAACTCATGTGGAGCATGCCCGCATGCGATGTGCTCATGCATTCAGTGCGCGTCTGCGCGCCTTGTACATGCGGGGCGTGCACAAGGGATGCACGCAAATGCACTGCGCGTGGGGGGGGGGGGGGGAGTTCGACCGCATGCGCGGGGATTGTACCCACGTGCTGCACGCGTGGAGAGTGCACCCCCGCGCTTTGAGCATGTGAGGAGGGCGCCTGCACGCTGCGCGCACAGGGAGGCGCCCGCGCACTGCATGCGTATGGGAAGTGCGAGCGCGCGAGGGTACCCATGCTTGGTGAGGGCGCCTGCGCGCTGCAAGCACGCGGGGAGTGATCCAGCGTGCTGCATGCACGTGGGAAGGGCGTCCGTGCGCTGCACGCGTGACCCGCACGCTGCGCTTATGCGGGAGGGGCGCCCGCACGCTATGCGTGTGTGGGACGGGCACATGCGTGCTGTGGCTCGCTCCTGTGCGTGGTTGTGCGCACTGTGGCTCGTGCCTGTGCGTGGATGTGTGCGTGCACTGTGGCTCGCTCCTGTGCGTAGGTGTGTGCGGGGTGCGATTGTATATGGAGTATTGCTTTTGTGTATACTTACACGTTTCTTTTTTCAGGCTACGAAGTATTGCTCGCAGGGTAGGCCGATGCGGCTGCGTTCCACTCTTACCGTCGAGCAAGATAGCATCTGGAGGAAGCGGTATGGGTTACCTGCTGGGTTGGTGATAAAAATCCCATACATTGAGGAACACGCACAAAATCCTCCACGAAGCTGGATGACATTGTGCGAGTCATCATTGAGGTCTGGGTTCCGCTTGCCCCCATGCGAGGAGGTGACTGAAATCTTAAAGAATTGCAGTGTGCCATTGTCCCAGTTCACTCCTGCCGGGATGACGCGAATCAGGGGTTTGATTGCTTTTTTCAGGGAGCACGACTCAAGGTTCACCTTAGATAATTTCAGTGAATGGTGCAAAGTGCGCACTGATGGAGGCATGTGAATCGAAGTTCACAACATAAAACATTGGCTCGAGTTTGAGAACCGGGCAGTGATGCATAAAAATTAAACATTTATATTATAAACGGAATAGGCAAGTGTACCTATCTTTCATAGCATATGATATGAAAATATCAAGGTCGTATAAATTCATGGGTCTGTCGAGTACTTTTACTTCGGGAAAACAAACTATTATTTTATCGAATAGAACTTTAAAGAGAAATTTATAATTAAAAAGAATAAAATAAAGTCAAGTAATTTAGACTTGATTAACGCGCACTTTAAGAGAAATTAGAAAAGATAAATTTCTTCTCCGATCCTTGACCGTGGAGATTCCCGAATTATAAATGCACCTCTGTCGAGCGTATGCCCATATGAGTTTAGGTTGATCAACCGAACTCTCGTTCTAGAATCAAAACCTCTAAAACTCGCTTTACGAGGTGAATCTCGCTATAGGATTTGACATAGTTTCGTGTAAACCCTTTAAACGAATTCGTCGGTATAAATCCATTCATCGAAAGACTTTCGCCGAATTTGCTAAGTCCTAAATAATTTGTTGAAACCATTTCGACGATTCTTCAAGATTACTTGTTTCCCGTTTGAGACATTCTCAATTCAATTTCGAACAGTCATAGGATTGGTCCTCCACTCATATCCAATATGAGTAAGACCAACACAATCCTTTCTCCAACTTTTCCAAACACTTTTATGTGCGACCTTATAGGCTCATATTACGTTGGCAGTAAGACTAACTGTTGATTTCTTTGAGATCACCTCAGAAACTCCAACACCAAGGGGCAAGACTTGCTGGTCTGTGCTGTGTAGGGCTTGAGGGCCTGAGTGTCGAGCTTGCGAGCTTGAGTACAGTAGCGACTTGCGGGCCTAGGTTGTAGGACTTGTGGGTCCGAGATGTAAGGCTTGCGGGCCTGAGACATTGGCGAGTTTGCCGAGCCTAGCACACTACTAGGTAGGCGCAGAGGGACAGAGGACTACTCAAGACACCCTGTCTTGAGGAACCTCTATAAATTCTTGTGTGTTTTCTGTGTAGTGCTTTTAATCTCTAAATCTGTTAACCAGAAATCAAGAATACCAAAAGGAGAACAAAACAATTTGAAATACCTATTCACCCCCCCTCTAGGTGATAAGTCGACACCCAATAACTAATAAGTGGTATCAGAGGGTGGTTGTTCAAAGAAAAGCTTAACAACTTGAACAGATCTGCCAGTGGGTGTCCATTCATCATAGCTATGGAATTAAGAATAGCTATCTGTTCTAGGGAGAACTTTGCCCTATGGAAAGTAAGAGCTAAAATACTCACGGAGGCTATGGATCCCAGAATGTTTCAAATTGTTCAAGAAGGGCCATATGTCCCCATGACAACATCCAATTGCTGTTCGTATGAGATGGTGCCCAAGAAAGCTTCTGAGATGAATAAAGATGAGGTTACCCTGGTCAACTTAGACAAGGAGGCCAAAAACATCCTAGTTGGTGCAGTTGACATTTCTATATTCCAACAACTTGCTCACTGCATAACAACAAAGGAGATGTGGGACTCTCTAATAGTCCTTATGGAAGGGTCAGAACAAGGAAATGCAGAATCAGTATTGATAGTTTGTTAGGATGTAGTCTTAGTCACCTAGAGGAAGGGGGAGGGTGAATAGGTCTCTTTTTAATTTTGTCTTTAACCTAGCTGTTTTCTGAGTTTAGGTTAGTAATAAGTCAAGCACACAGAAAACACACAATAGTTTATAGAGATTCCTCAAGACAGGGTGTCTTGAGAAGTCCTCTTTCCCCCATCATCTTTCTAATAATGAGTTAGATAAGGCCAATACCTCCAAACTCAACTCCAAGAACTTACAACACAGATCCCTCAGGATCTCTCAGGTTTTCCCAAACCCTACCTCAGGCTCAATACCCCTACCCCAGATCTCACAAAGATCCTACACTCAAGCTGACCTCTCAGCTTTACTACTCAGGCCAGACAGCCCTACACCCTCAGGCAAAGATGACATACAATCTCAGAACTATTAAGTTCCTACAAAAGTAATAATAGATGATTACAACAGAAGGTAGAATAGATCAAGCCTTGGTCTTCTATTGCTGAACAACTACTGTAACAGTCTTGAATCTGGGATGAGTCTAATGGCCTCAACTCTGATTCTTCTGATCCTTTTCTTCAGAGAATGAATGAGGATCAACTTGTTCTATCTTGAGTTGATCAAGAGGAACAATCTTTTCTCTCCTTGCAGCTCCAGGAAGCAGGAAATGAAAGCTTTCTTGGTTGTCATCAATGGAACAGTAATATTCCATCTTCAGTGTGTTAGAGAGTTTTTACAAAGCCCTAATTAATTCATTTATACTCCTCCAGTCTTCAGCGACTATCAGATGTCCTCCTGACACATTATGGAGGTGATTGGAACCTCCTATCTTGCTTTACAACGTATTGCGCCAAAAGCAAACCCGCCAGATCATTTGAATCTGTCTCAGCGGTTGGGCTGAGATGACCTGCAGTCTCAACGACTACTTATGTCCCGTCCTAGCAGATCCACTGAGACAGACAGTTGTCTCAGCGGTTTTCTTCAATCTGCAGCTCAGTTGGCCCAGACACCTTCTCAGCGGCGCCTGACCTTGTCTCAACGGTTCAGCTGAGACTGAGAGTTAGTCTCAGCAGTTTTGGCAGCAAACTTACTGATCTTACTTCACACCTTGGAATAACCTAACCCTACATGGTCATAAGATGAAATAGGGTTTATCAAATACAAATTGTACTTAGCATTGAGTGTGAAGCTTCTTCAAATCAAGGGAACATTGAGGGTCATATTCCCTCTTCATACCTTGGAATAGCCTAATTGCTTCTAACCTTGCAACAAGGGCTAAGGTTTGATCAAAGTCTATTCCATCTTCTTGTCTATAGCCCTTGGCTACCAATCTAGCCTTGTTTTTGATGATTACTCCATTTTCATCCAGTTTGTTCCTGTAAATCCATTTGGTGCCAATAATGTTTTGCCCTTGAGGTTTTGGCCCCAACTTACTTATCTTGCATCTTTTGAATTGAAGAAGTTCTTCTTGCATTGCTTGAATCCAAAAAGTGTCTTGGTTGGCTTCTTCAAACTTTTTGGGCTCCATTTGTGATAAGAAGCTCAAGAATAGGGCCTCATTATGCGCCCTGCTTCTGGTTAATACACCTTGGTTCTGATCTCCAATGATTTATTCTCTTGGATGATCCCTGACGTGTCTTACAGCTGCATGCAATCTGTCCTCAATAGGATGAATTTCTGCTACTGGTTCAGCTGTATCTTCAGCACCCTGCACCTCTTCATCTTCTGCAATTGTAGCACCTGTATATGCTTTGCTACTGCTGGGTATGTCATGCACATACGTCTTTTCCATGGTCTTTTCATTTCCTGTCAAAACAGAAGAACTAGACCAGCTCTTATGGATTAGGCTGGTCTCATCAAATACCACATGCATAGACTCTTCTACAACATGAGTTTTCTTGTTATAGACTCTATAAGTTCTACTATGTGAGCTATAGCCAATAAGAACCCCCACATTGCATTTCTCTGCAAACTTTGTTAATTGAGATTTTCCATTGTTTAAGATGTAGCATTTTGAACCAAAGATTCTAAAGTATGAAATTGTTGGTTGTTTGCCTTTCAGAATCTCATAGGGGGTAATTCCATGAACCTTATTGATGGAAGCCCTATTGAGAACATAACATGCAGTATTGACTGCCTCAGCCCAGAAGTATTCTAGGAGTGAGGAGTCACTAAGCAATGTTCTCCCAACTTCTATCAAGGTTCTAATCCTCCTCTCAGCCACACCATTTTGTTGTGGAGTCCTTGGGGAGGAAAACTCTTGGGTGATACCAAATTCTTGACAAAATCTTGTCATGGCTTCAGATTGAAATTCTGTGCCATGGCTAGTCCTAGTCCTGACCACAGTACATCATAAGTCATTCTGAGTTGCCTTAACATGGTTTATAAAGACATTTAAAGTATCTGATTTCTTCTTAAGGAATAATACCCATGTATATTTAGAGTGATCATCAACAATCACCAAAGTATACAACTTCCCACCTAGGCTCTGAATTGGAAAAGGACCAAACAAGTCCATGTGCAATAGATATATACATCTTTCAGTGTCTTTGGAGCCAATACTTTTAAAGGTGGCCCATGTTTGCTTGCCCATTTGGCAAGCTTGACAGAGACCACTTTAATACATTTTAAGTTTGGACTATTCCTAACAAGGTTTTTAGAAAATAGTCTATACATTGTCTTGTAGTTAATGTGGGCAAGTCTCTTGTGCCATTGAACACAAAGTGACTCACTTTCATTAGCCACAAGACAAACAGATGATAGAGAATTATTGCATATGAAATCTAGATAATAAACATTCCCACTCCTAGTGCCTGACAGAATGGTCTCCAAGTCATTAGACTTTTTGATCAAGCACTTGTCATTGTGGAATTCAATGACATTGCCTAAATCACATAGTTGACTTATGCTTACAAGGTTGTGTTTCAAACCTTCAACATAAGCTACCCTTGTGATTGAAACAATGCCATTTGAGATCATACATATCCTTTGGTGATTCCTCTTTCAGATCCAGCAAAGATGACTTTAGGTCCATTCTTCACAGCTATGTAGTCCTTTAGAAGATTCTGGGTACCTGTCATGTTCCTTGAGCACTCACTGTCCAAGTACCAAATTTGTTTAAGATTGGTACTTGAACTCACCTGAAAGGAGTTTAGTTACCCTTAGGAGCCCAAATAATTTTGGGTCCTAGGTCCTTGTTAGCATGATAAGCTGATCTCACACCTGCTGCACACTTTGCAGGAAGGCTCTTCTTTGCACTTGGCACATTGGGATTGTGCCAACAATCTATGGCAAAGTGTCCCACCTAACCACAATACCAACACTCATAAATATTGTATCTGCTCTTCTGAACATTTCTTGAGGAGAGAGCATTAATGTGCTTATGTTCAGGAGGGGAGACAACAACATTTTTTAGGTTTCTTTCAGCAATGATTTGGCTGAATGTTAACTTGTGAACAGTCTTGACACCCTTTGTATTGATGGCATCAGCTTGATTTGGATTGAGAGCTAGACAAGATTGGATGGCATCAGACACTGAGGAGCAGGACTTGCCTATAGATTTGGCAACAGCCAATTTCTTTGATGGACAGAGCTTGAAAGGGCTAGCTTCCTTACTCTTGAATGAAGGAATTGAAGTACCAAATACAAATGGTCCAGGTTGGGCCATTTGAATTTCTTCATGGGGAGCCCTCATGGCACTCATTCCCATACCTTTTCTTCCACTATGGGAAGGAGTGTTTTCGTTCCTATAGGTGCTTCCATTCTTTTAGTGACCATACATGCTGTCATGGTCATACCTATTAGAGGGAAGTAGTACCTTTTGAAAGGTGGTATGAGGCCTAGCCTTATCCTTGCTCTTTTCTCCACTCCCTTCTCCTACTTCCTTTTTATTGAACCCTAGTCCTCTTCTATTGGTTTGAGAGGAAAAGTTGTCAATAATGGGAAGCACAGATTTGAGCTTGGAGAATTGAGCCACTAGGCGCTTTTCATTCACAAGCTTCTCCTCAAGGTCCTTGATGACCTTGTTCTTTTGGAATATGGTGCTTAAATGCACAACTATTATCCCCTTTAGATGGCTTATTTGTCTACTCATCTGAGCCAACATGGTAGGTGACTCAGTGCATTCTTTCTCAGCCATCTTAAGGGAAGCAATTTCCTGGGCTTGCCTCTTGGCCAGCTTCTTGCTCTTTTTCAGAGCTTCCAAGAGAGCACCATATCTGTCAATTAATTGATTGACATCTTCCTCAGATTCTGAATCAATTTCACCATTTGATGAAAGTGGTTCAGTGTCTGGGCTTGCTTCATTATCAGAAGAAGAGATGGAATGAATCAGTACCTGTTCATTGTCATAATTGTTCTGACTTGCTTCCTCATTAGTGATGGCCATAAGGCCTAGCTGAGCTTTGTCCTCTTCATCCTCCTCAATATCACTGTCTGAATGTGATAGAGGGGCCATGATTCCAACCTTGGCAACAGGAAAATCATCATCCCTTTCTGCTGCAAACAGCCCAATGTAGGCTTCTTCTTCATCATTTGAATCTGATGTTGAGGATTCAGATACACTCCAGCCTTTTCCTTTCTTTGTTAGGAAGGATTTTTCACCCTTCCTATCCTTTTTGTGGTGATGTTTCTTATCACCATTTTTCTTTCTTTTGATTGGACAGTCAGCAATGATATGTCCAGGCTTGCTCCAACAATAACATATTGATACGCCCGTAACCGATGTATAATTTAAACGCAATTGCACGTGCCGTGTCAAGTAATAATGTGAGAGTTGAGATCGTTTCCACAGAGAGCTGGATGATTCTGTGCTTGCAACTACTAGGTATTCTTTTTCTTTAAATTCAAGTGATTCATTAACAGGGTTGTGAAATTTAAAGGCAACTATGAACGAAATCTAATTGAAGTAAACTATAAATGCTTGGAGAAAAACTTTTATTAAAATTACAATTTGGAGAAATAATCTTGTGTCATGATTTCCCGAATCTAGTGCGATGACAATATGAATGTGTCTTTGTGAAATGTATGAAGTGAAAAACCTTACAACGAGTTTTTGAATAGAAATCCATATATCTCGATAACGGAAGTCCCTAATTCTTTTATCCCCCTTTGTTGAGATAGAGAACCGCTTAAAGAACGAAAACCAATGTTGCTAACATCAAGGGGAAATCTCTTTCTCCCTTGAAATGCTATAACAAAATTATGACATACTTGCGCAACTCCTCTCTCGAATTATGAAGCGCAGTAAAAATATAAAAATCTCGGTGGAATATTCATGCAACTCCTCTCTCAAATTATGAAGCATGAAAATAAAATCTTCATCAACTTGTTACGTATCTCCTCTCTTGAATTATGAAATGCAACAAAATGATGAAGAACCGAAATTTACATAATAAAGATCATTAAATCGATAAATGAAATTCTCCACAAAATCACCTAGAATAGTTTTAAGATTTTATCATCACACAAGATAAGGTACTTTCATAACACAAGATCTAGAGAAGTTAGCCCATGACGATGGAAGAAAACCACATAATGATATAGATCTTACAACACATGATGATCAAAGTTTAGTAAATGCAGGAATTTGTACTCAGCACGCTCCCGAAGTTGTCCGTCTCCAAGATCTGGAAGAACAGCCCTAGTCCTTCTCCAAGATGATCTTTCTCAAGTTCTCCCCTTTTCTCCTATGATCTTTGTTTTTCTCCAGTCCAATACCTCCTTAATTCCCTCCCAAAATCGTGCATAACCACCTCTAAGAGATGTGTCTTTTCGTTTTTGAAATGAGGATAAATTTAAATTTTACGTTTTTAATTCTGCACAGAAAAGGTTGCAACCTTTTTTCTGACTTCTAATACTTTTTGCCAGGTCAAGTTTTTAAGCAGTTTTCCTTCCTCCAATGGATTCCTTTGGTGAATCTAGCAAAAATAAATTGCAAAAGGACCGAATTAGCCATACAATCATAAATATAAATTTTACTTTCATTTTTATGTCATTTAAACACAATTCATCATTTTTAGCGAATGTTAAGTCCAAAATAAGGCCTAGATAACTTCATTTAGTGACGTTATCACATATTATGTTATTTGAAACATGTTTACTGGGTTTAGTTTCATACCTGTCACCCTTGGTGTGCTGTCTTTCAGATCTGCTGTGATCCCTTTTAGAAAGTGAGGAGGAGGGCTTGTTCTTCCACTAGTTCCTCCTCATCATTTTCTTGAACTGCCTTGAGAAGGCATCAAACTCCTCATCAGATGAAGAGCTGTCTGAGGTGCTATTCTCAGATTTCTCAGATTCAGTAGTCCTCCTTGGAGGAGACACCATCCCGCCTTTGCTCTTCTTAGAGTTGTCATCCTTGAGATCCACAGATCTCTCCCTTGCATGAGCCCTTGTTGAAGTGTCCTCTTTCTTCCTTGCAGATAACTGCATCTCATAAGAGAGCAGCTTCCCAACACAGTGTATGGGTAGGAGTTTCACCAAGCTTGGCCACTTCCCTGATGGCACATATTTTTATGTCCCAGTCTCTAGTTAGAGATCTTAGGAACTTGTCATTAAGCTTATAGTCACTGAACACTCTTTCATAGGTTCTTAGTTCATTGACTATCCTAAAGAACCTTTCATAGCAAATAGAAATGCTTTCCTGGATCAGGTGCCTGAAAGCTTCATATTCTTGGTTGAGGAGTGATTTTTTATCACCCCTCACCTCAGCTGCCCCTTCCATATGCACTACTAGTGTATCCCACATTTCCTTGGCTGTTGTGCAGTGCACTAAGTTCTGAAAAGTGGAGTCATCAATTGCATTGACAATGATGTTTTGGGCTCTTTTATCCATAGTGAACAATGCAAGTTAATCCTTGGTCATGTCATTAAAAGCCTTGGCCACTCTCCTAGTTGGATCTATGGTGGAGGTAGTTTGAAAAGTGAAAGGCCCTTGCTTTACAGTGATGTAGATACTTGGGTCTGATTCTTCCATAAGCAACCTAACCCTTTGATTCCATATGCCAAAGTTTTCTTTGTTGCATATGGGCAACTTCATAGATCCCATCTTCTTCTGCAATCCAGTGGAGGCCATGGATTCAGATATAGCTACTCCTTTATAGGATCTGGTCAGACAGTTATGTCCTTCTTGACCAACCAACCTCTGATACCACTTGATAGTTTGTTAGGATGTAATCTTAGTCACCTGGGGGGGGGGGGGAGGGGGGGGGGGGGGGGGTGAATAGGTCTCTTTTTAATTCCGGCTTTAACCTAGCTGTTTTCTGAGTTTAGGTTAGTAATAAGTCAAGCACACATAAAACACATAATGGTTTATAGAAGTTTCTCAAGATAGGGTGTCTTGAGTAGTCCTCTTTCCCCCTTCACCTTTCTAACAATGAGTTAGATAAGGCCAACACCTCCAAACTCAGCTCCAAGAGCTTACAACACAGATCCCTCAGGATCTCTTAGGTTTTCCCAAACCTTACCTCAGGCTCAACAACCCTACCTCAGGCTCAACATCCCTACCTCAGATCTCACAAAGATCCTACACTCAAGCTGACCTCTCAGCTTTACTACTCAGGCCAGACAGCCCTACACCCTCAGGCAAAGATTCCCTACAATCTCAGAACTGTTAAGTTCCTACAGAAGTAATAATAAATGATTACAACATAAGGTAGAATAGATCAAGCCTTGGTCTTCTATTGCCGAACAACTGCTGTAGCAGTCTTGAATATGGGATGAGTCCAATGGCCTCAACTCTGATTCTTTTAATCCTTTTCTTCAGAGAATGAATGGGGATCAACTTGTTCTATCTTGAGTTGATCAAGAGGAACAGCCTTTTCTCTCCTTGCAACTTCAGGAAGCATGAAATGAAAGCTTTCTTGGCTTCCATAAATAGAACAGTAGTATTCCTTCTTCAGTGTGTGAGAGAGCTTTTACAAAGCCCTAATTGATTCTTTTATACTCCTTTAGTCTTCAACGACTATCAGATGTCCTCCTGACACAATATGGAGGTGATTGGAACCTCTTATCTTGCTTTACAACGTATTGCGCCAAAAGCAAACCCGCCAGATCATTTGAATATGTCTTAGCGGTTGGGCTGAGATGACCTGCAGTCTCAACGACTACTTCTGTCCCATCCCAGCCGATCCACTGAGACAGACAGTTGTCTCAGCAGTTTTCTTTTATCTGCAGCTCGGCTGGCCCAGACACCTTCTCAGCGGCTCCTGACCTTGTCTCAACAGTTCAGCTGAGACTGAGAGTTAGTCTCAGTGGTTTTGGCAGCAAACCTACTGAACTTACTTCACACCTTGGAATAACCTAACCTTGCATGGTCATGAGATGAAATAGGGTTTATCAAATACAACTTGTACTTAGCATTGAGTGTGAAGCTTATTCAAATCAAGGGAACATTGATGGTCATATTCCCAACAAATATTGCCTTCCAAGAATCTAGCTGAAAAGAAACTTAAAACATTGAGTGACAGTGACTCAAGCTGTTCAGACTCAGAAGAGAATGTTGATTTTGGACTGACTGCCTTATCTGAGTCAGAGGAGGAAATTCAGGATGAAGTCTCTCCTGAACAGGTATGCATATGGGCTTCTCTATCTACCTCAGATTCAGAATCTGAGACAAGCTCATCAGGAAATGATGACTTTTCCAAGCCATATCATGTCCTTCTAGAGGATCTCAAAAAGATCAAGATGCTCTGCAAGGAGCAAGCTGAAAAGATCTCAATTCTTCAAGCCAGAAATTCTGATCTCTCTAAAAAGGCTGAAAAGCTAACTCTACAGAATGCAGAGTTTTGCCAACTCAAAAAGGACTTCAAGGCAAGCTCTAACCTTGATCTGATAAGCAAATTTGGGAAAACTCTGAAGCACTGATTGACAGTAAGGAGCTGTGTTGTTCTCTAACCAAAGAGGTTGTACTTCTAAAGAAGGATAGAGATCAGCCTAGTACCATGAAATCTAAGAATAATAATGTCAGAAGGGTGGAGGATAAATCCCTCATTGCAAGGAAGCCTGCAACAAGCTCCTCCAAACCCAAGAACATGCCAAAAACCTCAAGGGTACCTCATGAAAGGATGATCACGAGGAGGCATGAAGTTACTGGGTCTAGAGAAGAGAAGAAATCATTAAAGAAGACTGACTCTAGATGGAAAGCTGTGGATGGTGATTGCCAACATCACACTCACAATCAGTACAAATCAGTCTCTTTCAAATATCCTTCTGTTCATACACAAAGGACTCACGCCCACACATTCAGCCAGAAAGGAAGATACAACAAGTTTGAATGTTGGTGCTGTTGAAAGATTGGGCACTTTGCAATTGATTGTTGGTACAATCCAACTGCTCCAAGGGTAATAAATGCTAAACTTGCAAATAATCTTGTTCATCATCACTATGCATATCCTGGAGTAGTTAGATACAGTATGCCCTTTAAAGCTAACAATGTCCTAGGACCCAAAGCTACTTGGGTACCTAAGGTCTTGTAATCTCATTTTGCATGTAGTCCAAGAGCCCGCCAGAAGCAAATCTGAGCCTTGGACAAGATGGCTGTTCTGGCCTATAGGCTGGAACAGCAAAATTAGTTCATTAACAATCTTAGTGCAGGTCATCCTATTAAAAACACCAAAAGAAGTCAGTAGGATTACAAGTTGGAACTGACCAAAACGCCGCTGGAGTACTCTCAACTTTGGTGCCAAAAGATGTCTCCCAAGAAGGGCCAAAAGTTGCCCTTGGCTGACAAGTTTAAGAAATATGTATCGTCGATACAATAAGTTGTTACGATGACATATCAGATGTTGAGACGACAAATGGATCAAGCTGGAAGGATGCGTATCGAAGAACCATTTTGACGACAATCAGAAGTATCGTCGAAATAGAGTATATCTTTTTAACACGGCACTAGATCGATCCATCGGAGCCGTCTGATCATTTTCACCGATACAGTCAAAGGTACGCGCCCCCTCACCTACCTACACTATAAATAGATTGAATGCTTGAGAATAAAAACTACGCTATCATTTGCCCTAAGCTGTTCCTTCGACAAATCACTGCTTCATCTCCGACGTACTGCCTCCTATCTTGCTCTGAATCGATGGCTCCCAAGTGAGAAGAAGTAATCTCAGGTTGTGAACTCCAGCACGAGGGCTTCAACTCGTGCTCTGAAGAAATCATGTTAGTGATAGGGCTCTTGGAATCCGCCGGCTTAGAATATCTACTAAGCGAGCCCTCGGTTCTTCTCCACCGAGAACTGGCAGAATTCTTCGCTGAAGCCAGGCTCAATCACTCGGAATCCCAGATCAAATCCACCGTGGTCGGTAAGAAAGTTAAGATATCTGCAAAGAGCCTCGGGAAGGCGCTGCATCTGCCCAGAATCAAAGGGGAAGAGGAAGAAGAGATGACCATAGAGAATATCTCCGCTAACTACGACTGGTTTGGCCACACTGGGAAGACCTACGGGTCGATTAAAAGAAATGAGTTCAATCAGAAAGGCAAGCTGCTGGCCGACATCGTAGGGAAGGTGCTGTTATGCAAATCATGCTCGCATGACCAAATTTCCAAGGAAATGTTCGTTGCAATGGCCCGAATCATTCCTTCCAAGAAGACTGACTGGAGTGCATTTCTCTTCAAGAGAATGAATAGTACCCTGAAGACTCCATCTTACGGAAGAATACTATCTCTGTTCCTCCTGAATACCCTCAGTGAAGTTCTCCATAGAAGGATGGGAGTGCCATTGCACTACTCCAAAAGGCTGGACGCCAGGATGCTTAGCAGATGGGATAGGTCTATCCCCAAAACATCATCGGATGCCCCATCCGCTCCAAAGAAGCAAAAGAAGCAAGCAACCCAAGTAGTCCTCTCAGAAAAAGAAGATTCATCAAGCAGTTCTGATGACAGAACCTCACCCCCACACAACCCTGCTCCATCTGAGGGGGATACATCTATCTACTCGAAGAGATATCCCAGCATCAGTACCTGAACCTGCTTCCAAAGAGGTTATTGAAGAATGTAGCAACCCCAACTTGGGGAGTGTTCCTGCTGAGGGGGAGTCCCCACTTGGGAGCTCAGCCTAAGATGCAGAGATGATTGATGGAGAGCTCCCGGCAGGAGGCTCAGCCCAAGGTGACACACAAGTTGAGGGGGAGACCCAACTGGGGTACTCTGCCCTAGAAAATCAAGGAAATGTGCCCGAGCTAATGGAAGACACCGCCCCTTCAGCTTGCTATGAATTGGCAATAGCAAGTAAAATATTAATTACATCTCCGAGTGAGATTGTACCAGAAGTTTTCAAGGGTAAGGCCAAAGTAACCGTCCATATCAGTGAGGAATCGTCTGAAGGTACCCCTGATGTAGCTCCACAGGAAGAAGGAGATCAAGAAGAAGAAGAAGCTGTTGAGCCATCTTCGGATCTGGCAGGCTCTCTCTATCACATGATATCTTCTCCACTGACTGCTCAGTGGAAACAATTGGAAACATTCATTGTAAGGACTGTTGATGGCCCAAGGAATGAGATGAAGGCTGAGATCAAGACAGTGAAGAGAGACATACTTGATCTCAACACCCAGTGCGCCAACTTCTACACTATGGATGCTCCCGCAATAGAACACATGGGCAAGGAAGTCAACAAAGTGGGACATCAAACCCATAAGATCCTGACAGATCAAGTAACATTCTCAGAAAATGTGGAGTATGCCTTTGGGCAAATAGAAACAGCTGTTAATAATAATAAGAATCAATTTTTGAACAGGGTTAATGAGAATGCTCACACAGTAGATGCACGTCTACTAGAAGTAAGAAACAATCTGGATGTTACTGAACATCACTTGCATGAACAGTTAACATTGGTCAGAGAAGCTCTTGATGAACGCATAATTGAATAAGTCCTAAAGGGGGAGAATAAAATAATAAATGCCAGATCCCATCAAGCGATGCAGATAACAAATCAAGTGAAGCAGACAATGCAAAAACCCCCATCAGTGTATGAAGCAGCCGATCCATCAGTAAGTACTGATTTAGCGGAGTATGGAATTGAATTCGGAGAATTAACAACCTCCAGGAAGAGAAAGAAACTCTAGAGCAACAACTACATGCAGAAGAGGCTGAGGGAATTTGAGTAGGATCTACAATCAGGAAGGTGGATTCCTAATTCCTGAGAAATAATTCTAGAATCATGGATACAGTTTGGATACCCTCAAGAAGGCCATCAAAGAGTATATCAGTCGGTTGAGTGGAATAAGCATCTAGAGCAACTAGATAGGAGGAAGAATCACAAGCTAGCGTTCCCTCATGGTCCTCCTCCTTCTCCCAAGAAAATTCCAAAGCCCATCAACTACTATCAGAAGCAAAGGAGGAAAGATAAAGGTACAAGTACCAGCAGACCTTGAGGAGCGTCGAATTGAATCGAAAAATAGAATGGGGCAAATGAATGTTAATTCTTATTCAAGAACATTTAATCTATCTATGTGATTGCTGCTTAATGTGATTATATTGTCTTAATTGTAAATCTTTATGTGTGTGGCATTTATCATTGAGGTGAGTTAGGACTTCTTCAAATAGGGGGAGATTGTTGGGAAATGTGCCCTACAATGTTCCTGATTTAATGAAGAACTCAACTAAATGATAAAAGCATTGTGCATTTAATGTTATATCTAGTTCATGCTTGCAGAGATCAGGCAATATGTCCATTACTTCAATAATTTTCCTAAGTACAATATCATCGAAAAAGACTGGACATATCGTCAAAAAGTATATGCTTGTCGTTGAAATGATGTGCAGTGCAAAGCAGAATGATCATATCGGTTATCGTCGAAATAACATGCGTATGATGATATCGTTATGAGATCAACACTCCAACACCTCACAACAATATCAGAAAGTCGAGATGAAGAAGAAGACTCAAGCACAAAAACAAGTCAGATGTCGACAATATCATCGTAAAGTAGCCTTGTCGTCGATAAGGCTAAGCAAGACAGAAATCATCGTAAAGAAGCCTTGTCGTTGGAAAGACTAAGTAAGACTGATGTTGATGATATCGCCGTAAAGAAGACTTGAAGTCGAGAAGACTAAGGAAGGTCACATGAAGACAGGCTTTTGGGGACTCGACGCAACCAACTCGACCAAAATCCCAGACTGTTGGTGAAGGCGCAATCTATCCTTACTAGAGTCGGTCACCACGAGCAGGATACACGGGGCAGCCGGTTAGGCCCACGGGGGACACACCCTTCCGCTTCGACTAGCGCTGCAACGCCGGGGGCAATTCTGGCAGCACCAACACTGGCAGTTAATGAAGAATAGTCTATCGACATGATATCGATTCTGTCGTCGACAAGATAAGGTGGTTACAACGATATCGAGTAGTCAAAAAGATTACGCCGACATCAGTTGGATGACTTCATGTCGTCTTAAGTGCAAGTGCAGAAGGGATGTCCCGTATCGTCGAGATATTGTCCATATCATTGTTACAATGGAAATATCGTCGAGTCAGATTCAAAAGTTGCCAGACGCGCTGTCAAAATTTAATGCCGCCGCCTGATTGTCCAATCAACACGTGCTCTTATGGTATGGGCATCTGTCAGTGGAGGACATCATAGGAGACCGTTAAGCGGCACCTCCATCTTATTAAAGGGAACGTGGATGCCCTAAAGAGAGGACGAGAATGAAGAAAAAAAATCCCGCCGAGTAATACAACAGTAAAAGCTGCGGAGAAGAATCGACATCAAGGAGAGGAGAACAAAAACGCACATCCAGTGTTCTCCAAGTTGCAGTCAAGCCACATCAACTGATAAGAATCATTCAAGTCAAGAAGCCAGTCAACATCAGGCTAAAGAAGAAGGCTTGAAGAAGATCTGTACTTTCAAGATTCAAAGCAGAGGCATCTTCTTCAAGTCAAGAAGTTGATCTCCACCAGGCAGAAGAACAAAAATTGTATATCTTTCTTTGTAAGGCTTGCAGGCCAAAACTGTAAGATCTGTTTTCAGATGTAAGTGTCAAGCTTAAGGTCTTGAGATTGATGCACAAATCTTAGCGCACTGCTATAGGCGGTAGCAAGACTGCGGCACAAAACGGCAGTGTACCGATCGTTCAAGTAATATAAAATGTGGGAGTGAATCCCCAAGTATCGATCTCGAAGGAACACAGTAAGGTGGAGTTTACTATTGAGGAAGGACTTGAGATTGAAGTCCTTAAGTTGGATGGGTTGCGGAAATGGGGGGTTTTGGTTTGTGGAAATAAAAGAAAATAGTACAACTACTCCAATGCAATGCTGCTATGCAATGCTTCGCTTGGCGGGATGGAGACTAGGCAGGCCTTGAGCGCACTGCTTCGAAAGGGCGGATGGACGAGTAGGCAAACAGAATCGAACTGTGCAGGCCTTGAGCGCGCTGCTTCGAAAGGGCGGATGGACGAGTAGGCAAACAGAATGAGGGTCGCAAGCACCTCTTCGACAAGCACGCCACTAGCAATTGCTAGTGCGGCACACGAACGTGACGACAGAATGGAAAATGGATGGCGGCGCACCTCATACACACATATAAACAAAAAGATACATTCACATAGACATGAAATAACTTTATAAAGCAAGGTCTATAGTGTTCATCATCAAAATATAAAGGATCTACTAACTACTACTACCAATACAAAGATAGAGAGAGCAAGGAATCGACCGAATCCGAAGTCTTGTTGAAGATTCACGGTTGGAATCGCTGGGTTGTCAATCCGCGTCCAAGCTCGGTCCTCAACTACGTCTGGGGTAGAGAAGGCTGTCACTACCCTCCAATGGCCCATCTTCTTCGTGTCGCGATCCGGAGATGACCTAGCTTCCTTCTCCTTGGATCTTGGTGGATGCAGGGTTGAATCCCTCTCCTTAGAGCTTGAGGGTGATGGAGGAGGCCCCAAAGGGATGAAACCTCAGTGGAAGTGGCGAAAACGGCGCAGCTGTACTGCGTGTACGGTCTCTCTATTAGGTTAAAAACTGCAGCTTTTATAGAGAAAGATCAGAAATTTGGTCACGCACGGTCGAACGCATGACCGTGCGATATTAATAATAGAGAACAGCGCATGAAGACGACCTGGAGAGCCCGTGCGATTTACTCACGCACGGGCAAATCCGCCCGTGCATCAAAATGCACGGGTAAATTCAGAAAAGCTAAAAACAAGGCTTAAACAGGTTGATCGTGCGATTCCTTCACGTATGGGCACTGCCCATGCGTAGAGATGCATGATCAACAACAGAAAAAAGTATTCCACCCCAGAAGAGAACGCACGATCACCTGTGACCGTGCGTCAAGGAAAATGCACGATCGTGCGATATGCGCAGTTATGAATTCTGGATAGAACTGGATGAACCGTCCACCTGCATCAGCCACAACATAACTGGGAATACCGTTCCAGCTCCAACAAAATGAGAAAAATACAATGGGGAGCACAATGTGCTTACCCCCAACAATAAAATGCGCAATTGCACACAACAACGGGCCAAAACATGTACTTCAAATAAAAGCATGAACAAGGAGAATATGGATAAAAATTGAAGTACAAATGCAGGAAAACTAGCCCAGATGAGTCCGAAAATTTGTATATAATTGGGACTCATCACACCCCAGACTTACCTGTTTGCCCGTCCCGAGCAAACAAATCCTAAGCAAGCTGGAACATGAAATAGCTAACTTAAAATTACAAAATGGAATACCATGCGAAGTCGCATGCCCATGTGCGTACAAGAATACTAGAGAAGATTTCTAATTATACACATAGTTTATAAATTTCTAAAAGAATACATAAGTGTTACTTCTACTCAAAATGGGAATCACGGTGAATCATCCGATCACACATATGGAGAAAGTTAAATAAATGCTGAGATAAGCATTGCCAAAGTTGGGGTTCTGGACAAACTCCACCGAAATCCATCAGTGTCGGAGACCATAAGCTCACCCATTCACATTCTCTCCACGACACTAGATTGATTCATAGCGTTAGTCGGTAGGACTTTAGGTTTAAAAATGGGGCTTGGGTTAAGGTGAGGTAAACAAATATAGAAAGGGCGGCTCAAACACTAAACCCAAATGAGCTTTAACATAACTCCTCGCACATCGACATCGAATGCAAGTGCACCACACCCCCAGACTTTGACTTTTGCAACATAGGTGTGTGCACCGCCTACTTCTACTCACAGTTTTACATAGATTTTTCAATTAAGCTCATCTGCCTCTTTTTTTCACTTTTTATTTCTTTTTCTCTTTTTTTTTCAGCAAATGAACAATGAAGCGCAACCACATTTTCACAAAATATAACACCACATCAACGCCCCAATCATGAAAGTAACAAACAACTAAAGCTCAATTTTGGGTGTGCGACTAAGATTGGCTTTTAGGCTTTGGTGAGATAAAGGTGGAGCTGAATCAAGAAACGGGTAGGCACAACTGGGCTAACGAGGAGAAGATGATAGGAATGGCACAAAGGCTCAACCGGGCCAAAATGATGGCCTACGTCATTCTCACGCACTAGAACTATCCTATGTCTATGCTTCGAGAATCGCTTGGGGCAAGTTCTTAGCCACTGAGAAAGATTATCTTTCCTCCCGGTTTGAGCAATACACATCTAACAATCATTTACACACATTTCTATGCTACCATTTGATTCACACCAGATTCACCATTTGAGTAGAGTAAACAATATTTATACTAATAGAAATGCATAAAGCTGATAGCATAAAAAAGGAATCTAATCTACATGAATCCCTATACTTACATGAGTATTTGACTAGAAACACCGGAGTCAACATTTTATACCACTACATAATTTAAAAGATAGCATAAGCATTTTCCCAAATACAAAAAGGAATGAGATTATCTCGTGATGCACTAAAGGTTAGGTACGCGCTTAAGTGGGTGCTTTGTGTACAGACAAAATGAACAAACTAATCTAGATAAAAACTTCTAGCATGCTAAATAAATGTGCACGTGAGTGGGTACACAAAAAAAGGTCTCCCCCAGACTTAAACTATGCATTAAGATATTCTAGAACAAAGTTAGGGGAAGACGGTACCCAATGCTCAGCAAGTAAGCATGTCGGAAGCCTGGAGTAAAGCTCTACGACGAATTACAACCACCGCCTTCACAAATAGAAAAGACCTGCAAGTGGTTGTCTCCGCAAAAGCAAACTAAAATAAAATCTAACTAACTAGTTAGAGTAGGCGATAAAATAAAAGACAAGAAAAAGTAAGATAACTACTGTGGTTATTGTCATCCCAGCACGACTTATTCAGAAAGGCGAGGGTCTTAGCTAATGGGAGTATGGAAAGAGAAGTGGACAGGAAACTGTTCAAATTTCTGCGTCGGTAGCGGGTACCGATACGGTGATAGAACCACTACTCCTCTACCTAAATAATAATACCTTCTGGACACAGGTAGAGTAGAGAGAAAGAAAGAGGTGGAGGGAGAGTCCTCCACTCTACTTTCACCAAAATAAATTTCCTTGCCTAGCAAGGTGTCATCTTCAGGGAGGTAGCAGGAGGGGAATACATTACATGGCATATCCTCTGTGGAGGGGGAATTAACCTCCTCAAACAAGAAGATGTGTGTGGCACTGAATGGTGCAATTTGCACCACCTCCTGCATAACCTATGAAGGCTCAACCTGCATAGGCTCGGAAAGGGAAGGGGGATCAAGAATTAAAATGGAAGAATGACATAAATACTCAAAAATCGGGGGAGTGGTCCCGGTCTCACTCCCAATAGATTGGGGAAGTAAAATAATGTCGGCATTGTTGACAATGCCGCAAGGTTCGGTGGGATCAATGGTGACCTTCCCCAGGAGTTGGACTTCCTCCACCGGTGTTGAGGAAAAATCCTCTTCACCTAGAAGGTTGTCCTCCTCCATAGGAATAGGCACAACACAAAGATCGCCCGCCTTCTCTTGCGACGCATCTTCAACAATGTTATCAGAAATAAATGTAATATAATGCACAATAGGGGGAGGAATAGGGCTTGGAAAAAAGTCAAGCATCGATTCCTCATAAAGAATCGAATCTATGCATGGTGATATATGTACAGGGGAGATGGGCTCCGAAATGTCAGAGTCTAGATCAGCCACACATCTGATGACTGTGTCCACATCATCCCCTTCAAAACTTGAAGGTGAAATGGGCACATAACCAGATGATGAAGGTGTGCTGCCAGAAGTAGGAGTCGGGACGATCGGAATATCCGGCTCGTCATCCTCATCCATTTGGCGAAGGAATGCAGCAGAATCCTTCAAGGCATGATCCATGCTCCGACAAAACAAGCACTGTTTTGCATTTTTCTTCGGCTCAAATTGAACCGGAGATGAATGCGAAAAGGGCATGTACGGAGCGGATGAGTAGCCGTAGGACTTACGCACACCATATGGAGTACCAGACAAATTCGGTGCTCCATGTACTGGGCGTTGAGTGCTAGGGTTACTATCTCCTTTTGGACATCTATCACTAGCATGAGATATATCTCCACAAAAGCGGCAACGAATATTAAATGAAGCCCACATAGTGTGAAGATGAAAATATTCAAAATAAACACGCTATTGTGCAAAATAATACACCCAACAAAAATTTACTAAGCAACCTAATAAAAACAGGAAAAATAGACTAAGAAGAAATAAAGCAAAAGAATGCAATACACAAATGGAAGGGCTTTACTCTCAGATTCTCCCTCTCCAAAAAACTCACACGACTGTCTTCCCCGGCAACGGCGCCAAAAACTTTATGCGCAAATCTTAGCACACCGCTATAGGCGGTAGCAAGACTGCGGCACGAAATGGCATTGTACCGATCATTCAAGTTATATAAAATGTGGGAGTGAATCCCCAAGTATCGATCTCGAACGAACACAGTAAGGTGGAGTTTACTATTGAGGAAGGACTTGAGATTGAAGTCCTTAAGTCGGATGGGTTGCGGAAACGGGGTGTTTTGGTTTGTGGAAATAAAAGAAAATACTACAACTACTCCTATGCAATGCTGTTATGCAATGCTTCGCTTGGCGGGGTGGAGACTAGGCAAGCCTTGAGCGCGCTGCTTCGAAAGGGCGGATGGACGAGTAGGCAAGCAGAATCGAACTGTGCAGGCCTTCAGCGCGCTGCTTCGAAAGGGCGGATGGACGAGTAGGCAAACGGAATGAGGGTCGCAAGCACCTCTTCGACAAGCACGCCACTAGCAATTGCTAGTGCGACACACGAACGTGATGGCGGAATGGAAAATGGATGGTGGCGCACCTCATACACACATATAAACAAAAAGATACATTCACATCGACATGAAATAACTTTATAAAGCAAGGTCTATAGTGTTCATCATCAAAATATAAAGGATCTACTAACTACTACTACTACCCAATACAAAGATAGAGAGAGCAAGGAATCGACCGATCCGAAGTCATGTTGAAGATTCACGGTTGGAATTGCTGGGTTGTCAATCTGCATCCAAGCTCGGTCCTCAACTGCGTCCGGGGTAGAGAAGGCTGTCACTACCCTCCAATGGCCCGTCTTCTTTGTGTCACGATCCGGAGACGACCTAGCTTCCTTCTCCTTGGATCTTGGTGGATGTAGGGTTGAATCCCTCTCCTTAGAGCTTGAGGATGATGGAGGAGGCCCCAAAGGGACTAAACCTCAGTGGAAGTGGCAAAAATGGCGCAGCTGTACGGCGTGTACGGTCTCTCTATTAGGTTGAAAATTACAGCTTTTATAGAGAAAGTTCAGAAATTTGGTCACGTACGGTCGAACGCACGACTGTGCGTTGCCTGTGCGATATTAATAATAGAGAACAGCGCAGGAAGACGACCTGGAGCGCCCGTGCGATTTACTCACGCATGGGCAAATCCGCCCGTGCGTCAAAATGCACGGGTAAATTTAGAAAAGCTAAAAACAAGGCTTAAACAGGTTGATCATGCGATTCCTTCATGCACGGGCACTGCCCATGCGTAGAGACGCACGATCAACAACAGAACATCGTTTTCCTCCCCAAAAGAGAACGCACGATCACCTGTAACCGTGCATCATGGAAAGCGCACGACCGTGCGATATGCGCAGTCATGAATTCTGGATAGAACTGGATGAACCGTCCACCTGCATCAGCCACAACATAACTGGGAATACCGTTCCAGCTCCAACAAAATGAGAAAAATACAATGAGGAGCACAATGTGCTTACCCCCAACAATAAAATGCACAATTGCACACAACAACAGGCCAAAACATGTACTTCAAATAAAAGCATGAACAAGGCGAATATGGATAAAAACTGAAGTACAAATGCAGGAAAACTAGCCCAGATGAGTCCGAAAATGTGTATATAATTGGGACTCATCAGAGATCTGGGAGGCTTGAGGGACACAGCAGAGGACTTGCGGGTCCAACCGTGTCGAGCTTACGAGCTTGGGTGCACTAAGGGCTTGCAGGCCTATGATGTAGGACTTGCGGGTCCAAGGGGCAATACTTATGGGTCTGTGTTGTGTAGGGCTTGAGGGCCTGAGTGTCGAACTTGCAGGCTTGAGTGCAGTAGGGGCTTGCGGGCCTAGGCTGTAGGACTTGCGGGTCTGAGTTGTAAGGCTTGCGGGCCGGAGACATTGGCGGAGTTTGCCAAGCCTAGCACACTGCTAGGTAGGTGCAGGGGGACAGAGGACTACTCAAGACACCCTGTCTTGAGGAACCTCTATAAATTCTTGTGTGTTTTCTGTGTAGTGCTTTTAATCTCTAAATCTATTAACCAGAAATCAAGAACACCAAAAGGGGAATAAAATAATTTGAAATACTTATTCACCTCCCCTCTAGGTGATAAGTCGACACCCAAAAACTAACAAAAATTTTAATGTTACACGCCTTTGGTCACGCCGTGAACAAGGGCGTGTACCTGGCATGTACAAAATGACTATGAGAGAGACTCCTTCTGGGGTAATTGTAGATGTTACAAGGTGCGTCACGCCCTCGATCACGCCCATGACCAAGGGCATATAATAATTGTACTGCAATTGACAAGAAATTTTGGCGGGATGGAGGCGTGATGTGGCGGTAGAGAAGTTACATGACCTGAAATAATAACATCAAAGATGTCTTCATCAGTGGAGTTCATATATAACTTTATTCTGACCTTCCAGAGTGTAAAATTATTTAGGTTACATACTGGTGGGCTTGTTGATGCATAGTCCATTGAACTCATATTTTTGTTTGAGAATAGTTTTTAAATTTAGAAAAATGTGAGAGGTGATCTTTTGATCAAGGTGTTAGCCTTTTTATGATCAACCTCCCTCTGATACCAATTGAAAGTGCACAGTGTGACTCTGAGTATTCTCTAGAGGGGGGGGGGGGGGGGGGGAGGGGTGAATAGAGTATTAAAACTTTTACCCTAAATATGCACACACAATAAAACTACTCTAACAAGCATTCAATAATACCAACTCAGAATAATATAAGCACGGAAACAGAAACCAGTAATAAGTAAGGGGACAACACAGAAAATCAAACATAGAAGACACTTAAATTTTATAGCGCTTCCCCAAAATATGGGTAGTGCACTCTTCTACCACCTTGGTAGGATTGCACCATATGTTCCTGAGTCTTTTGATAAGGAGACTCTCAGAACCAACACTGAATCTTTTGACAATGAGACTCTTAGAACCACTGAGTCTTTTGATAAGGAGACTCTTAGAACCACTGAGTCTTTTGATAAGGATACTCTTAGAACCACTGAGTCTTTTGATAAGGAGACTCTTAGAACCAACTGAATCCTTTGAAGAAGGATTCTTAGGACTCTTTGTTAGTTACTAAATAAGAACATATGAAAGAAGAAGAAGAAGAATATGATTCTGCTGTATGAATCCTTTAGCAATTGTGAGCTTTTGATATTCTTCAGGATCTGTATATGATGAATCCTTGCTTATGATAGTGATGAATGCAAGGGTTATGAGCTTTTGATCCTTGTGATCTCTGTACTCTTGTTTTCTTGCTGCTGTATGATTTAAAGATGAAGAAGCAGCCTTGTATTTCCTGTATAGAGAACTTCTTGACTTTCTATCTTAGAGAACTTGAGGAGAAGGAAGACATAATACTAAATTGGTTATGTTTCTCTTCCTTCTTCTGAATTCTTATTCTTTGTCGTATAATGTTTGATTTCCTTTCCACTTCTGTTCTACCCTTGGAAGGAATATCCATTGGACATTTAGTATTCCCTTCTATTTATGTCTCTCGACCCATCCATCTGATTTAAATAACTTCCAAGAATATTTTTGTTGTTCCTCTGAAATACTCGATTCCATTCTTGGCAATAAAAGAGTCGTTGTAATTCAAATTTCATCTTTGAAAGACTTTGGAGAAGGATCAGAAAGGACAGAAAAAAATATACTATTTTTGTCTAAATTCGATGCTGCGTCGACTTTATTATTCTTCATATCGACGCACCTCTGAGTTCTTATAGAAGCAGCTTCGAATTCCTTCTTAGCTCTGACTGAACTCAAAAATCAACGTTGCGTTGAGTACTTATCGACGTATCCATCGAGGTGAAGACTTGGACTTGAACTTCATCTTCTGCGTCGAATTGAAGTCGAAGTTACGTCGACTTCTAAGATGCATTCGACAGGCTCTTCCTTCTGCGTTGAGTTCATTTTGATGTAGCGTCTACTTCACTTGATACTTCGACAATCAGTCTGAGTTATTTCGACTTTTAGTCAGAGTTGCGTCGACTTTTAGTCGAAGTTGCATCGACTTCTATTCGACGCAAGTTTTAACTCAACTGAATTTGTGCTAATATCTTACACCTGGTCTTGACACTCTAAGTGAATGTGATATCCTAGGACATCTAATAACCAAATTACCCTCTCTATACAATATGGGTAATACATGCATCCTATATGCTGAAATCACTTTAAAATAAATTGTTAGATAAATCACAAGGGTTTTCCCTACACTCTCTTGCACGTAGGAGGAGAAGGACCTGAAGGAAAATAATGGAAAGGAAGGAGAGACTAGGGTTCTATTTATAGGCCCCAGGGGTTGTTAGGATAGTTATGCGGTTATTCGCAGGTCATAACCACCACAATTGTTATTTGCAGGCCGATTTTATATAGTTTAGGATGCGTATTATTTAGGTATTTTTTTATGCGCAAATCGATATATTTTTGGATATTTGCACCCACCCATGATTGGTGGTTACGCAGGTGGTTACGTGTGTGGTTACCCACTTATTGGAGGGTGGAGATTGCGAGAGGGTGATCAGACGGCAGTGGGAGGATCAGCCTGTGGCGAGGAAGCCGACCGGCGATGAAATCTGACCGACAAGGGCTGCCCGCCCAGGCAAGCGGGCGGTTAAGGTTGGCCGGCCGGTAGAGGCCGGCCGCGGAGGCCTCACGGCTGTAGGGCTAGCTGGGGGAGGCTGGCTGTGAGCTCTCTGTGGCCGCGCGCCAAGGGCGCGTGACTAAGGACGGCTGTCCATGAGGGCCTCACGACAACGCGACCAAGGGCGGCCGACCGCGGGTGTGCTCAGTCGTGGACCAAGGGTGCGCGGCCTAGGGCATCTGACTGGAGGAGAATGGCCACGAGGGCCTCACGACCATGTCGCCCTTGGCGCAAGGACTCTAAGGCTGTCCGGAGATGGCCGATTGCGGGGGTCTTGCGGCCGCACACTGGTGGATGACACGACGACGGCCGGTTGGTGGGTTTCGGGCAGTTAGTGCAGTGGTTTGGCGCGCGGATCGCGTGTGGTGATCGCGCACGTGGTGGTTTTTCCCAAAACCCCCCAATAAGGTAGTGTGGGTCATGGAATTCTGGCTAATTGCAGCCAATAATTCCTATATAATGTGGGTGACCCCATTAGAAATATTTTTAGAATCCGGGTTTTCACTCTTACTTTTATAATTTTTTGTAGGTAATTTTTGCAAAGAATTTTTTTTTTCTGTTTCTATATCTGATCCACAAAGTATATAAATACGAGATGCAGGAGGTGTGGATCTCGTGGTCATACTAGTGATATGTGCTATGTGGAAAGTATGGAACATAGAACATTTTGCGCGCTAGAGGGGTGACCGGGCCCTCGGCCTTATAACTATGAATCTCACCTTCAGGCATCTCTATATAGCGCGCCAAATAATTATGACCCTACGTGTCCACAAAAAACACCATCCCAATATTGTATGCCACCTTTTTCGAGGTCAAGGGTTAATCTCAACTATTTGTTTTGTCTTAGTACGGATCATTCCTTGAAGGATTGTGTTCCTTTTAAACAACACATGGAGGAAGATGATGAACCTTCTATTTAGATCGTGTCTTCCTCCCCTCATGATGGCGTTCCTTCGGCTTCTGATGACTTATTTGCGATGCCCCTTGCTTTCTCGGGACAGCTGCGGATTTGCCCATCAGAATTGTTGTTGATCCTTACATTGATATTATGAAGTCATCTCCCCATATACATTCATCACCTATTTTTGATTCACCTGCGGAGGAACCTGATCATATATTCTCTGATTTTGATATAACCATGGTTCCTCCACTTTATTTGCAAAACATTTCTTCACCAATTTTTAACGATCCTGTCAAAGATATTGTGTAGTGTGAGGGCTCGGAGCCCAAGGCTGTGCCAAAGTGGGATAATGTGGTTGTTCTCTCCGATGATGAGTATGACTACTTGGAGCACGATACCGCGCCAAAGTGGGATGAGGAGGATATCCTTTCTGATGAGGAGTTTTGCATTTCTTCATTAGAAAAGGAGGCCCAACTCACCACTAATGCCCTTGAGTTATCTGATGCTCCTTGTTATGATTCATATGACGCCGATAATGATTAGTCGGTGAAGCCTGCTGGGAGTGAGACTGGGACCACTCCCACAATTATTAATTATTTAGTCTTTCTTCTAATTTATTTCCTAACCCCTTCATTTTTTGAGCTTATGCAGGTTGTATTTTCACAGGTACTCTAGGAGGATATTGAGCATACTGCTCAAGTCAATGAGGAGAGCATCCCCTTATGTGAGGAGGTTGATCCCCCTTCCACAGAGGAAGCTCTATTCATTGTCTTATCCTTCTGCATTCATCCTGAAGAAGAATACACCTTGCTGGGCAAGAGCATTTATTTTCGTGAGATTAGTGAGGATCACTCCTTATCTTTTTACTTTCTTTTCCCTCTACCTGTTGATACGTGGAAAATAATTTATACACAAGTGCACGTGTCAGATCAAGTAATAAAGTGTGAATAAAGATCGTTCCCATGGAGAAGTGATTAATCTAATGCTTGCAAGTACTAGTTACACTGATTCTTTAAATCCAAGTAGATCAAATAAAGTGATTTTGAAAAGTAATAAGAACTCTAAATGAAGATTTAAACTAAATAAACTACTTAGAAATACCTTTTTATCAGTTGGGAAAAACAGTATTGCATTTCTGATTTTCTATGTCTATTATGATGATGTTTGAAAGTAATATCCTATAAGTTTGTTCCTTAATTTATCTTGCAATGATTTTATAGAAGAAGTCCTTATATCTCGATATCAGAATTCTTGATATCTTACACTCCCCTAGTCATCTCTAACTTAGGCGGAATGAAAATATTATGATAAGTAAAAATCAAGATCGCTAGCAAGAAGACGAAATCTCTTTTTCTCTTCTATGTTATTGTGAACTTATGAACCACTTACACTTCTCCTCTCTCGAATCTTGAAGCGCAGTAAAATTAAAGAAACTTTGGTTAAAAATTCACACCTCTCATCTCTCGATTCTCACAGTGCAATAAGATAGCCTTCGAACTAATATTACGCAACTCATCTATCGATTCTCGCAACACAATAAGAGATAAAAGTATAATCCAAAAGTTTCATTATCAAATTCATAAGTTCCACAAAGAAAAAAATTAAAAACAAACTTAAACTTAGAAGCAATCCATCATCAAAACACACATAATATCTCATCATACAAGATTATGAGAGTTTAGTTCATAACTGAGATAGCACACAACAAAATTAGGAAGATCTTATAGTACACGATGCCTGAAATTAAGAACTTCCCTCTCCAATGGTTTCTTCGCAAATCCTCAACAGGATTTTTCCCTTAGCCGTTTGCCCCACTTGGTTCGAATGCCCTCCTCCTTTCTTTCCTGGCATATTTATGGGCGTTCACCATTTCTGGAATCTTTTCTCCCTCCAATGATGCCTCTTTTCACTTTGTAACCGCCAAATTTGAAAGATTTTGAATTTAAAATTTCAGGATTTGCCGATTTGTTACAACATATTTAAAAATGTCGCAACATACTTCTTTCTGCACTTCTATGTGCCCAACACCAATATTTATGTTGCTTCATATTTGTAACATTTTCCTGCACTTCTCTTTTAACTGCTTTCAATCTCTTTGGTTGCTTTAAAATGTCTATAAAAACATATAAACATAAAGATAATATCCAATCTTAACCAAAACAATAAATATTCAAAATTTAACACATTTAAGCTTATATTTATCAAACATATTGAACAATTTGGCCAAAATTAAAGATCAAGATAACTTCTTTGTGAGAAGTTATTACACCCATACACTTAGCTCTTTGCTAGTCCCGAGCAAAGATTAATCATTATAATTAATTGAATGAGCGAATATCTATCAACACATAAATTTGAGTCACCTTACCCTTGAGCATAAATGACCAAGATTACTCAAGTGATTCACATTAACAATTGGTGGGCATGTCAATCGTTAAAACTTCAAACATGCACAAATCTATTAGTTTGATAAGAGTTAAAGATCAATTATGATTTTATAGTGTTGTGTGTGCTATTCCTTAAAATTACTCACTCCCAAACAACTTAGCTCATTAAACTTCCTCATAATTTCCTAATTATAAATGATAAGAATAACTCGAGTCTTTGATTTAGAGGATAAGAGTTTAGTAGTTCAAATTGAAAATAAATCATATGGACTTGTTGTAGGAAAGACTTTGGCTTGGTAAGGAACTTATGAATAAATTTTTGTAGTGGATGGAATTTCTCTAGTTAATATTCTTAATAACTCTCCATACTTTGAGGTTTATTTCTCAATCATCATCATTTTTAGTCCATAATTAGGATCATTCCAAGTAGGTGTACACATACTTAGGCCACATATCACTATGCCACATACATTTTCCCTCTTTTTTAATGATCATCGTTGGGATCATTCCAAGTAGGTGTACACATACTTAGGCCACATATCACTATGACACACATTTTTTTTACTAAACACCCAAAGTTGGAAAGTTTACTAAGAAATAACTAGTAAAATTATATGGGAATTATGCATGGTCAATTTGTATCAAAATGACAAGGTTTAAGCTCAAAGAATTATGGATAATCAAAACAATTGTGGGCTTTGTGGTGCGAAATTATCCAAAGGTGGCCTCAATCATTTTTATCAATTAACTACATACACTCCATGTCTTAGCTTACAATATTGATTCAGTTCTTGCTCATCCCTCCACCATTATATTTATAAGTTAATAAATTTTTTTGTAGGGAACAAACACTTTTAGAAAATATAGTGCAAAATGGAAAAACTTAAGAGAGCTCTAACATATCTTACTAACTTCAAAATCACAATCCAAATTCTTAGGATTGACTTGCCTACCAATAAAAATCAAATTGAATAACTTGAATATCGAATACTTATTAAGGAAACAAGGATAAAGCTCTTCAAATTAACATGCAATAGCTTATTCGTCACTCATTCAGTAAAGGTTATCCCACCCCCACACTTATACATTTGCTAGTCCCTAGTAAAGATTTTTCTTGAATAATCAATCACATGGAAATAAAGGCATGAAAATAACAACTAAAATTAAATTCTTCCTGGAAGATCACTATGTGAAAAGTATTCCAATTCATCCCTTGCACATGTTTGTGCTAAAGTGACAACCTAAGAGCAGTATATTTTTTAAGCATTTTCATCAAGCAAAACGAGTCAAATAAAGTGTATAACTACAACCCTCACTAATTTTTAGCCTAGCAGCTTAATTCATGGTTGAAAGTTATAAATAACCAAAGCAAAGAAATGAAATATCACCACAATATCATCATATCACAACACTAATAATTGTCTTCATATCAAAACATCACTACCAAGAAAAGAAAGGAAATTAAGTTTGAATGCTAAGGAAATGGCGCAGTCACTCTTCGTTATTATTCGGGTTGCCATAGCCCTCCCCCGCCGGGTCATCACGTTCACCTTTCAAGTCTAACAAGTAACCATAGTCATCAAACTTAGATTGGTACGGGAACGAGTAGTTATCAACCGGGATCTTTGCCTTTTCTAAATGCTTAGCTTGATTCTTCTGCGGCGCATCAAATCTAGCATTGAAGAAAATATGTTGAGAGCACTGATACTCCTTGATGTAATTGAGGTCTATCCTCAATGTGTCACCCTCCTTATCCTTAGAGTCTTTTGTGCCCAAGAGAACTTTCTTCGATGATTTGGTAGAAGAGGAGTATGTATTTGGACTCTCCTCATCTAGATCCGGAATGGACACCTTAATATTCTTAGATATTACTGTATGCATTATATGATGTCTTACCTGAGTAATAAAATCATTCTCCCCCGCATGAACTCCAGCATTACGACATAAATATGTTATCAACGTCAGGAACCATAGTTGTCGTCCGCCCTCCGTGGTAGCCTTCTGGCATATTTGATCAGAAATTAGACTCTTCGTCTTTGCACCCCGTAATATACAGTAAATGAGAAGAGCACAACGCATCGAAATATGATGAGTGCTTTGTCGGCATGAGACTTGCATTGACGAATAAAAGCCAAACTTTTGCCTCTCTAGTGAAGGTGGAGGACTTAAAGACATGCTTATGTTTAATCGCCCAATCTGGGCTGTCATTATTGCACAATTTGGTTGCAACATCACCCAAAGAGCTTATAGTCTGCATCCTCACATACACATCTTCCGTATCGTTGTCCAAATCGAAGAGTTCTTTAATCGCTGTAGCAGAAAATCTACTTCCTTCCCACACACAAAAGCCCTGCCATTTTTCTGATATTTTGCGTTGGAATAAACTCAAATACCCAGGGTAGAATCACCTCTGTTCGAGGGTGACAAAATGAAATCCAACCTAATTTCTGAATTTGTCTAACATAATCTATTCTCCAGGACCTTACTTCAATATCGAAACCACTTTCAAAGATGATATGTTTAGACTTAATTTCAAAATGATCCTGAGTATCCTTATTGATAAATTTCAAATCTTTTCGTGCAATATATTTTCCCTTGCCCTTGCCTTCAGTTGACATACCTAACATTGAAGAAGTAAAACTAAGGAAATGCCCTAGGTTGCTCTATGTGTGAGAAATCGAAAGTGTAAGCGTTACTTACCGAAGAGAATAGGTCGTCGACATGAGTGCTAAGGGTTGCGGGGTCGAGGCCTGAAAACTTTGCTTTGAACTTCCGATTGTTTTGCCATCGACGAACCACAGTAGATGCCCATCGCCGCTCCTCTTCTAGGTCCGCGATGTTCCATTACAGGCATGATGAAAGTATCGATGAGAATGAGGGATTCACCCCTTTTCTTTTTATAGGTAGCTCGGTTCAATTGGACTGGTTTGTAGACAAACACGCAAAAAGGCGAAAAGGAGCGGAACTTCTTTAGGCGGAGAAATGCAGAGAAATATTGGTTATGACTTGTGAAAATAAGTTGCAACATATTTTTAACTTGTTGACTAACCATGTACTTAACTAAGACAAGTAATATATAAATATTTTCTTTTGTTAAAATTTGGGTTGCCTCCCAAAAACACCTAATTTCATGTCCCGACAAGACTTTAATTCTTAGTTTGTTATTTAAGTTGCATGCACGTCACCAAATGTTCATTTTCATTTCCCCTATAAATTTTAAGTCGTTCTCTATTGACCTTAAATTCTGAATTATCTTTCTCGTTTAAAATAGAAATTGCGCCATACAGATGTATTTCTTTTAAGCGAAATGGACCAGACCAACGAGACTTATGCTTTCCGGGAAATAATTTTAAGCGAGAGTTAAATAATTGGACTAATTGACCCGATTCAAAGTGTTTTTCATTGAAGCGTTGGTCATGCCACTTCTTTGTTCGCTCTTTATAAATCCTTGAACTCTCATATGCATTCATTCTTATTTCTTTTAACTCATTGAGTTGTAAAAGTCTCTTCTTTCCTGCATCCTGGAAGTTAAAATTAATTTTCTTGATGACCCAATGCGCTCGGTGTTCTAGTTCTAGAGTTAAATGTCATGTTTTTCGTAAACCAAATGATAAGCTCATAAAGCGTCATTAAGGTTTTGAGACCAATCTTTACAGTTAATACTAACAGTCTTTGCAAGGTTTTTCTTAATTTCACGATTTGAGACCTTCGCTAAACCGTTTGTTTGTGGATGATATGCTAGCACAACCTTATGATTGACCCCATATTTCCTTAGTAGTGTAGCAAATTGGTTATTGCAGAAATGACTCCCCCCATCACTTATGATAGCTCTTGGAGTTCCGAACAGATTAAAGATATAATTCTTGAGGAAATACAAAACTACTTCAGCATCATTTTTAGTAGAGGCAATGACCTCAACCCATTTAGAGACATAATCGATGATAAGAAGAATGAACAAGTTACCGTTTGAATTCACAAATGGTATCATAAAATCTATGCCCCAAACATCAAAGAGTTCAACTTCTAAAATCATATTCATTGGCATAGAATCATTTTTCTTTATATTTTTACTTCTTTAACACCGATCACATTGTTTTACAAATTCTTTAGAGTCTCGGAATAGAGTGGGCCAAAAGAATCCGGCTTATAATACTTTCATTGCTGTTCTATTCCCCATTAAATGACCTCCGTAAGGAGAGTTTTTTTCCAACACATAATTTATTTCTCCTTCCAATATACATCATCTCAAAACACCATCTGCTCCGATTTTGAACAAATAAGGATCATCCCAAAGATAAGAACCTACTTGATGCAAAAATCTTTTCTTTTGTTGATAAAGAAAATCATGAGGATGTTTTTTACTAAGTAATTCACATAATTAGCATACCATGACAGTGCATTTTCAGAAACAGCCAAAATCCACTCATCAAGAAATCTTTCATCAATTTCAGAATTTAATAATGAGTTAGGAGACTCAATCCTAGAAAGATGATTGGCGACCGGGTTATCTACCCCTTTTCAGTCCTTAATTGTTAGATCAAATTCTTGTTACAACAAAACCCAACGAATCAATCGAGGATTAGCATCTTTCTTCTCCATAAGATACCGAATAGTCGCATGATCGGCTAATACTATAAGTTTGGTGCATAAAAGTTAACATCTAACTTTTCAAAGGCAAACACTACGGCTAGTAATTCTTTTTCGGTAGTGATATAATTTATTTGAGGCTCAATTAAAGTTTTGCTAGCATAAGCAATGGTGTGTAAGACTTTCTCCTGCACTTGTCCTAGAACAACGCATACGACATAATCACTAGCATCACACATAAGTACGAAAGGTTCTCCCCAATCGGGAGCCACTACAATAGGTGTCATAGTCAATCGGGTTTTTAGTTGACTGAAAGCATTTAAACAATCATCGTTAAAATTAAACTTCACTTCTTTTACTAACAATCCACTTAGACGTTTAGCAATTTTTGCAAAATCCTTAATAAATCGTCTATAGAAGCCCGCGTGACCTAAGAAACTACGCAACATTTTTACATTCTTAGGAGGTGGTAATTTTTAATCACCTCATTTTTAGCCTTGTCTACTTCTAACCCATTTTTAGACACATGATGCCCAATCGCACCATAAAATACAAGGTTAGTTTCAACACATCAAGAAAACACTCTTTCCAAATAGTTCAAACATTCATCAAATGATTTTCCAAAGATGGAAAAATCACCCATAAAAATTTCTATGTCATGATCCGTAATATCAGAAAAGATAGCAATCATACAACGTTGGAAGGTGTCCGGTGCATTGCATAAGCCAAATGGAATTCTCCTAAAAGTGAATGTTCCGTAAGGACATGTGAACATAGTTTTTTCTTGGTCTTCTGGATCTGCCATAATCTAATTGTACCCAGAATATCCATCTAAGAAGCAAAAGAAATCATTTCCGGATAGTTTGTCTAGAACTTAATCTATGAATGACAACGAAAAATGATCTTTTCTAGTGTCTTTATTTAATTTCCGGTAGTCCAGGCAAATATGCCACCACGTGACTGTTCTAGTGAATATTAATTCATTATTTTCATTTCTTATAACGGTCATCCCTCCCTTCTTAGGAACATATTGAACAGGGGAGACTCACGAACTATCCGAGATAGGATAAATTATTCCTGCATCAACCATTTTATAATTTCCTTTTAACCACTTCTTTCATAGGTGGGCTAAAACGGTGTTGAGGCTCTATAGATCCCTTAAAAGACTCCTCTAAGAGGATTTTATGCGTACATAATGAAGGATAGTTCCCTGAATGTCCGCTATTATCCAACCTCAAGCTAACTTATATTGCCTTAAAAGATCCAATAATTTTTCTTGTTGTGCCGGTAGCAATTTAGAGTTAACAATGACCGATAATAAGTCATTCTCTCCTAGAAATGCGTATGATAAATGCTCGGGGATGGGTTTTAACTCTAAAATGTGTGGACTAACAATGGATGGTTTATCTGCAGTTGATTTCTCTGGCATATTAAGTGGTTCTGGCTTACGGAATAATGCCGGTGGATTCTCTAACACTTCCAACACTCTTGAATCTCTTCTTCATCTTCAGATTTTTCAACATAAGTTAATAAATTTATTAAACTTCTTTTGTACCATCCCTCCTAAAATTCATGTCATAGTCATACAATGGTATACTATTAACCTCCTCCATACCATCTTCTTCCCTATGAGGAAATTTCATGGTCTTGAGTACATTGAATGTTACTTTCTCATCGTTAACTCCCACGGTTAACTCTCCTTTATGGACGTCAATCAATGTTCTCCCAGTTGCTAAGAAAGATCCACCTACAATAATAGGTACCTCCTTATCCTCTTCCATATCCAACACACCAAAATCCACTGGGAAAATGAATTTTTCCACCTTGACTAAAACATCTTCCATAATTCCTTTTGGAAAAGTGAGTGGTTTATCAGCCAATTGTAACATTAGTGATGTTTTAGAAATCTCCCATAATCCCGACTTCTTATATATTGATAGCAACATCAAATTTATACTCGCCCGTAAATCACACAAAGCCTTTCCTTTAAATTGATATCCGATAGAGCACGAAATTGTGAAACTTCCGGGATATTTTAATTCGGTGTTAATTTCGTCCGAAGAATCGCACTACACTCATGGGTGAGTGCTACCATTTTGTTTACGCCAAACTTTCTTTTCTTAGATAGGATATCTTTTATGAACTTAACATAACTTGTCATTTGCTCTAAGGCTTTAGCGAATGGTATATTGATTTGAAGCTTTTTAAATATATCCAATTTTTTTTTGAAATTGTTGGTCTAATTTACTTTTTCTTAGCCTTTGAGGGAAAGGTGGAGGTGGGTAAATAATTACATTTTCTTTCTTCTTTGACAGTTCAACATTCTTTTCATTCTTATTTCTCCGATGACTTCTTCTTCTTCATCATATTTGATATTATACTCTTGACTTACTTCTTCATTAAGCTTACTAGGAATATTATTCTCCACATTCCTATGAGCATTATTATTTTTAAGTTGATTATTATTGTGACTGCTTACCAACTCCATTCCACTCCGCAACGTGATAGCCTTACATTGATGATTATCACTCTTATGATTGGGTGTGGTATCCGTTGGTAGTGTGCCTTGTGGTCTAATGCTCCAAGCGGATGCAATTTGCCCTAGTTGTGATTCAATTAAATGCATTGAACCTTCTAAACTAGAAAAACGTGCTTCATTCTTTTGCATAGATTCTACAATGATTTCGTCAGTTAATTTCCTAGAAGGTACCAATTGATGTTAATTATGGTTTTGATGAGGAACATGATTGGAATTAAATAAATGTGATGGAGTTGAACCAGAATTATTTTTCAATGAAAAATTAGGGTGGTTCCTCCATTCAGGATTATAATTATTTGCATAAGAATTATGATTTTGTTTATATTGTCCCTCAATGTAATTAACTTCTTCATTATTACCAATAAGTTTCTCAGTTGTTAATGTTAAGTTGCTCAGTTGATTTGAAATCTTTTTCCTTTTTGTTTCCTTTACATGACTCATCGTGTTTCATTCATTAGGGCCCACCCCGAAGGTGTAAGATCTCTTTTCCCAAAACTCGTTCGGGTACTTGGAAACTCGAACCTCTCCCGCATCGCACGGTTGAGGTGGATCTTCGCCCAGAATCACTGCCTTGCGGTGTCACCGACACTCGGATCGACCAACACCGCTCAGCACCAACCCTGCCGGCTTTACGATCATAAATAAATAATGCCAAAAAGTAAGTACATAAAAGAAGGCATGTCCACAATACCATCATCATATATAAGAATATAATGAGAACAGAAAGTCCATAAGAGAAGTACAACTAAAGGGGCTTAAACCCGATACATATGCAAAGTAATGTACTATCTCTCTCTCTCTCTACAACATGCGGAAGTCTACAACAAAAGCTCTCAAAAGCAGAAATCTAACTATCTAATCATCAACCTGTGGCGTCGTGGTAGTGCGCTGCATCTACTGCTCAGGTCCTGCCATCTCGTCCTGCTGCGCGCGGGACAACTCTGTCTCCTCGGACTCCTGCGGTCACACCGACCGTTAGTCATAAAGACTAAGTCGTTTAGTCCTCGCCTCCCTCCATGACTCCTAGGCACCGAGCGGGAAGAAGAAGCGGAGGACAAACAAGGGGTAAGCAAGAAGGTGGTGACATGACACTATTCTAGCAGGTATAAGTAAAGCAATAAATTCTAGCTAGCAGTATAGTGCAGGTATAAGGCAGTAAAGTAGAGCAATGAAATAAGCAGTAAATAGGAAGAAAATGCAGTGCAGTAAGTAAATCTAAGCTACCATCACAGATTCATACCTTAACTTATATTAACGCCCATTCGACATATAAGTTAAGATGTCCAGGTAACCCATCATATAAAAGAGCCCATACTAATTTATATGATGGGGGTATGCTAATGTGTATGTTAAGCTATGCTATGGTTATGATGTTTTAATGAGTTTATGAAATGTGACTCACCCACACGACTCTATGCGCACAGACCTTTATAGTTCACATTTTGTTTGAAAGGAAGCCAACCTTTCGGGTACCGACCATCGTGGCTCATGGTGGTAGTGGATCGGGCATTCCACATCCTAGGTGGGTACAGTCACTACCAAGCCTAGACGTCATGTACGCCTCAACGCTAAGAACACAACAGCGGAGCTCCTGCGTACTCTTGCTGAAATCCACCAGACTTTAAGGTCGGGGTGGGTTATTAGGGATCGTCCTCCAGACCGCGGTACTCAAACTTACCGGCCCTCTAAACCTCACCCTCACCTGAGTCAACGTACTACCGTCGGTGACACGACTAACCTAGTACCGAAGACTCGCCACTATTTGAATAAGTAATAGGTGTTAACATGTCCACCCGAGCTTCTAGCTCAGGGACTAACACACAAGCTGATCCAACCCATCTCCTTACCGGAGGAGATCCATACCAGTATGCATACCCACTTAGGCTACTCTTGCCTACAATTTAGTTCGTGTTATATTTAGGGTGAATCTTGGACTTCTCGCGGTGTACTCCGTAAGGGGCCCCTAACGGTACAACAGATCAATGGGCTCAACCCCACAATCCTCTTCAAGACAATTACTTTAGTTGGTGATTAATGTTTGGTTCACCCTTCATCATTTCATATAGTTAAAGTGACTTAGTTCATCCCCCGTCCCACCCAATCGGGTTGGACGTACCTTCATTTCTTCTACATTAACTCTAGCACCACCCCATAAGTAACCCTAGGATTGACCCTCCTTGAATGATGGTGTGCTACAACCCATTTACTGATTGTATATACCTCCTAAACACTACTTAGGGGTCTGAATTGTCTAAAACTCAAAATTCTATGTTTACTAAACGCAGACCACCAATTTGAACTATCCATCAACCCCATAAGGGAACCCTTTTAAATACTCATCACCAAGGTCTATAATAATTATCGAAGGTTCCCACTGACCTTAATAAGGTATGTTCCAATTTCCATAATTTTCCATATTAAATTGGTATTTAATATAATTTAAAGTATTTAAGGCCTTAAGGCAAATTACACATGGCCTACCCTCAGAATGATGCTACATGCAACATGAAAATTATCAGTAAGGTAATATCCCATATCAAGGTGTTTCACTGAGTATCATGATCCTAGGATGTCATTTGGCCTACTATATCATTATAATTGTATAATTACCAAAATGCCACTTTAATTAGGAAAAATAGTATTTCATTTCTGAAAATTCTCCAAAAATTAGCAAGTGTCCAAATGGGGACCTAGAGTCCTCTGACAAATTATTGTGTCATTACCATGTGATTTGATATATTTCAATGATTAAACATTCAAAGGTAGCAATTACCAATTTCTACATGAGGTACTTGAATTACACATCTACAAGCTTCCAAACTGTTGTCATGGGCACATATTAACATAAAATGACAGATTCCCAAGTATCATAACATTGCCCTATGATTTGATATTTTAAATGGATTAAATACTCTAGTGATGTAAATTTCACTTTCTACATGAAGTACAAGAAATAGAATTCAACAAACTTCCACACATTTATCATGGGCACATATTATCATAAAATGACAGATTCCCAAGTATCATAACATTGCCCTATGATTTGATATTTTAAATGGATTAAATACTCTAGTGATGTAAATTTACTTTCTACATGAAGTACAAGAAATAGAATTCAATAAGCTTCCAAACATTTATCATGGGCACATATTAACATAAAATGACGGATTCCCAAGTATCATAATATTGCCCTATGATTTGATATTTTAAATGGATTAAATATTCTTAAGCTAGCAAGCACTTAAGTTTCCCATACAAAGAATAATGCTTCAACAAATCATAACAAAATTACTATAGTCTACTTTCATCACTAATCAGCTACTGAAAGAGGTACAACACCATACAAGGTCCTATGACTAATAATTTCATTTTAATAAGGAAGGGTGGCAAATTCATTTATTAAGAAGAAATACACTTAAATACCCCTAAAACATCTCATTAAATTTACTAAGTCATTTTATGTTCCCACAAACATATCTACAAAGTCCTAAGCCATGGAAAGAACATTTGATCCTATGTTCTTCACAAATCCCCACTTTGCACCCTTAAGGATTCACCCTTAGGGTTTTAGGTCACACCACCCTAATGGCTCCAAATGGACCATTAGGGTGTGACACTAGCATTTGTATATACATACCCACATAGCCAACATGATAGGAGGAGGCTAACACACTCAACTCCTCAAAATGACCTAAGCCTAATTTGACCCTTAAAGGCCCTCACTAGGGTTTCCAATTTTCCATATCAAATCAACTCCAAATGGAGTGATATTTTAGGTAGGCACTACTCATGTACAAAAGAGTATGCTACCAAAGTTTGGTCTCATTTGGACATTAGATGCTCCAAATATCAACATAATTTAAATAATCTAATTACCACAAACACCCTATGTAAAAGTGTCCACCAATGGCTGCCCCTTTGGCAGGGGGTGCCCCTATGGTATACCAACCCATGGTTGAAAGCACAGCTCCAAAGATGGAGGGGTTTGACCTAGGCAATTTTTCTAATGGACTGACCAAGTGTAGGACCAGTCCTAGTAAAACAGCTCCCTAGGGAGCTGTAGGTCACCAAATGACCTAAACTTAAAGCCAAATGAAAGTTACGACCAAGGCCTACAACTTTCATGTTGAGCACTTTTTCTAAATCGGCCATTAAGAGGCCTTAATTAATTATTGAAGTGGACTGATGTATAGAGACAGAAAAACCAAGCTATTGAATTAATTAATACAAGGAAAAATAAAATCCGCACGGATCTTAAAGCAGATCCGACCCTCCCCCTTCATCTTCTTCCTCCAGCAAACGGCTGGGATTTGCCCGAGCTGGGCCAATTTGCCCTCCTATTTCCCGGCCACCTGGTGGCCACCACGGCCGGCCACCACCTCCACCACCTTCGTGGTGATCGGGGCTACTACTTCCCGGCGACAAGGCGGCCGGAGGAGGTGTTTTCCGGCGAACTAGCATGGCCAAAAATCAGCCAAAAACGATGATTTTGAGATTTTGAGTCCGACCCAATTGAGCCCGAACCTTCAAATAAAATAGATGGGAAGCTAGCATAGAGGGAGAGGAGGAGAAATGAACCTAACTTGGAGCTTGGCGGTGGCGGCGACAGCGGTTGGCCATGGAAATGCTCCTCTTCGGCGACCTTGCCCATTTCCTCAATTCTCCACCAAAAGCTTCGATCCAAAGGTCGATTTCGACTGCTTGCCAGCTTCTGAAGCTAATGAGATGGTCAAATGGGAGTGGGGAGGAGAGTATAAGGGAGTTTGAACTAAAAGGCCCACGTTTTTGGTGTTTTGTCCAACCAATCAGCTGTACACCTGCCCCTCTGCCCTATTCTCAGGTGCCCAGCAATCACCCAAGGCCCTAGGCTGATTGAGATGGAGTGTGGGGGGGGGGGGGGGGGGGGGGGGTAAAGCTTTATCAATCCTCTTTTTGTCCCCTCTTTCTCTCTCCTCCTTTGCTTTTTAATGAATCATGCACACATGTGACATTTGCCCTTCATAACCAGGTGTCATAGGGTATTAATTTGATGAAGATATTTGGTGGGGTCACTTGGTTTGAGCTTGGTTCAAGTGTATGAGGGTTAAGTCACTTATTTTGGGCTATGTTGACCATGATTGACCTAGGGTTGACTTTGGTCAACAAGGTGAGTGGGTTGACCCCACTTGGGGGTCATGGGTCCCTTAACATCACCCAACATTGGTTGGTCCATGGTGGGGCCCCAATTGGTTCAATTTAATCAAAGGGCGTAGATTTGACCAAAATTGGGTAAAGTTTGACTTTGGTCAATTGGGGTCAACTGTTCCCACCATGATGGTGCTTTTTGGTCCAATGGGTTCCTTAAAGTGTTTAGAGTGTGGTGGAAAGGTTAATTTGAACTCTCATTGACTTAATTTGGTTAATGTTGACTTATTGTTGACTTTGGTCAATTTCATGCAATTGGGTCCCACCCAAGTGCACTTCTCATCCTATAGGTCTCCCTTGGTGGTTAGGGTGGTATGGGTGAGGTCAATTTGGTGAAGTGAGGGTCAATTGGCCTAAGGGAGTGGTATTGGGCTATGTTGATTTTGTGCCCTTGGTGTGCATTTAGCACACTCCACTTGGCCCAAGGGCCTTAGTGGCCACTCTGCACACCACCCATGCCCTAACAACATTTAGGGGTCTAGAAGGATTGGGGATGTTACAAATCCTAATAAACAAAAGAAATATTTCTTCCTCGAAATTTAGGTTTGGGTCTACGGGTTGCAAGTACTTATAAGAGTAAAGGATTTCAAAGATGATTACTTTGCACCTGAGGTGAGGAGAAAATGCAGTGCAGTAAGTAAATCTAAGCTACCATCACAGATTCATACCTTAACTTATATGAACGCCCATACGACATATACGTTAAGATGTCCACGTAACCCATCATATAAAAGAGCCCATACTAATTTATATGATGGGGGTATGCTAATGTGTATGTTAAGCTATGCTATGTTTATGATGTTTTAATGAGTTTATGAAATGTGACTCACCCACACGACTCTATGCACACAGACCTTTATAGTTCCCATTTTGTTTGAAAGGAAGTCAACCTTTCGGGTACCGACCGTCGTGGCTCACAGTGGTAGTGGATCGGGCACTCCACATCCTAGGCGAGTATAGTCACTACCAAGCCTAGACCATGGTGGGGCCCCAATGGGTTCATGGTGGGGCCCCAATTGGTTAGTCCATGGTGGGGCCCCAATTGGTTCAATTTAATCAAAGGGTGTAGATTTGACCAAAATTGGGTAAAGTTTGACTTTGGTCAATTAGGGTCAACTGGTCCCACCATGATGGGGCTTTTTGGTCCAATGGGTTCCTTAAAGTGTTTAGAGTGTGGTGGAAAGGTTAATTTGAACATTTGGAGTCAATTGAACCCTAATTGACTTAGTTTAGTTAATGTTGACTTATTGTTGACTTTGGTCAATTTCATGCAATTGGGTCCCACCCAAGTGCACTTCTCATCCTATAGGTCTCCCTTGGTGGTTAGGGTGGTATGGGTGCGATCAATTTGGTGAATTGAGGGTCAATTGGCCTAAGGGAGTGGTATTGGGCTATGTTGATTTTGTGCCCTTGGTGTGCATTTAGCACACTCCACTTGGCCCAAGGGCCTTAGTGGCCACTCTGCACACCACCTATGCCCTAACAACATTTAGGGGTCTAGAAGGATTGGGGATGTTACAAATCCCAATAAACAAAAGAAATATTTCGTCCTCGAAATTTAGGTTTGGGTCTACGGGTTGCAAGTACTTATAAGAGTAAAGGATTTCAAAGATGATTACTTTGCACTTGAGGTGAGAAGAAAATGCAGTGCAGTAAGTAAATTTAAGCTACCATCACAGATTCATACCTTAACTTATATGAACGCTCATACGACATATAAGTTAAGATGTCTAGGTAACCCATCATATAAAAGAGCCCATACTAATTTATATGATGGGGGTATGCTAATGTGTATGTTAAGCTATGCTATGATTATGATGTTTTAATGAGTTTATGAAATGTGACTCACCCACACGACTCTATGCGCACAGACCTTTATAGTTCCCATTTTGTTTGAAAGGAAGCCAACCTTTCGGGTACCGACCGTCGTGGCTCACGGTGGTAGTGGATCGGGCACTCCACATCCTAGGCGGGTATAGTCACTACCAAGCCTAGACCTCATGTACGCCTCAACGCTAAGAACACAACAGCGGAGCTCCTGCGTACTCTTGCTGGAATCCACCAGACTTTAAGGTCGAGGTGGGTTATTAGGGATCGTCCTCCAGACCGCGGTACTCAAACTTACCGGCCCTCTAAACCTCACCCTCACCTGAGTCAACGTACTACCGTCGGTGACACGACTAACCTAGTATCGAAGACTCGCCACTATTTGAATAAGTAATAGGTGTTAACATGTCCACCCGAGCTTCCAGCTCAGGGACTAACACACAAGCTGATCCAACCCATCTCCTTCTCGGAGGAGATACATACCAGTATGCATACCCACTTAGGCTACTCTTGCCTAAAATTTAGTTCGTGTTATATTTAGGGTGAATCTTGGACTTCCTGCGGTGTACTCCGTAAGGGGCCCCTAACGGTACTACAGATCAATGAGCTCAACCCCACAATCCTCTTCAAGACAATTACTTTAGTTGGTGATTAATGTTTGGTTCACCCTTCATCATTTCATATAGTTAAAGTGACTTAGTTCATCCCCCGTCCCACCTGTTGGGTATTGTATCCACAATAGCCCTGATTTGAAGAAGTCCCCTTCAAACTAGGATGAATTGTAATTGTATTTGATTATGCACTTTAGCTGTGTTGTGACAGGTCATTCCACTCTAGGTACAAACCAATGTCAGTTTTCAATGAGTCGTCAAACACAGGCTTGTGCAATGTAATCCCTCATTGTATAGACCAAAGTGTTGGCTCATGTGAGATCTCTCTATTGGGATGCACCTCATTTCCTAAGTGCAAGAGAAGGAGGACTGGAGCTGATGGTGGACTTTTCATAGAAAGGGATTTTTCCCAAGTAAAATTCGGTTATATCATTCAGAAACATATAGTCAAATTCGACTATATAGTTGGGATGGATATAATCGAATTCGGTGAATCATAGTTCGAATTTCCTTGAAGAATTAGAATAACCGAATTCGGTTATTGCAATTCGGTTATATCATTTAACCGAATTCGATTCGGTTATTGCCATTCGGTTATACCATTTAACCGAATCGGTCTGCAGTAATTCTTCCGGTTCGTTTTTGAATGCGCGTTTCTTAGGGCTTCTCCTATGTTCAGTACACGTGGAATTAGATCCGTACTTCGCGCATATGACCGTTGTAGAAGACCGTATAAATACTACTGATGTATTTCCGTTTAGCCCCAATCTAATCCAATCAATCTGAATCGAATCAAAAATCGCGAATCAAACAGAAAGAATCGCAAGTCTCGACCGATCTCTCTCGCGCTCAAGTTTCGTCTCCGACAAAGCTGTGATTTGTGATTCGTCTTCTACAGATTCAAGCATCTCAGATCCAGTAAAGAATCGCTCAAGATTTCTTCGTTCTTCCTCTAAACGTATTGAGATTCTTTGTCAAGAAGAAGAAATCTATTTCTCAAGATCTGAAGAAAAACTTCATCTGAAGTTTAAGAAGATTGTTTCAAATCTACGTTGTGTTGTAATAAACAATTTTATAAACTTTGTAGGAAGCTTGCTTCCGAGTGTTGTGTAGATCCTTGTTTAAGGATTGAGTTGTAGGAGTTGTTTTTACTCCGAGTTGTAGGAGTGGTGCACTCCGAGTTGTAGGAGTTCTTACTCCGAGGTGTAAGATTATCTTAATCTGAGTTTGGTGAAGTAGCCGAATCTAGCCTCGAAGAGCTAGATAGGCGAGGCGGGAAAGAGGAGTACCCACATCGGGGAACCTCTATAAAATCCTTGTGTCTGTGCTGTGCTTTATTGTGTGCTTTTCTGTGTTATAATTCTTAATTCCGCGTAAAGACATAGAATCCACCTATTCACCCCCCTCTAGGTGATTTAGGCCGCAACTAGATACTTTCAATTGGTATCAGAGGCAGGTTGTTCGCTATAGGTTAACACCTTGAACAAGGCCTCCTCATCTAGTTGCCTGAACAAGTATGTCTGGCATGGATAAGACCAAGGATTCCGTCAAGCTTCCAGTCTGCACAAAAGAGAATTTTCCTATGTGGAAGGAGAGAGTCAGATTCTTCATGGAGGCTGCTGATCCAAGAATATTTCAGATTGTGGAAGAAGGTCCTCATGTTCCTATGAAACCATCTTCCATAAACTCTACAATTATGGTCGCCAAGAAGATGCTGGAACTTACAAAGGATGAGATTGCACTGGTCTCTCTGGACAAGAAGGCAAAGAATATCATTGCAGGTGCAGTCGATGATTCCATGTTGCAGAATCTTCTTCACTGCAAGTCCGCCAAGGAAATGTGGGACTCTCTGGTTGTTCTGATGGAAGGAACAGATGAAGTAAGGGATGATCGAAGATCATTGCTGAACCAAGAATACGAAGCCTTCAAGCAACGCTCTGGTGAATCCATTTCTGATACTTATGAGAAGTTCTTTAAGATCGTAAATGGTCTTAGGAACTATGATCGTGAATTCACTACTGGCGAACTTAATGATAAATTCCTAAGATCCCTGACCAAAGAATGGGACACTAAAGTTATAGCCATTAGAGAATTCGGAAAACTCGGATCAACGGAGCCACAAATGTTGTTTGGGAAGCTCCTGTCCCATGAATTAAAGTTGAACACCCGTAAAGCTGAAGAAGAAGGAACCAGAGCCTCTGGAAGGGAGAAGTCCACTGCACTTAAAGCTATAAGTTCAAGAAAAGGCAAGGCTCTCCCACCTGTCAGGAGATCCTCCTCTGATGAAGATAAATCTGATGCTAGCCCCTCAGGCTCAGAAATGTCAGATGAAGAGTTCTCTTTACTCTCCAAGCAGTTCAAAAAGTTCTTTAACAAACAAAGGAACATGAGAGGTCAAACCTCGTCTTCTTGTCATAGAAGATCAAACCGTAATGAGGATCATCACAAAAAGAAGCATGAAGATGACAGGTATAAATCTAAACCTAGTAAACATTCTTCTAACGATATCATTTGCTATTGCTGTAATAAGCCAGGACACATGATTGCGGAGTGTCCATACAAGAAAAAGGAAGGCTCAAAGAAAGAGGATAAGAAATCCTACAAAGGTAAAAGGAAAGAAAAGAGCCTCATTGCAAAGAAGCCAAAGACTCTGAGTGACAGCGACTCAGAGGTGTCAAGCACTGATGAAGAAGCCTACTTTGGGCTTATGGCACAAACGGATGATGAAGCAAGCGACACCTCATATAAGGCAAAGGTAAATCTTCATACTCCTCTTTCTGCCTCTGAGTGTGAAACTGCATCCAGAGCAAATGAAGACTATTATTCACAGGATGAGTCAGAATTAATGACTCAGTACAAAGCTCTTTTGCAAAGTTTTGACAAATGCCGCAAGGTTGTCAGATCTCAAGCAAAAGAAATTGTCTCTCTCAAGAACGTGGAATCGGCTCTGAGAGAGGAAATCGAAAGATTAACTCCCCTCGGAAATGAAGTCCAATCCTTGAAGGAGGAATTAAGAAGCTCTACTGAATCATCAATTCTGAAAGAGAAACTTATAACTGAACTGGAAGAAAAGCTGGTGGCAGAGAAGAAAATATCAGAAAGCTTCAACAAGCCAAAAAATGTTCTTCCTCTTATTTATAAGTTCTCCACTCCTGGGAAGGTTAGTGGCATTGGTCATGAGGCTGAAAATAGTAAGGCTGCCGAGATAAGAGCCAAAAGAGGTAAAGGGAAGGCTGATCAAAGTCAACCTTCGTTCAAGAAGGTCGTTTTTCCGACAAACCCGCTTGACTTTGAAACATCCTATGGTCATCTCACTAGACCAATACCTGTTAAATCTAGCAATAGATATCAGGGATGGAGCCGACCTCGAAACTTTGACTCGACTCCTTTCAAGGCGCCTTATGAAGAAGTAATTCTCAAAGACCATGGTCCATTTGTTCATGGATCAGTTGCAAAGAAAGCACCAAAAGTTAAATCTGTTAGTGCTAAGCCTAATGAGAAGATGGAACCCTGTGTTTGCTGCAAACACGAGGCATCCACCTCTAAGAAGGTTGCTCCTACTAGACCTCCCGTTCAAAAGGTAAAGCAGGAGAACAAGAGAAGGTACAACCGATTTGATTGTTGGTGCTGTGGCAAAGTTGGTCACTTCGCCATAGATTGCTGGTTTAATTACAGTTATGTTAAGACCCCACGAGGTAACAATGCAAGAGTGACTCCTCGCACTGTTAACACTCAAATTGGTGGTCATCTGACAAGAAGCCAAGGACCCAAATCTGTTTGGGTTCCTAAGGGCAATTGATTATTGATTGCAGGTATGTCCAAAGGCCAATTCAAATCCAATATGGTACTTGGACAGTGGATGTTCTCGGCACATGACCGGAACAAGAAGTTTGTTACAAGAGTATACACCCGTGAAGGATGGACCAAAAGTTATTTTTGGCGGATCTGATCGGGGAATCACGAAAGGCTACGGTATGATAACCAACGGTATAGTCTCTTTCACAGATGTAGCTTATGTCAAAGGATTACAACATAATCTAATTAGCATAAGTCAACTATGTGATAAAGGCTATATGGTTGAGTTCTACAAGGACAAGTGCTTGATAAAGTCGTCTGATACGTCAGAAACTATTTTAACAGGCACTCGGAGTAGGAATATTTTCTGCTTAAATTTTCTTTGTTTAGACTCTTCTACACCAGTGTGTCTTTTAGCAAAAGACAGTGCATCTCTTTGTGACCAGTGGCACAAGAGACTAGCACATATTAATTTCAAAACAATAAGTATGTTATTCTCTCACAACTTAGTTCGTGATGCTCCAGATGTTAAGTGCATTAAAGAGAGACCTTGTCACGCCTGCCAAATGGGTAAGCAGACTCGGGCTACCTTTAAAAGCATTATTGGCAAAGATTCTACCAGATGCTTATATCTGCTCCATATGGACTTGTTTGGTCCCATGCCAATCCGAAGTTTAGGAGGCAAGTCTTATACGCTGGTTATTGTTGATGATTACTCACGCTTTGCTTGGGTATTCTTTCTGAAACACAAGTCAGACACCTTTGACTCGTTCACCACATTCGTCAAGCAAATTCAGAATGAACTGGAATGTTCTGTGGTCAAAATCAGAAGTGACCACGGTACAGAATTCAAGTCTGGGGCTATGACCGAATTTTGTGAAAGCCTAGGTATCTTTCATGAGTTTTCCTCTCCTCGTACTCCACAACAAAATGGAGTAGCTGAGAGAAAGAATAGAACACTCATAGAGGCTTGCAGAACAATGTTGAGTGACTCTTCTCTCCCAGAATACTTCTGGGCTGAAGGCATCAACACTGCCTGCCACGTGCAAAATAGAGCACTAATCAACAAGAACCATCATAAGACTCCTTATGAACTCCTGAAGGGCAAGAAGCCAACCCTGTCTTATTTTAGAATCTTTGGCAGTAAATGCTTCGTGCTTAATAACGGGAAATATTACAAAACTAAGTTTAGTGAAAAATGTTTTGAAGGTATTTTCGTAGGATATAGTAGCCATAGTAGGGCATATAGGATTTTCAACAAGAAAACCCTGGTTGTAGAAGAAACTTATAATGTTATATTTGATGAAACTAGTATGCTTCAAAGCAGTTCTTCCAGTGTTTTTGTTGAAGATGCAGATGCAAGGTTCAAGGACATAAACTTGGAAGAAGCTGTAAAGGAAGATGCTCCAAAGTCTATTGAAGTCAACATTCCATCCGCACATGAGGAAGATGAACCTCAAGAAGATGAAGATGTACCGGAAGTGCAGGAACCCCGTGGACATCCAAATGCTGGAATGATCCGACACTTAAGGGACCATCCTGCAGAGCAAATTATTGGAGATACCCATGTTGGTGTTAGAACAAGAAGAGGTACAGCTAATGAAGTTTTACACTTAAGTTTTCTTTCACAGGTTGAGCCAAAGAAATTCGATGAAGCAAAGAACGATGCTTCATGGATCATAGCAATGCAAGAAGAACTCAATCAATTTAAGAGATGCAAAGTGTGGACGCTTGTACCCAGACCCAAAGGACAGAATGTCATTGGAACAAAATGGGTATTCAGAAACAAGTTGGACGAGGATGGTGTGATCATCAAGAACAAGGCCCGACTTGTTGCTCAAGGGTATAGACAAGAAGAAGGGATCGACTTCGATCAAACTTTTGCTCCCGTAGCAAGGCTTGAAGCGATCAGGTTGTTTCTAGCGTATGCTGCTCACAAAGGATTTAAAGTCTATCAAATGGACGTGAAGTCAGCCTTCCTTAATGGTGATATAAAGGAAGAAGTATACGTAGAACAACCCCCAGGTTTCGTGGACTCCTCATTTCCTGATCATGTTTATTTTCTTCGAAAAGCTTTATATGGTCTCAAGCAAGCTCCCCGTGCTTGGTATGAGACGTTGTCTAGCTTCCTCCTTGAAAACAAATTCACAAGAGGCAAGATAGACAAGACATTATTTCTTAGGGAAGTAAAAGGCAAGATTTTGCTAGTGCAAATCTATGTCGATGACATTATTTTCGGATCTACCGATGATATCCTCTGCAAAAAGTTTTCCAACTTGATGCAAGGGAAATTTGAAATGAGTAGTATGGGAGAGCTGAAGTATTTCTTAGGACTTCAGGTAAAGCAATCTGAAGATGGAATTTTCATCTCTCAGACGAAGTTTACCAAAGAGTTAATTAAGAAATTCGGAATGGAGAATGCAACCTCTATGAGGACTCCAATGGGTTCAGCTATGTCTCTAGACAAGGATGAGAAAGGGAAACCTTTTGATGAAACCAAGTTTAGAAGCATAATTGGATCCTTGCTCTACCTTACCGCAAGTAGACCGGATATAATGTTTTCAACATGTGTTTGTGCTAGATTTCAGGTGAACACTAAGGAATCTCACTACTCAGCTGCAAAGCGGATTTTGAGATACCTTAAAGGCACACCAAATCTTGGCTTATGGTACCCAAGAAGTAATGATTTCGAGCTCACTGGTTTTTCAGATGCTGATTTTGCAGGAAGCAAAGATGACAGGAAAAGTACTTCAGGAACGTGCCAATTCTTAGGAAAACGGCTCATCTCCTGGAGTAGTAAGAAGCAAAATTGTGTTGCTATCTCAACTGCTGAATCGGAGTATATCTCTGCAGGCAGTTGTTGTGCACAATTGCTCTGGATAAGGAACCAACTTGAGGATTACAACCTAAAGCTCAAAGAAATTCCTATGTACTGTGATTCATCAAGCGCCATAGCAATTGCCAACAATCCCGTGTCTCACAGCAGGACAAAGCACATAGAGATTCGTTATCACTTCATCCGAGAGCATGTGGAGCACAAGGACATTGATCTTAGCTATGTCCCGACGGATCGGCAAATTGCAGATATTTTCACTAAGCCGCTCGACGAATCAAAGTTCAATTATTTCAAAATGGAGCTTGGTATGTTAAACAAAGACTCTTAGAGACTCTCAGAATCTCAGAAGTCAAAAAGATGTTTTGTCGAACCTTCATTTAACCGAATTCGGCGATTCTATTTAACCGAATCCGGCGATATCGATTAACCGAATTCGACTAATTCCTTTAGCCGAATGACGAATTTTCTGGAATTCAATTCTTTCCTAAATGGAATTCGAAGGGTCACGGTTCAAATCTCAGGTACGCGCTCTCTCTAAATCTTCATAACACTATATAAATGTTCCTTAAGAGAGAAATTCGAAACCCTTGACTCCAAATCGTGCGACGCTTCATCTCCCGATTCGTGCGTCCGTTCGTGGTTCTCTTCTCCAACCGCCGCTCGTCTGGTTCGCTCGCATCCTCACCTCCTTCAACCGATTCCTTCTCACCACACCTACGCAATGCCTAAGAAAGCCTCAGAGAAGCTGCTCTTCAGAAGTGAGCTAGTCAGAACTGGTTTCGACACCTCAGTAGATGAATTCAGAAACGTCGTTCTCATTCTTGAGGTGGCCGGTCTGGGCTATGTTCTAGAACATCCTTGCAAGGTGTTGGAAGCAGAGGTTCTAAAATTCTTCAAGCATGCAGAACTGAGAAAGCAAGGGTCTGTGATAAAAAGCAGGATTGGTGATGTCCAAATCAAAATTTCTTCTTCAAGTCTGACCAAGCTTCTCAAGCTACCAGAAGTTTCAGAAACAGATACTCTATCTCCAAAGGATTTCAAACAAGCTCTCCGGTTTTGTGGTTTGCCCAAAGGAACAAAATCCATTTATCGAAAGCAGATGAATGAGGAAGGAAAATTACTGTCTGATATTATGGGAAAGGTTCTCCTCTGTAAAGTCGGCTCTCACGACTATCTCTCTAATGATATGTTCAAGCTACTGGGTTCAGTTATTTGCAGAAAAAGGGTTGACTGGGGAAGTGTGTTGTTTGACAGAACCTCCGCTAGTTTAAATACCCCAAATTTTGGGAGAATTCTCTCTCTATATCTCTACCGTCTGGATAAAACAAGATTCAACATGAAGAATGGAACTCCCCTCCATCATTTCAAAAGAATTGACTCCTCTATGATTGAGAGGTGGTCCAGGAAAGTTGGTGAGTCAAGAGTGATATCTCCCAGGGCTCCAAAAGTTAAGAAAATTCCCCGCATTGAATCTGACAGTGAAACAGAAAGTGATCCATCCAGTAAGAAGGAGAGTGAACAGGAAGCTGAGCAACACCATGAGAACCAAGATGGTGAGAAAGAAAATGAGAAGCAGGGTGAAGACCTGAATGAGAAAGAAGGTGAACCCTCCAAGGGGGAGTGTTCCAAGCTGCCTGAACCAAATCCTCCCCTCTCTCCAGTGGGTTCTACAGTCGTATCTCCCAAGATTCCATCTCCTCACAGCTCTCCTTCTAAAGAAGAAAATGCTGATAGCCACATTGACAGTGATGGAGATGATGAAGGGGGAGATGATCCTAATATTGATGCTGTGAAGACAGGTCAATCAGAGAAAGGTCAAGCTGCTCCTCCTGAGGCTGCTATCCCCGCTCAAATTGAGGGGGAGAATGTTCATTCTGATCTCTCTGCTCCTGAAGAAGATAAGCAAGAGCAGGCAGACCTTCCTACAACCCCTGAACATGTTACTATCCTCATAGAAGATGACAGTGTTGCTGGGCCCTCTGCCTCAACTTCAAAAGTTAAGGGAAAATCTGTGCAAGCTCCCAAGGTGCACAAAATCCAAATAACAGTCGAAGACAGAAGAAATGAAGAACCCTCCCCTCCTCCAGCTCAAAATGAAGAAACTCTTGATGTTCAACAGTTTTATCACTATATGAAGGATGTGGATTCAGCAGATTTCCTCGTAGTAGAAGATGATTTTGGAATCTCTTCTCGCTTGCAAGATCAACCTCCCTCTGCCGTCGACTCAATGCTACTCAGTATGGAAGAAATGCTTATCAAACAGAAAAAGTACTTTGAATTTGCTATTCATCAAATCTTTGACAAGACCATAGATATAGACAAAGGAATGGGCAATCACTTGCAATCTATAGCTCACAGCATGGACAAGGTAAAAGAAAAACAGGATGAGTACTTCTCTCTGGGTGCATCCACCCTTAAGCATATTGGGGAAGGATTACAAGCCGTTTGTGAGAATACTACAAAGCTTTCTGAAAATCAAGAGTACATGTTTCAGCATGATCAACAGGGAAGATCTTCAGTTCAGAACTCTCTCCAAGCTATCAAGACAGAGATCATCCAAACCCTATCTGAAGAAGTCAGAAAGGGGGAGGAAAGACTGCATGAACGAATTCAAACTCAAATCTTTGATTTAAATAGAGAGTTAGAAGGAAGGATTCAGGAATCACAGTTAAATGTTCAATCTCAGATTGCTGAAGTCTCAAGGAGTATTGATAGCAAATTTCAAGACTTATATGGTTATCTGCATCAAAATCAGGTTTGGTTGCATAATGAGCTATCAAGAGGCTATGCCCATGGTTTCCAAGGGACAGGTCAATCTTCTGAGCAGCCAGCCTTTCCTTCTGAAGAATTTAATCCAGACAGTCAGTTTGCTGCTCCTCAGGGTGAATATGATCCTCCCGAAGGCTATATCTGGTCTGATGATGAAAATAAAATATCTAGAAAAAGGGTGAGATCTGAAAGATCTGAAGCTGCTGGATCTGGATTCATGAGAGATGCTTTCAGAGCAGCAAATCCAAGGTAGGATACTCAGAGAGCTGAAGGCTCAAAAGTTGTTAGTACAGGAGCTCCTCACCAAAGAAGGATTGATGGCGAAGTCTGGAGCCCTGAATCAAGAAATATCATCCTGGATCATTTCAGACTTATCAGCTGTTCAAATGAACTTCCATCAACTTTTTATGACCGGGAAGAAATTAACAAATGGCAAGCATCAATGCTGAAGAGAAAGATTCATATCAGAAATCATAAAGAAGATGAAAAGCCTCCTCTTCCTCCTCCGAAGTATTTTCCGAAGCCGAAGGCTTATTTTGAGAGACAGCTCAAGAAGTATCAAAAGGGAAAGAAGCATGATAACTGATCTCTTTTAAGAACATTTATATAGTGTTATGAACTTCAATCTTTTGTTTATGATGACTATATATAGCTTCATAGTTCAGTTCTTTACTTGCTTATATTTATTTTTCTCCTAGCAATTCACCTCAGTAGATAGGGTTCTGACTTCTTCAAATAGGGGGAGATTGTTGGGTATTGTATCCACAATAGCCCTGATTTGAAGAAGTCCCCTTCAAACTAGGATGAATTGTAATTGTATTTGATTATGCACTTTAGCTGTGTTGTGACAGGTCATTCCACTCTAGGTACAAACCAATGTCAGTTTTCAATGAGTCGTCAAACACAGGCTTGTGCAATGTAACCCCTCATTGTATAGACCAAAGTGTTGGCTCATGTGAGATCTCTCTATTGGGATGTACCTCATTTCCTAAGTGCAAGAGAAGGAGGACTGGAGCTGATGGTGGACTTTTCATAGAAAGGGATTTTTCCCAAGTAAAATTCGGTTATATCATTCAGAAACATATAGTCGAATTCGACTATATAGTTGGGATGGATATAATCGAATTCGGTGAATCATAGTTCGAATTTCCTTGAAGAATTAGAATAACCGAATTCGGTTATTGCAATTCGGTTATATCATTTAACCGAATTCGATTCGGTTATTGCCATTCGGTTATACCATTTAACCGAATCGGTCTGCAGTAATTCTTCCGGTTCGTTTTTGAATGCGCGTTTCTTAGGGCTTCTCCTATGTTCAGTACACGTGGAATTAGATCCGTACTTCGCGCATATGACCGTTGTAGAAGACCGTATAAATACTCCTAATGTATTTCCGTTTAGCCCCAATCTAATCCAATCAATCTGAATCGAATCAAAAATCGCGAATCAAACAGAAAGAATCGCAAGTCTCGACCGATCTCTCTCGCGCTCAAGTTTCGTCTCCGACAAAGCTGTGATTTGTGATTCGTCTTCTACAGATTCAAGCATCTCAGATCCAGTAAAGAATCGCTCAAGATTTCTTCGTTCTTCCTCTAAACGTATTGAGATTCTTTGTCAAGAAGAAGAAATCTATTTCTCAAGATCTGAAGAAAAACTTCATCTGAAGTTTAAGAAGATTGTTTCAAATCTACGTTGTGTTGTAATAAACAATTTTATAAACTTTGTAGGAAGCTTGCTTCCGAGTGTTGTGTAGATCCTTGTTTAAGGATTGAGTTGTAGGAGTTGTTTTTACTCCGAGTTGTAGGAGTGGTGCACTCCGAGTTGTAGGAGTTCTTACTCCGAGGTGTAAGATTATCTTAATCTGAGTTTGGTGAAGTAGCCGAATCTAGCCTCGAAGAGCTAGATAGGCGAGGCGGGAAAGAGGAGTACCCACATCGGGGAACCTCTATAAAATCCTTGTGTCTGTGCTGTGCTTTATTGTGTGCTTTTCTGTGTTATAATTCTTAATTCCGCGTAAAGACATAGAATCCACCTATTCACCCCCCTCTAGGTGATTTAGGCCGCAACTAGATACTTTCACCACCCAATCGGGTTGGACGTACTTTCATTCCTTCTACATTAACTCTAGCACCACCCCACAAGTAACCCTAGGATTGACCCTCCTTGAATGATGGTGTGCTACAACCCATTTACTGATTGTATATACCTCCTAAACACTATTTAGGGGTCTGAATTGTCTATTACTCAAAATTCTATTTTTACTAAACGCAGACCACCAATTTGAACTATCCATCAACCCCATAAGGGAACCCTTTTAAATACTCATCACCAAGGTCTATAATAATTATCCAAGGTTTCCACTGAGCTTAATAGGGCATGTTACAATTTCCATAATTTTCCATAATAAATTGGTATTTAATATAATTTAAAGTAGTTAAGGCCTTAAGGCAAATTACACATGACCTACCCTCAGAATGATGCTACATGATACATGAAAATTATCAGTAAGGTAATATCCCATATCAAGGTGGTTCACTGAGTATCATGACCCTAGGATGTCATTTGGCCTACAATATCATCATAATTGTATAATTACCAAAATGCCACTTTAATTAGGAAAAATAGTATTTCATTTCGGAAAATTCTCCAAAATTTAGGAAGTGTCCAAATGGGGATCTAGAGTCCTCTGCCAAATTATTGTATCATTACCATGTGATTTGATATTTTTCAATGATTAAACATTCAAAGGTAGCAATTACCAATTTCTACATGAGGTACTTGAATTACACATCTACAAGCTTCCAAACTGTTGTCATGGGCACATATTAACATAAAATGACAGATTCCCAAGTATCATAACATTGCCCTATGATTTGATATTTTAAATGGATTAAATACTCTAGTGATGTAAATTTCACTTTCTACATGAAGTACAAGAAATATAATTCAACAAACTTCCACACATTTATCATAGGCACATATTATCATAAAATGACAGATTCCCAAGTATCATAATATTTCCCTATGATTTGATATTTTAAATGGATTAAATACTCTAGTAATGTAAATTTCACTTTCTACATGAAGTACAAGAAATAGAATTCAATAAGCTTCCAAACATTTATCATGGGCACAAATTAACATAAATTGACAGATTCCCAAGTATCATAACATTTCCCTATGATTTGGTATTTTAAATGGATTAAATATTCTTAAGCTAGCAAGCACTTAAGCTTCCCATACAAAGAATAATGCTTCAACAAATCATAACAAAATTACTATAGTCTATTTTCATCACTAATCAGCCACTGAAAGAATTACAACACCATACAAGGTCCTATGACTAATAATTTCATTTTAATAAGGAAGGGTGGCAAATTCATTTATTAGGAAGAAATACACTTAAATACCCCTAAAAATTCTCATTAAATTTACTAAGTCATTTTATGTCCCCACAAACATATCTACAAAGTCCTAAGCCATGGAAAGAAAATTTGATCCTATGTTCTTCACAAATCCCCACTTTGCAACCTTAAGGATTCACCCTTAGGGTTTTAGGTCACACCACCCTAATGGCTCCAAATGGACCATTAGGGTGTGACACTAGCATTTGTATATACATACCCACATAGCCAACATGATAGGAGGAGGCTAACACACTCAACTCCTCAAAATGACCTAAGCCTAATTTGACCCTTAAAGGCCCTCACTAGGGTTTCCAATTTTCCATATCAAATTAACTCCAAATGGAGTGATATTTTAGGTAGGCACTACTCATGTACAAAAGAGTATGCCACCAAAGTTTGGTCTCATTTGGACATCATATGCTCCAAATATCAACATAATTTAAATAATTTAATTACCACAAACACCCTATGTAAAAGTGTCCACCAAGGGCTTGTTGGAGTTGCCATTGTGATCTAGAAGTGGTCAAACATGTAATCTCACTGCCAACGCGATATGAGCCTGCAGGGTCGCACATAAGAGCATGTGGAGAAGTTGGAAGATTGACTGTGTTGGTAAAGGTTACCAATCACCATATATATAGAATGGGGAAGTCCAGCAAATGTTGCTGTCTGAATTCGTCGGATATGATTCGTCGGATTCGTCGGGTTTACACGGATTGGATTCGTCGGATATGATTCGTCGGATTCGTCGGGTTTACACGGATTGAATTCGTCGGATATGATTCGTCGGATTCGTCGGGTTTACACGGATTGGATTCGTCGGATATGATTCGTCGGATTCGTCGGGTTTACACGGATTGGATTCGTCGGATATGATTCGTCGGATTCGTCGGGTTTACACGGATTGGATTCGTCGGATTCGTCTGGATTCGTCGGGTCATTCCGTGGAAACTCGACGAACTGTGACAGAGATCCTCCACTCGACAAAGTGTTGTCGTCTGTCTGGATTCGTCGGAATTCGTCGGGATTCATCGGGTCATTCCGTGGAATCTCGACGAATTATCACAGAGAGCCTTGACTAGGCAATTGTTGCCGTCTGTTGTGATTCGTCGAATTCGTCGGATTGTCCCGTGGAATTCCGACGAATTGTAACAGAAGCCCTTATTCTGATGTGTGGTCTGCGGATAGCGATTCTTCTAGAAGCTGTTTATCCTTTGGGTATAAATAGGACTTCGTTTTAGGGTTCAAAATAACTGAAAAAGAGAAAGGCCGACGGAAGTGTTCCGCTCTCGCCCGAACCCTAGACGGAAGGAGTTCCGTCGCTCGTTCGCCTCCGCCGACCTCCTCTCCGTCGATTGTCGCCGGCATTGTTCTTCCTGAAGCGGATCTAGCAATTCGTGGAAGTGCAAGGTGCAGCCTTTCTTCCTTCCGAGTTGCGTGCGACGTGACTTGGCGTTCTCCCGGCTCGTGTGGACTTCTGTAGAGACGTAGACATAATTCTACGTGAGAACTCTTCTTGCCACCGACAGGAATCAACTCTTGGAGCATCTTGGTTGGATTTGATCCAACCCCATTGAGGTAATTTTTACCTAGTATTTTATTAACTTCTTGATTCAACATTTATGGCCGATCCAAGAATTTTTGGGTTGTTTCTGTTTATTTCCGCTGCGCCTACATCTGATGTATGGTTCTAGAAAAACCCAACAGTGGTATCAGAGCTAGGTTTCTGGTCATGAATTTTGTTTCAGAAGTTTGGTTATTCCAGTACGTGCAAATCTAGGTATTTAGAAGTGTTCTAAATGTCAAGATTTCTTCCTGGAACATCAAATGTTGATGATTTTCAAAAAGGGGGTCTTGGAACCCCACCAGGAACGTTTGGGATTTCGTGGTAATTTCTAATTGTTAGAAATTATTGTCTCCTTAGCAGTAACCGTCCCTCAAGTGGTTAATGAACCCTTGTTCTGTTTTGGATTTTGAATCCAACAATGAGAGACGAGCTTGTCTACTGCTTTAAGTCGAGTTGTCTTTGCCTTTGTCCAATGCATGTAAATCTGAAGATTTGGAAGAGTTCTAAATGTCCAGATTTAGCCCTTTCATCTATCAAAGGTTGATAGTCTTATGTAGTGCACATAAGGGATGCATGAGGATTTTAGAAAGTTTGTTTTTCTGTGGATGTGCACATTGATCAAATGTTGATCATGGTTAAGTGTTAACCTATCTTTAAAATTCCCTTCATCAAATATTAAGTGTTCGGATGCCTTCCGATGGATGACACTCTTCCTGCCTCGATCGATGAAGTGTGGGCTTGCCAAAGCAAGGTGCATTAATCTATCTTGGTAAGGGTGCGAGCGGATAATTGTGATATCCCACTGTCGACATCGGGTCTAACTTAACTAGGTGACCTCAAAGGTTGAGTGCCTAGAGGCATAGGGTTGGCATGCACCATATGATGGATGCGAATAAGGAGTTATTCACCAGCCATACAAGAGTTGCATGAGGATGCAATTGCCAAGCGTTGCCTACCTAAATAACCGCATTATGAGAGGAACGCCAAAGCGGACTCGTGGTGTTGGTGAAATACGGATCTTGTCCACTAAGAGAGTAGCTCGCATGGACTCTCCGAATTGATAGTGAGGGCTATCATTTTGAATAAAATAGTGGGAGTATTTAATTGAAGTCCAAATTAAAATAAATTGTATTTTGAAATTAAGGTACTAATTAGATTCTGCATGAATTCTTGTAGAATTCCATGGCAAGTGGTTCACACTCCACCTTGTCCCTAAGAGCTATCCTTGAGAAGGACAAGCTTAGTGGGACGAACTATATGGACTGGTATAGGAACCTGAGAATTGTTCTCAGGCAAGAGCGAAAGCTCTACATCTTAGAAGAAGAAGCCCCCGAGGTGCCGACCGAGAACTCGTCCCGTGTTGATAAGGATGCTTATAAGAAGTATACCGATGACGCCTTAGACGTCGAGTGCCTTATGTTTGCCACCATGAACTCTGAGCTTCAGAAGCAACACGAGAACATGGGGTGCAAGGAGATTGACGAGCACCTAAAGAAAATGTTTCAAGGGCAAGCTCGTCAAGAGAGGTTCGATGTCACGAAGGCCTTATTTCAGTGCAAAATGGGAGCTCGAGACTCGGTTGGTACTCACGTACTCAAGATGATTGGGTATATAGAGAACCTGGAGAGACTGGGTTTTCCTCTGGGTCAAGAGTTGGCCACAGATCTTATCCTGCAATCGTTGCCGGATAGTTATGAGCAGTTCGTCTTGAACTATAACATGAATGAAATAGACAAGACACTGCCCGAGCTCCTAGGCATGTTGCGAACTGCCGAGATAAACATGAAGAAGGCCAAGCCTGCTAGTCCCATATTGATGGTACATAAAGGCAAGGGTAAGGCCAAGGGCTTCAAGAAGACGAAGGTGGGACCTAAGTCACATCTTGAGCCCAAATCTTCTGCGCTGAAAAAGAAGAGCACCGTGAAGGAAGGAAAATGCCACCACTGTGGCAAGGCTGGTCATTGGAGGAGGAATTGTCCTTCGTACATTGAGGGTCTGCAGAAAATGAAGGGAGGTATGACTTCCGCTTCGGATATTTACGTTATAGAGATAAACCTTTCTGCTCCTTCATCTTGGGTATTGGATACCGGATGTGGTTCTCACATTTGTACAAATGTGCAGGAACTAGGAAGGAGGAGATTGCTGAGTAAAGGAGAGGTGGACCTACGTGTCGGCAATGGAGCAAGAGTTGCTGCTGTAGCCGTAGGGGTTTACCGTCTTTCTTTGCCCAGTGGGCTTGTAATAGAACTTAATAATTGTTATTTTGTTCCGGCCATAACTAGAAACATTATATCCATTTCATGTTTGGACATGATTGGATTTTCTTTTATAATTAAGAACAATTGTTGTTCTATATTTAAGAATGATGTTTGTTATGCTGTAGCTCAATTGTTTAATGGTCTTTATGTTTTGAACCTGGACCATCCGATCTATAATGTAGATAGTAATAAAAGACTAAGAACAAATGACTCAAATCCTACATATCTCTGGCATTGTCGTTTGGGCCATATAAACGAGAAGCGCATATCCAAGCTCCATAAAGATGGACTATTGGACTCATTTGATTATGAATCATTTGAGCGATGTGAGTCTTGTTTATTAGGCAAGATGACTAAAGCCCCTTTCACTGGTTATACTGAGAGGGCTGAGGATCTCTTGGGTGTTGTACATAGTGATGTATGCGGACCCATGAGTTCTATGGCTAGAGGTGGGTATTTCTACTTCGTTACATTTACTGATGATTTCAGTAGATACGGATACGTGTATCTTATGAAGTGCAAATCCGAAACCTTTGAAAAGTTCAAAGAGTTTAAGAATGAAGTGGAGAACCAATTGGGTAAAAAGGTTAAAGCACTCCGATCTGATCGAGGTGGCGAATACCTGAGTCATGAGTTCCGTGATCATCTGAAAGAGTGTGGTATTGTATCACAGCTCACTCCACCTAGGACACCGCAGCATAATGGTGTGTCTGAGAGGAGAAATCGTACTCTGTTAGACATGGTACGGTCGATGATGAGTCATGCAGACTTGCCTGTTTCCTTTTGGGGTTTTGCTTTAGAGACTGCTGCAATGACGCTGAATCGCGCTCCGACGAAAACGGTTCTAAAGACACCATATGAGATATGGACTGGGAAGCGTCCTAGTATGTCGTTCATTAAAATTTGGGGCTGTGAGGCATACGTACGACGTCAAATGCCTGACAAGCTGGAACCCAAATCAGATAAGTGTTATCTGGTGGGATATCCTAAGGAAACGAAGGGATATTACTTTTACCTACCGTCTGAGGGCAAAGTGTTTGTCGCAAGGACGGGTGTCTTCTTGGAGAAAGAGTTCTTATCAAGAAAGACGCAAAAGGTAGAACTTGAAGAAGTTCAAGAACCACAAATAGTGAATGAACCAGAGTTGGATTCTGAGCCAGGACTACAAGATGTTGTAGCTAGAGAACCTGCTCACGAAACACAAGTCCTACGTAGATCTGGTAGACCAAGATTTGAGCCTGAGAGATATGGATTTCTCGTGTCTCAAATAGGTAATGTGTTGCTTATGGATCATGATGATGAACCAGCAACCTACCAAGAGGCTATGAATGGACCGGACTCCGACAAATGGCTTGAGGCTATGAAATCCGAAATGGACTCCATGTATATAAACCAAGTTTGGAACTTGGTGGAACCACCTGAAGGGGTACGACCCATAGGGTGCAAGTGGGTCTTCAAGAAGAAGACCGACATGGATGGGAATGTACAGACATTCAAAGGGCGACTGGTGGCTAAGGGTTTCAAGCAAATTCATGGTGTTGACTATGATGAGACCTTTTCCCCTGTTGCCATGGTAAAGTCCATTAGGATATTGCTTGCTATTGCTGCGTATTATGACTACGAGATCTGGCAGATGGATGTCAAAACGGCTTTCCTAAATGGAAACCTCCTTGAGGAAGTGTACATGACACAACCCGAGGGTTTTGTATCCCCAAATGAAGCCACTAAAATATGCAAGCTGAATAGGTCCATCTATGGACTGAAACAGGCCTCTAGAAGTTGGAATCTTAGTTTTGATAAGAAGATCAAAGAGTTTGGTTTTGTCAAGAATGAAGATGAACCGTGTGTTTACAAGCGAATCAGTGGGAGCATTGTTGTCTTCCTGATATTGTATGTAGATGACATACTGCTGATCGGGAATGACAAACCTACCCTGAAAGTTGTTAAGAACAACCTAGGGAACTGCTTTTCTATGAAGGACTTGGGTGAAGCGACTTACATACTCGGTATTAAGATCTATAGAGATAGATCGAAGAAGTTGCTGGGTTTGACCCAGAGTACGTACATTGACAAGGTGTTGAAGCGGTTCAACATGCTTGAGTCCAAGAAAGGATTTTTGCCCATGTCTCATGGTGTGAATCTCTCTAAGGACCAGTGTCCAAAATCTTGCGAAGATAAGGACCGCATGAAGTTGATTCCATATGCTTCGGCAATTGGGTCAATCATGTATGCAATGTTATGTACTCGACCCGATGTCTCTTTTTCTTTGAGCATGACTAGCAGGTATCAGTCTGATCCCGGTGAATGTCACTGGATAGCCGTAAAGAATATCCTGAAGTACTTGAGAAGGACTAAGGATGTATTCTTGGTGTATGGTGGAAAGGAAGAGCTCGTTGTAAGTGGTTACACGGATGCTAGCTTCCAAACTGATAGGGATGATTCAAAGTCTCAGTCAGGGTTTGTGTTTTGCCTGAATGGAGGAGCTGTGAGCTGGAAGAGTTCCAAGCAAGAGACAGTTGCTGATTCTACAACTGAGGCCGAGTATATCGCTGCAGCTAATGCAGCGAAGGAGGCTGTATGGATTAGGAAATTCATCGGCGAGCTAGATGTAGTTCCTAGCATTGTTGGTCCCGTAGTTCTCTACTGTGATAACAATGGTGCAATTGCACAATCTAAGGAACCTAGATCCCATCAGCGCTCCAAGCACATACTTCGGCGGTTCCATCTTATTCGTGAGATTGTCGAACGAGGAGATGTGAGCATTTGCAGAGTGCCGACTGAGGAGAATATTGCAGATCCACTGACAAAGCCTCTCGCGCAGAGAAAGCATGATGGTCATACTAGATCAATGGGTATACGATACCTGAATGATCAACTCTAGTGGGAGTCTTGTGGGTTGCATGTAAAATAAATATTCTGTTGGCTGTTCAAAATTTATTCATATGATGAATTATGTACCAATTATTTCTTTTTACGATTAATGGCAAGTTCTTTTATTACGATATACTGTTTCTATATGATAGAATAAAATTCGTGATAAATACCCTTAGAATGTTCGCTTCCATAGGACATCAAGTACGTGACTTGAATGTGAGAGCCTATGATTTCGAAGCTTCATTCTTAAAAGGTCCCTGGTCGAGGTATCATCGTAGAAGCTAAGGGTGATGATGATACGTTAAGACTAGCATGTGTGTTGACTGATGACCGGTTCTCACAGGTCATGATATTGTGATATCAAGTCATCACATGGGTACTTGTTAGTGAACAAGTTGTACTGGACAGACCCAACCTGAGACTACTTTGTGGATTGTTACTTAAAAGTGTCACAAGTAGGTCTCATTTGACAATGGTGTTGTGGTCCTTTGACCTGAAGTCACAGCATTCACCGAGTGAGGAAGAGCGTGCTTTGATGTCATCTAAAGTCTTCCTTGAAGAAGGTTGATGATAAGGGTGGTCGTTGGGTACGTTACGAATCATTTGGGTGTTTGGGTGTGGGCAGATATGAGATTTGTCCTCCTATATAACAGGAGTTGCATCCATGGGCCCCTTGATGGAATTGGACTGAGAAATGCATGGCCATGCTTGGTTGAGTCAATATGTGATATTGAGCTCACCATTCTCTGGAAGTCCGTTCTAGATCAAGAAACTTGGATTGAGCTATTATGAGGGTGACACGGTCCATACCTCTAGTTCTTTCCGGATGTAAGGGACAAAGGGACAAAGACAACGCTGGAACATTGGTCATAAAGGCTTATGAGTTATGAACTCTTATTGCTTGGGGAGCAATGATGCATTGCTAGATGCCGCTCATTGTTTGTGAGGTTTTTGGTTTGATACTTTCAAGATCAAGTGGGAGACTGTTGGAGTTGCCATTGTGATCTAGAAGTGGTCAAACATGTAATCTCACTGCCAACGCGATATGAGCCTGCAGGGTCGCACATAAGAGCATGTGGAGAAGTTGGAAGATTGACTGTGTTGGTAAAGGTTACCAATCACCATATATATAGAATGGGGAAGTCCAGCAAATGTTGCTGTCTGAATTCGTCGGATTCGTCGGGTTTACACGGATTGGATTCGTCGAATATGATTCGTCGGATTCGTCGGGTTTACACGGATTGAATTCGTCGGATATGATTCGTCAGATTCGTCGGGTTTAAATGGATTGGATTCGTCGGATATGATTCGTCGGATTCGTCGGGTTTACACGGATTGGATTCGTCGGATATGATTCGTCGGATTCGTCGGGTTTACACGGATTGGATTCGTCGGATTCGTCGGGATTCGTCGGGTCATTCCGTGGAAACTCGACGAACTGTGACAGAGATCCTCCACTCGACAAAGTGTTGTCGTCTGTCTGGATTCGTCGGAATTCGTCGGGATTCGTCGGGTCATTCCGTGGAATCTCGACGAATTATCACAGAGAGCCTTGACTAGGCAATTGTTGCCGTCTGTTGTGATTCGTCGAATTCGTCGGATTGTCCCGTGGAATTCCGACGAATTGTAACAGAAGCCCTTATTCTGATGTGTGGTCTGCGGATAGCGATTCTTCTAGAAGCTGTTTATCCTTTGGGTATAAATAGGACTTCGTTTTAGGCTTCAAAATAACTGAAAAAGAGAAAGGCCGACGGAAGTGTTCCGCTCTCGCCCGAACCCTAGACGGAAGGAGTTCCGTCGCTCGTTCGCCTCCGCCGACCTCCTCTCCGTCGATTGTCGCCGGCATTGTTCTTCCTGAAGCGGATCTAGCAATTCGTGGAAGTGCAAGGTGCAACCTTTCTTCCTTCCGAGTTGCGTGCGACGTGACTTGGCGTTCTCCCGGCTCGTGTGGACTTCTGTAGAGACGTAGACATAATTCTACGTGAGAACTCTTCTTGCCACCGACAAGAATCAACTCTTGGAGCATCTTGGTTGGATTTGATCCAACCCCATTGAGGTAATTTTTACCTAGTATTTTATTAACTTCTTGATTCAACATTCATGGCCGATCCAAGCATTTTTGGGTTGTTTCTGTTTATTTCCGCTGCGCCTACATCTGATGTATGGTTCTAGAAAAACCCAACAGGGCTGCCCCTTTGGCAGGGGGTGCCCCTATGGTATACCAACCCATGGTTAAAAGCACAGCTCCAAAGATGGAGGGGTTTGACCTAGGCAATTTTTCTAATGGACTGACCTAGTGTAGGACCAGTCCTAGTAAAACAGCTCCCTAGGTAGCTGTAGGTCACCAAATGACCTAAACTTAAGGCCAAATGAAAGTTACGACCAAGGCCTACAACTTTCATGTTGAGCACTTTTTCTAAATCGGCCATTAAGAGGCCTTAATTAATTATTGAAGTGGACTGATGTATAGAGACAAAAAAACCAAGCTATTGAATTAATTAATACAAGGAAAAATAAGATCCGCACGGATCTTAAAGCATATCCGACCCTCCCCCTTCATCTTCTTCCTCCAGCCAACGACTGGGATTTTCCTGAGCTGGGCCAATTTGCCCTCCTATTTCCCGGCCACCTGGTGGCCACCACGGCCGGCCACCACCTCCACCACCTTCGTGGTGATCGGGGCTACTACTTCCCGCCGATAAGGCGGCCGGAGGAGGTGTTTTCCGGCGAACTAGCATGGCCGAAAATCAGCCAAAAACCATGATTTTGAGTCCGTCCCAATTGAGCCCGAACCTTCAAATAAAATAGATGGGAAGCTAGCATAGAGGGAGAGGAGGAGAAACGAACCTAACATGGAGCTTGGCGGTGGCGGCGACGGCGGTTGGCCATGGAAATGCTCCTCTTCGGTGATCTTGCCCATTTCCTCAATTCTCCACCAAAAGCTTCGATCCAAAGGTCGATTTCGATTGCTTGCCAGCTTCTGAAGCTAATGAGATGGTCAAATGGGAGTGGGGAGGAGAGTATAAGGGAGTTTGAACTAAGAGGCCCACGTTTTGGTGTTTTGTCCAACCAATCAGCTGTACACCTGCCCCTCTGCCCTATTCTCAAGTGCCCAGCAATCACCCAAGGCCCTAGGCTGATTGAGATGGAGTGGGGGGGGGGGGGGGGGCAAAGCTTTATCAATCCTCTTTTTGTCCCCTCTTTCTCTCTCCTCCTTTGCTTTTTAATGAATCATGCACACATGTGACATTTGCCCTTCATAACCAGGTGTCATAGGGTATTAATTTGATGAAGATATTTGGTGGTGTCACTTGGTTTGAGCTTGGTTCAAGTGTATGAGGGTTAAGTCACTTATTTTGGGCTATGTTGACCATGATTGACCTAGGGTTGACTTTGGTCAACAAGGTGAGTGGGTTGACCCCACTTGGGGGTCATGGGTCCCTTAACATCACCCAACATTGGTTGGTCCATGGTGGGGCCCCAATTGGTTCAATTTAATCAAAGGGTGTAGATTTGACCAAAATTGTGTAAAGTTTGACTTTGGTCAATTGGGGTCAACTGGTCCCACCATGATGGGGCTTTTTGGTCCAATGGGTTCCTTAAAGTGTTTAGAGTGTGGTGGAAAGGTTAATTTGAACTCTCATTGACTTAGTTTGATTAATGTTGACTTATTGTTGACTTTGGTCAATTTCATGCAATTGGGTCCCACCCAAGTGCACTTCTCATCCTATAGGTCTCCCTTGGTGGTTAGGGTGGTATGGGTGAGATCAATTTGGTGAATTGAGGGTCAATTGGCCTAAGGGAGTGGTATTGGGCTATGTTGATTTTGTGCCCTTGGTGTGCATTTAGCACACTCCACTTGGCCCAAGGGCCTTAGTGGCCACTCTGCACACCACTTATGCCCTAACAACATTTAGGGGTCTAGAAGGATTGGGGATGTTACAAATCCCAATAAACAAAAGAAATATTTCGTCCTCGAAATTTAGGTTTGGGTCTACGGGTTGCAAGTACTTATAAGAGTAAAGGATTTCAAAGATGATTACTTTGCACTTGAGGTGAGAAGAAAATGCAGTGCAGTAAGTAAATTTAAGCTACCATCACAGATTCATACCTTAACTTATATGAACGCCCATACGACATATAAGTTAAGATGTCCAGGTAACCCATCATATAAAAGAGCCCATACTAATTTATATGATGGGGGTATGCTAATGTGTATGTTAAGCTATGCTATGGTTATGATGTTTTAATAAGTTTATGAAATGTGACTCACCCACACGACTCTATGCGCACAGACCTTTATAGTTCCCATTTTGTTTGAAAGGAAGCCAACCTTTCGGGTACCGACCGTCGTGGCTCACGGTGGTAGTGGATCGGGCACTCCACATCCTAGGCGGGTATAGTCACTACCAAGCCTAGACCTCATGTACGCCTCAACGCTAAGAACACAACAGCGGAGCTCCTGCGTACTCTTGCTGGAATCCACCAGACTTTAAGGTCGGGGTGGGTTATTAGGGATCGTCCTCCAGACCGCGGTACTCAAACTTACCGGCCCTCTAAACCTCACCCTCACCTGAGTCAACGTACTACCGTCGGTGACACGACTAACCTAGTACCGAAGACTCGCCACTATTTGAATAAGTAATAGGTGTTAACATGTCCACCCGAGCTTCCAGCTCAGGGACTAACACACAAGCTGATCCAACCCATCTCCTTCCCGGAGGAGATACATACCAGTATGCATACCCACTTAGGCTACTCTTGCCTACAATTTAGTTCGTGTTATATTTAGGGTGAATCTTGGACTTCCCGCGGTGTACTCCGTAAGGGGCCCCTAACGGTACTACAGATCAATGGGCTCAACCCCACAATCCTCTTCAAGACAATTACTTTAGTTGGTGGTTAATGTTTGGTTCACCCTTCATCATTTCATATAGTTAAAGTGACTTAGTTCATCCCCCGTCCCACCCAATCGGGTTGGACGTACCTTCATTCCTTCTACATTAACTCTAGCACCACCCCACAAGTAACCCTAGGATTGACCCTCCTTGAATGATGGTGTGCTACAACTCATTTACTGATTGTATATACCTCCTAAACACTACTTAGGGGTCTGAATTGTCTAAAACTCAAAATTCTATTTTTACTAAACGCAGACCATCAATTTGAACTATCCATCAACCCCATAAGGGAACCCTTTTAAATACTCATCACCAAGGTCTATAATAATTATCCAAGGTTTCCACTGAGCTTAATAGGGCATGTTACAATTTCCATAATTTTCCATATTAAATTGGTATTTAATATAATTTAAAGTAGTTAAGGCCTTAAGGAAAATTACACATGACCTACCCTCAGAATGATGCTACATGCTACATGAAAATTTTCAGTAAGGTAATATACCATATCAAGGTGGTTCACTGAGTATCATGACCCTAGGATGTCATTTGGCCTACTATATCATCATAATTGTATAATTACTAAAATGCCACTTTAATTAGGAAAAATAGTATTTCATTTCTGAAAATTCTCCAAAAATTAGCAAGTGTCCAAATGGGGACCTAGAGTCCTCTGCCAAATTATTGTATCATTACCATGTGATTTGATATTTTTCAATGATTAAACATTCAAAGGTAGCAATTACCAATTTCTACATGAGGTACTTGAATTACACATCTACAAGCTTCCAAACTGTTGTCATGGGCATATATTAACATAAAATGATAGATTCCCAAGTATCATAACATTGCCCTATGATTTGATATTTTAAATGGATTAAATACTCTAGTGATGTAAATTTCACTTTCTACATGAAGTACAAGAAATATAATTCAACAAACTTCCACACATTTATCATGAGCACATATTATCATAAAATGACAGATTCCCAAGTATCATAACATTGCCCTATGATTTGATATTTTAAATGGATTAAATACTCTAGTGATGTAAATTTCACTTTCTACATGAAGTACAAGAAATAGAATTCAATAAGCTTCCAAACATTTATCATGGGCACATATTAACATAAAATGACAGATTCCCAAGTATCATAACATTTCCCTATGATTTGGTATTTTAAATGGATTAAATATTCTTAAGCTAGCAAGCACTTAAGCTTCCCATACAAAGAATAATGCTTCAACAAATCATAACAAAATTACTATAGTCTACTTTCATCACTAATCAGCCACTGAAAGAGCTACAACACCATACAAGGTCCTATGACTAATAATTTCATTTTAATAAGGAAGGGTGGCAAATTCATTTATTAGGAACAAATACACTTAAATACCCCTAAAAATTCTCATTAAATTTACTAAGTCATTTTATGTTCCCACAAACATATCTACAAATTCCTAAGCCATGGAAAGAACATTTGATCCTATGTTCTTCACAAATCCCCACTTTGCAACCTTAAGGATTCACCCTTAGGGTTTTTGGTCACACCACCCTAATGGCTCCAAATGGACCATTAGGGTGTGACACTAGCATTTGTATATACATACCCACATAGCCAACATGATAGGAGGAGGCTAACACACTCAACTCCTCAAAATGACCTAAGCCTAATTTGACCCTTAAAGGCCCTCGCTAGGGTTTCCAATCTTCCATATCAAATCAACTCCAAATGGAGTGATATTTTAGGTAGGCACTACTCATGTATAAAAGAGTACGCCACCAAAGTTTGGTCTCATTTGGACATCATATGCTCCAAATATCAACATAATTTAAATAATTTAATTACCACAAACACCCTATGTTAAAGTGTCCACCAAGGGCTGCCCCTTTAGCAGGGGGTGCCCCTATGGTATACCAACCCATGGTTAAATGCACAGCTCCAAAGATGGAGGGGTTTGACCTAGGCAATGTTTCTAATGGAGTGACCTAGTGTAGGACCAGTCCTAGTAAAACAGCTCCCCAGGGAGCTGTTGGTCACCAAATGACCTAAACTCAAAGCCAAATGAAAGTTACGACCAAGGCCTACAACGTTCATGTTGAGCACTTTTTCTAAATCGGCCATTAAGAGGCCTTAATTAATTATTGAAGTGGACTAATGTATAGAGACAGAAAAACCAAGCTATTGAATTAATTCATACAAGGAAAAATAAGATCCGCACGGATCTTAAAGCAGATCCGACCCTCCCCCTTCATCTTCTTCCTCCAGCCAACGGCTGGGATTTGCCAGAGCTGGGCCAATTTGCCCTCCTATTTCCCGGCCACCTGGTGGCCACCACGGCCGGCCACCACCTCCACCACCTTCGTGGTGATCGGGGCTACTACTTCCCGGCGACAAGGCGGCCAGAGGAGGTGTTTTCCGGCGAACTAGCATGGCCGAAAATCAGCCAAAAACCATGATTTTGAGATTTTGAGTCCGTCCCAATTGAGCCCGAACCTTCAAATAAAATAGATGGGAAGCTAGCATAGAGGGAGAGGAGGAGAAACGAACCTAACATGGAGCTTGGCGGTGGCGGCGACGGCGGTTGGCCATGGAAATGCTCCTCTTCGGCGACCTTGCCCATTTCCTCAATTCTCCACCAAAAGCTTCGATCCAAAGGTCGATTTCGACTGCTTGCCAGCTTCTGAAGCTAATGAGATGGTCAAATGGGAGTGGGGAGGAGAGTATAAGGGAGTTTGAACTAAGAGGCCCACGTTTTTGGTGTTTTGTCCAACCAATCAGCTGTACACCTGCCCCTCTGCCCTATTCTCAGGTGCCCAGCAATCACCCAAGGCCCTAGGCTGATTGAGATGGAGTGTGTGGAGGGGGGGGGGGGGGCAAAGCTTTATCAATCCTCTTTTTGTCCCCTCTTTCTCTCTCCTCCTTTGATTTTTAATGAATCATGCACACATGTGACATTTTCCCTTCATAACCAGGTGTCATAGGGTATTAATTTGATGAAGATATTTGGTGGTGTCACTTGGTTTGAGCTTGGTTCAAGTGTATGAGGGTTAAGTCACTTATTTTGGGCTATGTTGACCATGATTGACCTAGGGTTGACTTTGGTCAACAAGGTGAGTGGGTTGACCCCACTTGGGGGTCATGGGTCCCTTAACATCACCCAACATTGGTTGGTCCATGGTGGGGCCCCAATTGGTTCAATTTAATCAAAGGGTGTAGATTTGACCAAAATTGGGTAAAGTTTGACTTTGGTCAATTGGGGTCAACTGGTCCCACCATGATGGGGCTTTTTGGTCCAATGGGTTCCTTAAAGTGTTTAGAGTGTGGTGGAAAGGTTAATTTGAACATTTGGAGTCAATTGAACCCTAATTGACTTAGTTTGGTTAATGTTGACATATTGTTGACTTTGGTCAATTTCATGCAATTGAGTCCCACCCAAGTGCACTTGTCATCCTATAGGTCTCCCTTGGTGGTTAGGGTGGTATGGGTGAGGTCAATTTGGTGAATTGAGGGTCAATTGGCCTAAGGGAGTGGTATTGGGTTATGTTGATTTTGTGCCCTTGGTGTGCATTTAGCACACTCCACTTGGCCCAAGGGCCTTAGTGGCCACTCTGCACACCACCCATGCCCTAACAACATTTAGGGGTCTAGAAGGATTGGGGATGTTACAAATCCCAATAAACAAAAGAAATATTTCGTCCTCGAAATTTAGGTTTGGGTCTACGGGTTGCAAGTACTTATAAGAGTAAAGGATTTCAAAGATGATTACTTTGCACCTGAGGTGAGGAGTTCCGGGAAACATTGTTGCATGAAGTCTTAGGGCACCCAACTGTGCTCCTCTTGCCCATGATTGAACTTTAATAATCAGGCATCAGAATCTCCTTGCACGGAAGAACTCGGACCTCTACTATAAGAGAACTCAAACCGGAGCAACATTCTTTACCAAAAATTTCTCATTGCACTTCTACTATTCCTTGCTAAGATTGTCGACAATATTCCCACTAGGGGTTATTGAAGGTTTATCCTGCCTCTCAGACCGTCGTGCCATTAACCACAATGCGGGTTCTACCTGCTCCATCCCGGTAATAAATAGAAAATAGACACTTCAGAGAAATCAAAACAAGCTAACCAGGCGCGAGCGTTATCAAATCACCACACTCCCGAAGGAGGATCTACCTGAAATACATAGAACTTATCGGGTTAATTCATATTATCATGCCGCGCTAGATGGCATCAAAACCTTTGAGTTCAAATTAACTTCAAAAGGTTATATTCACGAACCATGTTTACTTAACACGCTGCTCATAAATCGATTAGCCAGGACGTGGTCATTTAGCCAACCGTCATTGCCTATTCTGATTCTTCACTATACGACTCTCTTACACGTAGGAGTTCAACACCACCTACACCAAGAGACCTTATCCCTTAACATATGAGGTCTCGGCCGAAAAAACCGTTTCCGACTCCGCGAATACAAGGTCAGGTTTACCAGCTACAAAACAATAACATAAACCTTGTTTGCACCTGGACCAGAGTCTCTTATGTCCTCCGAATGTTACACGAGGTTAACACTTCTACACGTTAAATAAATGTAGATATCTTCCAAGCTTTCCTTGAGGAACATACGCCTGTAGTTTAAAAAGATGTTCCCGAAATGACTCCCAACTAATTTCCAAATCCCTTTGTTTCGTAAGCCACGAGGGTAAAACCCTCTTTATCATGACAAGTTTTGGCACAAAATGATTTCAACATGAAGGGTGACTCATTAAAAACCCATTATTCCACGAGAAGTTTCATCAACTATATCTGGAGAACACACATGTCTCCCTTATTCTTGAATCTTCCTAATTGGGATTATAATTCTTGGAGAAAACGTAAACTTCTGGTTCTTAAGTTCAAAGGATTCTTGTAGATTATATATCTTCATTGTATCATTCGTCAAATTTCACTTTAGATTTCCAATATTGAATGGACCAAACTTCCACAGACGGGTAGTCTTGTCTCACTTAAGCTATAGATCAAGTATTAACGGATTCATCATAACGACCCTTCTCTTAGTTACGTCATCCAAAAATTACGTCGCTACATATCATCAAGTAAAGTTAATAATCCTAAGCGGGAGTTGATAGTAACGGCACTAATCAATCATTTTAACTCCCCATTCCTCAACGTTTCAACACATGACGGTCATTGTCATCTTTCCCGAGATCCGAACATAGTAAGATTCTCCATCTTAGCCCTAATAGATTAAACCATCGCATTATAAGATCCAGGGAGTCACCTTCCTAAGCTCTCTGGTGGTGCATAAACTAACTCTAAGAGTAAAATGATCTTAACTAAATTTTCACCAAGGAGAGGGCTTGAATTTTAATTAAAAATGCTATCCGAAAATTACCCTTGAAAGCCCTGGAGTGCAAGAAACTCCAGTTGTAATCCTTACTTGCGAAGACTTGACTCCAAACTTCAAAATTCCATGATGTGACACATTTATCCCAAGCTACTAAACCTGGCATTCTTTCTTGTCTTCAATACTTGACTAAAGCGAGACATTTGTTCGGACGCCAATGATTATTAATTGTTTGGATAACTCTACAAATCGATGTCTCGAGGTTAAGAAGGTGTATCTATAACAATACACTTGCAAGTTTGCTACGATAAACTGATTATTTCATATGGTCATGTGGGCTTAGAACCCAATCTTACTTCTATCCATTCTAAATTTACTTGGTCTTGCACTGGATTTGCCATTTATGACGTTCTTCCCTTGTGACCGGTAAGAGCTTGATGACCAAACATCCTTATAAACGACAAGACCACACTGCTTGGACCAGGAAGTTAGTAAAATTCCCTAAACTGATTATTCTCTTGATTCCGAGAGTCTTACGCCCATACACTGGACAACCCTTTAAGTATAATCAACTGATTAACAAGTTAATCACTTTTGTCGACTCAGCTTCATCCTTGGAGCAATAAGATGAGTATCCGCTCATGCTTGAAGTGCACTATTCACCTAACTTGCTAGCGAAACTATAGCGGTCACAACTTGGTATAGACAATCCCCGCTATTTAAGGTGAAGTAACTCTCCAAGGGTCTCAAACTTCTAAGGGGGGTTGGTCCACAAACCAAAAGGTGTATGAAAAAAAAAGATCTCGTCATTACCCGAGTATCATTGAATGCTCCAAACCTTGAGATTACTACGAAAATGTCACAACCTTTTCTAAACAAAGTCTAGGGGGCAATCCAAGTCGGTATTTTATTGGCCCAATAAACAAAAGGATAAGCCCCTACCGATTTGGCTAGGTCTCTTCAATACTTCTACGGTATATTCATCATTCATACGAACATAAACTTTAGGGCATATAATTTCTGACTTGGTGTTCCACCCTGAGACATATTGTTATGATGAGACTTAGGCTCCCAATGTTATAAATTATGCTAACATTTCCGAGTTCCCTATGTGATTAACTAGGAAAGGGGCCTTCTCAAAACAGAATATTCAAATTCCAATTCGACCTCTGGTATTTTATGGTGGTTGCCTCAACGTACTATAATGGTAAGTATCAAGTTATGGTAAGGGGGTTATGCTTATGGGTCTTCTCTTACTCTAAAAAAGACTACAGACACCCGATCTCCTCGAGATGTTCCTACCAGTTGATGGTAAAGCGTAACCCTCAGCGTGAAAGTCTCCACGTTAAGACTTATACTAACTTCCTCCCTTAGCTACGTTGGGTATCCTTAACCTTCAACCAAATCTAGACCCGAGGTCGCTCCTTAGACTAGGGTGCGTCACTAAATTATCTAAGTAAGTCAAAATTTGACCTAACTTGCTGCTTAATGGACTATTTTATGTGATTTCATACATGGGCACACCACAGCTTGCGCTGCATAGTTTGTCCGCAAACTACACCCGAGCGGGGTGACCCAGTATGTTGTGGACTATTTTCTTATGATCGTTCGTTCAGTGATACCATTTGTAAGATCTCTTTTTCCAAAACTCGTTCGGGTACTTGGAAACTTCAACCTCTCCCGCATCGCACGGTTGAGGTGGACCTTCGCCCAGAATCGCTGCCTTGCGGTGTCACCGACACTCGGGTCGACCAACACCGCTTAGCACCAACCCTGCCGGCTTTACGATCATAAGTAAATAATGCCAAAAAGTAAGTACATAAAAGAAGGCATGTCCACAATCATAACATCATATATAAGTATATAATGAGAACAGAAAGTCCATAAGAGAAGTACAACTAAAGGGGCTTAAACCCAATACATATGCAAAGTAATGTACTATCTCTCTCTCTACAACATGCGGAAGTCTACAACAAAAGCTCTCAAAAGCGGAAATCTAACTATCTAATCATCAACCTGTGGCGTCGTGGTAGTGCGCTGCATCTGCTGCTCAGGACCTGCCATCTCGTCCTGCTGCGCGCGGGACAACTCCGTCTCCTCAGACTCCTGCGGTCACACCGACTGTTAGTCATAAAGACTAAGTCGTTTTGTCCTCGCCTCCCTCCACGACTCCTAGGCACCGAGCGGGAGGAATAAGCGGAGGACAAACAAGGGGTAAGCAAGAAGGTGGTGACATGGCACTATTCTAGCAGGTATAAGTAAAGCAATAAAATCTAGCTAGCAGTATAGTGCAGGTATAAGGCAGTAAAGTAGAGCAATGAAATAAGCATTAAATAGAAAGAAAATGCAGTGCAGTAAGTAAATCTAAGCTACCATCACAGATTCGTACCTTAACTTATATGAATGCCCATACGACATATAAGTTAAGATGTCCAGGTAACCCATCATATAAAAGAGCCCATACTAATTTATATGATGGGGGTATGCTAATGTGTATGTTAAGCTATGCTATGGTTATGATGTTTTAATAAGTTTATGAAATGTGACTCACCCACACGACTCTATGCGCACAGACCTTTATAGTTCCCATTTTGTTTGAAAGGAAGCCAACCTTTCGGGTACCGACCGTCGTGGCTCACGGTGGAAGTGTATCGGGCACTCCACATCCTAGGCGGGTATAGTCACTACCAAGCCTAGACCTCATGTACGCCTCAACGCTAAGAACACAACAGCGGAGCTCCTGCGTAGTCTTGCTGGAATCCACCAGACTTTAAGGTCGGGGTGGGTTATTAGGGATCGTCCTCCAGACCGCGGTACTCAAACTTACCGGCCCTCTAAACCTCACCCTCACCCGAGTCAACGTACTACCGTCGGTGACACGACTAACCTAGTACTGAAGACTCGCCACTATTTGAATAAGTAATAGGTTTTAACATGTCCACCCGAGCTTCCAGCTCAGGGACTAACACACAAGCTGATCCAACCCATCTCCTTCCCGGAGGAGATACATACCAGTATGCATACCCACTTAGGCTACTCTTGCCTACAATTTAGTTCGTGTTATATTTAGAGTGAATCTTGGACTTCCCGCGGTGTACTCCGTAAGGGGCCCCTAACGGTACTACAGATCAATGGGCTCAACCCCACAATCCTCTTCAAGACAATTACTTTAGTTGGTGATTAATGTTTGGTTCACCCGTCATCATTTCATATAGTTAAAGTGACTTAGTTCATCCCCCGTCCCACCCAATCGGGTTGGACGTACCTTCATTCCTTCAACATTAACTCTAGCACCACCCCACAAGTAACCCTAGGATTGAACCTCCTTGAATGATGGTGTGATACAACCCATTTACTGATTGTATATACCTCCTAAACACTACTTAGGGGTCTGAATTGTCTAAAACTCAAAATTCTGTTTTTACTAAACGCAGACCACCAATTTGAACTATCCATCAACCCCATAAGGGAACCCTTTTAAATACACATCACCAAGGTCTATAATAATTATCCAAGGTTCCCACTGACATTAATAGGGTATGTTCCAATTTCCATAAATTTCCATATTAAATTGGTATTTAATATAATTTAAAGTAGTTAAGGCCTTAAGGCAAATTACATATGACCTACCCTCAGAATGATGCTACATGCTACATGAAAATTATCAATAAGGTAATATCCCATATCAAGGTGGTTCACTGAGTATCATGACCCTAGGATGTCATTTGGCCTACTATATCATCATAATTGTATAATTACCAAAATGTCACTTTAATTAGGAAAAATAGTATTTCATTTCTAAAAATTCTCCAAAAATTAGCAAGTGTCCAAATGGGGACCTAGAGTCCTCTGCCAAATTATTGTGTTATTACCATGTGATTTGATATTTTTCAATGATTAAACATTCAAATGTAGCAATTACCAATTTCTACATGAGGTACTTGAATTACACATCTACAAGCTTCCAAACTGTTGTCATGGTCACAGATTAACATAAAATGACGGATTCCCAAGTATCATAACATTTCCCTATGATTTGATATTTTAAATGGATTAAATACTCTAGCGATGTAAATTTCACTTTCCACATGATGTACAAGAAATAGAATTCAACAAACTTCCAAACATTTATCATGCGCACACATTATCATAAAATGACAGATTCCCAAATATCATAACATTGCCCTATGATTTGATATTTTAAATGGATTAAATACTCTAGTGATGTAAATTTCACTTTCTACATGAAGTACAAGAAATAGAATTCAACAAACTTCCAAACATTTATCATGGGCACATATTATCATAAAAAGACAGATTCCCAAGTATCATAACACTTCCCTATGATTTGATATTTTAAATGGATTAAATACTCTAGTGATGTAAATTTCACTTTCTACATGAAGTACAAGAAATAGAATTCAACAAGCTTCCAAACATTTATCATGGGCACATATTAATATAAAATGACAGATTCCGAAGTATCATAACATTGCCCTATGATTTGATATTTTAAATGGATTAAATATTCTTTAGCTAGCAAGCACTTAAGCTTCCCATACAAAGAATAATGCTTCAACAAATCATAACAAAATTACTATAGTCTACTTTCATCACTAATCAGCTACTAAAAGAGATACAACACCATACAAGGTCCTATGACTATGAATTTCATTTTAATAAGGAAGGGTGGCAAATTCATTTATTAGGAAGAAATACACTTAAATACCCCTAAAAATTCTCATTAAATTTACTAAGTCATTTTATGTTCCCACAAACATATCTACAAAGTCCTAAGCCATGGCAAGAACATTTGATCCTATGTTCTTCATAAATCCCCACTTTGCACCCTGAAAGATTCACCCTTAGGGTTTTAGGTCACACCACCCTAATGGCTCCAAATTGACCATTAGGGTGTGACACTAGCATTTGTATATACATACCCACATAGCGAACATGATAGGAGGAGGCTAACACACTCAACTCCTCAAAAAGACCTAAGCCTAATTTGACCCTTAAAGGCCCTCATTAGGGTTTCCAATTTTCCATATCAAATCAACTCCAAAAGGAGTGATATTTTAGGTAGGCACTACTCATGTACAAAAGAGTATGCCACCAATGTTTGGTGTCATTTGGACATCATATGCTCCATATATCAACATAATTTAAATAATCTAATTACCACAAAAACCCTATGTAAACGTGTCCACCAAGGGCTGCCCCTTTGGCAGGTGGTGCCCCTAGGGTATACCAACCCATGGTTAAAAGCACAGCTCCAAAGATGGAGGGGTTTGGCAGGTGGTGCCCCTAGGGTTTAGGGCTGCCCCTTTGGCATCGGTACTAGGAGATACGATGGGCTGAATCCCAAATCTCCCTTTCTCGAGATACTTAATCTTATTGGTATTTACCCATTAACCCCAAACTCAACCTCTCATGTTGTAGTTGATTGACTTAGATTACTAAGGGTTATCACCTAAACCTCTTATGTGGTGTAGTAACAAAATCATCAAGTGATTCTCCTTAACTCCTACATGAGTGTTTATGAAGCGTCTCCTCTAAATTTTGATCTAAATGCCATGATATTTGTCACAAACATTCAACATGGTAAAATATTAATAAATCCAGCAATTTATTATTTTCTGAGATCATTTCCTTCATAAAATCAAATAATCTTCTAAACTAGAGTTTCCAATATTTGTGAAGTGACTACTGTTTATCATGGACATAAATACACCAAATATTTATCTAAGCTTTGTGAGATCAGAATAATACTAATTCCAGGGTTTCATAATTTTCCAGAAATATTTTCACTATAAAAACAATTAATCTTCTAATCTAGATTTTCCAACTTTTGTGAAGGGTCTACTGTTTATCATGGGCATAAATTCACCAAATAATCATCAAAGCTTTGTGAGATCAGAAAAATACTAATCCCAAGATTTCAGAATTTTCCAGAATTATTATTACTATAAAAATAATTAATCTCCGAGTCAAGATATTCCAACATTTGTGAATGGTCTACTGTTTATCATGGACATAAATTCACCAAATAATTACCAAAGCTTTGTGAGATCAGAAAAATACTAATTCCAAGATTTCAGAATTTTCCAGGATTATTATCACTATAAAAATAATTAATCTTCTAATCTAGATTTTCCAATATTCTAAGTAAATAAATACCTAAGCTCATTCAAAAATCCCAACAAAATCACAGCGCTTTATTATCATCATAAAAGTATACTAAATTAACTTCATGATTATCTGTGACCAGAAACATGGTTTAATTTGCATAATAAAGAAAATGACCAAATCAACTAAATTAATTTCAGAAGATAATATACTTCCAAAAATTCCCCAAAAATTACCAGATATGTGTTTCATGGTAGTGTTTCATTCCCCAAGGTTTGGGCTTTTTCCTAAATGTTTTGATCTAAAACATTTCACTAATTTAGTATGGTGACAATTTCTAGTTATGTAAAAATCCTAAGAAATTCATCTCCAAAAACTATGAGACTTTCATCAATGTTGTCTCTTTTCTTTACCAACAAAAAGCCCCAAAAATTTCTGGGGTCATGTATGTAGAATCTCTACATTGACTCATAAGTGAGTCTTCAAAAGAAATAAATCTACAAGTCATTTTACTTGTAAGCTTGCATGTGTTATTACTCAACATGCACACGCCCAAAAATTCTAAAACTTCTACACTATGTGTGTTTGTGTATATCTCAACCATGCCCAAAGTTTCGGGTCATGGTGAAGTCTCAATCATTGAAAACTAACACTAATATGTCTGGATCCATATTTGGACCAGCCTCACTAAAACTGTTGCCTAGGGTGCTAGGCTTGTCCAAAAATTATGTATAATATATCAAAAGAAAGCTAAGAGGACAGGCTACAAAATTTCTGTTGAGCACTTTTCCTAAATATGTACAGAAGTGGGACTAATATTCATCAGAAAGTTCTGTATTTTAAAAGACAGAGATCTGCATCGAAATCGCATGTCCAAAAAGCACTATCTTCATGAAAATAAAAAGGAGATTTCAGATATTGCAAATGGCTGAAAATCCATTTTTGGATTCTACTCCATAGAGCATATTTGCATCCTAACAGATCTAAGATCTAACAAAGAGGAAGAGAATGTCGAACATGCCTGAGCTCGCGTTCGGAGGGGAGTACTTCGACGTGTCGCCATTGTTTTCTCTTCCAAGCCTGAGTGGTGCTCCTTTGTCTCCACCGAATTCTCACTCACTTAGGGCTAGAGCACTTCACAATTTCGTGTAAAGGCATTACAGAAGAGTCTAAGGGGTTTTTATAACTGAAATGCTTATGAATGCATTATCTGGATAGTTCTCTTTGGGCAATCCGCCACCTCCAAAATCAGCCAATGGGAGGCTTAGAAACGGTTGGAATTCAGACGGATTAATTCCCTAACTAGTTAATGGAGGTGTTGGGAAGATGTTTCACGGCTGTACAGACGTTACAACACGTTTCCCGAAGCCATAAATTCATTCTGGAAGGATCAAAACTAACAATAAACTGCTGCCTAGGGTGCTAGGCTTGTCCAAAAATTATGTATAATATATCAAAAGAAAGCTAAGAGGACAGGCTACAAAATTTCTGTTGAGAACCTTTCCTAAATCTGTACGGAAGTGGGGCGAATAATCATCAGAAGGTTCTGTGTTTTAAAATACAGAAAACTGCATCGAAACATTAACATTTATACAGAGAACTCAACGCAGAGGACTCGGCGCGGCATCATGGGGCGTCGACTGGATTCAATCTCCTAAGAAGTCGACGCCAGAAATCGACGTAGCGTCGAATAAAATCGACGCAGGGAAAATCGGGCTGAGAATTCGACGCAGCGTCGAATAGGTGTTCGACGCATGCGTCGATATAGACCAAATCCTGAGCACTCGACGCATGCGTCGAATTCTATTCGACGCATGCGTCGACTTCAATAAAAAAGGGGAAATTTCTCTCTTTTTCCCTTGTTGTCTCGACGAATGTTTAGGACTTTACGAAACTATAAGCGAAATCACGTCGAGTTTCTAGTGCCGGTGATAGGTTCACCGTCAGGTGTTAACTCCTTATCTACATTTTCTCATCCTATTCCGTATTGTCAGGGTCAAAAGGTCCCCGAAGGGGTCTAGAAGCGTTGGGGATGTTACAAATCCCAATAAAAAAGAAAACAATTTCATCCCCGAAATTTAGATTGGGCCTACGGGATTTTAGAATTACGGGAATTTGCTCAAAATTTTAAATTTGATAAGAGTATTTTTAGAGCGGTCTAGAGGGTACCTGACTCGAAGAGCCTGGGGTAGTGTTGCTGCATCAAATCTAGCGGCGACCAACTGTGCTCCTCTTGTCCATGATTTGACCAGAGGACTTTCACTAGTGGAACCTTCTTCTGTCGCAGGACCCTGGTAGCAGTATCATCGATACGTATCGGCTCCACACGAACTGTCCGGTCAGACGCCAACGGGCCAGAGGTCGATGTGATCTGCTGCTCTGGCCGAAGGAGAGCCTTCCGTAGTGAAGAGACGTGGAAAACGTCGTGCAATCCCGCCAAGTCTGTTGGTATAGCTCCAGTCTATATGCTAAAGGGCCGATTCGCTCCACGACCGTATAAGGCCCCATGAATCTTGGACTGAGCTTCTTGAGCTTGCGGACCCGCAAGACTCCATGCACTAGACGTATCTTCAAGAATACTTTGTCTCCCACCTGGAATTCCACCTTCTGGTGTCGCGCGTCATAATACTTGGTCTGTCTGCTCTGCGCTTCTAACATCCGCTCTCGTATCAACCGGACCTGTGCGTCCGTGTCCTCAATATACTCTGACCCGAGCGCCCTATGATCTTCATCCTGGACCCACGATGATGGGGTTCTGCACACCCTACCATATAGAGCCTCATAGGGAGCCATGCCAATGCTGGCCTGATGACTGTTGTTGTAGGAAAACTCCACCAAGGGTAGAAGCTTCTCCCACAGCTCCCCGCTATCCAGAATGCAAAGCCTCAGAAGATCCTCCATGGTCCGGATAGTGCGCTCAGTCTGAACATCGGTTTGGGGGTGGAATGCAGTGCTGAAGTCCAACCTAGAGCCCAAGTATGCCTGAACCGCTTTCCATTCCCTAGATGTGAAACGACCATCCCGATCTGAGATAATCGTCTTGGGCACGCCGTGGTACCGCACAAACTGCTCCACGAATAGACGCACCAGAACACTGACAGGGGTATCCTTCTGCATCGGTATAAATCTCGCCACCTTCGTCAGCCTATCAACTATGACCCAGACGGAGTCGTGCCCGGAGCGAGATCTAGGTAACCCATGTACGAAGTCCATGGAGATATCCTCAAATTTCCACATAGGCACCGACAATGGCTGTAATAGTCCCGCCGGGTTCTTGCATTCAGCCTTCACACACTGACAAGTCTCGCACTGGCCCACAAATCGTACAATATCTCTCTTCATTCCCGGCCAATAGATGGTCTTCCTCAAATCTGCCACCATCTTTGTGATTCCCGGATGCACAGAATACTTGCTGTAATGCACCTCCGTCATAAGATCCTCCCGAAGTAGGCCTCCTACGGGTATGTAGACCCGGCCCCTGAAATGGACCAAGCCATCTATCAACGAATAATCTCCAGACGGGCCATCCTTCAAGGATTCAAATATCGACTCGAGTTCAGCATCCTGTTTCTGACCAGTCCGAATGCGATCCCGAATATCACTAACGATGGTCATGGAGGCCATATACTCCTCGTAGAGAGCGGGCTTAGCTCTAGAAACTAGCGTAATCTGCATATCCTCCAGCATCTGCATAAGCTCTAATGCCATCGGCTGCGACTCTGGCTCGGAAGTGCTGGCCGTCCTGCTCAAGGCATCAGCTACCTTGTTCGCCTTGCCGGGGTGGTAGTGCATCGTGTACTGATAGTCGCAGAGAAACTCCACCCAGCGTCTCTGCCACATGTTCAAATCCTTCTAGGTATCCACATACTCGAGGTTCTTGTGATCCGAGAAGATTTCACAATGAACCCGATACAAGTAGTGCCTCCAGATCTTCAACGCAAAAATCACAGATCCCATCTCCAGGTGGTGCACCGGGTAGTTCTGCTCGTGCTTCTTCAGTTGACGCGAGGCATATGCTATGACATGACCGTGCTGCATCAATACGGCTCCCATCCCCTGGTATGAAGCGTCCGTGTATATCTGAAATCCTTCCTTCCCGGATGGAAGTACAAGGATCGGGGCGGAGATAAGCCTCTCCTTCAACTCCTGAAATGCGGCATCACAACGCGGCGACCAAACAAACAGCACATCCTTCCTAGTCAGAGAGGTGAGAGGGAGAGCAATCCGAGAGAATCCCTCCACGAACTTCCGGTAATAACTAGCAAGTCCAAGGAAGCTGCGAACATCTGAAGCCGACCGAGGCTGAGGCCAATCCCGTACTGCTTGAACCATTGCCGGATCCACTGCTAGCCCGGCTCCACTAATGATGTGACCCAGGAAAGCGACCTCCTGAAGCCGGAACTGGCACTTGCTGAACTTCGCATACAACTGGTGCTCCCGTATCTTCCCTAAGGTCAAGGCCAAATGTCGTGCATGATCCTCCCTCGTCCTTGAGTATATGAGGATGTCGTCGATGAACACGATGACGAAGGAGTCCAGATACCCCTCAAATACCTTATTCATCAAGCTCATGAAAGCTGATGGTGCATTAGTGAGCCCGAACGACATCACTGTGAACTCATAGAGCCCGTATCTACTACTGAAGGCCGTCTTGGGAATATCCTCTTCCCGAATCCGCAACTGGTAATACCCTGACCGCAGATCTAACTTTGAGAACCAATGCGCTCCCTCCAACAGATCGAAGAGCTCATCTATCCTCGGCAATGGATAGGTGTTCCGCACAGTCAATCGGTTCAGCTCTCGGTAATCGATGCAAAGTCTCAGCGAGCCATCCTTCTTCTTGACGAATAATACTGGAGCTCCCCATGGCGAGGAGCTCGGACGGATAAAGCCAGACTCCACCAACTCCTGAAGCTGGCTCCTGAACTCCGCTAACTCCTTCGGGGCCATCCTATAGGGTGCCTTGGATACAGGACTAGCCCCTGGCACAAGCTGAATCTGGAAATCAGTTCCCCTATGAGGGGGCAACCCAGGGAGTTTCTCGGGGAATACGTCAGCGAACTCCTTGACCACTGCAATGTCTGACGGGGAAGCCTCTGCCTGTGCCATCTCGAAACATACCATATACACCTCGTCATCTTGCATATGGGCCTTGACGGCCTGAACTGATGATAAAAGTGAGCGGGAGACCGAGGCAATACCATCCACAATCACTTCTGAGTCCTCATGCTGCAGCACCAATCTCCTTGCACGACAATCTATCCGGGCATAGTACTGATGCAACCATGCAATCCCCAGAATCAGATCATATCCTACCATCGTCATCACGGTGGCCGAGATGTCGAAAAGCCTTCCTTCGATAAGTCCCTCCATTTGGTATTTAGCCGTGGCGATAATCACGGATCCGTCGGCGAGTCGTACTTTCTGGCCGACACCAGTGAGACGCGGAATGTCTCCTAAGTACCCTACAAAGCTTTTGGATACAAAGGCATGTGTAGCCCCTGTATCGTATAGTGTATTCGCGGGCCTGCCACATACAACTATAAATGCCTGCGGTCATAATGTCAGGGAGGTAAATACTAAAGTTTTCTACGTTATGAGATTCTCATGCTGATTAAATGAAAATGCCATTCATAAACAAAAATAACCTGCAATGACCTCCTCGGGGTTCGTAGGTTGAGCCAAATCCAATGCATATATCTAATCTTACTTCCCGCGGCCTCTACCTGGGAATCCTCTGCCTCGGCCACGTCCACGGCCTCTACCTCGACTCTGCTGCACTGGAGCCCTAGGGGGAGGAGGAGGGGGAAGGAACCTCTGTGGACAATGAAACCTAATGTGGCCAGGCTGGCCGCAGTCGTAGCAGATCGGTGGGTTGCGTGGTCTACCATCCTGCCGTTGAGGGTCAAACTGACGCAATGGCTGAGGAGCAAGGGGGCAGGAGGCCTCTGATCTGTCCTGAAGTTCGGGTGCTGACGTCCCTGGCCTCTCCGGTGTGACGATATCCTGCCTCGCTGTGGACCCCTGCCCCTGCTCCTTTCTCCCATATGGTGGTCATCAGCCGGCCTTTTTCCTTTGCCCTGTGACATAAGCTGATCCGCCTCCAGCTTCTTCGCCGTCTCGATGATCTTGGCCAAGCTGCCCTCCGAAATGAAGAGCAGGGCCTGCCTGAGGTCGTCCCGGAGTCCCTTGTAGAACCTGCTAGCATACCCTCGATCATCCAAGGTGAAAGTACCTGAGAACCGAGCGAGATGAGAGAACTCCCGCTGGTACTCCAAAACTGTCCTGGTTCCCTGCTTCAGACGCAGGAACTTCTTCGCTAATTCATCCCGGGCAGTCGGGGGTACGAAGTGCTCCAGAAACGACGCGCTGAAATCATCCCATGTGATGTCGGTGAACTCATAACCAACATATGTGGAGTCCATGAGGGACTTCCACCACCTCTTCGCGTGCAAATCCAAGGCTGAAATAGTCAGGGTAACCGCCATGTTAGCAGGACATCTGATCCCTGTGAGTAACTCCTGAATAGTATCCAGACCACTAGGCTACCCCTGCTAGCTAGATCAGTTTGAGGACAAACTGATGCAGCGGAAGCAGTGGTGTGCCCATGCGTAATTCACAATAAGTACGTCCGCTTTTTCTTATAGAAAGTGCCAACCTAAGCCAAACTCGTACCCTTACGTATAGATGCTGGCTCATTCCGAGACAGTATTTGCTTTCCCATTCCAACAGTCAGAGTTGGTTTGGCATATGATACCATATTGGTGGTCGAAGAGACATAACTTAGGTGTATGGGGGCTAACCCTTTTTCTTCGTTTATTGGCCTAGCTAATGGACCAACTGAGGTTTCACCGGGAGTTAAAAAATCTTTGCAGACTGCTTCACTTAGCCTTGCTATAATGAGGTTTTCTCATCTAAGTCGTTACAAGTCGACGATATTAGAATTAGGTACTCCTCGATGAATGAGTCATTTTAAGCAAGGTGGATGGTTAAACACCAAGTTTCGGATTACGTTGAGTCCCCTACCAGAATAACAGAGGTGAGTACCTAAAGGATGATTAGGTCTTTGCTTTGATCGAAGGTTATGCAGAGAAGTGCACTCGACGAACGCGGCGAGTACCATTTCTATTCCTTGTCTCGATGTTTGCTGTATCGGGATCCGAGCTGTCCGGAGAGTATAATTTGAGCAATAAAACTCGAAGGAGGCGTACCGCCTTGAAGGAATTATAGTGCGTACGTTAGCTCAAATGACACGGTCTGCGAATAGCATATTTATCCAAAAGGCGATATGCAGCAGACGGTCTCGGTATTCACCCCAGTCAGTTTTGTTAGACTCGTGAAGCCTATACGAGTTCAACAAAACTGTCCGCGCTCGATTCTGATGAGAATCGGTGAATTTATTAATGTGGTCTGCGAATAGTGTATTTATCCAAAATGGTGAAATATGCGAAACGACCCCGCAATTGACCAAGTAAGTCTTGTTAGACTCTTCACAATAGTATGAGTTCAACGAATCTACCCGTTCGCGATTCTGACGTCATTTGGACAGTTTTCACGTTTAAGTCAAATTTGGCCGCAAACGCTCCAACAAGCATAAAATAAGCAAACGAACTCGGAATTGATCTCGGATAGTCCCGGTGGATGCGTGTCAGTGAGACGGTCGTAACGAGCCCGCCCGGGAAAAATTTTGAGACCTCTAGAGCGAGATACGAGCGTTTGAATGCATTAATAATAGTAATATTATTATAATTTTATGATACATATTATATATATATACATTATAAAGTTAGGTTAGAAGAGAACCGAGACCCTCTCCTCCCAGCTGCGCCGCACGCCTCCCCCTCTCCTCCCAGCTGCGCCGCACGCCTCCCCCTCTCCTCCCAGCTGCGCCGCACGCCTCCCCCTCTCTCCCTCTCTCTCTACAACCTCCATGGCCGCCCCCAACTCCGGCGAAGCTCCGAGCAGACTGAAGCTGTCCTTCTCCGGCAAGATTTCCACCATCATATCCAAGCCCGACCACCCTTGCCAACCGCCGGCCGCCTCTCTGTCTCTACAGCTTCAAGGCTGGCAACCTCCGGATCCATGGTCGAACTCTCTCCTCTACGACATCTCCTCCGGCGAACTCCCAGATCCATCTCCATACAGATCGCTCTTTATCTCCATTTCTGTAGCTTTCTCTTTGTCTAAGCCCCATGGCCGAAAATCCATCTCCCAGATCAGCTCTCTTGATCTCTTATAAATCCCATTTCTCCATTTCTCTCTCTCTACTTTTTCCCCTCATATCTCTTATCTCTCTCTCTCTCTCTCCCTCTCATTTTTCTGTCCAGACGAAACACCCCAGCCCCATCCAACCAATCTCACGCCTCCTCACTCTCGCCGTGTTGTTTTACTTTCCCTCCATCTCCGATGAGATTTACTCCGGATACCTCCACTCCAATGACGGAAACCTCCATGGCCGACCACTTTCACTCCTCCGACCAGCCACTTCCAATATTCAAGCAAGCCGAGCACATTCCTCCAATCCGACAACAACGCTCATGGCAGACCACTCCATGGAGCAAGCTTCTTGATCTTGAGAAGAAAATGGCTATGTTGGTGGGTTTCATCAATCCCATCTTCTTCAAGGTCCAACTTCAAGAGATTGAACACCGCATTCAATCAAATTCAGCACGTTTCACAAGGTTCAGATCGGCGAGATCCGACCCAGACCGAAAGCAGCAGACAAATGTCGTATACACGGCTATTGGGTAGCATGCATGGACACTCGGTGAGCTTCCTCCCCTCTCCCTTGGTGCTAGTTTCCTAGATCACACTAGGTGAGATATCGATCTCAATAGAGTCGATTGGAGAGCAAGCCGTGAAGAGACGGCCTGAAATAAATGTTCTGGGTAAATGTTCCGGCCATTTTCGACCGCTAACACGTCACCCGTCGACGTACCTCAAAGCGAGGAAGGTGGTGGCGGTGTTAGTCGGTCGGTTTGGGGTTTTTGGTGGCCGACTAAGAGATGTGTTATATTTCAGGTTGGGCAGATCGCAGTTCTAGGCTGGTGGTAGACGATGAGGTGATCGTCTGCTATGCTTAAGATGTGTGCTAGTAATTTTATTTTAATAACTGCAATTTTCTTTCACTCTTACATAGCCGAGTTTAAAAAGAATTTTATGTTTAGGGCATTAGTAGTCTATGATAAAGATATTAGCTCCATTAGAGGTCAGCATGTGGGTGGATACCCAATGCTTGATATGGGTAACTTATGTTATGGTGTGAGACACACTATTGTAGCCCTAAATGTCTAGTTTCATTAGAAACTAAGATTTTGGGCATTTGGAGGTCTGTAGACCCCAGAAGAGCCTTTTTCCTAGGGCTGGTCCTAGGTGGCGTTAGCCCACTAAAACCATAATATCTTTTGAATGGGTGGGCCTATAGGGTTGAAATTTTGGCCACATCAGCGCCCACCCTAGGCCTACCCTGTGCCCAAATATTTGTATGTTTAGGGCACTTTCGTTATAGTTTTGATCATAACTTAGAAAATTGACCTAAGAATAATTAGTGGATGTAATCACCCCTAATGGCCCCAAATTTTTGGTGGCATGTAGATATGTATATGAGCAGCCTCTGTTTCAAATTTGAGGACAATTGGAGTTCATCTTAATGGTGAACCCCCAAGGGACATTTTGATGCCCTAGGTTTGAAAACCACTTAGCCTTGGTGGCCTGTGGATTTTGGTGCTTAGCCTTAAGGGCTTATCCAAATCCAGTGGTAATGGGGCTTAGGGATTGTGTAGGGTCTTGCTCATCATCAATGGGTGATTGGAGCAATGGAGACCAAAAACCCTAGCCCATACCTCTAAAATTACTTAATTGCCCTTTTGGGCCTTAATGAAGCAACTAGGACCTAAACACATATCTAGACAACCAAACTTCATCCCTAGGTGGAGAATAGTGTTATAGGGCTAGGATAATTATCATGAGATTTTTACTATTTAATTAGTATTTATTTTGATCTTTGGAGAAATTTGCTTAATTGATGGATCAAGTCAAATCAAGAACTTGGGGTTATCTTCACCTTACAAAATTGAACAATGATGTCAATTGATGTATTAGTACCCTCTGGATTTAATCTTATGATCCTTGATGATGTTTCCATGCCTCTTTGGTTGAATTTACACATATGCCACTTTTGAAATTAAATTAATATTAAATGGCATTTGTCCTCGAAAAATTCTGAAATTTAGGCCAGACATTGACATTCATATTCTAAAGCATTGGAATCATTTGGGGTGCCATTTACTTAGGAACTTATCCATTTTATGACTTTTGTGAAAAACCTAGGTTTTGGGAATTTAATTATGATGTATAGTAAAACCATACACAAGGCTCCCAAACTCTATAGGGAGGTTACTTATGGTGATATGTGGTATATGAAATTTTACTTGGAACACTTATAGTGAAAAAGTTTGTATTCATAAGGAAATTACCATTTATGCCCTTTTGATGACTTATATGAGTGACTGTGCTATTGACTTGAGGGGTCATTTGATTTTGTTGTAAAGTCAAAGCATCTAACCGCTTATTAATGGAATTAAATTGAGTAGTCATTTGGTCCACAAATGAAGTTAATTGATCTACTTGATAAATCTCCATCGTAGAAGGAGAAGGTCCTTGACGATCAATGAAATGATAATTATTAGAAGATAAGTCTTCTAAGATTCCATAAGCATCTTCTGGGTATTTGTTCATAAGAGAACCTCCCGCAACTCCATCCACTTGAATCATAGTAGATGTCTGGTGGCCATTGTAAAAGGTCCACAACTGTTGATGGATGGCTAGGCCATGGTGAGGACACTTCCGTAATAACTCTTTAAAATGCTCCCATGCGTCATAAAGGGTCTCCACATTCCCTTGTATAAATATCGATATATCTCTCATAAACTTAGCAGTTTTAGAAGGAAGGAAATACTTGGCAAAAAATTTCTCTATCAAAATGGCCCAAGTAGTAATGGACCCATTTGGTAAAGAGTTCAACCAATCCTTGGCTTTGCCCTCCAAAGAAAATGGAAACAGACGTAATTTAATGGCTTCTTCAGATGCGCTATTAATCTTGAATGTATCGCATATTCTATCAAAGTTCTTAAATGAGAATTGGGGTCTTCATGATTAACGCCACCAAATTTATTATTTTGAATAAGTTGCATATCAGTAGAATCGATTTTAAAATTATTAGCTTTGACAGCGGGTCTAGCGATACTAAATTGTACCCCACCCTGAAAAGGCAACCTCTCAAATCCTGTCCTTCCTGGTGAATCTCATCGTTCATGTTTTGATTATTCAGATCCATTATAGGTTGATTGAAACGTTCCAACCTAGTTGATTTTCTATTTCATCTACAGGTTCGTTCAATTTCAGAATTTAATGGTAGTAATTCAACTGACCGATACCTAGACATACACTAACAGACTCCAAAATCAGCAAAGAAAAATTTAATAAAACAAAGTTAAAACTTGAACTCCAAATACTAAGAATTACTAATATTGCAAGAAAACAATTAGTTGCACTTCCCCGATAATGACGCCAAAAACTTGATACGCGAAAACGGTTTATAAGCAAGTGCACGTGTCAGATCAAGTAATATAGTGTGAATAATGATCGTTCCCACAGAGACGTGATTAATCTAATGTTTGCAAATACTAGTTGAACCGATTCTTTAAATCCAATTAGATCAAATGAGGTGATTTTGAAAAGTAATAAGTACTCTAAATGAAGATTTAAACTAAATAAATTATTTAGAAATACCTTTTTATCAATTGGTAAAAAATGTCTTGTATTTATGATTTCCTATGTCTATTATGATGATGTTTGAAAGTAATATCCTATAAGATTATTTTTTTAATGTATCTTGCAATGATTTTATAGAAGAAGTCCTTATCTCTCGATATCAAAAATCTTGATATCTTACACTCCCCTAGTCATCTCTGACTTAGGCGGAATGAAAATATTATGAAGAGTAAAAATCAAGGTCGCTAGCAAGAAGAGGAAATCTTTTTCCCCCTTCTATGCTATAGTGAACTTATGAAATACTTACGCTTCTCCTCTCTCGAATCTTGAAGCGCAGTAAAATTAAAGAAAGTTTGGTTAAAAATTCACACTTCACATCTCTCGATTCTCGCGGTGCAATAAGATAGCCTTCGAACTAATATTACACAATTCATCTTTCGATTCTCGCGGCACAATAAGAGATAAAAGCAGAATCCAAAAGTTTCATTATCAAATTCATAAGTTCCACAAAGATAAATTTTAAAAACAAACTTAAACTTAGAAGCAATCCATCATCAAAACACACACAGTACTCTTATCATACAAGACTATGCAAGTTTAGTTCATAACTGAGACAACACATCATAAAATTAGTAAGATCTTATAGTACATGATGCCTGAAATTAAGAACTTCCCTCTCCAATGGCTTCTTCGCAAATCCTCAATAGCATTTTTCCCTTAGCCGTTCTCCCCCTTGGTTCGAATGCCCTCCTCCTTTCTCTCCTTGAGTATTTATGGGCGTTCACCATTTCTGGAATCTTTTCTCCCACCAATGAATGCCTCGTTTCACTTTGTAATTGCCGGATTTGAAAGATTTCGAATTTAAAATTTCAGGATTTGCCGATATGTTACAACATCTTTAAAAATGTTGCAACATAAATCTTTCTACACTTCTCTGCGCGCACACTAATATTTATGTTGCAACATATTCGCAATATTTTTCCAACACTTCTCTTTTTAACTGCTTTTCAATCTCTTTGGTTGCTTTAAAATTTCTATGAAAACATTTAAACATAAAGATAATATCCAATCTTGACCAAAATAATAAATATTCAAAATTTACTACACATTTAAGCTTATATTTATCAAACATATTAAACAATTTGGCCAAATTAAAGATCAAGATAACTTTTTTGTGAGAAGTTATCACCTGTGAAGAGCATGCATTATTATTTAAGTAGAGGGGTGGTTGTTGTATCATCGTATCGTTACCCGTTATTGACACAGATATTAAGACAATTACCTATACATTTTTCTTTTCGTACTCCTATAAGTTGGCACTTTGTAAATTTATGAATAAGTTATGTAGGGGGACATGAAACCCGGTAATTATCTTATTTTTACCTGTATTTTTATTTTTTCAAGTATAATTAGTAAATTTCAGTTTTTATTTGTCTATTTTGTGTTGGCGCTAATCCCTATTTAGGACTCCGGATGATCGCATACTTTTATTGGCCAAGCTTGGATCGGGAGCACGTTCGTGGTTTCAAATTTAGATTTCGCAGCGCTAAGGAATGCCCATTCTTGGGCATTGGGTAACTCATTTCTATCCCGCCTTATTTTTCTTTTCTCATTTGTATTGAGGGCAAAGCTAGATTTAAGTCTTGGGTGTAGATATATAGCTTATCTGATTGCTCACATTTACAATCATTTTGCATTTCGTACGCACTTATTTTGTTCTAAAATGTGCTCCAAATTTTACAAAAATTCTCACTCACGTGAATTCATTTCAGCACACCACGCGTGTAGAAGTTGAACAATTGTTCGTTTTCTAGTTTTATTACTCATTTTCATAAGTCTTAGATTAGCTTAAATTGCTTTTAGAATGTGATTACGTGACTGTATACTCATAAATGTTTCCAGTTCTGTGCACATGTTCGTAATAGGAATTCTTGCTAGATTTAACTTCTTTATGTACTTCTTATGTTATACTTTTGTACTTTTCATCTTTGGTATATATATCCGCTTCTAGTTAGAAAGAGAGTTCGTCTGTAGATCAATGTAGGAATGTGTGTAACAAGCCACTAGTTGGGCATTCTCCCACTTCGATGAATGGTTATCCTTTCTCGGTGTTTATAACTTGCCCCAAGCGACTCTCGAAGCATATGCTTTCGTTAATTTTATTTTTGCAAATATGACGTAAACCTTTCATTGGATAGCTTGAGCCTTTGCATCCGTGCCTATACGAACTACTATTGCATACACTTTTTGGGTCTTACACCCATCCTTTGTTTCACTACAGCCTCATAATCACCAATGCCAAAATGAACAGCCTAACCTCACACTTAGAACTGAGCTTAAATTCAAAATATGATTTTCTACTTGTGTTTTAAGTGAAATATTGTGTTTTGGTACACATTTAAAAGCTTATCGTTTGGGAGCTATTGAAAAAAGCTTAAAGGAATTTTCATTTGAAAAGAAAATAGAAAAGAAGAACAAAAGAAAAATGAAAATAGAAAAAAAAATCTAAATATAAGGAGAGTTAGTGTTTGACCAATGTGTGTGTGACCCCATTAGCAAAAATCCAAGTCTGGGGTGTCAGTTCCCATTTATTTTCTTTTGTAGGTTGATTTTGATCCTAGATCTCATATTAGTTTAAGTGTGATCAAAACCATCATGTTTATCTTTGATATATCTCACCTTAAACTCAAGCCTAATATTTCGTCCTATATCTAAGTCCTATTGATTTGTTAAACTAGATTTAGCCAATGCCGCGAAGAGTGTGTGACCGGACAAGCCTATGGCCATCGACATTGATGAATTTATTTGGAGACTACCCTATAGTCTTGGGAGGAGAAAGCTAAGATCAGTTGTTGTGCTATTTTCTTTCAACGCAAGGTCTAGGACGATTCGTTTCTCTTACTTAGAAGTGGATATAACCTATTGATATTTTATTTTTAAAAGTATAGATATTTAGTATACATAGAAGCTAATTCTAGTTTTCTTCCTATTGCATCTTGAGCATAGAACTTCTCTATATACTCCCTTATTTCAATTTCTAATTGATAGCTTAGACTTGTCTAATACCCGTGAGGAGAGTGGTTTGCTTGGGACTAGCAATCGTTTAAGTCAGGGGGTATTTGATGAGTGAATGTCATATAGTATTTTAGACGCTTATCTAGCGTGGTTTTCATATCATGTAGCTCACCATTTATAATATTTACATGTTATTTTATTAGAAATTTCCAAGGTAGTTCAGTGAGCAATTCTAAGCTAGAAAGGGTGTACTTTTAATGTTAATTGCATGAGAGAGGTCTTCTCTCCCTCTCATTATCATTTCTTGATCATGATTAGCTTTATAATGCCTCTACTTATTTGCCATGATCATTTGGTTTGGGTCCGGGCAATCCACATTAAATTTTAAGGCAAAACAGCAACTGCTCGTGCGTTTGAAGACGCAAGGTCGTGTGTTTGTTCACGCACAGGAAGATGCTGCTCTATCTGCACATCACCATTTCTTCACGCACAATCACATGCTCCTCGCGCACGATCGTGCGTGTGTTATTCTGTATCATCCCGGGATTTTGGCCTTTAACAGTACGTGATTGTGTCCATTATCGCATGATCGTGCGTGGGCTTAACTTCCGTAAATGAAAATGTAGACTTTGATGTTAGCTTTCCATAACACTTTGAATTTCTGCAATCCAAGTTATGTATAATGAGTTATGGACAAAATATTATAACTGCACAAAATTGGGATCGTGGCCTCTTTTCCCCGTGCAGATTTTCAACATTCGCGCACGACCTTGTGCTTTACTCGCACACGATCTTGCGTGAGATAATTTGCATACAACCTATAAATAGCTCATTTCGTTATTTCTTCCGCATTAGGTCTCGGGGAGCACCGTGTAACATCCCGATTCGAGCTATACCCCTTGTGCGCGTTTTTGAGTCACGCGAGTTGACTCGGGCTCGGGGTGTGCTGAGGGCCAGGCTTGCACCTGAGCCGGGGAAGTGCACTCGACGAATGCGGCGAGTTCCATTTCTATTCTTTGTCCCGATGCTTGTTGTATCGGGGTCCGAGCCATCCGGGGAGTATAACTTGTGCAATAAAACTCGAAGGGAGCGTGTCGCCTTGAAGGAATTATAGTGCGTTCCTTAGCTCAAATGACATGGTGTTTAAATAGCGTATATATGAAGTCGACGAAAACAGTCGCCTTGAGCTACGCGACGCATCAAATATGACTATTGTGCAAATGACCGCATAATCGGCCTTAGTTGATTTTGTTAGACTCGTAAAGTTGATACCAGTCCAACGAAGTCGACTGCACTCAATTCCGATGTGTATCGGAGAATTAGTCGCGTCGACGCGACTCTAAGTAACCTATTTATCCAAGCGGTGAAATCGAGCAAACGGCCTCGGTATTCACCCCAGTCAGTTTTGTTAGACTCGTGAAGCCTATACGAGTTCAACAAAACTGTCTGCGCCCGATTCTGATGAGAATCGGCGATTTAATTAATGTGGTCTGCGAATAGCATATTTATCCAAAACGGTGAAATGAACCAAACAATCTCGCAATTGACCCCAGTCAGTCTTGTTAGACTCGTCGCAATAGTACGAGTTCAACGAATTTATCCGTTTGCGATTCCGACGTCGTTTGAAGGAGTTTTGACGTTTAAGTCAAATTGTGCCGCAAACGTTCCGGGGAGCGTAAAATAGGCAAACGAACTCGGATTGGATCGTGGTCTATTCCGATAGATGCGTATCGGCGAGACGGTCATAACGAGCCAGTCCGAGACAAATTCCGCGTCCTCTACGGCATGGTGCGAGCGTTTTAGTCAATAATAATAACCTTACCATTATTATTATTATTAGCATTATTAACATTATACTTATATATATATATATATATATATCTGATTTACGTGTATATATATTAACATTATATATTTATCTTAGTTATTAGGTTAGAAGAAGCCAGGTCGATCCCTCTCCCCCTCTCCCTGCTCATGACGACGGAAACATCCCACGCCCCACTGCTCCCTCCATCTCGTTCCAACGACCCTCAAGCTCCTTCCCCTTTGGCGCTCCTCCCAGCGGATCGGGCAACGACGCATGAGCTCCGGCAACTTGCCTCTCCCGTGAGCCTCCTCCTCCAGCCACTCCCATTTCTCTGTTTCCCCCTCTACTTTTTTTTTCACCTCCACAAATCTTTCCATCTCTCTCTCTCTCTCTCCCTACATCTCTTCCAGCAAACCTCCAACCACCATCCATCTCTTAGTTTTCACCCTCTCCACCTCCCACTCTCACTTTCTCTATCTCTAACCGCCGACCTCCATTTTCGGCGGTGAAAACTCCAAAAACAGCGAGTTCTCCGGCGAGATCCAAGGCCGACTCCTTCGGCGAACATCAAACGAGGTCCGAAACAAGGAGATCTGACCATGGCCGGCAATGATGGACAAATGCCGCGTGCGCGGCTATTGGATAACATGCATGGACACTCAGGTGACTTCCTCCCCTCTCCCTTGGTGCTAGTTTTCTTAGATCCGCTAGCCGAGATATCGAACTCAATTGAGTCGATTTGCGAGCGTGATGAAGCTCCGTAGGAAAAAGGTCGCGTTAGGGTTTTCGCCGTAGGGCGCCGATCGCCGCAAAAATGCCCTCATTCAACTCCCGGCTTCAATACGAACGTGGGGCGTTGGTGTCGTGACAATCGAAGGCCTCGTGAGTGTGCATGGGAGGAGAGAAGGCGTTGCCCTAAATTGCAATTAGGATGATAATGAATAGTTTCCTGTTTTGGGATTTCAATTATATATACATATATATATGTTGTTCATTGGGTTGCTTGAGAAATGAGGGAGAGTTCCCTGTTAAATGGGATTTCACTTAGATATATATATATATTCATTTGGCATTTGGGATGATAATGAAGTTCCCTGATTAATTGGATTTCAATTATATATATATATAATGACCTAAATCATGTTTGGGGGAGACGATGAATAATCCTCTGTTATTAGGATTGTTAATTAGGTATGATAAATGTGATGACAGCTCCCTGTTAAATCAGATTCAATTTATAACTTGCACGTAGCTATTAAGGAAAATTGTGCGCAGCTGGGTTCAAGACAGTTTTTGGGCCTGACCCCACTGGAACTAGGTTTCTGGCTCAACATGAATGTTGTAGCCCTCGGAAAGAGCTTTCCAACGATAGGTTACACGTTTTCTGGGGTGACCTGTAGTTCCCTAAAAGTCCAGTCGAGTGGACTGTCCAGAGAGCTGAATTGTGTTATTGTTCTCTGTTTTCTGCCCAGTTTTACACAACTGACTTCAGGTCCAATTTTATGCATTAAATACTTAGATCTGGGTCACGGGCTCAACGTAAGAGTTGTAGCCCTTGATCTTAGCTTTTCAAAATGGGGTAGCACATAATTCTTGGATAAGTATAGCTCCCAGAATGTCAGTTGTAGTAAACAGTGTCATTATGTTCATGGTTTCAATAATTGGTGGAGATATTCTTTATATAGTTGTGATTAGTCCTGTGAAGTTTCATAATTTTTAGATGAGTATATGTTAACTGGGTATTTATGAATCTTGATGCTCTTATGTTGATATTTTAAAGTTCACCCCTTTGAACGTGATAAATCTTGGGAACATGATTATGAAGATTAAATCGTCTATGTTGCAAGGAATGTCGTTGAGTAATCTCGTGTTGTTAATATATTTACTCACCCTGGTTGTATTGGGGAAATTGCTAGGAGTATGATGGTGAAGATTTTAATACTTCACATATTGTTAGTACCACTAGGTTGGATAGTGGAAAACATTCGGTAAAGTATTTTATCTACTACGATTGCGATAAATGCTATAGTGTGATTTTGTAATTGTGCTTGAATTATGTTGCACGTTGGGAAGAATGCATGTGAGGAACATAAAAATCACAGTTAAAAGTAAACGATTTGAATGCTAAACACAATGAATCTTGTGAGATTAGGATGAATGCACAAGCAGTCATGTGCGGAGTTGAGGTTATGAGTTCCCTAAACGAGTAGGCATCGTACTCAAATGTGATATAACAAGTAATATGATTGATAAACATGCAAGGTAAGTAGTGAAATCTCAGGGTTGGATGAGAAACAACCCTTGAGTAAAAGCCGAGCTTAGTCTTATAATATCATGATAGTCTTCTGGTAATAATCTAGAGTCAATTGGATGAATATTTGTAGTACCTCCCCTTATGTGGTTCATATAACTCATTTGGTCTGCGAATAGTAGAACGGTAGAATGAAGATAACTTATAGACCATTAGGTGGGAATGGGGAGGTAGTTGGTGTACCTGATTTGGATGAAGAGGTTGAGGTCACCAAAAAGGAGTTTAGATGATGAGAGTGCTTGGTAATCTTATGGGTAAATACCAATAATACTAAGTGCCTTGAGAAAGGGAACTTTGGGGTGTCATCCCATTGTAGTTCCTAGTACCGTAGCGAGCCCCTTACAGGGTAACCCTCGGGAAGTCCAAGATTAACCCTAAATTGCAATAACATTTAAAGTAGACAAGAGTAGCCATTGTGGGGTAAGATTGGATTTATGTATCTCCTCCCAGTGTGGGAGTGATAGGTGTGTGGTATACTGGGTTGGACGAGCTGGAGGCTCGAGGGGAGGATAGCCCCGTTAGTTCTTGGATACTTGTGGCAGGTCTTCGGTACTAGGCAGGTCGTCACACCGACCGCGGTACATGGACTTAGCGGGTGTGTTGGGGTCTGAGGGGCCAGCTTGTCTGCGTGTCGGGACGACAATTCCTCGAAGACACCTTCCACTTAGCTCAAAGCCTGGTGTACTCCAGCAAAGAGTACGCAGAGCTCCGCGGTTGTTTAGCGTCGAGGCGTACGTGCGGTCTAGGCCTGGTAGTGTGCATACCCGCCTAGGAGTGGACAGCCCAGTCCGCTACCACCGTGTGTCACAGCGGTTGGTACCCGAGAGGTTGGCTTCCTCTCAAACAGAGGGAACTACAAAGGTCTATGCGCATAGAGTCGTGTGTGTGAGTTTCATTGCATAAATCATTCATAGCATAAGCATAGCATACGCACTTGCAGATCCTCATCATATAAATTAGTATGGGCTCTTTTATATGATGAGTTATAATTCCTGGAAATCCTAACTTATAAGTTTGTATGGGCATTCATATAAGTTAGGGTACGAGATTGATTACTTGTCGCTACTGTTCTTACTGCCTTGCTTTACCTGCTTTACTTACTGTTTATTTACTCTTGTACACCTTCATTATACTCCTGCTTATACATGATTAGATTAGCCCCTTTTACACTTGTGTAGCTTAGAATTTGCGTATATACTAGTTTACTTTCCCCGTCACCTGCTTTGTATAAATTAATGTTATATTGCAGCTTTTCTTCCTTTCCTTCCGCCCGGTGCCTTGGAGTCGCCGGGGGAGCGGATGGGAAGCCACTTAGTCTTTATGAATAACGGTTGCTACCTCCCTCTTTCTAGGAGCACATTCAGATGTGTAGCAGCGTTCAGCACCGGAGTCCAGCCGGGTCAGGTGTGCAGGGCTGGGGTTTATGATACCTTAGCTGCCGTTAGTGACAGAGGCGGGTGAGTGTTTTGAGATGTAGCCCTTGGGGCATTTAGCTGATTACTCTGATGATTTGCAGGAGCTTGTGTAGCTTTCTGTCTTTCTTATACTCTGATTTGGACATTATTACTTATTGTGAATCTTTGGTATTTAATACTTTCTTTCATTGATGGGTTGGCGCTGTGTAGTTGGTTTAGCCGGCAGGATAGGCGTCTTATGGGGAAGGCTAGCTTGTGTGCTAGCGCTTCCACAAGGCGGCTGTCCTGGGCATAAGACTCCCCTCGATTGTGTTTTGTGTTCCGGGAGGGGGATCTTACATACCGTTTTCAGCTGTTTTTCATCCCCAAGGGCTAGGGTTCATCCCCTAGGATTTCTCCATTGTCCAAGAGCTCCAAGGTGTTTCTTTCTGCAAGCTAGGATCATGAAGAGGAAACGTGGATGGTGCAAACCCCTTGAGAAGACGGGGCAGGGGGGGATTGGTGACAACATTTCCTCTGCCCCGGACTGTAACATCACACCAAAGAGAACTTTGCCATCTGGAAGCAAAGCGTCAAGTTGTTCATGGAAGCATCAGATCCTAGAATATACATGGTAGTTGAAGAGGGACCCTATGTCCCCATGACTAGTTCACTGACTCCAACGACTCCTTCAGTCCCTTAAACTTTGTCACAGTTCACAAATGAAGATGTAGATCTGATAACAATGGATAAGAGAGTAAAACACATACTTGAAAATGCAATTGATGATTCTACATCTCAAAACTTAAGTCATTGAAAAACAACAAAAGAAATGTGAGATTCCATGGAGATCTACGTGGAGGGAACTAAAGAAGAAAACTTAAAGGGGAACACCAAATAAATGGCCATGATTCTTGAGGGTAAAAGATTAAGGAGTACTAAGGACACGATTCCTATAATTCAGAAAATCGCTGAAAACAATAAAGCTTCTGATGCAAGCACACCAGAATATGATGACATTGTTAAAGGACCCGTACTCTTCACTAAGCAGTTCAAAAGGAAGATGCCTAGACGAAGAAGAGACAGCCATAGGACATGCTCCACAAACTCCAGAAGATCCAATCAACATGACAAACTCAAATCCTCAAAGAAGGAAAGGTATAAATCTAAACTCAGTGAATTTGATTTGATTAACTTGTTTTGTTGTCACTGCAAGAAGGCAGGTCACATGATTGTTGACTGCCCCTCCAAGAAGAAATAATCTAAGAAGAGTGATGTTAGACGAAGTCCCAAATGACAAAGAGGAATCTGAGAAAGGATTCATAGCTAAGAAAATTAGAACACTTAGTGATTCTGACTCAGATTCATCAGAAGCTAAGGAGGAAGCTCACATTGGCTTCATGGCCATAACTGATGAAATCTAGGATGACAACACTTCTCCTGGGAAGGTACTTTTTAGAGCCCCCTTATCTGTCTCTGATTCTGAATTATTGACAGTTCTTATGCATTAGCGTAAGTGTGGATCTGCTTGCAATAGCATACCCTCAAGATCCCCACATGAGGCTGAATCTAAGCTAGTCCAGCATAATGAAGCCTTTTGGATTGCTTTAAAAAGAAGCAAGAAGCTTCTTAGAGCTCAATCTAAGGAGTTAGCATCCCTGAAATCTGCCCAATCTGAGCTCCAAGAGACAACTGAAAAGCTGACTGCTATGAACAAAGAAATGGACAAACTTATGGATGTCACAAAACATAAAATGTTGAGTTGGGTCAGAAGAACAAGGTTATCAAGGACCTTGAGTAATGTTATTAGTTGAGAAGAAAATTGTGGCCAGCTTCTCAATGCCCAAGAATGTCCTTCCTATTATTGATAAATTCTCTGCACCATTTAGAGGTGGTGTAGGATTTGGCAAAGAGACAGTCAAGTGCAAGGCATCTGAGGCCCAACCCTCTTTCAAGGAGAAGATGTTGGCATCACATTTCTCTGACTAGGAATCTTCCTATGGTCATCTAACCAATGTTTGCTCTACTAGAAGCAGTAAATCCTCCAACACACATAGGAGAGCAAGCTTTGGGCCAAGTGTTTTTAAAGCACCCCTTGAAGAGACCCAAGTGAAGAATCCAAGTTCTCATGTCCATGGATCTGCAACATCAACACTCAAAAGCAAGGGAAAGGCAGCCCCCACCAAGCCTGTTCCCAAGATGGTGAACCAAAAAGTGGTGAGACCAGCTCCACTACATACTCACCAATGTGAGGTTCACCCAAGGCCTGTTAGGCCAGCTATCTTCACTCCTGCCCACCAACATTTCCAGATGGCGAGGCATAAGAGAAGATACAATAGGTATGAATGCTGGTGTTGTGGAAAGATTAGTCATTTTGCCCTGGAATGCTGGTTTCAATCCAACAATGCCTAATGCAAGAAGAGTGCAGACCACTCAGAGGTGTAATAATTCAGGTTATTCCCCTAACATGAACCTAGGACCCAAATCCAATTGGGTGCCTAAGGATAAGTAATCTTTTTTTCGCAGGTATGTCCAAATGCCAACCCTTTTGGTATTTGGACAATAATTGCTCCAGGAAGAAGGCTGGAGTAGATAAGTATTCAAGAAAACTGAATCCAGAGAGAATAGACCAATAGTGATACTTGGGGTTTCAAACAAACAGATGTCACTCAAATCCTAGCATACCTCCCACAAGAATTTTAACCCTCTCCTACTTCTATTGAGGGTGAGCTTCTAAGAGAAGATAAAACTGTGTTGGAAAATGATCCAGCTCTTCAAAATGAGGTACATCAAGAAGATATCCTTAGAATTGCGTAAGAGGCTACCTTGAACATGGAAATTGAGGAATTTGAGAAAGATCTAAGTAGTGGACATGAAGTTATTGAAGAATTAGAAGAATCTACCAGATCCCTGCAACAATGGAGGGGGAGTCCACTGCTCCACTCACTGTGAGAACCTCACTTCCAAAGATAGAAGATGAGCACCATGTTCCAACCATCATGGTCCCTACTCTCTCATCACCATGCTTGAGGAGTAGGAAAGTCAGAAAAGAAAAATATATCATGCAGCCTCTGAAGAACAAGAATTCAAAATGAAGAAAATGGAGAAAGTAAAGAAGAATCCAAACCTTGAAGAATGGAGCTCTTGCTCAAGTGAATATCAAATTGGTACTTCTATACAAGGGATGTGAATGAGGAAATCTAAGTAGCACTGTCTCCAAGAATCCTTCAAGAAGTGCTGACAAATTTCTCAAGTTAGACAAGTATCAGATAAGTATTTCAATGACGTGTATGAATTCTCAGCGATATAAAATGAACAGTCTCGATGACAAGATCTGTGTCTCGACAATATTGGTGGAATCTCAATGAAAAAGCTGAAATGATTCTGTTAAGAATATTGCCCTCAATGTTCCCTTGACTTGAAGAGGCATCACTTACAATACTAAGTACATATTGATTTGATAAATCCAATTCTGTATCATGACTGTGCATGGTTAAGATATTCCAAGGATCGGAATAATGTGTGTGTTTCATTGTCTGAACCGCTGAGAAGAACTCACTGTCTCAGTAGAACCGTTGAGACGAGGCCAGGATCCGCTGAGAAGGAGTCTGCCTCAGCTGAGTTGCAGATAGACAAAATCCGCTGAGAAGACAATTTGTCTCATCAGATCCGCTGAGACCAAGACAGCTCAACCGCTGAGACGAAGACTGTCTCAGCCCAACCGCCGAGACATTTTCAAATCAGGAAGAAGACACTGGCGGGATTTGCTTTTTGGCGCAAATAGCTATAAAGGGAAGATAAAGTGTTCTATCCTCTTCCAAAGTGTCAGGGCCCTTTCTAAGAGCCGTTGAAGAAAAATAATGTATAAAGGAACAACTTAGGGCACTTTTAGAGTAGAGTTGTTGTTGTGTTGAAAAGTGAAAAAAGGCCATTACTGTTCCATTGACGACTCTCAAGCTTTCTCGCCTTCTACTTACTGAACTTGGAAGAAGAAACAAGGAGAAAAGATAGCTCTTCTATTCTGAAGAGCAAGGTGATCCTCTTTCATCAACCGAAGAGAAGGATCAGTTAGGAGCAGGTCTGAAGATTACCTTCAGCCTAGCTTCAAGAGTGCATTAGCTGTGCATAATCAATAGAAGACTTCAAACCAATGTTTTCCACTGTTGTAAGCTAAAAATTATACTCTTTGTAGGAACTGTGTAGTTCTGAGCTTGTAAGGAATTGTGCCTGAGTTTGTAGGGTTGTTGAACCTGAGCTGTAGGGCTGTTGAGCCTGAGATTGGTAATGCTGTTGAGCCTAAGCTGTTGGACATTTTTCCTGAGAAGTAGGGCTTCTTGATAGGCCTGAGGTAGGAGATAAATGAGATCTCTGAGCTGTAGGAGTGGGAACAATTTGAGTTAGTGAGGCAGTTAGGCCCGAGGTAGGGTTTGGAGAAAACTTGAGAGATCCTGAGGGATTTGAGTTGTAAGCTCTTGGACCTGAGATTGGTGAAGTTTGCCTTGTCTAACACACTATTAGAAAGGTGTAGAGGGAAAGTGCACTACCTATAGACACACTGTCTTGGGGAACCACTATAAACAACTGTGTGTTTTATGTGTTTGCTTGAGTTTTTATTTACTACTCATTAACTGCTAGCAACAATTAAGTAAAACTCAAAGAAACCTATTCACCCCCCCCCCCCTCTAGGTGAATTAGACTACTTACATATAAACTATCAAGTGGTATCAGAGGGAGGTTAGTCAAAAAGGACTTAACAGTCTGACCAGATCCTACTTAGGTGTAGTCAAATCTGAATCCAATGTCTACCAATGGAGTTCAGAAGGAGATGGGGTCAATAAAGCTGCCAATATGCAAAAAGGAAACATTTGGCATTTCGAAGCAAAAAGATTTGGCTTTTCATGGAGGCATCAGACCCTAGGATCTTTATCACTGTCCAGGAGGGTCCATTTGTTGTCACAAAGCCCTCCACCATTGATCCTACTAGACGGGTAGCCAGGTCATATACTGAAATGATAAGGGATGAGATTGCATTGACATCAATGGATAAAAGAGCTCAAAATATTATATTCAATGCAATTGATGATTCCATCTTCCAAAACATGGTATACTGTGTGACGGCCAAGGAGATGTGGGATACACTAATAGTGTACATGGAAGGGACTGAAGAAGCGAGGGATGATAGGAAATCCCTCCTTAATCAGGAGTATGAAGCCTTTATGCAACAAAGCCTGGAATGCATAGATGATTGCTATGAATGATTTTTTAGGAGTGTAAATGAGTTGAGGACCTATGAAAGGACCTTTACTCATTATGAGTTGAATGCCAAATTCCTTAGATCTCTAACTAGAGACTGGGATACCAAGATCTGTGCCATCAGGGAGGTGGAAAAGCTGGGTGAGACTCCTCCCCATTATATGTTTGGAAAGCTGCTCTCTTATGAGATGCAACTATCTACAAGGAAGGAGGACGACACATCCTCCAAGCCTCATACAAGGGAGAGGACTGTGGCCCTCAAGGCTGAGAGCTCCAAGAAGAGCAAGTCAAGGATGCCTTCACCTCCAAGGAGGGATGCTGGCTCAGAAAATTTTGGGCCCAGCTCATCTGACAGCAGCTCTTCTAATGAGGAGTTTGTTGCATTCTCGATGCATTTCAAGAAGATGATGAGGAGGAAGCAGTGGAAGAACACGCCTTCCCCCTCCTCACATCCCAGGAAGGATCTCAACAGATCAGAAAAGCAGCACCCCAAAGGGGATAAGTTTGACTCTAAACATGTTAAACATGTTTGAAATAATGTGATTTGTTATTGCTGCAGCAAGCCTGGACATTTCATTGTTGACTATCCAGTCAAGAGAAAGGAGAAGGGTGCTAAGAAAGCTTATCAACAAAAGGGAAGAAAGGGTGAAAAATCCTTCCTAACCAAGAAGGAGAAGAGCTGGAGTGAATCTGAGTCATCATCCTCAGATTCAGATGAAGAAGAAGAAGCCTACATTGAGCTGTTTGCAACTGAAGAGGATGAGGATTGTTCTACTGCAAAGGTGGGCATCAAGGCCCCTTTATCACACTCAGACAGTGACATAGAGGAGGATGAAGAAGATAAAGAACATCATGGCTTAATGGCCATCACAGATGATGTTAAAGACAGTCAGGACATTCCTGACAAGGAACCTACTCCTTCCCCCTCTTCTGAATATAAGTCAATGCCAGACTCTGAAGCATGCTCATCAATTGATGAGAATGGTTCAGAATCTGAAGTGGCTATTAATCAATTGATTGACAAGTATGATGCTTTGTTGGATGCTCTGAAAAAGAGCAAGAAGCTAGCCAAAAGGCAAGCTCAAGAAATTGCTTCCCTTTAGTTGGCTAAGCAAGATAACACTATGTCACCTACCCTGGTGTCTCAGATGAGTAGAGAGATAAGCCAACTCAAGGGGATATCAATAGTCCAATTGAACACCATTTCCCAAAAGAATAAGGTCATCAAGGACCATGAGGAGAAGCTTCTCAAAGAGAAGAGCCTAGTGGCTCAATTCTCCAAGCCCAAATCTGTACTACCAATCATTGACATCTTTTCCTCCCAAACTAATAGGAGAGGACTAGGTTTCAAAAATTTGGAAGTGGGTGATGGTAGTGGAGAAAAGAGCAAGACCAAGGCTAAACCTCATACCACCTTTCAAAAGGTGTCACTGTTGGAAAAAACCCCTTTTAATTTAACTTAACAAATTACTTAAAAGTGATTTTATTTCTAGGAGTGAGTTACCCATTGTATAGTAAGGGTAACATGGTCATTAGATGTCTTTGGATGTCATACTCAACATAGGGTGACAGGACCAGATCAAGGGAAGCCAAATTGGGCTAAGTTAACATTTGTGTCGAATAGAATTCGACGCAACATCGAGTCCATATCGACGCTGCTCTGACTAGAAGTCCAAGTGGTTCAAACCCTCTGTCGAAGTAACTCAAGTCGACGTAACATTGAATAGATGTCCACGTAGAGGTCAGGGACTTGTCGGAGTAACTGGAGAAGTCAACGCAGCTTATACTTCATCTTGACGCAGAAGATGATACTCAGAGCCAAGCAGATCAACACGACATACACGTCGATAAGATATCGATGCAACGTCGACTAGCAGAGTTCAGTCGGAGCACAGATGAAATCGAAGCAGCTCCTAGAAGAACTCGAAGCTACATCGATAAGAGAAGAAATGAATTCGACGCTACGTCGAATACAGTGTAACATCCCCAATCCTTCTAGACCCATTGGAAATGTTAGGGCATAGGGGTGAGGTGAGTGGCCACAAGGACCTTAGGCAAGGGTAGAAATTGCTAAATGCACACCAAAGCTCAAAAAACTAACCTAACCCTAAGCCCCTCAACTAGGTCAATTGACCCTCAATTGTCCAAGTTGACCTCACTTATGATGCCCTAACCACCAAGGGAGACCTATAGGATGAGAAGTGCACTTGGGTGGGACCCAATTGCATGAAATTGACCAAAGTCAATAGTAGGTCAACATTAACCAAACGAAGTCAATTAGGGTTCAATTGACCCAACATGTTCAAATTGACCTTACCACCACACTCTAAACACTTCAAGGAACTCACCAAAAGCCCCATCACTTGGTCAACCAATTGTCCAATTTGATCAAAGTCAGCTTTAGCTTAATTTAGGTCAAAATCACACCTTAAGGCTAAATTAGCCCAATTGGGACCCCACAATGGACCAACCAGTGTTGGGTGAGGTTAAGGGACCCATGACCCCCAAGTGGGGTCAACCCCCTCACCTTGGTTGACCCAAAGTCAACCATGGTCAACATAGCCCATTAAAGGGAATATTGGGCCCAAATTGAATGGGACCCAACCCCCATCCTCTAGCCAATCATTCATGGACCTAAGGCATGCCCACCAGCCCTAGACTGAACCTAACACTAAGCTTGATTAATGAAATGAATGGGGGGGGGACCAAAAGTTGATCAAAAAGCTTAAAGCATAAAGCAAAAGCTAAAAGCAATCACCCCCTCCTCCACACTCCATCTTCAATCAGTCTAGGGGCCTCCCCTGATTGTTGTGGGTCTAAGTTTGACCCAGGTGGAAGAAATGGACCAGCTGGTGCAGGAGGGTGGCAGCCATGAGAGAACCGAGGAGGTCCAAGTTCAAAACTAACCAAAGAGACCTCCTCACTTCATTCCAGCCACTCCACTAGCTTTAGGAGGTCGAGAGCAGACAGGAACAACCCTTGGAGTGGAGCTTTAGCTGAGGAAACGAGATCGGGAGCGGGATCGCCGGAGCTAAGCTTTTCCATGGCAAACCGCCGCCGGAGCCGCCGCCACGCGCTAGTAGTGGTTCGTTTCTCCTCCCCTCCCCCCCATGCTAGCTTCTCATCACAAAACATTGAAGGATCGGGCTCAATTGAGCCCGAATCCACTCGTCAGTTTCATGAAAATCGGCTCAAATCAAGCCACCCAGGATCGCCGGAAAATGCCTCCTCCGACCGCCATGTCGCCGAGAGTTGTAGCCCCGACCACCACGAAGGTGGTGGCGGTGGTGGCCTGCCGTGGTGGCCACCAGGTGGCCACCAGGTGGCCGGGAAACGGAGGTGAAAGTCGGCCCAGCGCGGTTGAATCCCAGCCGTTGGCTGAGGAAGAAGACGAAGGCGCCGCCGTCTGATGTGCGTCAAGATTCGTGCAGAATCATTTCTTATGTATTTAATTAATTCATTGTATATGAATTTCTGGCTATATTATTCAGTCAACTTCGACATTTAATTAAGGCCTCTTATTGGCCGATTTAGAAAAAAGTTCCCAACATGAAAGTTGCAGGCCTTGGTATTAACTTTCATTTGGCCTTGAGTTTAGGTCATTTGGTGACCTACAACTCCCTAGGGAGTTGTTTTACTAGGACTGGTCCTACACTAGGTCAGTCCATTAGAAAAATTACCTAGGTCAAACCCTTCAAGCTTTGGAGCTGTGCTTTTAACCATGGGTTGGTATACCCTAGTGTCCCCCCCTGCCAAAGGGACAGCCCTTGGTGGACACTTTTACCTAGGGTTTTTGTGGAAATTAGATTATTTGAATTATGTTGATTTTTGGAGCATATCATGTCCAAATGACACCAAACTTTGGTGGCATGCTCTTTGGTACATGTGTAGTACCTACCTAAAATTTCACGTTATTTGGAGTTGATTTGATATGGAAAATGGAAAACCCTAATGAGGGCCTTTAAGGGTCATTTTAGGGTTTAAGTCATTTTGAGGAGTTGAGTGTGTTAGCCTCCTCCCAGCATGATGGCTGTAACATCCCAATTCGCACTAGGCCCCTCGGAGACATTTTGAATCGCCTTGGGTCGGTTTTGGGCAAGGGAGGATTGAGTTCGACGAAGTGCTCTGCGTTCGACGAAAGTATTGACTTCCGTTCGACGAAGTTGAAGGAAACAGGAGAAAATATAACTTAGTGTCAACTAGGCGTATCATTGCCAGTTGAGTATGAAATTCTTTGATGCTTTGCGGCGCTTGATATTTTTAGCAGAATATGAGTTTTTCCTATATTTTATATGTTGACAAACTATATATAAATATATATGTATATTGGGAAAGATTTGGGATGGTTATGCTGGACCGGTTTGTTTGAGTTGGAATATATATATATATATATATATGCTGAATCATCTGTGCAGGCGTAAGTAGACGAATATATAAATATATACATATATATATTTGTATTTGTGCAAGAGTTGCGTAAAGGGTATGTGTGTGTGTGTGCGTACAGGAGGTTTTGACCTTCATAAAGAAATACAGGTTTACATATATATATATATATATATATATATATATATATATATACATATATATACATATATATGCTTATGCGCATAGATCTGGATATTAAAATTTCATTTGCTGCCTTCATTCTTCTTCCCCTACCCGATAACCCCAGCTGCCGAGCGCGTCGTGGGGCGACCTAGGGTTTCAGCGTCGGTGGCGCCGGTGTTGCCAGTGGAGGTCGATTCTTGGCCGCCGGGCTTCGTCTCTGTCGACTAAGTTTCGTCAGTGTCGTGGTTGTGCGATCTTTTGGTTCTCCGGTTCGGTTTGAGGCAAGAAAACTTCTTCCTTCTCCTTCTCCCCCCTTTTCTTACTTTCTCCTGATGCTTAGTTATCACTTATGGCTAGAAATCTTTCTTATTCCTGATGCTTGGGTATGAATTTTATTATTTTTTTGCTGGAAATCCTTGTCCCCCTTTGGCTTGGTATTACTTAGGGCTGCGTGGCTTTGCTTTGCTGATGTAGCTCTGTCTTGCTGCTGTAGTAGTTGTGCTTGCCGCAATTGTTGCTTTGCTCTGCTGTTGTTGCTCTGCTGCTGATATCCTTGTTTCCTTTGTTTAATTGGGGCTGCCTGTGCAGGTTTCACCTTGGCTGCTGCTTAGTTATTTTGCCTTATTGTTGCTCCCTTCTTGGTTTAATTAGAGTGCTGTATGCTTTGTTTTTGGTTGTGGGGGCTCCTTTCCTTGTTGTGCCGCTGTTGTTGGTTCTGCTGTTGTGGTTTGCAGTTGTTGTGTTGCTGCTGTTGGTTCTGCTGGTGTGGTTTGCAGCTGTTGTGCTGCTTCTGTTGGCCCTGCTATTGATGCTGTTTTGATTTCCCTTTTTTGTTGAATTGGGGGATGACATTGGTTTCACCCTTTGGGGCTGCTCCTCACCTTGCTGTCTTGGGGCTCCTTTCCTTGTTTCATTTTGATCTAATTGGGGCTGCTGCTGTATTTTTATTATGAGGGGCTGCTTTTGTTTCCTTTGTATAATTGGGGCTGCTTCTTGTGCTTCTTATTTGGTGGTTGCTTCTCATATTTGTTAATTAGAGCTGCTTCCTATAGATTTTGCTGGGACTATTTTCTCTTGTCTTCATAAGGCTGCTGCTTTGTGAATTCACTTTGGGGGCTGTTCTGCTTTACTTTGGGCTGCTCTTTTCCTTGTTGTTTGTTTGGGGCTGCTATCATAAAACCTGCTGCTATAGTGCTATTTGGTTCTTTCCTTAACTTGGGGGCTGCCATATCATAGAAAACAAATCTTATTCTCGATAATTCTCTCCTAAATCATTGTGAGTTATCCTCTCTCTCTTTCTTACTAGCTGGTCTTTTTATTCTGGTTATAGCTAGTTGCTGAAATTAAAGGATAAATTTGGGGGAAGTGAGTCCTATGTGGTCGGCTAGAGTTTTTTTAGCTTTGATTATTACTCTTGTATGACTGGCAGCTGTACTGTGTTCATTTCTTTTTTTGTGGGTAATGTTGACTGATTACATGTTTGATATTCTGTGGATCAGGACCTTTATTCAGTCTTGGCCAACTGCCTCCATGCCGCGGAGGAGACCACCGCGAACTTCGGTCGAAAATCAGGTGACTTCCTCCCCTCTCCCTTGGTTCTAGTCTCTTAGATCACAATAGGAGAGATGAAGACTCAAGAGAGCTTCTCGTGTGAGCTGTAATGGAGTTTCCTTAGAAAGACCAAGCCGGAACCTCAAAATTAGGGCATTGTTCGCCGCGAAGTTCTAGGGATCATTTCTTCTCTACAACGGAAGAGATGGGATTTGATTTGGGGTAAACCCATGGTCGTTGTGGGAGAGTGAGGGGAATGATATTTGGGGATTTTAAATAGGGGGTGAAATGATCTTCATGTTTGGGGAAGATGATGGATCATTCTCTGTTAAATAGGCTTGTCTTTTATTGTATATTATGTAACAACGTCGAATATAGCCCTTGGTTTAGAAGTCCTGGTGTACGTAGATGCACGGATCGTTTAGAAGGACTTGGTTTAGAAGTCCTGGTGTACGTAGGTACACGGTTTGTATAGAAGGACTTGGTTTAGAAGTCCTGGTGTACGTAGATACACAGATTGTTTAGGAGGATTTGGATTAGAAGTCCCGGTGTATGTTGATACACCGATATGAATGGACCCCGCTGGGGAGGATTACTTGTTGCGGGTCTACGGGCTTGCTGGTCGTGACACCGACAGAAGCCGGCAGTAGACTCTAGACCGGTTGGGTTGGATGCTTGGTGCTCACCTACCCAAGTCCCCTTCTGTGTGCTTGAAGGCTCAACTTAGGCTCTAGGCCGATTGGGTTGGATGCTTGGTGCTCACCTACCCATGGTCCCCTTTCTGTGTGCTTGAAGGCTCAGCTTAGACTCTAGGCCAGTTGGGTTGTATGCTTGGAGGCTCCGCTGTGTGTTCTTAGCATCGAGCAGTATGCAGGGACTCCGCTATTTGTTCTTAGCGTTGAGGCGTACATAGGCCTAGGTCTGGTAGTGTTTATACCCACCTAGTTGTGGAGGAGCCCGGTCCACAGTCTCCGTCTGGCCACGACGCGAGGTGCCTGAGTGGTTAGCTACCGAAAAGTGGGAACTACGAGTCTATGTCGACATAGCAGCTTTGCATGGGTGAGTCATCATATCATAATCATTGCATTGCATTCATTCTTCATAATCATAGCATTGCACTGCATCGGGTCCATCATATAAATTAGTATGGGCTCTTTTATATGATGGGTCCCAAATTGGAAGCCTTAACTTATAAATTTGTATGAGAATTCATATAAGTTAAGATACGCTTTGATGATGCTTACTCATGTCCATATATTCTTTTTACTTCTGTACTGATACACTGCTAGATTAGATGTGTTTTTACATACATGTTGATACCTGTTGTCGTTACTTGCCTTCTTCATTTACTGTTGATATGTTAACTGCTAGATTAAGAACTTCATCATATCACCTGCTTGTTATATTACTGATTATATTGCAGCTCTTCTTTCTTCCCTTCCGCCCGGTGCCTTGGAGTCGCCGGGGGAGCGGGTGGGAAGCCACTTAGTCTTTATGACTAACGGATGTTGCACCCCTCTTTTTAGGAGCGCATCCCAGAGCGGCAGCTCATAGTGCCAGAGGAGGTTAGTCAGGACAGGACGACAGGGCCAGAGGCTACGATACCCTCTCAGCCGTCGGTGACCGATGTGAGCGCTTTCTTTTGTTGTAGCCCTTGAGGCATCTAGTTTGTACTCTGATACTTGTACAGGAGCTCGCAGAGTTTTTGGTTTCTGTAGTTTTGGACTTTTACTTATGTGGATTTATTATGTGGCTTCTTACTTTTCATCATTCCATGGGTTGGCGCTGTTTAGTTGATTCGGCCGGCAGGACAACCGTCTTGTGGAGGAGGCTAGCTTGCATGCTGGCGCTTCCGCAAGGCGGCTGTCTTGGGCATAAGACTCCCCTCAGCCGTGTTCTGTGTTCCGGGGGGGGGGGGGGGGGGTCTTACAAATGGTATCAGCTTGCAACGATCCTGAGATAAAGAAGTCCATTTCCGCATAGTGCACCCCTCTCACCTCTTCAGTTTAAGGACAACCTGAATGAGCGGAAGCAGTGGTGTGCCCATGTGTAATTCGCATTAAGTACGTCCATTTCCCTCCTTTAAGTAGCCAACCTAACCCAAAAATCTACCTTGCATGTAGATTCCGGTACGTTCAGAACCGACGACGACCACTCCCGTGCCTCCGGTACCTACTCCTTTTCAACAATCATAGTTGGGCCAGACCCTGTCCGCAATCCTGGATGCCTTCAGGTCTCAGCAGATGCCGGTGCAGTCGCAGGCCCCAAGCTCAAATTGGTTAAGCACCTTCCGTGCTCTCTCCCCTCCCACCTATCATGGGACGGAGTCCGAAGTTCAGACGGAGGAGTGGCTGGAGACAGTGCAGGAGTTACTGGCAGGGATACGATGCCTAGGCAATATGGCAGTCACATTGGCAGTCATGGCCTTGGATCTACATGCGAAGAGGTGGTGGAAGTCCTTGATGGGCTCCACCTTTGAAGGGCGTAACCACCTTGACATAAGCTGGGATGAGTTTGCAGACGCGTTCCTGGAGCATTTCGTCTCTTCTACGGCCCGAGATGAGCTCGAGGAGAGGTTCCTGCAACTGAAGCAGGGATCTAGGACAGTCGTGGAGTATCAATGGGAATTTCAGCACTTTGCTAGATTTGCAGACTCTTATGATTTGGATGATCGCGGGTATGCGAAGCGGTTCTACAAGGGCTTGCGTGATTCCCTGAGGCAGGCTCTTCTCTTTGTCGCCGATTTGAGCCTTGCTCAAATTATAGAGACGGCGCAAAAGTTGGAAGCGGACCACATGGGGGTCCAGGCTAGGAATAAGAGGCCCGCAGAGGGCGTGATGGAAGTCAGTTCCAGCTTCAGGAGGAGGCAGAACACTAGGGGCAGAGGCGGAAACCAGAGGAGAGATGGAGGGCGTTTCCGCCCAAACTTCAGAATAGAGCAGCCAGCACGAACGCCGCTATTTCCTCCGACTCAACATGCTCAGGTTCAGGCACCTCAGCAGCCAAGGGTTCCCTTTCAAAGGGTTTGCTTTTATTGCTCCCAGCCCGGTCACATTCAGGCCTACTGCCCGCAGCTGCAAGGAAATGCTCCGAATCGCCCCATGGCTCCCCCGGGGGCGCAGCGAGGTAGGGGTAGAGGGCGAGGTCGAGGCTAAGGTCAGCAGGGCAGGAACCCCAGGCCTGCTCAGGAGCAGGTATACGCTTTGGATCTAGCTCAGGAGCGAGACCCGCAGGAGGTCATCACAGGTAATTATGCTTGTAGTTTCCTCTTTTCATGCTAAGGTGCTTAAGTTCGCATGATTTTAACCCCAGGTACCGTGCTCATTTGCGGTAAACCCGCTCTTACTCTTTTTGACACGGGTGCCACTCATTCGTTCATATCAGAAGAATTTGTGAATGAACTGGATGCAGTGCAGTGCTTCAGGGGATCCCCCAGGAGGGTGCGCCTTCCGGATGGCTCGGAGATACGATCTACCTCCTGGTGCAGCTTGGTAATATCCATCGGTGGGAAGCAATTTGAGACACCGACAACAGTGTTGCGGATGCCCGACCTTGATCTAATATTGGGCATGACGTGGTTGCACTGGAATCACGCGAAGATCGACTGTGTGGCGAAGCGGATCACGCTGAGGCATGATGACTCTGAGGTGGTAATTCAAGGTATAAGACTCGTATCTCGGATCCTGTTGTCTTCTGTTCAGGTTGTAAAGTCTCACGAGCAAGGCGATGAGGTGTTCATGATCTGCTTTGAGATGAAGGAGTTGGGGGCTGTTATGAAGGATGTACCGGTAGTTCGGGATTTTCATGATGTTTTCCCTGAGAAACTACCCGGATTACCCCCGCCCAGGGAGGTAGACTTTAGGATTAAGCTAGCACCGGGTGCTAAGCCTGTTTCTCGGGCCCCGTACAGAATGGCACCGAAGGAGCTAGCGGAGTTTCGAGTGCAACTGCAAGAGTTGGTGGACTCGGGGTTCGTTCGCCCTAGTTCGTCACCATGGGGAGCCCCGGTCCTGTTCGCAAAGAAGAAGGACGGTTCGCTCCGCTTGTGTGTAGATTACCGGGAGCTTAACCGGCTAACGGTCCGGAACACATATCCCCTACCGCGAATTGACGAGCTCTTTGATCATTTGGAAGGAGCGCAGTGGTTCTCCAAGCTCGACTTGCGCTCTGGTAATTATCAGTTGAGGATTCAGGAGGAGGACATCCAGAAGACTGCTTTCAGCTCGAGGTACGGGTTGTACGAGTTTACGGCTATGCCTTTTGGGCTCACGAATGCCCCCTCTGCCTTCATGAGCCTGATGAATAGGGTGTTTGAGCCTTTTTTGGACGACTTCGTGATTGTGTTTATCGACGACATCCTGGTGTATTCAAGGTCAAAGTCGGACCATCGGACGCACCTAGAGTTGGTGTTAGCAAAGCTGAGGGAGCATCAGTTGTTGGCCAAGTTCAGCAAGTGTGAGTTCTGGCTGAGAGAGGTTGCCTTTTTGGGCCATGTCATCAGTGGGGCAGGACTGGCTGTGGACCCCGCTAAGGTTCGTGCTGTGAAGGAATGGCAGCCTTTGAAGTCAGCAGCAGATGTGCGCAGTTTTTTGGGACTTGCCGGGTATTCCGCAAGTTTGTCGAGGGGTTATCGAAGATCGCTCTTCCACTCACTGCGCTGACCAGGAAGGAGGTGCCATTCGTGTGGTCGCCTAAGTGTGAGGCCGCATTTCAGGAGCTGAAGGATCGCCTCACCTCGGCCCCGATCCTTGCTCTACCATCTGGGAAGGAAGGATTCCAGGTTTACACAGATGCATCTTTTCAGGGGCTGGGTGCTGTACTGATGCAGCATGGGCATGTGATTGCTTATGCTTCGAGGCAGCTGAAGAAGCATAAAGTGAATTATCCGTTGCACGATCTGGAGCTGGGTGCAGTGATTTTTGCCTTGAAGGTTTGGAGGCACTATTTATATGGTGTTCACTGCGAGATATTCACCGATCACAAAAACTTGAAATATATACACACGCAGAAGGATCTAAATTTAAGGCAACGACGGTGGATTGAATTTTTGTGTGACTATGATTACACGTTAAACTATCACCCAGGGAAGGCGAATTCGGTGGCCGATGCACTGAGCAGGAGGACATCCAGTTCAGAGTCGCGGCTGATGGCCATGCATTTGGTAAGGATGCTCGAGGAGATGCAGATCACGCTCGTGTCCAGAGCTGATCCAGAGGCTTTCGCCGAGTACCTAGCCGCGATGAGCATAGTTTGTGACATTCGAGAACGCATCCGAGTGGAGCAGAGGAAGGATGCTGCCCTTGAATCCGTGCTTAGGGCAGTGGAGGTTGGATCCGCAGGGGAGTACACCATGCACGAGGACCTGGTTCATTTCCATGGCAGGTTATACATACCCGTTGGCGGAGGAATTCGAGAAGACATATTGATAGAGGCACACTGCACTAAATTTTCAGTGCATCCCGGGGTTGTCAAGATGTATAACAATTTGAGTAGGACGATGTTTTGGCCAGGGATGAAGCGGGACGTCACCTACTTCGTCATTCACTGCGAGGCGTGCCAGAAGGTAAAAGCAGAATGTAGGAGCCCGGCTGGGATGTTGCAGCCGTTGTCCATCCCTGTGTGGAAGTTTGAAGATATATCCATGGATTTCGTTCACGGGCTGCCTCGTTCCCGTTCCGGGAATGACTCTGTATGGGTGGTTGTGGATCGTCTGACGAAGGTCGCTAGGTTTATACCGATGAGGAAGGATACACATGTTGACGTGTTAGTGAGACACTTCGTCGAGCTGTTTGTTCGCTATCATGGGGTGCCCAGAACTATCGTTTCGGACCGTGACGGGCGCTTCACCTCCAAGGAGTGGAAAGTAGTGCAAGCTTATTTGGGTTCCCGGTTGACCTTTAGCACGGCCTTCCACCCTCAGACGGATGGCCAGTCAGAGCGGACGATCAGGACCCTAGAAGATTTGTTGCGCCTTTGTGTGTTGGATCGAGGTGAGCCGTGGGAGAGACTTCTGCCCTTGGTAGAGTTCTCATATAATAACAGTCATCAGGCGAGCATCGGCATGGCTCCTTATGCGGCATTGTATGGAAGAAGGTGCAGGACACCTTTGTCTTGGGTCCAAGATGAGGACCCGAAGGCGTTAGGGGTGCAATTCATCGATGATACCGATGAAATGGTCAGAATGATCCGAGGCCGCATGCTTGAAGCGCAGAGCTGGCAGGCGAAGTATTATAACAAAAAGCATAGGGCCGTGGAGTTCCAGGTTGGGGACAAGGTGTTCTTGAAGATCAGGCCGATGCACGGTGTGTATCGGGTTCGGGGAAAGAAGAAGCTCAGCCCTCGTTATATGGGGCCTTACGCCATCCTGGAGCGGGTTGGCCCCTTAGCTTATCGTTTGATGCTACCGTCAAAGTTGGAGAATTTGCACGACATTTTCCATGTGTCCTCCCTTCGGAGGGCCTTGCTTCGCCCTGATCAGCATGTCGTAACTACATCTGGTCCTGTGGAGACCGACAGGTCTGTCCGGCTGGAGCCTTTGCGGATTGTAGACACCGAGACCAGAGTGCTGCGGAGAAAGAGTGTTCCATTGGTGAAGGTTATGTGGTCCAACCATGGACGGGAGGAATACACTTGGGAGCCGATGGACCTTATGCAGCAGCGTTACCCGGGATTGTTTTCCCCAGGTATGCTCTAAACTAGTTGTCATACCTTGTTTCAGTACCGTAGCCCCAAACTCAAATTTCGGGGACGAAATTAATTTTTTTGTTTATTGGATTTGTAACATCCCAATTCGCACTAGGCCCCTCGGAGACGTTTTGACTCGCCTTGGGTCGGTTTTGGGCAAGGGAGGATTGAGTTCGACGAAGTGCTCTGCGTTCGACGAAAGTATTGACTTCCGTTCGACGAAGTTGAAGGAAACAGGAGAAAATATAACTCAGTGTCAACTAGGCGTATCATTGCCAGTTGAGTATGAAATTCTTTGATGCTTTGCGGCGCTCGATATTTTTAGCAGAATATGAGTTTTTCCTATATTTTATATGTTGGCAAACTATATATAAATATATATGTATATTGGGAAAGATTTGGGATGGTTATGCTGGACCGGTTTGTTTGAGCTGTAATATATATATGTATGTGCGTACAGGCGGTTTTGACCTTCATAAAGAAATACAGGTTTACATATATATATATACATATATATACATATATATATGCTTATGCGCATAGATCTGGATATTAAAATTTCATTTGCTGCCTTCATTCTTCTTCCCCACCCCGATAAACCCAGCTGCCGAGCACGTCGTGGGGCGACCTAGGGTTTCGGCGTTGGTGGCGCCGGTGTTGCCAGTGGAGGTCGATTCTTGGCCGCCGGGCTTCGTCTCCGTCGACTGAGTTTCGTCGGTGTCGTGGTTGTGCGATCTTTTGGTTCTCCGGTTCGGTTTGAGGCAAGAAAACTTCTTCCTTCTCCTTCTCCCCCCTTTTCTTACTTTCTCCTGATGCTTAGTTATCACTTATGGCTAGAAATCTTTCGTATTCCTGATGCTTGGGTATGAATTTTATTATTTTTGTGCTGGAAATCCTTGTCCCCCTTTGGCTTGGTATTACTTAGGGCTGCCGTGGCTTTGCTTTGCTGATGTAGCTCTGTCTTGCTGATGTAGTAGTTGTGCCTGCCGTTGTTGTTGCTTTGCTCTGCTGTTGTTGCCCTGCTGCTGATATCCTTGTTTCCTTTGTTTAATTGGGGCTGCCTGTGCTGGTTTCACCTTGGCTACTGCTTAGTTATTTTGCCTTATTGTTGCTCCCTTCTTGGTTTAATTAGAGTGCTGTATGCTTTGTTTTTGGTTGTGGGGACTCCTTTCCTTGTTGTGCTGCTATTGTTGGTTCTGCTGTTGTGGTTTGCAGTTGTTGTGCTGCTGCTATTGGTTCTGCTGGTGTGGTTTGCAGCTGTTGTGCTGCTGCTGTTGGCCCTGCTATTGATGTTGTTTTGATTTCCCTTTTTGTTGAATTGGGGGATGACATTGGTTTCACCCTTTGGGGTTGCTCCTCACCTTGCTGTCTTGGGGCTCCTTTCCTTGTTTCCTTTTGATCTAATGGGGGCTGCTGCTGTATTTTTATTATGAGGGGCTGCTTTTGTTTCCTTTGTTTAATTGGGGCTGCTTCTTGTGCTTCTTATTTGGTGGCTGCTTCTCATATTTGTTAATTAGGGCTGCTTCCTATAGATTTTGCTGGGACTGTTTTCTCTTGTCTTCATAGGGCTGCTGCTTTGTGAATTCACTTTGGGGGCTGTTCTGCTTTACTTTGGGCTGCTCTTTTCCTTGTTGTTTTGTTTGGGGCTGCCATCATAAAACCTGCTGCTATAGTGCTATTTGGTTCTTTCCTTAACTTGGGGGCTGCCATATCATAGAAAACAATCCTATTCTCGATAATTCTCTCCTAAATCATTGTGAGCTCTCCTCTCTCTCTTTCTTACTAGCTGGTCTTTTTATTCTGGTTATAGCTAGTTGCTGAAATTAAAGGATAAATTTGGGGGAAGTGAGTCCTATGTGGTCGGCTAGAGTTTTTTTTAGCTTTGATTATTACTCTTGTATGACTGGCAGCTGTGCTGTGTTCATTTCTTTTTTTTGTGGGTAATGTTGACTGATTACATGTTTGATATTCTGTGGCTCAGGACCTTTATTCAGTGTTGGCCAACTGCCGCCATGCTGCGGAGGAGACCGCCGCGAACTTCGGCCGAAAATCAGGTGACTTCCTCCCCTCTCCCTTGGTGCTACTCTCTTAGATCACAATAGGAGAGATGAAGACTCAAGAGAGCTTCTCGTGTGAGCTGTAATGGAGTTTCCTTAGAAAGACCAAGCTGGAACCTCAAAATTAGGGCATCGTTCGCCGCGAAGTTCTAGGGATCATTTCTTCTCTTCAACGGAAGAGATGGGATTTGATTTGTGGTAAACCCATGGTCGTTGTGGGAGAGTGAGGGGAATGATATTTGGGGATTTTAAAAAGGGGGTGAAATGATCTTCATGTTTGGGGAAGATGATGGATCATGCTCTGTTAAATGGGCTTGTCTTTTATTGTATATTATGTAACAACGTCAAATATAGCCCTTGGTTTAGAAGTCCTGGTGTACGTAGATGCACGGATCGTTTAGAAGGACTTGGTTTAGAAGTCCTGGTGTACGTAGGTACACGGTTTGTTTAGAAGGACTTGGTTTAGAAGTCCTGGTGTACGTAGATACACAGATTGTTTAGGAGGATTTGGATTAGAAGTCCTGGTGTATGTTGATACACGGATATGAATGGACCCCGCTGGGGAGGATTACTTGTGGCGGGTCTACGGGCTTGCTGGTCGTGACACCGACAGAAGCCGGCAGTAGACTCTAGACCGGTTGGGTTGGATGCTTGGTGCTCACCTACCCAAGTCCCCTTCTGGGTGCTTGAAGGCTCAGCTTAGACTCTAGGCCGGTTGGGTTGGATGCTTGGTGCTCACCTACCCAAGGTCCCCTTTCTGTGTGCTTGAAGGCTCATATTAGACTCTATGCCGGTTGGGTTGTATGCTTGGAGGCTCCGCTGTGTGTTCTTAGCGTCGAGCAGTACGCAGGGACTCTGCTGTGTGTTCTTATGGTTGAGGCGTACATAGGCCTAAGTTTGGTAGTGTTTATACCCACCTAGTTGTGGAGGAGCCCGGTCCACAGTCTCCGTCTGGCCACGACGCGAGGTGCCTGAGTGGTTAGCTACCCTCGAAAAGGGGGAACTACGAGTCTATGTCGACATAGCAGCTTTGCATGGGTGAGTCATCATATCATAATCATTGCATTGAATTCATTCTTCATAATCATAGCATTGCACCGCATCGGGTCCATCATATAAATTAGTATGGGCTCTTTTATATGATGGGTCCCAAATTGAAAGCCTTAACTTATAAGTTTGTATGGGCATTCATATAAGTTAAGGTACGCTTTGATGCTGCTTACTCCTGTCCATATATTCTTTTTACTTCTGTACTGATACACTTCTAGATTAGATGTGTTTTTACATACATGTTGATACCTGTTGTCGTTACTTGCCTTCTTGATTTACTGTTGATATGTTAACTGCTAGATTAGGAACTTCATCATATCACCTACTTATTATATTACTGATTATATTGCAGCTCTTCTTTCTTCCCTTCCGCCCGGTGCCATGGAGTCGTCGGGGGAGCGGGTGGGAAGCCACTTAGTCTTTATGACTAACGGTTGTTGCACCCCTCTTTTTAGGAGCGCATCCCGGAGCAGCAGCTCATAGTGCCGGAGGAGGTTAGTCAGGACAGGACGACAGGGCCGGAGGCTACGATACCCTCTCAGCCGTCGGTGACCGATGTGAGCGCTTTCTTTTGTTGTAGCTGATAAGTAGTATTTTTATAACTTTTTAATAGAAAATTTTGTAAATATTTAATATGAATTTTCCTTTTTATGTCAATTTTAGGTTATAAGTAGTTCTTTTTGTAATTTTGATTCTAACTTAGCTCAATTTCAATTTTTGCAGAATTTTGGGACAAATCGGGAAAAATGGCATGCACGCCCTCGTTCACGCCCGTGACCAAGGGCGTGTAACCTGAAGATCTGTCCAGAATCGATGCCACGCTGTTTGAACCAGTCCACACCAAGTCACGCCCCAGGTCACGCCCGTGACCCAAAGTCACGCCCGTGACCGGGGGCGTGTAATCTTAGAATCTTCCACGTAGAGCCGCCGTCGAGACATGGAGCTGCAGTCGAGAAGTCAACTTGAGTCACGCCCGTGACCCACATGTCACGGCCGAGACTTGCCCGCGTGATCTCTGCTTCGCCGCCGCGCCAAATTCCAGCCCACGCCGCATTTAATGCAGCCGTCCAAAGTCACGTCCGTGACCCGACATGTCACGCCCGTGACATGTCATTTCTCGCCGCGCCGTCCAGAAAGCCCACGCCGCTGTCGGATCCGATGTGAATAGTGCAGTCACGCCCTTGGTCACGTCTGTGACCAAGGGCGTGTAATCTGAATTTTTTTCCTATAAATTCAGAGGTTCTCCTTGAGTCCAGGGTTCAGAATTTTGGAGTGGGGGAGGTGCTGTTGGAGCCAATCTTGAGTATTTTTTCACTTTCATGTTCATGTTCATGTGACTTTACTTTCATGCTCTCTTCCTTTTCTCATGCAATGTACTAGCTTTCTTTCAATGCAATAGCCTAGTTTAAATTTGTAACTTTGTTTTTCCTAGCTTGCAATCTCCTCTCTTAAGACTTGTAATAGTTTTCATTTAAATAAAAATTAGTTTGTTCTCTTGATTTTGTCTCCTCCTTACTTAGTTAAATTTTCTTATTATGCATTTTTATTTTTCTTTCTCTTCCCCCTCCACCATGATTAACTAATCCTCATTAGGACTCGATCAAAATGATCCAAGGATGAGTTAGACAAGTTATGATTCTCTAAAGTTTTCTTTTTCCGTTTTTACAAACACTTGAATTACCCTTGATTTATAATTAGTGAGGCCATATTTTCGATATATGGTTTTCGCTTGTGTTTTCATACTTAGTTAGCCGAGAGGCTCAAAGTATGAATTGATCACTCAAGGGTAAAGAGAGTTGCACGCACGCCTCGAGAGAGGATGACGTAAATCTCCCGGATTGGAGTCAAATCCAATAGCGGGGTTCACTTCGTAAAGCAAGTTTTAGGTAATCGATTATAGGACGAGAGTTCGGTTGATTTTTCCTAAACTTAGTTGGGCATTAACCTCGAGAGAGGCATGTTCGAGCTTCGGGAACCTCCACGGTAAAGTAGTTCAATTTAAACGGAATTAGATTTAATTTCTTTTCACTTGTCTTTTCTCACTCCAAGGTGACTTTTGATTGAGTACTAGCCTCTTTTATCATCATCTAAACCCTTAATTTAGCTTGCAATTTCTCTTTTTTTTAGCTAAGTAACCAAAACCCCAAACTATCATTAGATAAGATAATAACGACTTTCCTCAAAGTAGAAGTAATCAACGCGCCCCGTGGAATACGACCTTGGTATTTCTTAATATCCTATACTATAGACGATAAGGTACACTTGCCTTTATCGGATATAGTTTTGTAGAAAATCTCAAACCTTCACTAAATTTCAAAACCGCTAAATTAAATATCAAGTTTTTGGCGCCGTTGCCGGGGATTTTGCGTAGATATTTTGAAAAGAGGATAGCTATTAATTTTATCATGCTTTTTTTTATTTTACTTTGCTTTTTCTAAATTTCAAAAAGAAATTTTTTTTTTTAGCTTTTCTTCTTCCTTTCTTCTCTTTTTAGTGTATGACCCGAGGTAGCACTTCGATTCTTCCTTTTGATCCGGAGATCGAGCGAACCCTTTTGAAGCACCGCCGTTCTCGTGATCAGGGAAATCAAATAGAATCCGAAGAGTCAATCGGGGACACTAACGCAGCAAATATGGATCATAATCTTAATCCTCCTAATCTTAACGAGCCAAATCCTAATGAAGACGCGCAACGGACCATGTCCTATTATGCGCGGCCGAATTTGGAAGGCACACAATCGAGTATTGTTCGCCCCACGGTGGCGAACAATAATTTTGAGATCAAGTCCAGCATCATACAAATGGTGCAACAATCGGTGACCTTTGATGGTCAACCGGACGAGGATCCAAATTCACATATCTCTTACTTTCTTGAAATTTGCAACACTTTTAAAATCAATGGCGTCACCGATGACGCCATTCGATTACGTCTTTTTCCTTTTTCTTTGCGGTCTAAGGCCAAGTAGTGGCTGGGCTCCCTACTTAGGGGATCCATCACTACATGGGCCAAAATGGCGGAAAAATTTCTTAACAAATATTTCCCGCCTTCAAAGACCGCTAAATTGCGCACGGATATTGCATCGTTCATGCAAATCGACTCGGAGACTCTCTATGACACATGGGAGCGCTTCAAGGAGCTTTTGCATCGATGCCCTCACCATGCACTTGCCACTTGGCAACAAGTGCAAATATTTTATAATGGCTTAAATCTCCAAACGAGGCAAATGATTGATGCGGCCGCCGGGGGGACATTAAATAATAAAACCCCGATCGCCGCTCAAGAGCTTTTCGAAGATATGGCCACAAATGCGTACCAATTGAACATGCCCGGAGCACGGCCTAATAAGCCGGCCGGAATTTTTGAAATAGACGCAAACGCAAATTTAGCTTTACAAGTTGAGCGCTTAACAAAGCAAGTGGCGGAGATGTCTGCTTCCTCCGCCACTCCTCCTTGGGATAATAACGTTTTAATTGAAGAACATGTTGACTACATGGGAAATCCACCTCGGCCTTCCTATAACCCGAACACCGCTCCGTATAATAACACCTACAATGCGGGTTATAGGAATCATCCGAATTTCTCATGGAGCAACCAAGGAAATGCTCAGCGTCCTATGAATTTAAATCAACCTCCCCCTAATCAACTTCTTATCTTAACTCCGCCTCCAAATTTGATTTCTCAAAATTATAATCCACCCGGTTTTCCACCGCAACAGCAAAAACTCTCTCCGATTGAAGAGGTTTTTGCAAAATATGTTGCTACAAATGAAACGAACATCCGGAACCTTACCAGATTGATCAAAAATTTAGAGAATCAAGTGGTCCAACTCGCAAAGATGATTTCTGAGCGTCAACAAGGAGCACTACCGGGGAACACCGAACAAAATCCAAAGGAGAGCGCGCACGCGATTACACTCCGAAGCGGGAAGGAGGTGGTTCAAAAACAGGACGAACCCAAGGTAATTTCCTCTCCTCCTCCTACTTTTAATTCATCTTCGAATTTGCCCGCTACGATAGCTCCGCACACTTCTATTTTAAATCCGCGCGCTCCTACTTCTAATATTCCGTATCCATCGAAATTTAAAAATGAAAGCGCCGAAAAAAATTATAAAAAGTTTTTAGATGTTTTAAAACAAATCCATATTAATGTACCTTTCTGCGAGGCTATCTCACAAATGCCTAAATATGCGAAATATCTTAAGGAGTTGCTCTCCAATAAGAAAAAGTTAGAAGATATTTCGCATATTTCTTTAACCGCAGAATGCTCCGCGGTTGTACTCAACAAATTGCCTAAAAAAGCAAATGACCCGGGACGGTTTTCCATCCCATGTCTTTTTGGCAATTCGTTAGTAAAACACGCCTTAGCGGATCTTGGAGCAAGCATCAACCTTATGCCGTTTTCTTTGTTCAAAAAGCTAGGTCTAGGAAATCCAAGGCACACTCGAATGAGTATCCAATTAGTGGATCGTTCTTTAAAATATCCGATAGGAATAGTGGAGGACGTGCTCGTCAAGGTTGACAAATTCATCTTCCCAGTGGATTTTATCATTCTTGACATCGAAGAGGATGCCGAAGTACCCCTCATACTCGGCTGCCCCTTCCTTGCCACCTCCCGCGCTATTATCGACGTAAGTAACGGAAAGCTCCTCCTACGGGTTGGAGATGATGAAGTTACTTTCGGCATAAATTCCTCGATGCGGAACACGCTAGAAAATGACGATTCATGTTTTTACTTAGAAGAGTGTTGTGAGTTCGATTCATCCCTCGAGTTAGTTTCATCGGCGAGTAGTGATTCCGAGCCCGTAGAGCTCTTTTGTGATGAAGAAGAAGTTTCTCACCCCACACCACCCGAACCATTATTTTTAGAAAAATTAAAAATCAAGACTTCTTATGAAGAACCACCCGTATTGGAGTTGAAACAACTCCCCCCTCACCTTAAATACTTGTTTTTGGAAAAAGAGTCTAAGCTACCCGTCATCATTTCATCCGATCTTAGCAACTCAGAAATTTTTGAGTTGACTATAGTCTTAAGAAAGCACCGCCACGCAATTGCGTGGCAATTATCGGACATTAAGGGTATAAACCCATCTTTCTGCACTCATAAAATATTTCTCGAAGATAATTCCCGAAATTCAGTCCAGCCTCAACGACGACTAAACCCTAACATGAAAGAAGTCGTTAAGACCGAAGTTATAAAACTTCTGGACGCGGGAATCATCTACCCGATATCGGACAGTACTTGGGTTAGCCTAGTACAAGTCGTGCCAAAGAAAGGTGGTGTCACGGTAGTTGCGAACGAAAATAACGAATTGATCCCAACCCGTACTATTACGGGTTGGCGGATGTGCATCGACTATCGGAAATTAAATGATGCCACCCGTAAGGATCACTTCCCTCTACCATTTATCGACCAAATTTTAGAACGCCTTTCGGGTCACTCCTACTACTGTTTTCTAGATGGTTTGTCGGGATACTTCCAAATTCCGATTTCGCCCGACGACCAAGAGAAAACCACTTTCACTTGTCCCTTTGGCACCTTCGCTTATCGAAGGATGCCATTTGGTCTTTGTAACGCGCCAGCTACATTCCAAAGATGTATGCTGGCAATTTTTGACGAGTTAGTGGAGGAGGTGATGGAAGTATTCATGGACGATTTTTCCGTGTACGGGAGTTCATTTGAAAATTGTTTAAAAAATCTCGAGCGCGTGTTGCAGCGATGTGAGGAAACGAATTTAGCGCTTAATTGGGAGAAATGCCATTTTATGGTCAAGGAAGGACTAGTCCTTGGCCATAAAATTTCGGGCAAGGGGATCGAGGTCGATAGGGCCAAGATTGAAGTAATTGAAAAACTTTCCCCTCCCACAAACGTAAAAGCTATTAGGAGTTTCCTAGGCCACACAAGGTTCTATCGGCGCTTTATACAAAATTTTTCCAAAATCATAAAGCCGTTAACCCATCTTCTTGAAAAGGAATCCTCATTTATTTTTAGCGATGAATGCCATTTGGCCTTTAAACTTATCAAAGAAAAACTTATAAACTCCCCGATTCTAGTCGCGCCGGATTGGTCGCTCCCTTTTGAAATCATGTGCGACGTGAGTGACATTGTGGATGGTGCCGTTTTAGGCCAACGGGTGAGTAAGTATTTCCACCCTATTTATTATGCGAGCAAAACACTCACGTCGGCACAAGCGAATTACACCACTACCGAAAAAGAGCTTCTAGCGATCGTTTTTGCCTTCGATAAGTTTAGGTCATACATCACCCTCTCGAAAGTTATCGTCTTCACGGATCACTCCGCACTTAGGTATCTTTTAAGCAAATCGGACGCCAAGCCTCGTCTTTTGCGATGGATCCTCCTCTTGCAGGAGTTTGACTTAGAGATCCGGGACAAAAGGGGAGCCGAAAACTTGGCGGCCGATCACCTCTCCCGTTTAGAAAACCCCGCCTCTGACGTATTAATAGAATCTGACATTAATGATAAATTTCCCGAAGAGCGCCTCCTTACTCTCGAAAATATTAATTCATCGTCTACCCCCTGGTTTGCAGATCTGGCTAACTATTTAGTAGCCCGGGTCCTGCCAAAAGAATTCTCGAGTCAGCAAAAGAAGAAATTCTTTTCTGATTTAATGAATTACTTTTGGGAGGACCCCTTTTTATTCCGTGTATGCGCAGACCAGGTTGTAAGACGATGCGTCTCGAGTGAGGAAGGCCTTAAAATTTTACGTCATTGTCATGAGGGACCCACCTAAGGTCATTATCATTCAAGCCGAACCGCAAGGAAGGCGCTGGAGGCGGGCTTTTATCGGCCCTCGCTCTTCAAAGATGCTCACACCCTTGTGAGTACATGCGAAAGCTGCCAGCGGTCGGGGAACATCTCCCGCCGGGATGAGATGCCCCAAAACATTTTCTTAGAATGCGGAATTCTCGACCTTTGAGGTATCGATTTTGTTGGTCCTCTCCCTCCATCTTTTTCAAATAAATATATTCTAGTGGTGGTCGACTACGTATCGAGGTGGGCGGAAGCGCAAGCTCTCCCCACGAATGATGCGCGAGTCGTCGTTAATTTCTTAAAAAAATTATTTTCTCGATTTGGCACGCCGCGCGCTATTGTGAGTGATCGGGGCACCCATTTTTGCAATACTCAATTTACAAAAATCTTAGCGAAATATGGTGTCACTCACAAATTATACACCGCATATCACCCACAAACGAGCGGCCAAGTTGAAGTTGTTAATCGAGAATTAAAACGGATTTTAGAAAAAACAGTTTCTATCAATCAGAAGGATTGGGCAATAAAGCTTGATGACGCGCTATGGGCCTATCGAACGGCATACAAGACCGCTATCGGTTGTACACCGTATCGAATGGTTTATGGCAAGGCTTGCCACCTTCCGGTCGAATTAGAACACCGCGCATTTTGGGCGCTTAAATTTTTAAACCTCGATTCCACTCTAGCGGGAGAACAAAGAAAATTCCAAATGAACGAATTAGATGAGTGGCGAGCGAATGCGTATGAGAGCAATAAATTATATAAGGAGTGAACGAAGTTTTATCACGATAAGCATATAAAATTTCCAAAAACTTTTTCGCCGGGCGATCTCGTCCTCCTTTATAATTCCCGCCTTCGCCTTTTTCCGGGAAAACTAAAATCCCGATGGTCTGGACCCTTTATTGTTAAAGAGGTTTGGTCCTATGGGACAATTTTAATTTCCCACCCGGAAAAAGGTACCTTCAAAGTAAACGGCCACCGCCTTAAATTATATCTTCCGGGAGAGTTAACTAATGAAAAGAGTGATTCGATTGTATTTCAACCTATAATATGATCGGCAAGTGGGTCAAGCTACGCGACCTTAAACAAAGCGCTGTTGGGAGGCACCCCAAAGTTTTCTTTTGTTATTTTCTCTTTTCTTTTCTTTTCTTCTTTAACAACTTTTGCAGGTAATCGCGGCTTCCCCACAAAAGCTTCAAAAAATCAGGGAAGCCCTTTTTTCCTTCTCTTCTTTCGTTTTTGCATTTCTTTTTACCTTTTCTTACTTCATACTTATTTTTAAATATTGGGGACAATGTTTAACTTTAAGTATGGGGGTGTAAATAGCTCTTTGTAAATATTTGTAAATAGTTTTAAAAAGAGAATTAAAAAAAAAAAAATTAATTTTGTTTCTATAATTTCCTTTATTTAAGCACTTGTAAAATCCAAAAACTGAAAAAAATTTAAAAAATCGAAAATTTAAATCTTGGAAAGGGACGTTTAGGATTTCATCCCATCACACCTCCTAGTACCTTGCGAACCCTTCACCGGGTAGCCCTTGGGAAGTCCAAGACTTGCAAAAATTGTTAAGTTTTAAAGCTATTTTCCTTTCTTTGTAAATAGTTTTTAATGTCAAAAATTCAAAAAAAAAGATAATATCAAAAATTCAAAAAAAAAAAAAAAGATAATATCAAAAATTCAAAAAAAAGATAATATCAAAAATTCAAAAAAAAAGATAATATCAAAAATTCAAAAAATTCTTATATCCCTCCTTCTTGTTGTTTTTGTGATTTCTTAGAAATCTAGTTGAGAATGTTTATAAGCATGTTTAAGTTTTTAATTGCCTAAAATTTTGCTTATCATAGTTTGTTAATTTTAAATTTGAGGTAATCTTGATTTAAGAATCATCTTATGATTTTAAATTGATTAGAGAATTTTGTTAGCATGACTTCTCTTTTTATTTTTAAATGGCTTCATTTTGTAGTAAATTTCCTAAACCTCTTTAGATTTCAATTATATTTTCTTCTAACTTCTTAGATCTTAGAAATTTTAATTTTACTAGAATTTGCTCTCAATATGATTTAAAGCTAGCTAGATTTATTTTCCCCTACCATACCCCTTTGATGGCATAAAAAAAATATATTAAAAGATCATATGTCATGGGAATAAGAGGATAAAATTCATTATTCCCTAAAACATATGCACCCAAAATATTTGAAAAGATTATATGGCATGGAGTAAGAGGATAAAATTCATTACTCCTAAACTATATACATTTTGGGTTTTTATTAGAAGAGAAAAAAAAAGAGAAAGAAAAAAAAAAGGAAATTTCATGATAAATTCCATTTCCTCCATTCAAAAATTTCTCTTCTTATGCCAAATTTTATGAAATCCCCCTTAGCCAATTATCATTGTTCTAGTTTTAGTTGAAAATTATGGAGAGAGCAATATTTAGTAATTTACTTTTCCTTAAGTTTCTTTTAAGGTAGAGTTCTTATAATTTTAATTTAATTTAGTTTTATAATTTCTACAATTTTGTCAAACTACTTAATTTTCTTGAGAAGTTCTTCCTAAACATTTTTCCCTCTTTTCAAATCATCATCATAATTTAGGACTTAACTCCCCCTTGAATTTACTCTTAATTTAACTTTTGGTTAAATGAAATTTTAGTTTTAAATTAAAAATTTTTAAGGATGTCTTATAAATTATGTCTCACACTTTTGCTCTGGAATAGCAAAACCTCAAGTATGGGGGTATTTGATAAGTAGTATTTTTATAACTTTTTAATAGAAAATTTTGTAAATATTTAATATGAATTTTCCTTTTTATGTCAATTTTAGGTTATAAGTAGTTCTTTTTGTAATTTTGATTCTAACTTAACTCAATTTCAATTTTTGCAGAATTTTGGGACAAATCGGGAAAAATGGCATGTCACGCCCTCGGTCACGCCCGTGACCAAGGGCGTGTAACCTGAAGATCAGTCCAGAATCGATGCCACGCTGTTTGAACCAGTCCACACCAAGTCACGCCCCAGGTCACGCCCGTGACCCAAAGTCACGCCCGTGACCGGGGGCGTGTAATCTTAGAATCTTCCACGTAGAGCCGCCGTCGAGACATGGAGCTGCAGTCGAGAAGTCAACTTGAGTCACGCCCGTGACCCACATATCACGGCCGTGACTTGCCCGCGTGATCTCTGCTTCGCCGCCGCGCCAAATTCCAGCCCACGCCGCATTTAATGCAGCCTTCCAAAGTCGCGGCCGTGACCCGACATGTCACGCCCGTGACATGTCATTTCTCGCCGCGCCGTCCAGAAAGCCCACGCCGCTGTCGGATCCGATGTGAATAGTGCAGTCACGCCCTAGGTCACGCCCGTGACCAAGGGCGTGTAATCTGAAATTTTTTCCTATAAATTCAGAGGTTCTCCTTGAGTCCAGGGTTCAGAATTTTGGAGTGGGGGAGGTGCTGTTGGAGCCAATCTTGAGTATTTTTTCACTTTCATGTTCATGTTCATGTGACTTTACTTTCATGCTCTCTTCCTTTTCTCATGAAATGTACTAGCTTTCTTTCAATGCAATAGCCTAGTTTAAGTTTGTAACTTTGTTTTTCCTAGCTTGCAATCTCCTCTCTTAAGACTTGTAATAGTTTTCATTTAAATAAAAATTAGTTTGTTCTCTTGATTTTGTCTCCTCCTTACTTAGTTAAATTTTCTTATTATGCATTTTTATTTTTCTTTCTCTTCCCCCTCCACCATGATTAACTAATCCTCATTAGTACTCGATCAAAATGATCCGAGGATGAGTTAGACAAGTTATGATTCTCTAAAGTTTTCTTTTTCCGTTTTTACAAACACTTGAATTACCCTTGATTTATAATTAGTGAGGCCATATTTTCGATATATGGTTTTCGCTTATGTTTTCATACTTAGTTAGCCGAGAGGCTCAAAGTATGAATTGATCACTCAAGGGTAAAGAGAGTTGCACGCACCCCTCGAGAGAGAATGACGTAAATCTCCCGGATTGGAGTCAAATCCAATAGCGGGGTTCACTTCGTAAAGCAAGTTTTAGGTAATCGATTATAGGACGAGAGTCCGGTTGATTTTTAGTAAACTTAGTTGGGCATTAACCTCGAGAGAGGCATGTTCGAGCTTCGGGAACCTCCACGGTCAAGTAGTTCAATTTAAACGGAATTAGATTTAATTTCTTTTCACTTGTCTTTTCTCACTCCAAGGTGACTTTTGATTGAGTACTAGCCTCTTTTATCATCATCTAAATCCTTAATTTAGCTTGCAATTTCTCTTTTTTTAGCTAAGTAACCAAAACCCCAAACTATCATTAGATGAGATAATAGCGACTTTCCTCAAAGTATAAGTAATCAACGCGCCCCGTGGAATACGACCTTGGTATTTCTTAATATCCTATACTATAGACGATAAGGTACACTTGCCTTTATCGGATATAGTTTTGGAGAAAATCTCAAACCTTCACTAAATTTCAAAACCGCTAAATTAAATATCAGTAGCCCTTGAGGCATCTAGTTTGTACTCTAATACTTGTACAGGAGCTCGCGGAGTTTTTGGTTTCTGTAGTTTTGGACTTTTACTTATGTGGATTTATTATGTGGCTTCTTACTTTTCATCTTTCCATGGGTTGGCGCTGTTTAGTTGATTCGGCCGGCAGGACAACCGTCTTGTGGAGGAGGCTAGCTCGCGTGCTGGCGCTTCCGCAAGGCGGCTGTCTTGGGCATAAGACTCCCCTCAGCCGTGTTCTGTATTCCGGGGGGGGGGGGGGGGGTCTTACAATGGCTATGTAGGTATTGATATTCAAAGGCATGTGACACACCCTAGTGGTCCATTTGGAGCCATTAGGGTGGTGTGACCTAAAACCCTAAGGGTGCAAAGTGAGATTTGTGAAGGGCATAGGACCAAATGTTCTTGCCTTGGCTCAAAACTTTGTAGATATGTTTGTAGGAGCATAAAATGACTTAGTTAATTTAATGAGAATTTTTAGAGGTATTTGAGTATTTTTCTTCCTAATAAATGAAATTGCCACCCTTTCCTTAATAAAATAAAATACATGGTCATAGGACCTTGTATGGTGTGGAAACTCTATCAGTGGCTGAATAGGGATGAAAATGGACTATAGTAATTTTGTTATGATTTATTGAAATATTATTCCTTGTGTAGGAAATTTTAAGTACTTGCTAGCTTAAATGAATTTAATTTTGAAAAATGTCAATTCATGGGGAAAAATTGTGAAACTTAGTTATCTGTCATTCAATGTTAATATATGCCCAGGACAATTGTTTGGAAGCTTGTAGATTTATATTTCATGTACCTCATGTATAAATTGGAGTTTACAACCTTTGGGTATTAAATCATTTTAAAATAAAAAATCATGGGGCAATGTTATGATACTTGGAAATCTATCATTTTATGTTGGTATATGCCCATGATAATTGTTTGGAAGCTTGTAGATTTATACTTCATGTACCTCATGTAGAAATTGGAGTTTACAACCTTTGGGTATTAAATCATTTTAAAATATCAAATCATGGGGCAATGTTGTGAAACTTGGTTATCTGTAATTTTGTGTTAATATATGCCCATGACAATTGTTTGGAAGCTTGTAGATTTGTAATTCATGTACTTCATGTAGAAAATGAAATTTACATCACTTAGGTATTAAATCATTTTAAAATGTCAAAACATATGTTAATGACACAACCCTTTGGAAGAGGACTTTAGATCCCCATCTGGATACTTGGTATTTTTTGTAGAATTTTCAGATGTGAAATACTATTTTTCCTAATTATAGTGGCAATTTGGTAATTATACAACAATGATGATTTAGTAGGCCAAATCACACCCTAGGGTCATGGGACTCAGTGAACCACCTTGATATGGGATATTACCTTACTGATAATTTTCAGGTAGCATGAGGAATCATTTTGCGGGTAGTTCATGTGTAATTTGACTTAAGGCCTTAACTATTTTAAATTAAATTAAATAACAATTTTATATGGAAAATTATAAAAATTGGAACATACCTTATTAAGGTCAGTGGTAGCCTAGGATAATTATACCAGACCTTGGGGATGAGTTTTTAGAAGGATTCCCTTATGAGGTTTAAGGTTAGTTCAACTTAGTGGTCTGTGTTTAGTAAAAACAAAATTTTGAGTTTTAGGCAATTCAGACCCGTAGGTAGTGATTAGTACTTATATCCATTCAGTATTTGAGTGATAGCACTCAATGATTCATGAAAGGTCAATCCTAGGGTTAGTTGTGAGGTTGTGTTAGGGTTAGTAAATGAGGTGTGGAGGCACGTCCAACCCGATTGGGTGGGACGGGAGATGAGCTAAGTTACATTAACTATATGAAATGATAAGGGGTGAATCAAACGTTAATCACCAACTAAAGTAATTATCTTGAGGAGGATAGTGGGGTTGAGCCCATTGATCTGTAGTACCGTGAGGGGCCCCTTTACGGAGTACACCGCGAGAAGTCCAAGATTCACCCTAAATATAACCCTAACTAAATTGAAGGCAAGAGTAGCCTAAGTAGGTCTGCAAACTAGTATGAGTCTCCTCCGGGAAGGAGATGGGTTGGATCATCTTGTGTGTTAGTCCCTGAGCTGGAAGCTCGGGTGGACTTGTTAACACCTGTTTCTTATGCAAATAGTGGCGAGCCTTCGGTACTAGGCCAGTCGTGTCACCCACGGTAGTACGTTGACTCAGGTGAGGGTGAGGTTTAGAGGGCTGGTAAGTTTGAGTACCGCGGTCTGGAGGACAATCCCTAATAACCCACCCCGACCTTAAAGTCTGGTGGATTCCAGCAAGGGTACGCAGGAGCTCCGTTGTTGTGTTCTTAGCGTTGAGGCGTACATGAGGTCTAGGCTTGGTAGTGACCATACCCGCCTAGGATGTGGAGTGCCCGATCCACTGCCACCGTGAGCCACGACGGTCGGTACCCAAAAGGTTGGCTTCCTTTCAAACAAATTGGGAACTATAAAGGTCTGTGCGCATGGAGTCGTGTGGGTGAGTTGCATTGCATGGCTGCATAATACACATCATAAACATAGCATAACATCACGCACATCTACATACCCCATCATATAAATTAGTATGGGCTCTTTTATATGATGGGTTACCTGGACATCTTAACTTATATGTAGTATGTGCGTTCATATAAGTTAAGGTACGAAACTGTGATTGGTAGATTAGATAATGTTACTGCACTGCCTTTACTTACTTATTGTTCACTATATATTGCCTCTACTTGTTTACTACTTACCGCACTTACTTACACGCTCTTTACTTATACCATGTTACTGTTAGCCCTACTGTTTATATTTATGTACTGCTAGTTAGTGCCACGTCACTCTTCTTGTTTACCCCTTGTTTGTCCTCCGCTTCTTCCTCTCACTCGGTGCCTAGGAGTTGTGGAGGGAGGCGAGGATAAAACGACTTAGTATTTATGACTAACGGTCGGTGTGATCGCAGGAGTCCGAGGAGATGGAGTTGTCCCGCGCGCAGCAGGACGAGATGGCAGGACCTGAGCAGCAGATGCAGCGCACTACCACGACGCCACAGGTTGATGATTAGATAGTTAGACTTCCGCATTTTGAGAGCTTTTGTTGTAGACTTCCGCATGTTGTAGAGAGAGAGAGATAGTACATTATTTTGGATATGTATCGGGCTTAAGCCCCTTTTTGCTTGTACTTCTCTTTTGGACTTTCTGTTTTCATTATATATATATGATGCTGTGATTGTGGACATGCCTTCCTTTATTTACTTTCCTTTCTGGCATATTTTACTTATGATCGTATAGCCGGCAGGGTTGGTGCTGAGCGGTGTTAGCCAACCCGAGTGTTGGTGACACCGCGAGGCAGCGATTCTGGGCGAAGATCCACCTCAACCGTGTGATACGGGAGAGGTTCGAGTTTTCAAGTACCCAATCGGGTTTTGGAAAAAGAGATCTTACAAATGGTATCACTGAACGAACGAACATAAGAGAACAGTCCACAACATACTGGGTCACCCCGCTCGAGTGTAGTTTGCGGACAAACTATGCAGCGGAAGCTGTGGTGTGCCCATGTATGAAATCACATAAAACAGTCCACTAAGCAGCAAGTTAGGTCAAATTCTGACTTACTTAGACAATTTAGTGACGCATCCTAGTCTAAAGAGCGACCTCAGATCTAGATTTGGTTGAAGGTTAAGGATACCAAACGTAGCTAAGGGAAGAAGTTAGTTTAAGTCTTGACGTTGAGACTTTCACGCTGAGGGTTACGCTTTACTATCAAATGGTAGGACCATCTCGAGGAGATCGGGTGTCTGTAGTCTTCTTTAGAGAATAGAAGACCCATAAGCATAACCCCCTTACCATAACTTGATACTTCCCATTACAGTACGTTGAGACAACCACCATAAAATACCAGAGGTCGAATTGGAATTTGAATATTTTTTTTGTTTTAAAAAGGCCCCTTTCCTAGTTAATCATATAGGGAACTCAGAAAAGTTAGCATAATTTATAACATTGGGAGCCTAAGTCTTATCATACCAATATGTCTCAGGGTGGAACACCAAGTCAAGGATTATATGCCCTAAAGTTTATGTACGTATGTAAGATGAACAAACCGTAAAAGTATTGAAGAGACTTAGCCCAAATCGGTAGGAGCTTATCCTTTTGTTTATTGGACCAATAAAATACCGACTTGGTTTGCCCCCTAGACTTTATTTAAAAAATGTTGTGACATTTACATAGTAAGCTCGAGGTTTGGAGTATTCAATGATACTCAGGTGATGACGAGATCTTATTCATACACTTTTGATTTGTGGACCAACCCTCCTTAGAAGTTTGAGACCCTTGGAGAATTACTTCACCTTAAATAGTAGGGATTGTTTATACCAAGTGGTGACCGCTATAGTTACACTGGCAAGTTAAGTGAATGGTACACTTCAAGAGTGAGCATGTACTCATCTTATTGCTCCAAGGCTGAATCTAAGTCGACAAAAGTGATCAACTTGTTAATCACTTGGTTATACGTAAAGGGTTGTCCAGTGTATGGACATAAGACTCTTGAAGTCAAGAAAATCAGGTTAAGAACTTAGGGAATTCCTCTAACTTCCTGATCCAAGCAATGTTGTCTTGTCTTTTATAAGGACGTTTGGTCATCAAGCTCATACCGGTCACAAGGAAAAACGTCATAAACGACAATTTCAGTGCAAGACCAAGTAAGATTTAGAATGGATGGAAGTAAGACTGGGCTATAAGTTCTCATGACCTTAAGAAATAATCAGTTTATCGTAACAAACTTGCTAGTGTATTGTTGTAAATACACCTTCTTAACCTCGAGACTTCGATTTGTAGAGTTACCAGAACAATTAGTAAACATTGACGTCAGAACAATGTCTCGATTAAGTCAAGTACTGAAAAACAAGAAGAATGCCAGGTTTAGTAACTTGAGATAGAGGTGTCACATCGTGAAATTTTGAGGATTGGAATCAAGTTTTCGCAAGTTAAAAATCACAACTAGAGTTTCTTACACTTCAGGGCTTTCAAAGGTAATTTTCAGATTGTATTTTTAATTAAAATTCATGCCCTCTCCTTGATGTAAATTTCGTTAAGATCATTTTATGCTTAGAGTTGGTTTATGCGTAACCAGAGAGCTTAGGAAGGTGACTCTTTGGATATTATAATATGATGATAAAACTGTTTAGGGCTAAGGTGGAGGATCTTACTATGTTCGGACCTCGGGAAAAATGACAACGACCATCATGTACTAAAATGTTGAAGATTTGAGAGTTAAAACAAATGGATAGTTGTTGTTACTATCAAATCCCGCTTGAAATTATTAATATTACTTGATGATATTTATCAAACGTAATTTTGGACGACACAGCTAAGAGGAGGGTCGTTATGATGAATCCTGTAATTCATAATTTATAGCTTAAGTGAGATGAGACTACTTGGCTTTGAAAGTTTAGCCCACTCGATATTGGAAATCTAAAGTGAAATTTGACGAATGGTATATTGAAGATATATAATTTGCTTACAATCCTCCGAATTAAGAACCAGAACTTGCAATTCCTCCAAAAATTATAATCACACTTATGAAGATTTAAGAATAAGGGAGACAGGTTTGATCTCCAGATATAAATGGTGAAACTTCTCAAAGATTAATGGGTTTTAATGAGACACCCTTCATGTTGAAATCAAATTGTGTCAAAGCATGTCATGATAAAAAGGGTTTTACCCTCGTGAGTTATGAACCAAATGGATATGGAAAGTAGATGGGAGTCGCTTCACGAACATCAGTTTTGAACTACAGACGTCATGTTCCTCAAAGAAAAGCATGGAGGATTTTTACTTTTATTTAACGTAAGGAAGCGTTATCCTCATGTAACATTCGTAGGTCATAAGAGACTCTGGTCCAAGTGTAATCAAGGTTTATGGTATTGTTTCGTAGCTGATAAACCTGACCTTGTATCCGCGGAGTCGGAAACGGTTTAGCAGCAGAGACCTCATATGTTAAGGGATATGGTCTCTTGGTGTAGATGGTGTTGAACACCTACGTGTAAGGGAATCATATAGTGAAGAATCAACAAAGACATTGACGGTTGGTTAAATGGTCACGTCCTGGCTAATCGGTTTTTGAGCAGAATATTATGTAATCATGGTTCGTGAATATAACCATATGAAGTTAAGTTGAACTAGAAGAACTTCGGTGCCATCTAGCGCGGCATGATAGTATAAATTAACTATGTAGGGCCTTATGTATTACAGATAGATCCTCCTCCAGGGGGTGTAGTAATTTTGTTAACACCCACACCTGGTTAGCTTGTATTGATTTTGTAGTGTATATTTCCTATTTATTACCGGGTTGGAGCAAGTAGAACCCGCGTTGTGATTAATGGCACGATGGTCTGAGCGGCGGGTTAAACCTTCAATTAACCCCTAGTGGGAATATTGCCGACAATCTTAGCGAGGAATGGTAGAAGTGCCATGATAAGTCTTGGTAAAGAATGTTGCTTCAGTTTAAGTTCTCTTATAGTAGAGGTCCGAGTTCTTCCGTGGAAGGAGGTTCTGTTGTCCGATTATTATAGTTCAATCATGGGCAAGAGGAGCACAGCTGGGTGCCCTTGGACTTCATGCAACAACATTTCCCGGAACTCATCACCTCAATTTAAACGTCTTTGAAATCCTTTACTCTTATAAGTACTTGCAACCCGTGGACCCGAACCTAAATTTCGAGGACGAAATATTTCTTTTGTTTATTGGGATTTGTAATATCCCCAATCCTTCTAGACCCATTGGAAATGTTAGGGCATAGGGGTGAGGTGAGTGGCCACAAGGACCTTAGGCTAGGGTAGAAATTGCTAAATGCACACCAAAGCTCAAAAAACTAACCTAACCCTAAGCCCCTCAACTAGGTCAATTGACCCTCAATTGTCCAAGTTGACCTCACTTATAATTCCCTAACCACCAAGGGAGACCTATAGGATGAGAAGTGCACTTGGGTGGGACCCAATTGCATGAAATTGACCAAAGTCAATAGTAGGTCAACATTAACCAAACTAAGTCAATTAGGGTTCAATTGACCCAACATGTTCAAATTGACCTTACCACCACACTCTAAACACTTCAAGGAACTCATTGGACCCAAAAGCCCCATCACTTGGTCAACCAATTGACCAATTTGATCAAAGTCAACTTTAGCTTAATTTAGGTCAAAATCACACCTTAAGGCTAAAATAGCCCAATTGGGACCCCACCATGGACCAACCAGTGTTGGGTGAGGTTAAGGGACCCATGATCTCCAAGTGGGGTCAACCTCCTCACCTTGGTTGACCCAAAGTCAACCATGGTCAACATAGCCCATTAAAGGGAATATTGGGCCCAAATTGAATGGTACCCAACCCCCATCCTTTAGCCAATCATTCATGGACCTAAGGCATGCCCACCAGCCCTAAACTGAACCTAACACTAAGCTTGATTAATCAAATGAAGGGGGGGGGGACCAAAAGTTGATCAAAAAGCTTAAAGCATAAAGCAAAAGCTAAAAGCAATCACCCCCTCCTCCACACTCCATCTCCAATCAGTCTAGGGGCCTCCCCTGATTGCTGTGGGTCTGAGTTTGACCCAGGTGGAAGCAATGGACCAGCTGGTGCAGGAGGGTGGCAGCCATGAGAGAACCGAGGAGGTCCAAGTTCAAAACCAACCAAAGAGACCTCCTCACTTCATTCCAGCCATGCCACTAGCTTCAGGAGGTCGAGAGCAAACGGGAACAACCCTTGGAGTGGAGCTTTAGCTGAGGAAACGAGATCGGGAGCGGGATCGAAGGAGCTAAGCTTTTCCATGGCAAACCGCCGCCGGAGCCGCCGCCACGCGCCAGTAGTGGTTCGTTTCTCCTCCCCTCCCCCCATGCTAGCTTCTCATCACAAAACATTGAAGGATCGGGCTCAATTGAGCCTGAATCCACTCGTCGGTTTCATGAAAATCAGCTCAAATCATGCCACCCAGGCTCGCCGGAAAACGCATCCTCCGGCCGCCATGTCGCCGAGAGTTGTAGCCCCGACCACCACGAAGGTGGTGGCGGTGGTGGCCTGCCGTGGTGGCCACCAGGTGGCCGGGAAACGAAGGTGAAAGTTGTCCCAGCGCGGTTGAATCCCAGCCGTTGGCTGGGGAAGAAGACGAAGGCGCTGCCGTCTGATGTGCGCCAAGATTCGTGCAGAATCATTTCTTATGTATTTAATTAATTCATTGTATATGAATTTCTGGCTATATTATTCAGTCAACTTCGACATTTAATTAAGGCCTCTTAATGGCCGATTTAGAAAATTGTGCTCAACATGAAAGTTGTAGGCCTTGGTCTTAACTTTCATTTGGCCTTGGGTTTAGGTCATTTGGTGACCTACAGCTCTCTAGGGAGCTGTTTTACTAGGACTAGTCCTACACTAGGTCAGTCCATTTGAAAAATTACCTAGGTCAAACCCTTCAAGATTTGGAGCTGTGCTTTTAATCATGGTTTGGTATACCCTAGGGGCACCCCATGCCAAAGGGACAGCCCTTGGTGGACAATTTTACCTAGGGTTTTTGTGGAAATTAGATTATTTGAATTATGTTGATTTTTGGAGCATATGATGTCCAAATGACTCCAAACTTTGGTGGCATGCTCTTTGGTACATGAGTAGTACCTACCTAAAATTTCACTCCATTTGGAGTTGATTTGATATGGAAAATGGGAAACCCTAATGAGGGCCTTTAAGGGTCATATTAGGGTTTAAGTCATTTTGAGGAGTTGAGTGTGTTAGCCTCCTCCTAGCATGATGGCTATGTAGGTATTGATATTCAAAGGCATGTGACACACCCTAGTGGTCCATTTGGAGCCATGAGGGTGCTGTGACCTAAGACCCTAAGGGTAAACCCTTAAGGGTGCAAAGTGAGATTTGTGAAGGACATAGGACCAAATGTTCTTGCCTTGGCTCAGAACTTTGTAGATATGTTTGTAGGAGCATAAAATGACTTAGTTAATTTAATGAGAATTTTTAGAGGTATTTGAGTATTTTTCTTCCTAATAAATTAAATTGCCGCCCTTTCCTTAATAAAATGAAATACATGGTCATATGACCTTGTATGGTGTGGAAACTCTATCAGTGGCTGGATAGGGATGAAAATGGACTATATTAATTTTGTTATGATTTATTGAAATATTATTCCTTGTGTAGGAAATTTTAAGTACTTGCTAGCTTAAATGAATTTAATTTTGAAAAATGTCAATTCATGGGGAACAAATGTGAAACTTAGTTATCTGTCATTCAATGTTAATATATGCCCATGACAATTATTTGGAAGCTTATAGATTTATATTTCATGTACCTCATGTAGAAATTGGAGTTTACAACCTTTGGGTATTAAATCATTTTAAAATAAAAAATCATGGGGCAATGTTATGATACTTGGAAATTTGTTATTTTATGTTGGTATATGCCCATGATAATTGTTTGGAAGCTTGTAGATTTATACTTCATGTACTTCATGTAGAAATTGGAGTTTACAACCTTTGGGTATTAAATCATTTTAAAATATCAAATCATGGGGCAATGTTGTGAAACTTGGTTATCTGTAATTTTGTGTTAATATATGCCCATGACAATTGTTTGGAAGCTTGTAGATTTGTAATTCATGTACTTCATGTAGAAAATGGAATTTATAACACTTAGGTATTAAATCATTTTAAAATGTCAAATCATATGTTAATGACACAACCCTTTGGCAGAGGACTTTAGATCTCCATCTGGACACTTGGTAATTTTTGTAGAATTTTCAGATGTGAACTACTATTTTTCCTAATTATAGTGGCAATTTGGTAATTATAAATTAATGATGATTCAGTAGGCCAAATCACACCCTAGGGTTATGGGACTCAGTGAACTACCTTGATATGGGATATTACCTTACTGATAATTTTCATGTAGCATGAGGAATCATTTTGAGGGTAGTTCATGTGTAATTTGACTTAAGGCCTTAACTACTTTAAATTATATTAAATACCAATTTAATATGGAAAATTATGAAAATTGGAACATACCTTATTAAGGTCAGTGGTAGCCTAGGATAATTATATCAGACCTTGGCGATGAGTTTTTAGAAGGATTCCCTTATGAGGTTTAAGGTTAGTTCAACTTAGTGGTCTGCGTTTAGTAAAAATAGAATTTTGAGTTTTAGGCAATTCAGACCCCTAGGTAGTGATTAGTACTTATATCCATTCAGTATTTGAGTGATAGCACTCAATGATTCATGAAAGGTCAATCCTAGGGTTAGTTGTGAGGTTGTGTTAGGGTTAGTAAATGAGGTGTGAAGGCACGTCCAACCCGATTGGGTGGGACGGGAGATGAGCTAAGTTACATTAACTATATGAAATGATGAGGGGTGAATCATACGTTAATCACCAACTAAAGTAATTATCTTGAGGAGGATAGTGGGGTTGAGCCCATTGATCTGTAGTACCGTTAGGGGCCCTTTACGGAGTACACTGCGGGAAGTCCAAGATTCACCCTAAATATAACCCTAACTAAATTGTAGGCAAGAGTAGCCTAAGTAGGTCTGCAAACTAGTATGAGTCTCCGCCGAGAAGGAGATGGGTTGGATCAGCTTGTGTGTTAGTCCCTGAGCCGGAAGCTCGGGTGGACTTGTTAACACCTGTTTCTTATGCAAATAGTGGCGAGCCTTCGGTACTAGGCCAGTCGTGTCATCGACGGTAGTACGTTGACTCAGGTGAGGGTGAAGTTTAGATGGCCGGTAAGTTTGAGTATCGCGGTCTGGAGGACAATCCCTAATAACCCACCCCGACCTTAAAGTCTGGTGGATTCCAGCAAGGGTACGCAGGAGCTCCGCTATTGTGTTCTTAGTGTTGAGGCGTACATGAGGTCTAGGCTTGGTAGTGACCATACCCGCCTAGGATGTGGAGTGCCCGATCCACTGCCACCGTGAGCCACGACGGTCGGTACCCAAAAGGTTGGCTTCCTTTCAAACAAATTGGGAACTATAAAGGTCTGTGCGCATGGAGTCGTGTGGGTGAGTTGCATTGCATGGCTGCATAATACACATCATAAACATAGCATAACATAATGCACATCTGGAAACCCCATCATATAAATTAGTATGGGCTCTTTTATATTAGGGTTACCTGGACATCTTAACTTATATGTCGTATGGGCGTTCATATAAGTTAAGGTACGAAACTGTGATTGGTAGATTAGTTTATGTTACTGCACTGCCTTTACTTACTTATTGTTCACTATATATTGCCTCTACTTGTTTACTACTTACCGCACTTACTTACACGCTCTTTACTTATACCATGTTACTGTTAGCCCTACTGTTTATATTTATGTACTGCTAGTTAGTGTCACGTCACTCTTCTTGTTTACCCCTTGTTTGTCCTCCGCTTCTTCCTCTCACTCGGTGCCTAGGATTCGTGGAGGGAGGCGAGGACAAAACGACTTAGTCTTTATGACTAACAGTCGGTGTGACCGCAGGAGTCCGAGGAGATGGAGTTGTCCCGCGCGCAGCAGGATGAGATGGCAGGACCTGAGCAGCAGATGCAGCGCACTACCACGACGCCACAGGTTGATGATTAGATAGTTAGACTTCCGCATTTTGAGAGCTTTTGTTGTAGACTTCCGCATGTTGTAGAGAGAGAGAGATAGTACATTATTTTGGATATGTATCGGGCTTAAGCCCCTTTTTGCTTGTACTTCTCTTTTGGACTTTCTGTTTTCATTATATATATATGATGCTGTGATTGTGGACATGCCTTCCTTTATGTACTTTCCTTTCTGGCATATTTTACTTATGATCGTATAGCCGGCAGGGTTGGTGCTGAGCGGTGTTAGCCAACCCTAGTGTTGGTGACACCGCGAGGCAGCGATTCTGGGCGAAGATCCACCTCAACCGTGCGATACGGGAGAGGTTCGAGTTTTCAAGTACCCGATCGGGTTTTGGAAAAAGAGATCTTACATACAGTCTGTAACAGGTAATCTTTTCAGCAGTCTCTCTGAACCTTCTTTCATGGCCCACATCCTTCAAGACCGTTCCCCAACAGCTCAATAATTGTCTGAAATAGAAAGGAGCACTAAAGAAGGACACAAAAGGTTTCTTGGAACCACATTCCTTATAGTTGGTCAGGATTTGAATTAAAGAGGAAAGAAAGAGAAAGTGATAAGTAGATTAACTTATCAAGGCATATCGAAAAGTGAAACAGATTCGAATTTGAAAAAGGGAGAATAAAAAGACAAGAGAAGAAAGAGGCAGGCGAGGGCATTAATCACAATCAGCCGTCTCCTTCATTTTTCTAGGGCTTTCTCTTCTTCTCCATCTCTTTCAGGAACCACAATCAAGAACAGGAAAGAAAAGAGAAATACAATTGTTCCTCATCTAAGAGAATAGTAGATCTGATAGCTGCTTCTCATCACCATCATATAATAACAGGATCTAAATCAGTAGAAGTCAAGAAGAATCTGACAATCAAAGTCTCTGTAGTTCATCTACATCAAAAGCAGAGACTAATCAAGAGCAGATCCTGTGGGACTTCACATTGGCTGTTCTTCAATCAGCCATCACAAGAATTCTCAGAACATAATTCATACCACATTCTTTCTTCTCCTTCTCTTTCTATTTCCTGTAAAAGAGTTTTATTAATCCCTCTTCAAAGGATTCAGTGGTTCAAGATGTCCTTTACTAAAAGATCTGGTGGCTCATGATCTCCTTATCAAAAGATCAGTGGTTCTAAGAGTCTCCTGATCAAAAGACTCAGGCACATGTGGTGCATTCCTACTAGGTGGTAGAAGAGGGGAGTACCCAGGGTTTGGGGAACCTCTATAAAAATTCATTGTGTCTGTGCTGTGATTTTCTGTGCTGTCCCAGTCTTTTATTCTGCACTTTATTTCCTGCATTCTTTTTTCTGCCTGGATTGTTAAGCATAACTCTTTAGAGTAATTTATTGTTAAACATAGTTAGGATAGAAATATTTTAAAACTCTATTCACCCCCCCCTAGAGGAATCTTAGAGGCACACTGTGCACTTTCAATTGGTATCAGAGGGAGGTTAATCAATAAAAGACTAACACCTTGAGCAAAAAGACCTCCTACTTTTATTTCTTTTTCTATTAATAAATTTTATAAATAAAAATGAGTACTAAGGATTATGCTTCAACAAGACCTCCAGTGTGTAACTTAAATAAGATCACACTTTGGAAGGGTAGGATAAGACTTTATATGAATTCAATTGATGAAGATATATATAATGTTATTCTCACAGGTCCTCTTGCTCCAGTCAGACATAAGGAAGGAGAAACCTCAACAACTGAGGTTGTCCCAAGAAAGGAGTGGACAGAGGCTGAGAAGAAGATTAATGCATGTGATGCTAAGGCCATGAACATTCTGGTTTCAACAATGTCAGATGACATTTTCCAGAAGGTTGCTGAATGCCAATCAGCAAAAGAGATCTTGGATTCCCTCACCACAATGGTTGAGGGAAGTGCTGATGAAAGGAAGGACAAAAAGTCCCTTCTCATATCCCAGTATGAGAACTTTCAAAAGAAAGCTGAAGAATCTGTTGCCAATATGTATGACAGATTCAGTCTGATCATTAATGAGCTCAGAGGCTTAGACAAGGAAATATACTTGACTGAAATTAATGATAAGATCCTCATGTGCTTCACTAGCTCATGGGATTCAAGAATCTCGACAATTAGAGAATCCATATGCCACAGAGAGATATCCACTGAAGCTTTGCTGGGAAAGCTTAAGTCTTATGAGATGCTTCTGAAAAATAGGGCTGAGGATGAAGAAAGGGAGACCTCTCCAGCTCCTGCTCAAAGGTCCCTTGCTCTAAAAGCTGCTGAAAGAGAGTCCTCCACTCCTGAGGATGAAATTTTAAGTTTGCTGGCAAAGAGATTCGAGAAGTGGGTGAAGACTGAGGTCTCAAGGAGAAGAGAAAGGGACTCAAGGCCTAGGTATGATAAGACTCCAAAGAAGGAGGTTATATGCTATACCTGTAACAAACCAGGGCACATTGCTCCTGACTGCCCACAATAGAAAAGGGAGAAAAGCAACAGTAAGGATGAGAAGAACAAGAAGAAGTCCTTCAGAGGAAAGGACAAGAAGAAAGCCAAAGGCTTTATTGCTGAGACTTGGAGTGATTCTGAAGCAGAAGTAGACACCTCATCATCGGGAAGTGAGGATGAAGAAGAAGCAGTAGTAGCCTGCATGATGGCTCTTGGGATGGTATCAGATGAAGAAGATGACCAGGTATCTGTTTTTGATGAATTTGACTTTACTTCTGATGATTTTAAAACTTGTTTTAAAGATTTCTGCATTGATCATCTTAGGGTCAAAAAAGAACTAGACACTGCTAGGACTGAATTAGAAAACCTCAAGAATGATGAAATCTACTTAAGGAATCAGAATCTAACAAATGAAATAAAGAATAAAGAGTTAGAACTAATTGAACTCAGGAAAGAGAACATACAATTAAAAGAAGAGCTAGCAAAGGCAAAGGCCTTTGAGGACTCACTCAATGGGAGGAGTCAGAAGCTCAAGGTTATCACAGAAAATCTCTCTATGAGATTTAATCACCTAGGATTAGGAGCAGAGCCCTCCACCAGCACTGAAGCACCTAGGAAACCTGCCTGGAAAAATCCAGTCTCATTTGTTAGATCTAGTGAATATCAACCAAGTGAGGTGAGTGTATCATTCAAGGGTAAGGATAACAATGATACAGATAGGTTAGTTAAACCTAAAAAGATAAATCTGAATAAGAAAGACAAATCCCTAGGCAAGAATTATGTAGAAAAAGTCAAATAATCTCAACCAAAAGGGTAGAGCAAAACCTAGAATGATAAAACATTCTGCTGATTTGTTATAATTTGATACATTCTATACTCATTTCAAGTATCAGGATAAGAGGTTTGGGAAATCCATTCCCTATCATCCCAAAAGGTATCATGAAAGACCTTTCTATTCTTTCTTAGAATCCTATAATGATAAAAGCAAAGGACCCAAGGTAACCTGGGTTCCCTCTAATGTTTGAATTACATGTGCAGGGTTAAGTAGGATCCCACTCAGGAGAAAATAGAGTGGGAAGGAAGATGTAGGACAAAGATAAGGAACACACTTCACCCAAGGGAGTGAACTCTACCTTGATTTGTATCTATAGCTTATGAAACTAATATAATCTATTTTCAATAAATATGATTGCTGGGAAATACAACAAGGATTTTCTAAGGGAATGGCTATGTTCATTCAGAGGTGCGTCAAATAGAAATTGATGTTGCGTCGAATTCTACTCGACGCCAGCGTTGAGAAGCACTCAGAGTGAATAATTCGAATAGATCTCGATGTAACGTCGATTTTGTTTCGATGCATGCGTCGTAATGATTGGACGCTCTTTAAAGTCGAAGTTGCATCGATAGCAAATCGACGCAACGTCGACTAGACTATGTTAAATTAAAGATTGCTGAGTAATCAGACTACGTTAAATTAAAGATTGCTGAGTAATCTTCAGCAAGTGATTACGTCGACTGGATTACGTCGAAAATGTTTCAACGCAACGTCGAATTGTATGCGCGGTAAGAATGTCTTCTATAAGCATTCTCTACTTATTTTTGCGCGCCAAACATTGATACACATCAACGGTGCATCGACGTAAACCCTAAGTAGCGATGAATCGTCTTCTTTTAAGAAACACCAGCGTCGAAATCATTACGCTTTCAAATTTTTTTGCTCTCTTGCCCTCCTACTCTCTTGTTCTCCACCTTTCTCGTGCATCTCTCTCTCTCTTCCCCTTCGACTTTGCAGGGATATTCAACGAGATGGTTCCTCCCAAGATTAATTCAGGATTTGATGTAGATGTGGACTCTTTCAGTGCAGCGGCAGAAAATTTCAAAGCAATTCTTAGCCTGTTTCAGGAGGCTGGTCTGACCAAATTTATCTCAACACGATGCAAGATTCTGGAGGTCGAATTGACTGAACTTAAAGAGAACATTCAGATAGGAGAGGATGGATCCCTCAAAGGGAAGATATATGACACAGATGTGTTTATCACAGAGGAATTGCTGAACCAAACATATGATCTTCAGACAGGGGATGAGTTATATGAACTCACAGGGGATGAGCTTAAGAGGTCCTTGGAACTGATGAAATTTAAAAAGGACAAACCTATCAATCTGAAGAAGATGGACCTTGGTGAAGAGCACAAATTTTTGATTGATATAGTAGGAAAAGTAATGTTGTGTAAGATCTCTGCACATGATGTTATTCTCAGACAACAACTTCAAATAATGGGAGCACTTGTTCTTAAGAAGAAAATAAACTGGGGAAGAATGCTTCTGAAGATGATTGGGCACAAGTATGCTCATAAAGAGAATGCTTACATGAGTATAATGAGTCAGGTGCTCTTCCAACATTTCCCAAGTGTCTGCAAGTTAAAAGGAGTGCCTATTCCTCCTGGAAAAAGAATCAACATAGGGATATTCTCTAAGTCGACCAGGCAAATTGTAAAGCCTGGTCAAGCTCCAGTTTCCCCTCCTCCATATCCTCCTCATCAAGAGCCAGAAAGGATCACACCAGACCCTCCAAGGGATTTTATCCCTCCTGCTCACTCTCCACCTCCACTGGACAATGTTCCAGATACTCATCAAGATGATACTACAACCCAACATTCACCTCAACAGCAACAACAGATGCAACTGCAGTTCCAATCCACCTCAGCACCTAAGCCATCTCCTCAGCCAACCTATCAACCACCATCCAATCTCATTCCAGATTATCACACTGCTCCACCTCCACCACCATCAATTCACTTCTCCCCTGAAGTTTACCATCCTCTCACTCCTATTCAAGAAGAGCTCCCTCCATCACCTACAATCGATCTTGAGCAGATCATCTCCAAAGCAGTGGTCATTGCATCCTCAACTTTTGTAGATCAATTGGCCTCTCAGGCTAGGAAATTTGACAAGAAATACTCACAGATAGAAGGTGAGTTATTAAGTTTTCAAAAATTATTTCAGAGTCTCAGAGAGTTTATATCTTCCTCCATGGTCTCAAGAGAATTCTTAACCTCACTGGCCAGCAAGGTCAAGAAGGGGGAGAACATCCTAGAGGAAGAAATACCCCTACTATTATGAGTGGACATGATCAAGGGAATGCTGATAATGAGCCTTCTCCTGACAAGGTAACTAACTTTCAGGATGCACAGTCTCAGGGGGAGCATCCAGAAAGGTTGGATGATGATATCCAGGAAAGGCCTGCAGATCAAAATGACAAAGGTATAAATGCAACTGTTTAGGGGGAGATAGTTGACAAAGATTTGGCAGATGTCATGCAGTTTCTGACAGCTGAAGGGGATCCCCAAGAAGAAAGGGAAAATGATTAGCTAACTGATACTGCAAAATAGGGGGAGCCTACTCTAGATGTCCAAAGGGACCTAAATACAGAAATGATAGCTGTAAGCACAGTAGGGAATCTGGGGGAGCAGCCTCAATATAAGAATTCACTTGATGAAGATGAGCCTCTGCAGATAGCTCCAAGGAGAGTCACCTCAGTAGTATTCTCAAGAAAAAGGAAGACTTCTGAGAAGGGTTCCTGAATTAAGGCATTCTATGATTATTCATCTTGAACTCAAATATATTCTGGGAAGAACAAATGTTATACAACTTTACTGCCTGTCATGTGAATGGAGCTCAAAATGATTTCAGTCTGTCCGATGTTATGTCTATGTTGTTATGAATGTACTGTTGTTTATACAAAAGAATGTGTAAAATCACTTTGAACAAATTGTAAAATTTGTTAAGATAAATAGGGGAGATTGTTGGGAAAAACCCCTTTTGATTTAACTTAACAAATTGCTTAAAAGTGATTTTATTTCTAGGAGTGAGTTACCCATAGTATAGTAAGGGTAACATGGTCATTAGATATCTTTAGATATCACACTCAACATAGGGTGTCAGGACCAGATCAAGGGAAGCAAAATTGGTCTAAGTTAACATTTGCATCGAATAGAATTCGACGCAACATCGAGTCCATATTGACGCTGCTCTGACTAGAAGTCCAAGTGGTTCAAACCCTCTGTCGAAGTAACTCAAGTCGACGTAACGTCGAATAGATGTCGAAATAGAGGTCAGGGACTTGTCGGACTAACTGGAGAAGTCAACGCAGCTTCTACTTCATCTTGATGCAGAAGATGATGCTCAGAGCTAGGCAGATCAACACAACGTACACATCGATAAGATATCGACGCAGCGTCGACTAGCAGAGTTCAGTCGGAGCACAGATGAAATCGAAGCATCTCCTAGAAGAACTCAAAGCTACGTCGATAAGAGAAGAAATGAATTCAACGTTACGTCGAATATAGTCTGTAAAAGGTAATCTTTCCAGCTATCTCTCTGATCCTTCTTTAATGGCCCACATCCTTCAAGACCGTTCCCCAATGGCTCAATAATTGCCTGAAATAGAAAGGAGCATTAAAGAAGGACACAAAAGGTTTCTTGGAACCATATTCCATGTAGGTGGTCGGGACGAGAATTAAAGAGGAAAGAAAGAGAAAGTGATAAGTAGATTACATTATCAAGGCATATCGAAAAGTGAAACAGATTTGAATTTGAAAAAGGGAGAATAAAAAGACAAGAGAAGATAGAGGCAGACAAGGACATTAATCACAATCAGTCATCTCCTTCATTTTTCTAGGGCTTCCTCTTCTTCTCCATCTCTCTCAGGAACCCTATTCAAGATCAGAAAAGAAAAGAGAAATACAATTGTTCTTCATCTAAGAGAATAGTAGATCTGATAGCTGCTTCTCATCACCATCATATAGCAGCAGGATCTGAATCAGCAGAAGCCAAGAAGAATCTGATAATCAAAGTCTCTGCAGTTCATCTACATCAAAAGCAGAGACTAATCAAGAGCAGATTCTGTGGGACTTCACATTGCCTGTTTTTCAATCAGCAATCACAAGAATTCTGAGAACATAATTCATACAACATTCTTTCTTCTCCTTCTATTTCTATTTCCTGTAAAAGTGTTTTATTAATCCCTCTTCAAAGGATTCAGTGGTTCAAGATCTCCTTACCAAAAGATCTGGTGGTTCATGATCTTCTCATCAAAATATCAGTGGTTCTGAGAGTCTCCTGATCAAAAGACTCAGGCAAAGGTGGTGTAAGATCCCCCTCCCGGAACACAAAACACGACCGAGGGGAACCTTATGCCCAGGACAGCCGCCTTGCGGAAGCGCCAGCACACGAGCTAGCCTCCCCCACAAGATGCCTATCCTGCCGGCCAAACCAACTACACAGCGCCAACCCATCAATAATAGAAAGCATTAAAAGCCAAAGATTCACAATAAGTAATAATGTCCAAAACAGTACTAAGAAAAGCAGAAAGCTACACAAGCTCCTGCAAATCATCAGAGTAACCAGCTAAATGCCCCAAGGGCTACATCTCAAAACACTCACCCGCCTCTGTCACTGACGGCAGCTAAGGTACCATAAACCCCAGACCTGCACACCTGACCTGGCTGGCCTCCGGTGTTGAACACTGCTACACCAATGAATGTGCTCCTAAAAAGAGGGACGTAGCAACCGTTAGTCATAAAGACTAAGTGGCTTCCTATCTGCTCCCCCGGCGACTCCAAGGCACCGGGCGGAAGGAAAGGAAGAAAAGCTGCAATATATCAGTAATATGCAAAGCAGGTGACGGGGAAAGTAAACTAGTATATACACAAATTCTAAGCTACACAAGTGTAAAAGGGGCTAATCTAATCATGTATAAGCAGGAGTATAAGCAGGAGTATAAGCGGGAGTATAATAAAGGTGTACAACAGTAATTAAACAGTAAGTAAAGCAGGTAAAGCAAGGCAGTAAGAATAGTAGCGACAAGTAATCAATCTCGGACCCTAACTTATATGAATGCCCATACAAACTTATAAGTTAGGATTTCCAGGAATTATAACTCATCATATAAAAGAGCCCATACTAATTTATATGATGAGGATCTGCAAGTGCGTATGCTATGCTTATGCTATGAATGATTTATGCAATGGACTCACACACACGACTCTATGCGCATAGACCTTTGTAGTTCCCTCTGTTTGAAAGGAAGCCAACCTCTCGGGTACCAACCGCTGTGACACACGGTGGTAGCGGACCGGGCTGTCCACTCCTAGGCGGGTATACACTTTACGAGGCCTAGACCGCACGTACGCCTCGATGCTAAACAACCGCGGAGCTCTGCGTACTCTTTGCTGGAGTCCACCAGACTGTGAGCCAAGTGAGAGGTGTCTTCGGGGAACTGTCGTCCCGACACGCAGCCAAGCTGGCCCCTTAGACCCCTACACACCCGCTAAGTCAACGTACCGCGGTCGGAGTGACGACCTGCCTAGTATCGAAGACCTGCCACATTTATCCAAGAACTAACGGGGCTATCCTCCCCTCGAGCCTCCAGCTCGTCCAACCCAGTATACCACACACCTGTCACTCCCACACTGGGAGGAGATATATAAATCCAATCTTACCCTACTATGGCTACTCTTGCCTACTTTAAATGTTATTGCAATTTAGGGTTAATCTTGCACTTCCCGAGGGTTACCCTGTAAGGGGCTCGCTACAGTACTAGGAACTACAATGGGATGACACCCCAAAGTTCTCTTTCTCAAGACACTTAGTATTATTGGTATCTACCCATAAGATTACCCTCTTATCATTTCGCTTGAATTAAACCTCAGTGCTTTATGACCCTCTAAGGGGAAAGACGATCTTTCGTCAATCCCGAGCACAGCCTTACCCATAGCTCACCAAGTACTCTCATCACCCAAACTCCTTTTTGGTGACCTCAACCTCTTCATCCAAATCAGGTACACCAACTACCTCTCATTCCCACCTAATGGTCTACAAGTTATCTCCATTCTACCGTTTTACAATTCGTAGACCAAATGAGTTATATCAACCACATAAGGGAAAGTACTACAAATATTCATCCAATTGACTCAAGATTATTACCAGAAGACTATCATGATGTTATAAGGCTAAGCTCGGCTTTTACTCAAGGGTTATTTCTCATCCAACCCTGTTAGATTCAACATATATATTTAAATGTTAATACATACTACGCTATCAATCGTTCATTACATAATTTTCCCCAATATATAGGTCAATCACTTCCAATGTTATATTAAAATCATACTAATAACCTTTACATATAATGTAATTAGGAGCACTATTCAAGAGACAACTTGCCTAAAGTTTCATGCACATATTTACTGTCCTAGAGCGTCATCAAACAAGTGATCAATCAAATGGCTATATTAACCCAAGACTTCTAAAATTTCCTCTACACGTCAGGGTTAGCGTCTTAAGTGTTTACACCATATCCCAGCTCATTCGGAATAATCTTGATTGCTATTTACGGCACAATAATTTTATAACCTAATATTGACAAATCACAATAAGTTTATATCCGAAAATTAAGAAATTTAAGAGGGATGTCCACATTGTCGTCAACATTTATCTACCAATTCCAAACATCCTCTGATAAACAAAAACAAGTTAAATCACCAAAATATATATATATACAAGGATCCATTTCAATTCCGATCTCGCTGAAGCCTCTAGCATTGACTCGCTGCTTTGTTACGATCACAATTTATTATTCACAAAATAACAATAAATATTCATCTAAAAATCATGAAACTCTACAGCGATGTGCACATCGTCATCAACATCATCTCTACAATTTTGTTTTGAACAACAACAAGTATCAATGAAGTTATTCCAAAATTCATCGAGGCTTAGGCTACCATGACACAGAATACTAAAACTAAAATTCTGAGAGTTTCACTACACTAAAATTTACGTGCCACCCCATTCTGGAAAGTTAACAACAAGGGCTACAATTTTTATGTATAACCGAAGGTCCAATTCCAAGTGTTTCATCCTCAAACAAGCTCAACAAGCTGGCTATGTAATATATGACAGCAAACTAACAAACCTTAATTACACAGTCTATTTTCAAGGATTATCTAGGGAGCTACAGGGCTCCCCAAAATATGTACAGCCACTCATCTCGAAGGATTTTACAGGATCTACAACTTTCGTGTTGAGCCCGAAACCTGAATCCCATTGTATCATGCCCAAAATTGGACTTGAACACAGCTGCGCGCAGAAAACAGATTTCTGCATCGGTCTACAGATATAATTTCCGCACGCATCTTAAAGTAAATCTAATGACGTGTGTTCATCTTCTTCCTCCAGCAAGGGGGTAAAATGAACATCGTTATTTCCTCAAGTACTCCCTCAAAAGACCACAAATCTTCACGAGATCAAGTCCTCTCTCTTCGTATTGAAGAGAGGGGTTGATTGAAGCAAATCTCACGGCGTCATCGCCCTAGAACGGAAGTTCTAGCGTGGTCTTCTCCTATGGAAACATCATAACTCACAAGGTTGGGTCCTCTTGGCCCAACATCTCTCCTATGTGATCAAAAGATCTAGCACCAAGGGAGAGGGGAGGAAGTCACCTGATTTCCGGACGACGCTCGCAGTGGTCTCTTCCGCGGCATGGCGGCAGTTGGCCAAGACTGATTAAAGGGGTCCTGATCCACAGAAATATCAAACATGTAATCAGTCAACAATAATACGCCATATAGCTTCTAAATGACATCAATCGCCCAACAATAACACACATTAGCTACTACCAAATAACTCAAAACTGGCCAATAAAGCGAAGTAAAATAATGGGAAAACTTAGCAAGGATCCAACCCAAAGCAGCATGGAGTAGGATCCCAGTAACACCACCAGTGTCCCCAATATTTACTTAGCCGGTCCAGCTTGGTTAACCAAATCAGCATACAGGAAAGAAGCCGACAGCATCTATGGAAAACCCCCATTTGAAAACCCGATTAGATGATACATATATATAAAGCAACCCCAACTAGAATATGCATAACATCAGCCCCTAATTAAACAATTAAAAAGCAGCCCGCAATCTAAAACCGCAATAGATTGAGAGGGTAAGGCATAACCCTCATTGATTCATAGAGAAGGTCTTTTTTTCATTTAATTCCTTTAAAGCCCAAAAGATTGATTCCATAAAATCTGTATCCATGGTTTTATAAGAATTAACAACATTTACCCACTTTGTCTGCCTAGTCACATATTCTTGCCATTGTTCAGCATATTTCATTACAGACGATTTGCAATGTTGATTAAATTTCTCAATACCAAAATCAATAATAGAAATTCTACCCGAACATTCCTAATTTCTTTTTTTTTCTGCTTGCATATATGCTGGTAAGCAATGACAATCCCATCCAAAATCCAACAGCAACACCTAAATCTCTAAGAGGAGAAAAGAAAACAAGAAGCTCACCGTGATTTAGAAGAGAAATTCAAGGCCCTGCTTCCAATATCCATAAGCCGACCACGCTTCAAAACCAACAAAACCGCAAATCATCGATCCCCGAACTAGCCACAAATTTCTACAGCTTTTATGAGAGATTTCGAGAGGAAGGGTAGACTGAAGAAGGAGATCGGCGCCAGCGATCGGAGAGGTTGACGGTCGGAGCAAGAGAAGAGAGGAGCTCAGAGTTCGCCGGAGTTGGAGATGGATTTCGGCCATGGAGTAGAAGGAGCAGCCCGGCTTCTTCTTGGATCTGAGGAATGGAGCAGCTAGTCGGAGCAAATCTCGCAGGAGATGGAGAAGAAGAGATCCCTTCAGATCTGGAGTTAGAAGGAAAAGGAGGTGGCGAGGTGTTGCTTCTAGAAAGGTCGACGGAGGAGGATGCGCCGGAGAAGAGAATGGTGGAGAAGATAGCTCGTGAGCCTCGCCGGAGTAAATGAGGAGGAGCTCGTCATGCCGGATCTGAAGGAAGAGTAGCCAGAATTGGAGTTTGGAGCTCACTAAAAATGAAGGAAGGGGCGGCGGCCATTGAGGAGACTCGTCGGAGCTTGGAGAGATGGCCGGAGAGGGAGGAGATTGATGGAAATAAAGCTCGTCGGAGGAGCTTCTGGCCGTCGTCGGAGCTTGGAGGAGGAAGGAGCTCGGGAGCTTGGAGGGGATCTGGATCGGCAAGGGGGATGCGTGCGGCGCAGCTGGGAGGAGAGGAGATCGGGTAATGTGTTCTTCTAACCTAATGTATATTTATATATATATAGATTTATAAATATATAATAATAATAATAATTAGTAGAAGTAGCATTCAAACTCCAGTATCTTGCTCTAGAGGGCTCGAAACTTGCCCCGGACGGACTTGTTACGACCGCCTCGACGATATGGACCCATCGAGACGAGTCACGATCAGTTTCGAGTTCGTTTGCTCATTTTATGCATGTCGGAGCATTTACAGCCTAATTTTACTTAAACGTCAAAACTCCTTCAAACAACGTCGGAATTGCAAACGGATAAATCCGTTGAACTCGTACTACTGTTACGAGTCTAACAAGACTGATTGTGGTCGATTGCGAGGTCGTTTGGTCAATTTCACCATTTTGGATAAATATGCTATTCGCAGATTCTCATCGGAATCGAGCGCGTACAGTTTCGTTGAACTCATATAGGCTTCACGAATCTAACAAACCTGACTGGGGTGAATTCCGAGACCGTCTGCTGCATATCGCCTTTTGGGATAAATACGTTATTCGCCGACCGTGTCATTTGAGCTAACATACGTACTATAATTCCTTCAAGGCGGTACGCCTCCTTCGAGTTTTATCGCTCAAGTTATGCCCTCCAGACGGCTCGGATCCCGATACAGCAAGCATCGGGACAAAGAATAGAAATGGTACTCACCGCATTCGTCGAGTGCACTTCACCGGCTCAGGTGCAAGCCTGGCCCTCAGTACACCCCGAGCCCGAGTCAACTCGCTTGAATCAAAAATGCGCACAAGGGGTCTAGCTCGAATCGGAATGTTACAGGTGGTGCATGTTGGATTGGTAGGTGCCCTTAGAGGGGGGGGGGGGGGGGGGGGGGGGGGTGAATAAGGGTTTTAAAAACTTATATTATATTTTGTAATACTTGAAATAATAAGAGATCAAAATAGTGATTTTGAATAAAGATCTAAATTATTTTATAATAAAAGAGATGATAATAAACAATTTAGAGAAATGAAGAACAAATCATTTTTATTACAAAAGGAGAGACATGATTACTATTAATAAAAATGATTTACAAAACTAGATTTTTATGACGCTAGAAATCTAAGGCGAATAATAATAAAACTCTTTTTCATTTTCTATCCCGACTCGTATCCCCACAAACCGATGGCTCTAGCCTATCCTTCCCCAGATACGACCTCAAGCTGCTCTAGCCAATCCTTCCCCGGATATGTCCTCGAGAACCCCCTAGATCTACACCCTAGACCTAGTCGCCAACACGAGGCGAGTTTCTGCCCTAAGTCCTACCCAGACCTAGTCGCCAACATGAGGCGAATTCTCTAACGGTTACAAAAGATATGAAATGTCAATAATGTAAAAACTCCCTATATGGATCTCTTGGAGAAGTAGACAAAGACCCGCAGAGTATGATCGTAGTCGATACGGTCTTTCATCACGAAGATGAAGCGTGTTGAAATCTTCTCCACGGATCGCCTTAATCCTTCATGGATTTGTGGGAGTATCTCTCTGAACCTTCCTCTCTATGATGTGGAACGAAGCTTTGGAATTTTAGGGTGGTAGGAGGATCAAGAAGACGAATCCAAGGGGTCTTTTTTATAGCCTTAGAGCTAGCGCCTGCGCTAGTGCTACCTCCGGCGCTCTCCCGGATTAGGCATTATTCTGCGCGGGAGAATCCTTCATTTTAGGCAAGCCGACTGCCTTCCTCTATTGCTTTGTGCTACCGCCGGTGCTGTCAGCTACTGCCGGCGCTATCAGCTACCATCGGCGCTATCTGCCTTCTATATATGCATCCCGCCAGCTTGAATTTTACTTTTGTGCTTTCAAGCGTTACCGCCTGCGCTAGCAGCTACAGCCTGCTTTAGCAGCTACCGCCTGCTCTAGTAGCTACCTCCTGAGCTACCGCCTGCTCTAGCGGCCAGTTTTTTGTTTTGGCTCCAAACTCGGGCGCTTCTTTCTTATGTTATCCTTGAGTAATGTAGACTTGTTTTCCTGCACACTTAAATACACAAGATCAAAAACACATAGGATTTGTTATTCTCAAACCTAGGAGATTTCGGAAGAACATGTTCCAACAAACTCCCTCTTTTGTTAATAACAAATCCATTAATGATAAATCAGAGCATTAATATATAAGCATGATGAAACCTACTTGTGTGTGTGTCAGAATGATGACTTAGGGTAATTGTCGATTTTGGTATTTAGAATTGCTCCCCCTAAATACATGCTCCCCTTATGTGAATGCTCCCATAATATGTAAGCTATCATCTTAATCATTAGTCATGTTAGTTTTCCCTTTTGATAGCGGTTAATATTTATCATGTTAGTTCTCCCCCTTTTGTTATTAGCAAAAGTGGATAAAGAAGCAAAACACAAATTTTTTATTTTTGATAATAAGATAAAGGCATGATCGAGCTTTTAGAGAGAAGGAAATGATAAGGAGTTTTAGAATAATTTTCATTGAAATAGATCAAAGTCTTTAGCATAAAGATGAACAATATAACATTTGCCAAGTAATCAATATTATCATGTTAGTTCTCTCCTTTATATAAAAGTTTTAAGCATAAAAAGGTAAGGATTTCCAAGTAACCGATCTACCCAGATAATATGTCTACACCCTATCCCCGTACTAAGTGATGGATGGTCGTGAGGAGCTGCAAACAAGCCATAAGTTGGGTGTTAGTCCCATATGCAAACACTAGAAACTACTCAATCTAGCACTCTATCCCCCAATGCCTCACAAGGCCCCACTAGAACCCTCTCCCGTTAAGGATAAGACATGACATAAAGGTCAGGTTATCTAATGTCTACAATCGTACGCCCCCGCTATGGTGAGATATGTAACCATGCATAATTGTTATTGGAAACATTAATCATTTAATTCTAATGATGCGTTCATAACCTATGGGTTTATATTTTTATTTGAATTTTTTAAAGAAAAAAGTCACAGAGCTAGTTTGAAATCCATTAATAAATCAGAGTTTTAGTATTACAATATTTTCATAGAAATAAATCAGAGTTTTTAGCATAAAAATATTCTTGTTTAAGGCAACCAATATAAAGTTTACCAAGCAAGTCTACCACTTGTTGAAAGAAAGGAATGTTAAGATTCAAGTGAGGATGCACACAAAATAAAAGACTTTAAATAAGCATGAAAGTGCAAGGTAAAACAATTATATAGTTATGATGCGGAAGACTTATCGAAATACAAGAAACATCTAATTGTAATCAATGATGATCCATAAAAAGATATATGAGTTAACTTTCATAAAGAAGATGTTTTTGTAAATCATTGTTCAATTAAAATATTTAAGTTTAACAATAAAGTAACCAAGCATAAAATAATGTCATCAAAAAGAGATTACTATAATGTTATTTTAATTCACAATTTCAAAACATACAAAAACATTGTAGAAAGCATGCTAGGTTATCTAGTGCATTTCATAAATAAAGAGTAGTATAGAATTAGCATTAGGATCCAATACTCATGAGAAGAAGTGTTATGGAAGATAATGATGTGCACATAAATGCATTTTTGAGTAGAGTAAACAAATGTTTTAATCAAAAATACAAGAAATATGTATAAAGTAACAGCACAATGAAACACAAATAATTTTACTTCCACACTTTAATGCACAAAAAAATGTACAACTACCAAGGTGCTTTGCACACACAATGCTCATTAAGACTTATTAGGGTGCAAAGTAGTGCTTGGGTGATCACATATTTTATTTTATTTTAATATTGAAACTAGTGATCCGGTGTACTTAAGAGTAAGTGGTTTTTATTTTGAAAGAAAGATATGGTTTGCACAATATACTTTACTATTCTTTCCAAGGTGCTCAACCTCACAATGCTTATTAAGACTTATCAGGAGGTTCAAGTAGTGCTTGGTGGAGTTATCTTTGTCACTTTATTTTAGGATTTTTGTTTTGTACAAAGTTCTCCGAATACACTTGTTTTGCAAACCAATATAATTTATGAAAACATAACCACTTTTCTTAACTTTCAAAAGTTCAAATAAAGGTAGTGTAGGTAGGATACTTGTGCAATTTTAATTCATTGTACTAATACAAAACATACACAAGCATTCTTAGATTAAACACATATGTAGACAATGCCAAAAATAAGTGAGTGAATAAATATCATTATCAAACATAAAACATTTACTCATACTTAGAGGCATGCTAAGCTTGGTTCTACACAACTTTTACAATATAATTGTTGCACATATTAATAGATATATCAAAGCATGATGAAAACAATGTTCAAAGTAGTTTGAAAAGATAAATTGCAACATTATAAGAGTTCTAAATAATAGATTAAATCATGCTTGATTTTCACAGGAAAGTCCATACAGTATTTTTGATATTTTTGAAAAATAATTTTAATTTAAAGTTTGAACTCTTATAATTTGATCTTGGACTTCTCGAGGACTACCCGGTGAGAGGTTCGCCCGGTACTAGGTGATGTGATGGGATGATAGCCCAAATCACCCCTTTCGCAAGATACATGTAAATAGAAAAGTTAAGTTCAAAATAATAATTTTTGATACTTATTTTTGTTTTATATTTTTGTATTTGATTTTTGCATATAGAATCAAACAAATGACCAAATAAAGGAAGTAAGATTTTTTTTTTTTGTAATTTGGCTTTTGTAATTTTGTATTTTAATTTTTCAAAAATCAATTATAGGCATAGATGCAAAAATGAGTAGTACATATAAAATAATATTATTTTAGTGATTTTTCAGAATTTTAAAATTATAGAAAATCAGACACTCGAGCTAGCTCCGGCGGTAGGTCTTAGCGCCCGCGTTAGCTCACATAGAGTGCTTATTTTAATCATATAACCTAGATTTTCTTTAATTTCACTTACAATTTTTCTTAATTAAGTTTGTGCAATGTAAGACCTGTCTAATGAAGTGAAGAGACGAGAAGAAATCGCAAAAAGTTGCGGAAGTTAAAATTTTAGAACATGACTCCATATTCAATAAAGCTCTATATTCATTAAACCTTAATGCTTGAGTTTTGCACAACCATTTAAGCTTAATATTATAGGATATGCAAACAAAAAGACATGTTTGAACAAAATAGATATGTACTAATCTTCTTTAGGTGGCAATGTTTTGAGATTAATGTTATGCCAAAGTATGATAGTGTTTCAACTTATTGACCTAGAATGAAGTGAAGATTCTATTTGATTTAATCTTATTGATATCAAGATGATTCTAAGGTCTAAACTTGAAATAAATCACAATACACACACAATACACCAACCATGGTAAACAATTATAATGCCAATTGTTATCATATAATTCATATACATGTGATAGATATAGTTGTTTTTAGATGATTTTTTTATATGAATAATGATATATGATATTTAGAGAATTTTATCAAAGGACATCAATACATAATGGTGGTGCATGTGGCATTAGTATTTAAGACAATTAATCTTTCAAATGTCTTTTGTGATTTTCTTAATAATTTAGATAAATATCTCATAACAAATTTAGAGTTTGATTCATATGGATAATATAAGATATTTATAAGCAATGAATATAAGAATAAAAGATAGGTCATCAAAATAAAATATGATTTTGAATTTTGATTAATTTGATTTATAAACTCATTATGTTTTAAGAGATAAAATCATATTTCCAATAACATATAAGATGACCATTACATGATAGCTTAAAAAATAAAAAAAATAAGAAATATTAAAAGACATGAAAGCATATCATGAAGTAGAAAATTGTATATTTCCTTTTGAAAATATTCTACTTCATGCATTTGGTGATATCCAGTGAATAAGAGATTTAGGTATCCAAAGAGAACCAAGTGTGGTGGTTCCTTTGGGTACCCAAATATATTGTGTATGCTTGAGGGTAGTTAGTGATGAATGGGACCTTTCATGTGAAGTTAATGTTTCATATTTAATTTTGGGCCTCCATTCAAACATTGGTTTAGTGTTATTCTTATATGTGAAATTTCCATTGTGATAATTTTTATATTGATGATTAATGAAAGTATTTTTCATAGGAAAGTTGTGAACATTTAATTATATGTTGGGAGAAGATTGATGTTGTAAGTGATAATGATGATAGTATTTTGGAATTTCATTTTCCATCTTTTGAAGTTTTTTATTTCCATTGTTTGGTTTATTCAAATTTTGAGAAATCATATTCAACTTGCTTTTGGAGTTTGCTTGATATTGAGAATTTTTCTTTATGATTTCCTTAAGCAAGTTAATTTTAGTTTCTAATTCATTGTTCTTAAGTTTCAAATTATGTCTAGCTTTATTATAAGCAATTGTGCTATTTTTAAGAGTAGAAACAATTGAGTCAATATGGTTTTGATATTTATTTCTCTATTCCTCAAATGTTTCATCCATATCTTCAATTTCAATTTTATAACTTTTGCATGTAGCACAATCACTTTTTAAAGATGAATTTTCTGAAGATAATTGTTCATTATGTTCTTTTATGCAAAAAATTTCTTTTTCAAGTTCCATAAATTTTTCTTTAATATCATTACAATCAAAACAAGGTTTTTTATTTTCAATTGAAGTGACATGAGTAAAGCTAGATAAATCAGATTTTGATTCTACTTTAACTCTTGCTTTTAAATTTTTATTTTCTAAGCGCAATTTGCAATTCGCATTTTTTAATTTCTTAATTTTGCGCTTTGTAATTTGTAGAAATTGTAAAGTAGAAATAGAATTGCAAACAATAAGATGATTTGATTTCCTTACAGTGCTTTTGGATGCTGTGAGATTTGAGCACGAATTTTCTTTGTTGTCTTCATCTATTTGGCATTCCTCTTCCAAAGATGGGATTTCTTCTTTTCCATTTGATGTGCAATCTTGTATGTTCTCCACTTCTTGCATTTGTTCCATACCTGTAGATGGAGAATCATACATTTCTTCAAGAAATTTCCATACTTTGTATGCACTAGAAAAACAATATATTAATTTTGAAATTTTGTGAGATAATGTAAGGCCCCCCTCCCGGAACACAAAACACGGCCGAGGGGAGTCTTATGCCCAGGACAGCCACCTTGCGGATGTGCCAGCTCACGGGCTAGCCACCTCCACAAGACGCCTATCCCGCCGGCTAAACCAACTCAACAGCGCCAACCCATCAATAAACTAAAACAAGAAGCCACATATAGATATATAAAATTCGCATAAGTAGAGTCCATAATTATACAAAAAGGTAGCTCCACGAGCTCCTGCAAAATATATCAGAGTATCACAAAAGATGCCCAAAGGGGCTACATCTCAAAACTACTACTCACGTCAGCCGCTGCCGGTACTGAGGGTATCGCTGTCTCCGGCCCTGTGGTCCTGACCTGACTGTCCTCCTCCTGCGCCGTGCGCTGCGGCTCCAGGGCGCACTCCTAAAAAGAGGGACGTAGCAACCGTTAGTCATAAAGACTAAGTGGCTTCACATCCGCTCCCCCGGCGACTCCAAGGCACCGGGCGGTAGAATTGAAAGAAAGCTGCAATATTAGCAATAATATACAAAACAGGTGACAGGAAGGGTTGATCATATGTGTCGGTTGTATAAGTACCCAAGTACTTGCAATATTCCTAACTAGCATGTTCATAGTTATATATATAGCAGCAGTGACTATCCAAGCAAGTGTAAGCACAACAACATAAGCTGAGTATTAAAGAGCTGAATTAAACTTAACTTATAAGGATGCCCATACAAGCTTATAAGTTAAGGGTCTGCATATAAAGGTAACTCATCATATAAAGATGCCCATACAAGTTTATATGATGAGTATCCATTGCTGTGCAATGCAATGATTATGATACGAATGCGGTGCAATGATTATGATATTAATGCGGTGCAATGATTATGATATGATGACTTCTCCAAGCGCATTTGCTATGTCGACACAGACTTTTAGTTCCCACTTTTCGAGGGTAGCTAACCACTCAGGCACCCCCCGTCGTGGCCAGACGGTGGCAGTGGCACGGGCCTCGCCACTACTAGGAAGGTATGCACAATACCAGTCCTAGGCCTCTGTACGCCTCAACGCTCTTTGTTCATAGCGGAGCCCTGCGTACTGCTCGCATTTCTGCAGAGTCTTCAGGAGTGGAAGGGGGCTTTGGGAGATGAGCACCAAGAAGACGAGCCCTTCCTGTCCGAGTCTGACTGCCAGCTCCCGTCGGTGTGACGATCGGCGAGCCCGTAGACCCGCCACCAACTATCCTCTACTGAGGATCACTACACCACCATGTGTGAAATCCTGCACATTCATACTGTTACGTCCTGCCCGTAGGCCCATTCACAACCGGTGCTCACAAGCACTCATCATATTAGCACGTTCTGCCCATAGGCTCCGTTCACAACGGTGCTCACAAGCACTCATCATATTAGCACGTTCTGCCCGTAGGCTCCGTTCACAACCGGTGCTCACAAGCACTCATCATATTAGCACGTTCTGCCCGTAGGCTCCGTTCACAACCGGTGCTCACAAGCACTCATCATATTAGCACGCTCTGCCCGTAGGCTCCGTTCACCACAAGTTCAACCTAGTTGAACTATTCACATTCATGAGAGTTTACTACCAATACGCATCATCCCGTTGTTTATCTAGCGAGGCGATCATTCATAGAAGCACGTCTTCCAAACATGCGCCAAGAGTCCCCAAGATAACGTTCGGGATTTCCAAGCATATCTCACATGTCATCGACATTCACCTCTCGCACTCAATTTACGGCTCACTCTATCACAATGAGATGTTTATCGCATTTGAGGGGTTTTCACCAAACCACACTCTTCGCTAGGTGATCGATCGATGTGCGCATTATTATAAACATGTCGTCAAAGTCTTTATTCGATTATTCATCGCAATGCCTCATTCCATACATCATGCCATTCGCCCATGCTCCGCCCAATTGACACGTAAATTTGGGCACTCATTTCCTCATTAAATTGGAGAATATAGATTTCTCTGTTGCTTCCGTAGTTCCGCCAGCTTGTTATGCTCATTCTCTCCAAACAATAGCCACGTCGGCATTCCTAATTATTATTCCCAGAGCGAAGCGAGAACGAACTACGGTTGGCGAAATCACAACAAGTACCCTCCCACAACTCATGAAATTCAACCAAGGTCAGCACAATACCATCAATTCGATTTCTACCAATTATTAAGAGCGTCAGACAAGTATTATAAAAGATACCCCAAAGATTACCGCAATTCAAACTACAACGACGCTGATTAACAAAACTGAGATTCTGGGAGTTCTACTCCACCCCAAATTATGTGCCACCCCATTTTGGAAAGCCCTCACCAAAGGCTATAACATTCATGTTGAGTCCTAAACCCAGATCCAAGTGGATCCTACCTAAAATCTGCTCCAAAGTCAGCTGCAGAAATCCTGGACAGCAAAAACAGCACGCAATAGACCCAAACCAGCTTTCTGGACAGTCCACTCGACTGGACCTTTAGAGAGCTACACGTCACTTCAAGAAACGGATAACCTATCGCTGGAAAGCTCCTTCCGAGGGCTACAACTTCCTTGTTGAGCCCGAAGTCTAATTCCAGTGGGGTCAAGCCTAGAAATTGGCTCGAACCCAGCTGCGCACAAATTCACCCCTTATTTACCAAGTGAAATGCTGTTAATTAAATCTTTCTTTAAGGAGGGGGCTGTTATCATAACATCCTTATCACATATACATAATTAAAAACCCTATTTAACAGAGGGTTATTAACAGGGAATTTACACCTCATCTTTTCCCTAATAATTAAATTCACCCCTCTACTTAATAGGGAACTATTCATCATCTTCCCCAAACAAAATTAGGTCATTACACTTTTAAAATCCTACACAATCAATTCCCCTCATTCTCCCTCAACGACCATGGGTTTGCCCCAAATCAAATCCCATCTCTTCCTCTTTGCCCTAAATTTTGATGTTTCGACTTGGTCTTCCTAAGGGAACTCCATTAAAGCTCACACGAGAAGCTCTCTTGAGCCTTCATCTCTCCTATTGTGATCTAAGAGGCTAGCACCAAGGGAGAGAGGAGGAATTCACCTCATTTTTGGGTCGCGGTTCGAGCTCGTCGTTGCGGAGGCATGGCGACGTTCGGCCGAGCTCCATCTTTTCTCCGAGCTCCACTCCTCCAAGCTCCACGGAGAGAAAACCCTTCACGGATCCTTGGCCAAACTCCTTCAAGGTGGGGGAAAAATGGAGAGAGAAAAAGTGAAGAAGAGGAAGAAGATGGAGGGGGAAGAAGATGAATAGCTTGGGAGAGATGAAATGATGAGAATGCTCTCATCTCCTTTGGTTTAAGAGGAGAGAGATAGAGTAGTGGAAAAAGAGGGTTAGCATTAAATGCTCCCACTCCCCATGGCAAACATTGGAACTCCAGATAATCATAAAGAAGATAAGCACCCAATCTTTATCAGGCAACGGGAAGAAAAGGGCCCAGAATTCGTCGAGCGCTGCTGCCCCCCTTCGACGTTCGTCGAACGGAACCCTTCGACTTTCGTGGAACGCTGAGATTAGTCAACCGCTGAAAACATCTATTTCGTCGAACGTTAAGATTCGTCTACCGCTGAACGCTTCTTAATTCGTCGACCGGAATACAATTCGTCGAACGGAACTTTTGTCGAACGCTGCCATTTTAGTCGAACGCTGGGATTTTCGTCGAACGCCGCTCCTTCGACTTTCGTCGAACGGAATACTTCCGTCGATCACCGTTCGACGATCTTTTCGTCGAACGCCTATATCTTAGTCGAGCGCTCCTATTATAACATAGTCGAACGGTTCCCGTTCGACAAATTAGTCGAACGTCGTTCGTCGAACGCCGTTCGACGATATTTCGTCGAACGCCGTTCGACGATATTTCGTCGAACGTCGTTCGACAAACTTTTGTCGAACGCCGTTCGACGAACTTTCGTCGAACGTCGTTCGCCGAACTTTCGTCGAACGCCGGCAGCCTTCTTCGATCGCGGCTGCAGTAATGTTTCGTCGAACACAACCTCCTTTATTTCGCCAAACGCCTCTATCCCTTCGACGTTCGTCGAACGGAGTTGCCCTTCGACGTTCATCAAACGAGGCTCTCCTTCGACGTTTGTCGAACGAAATCACAGAAATATATATATCAACAATTTGTTAATCCTTTCTGCCAATTAATCCAAAACCGTGCACGCACTGGAAAGCCCAAAATCGGGTAGTCAAAACGTCTCCGATGGGTCTAGCGCGAAACGGGATGTTACAGATAAAGCACAGAAAATACTATTTAAAGCTTTTGCATTTAGATGACGTTCCTGTTTATTTGATTCATCCGCTGGTCTAACTATTGTTATATCCCATGCATTGATATCTAAATTTTTAATAAACTTTTCCATTAAAAATTTCCACCCTTTTTAATTTCTCCCTTCGAATAAAGGTGGTTTAAAAGATTTTTCTTCTTCATAAAAATTTACCCCACAAGTAGAAGCGAGATCATGAGACGCCATTATTCCTGGTTGTTAAGCCGATAAAACCTGCCACTGATACCACTTGTTGGATCGGTAGGCACCCTTAGAGGGGGGTGAATAAGGGTTTTAAAAAAATATATTATATTTTGTAATACTTGAAATAATAAAGATTTCAAAATAGTGATTTTGAATAAAGATCTAAATTATTTTATAATAAAAGAGATGATAATAAATAATTTAGAGAAATGAAGAATAAATCATTTTTATTACAAAAGGAGAGACATGATTACTATTAATAAAAATGATTTACAAAACTAGATTTCTATGACGCTAGAAATCTAAGGCGAATAATAATAAAACTCTTTTTCGTTTTCTATCCTGACTCGTATCCCCACGAACCGGTGGCCCTAGCCTATCCTTCCCCGGATATGGCCTTAAGCCGCTCTAGCCAATCCTTTCCCGGATATGGCCTCGAGCACCCTCTAGATCTACACCCTAGACCTAGTCGCCAACACGAGGCGAGTTTCTGCCCTAAGTCCTACCCAGACCTAGTCGCCAACACGAGGCGAATTCTCTAACGGTTACAAAACATATGAAATGACAATACTGTATAAACTCCTTATATGGATCTCTTGGAGAAGTAGATGAAGACCTGAAGAGTATGATCGTAGTCGATACGGTCTTTCATCATGAAGATGAAGCGTGTTGAAATCTTCTCCACGGATCGCCTTAAGCCTTCATGGATTTGTGGGAGTATCTCTCTGAACCTTCCTCTATATGATGTGGCACGAAGCTCTGGAATTTTAGGGTGGTAGGAGGATCAAGAAGATGAATCCAAGGGGTCCTTTTTATAGCCTTGGAACTAGCGCCTGCGCTAGCGCTACTGCCGACGCTATCCTGAATTAGGCATTATTATGTGCGGGAGAATCCTTCATTTTAGGCAAGCCGACCATCTTCCTCTATTGCTTTGCGCTACCGCCGGCGCTATCAGCTACCGTCGGCGCTATATGCCTTATATATATGCATCCCGCCAGCTTGAATTTTACTTTTGTGCTTTCAAGCGCTACCGCCTGCGCTAGCATCTACCCCCTGCTTTAGCAGCTACCGCCTTCTCTAGTAGCTACCGCCGGAGCTACCACCTGAGCTACCGCCTGCTCTAGCAGACAGTTTTGAGTTTTGGCTCCAAACTTGGGCGCTTCTTTCATATGTTATCCTTGAGTCATGTAGACTTGTTTTCCTGCACACTTAAACACACAAGATCAAAAACACATAGGATTTGTTATTCTCAAACCTAGGAGATGTGGAAGACCATGTTCCAACAGTGCATTCCTACTAGGTGGTAGTAGAGGGGAGTACCCAGGGTTTGGGGAACCTCTATAAAAATTCATTATGTCTGTGCTGTGATTTTCTGTGTTGTCCCAGTCTTTTATTCTGCACTTTATTTCCTACATTCTTTATTCTGTCTGGATTGTTAAGCGTAACTCTTTAGAGTAATTTATTGTTAAACACAGTTAGGATAGAAATATTTTAAAACTCTATTCACCCCACCCCCCTCTAGAGGAATCTTAGAGGCACACTGTGCACTTTCAATTACTTCCCTGCAATAGGTATGACCATGACAACACGTATAGTCACTGGAAGAATGAGAGTTCCTATTGGAAGGAAAACACTCCTTCCTACAGTAGAAGAAAGGGCATGAGGATGAGTGCTATGAAAGCTCCTAATGAAGAAATTCAAATGGCCCATTCAGGACCATTTGTTTTTGGTACTTCAGCCCCATCATTCAATAATAAGGAAGCAAGCTCTTCCAAGTCCATTCCAGCAAAGCACTTGGCTATTGTTAAACCTGTAGACAGGCCTAACAGCTCAGTGTCTGATGCCATCAAATCTTGCCTAGCTTCCAAGCCAAGGCAAGCTGATGTCATTAAGACAAAGACTGTTAAGACTGACCATAGGTTAATCTTCAGCCAGATCATTACTGAAAGGAATAAGAAGAATGCTGCATTCTTCCCTCCTGAACACAATCATATTGATGCTACTTCTTCAAAGAATGTTCAGAAGAGAAGATATAATATTCATGAGTGTTGGTACTATGGTAAGGTGGGACACTTTGCCATAGATTGTTGGCACAATCCCAATATGCCAAGTGCAAAGAGAAGCTTTCCTGCAAGGGAAGCAGCATGTGTGAAGTCTTTTCATGCTAACAAAAGCCTAGGACCCAAAATTAATTGGGATTCTTCACAGCTTTGTATTCCTGTAGAAGACTCTTGGTACCTGTCATGTTCATTGAGCACCCACTGTCTAAGTACCATATTTTGGGTCCCTATTGTATCTAACTGCCAGTAGACCAGACAATATGTATGCTACATGTGTTTGTGCTAGGTACCAAGCATGCCCTAAGGAATCTCACTACTCAGCTGCAAAGAGGATTTTAAGATACCTTAAGGGCAGCTAACATCTTGGCCTTTGGTACCGTAGGAACAATGATTTTGAACTAATTGGCTTTTTGGATGCAGTTTTTGCAGGTTGCAAAGAAGATAGGAAAAGCACAAGTGGAACTTGTCAATTCCTAAGAAGAAGGTTGATATCATGGAGCAGCAAGAAGCAGACCAGTGTGGCAATATCCACAGCTGAATCTGAGTATATTGCTGCAGGAAGTTGTTGTGCACAACTATTGTGGATACAACAATAGCTAGAGGATTATTACCTCAAGGTAAGTAATTCTCCCTTGTATTGTGACTCATCCAGTGCTATCTCTAAAGCTAAGAATCCTTTCTCACATAGCAGGACTATGCATATAGAGATGAGGTATTATTTTATTAGAGAGCATGTTGAAAGTGAAGATATATGCCTTGAATTTGTCCCCACTAATAAACAAGTAGCTGACATCTTCACAAAGTCATTGGATGAGGCAAAGTTTAATGCTTTCAAAAACTTAGTATGTTAAATCTAGAATAGATTTTTTCTGTCAATTTTTCTAACTTGCTCATTATGTTATTCCTTAGCTGTAATAAAACATGTAAACATGTATAACAAGCTTTGATAGGATAAGTTACTATCTATATGATTGGTAACATGTTTAGGTCTTGAGACAACCCTAATTATATAATTCATTGATAGTCAGTGGAATAAGCTGAAACAGATGAGAAGGTTTCAACTGAACCGCTGAGACAGCTGAGAAGGTCTCTGTTCATCTGCTGAGATGACTAGAACTGTCTCAGCGGTTGACAATACCTTGTCCCAGCGGATAACATCTTCGTCTCAGCGGTTCTACTGAGACGGGCTGGATAAAATAAAACATGCCCTAATTAACACATTAACAATGTAAAATCAATCAAATTGATCAGTTTAATCAACATATATACTTAGGGCAAATCTAAACCTAAATCAAGCGCCTATAAATATCAGAATGTTGATTAATTAATTACACTTTTCATTAAACTAGCCGACGAGACGAACCCTTCTCCTTCCCGTCTCAGCGACCTATCCTTCAGAAGAAATGGCGCTAAAGATGGCAAAAGATCTACATGAAGTATATGAAATAGTAAGAAATGTATTTCAACATGCTCCTGCAGAAATAAAAGAAGTGATTCATCTTCTATCCGATCAAGGACTGGAGTATGTGCTATCTGAGCCAACAATGATTCTTAGAACTGAAGTTCTAGAATTCTTCACCGGTGCTAAGATGTCCTCATCCAATTCCTCAATCAAAGGCAAGATAGGGAGTGTCAAGATAAAAATCTCTCTTAGGAAAATGGAAAAGGCACTTCAACTGACCTCCTGCACCGATGAAGAGGAAGATGACATTTCTGATAAAGATAAAGACCAAGCACTGCTAAGGTGTGAGTATAGTGATGCCAAAATTGGCTCACTAAAGAGGAAGTTCTTTAACCAGAGAGGCAAACTGCTGTCTGATATTATTGGCAAGGCTATACTGTGTAAGCCAGGATCTCATGACACCATATCAAAACATATGTTTGATTTGATGTCAAGAGTTATTCTTAAGAAGAAAACATCCTGGGCTACTGTGCTCTATCAAAGGATAAGGGAATGTCTGTAGGCCCCCAACCTAGGTAGAATTCTCTCACTTTACCTCTTGAACTCCTACCCAGAAACATTTGACAAGACCAAAGGAACAAACCTCCATTACTTGAGGAGAATGGATATCAAGACCCTGGACAAATTCTCAAGGGTCCTACCCATGAGCCAACAATCTGAGCCCAAGGATAAGAAGAAGAAATTGGTCAAAGGGCTGAGGAAAGCCAGGGTTGTGTGCTCTGACTCTGAGTCAGAGGCAGAAGACAATGTCCCAGCTGTGGACAATCAAGGACCAGCTAGCAGTCCACCAAAGGAGAGTCAAGAAGGAGAACATGACAATGTAGGTCATGGAGGCCATGCTCCTGAGAAAGAGCATGAAGAAGAGGATGTTGCTGCTGCTGTTAAGGACATTTTAGAAGGACATGAAGAAGATCACACCACTTATGATGCTTCCAATCCTTCTGTTGTTGACAAGGGTGTTCAGATCATTCTATCCTCCTCAAAAGATCATGAGGATGAAGAAGACAACTCAGCTGCTGATCTTCATGGTATGATTGATTTATTTATATTCAATCTGGATCAAAAATTAAACTAATCCCTCCTGAACTAGCAGGCAACTGGGAAGATAATCAGGAAAATGATGATCCCTCATCTGAGGGGGAGAAGCAAAAGAAAACTCCTGATAAGGAAGATGTAGATGCTCTAAGTCAGGGGGAGCAAGAAAGGATTGTTGAAGAAGCAAGGAAGAAGGATGCATACAATCAGGTTGCCGCACAACCAAATGATCTACCTAACGGGGAGCAAATACCTGTTCAGGCTATGGGGGAGATTGATATAGTACCTGATGTCCCCTCCACATCAGCAATATCATATGAGCAGATGATCAGCTCCATCAACCTATTAATTGAAGGTCATACAAATTCAATCAAGAATTATATTGATAGCTCAATATTATCTGTCAAGAAAGAAGTCATGGAAGAAAATCAATAGATTAAGGAAGAAACTGCCTTCCTCAACAAGCAAATGACTAAATGGTTTGATCTAGCAGAGAAATCTGTAGTTGCTCAGAATACTATCCTAAGATCAATAGACAAACAACTCCAACTGTCTGAGCAAGACATGTCCTATGTAAAGAACTATGTAAGCAAGACAGATGAAGTTATAGAAAAAGCCTCCAATCATATAGAAGAGTATGTCTAGAATACAACTACTACATTGATTGGAGAAGCTGAGAAAATGAAGGACAAGATCAAGTCTGATATGGAAAATGCTTTCCAGACCATCTCAGGTTACGTAGTTGCTGCCTCCCAGACCCTAGGAGCCAAAATATTTGAAGAAGCCAGAAAGGGGGAGGTGGCCAATGCTGAGAACAATTCTGAATTGGCTCTCAAAGTGCTACAAGGAACCAGGGTTGCCCTCAATATTCCATTGCTGGATAACTATAGAAAGGAAGACTTTGATTTTGAGGGCCAGGCCAAAATTGCTCAAAATGTTCAACTGACAAAGAGAAGGAAGAGAGAAGGAATATTTCTAGCTGAAGAATTCATGGCTAAGCAAAGGGAAGAGCAGGGCAATGACCCAGATTATGAATATTGGAGTGAGGAATCCAAGAGTATTATCCTTAATGCCTGGCTCAGCCATGGCCAAGCGTGTAAGGACATTGACAAGATCTATCCAGCTGAAGAGTGGATTAGGCATCTAGAAAGGAACACTCAAAGAGACAGAATCTTCAAGAAAAATCTAGTGGGAAAGAGCAATCCAAGAAGGATGCCCTCAAAATACATTCCAAAGCCATACCTGTATTTACAGAGGCAAGAATATAAGAAGAAGCTAGCTGAGATAGCTGCTGCTGTTAAAGGGAAGGAGGTTGTTGATGACAAGGCTGAAAGTTCTAAGAGAAGAAAAACATAAATTGATGTATTTAGTTTTTCAGTAAAACAAATTGTAACTTGAACAATGTTTCAACATTATGACAGAAATGAAAATGAAAGTTTTGTTGAAATTGATTGGTTTATGTTATAGGCTAATCTTAGTCAAAGCTTAATATTATTTAGTATTATTGTTTTATAATATTCTGTGATGCCTAGACATAAATTGTTAACAATGTTATTGTTTTGATAAACAATGTTGTTATTATGTTGTCATGTACATAATTTGTCATGACATTATCTGTAATGCAAAGGTAATGTTAACATTTACATGTTATGATATCATGAATGCTATGTAATACATTTACATGATAAGTTTTCTCTTGTTATGTACCTTAGCATTGGTGATGTTCTGCCTTTTCAAATAGAGGGAGATTGTTGGGAATATTGCCCTCAATGTTCTCTTGATTTGAAGAGGCATCACTCACATTGCTAAGTACATATTGTATTTGATAAACCCAATTTTGTATCATGACTGTGCAGGGTTTAGATATTCCAAGGATTGGAATAATGTGTGTGGTTCACTATCTGAACCGCTGAGAAGAACTCACTGTCTCAGCAGAACTACTGAGACGAGGTCAGGAGCTGCTGAGAAGGAGTTTGCCTCAGCTGAGCTGCAGATAAACAAAATCCACTGAGAAGACAATCTGTCTCAGCGGATCCGCTGAAACCAAGATAGCTCAACTGCTGAGACAGAGGACTGTCTCAGCCCAACCACTGAGACAGATTCAATTCAGGAAAACGACTCTAGCGGGATTTGATTTTTGGCGCAAATAACTGTAAAGGGAAGATAAAGTGTTCTATCCTCTTCCAATGTGGCAGGGCCCTTTCTAAGAGTCGTTGAAGATAAATGAAGTATAAAGGAACAACTTAGGGCACTTTCAAAGTAGAGTTGTTGCTGTGCTGAAAAGTGAAAAAGGTCATTACTGTTCCATTGACGGCTCTTAAGATATCTCTCCTTCTGCTTACTAAACCAGAAAGAAGAAACAAGGAGAGAAGTTAGATCTTCTATTCTGAAGAGCAAGGTGATCCTCTTTCGTCAATTGAAGAGAAGGATCAGTTAGGAGAAGGTCTGAAGATTACCTTCAACCCAGCTTCAAGATTGCATAAGCTGTACATAATCAACAGAAGAATTCAAACCAATGTTGTCCACTGTTGTAAGCTAAAAATTATACTCTTTGTAGGAACTATGTAGTTCTGTGCTTGTAAGGCATTGTGACTGAGTATGTAGGGTTGTTGAACCTGAGCTGTAGGGTTGTTGAGCCTGAGATTGGTAAGGCTATTGCGACTGAGATGTAGGGCATTTTGCCTGAGAAGTAGGGCTTTTTAATAGTCCTGAGGTAGGAGATAAAGGAGATCTTTGAGCTGTAGGAGTGGGAGCACTCTGAGTTAATCGGGCAGTTAGGCCTGAGGTAGGGTTTGGAGAAAATCTGAGAGATCTTGAGGGATCTGAGTTGTAAGCTCTTGGAGCTGAGATTGGCGGAGTTTGTCTTGTCTAACACACTATTAGAAAGGTGCAGAGGGAAAGTGGACTACCCATAGACACACTGTCTTGGGGAACCACTATAAACAACTGTGTGTTTTCTGTGTTTGATTGAGTTTTTTATTTACTACTCATTAACTGCTAGCAACAATTAAGTAAAAATCAAAGAGGCCTATTCACCCCCCTAGGTGAATTAGACTACTTACCTATAAACTATCAGATTTCGATGACTAGGTTGAAGTAATTTTGACGAGACTGTTGACGACAAAAATACATATCGTCGAAATACAACGCAAATATTTAATGCAATATTGGATCTTTAATCAGAGCTGTCTGGTGGATTTTTAATCTATTAACCTGGACAAAAAGGTACGCGACTCTTCATCTACTTACAATATAAATAGAGTGAATGCTTAGGTCAAAAATTACACTTTCATTTGCCCTAAGTCATTTCCGCAACAAACCTCCATTCCATCGCTGACAATCATTCGTTCTCGATGCTCTGTCTCAATGGATCCAAAGAAGGGAGAATCTTCAGTCATCTCTGGCTGTAAGCTTCTCAGAGGAGGATTCAACTCCTGTTCCGAAGAAATCAGGTCAGTAATTGCAGTGGTAGAATCGGCATGGCTGGAATATCTGCTCTGCGAACCCTGTGCTCTCATGAATAAGGAGATCTAGGAATTCTTTGATGGAGCAAGAACCAATAGTTCAGGGGAAATCATAAAGTCTGCAGTGGCCAGAAAGAAAATCAAAATGTCTGCCAAGAGCTTAGGAAAAACTTTGAGGATTCCAAGACTGGAGAAAGAAGTTGAAGAGGCAGATCTGACTGTTGATGATCTATCTGCTGGATATGTCTGGTGTGGGCACAACGGCAAGACCTATGGGTCCATTAAAAAGGCAGAATTCAACCAGAAGGGAAAGCTCCTTGCAGACATTGTAGGGAAAGTATTGTTGTGCAAGCCTGGTTCCCATGATAGGATTTCAAAGGGAATGTTTGAGGAAATGTGCAGGATCATTGCTTCAAAGAAGACAGGCTGGAGAAAATTTCTATTTCAAAGGATTAAGAACACCCTGAAGGCCCCATCATTTAAAAGAATCCTATCTATCTTCCTCCTGAATACCCTTGGGGATGTAGTGAAGAGAAACATGAGAGCAACTATGCACCATTCAAAGAGGTTAGATTCAAAGATGATGGACAGATGGGAGAGAGTCATCTCCAAAATTCCTAAGGATGCCCAAACTTCTACAAAAGGAAAGAAAAAGAAAGCTGTGATAGTTGATCACTCAGAGGAGGAAGGGTCCTCTAGCAGTTCTGAAGGAGAAGGAGCACCATCTCTACCAAACCCTGCTTTGACAGAGGGGGAGGTAGCTTTAACTCAAATGATTCCAGAGGACATGAGTGAACCTGCTAACACAGAGGTTCTTGAAGAAAGAAGAAGTCCCATTCTGGGCAGTGAACCAGTTGAGGGGGAGTTCTTGGTTGGAAGCTCAACCCAAGACACTGAGAGAGTTGAGGGGGAGACCCATCTGAGGTGCTCTACCTTGGAGGATCAAGCTGAAGGATCTGCAAATGAGAAAGCAGTCTAGGAGAAGAATGCTCTAGAGAAGGAAAATGAAGCCAGAGAAGGATGGAAGTTCTGATCTCCAGACTGGGCTTGATCTAGCTCTGATCAAAGGCAAGCAAGTGCTGGTGGAAGAAGATGAGCAGATGCAGGTAAACTCTCCTGATCTTCTGGCTCAAGATAGAGCTCCTGAAGGTTCTCCAGAAGAAAAATACAGCTCCTGAGGTGAATGTAGCTGGACCATCTACTGCCCACTCGGGCTCCCTATTCCATATGATCTCAGCCTTACCTTACTGAATGTTCAAAGGGAGAAGATAGAAAGGTTCATTCTACAGTTTATAGATAACCTAAGGCAAGAACTGAATGCTGAGTTGTAAACTATAAAGAATGATATGCATCATCTCAACACTCAACACATTCATTCTTTCACTTAGCAGCTCCAGCCATGGAACATGTGAGGAGATCAACAGGGTTGAACATCAGTCCCATCAACTCATCCAAAATCAAAGCACTATGACAAGGAATACTGAGCAAGTTCTTCGACAAATAACATGGTTTATGAATCAAGACATATATCAAATTCTAAACAGAATGAATGAAAATACTCAGAACTTAGATGAACATTTGCTAGAAGTAATAAATAACTTGGATGAGGCTGAACAACACCTTCATGAGAGGATAAATTTAGTACAAGTAGCTCTTGATGATCGCATAGATGAAGAAGTCCTAAAGGGGGAGAAGGCAATGATAAATGCTGGCTCAAATCCCATGTGGGCTGCCAATCAAGTTAAACAAGCTTTACAGAAGCCTCCCCCAGCCTTTGAGTTAGCAGAACCATCTGAGAGCACCGTGTCAGAGATATATGGCATAGAAGTTGGAGAATCTGTCAGCTCTAGAAAAAGGAAAAGGGTTCAAAGAAAGAGGTACAAGCAAAAGAGGCTTAGTGAAATTGAGCAGGATCCACAGTCATGCAAGTGGAGTCCTAACTCTAGGATCCTGATCTCAGAAGACTGGATGGAATTTGGATACCCTCAGGATGGGTCAGAAAGAGTCTACTATTCTGCTGATTGGAATCTGCACTTAACTCAAATGGAGAAAAGGAGAAATTATAAACTAGCATTCCCTCATGGTCCTCCTCCTTCTCCAAAGAAGATTCCAAAACCAATCAGCTTCTATGAAAGGCAGAGGAGAAAAGGAAAAGGAAGCAGCAACAGGATCTTAAGATCATAGGTTGTTTTGCCTAAACATGACATGGGCAAATGACTGAAATATTTTTGTTCTAAAAATATTCTCTACTTATATCATGATGATAGATGAATCATATAATACTTTCTGAATTTCTTCAAATTATGATTTTATTTATCCTTTGACATTTATCATTGAAGTGAGTTATGACCTCTTCAAATAGGGGGAGATTGTTGGGAACTGTGCCCAACAATGTTCCTAATTTGAAGAAGTGCTCAGATCAATGATAAATGCACTATGTATTTGATGGTATATTTTTATTCATGACTGCAGAAGATAAACCATATGTCTAGAAATTTTCTAAGTCCAAAATAATCAAGAAGGACTAGACATATCATTGAGATGATATACATATCGTCAAAATGCATCAAAGCTACATCACTAAAATCTAGACGATAAAAGTAATGAAAATTAACTAAGTAAAATATCATCTCAAGACTCAGCAGATGAATCGTTGAGAAAGGTATCATATCATCGAGACAGTTCCGATGATTGTTGGATCGGTCGGCGCCCTTAGAGGGGGGGGGGGGGTGAATAAGGGTTTTCAAAAACTTTAGTTTATATTTAAAAACTTTGGATTATTACAAGATTAAAGACATGAAATAAGTGAAGTAAAACAAAAAGAGACAAGCTTTATCAATGATAAATAAGTTTTACAAAACTTGATCTCGATGACGCTAGAGATCGGAGGCGAATAATAAAAAAGCTCTTTTTTTTCTATCCCGACTCGCTTCCCCACGAACCGGTGGCCCTAGCCTTATCCTCCCCGGATTCGGCCTCAAGCCGCTCTAGCCAATCCCTCCCCAGATGTGGCCTCAAGCACCCCCTAGAACTAGCCTAGATCTAGTCGCCAACACGAGGCGAATTTCAGCCCTAAGTCTACCCTAGACCTAGTCGCCAACACGAGGCGATTTCACTACCGTTTACAATGAAGAATGAGAAATAAAATAACAAAACCTCCCTTAAGATGAACTTCTGAAGTCGGAGATGAAGATCCACTGTAGAATCAGCGTTTGTTGAAGCGGACTTCGTCTGGATTCGGCATGATGGAATTCTCCTTCAGAAATTGGCAGAGCTTCGCTGGGACCTCAAATTTCGGCTAAGACAAGCCTTTGGAACTCCAGTACTCTCTCTCTGAGGTGTATGCAATAGGTGTGTCGAAAACAAGAGGAGAGGGGGTCCTTTTATAGCCCAAGCGCTACCGCCGGCGCTAGCGCTACCGCCGGCGCTAGCCCGGATTAGGAAACATTTTGCGCGGCAGGATCTTCAATCCGTGGCAACATTTTGCTCTATGCCTCTTGTGCGCCATGCTACCGCCAGTGCTAGTAGCTACCGCCGGGCGCTAGCTATTTCTAAAAACACTGCTGGAATCGCGCTAATCATCGCTAGCGCCGGGCGCTATCGCTACCGCCGGCGCTAGTGAGCCTTTTCGAATTTTGGCCTCAATTTTGGGGGCAGTCATCATGAGTACTCCTTGAGTCATATGGACTATGTAAACCTGCACACTTGAACACACAAGATCAAATACACATCCGATTTGTTATTCTCAAACCTAGGAGATGCGGAAGACCATGTTCCAACAAACTCCCCCTTTTGATAATAACAAATCCATTAATGATAAATCAAAGCATTAATAAATAAGCATGAGGAAACTTTACTTGTGTGTGTGTGCGAGTGATGACTTAGGATAATTATTGATTTTAGCATTTAGAATTGCTCCCCCTAAGTGAGTGCTCCCCTAATATGTAAGCTATCATTTGAATTTGTCATGTTGGGTTTATGATAGCGGGTTATATTTATCATGTTAGTTCTCCCCCTTTGTTATTAGCAAAAGTGGGTAGGGAAACAAAGCACCAAAGAAGTTGTAAATAGAAGAGAAGGCATGATCGAGCTTTTCAAGTAAATGATAAGGAGTTATAGAAATGTTGTTCATTGAAATAGATCAGAGTTATGAGCATTACAAAATTTTCAGAGTTTGTAGCATAAAAGAATTTTATGTTTGAAGTAACCAATAAAAAGTGTTCCAAGTAAAATCTATCACGTAATGAAAGATAGGAATTTTGAAGAATAAGTGATGATGCAAAGAGTACAAGAGATTAAGTAAGCATGGAAAGCTCAAGGTAAAACACTAATATGGTTAAGATGCGAAAGACTTATAGCAATACAAACACAGCAAATAGTAATGATAATCCAAAAAATATGAGTTAAAGATCACAAAAAATGATGTTTTTGGAAATCATTTTGCAGTTTTAAATTTTATAATAACCAAGCATAAAATAATGTTTATTAAAAAGAGATGACCACAATGTTACTTTAATTCTTAATTTCAAAAACATACAAAACATTGTAGAACACATGCTAGGTTATCTAGTGCATTTCATAAATAAAAAGTAATATAGAATTAGCATTAGGATCCAATACTCATGAGAAGAAGTGTTATGGAAGATAATGATGTGCACATAAGTGTAATTTTGAGGAGAGTAAACAAATGTTTTAATCAAAAATACAAGTAAAAGTAAGAAGCACAATAAAACACAAATAAGATTACTTCCACACACTTTAATGCACAAAAAAATGTACAAATACCAAGGTGCTTTGCACACACAATGCTCATCAAGACTTATCAGGGTGCAAAGTAGTGCTTGGGGGATCACATATTTTATTTTGAATGTTGAGACTAGTGATCCGGTGTACTTAAGAGAAAGTGGTTTTTCTTATTTTTGAAAGAAAGATTGGATTTGCACAAGACACTTTATTATTCATTCCAAGGTGCTCAACCTCACAATGCTCATTAAGACCTATCAGGAGGTTCAAGTAATGCTTGGTGGAGTTATCTTTGTCATTTATTTTATAATTATGTTTTGTACAAAGTTCTCCGAATACACTTGTTTTGCAAATCAATAGATTTTATGAGAAAAAAAATATAACCACTTTTCTTAATTTTTAAGAGTGCAAAAGAAGGAGTGTAAGTAAGATACTTGTGCAATTTTAATCCATTGTACTAATACAAAACATACACAAGTATTCTTAGATTAAACACATATGTAGACAATGCCAAAAAGGGTTAGTGAATAAATATCATTATTAGAAATAAAACATTTACTCATACTTAGAGGCATGCTAAGCTTAGTACTACACAACCTTTAAAATATCATTGATGCACATATTAATAGATATATCAAAGCATGAAGAAAGACAATGTCCATGTAGTTTGAAAAGATAAATTGCAACATTGTAGAATTTCTAGATAATATATTAAATCATGCTTGATTTTTCACAAAAATCATACAGTTTTTTTTTTGATAGTTTTAAGATTTTATATTTTTGTATTTGATTTTTGAAAAATAAACTTTGACCACAAAACAAAAATAGAAGGCAAAACATATTTTTTGTAATTTGGATTTTATATTTTTGTATTTTGATTTTTCAAAAATAAAACAGAATCAGACGTGCAAAACTAAATAGTACATATAGATCAAAATATTTTTAGAGATTTTTCAAAATTTTAAAATTACAGAAATTTGAACATGGACGCTAGCACCGGCGGTAGTGCTAGCGCGGGAGACAGTAAGTGCTTTTTAAAGATTTTGAAAATTTTGATTGTTGATTTTGATTAGGTGTCCCAATAGTAGTTTCATGTTGAAATTGCAGAATTTAAGGAGATGTTTTTGATGGTTAAAAGTGAAGGAGCTTGTATTTGTGAGCATGTTTTAACTTGTAAGATCTAGCACACCTAACTCAAGTCGTAATAAACGAAATCGTGCATCGGGAAGAGGTTTAGTGAATATGTCAGCGAGTTGAGAGTCTGTCCCATTGAAGCTTACTTTTACATTTTCTTTCTTAATATGATCCCTAATGAAATGATGACGAACGTCGATGTGTTTGGATCTAGAATGGTGTACAGGATTGTATGTGAGGTCTATTGCACTTTTATTGTCACATTTAAGATCTATATTTTTGAGATGAAATCCAAAGTCCTCTAGTGTTTGCCTCATCCATAACGCTTGTGCACAACAACTACCGAGTGCGATATATTCGACCTCCGTGGTGGAGAGTGCAACCGAAGATTGTTTTCTACTAGACCAAGCAACTAAAGAGGGTCCTAAAAAGTGACATGTACCGCTAGTGCTTTTTCTATCTAGTGAGCACCCGGCGTAGTCTGAATCGGAATAGTCGTGGAGTGTGAAAGAGTCATTATGTGGGTACCATAATCCTAGTTTAGATGACCCTATTAGATAACGAAAAATACGTTTTACCGCTTTTAAATGAGATTCTTTTGGATCGGTTTGAAAGCGAGCACATAAACATACGGCAAACATTATATCTGGTCTAGATGCACTTAAATAAAGAAGAGAACCTATCATTCCTCTATATAGCGTTTGATCAATAGAAATTCTAGAGTCATCTTTTCCTAGTTTTAAAGAAGCACTCATAGGAGTAGAAGCTTGTTTAAGATTTTCAAATCCAAATCGTTTAAGCATTTCGTGAACATATTTTGATTGACACAGAAAAATACCATCAGTTCTTTGTGAAATTTGAAAACCAAGAAAATATGATAGTTCTCCTACAAGACTCATTTCAAATTCATTTTTCATTATGAAGACTACTTCATTACACAACTCTTCATTAGTGGCTCCAAAAATGATGTCATCAACATATATTTGTAGAATAATTAATTCGTTATTTTTATGCTTAATGAAGAGTGTGTTGTCTGCACTTCCCATAACATAACCGTGCTCTAACAAAAACGATGTAAGACGATCATACCAGGCACGGGGCGCTTGTTTTAAACCATAAAGCGCTTTTTCTAATTTGTAAACATGATTTGGAAATCTTTCATTTATGAAACCTGGGGGTTGTTCTACATAAACTTCTTCTTTAATAAACCCGTTTAAAAAGCACTTTTAACATCCATTTGAAATAATTTTATTCTTTTAAAACTCGCAAATGCCAAAAAAATATTCGTATAGATTCTAAGCGAGCTACGGGTGCAAAAGTTTCTTCAAAATCTACCCCCTCGATTTGTGAATAGCCTTGAGCAACTAAGCGTGCTTTATTTCTAACAATCCTAGATTCACCATCTAGCTTATTTTTAAAAATCCATTTTACGCCAATAATTGGATGATTAGATGGTCTTTCTACTAAATTCCAAACTTTATTTCTTTCAAATTGTCCTAACTCTTCATTCATTGCCAAAAACCAAAATTCGTCATTTAAAGCGGTGGAAACGTTTTTAGGTTCAATTTCAGAAACAAAGCAAATATTTGAAAATTTTTCATGAAGAGAGGACCGAGTTCTTACCCCAGTAGAAGGTTCCCCAATGACTAGCTCCTTTGGATGATTTTTGGAGAAGTTTAGAATGCTTGGAGGTACATATTCATCTTCTTTTGACTTCTCCTCCTCTTCTTTGGACGGTTTTTCTTTGTCGTGCTCCAAGGATGGCAAAGGTTCATCATCGGTACCTGTAGGGAGCTTTTCTGCACATGGAACAAACTCATCAAATCTGACATTAATTAACTCTTCAACCTTGCTTGATCTTTTATTAAATATTCTATATGCTTTACTAGTTGAAGAATAACCAAGAAATATTCCTTCATCGCATTTTTCGTCAAATTTTCCTAAAGAATCTTTTGTATTAAGAATGAAGCATTTACATCCAAATACTCTAAAATACGATACGTTAGGTTTCTTTTGATGGTAGAGTTCATATGGTGTGAGAGTTAATGATGGGCGAAGCATAACTCTATTCATTACATAGCATGCAGTGCTTACGGCTTCTGCCCAAAAATACTTAGGTAATTTATATTCAGATAGCATTGTGCGTGTAAGTTCTTGTATTGTCCTATTTTTCCATTCTACAACACCGTTTTGTTGAGGTGTGCGTGGAGCAGCGAACTCATGCTTAATACCTAACATGTCATAAAAAGATTTAAAATTTTCATTTTCAAATTCACCTCCATGATCTGAGCGAATGCATTTTATTTTTAAATCTAATTCATTTTGAATGCGAGTACATAATTTTGAAAATTCGCAAAACGCATTAGATTTGGAGGAGAGAAATAAAGTCCAACAATATCTAGAATAGTCATCTATGAGAACATAAGTGTATAATCTACCACCAAGACTCGCAGTGTTAACGAGACCAAAAAGATCCATATGAATTAATTGCAGAGGTTTTGATGTAGAAATTTCGTTTTTGCTTTTAAAAGATGACTTAGTAAATTTGCCTTTTTGGCATGGAGAGCATAATGAAGATAAATTTCCATTTAACTTAGGAAATCCTCTAATCAATTTTCTTTTTGCTAGTTTTAAGATGTGCTTTGTACTAGCGTTGCCTAAGCGTCTATGCCATAATTCTAATTCATCATTTTTTGTTATAAAACATTTTATAGAAGATTTAGAAAGATCATGAAATGAAACTATGTAAACATTATGAATTCTAGGTGCAGTTAATAACACATCTTTTGTTTTAGGATTAACAATCCTGCAAAGGTTAGTGGAAGATTCAAAAAGTACGTCTAAATCTTTATCACACAGTTAACTTATAGATATTAGGTTATGTTTTAATCCTTTCACATAAAGCACATTTGATATAAGAAAAGATGCGTTACACACTGTACCAACTCCCATGATCCTTCCTTTACCGTTATCGCCAAACGTTACTATTCCTCCTTTCTTCTTTTCTAGGCTAAGGAATTTTGCTTTATTGCCCGTCATGTGTTTGGAGCAGCCTGAGTCCAAATACAACACGTCTTCTGTTTCCTTAGCCTTCCTGCAAATCTAGAAAGAGGATGAGAGTAAAGACCCAGATACCCAAGAGGTACCACCCATAGAGTAAGTGGATTTCTTAGGTACCCAGATTTGTTTTAATGATCGTTGATTTATTATATTCCTGCAAGAGCCAGACGTGTGTCCAAATTTAAGACAATTAGCACACGAAATAAAGGGGGTTGAGACCCTTTTCTGAGTTTCTATGTTGCCCTTGCTGGATGATGTTTGTACATTAGAAAAACCAGAAGAATTTTTAACTTTAGAGCTACCGCCGGCCTTAGTAGCTAGCGTCGGGCGGTAGTGTTCACTTTTATATCCGAGTTCGATTTTTCCAGACCCAAATCATTGATTACCCAAAAGCATATCCAGGGATTTTTGACCATTCCCGAATTTGGTTATGGCTAAATTGAGATTTTGATTTTGTTTTTTAAGAGATGTATTTTCTTGAACAATCATAACACATTTGTTTTCAAATCCTTTTTGTTCTTTTCAATTTGTAATATAGAAGTTTTCACTTTTCTCTCTAAGTCCCTTTTTTCTTTTGCAATGATTTTGTTTTGTGAAAGGGCATTAGAGAGAGAAACTTCAAGTTATTTTATCATAAATAAAGAGTGCTCACATTCTTGACATGAAACTTTTCTTTTTTCAAGAGAGACTAATTTTTTTGTGAGCTTACGATTTTCTTTTATAATAGATTCATTTTCATGATTTAATAAAACAAATTTATCATTAAGTTCTTCAAAGGTAGGAGGGGATACCTCAGTGTCGCAAAGAACACTGGTGTCGTCATCATCGCTTTTGGCTATTAAGCACAAGTTTGCTTCCTCCTCGCTACTTAACTCAGAATCGTTTGACTCTTCAGAGGAAGAGTCATCCCAAGTAGCGGCCTTCAACACTTTCTTCTTTTCTTTTGCTTTCTTTTGTTCTTTTCGTTCCTTTCGGTATTTTGGGCACTGGCTCTGATTGTGCCTGGTTTTTCTGCAGTGATAGCAATCTGGAGGCGGCCTTTCTTCTTCGTCATCGCTTCCTTTTTCTTTCTTCGATGAAGAGGAGGATCCCTTTCGTCGAGTATCTTTTTGGAAGAATTTTCGGAATGTGTTCCTTCTCTCTGGATTTCTGATGAACTTCTTGACATTCTTCACCAGGAGTCCTTCTTCATCATCATCGTCCCCTTCGATGCACTCCTTCTTTGATGTCAGCGCCAACGCCTTTTTCTTCGGCTCCTTGTTGTATTCGTCATGTTGAATTTGTAGTTCTACCTCATGGGTTTTGAGATTCCCAATGAGATTCTCGATCTGGAGCGTTCTTAAGTTGTGCGACTCCGAGATGGCCGTCACCTTCGGATTGAACCTTGGAGGTAAGGAACGAAGAATTTTCCTCACCAAGTCCCCGTCGGAGTAGGTCTTTCCAAGCGCCTTTGATGCATTGACAATCTTTGTGAAGCGAGTGTACATTGAGTTGATGTCCTCTTCCGTGTCCATCCTGAATTTTTCGTATTCAGATTCTAGTTGAAACAGCTTGGCATCTTTCACCTGCGATGTACCTTCGTGAGTAACTTCCAATTGATTCCAAATATCATAAGCAGTTGTGCATGCAGAAATTCTATTAAACTCAGTCCTATTTAAAGCGCAATATAAAGCGTTCATTGCTTTAGCATTATTTTTACACCTTAGTTTATCGTTGTCATCCCATTTATCTTTAGGTTTTGCTAATGTCGCCTCTCCTACTAAAGTTATAGGCAGAGAGTACCTTACTTCAACCATGTTCCATACTTCTACATCCATGGTCATAAGAAAACACATCATTCGATTTTTCCATTAGTTAAAATCTGACCCAGTAAAGAGAGGTGGTCGACTAACCCCTTGACCCTCAGGAAAAGCGAGATCATGAGACGCCATTGTTCCCGGTTGTTAAGCCGATTAGAACAAAACCGCTCTGATAGCACTTGTTGGATCGGTCGGCGCCCTTAGAGGGGGGGTGAATAAGGGTTTTCAAAAACTTTAGTTTATATTTAAAAACTTTGGATTATTGCAAGATTAAAGACATGAAATAAGTGAAGTAAAACAAAAAGAGACAAGCTTTATTAATGATAAATAAGTTTTACAAAACTTGATCTCGATGACGCTAGAGATCGGATGCGAATAATAAAAAAGATCTTTTTGTTTTCTATCCCGACTCGCTTCCCCACGAACCGGTAGCCCTAGACTTATCCTCCCCGGATTCGGCCTCAAGCCGCTCTAGCCAATCCTTCCCCGGATGTGGCCTCAAGCACCCCCTAGAACTAGCCTAGATCTAGTCGCCAACACGAGGTGAATTTCAGCCCTAGGTCTACCCCTGACCTAGTCGCCAACACGAGGCGATTTCACTACCGTTTACAATGAAGAATGAGAAATAAAATAACAAAACCTCCCTTAAGATGAACTTCTGAAGTCGGAGATGAAGATCCGCTGTAGAATCAACGTTTGTTGAAGCGGACTTCGTCTGGATTCGGCGTGATGGAATTCTCCTTCAGAAATTGGCAGAGCTTCGCTGGGACCTCAAATTTCGGCTAAGACAAGCCTCTGGAACTCCAGTACTCTCTCTTTGAGGTGTATGCAATAGGTGTGTCGAAAATAAGAGGAGAGGGGGTCCTTTTATAGCCCAAGCTCTACCGCCGGCGCTAGCCCGGATTAGGAAACGTTTTGCGCGGCCGGATCTTCAATCCGTGGCAACATTTTGCTCTATGCCTCTTGTGCGCCATGCTACCGCCAACGCTAGTAGCTACCTCCGGGCGCTAGCTCTTTCTAAAAACACTGCCGGAATCGCGCTAATCATCGCTAGCGCCGGGCGCTATCGCTACCGCCGGCGCTAGTGAGCCTTTTCGAATTTTGGCCTCAATTTTGGGGGCAGTCATCATGAGTACTCCTTGAGTCATATGGACTATGTAAACCTGCACACTTGAACACACAAGATCAAATACACATCGGATTTGTTATTCTCAAACCTAGGAGATGCGGAAGACCATGTTCCAACAATGATATCATCTTGAAGAAAGCTTATCGTGGATAAATCTAAGTTCAGATATCTCGACGATATTGTCTTGAAGGAAATGTATAGTCTTGAAGAAAGCTTATCGTTGATAAAGCTAAGTTCAGATATCTTGACGATATTGTCTTGAAGAATAAGTATAGTCTTGAAGGTTGAAGAAAGCTTATCGTTAATAAAGCTAAGTTCAGATATCTCGACGATATCGTCTTGAAGAATACGTATAGTCTTGAAGGTTGAAGAAAGCTCATCGTTGATACCGTTAAGTTCATATGTCTCGACGATATCATCTTGAAGAAGATGTATATCCTTGATGATTAATGACTTGACTCATTAAGTCATGAAGAAAGATTCAAGAAGACAAACATCAGTTTGAAGACCTTATATTGTCTAGAAGATCAAGACGATATCATCTTGAAGAAAGACTGTCAGCCCAATGAATAAGTCTTAAGTCTTATAAAGAGAAACATCTCGACGATATCGTCTAGAAGAAGTAATATCGTTGAGATATCAAGTAGAGTCGTGAAGAAGGAAGTATGTCGACGATATCGCCGAGAAGAATATCTGTCATTTATATAGATCAAGACGATATCGTCTTGAAGGAATATTATCGTCTTGACAGTTGCAGAACTGCATTTAATGCGCAAACGTTCTTGGAAATTGATATTCAGGGAATGTGCACGCCACCTATCTTGCACACAAATCAAGAAGTAATAAATGATATATTCTCTACAGAATATACCAGTCACACAGTACTTAATGAAGAAATTTATTATTACTATATTCTGCAAGTTCCATGAATTACCAGTCATTATGATGAAATATTGCCAATTCTGCAAGACGTTTCAAATGGGAAAATTGATTATGGAATAATTAACAAGGGGTTTTATGCAAAATTATAGAGCAATATAAAAGGAGACATTTTCTATCTACAGGATATGCTTGCTAAGTATTTCTCTCTCAAGTTTATTCTCATACATACTTCCTGAATAGAAAGAAAAGAATCAACAAGAAGAAGACTTCACTGTTGCTGTGCTGTGAAGGTCTAGAGAAGATTCTAAAGAAAAGTTCATTGATCCATAAGATCTCTGGGCTTATTGTTACAAAGAAGAAGAAGATTGTTGTTCAAAGCATTCATCCTGAAGTCTTTTCTTCTACAACAACCTTTCTGTTTTACTTTGTAGGGTTCTTTGTGAGCCTGAGCTTGTAGGATGTTGTGATAGATCTGAGCTGATAGGGTTCTTAGTGTGCCTGAGTTTTTGGTAGGATCTTGTTGAAGATCTGAGTTATTGTAAGACATAAGTCTGAGCTTGGTAGAGTTCTGTGTGAACCTGAGTTGTAAGATCTGTTTATTGAGAAAAGATCTGAGTTGGAGAAGTTGTCTAGTCTAGCTCATTGTTAGATAGGTGGGAGGGACAGTGGACTACCTCTAAACACATTGTCTTGTAGGGAACCACTATAAATCTTGTGTGTTTCCTGTGATTGCTTTTGTGCTGTGATAGTCAATCTTTAAAGTAGCAAATAATACTGAAAACACCTAATCACTCCCCCTCTAGGTGTATTTTATAGACAACCCATATCTTTAAGCTTCTCATTTCATTCAATTCCGATGTAAATCAAGAAAATTAACCATTTAGGCTACATTTGAACTTTGAATCGATCCAAAGAAATAAATATTATTAAGCAAACTCTGAATTGACCCTAGGTTATTGCATTAGACATGTATGATCAATTAGAGCGGGATGCAATTCGTTTCGTCCAAATTCAATGGGATTTGAGAAAGTTAGCCGAAATAAGTTATTTTGAGCAACAAGCGAGCAATTGTTAGTAGATGTACTTGAAATCAGCTTTAGATAGTTACGTTAGCACTGTATGGGTGACACGAACACAACGACATCCTCCGTGCATTTTTTACCGCATTTAATTTAGAAGTTATTAGTATATATGTATGCATATATACATATATACTTATTAATATATATAAACAAATAATATGTATATATATATATTTTTCCTAACCCGGCTCTGATACATTGTAAGACCCCCTCCTCAAAATTAGCGGTCCGATCTGGGGATCTTATCGCACACCACAGTCACTGCACGACGCTGAAGCAACTAAGAAAGGTTAAAAATACGTCCTTCTCCTACCCTCTCCTTGAATACTCCATTGTCACACATCGAGGGTGATGCTAAGCGAATATCACTACACACCAGCATAGTAGGGAAGCAATTTTCTAGCGGAAGGCACCGTTAATGAGTGCACCTCATAATAATTAGTGGAATACATAGATACATTAGCAGAAGATTAACTATCATAGAAAAACAAAGCTCAAGACTATTATGAGTAGAGTCAACGTCTATGCCGCATTATACCGTACCAGTCAAGACATTATAATTACCATGAGATATATAAGAATAAGTATGTGACCATGTTAAGTTATACCTGATGTATCATGCACAATGACTTTCTCAGTTCTTTGTGCATTATCACTCACACGTACATGTCATCTGCGCTCGAAACAAATATTAGAACCACGAATAAAATCCCATCCTGATTGGTATCAAGTACAGTAAAATATCTACAAGGGAATTGATATCCAGGCTCTTTTGGGTCGTGACAGTCTTCCCGCGACAACCATCTACGTACTCCATATCATCATGCATATTGTTGAAACCGATTTCTCGGTCTCTCGTAGAGCTCGGGGCCCTCACCGAAATGAGGGGCGGCTAGCCCTTACTGATCCCTCGAGGAGGGTGGACGGAAGATTAGGAAATTGACTAAGACCTTAGTCACAGCGAGGAGGTCCCTCCACTAACCCGGAAGATCGTTGAGCGCTTCCCCAACCAAGCCAAAGCTGTGACTTGGGCACCTTGGAGAGCTCTGGAAATGCTAACCAAAGAAAGCCTAAGGAGAGGGAAGCTGAAGTGACATCCTCTCCAAAGGTGCCCTTAAGGTCCTATTTATAGATTTTTTGGTCCGGCCTGCGAATAGCAGGATTCCGCCTTTTGATTTTACTATCCGCACCCCAAATGGTTCTGCTAACAGCCAAGCTCCGCTGTTTGGAGAGGCTAAGGGCAGACCACCAAGGGTAAAAGGGTAAGTTGACCCTAATGATTTATGGATAGAGGATTGTGAGAACCTTACTGTCGGAGCTCTCGCATGTCTTCTCGCGGATCCTGCCCGTGGCGCCTCTTTTAGAGGGTCGCCTTGCGAGAACCCTGCTGACGAAGCTCTCATGGGTCTTCTCGCAAATACTGCTCGCGGCGCCTCTTTTAGGGGGTCGTCTTGCGAGGACTCTGCTGACGGAGCTCTCGTGGGTCTTCTCGCAAATACTGCTCGCGGCGCCTCTTTTAGGGGGTCGTCTTGCGAGGACTTCGCTGGCCCATTTTGGTGGTCTGCCGAGGTCTCATCGGATGGGGGCCGATCTCGGCGAGTTCTGGATCTCGCAACTCCTGTCTCGCTCGGTTTCCTTGCCTGGCGAATATCGGGGTTGTACACAATCCCCGCTCTTCGCGAGGACAAATGCCCTTGCGAAGAATCATCCAACCCCTGATATTCGCCCGCTCCCGGATGACCTGTCAGGAATCTTTGGTGGGACCCACCCTGTGGGCTATAAATATCGTCCCGAACCCCCATTGGCGCGCGCCGTTACTTTTCTTCCTTCTCTTACTTTAGTTTCCTGGAGATGCCGATTTCCGAAGAAGCAGAGGCTCGCCTGAGGGCGATGAGAGCTGGCGGGCTACCCTCCACGACCAAGGTCCCCGCCTGGATGAACCGGCCGTCCCCCGCCCAGTCGCCGAAAGTCAAGAAGGCGAAGGCGGCTCGTCGCACCGGAGACAACTCTGTGATGCTGGACTCCTCCCCGGACGATCTCCGCCCCGAGAAGGTATGAGCTACTCGAACTTACGTTAATAAATTGCCCCTCATTCATTTCTACTCGCAGGATACTTTGCCGAGCGAGATCGTTGGAGAACTTGCTGAGGGGTCTCGGAAAAGCCCGCAGGTGGATACGAACCTTGCTGGAAAAAACACCACCGGTACGATCTGGATCTCGCATACCGTAATATTTCAACCATATATGACCTCCGTTACTCTTTTCTTACAGTCTCGCCCCTGAAGTCTCCGGTCCGCCAGTCGTCGCGACCTCCGTCTCCGCTTCTGCCTCCTGACAAAATCATAGACAAGCCTGGATTCCAGCTCTTGATGAGCGAGGAGACCGGGGGTTCTGCGCCGCCAAAGATCCCTCCTACCAACAGTGCAGCCTACCCCGCCGGCTTGGGCAAATCTCTCTATCCTCGCTATGACAACATGTTCCAGGGTCATCCCTTGACCTCTCGCCTCCCGCTTGGTAAGTATTCTGACCTCACCGGAACCCTGCGCGAGCTCACGCGCGCCATCTGACCTCTTCGTAATATGTTGCAGACAATGCCGAAAATCCGCCTACCGATTCCGAGCTGGGCGACGGCGAGATGTCCCCCCTTCCGGACCAGGTGGAGGACTTCTTAGGGGATCCGCGAGACCCCGAGAAGTTGAAGCAATGAACCGCGGAGTTGCTGAGGAAACACGGGAGGATGCTGATGGATCTCAACATGCAGGCGAGGCGGGACCGAGAAGCCGCCGAGGACAGGCACGCGGTTTTAATGGAAGAATATGCGAGGCTCCGGCAGGCGAGACAGCGTGACCAGGATGAGGGCGCCACGACGCCGGAGGTTCATATAGCTAGGATGAGAGACTACGCCTTCCTCACGGACAGGGAGGGTCGTTTGGCGGAGGACTATTATAATTCTAGGGTACCGCCGAGGTCCGGGTCGCGTGGTGGGGTCGGTGGAAATGGCTACCCCATGATTCTCGCTAACTGCTATGTTATGGAATTATTTGTAATATGTGTCGCTGTTTTTTGAACGATCTCGCTATGTTTCGTGGCTCGCGTAATTACCACTGATGCTGGCTTGTCTGACAATCACCATTATTTGTTATGGTTTCTCGCTCGCTGTCTATAGATCTATTTTAATTGTTATATTGTGCTCGCGGAGACCCTCTATTCTCGCTAGACGTATCCCGCAAGAAATGTTTATACTAACCTTGCAGGTTCATCTCGCCCATGGCCATGATGTGATGTTTTTACTGCTACCCGCGCTCGTCGGCGCTTGGACTTCTTCCCGCCCTTTTGCTTGGGCTATAAATAGACGGTTTTAATGAGTCAACCACCACATTTACTCTCGACCTTCTTCTTCCTCTGCTTCAGAGATCTCGCTTCTTCTCGTTTTCGCATTTCATCCTTTCTCGCAGGTTGCTAAGATGGGCGGTGACGCGGAGTCAAAGGGTCGCGAAGGCCTTCGCTGAGCATAGCTTATTTACTTGTAACTTGACCGATGAGGAGTACTTCAGCGCGGTCGCTGACTACGTCACCCCCCCCCCCCCCCCCCCCCCCCCCGTTTGAGGCACGCCGCCCTAGCGAGGATGACGTGATCAACGACCCGTTGGTCGACAAGTTGGCCATTTCTACCGCCCATTTCGCGGTCGGTCTGCGCCTTCCCTTGTGGCCGGAAGTCTGCCAGGTAATAATCGCTCTCGCTTATTTCCCTTTTTTTTGCCACTCGAGTTTTGCTCGTCGTGCAGACTAATCCTGTTCTCGCTGCTCATTAGGTGCTCAAACACTATGGGGTGGTTCCCGACCAGCTCACTCCTAACGCCATGGAGGTGGTCACCGCCTTTGACTGCTACCTTCGCGAGGAGCGTATCGAGTCCAGCCTCCCGGTCTTCCGGAAGTTGTTCTCGTTCCGCGCCTATAAAGATGGGACAGCCTACTTCATGGGCACGGGTCCGAAGGTGGTCGAGACCGTCAACAAGGCCCACTTCTGGGCCCAGAAGTTCGTCGTCGTCAAGGGGAACTTCGGCAACATTCCCCTCTCGCCAGTTCAACATAGCGAGACCACCTACCGGCCCACCGCCCTCGGCGGCCATGACGCCCTCCTCCATCAGTTCTTCTGCAAGAAGAACTTCAAAGTCGTCTACCTCCGCCGCAACCTAGATTCGCTACCTCCGGTTCTCGCCGGAGAAGGTAAAGATCTCGCCCAACACCTTTGTCTTTATTCGTTACCATATCGTACTTTTCCGAACTATTGTTTGTTTCTAGGCGAGCGAGATCTGCCCCTTCATCCCCCTTACGCGAGCACCCGGAAAACCGACGCTACCATGGCTCTCGCTACCATGGGGGCGGAAGCTTGCCGAGGCGTCGTCACTTCGGCCGAGCCCTCTTCTCGCAAGAGATCGGGGGCTTCTGGTAATGCTGCCCCTTTGAAATCTCCGCCCAAGAAGAAGAGCAAAAAGAGCACGGTCTCGCTCGCTCCTTCAAAGGGTAAGGAACCTCGCGAGGCCGCCTTCGACAAGTTTGACCTTACTGGCCTCTCGGGGGGCGAGGACGAAGAGACCTGCCAGGAGGCGCTTAGGACCTCTGTCCTCCCCATCCCGGTGAACCACTACAACTTCGGCCTCGGCCAGAGGCGCCGGGACGAGACTGGTGAGCCCCTCGTCACTTGGAAGCCGGAGACCAACAGGGTGGATATCTCCTCCATCCTCCCCTCTGGGGTGGAGAAGGAGACCGTCAGCGGTCATGCCTTTGACCTCGCGTTCGCTCTTTATGGTCGCGAGGATGCGGGGTCTTATAAGGATGAGACCGCGAGGACCCTTGCTTACGAGAGTGCGAGGTCCCAGCTGCGCTCTGCCGAGCTCGCCCACATGACGGGGAGGCATTGCTTACAGCTGGAGCTTCAGAATGTGGAGCTTGCGAGGGCCTACCAGGGGGTTCTTGCCGAGATCACGCAGCTGAAGGAGAAGCTGCTCGTCGCGGAGGGCAGTGTGGTGAGTCATCTAGACCTCCATCTTCCTTTCCCCTGGCCATTTCGCCTCTATAATTGAACTTATTTGCAGGATGTCGAGGCCGCCGGGAGAGCCAACGCTCGCATCGAGGATTTGGAGGGCGATGTGGCTGGGCTGAAGGCCCTGAACTGCGACCTCACTCGCGCCGTTGTTCCCCCGTCACCTCGCCGTTTAAAAGAAAACCGGCGAGCGCGAGACGAAGAAATCCGCGTGGGATACATAGAGTCAGCTCGCTACATCTTTTCGGTGGTGAAGGCGATCGGCCTCCTGGCTGATGATGCGGTCGACATGACTCTGGAAGACGTCGTCCCGGAGCTCTTCCTCCCTCTTCCGCCCGTGAAGGACAGTGATGACGAAGAAGGATCTGCGGGTGGTTCCTGAAGCTCGCCGCTATTCTTTTCTTTGCGCTGTAATTTTGATCGGCGAGATCGCCGAAGATTGTAACTGAACTATGAAATGTAGAATGCCAATTTTGCTTTGCTCATTGTGCCTTCCTTTTCCTCTTGCAATTTTCATGCGTTGAATGTCTCGCTCTCGCTTATCTCCATATCCGCCTTCGCGGAAGCTATTCTCGCGATGATTGTTCTCGCACCACGCGTTATTGAACAGATAGGTATAGGCTACTTTGGTTGCTCGGACCTTTCGCCGTTTGCCTTGGGATTACTACCCTTTTAGTTATGCGTATTTTCTCTAGGTTTCGCAAGGCATTTTTCCTCTTGGAGAGAGCTCGCCTCTTACCCGGTGCTGGCAACCTTTCTGCCGAGGACCGGTTGTTCGGGATCGCATAAGATTGATTCTCTCCACTCGCATGGTGTGCGAAATTTCTCTTTGCCGAGCGGGCTTGTCCGCCGAGCGAGACGGAACCTTCCAGTATAAAGACATGTCATTCTTGCCAGCCTCTCCAGAGATCAACCAGAACCCCCCGTCTAGGTAAGAGCCCGGGAGCGGAATCGATTTGGGGCATTCCGGCAACAACATATCCAACCTCGCCAGCCTCTCTAGAGATCAACCTGAACCCCCGTCTAGGTGAGAGCCCGAGAGCGGAATCGATCTGGGGCATTCCAGCGCCAACATATCCAACCTTGCCAGTCTCTCCAGAGATCAATCTGAACCCCCCGTCTAGGTGAGAGCCCGGGAGCGGAATCGATCTGGGGCATTCCGGCACCAACATATCCAACCTCGCCAGCCTCTCCAGAGATCAACCTGAACCCCCCGTCTAGGTGAGAGCCCGGGAGCGGAATCGATCTGGGGCATTCCAGCGCCAACATATTCAACCTTGCCGGCCTCTCCAGAGATCAACCTGAACCCCCCCATCTAGGTGAGAGCCCGGGCACGGAATCGATCTGGGGCATTCCAGCGCCAACATATCCAACCTTGCCGGCCTCTCCAGAGATCAACCTGAACCCCCCGTCTAGGTGAGAGCCTGGGAGCGGAATCGATCTGGGGCATTCCAGCGCCAACATATCCAACCTTTGTCACGCCGGCACGGCAGTAGTTATAAGCATCATAAAAAAGGAGTAAGACATTAGTTAAACAACATAACAAAGCTCTCAAGGGTAAAACCTTTTCAAATCATCCCCACTTCGGGCTCGGTTGAGGGGTACCCCTTCCACATCCTGGAGGTGATACCCCCCCCCCCCCCGACTTGAGCACCTCGCTTACAATATATGGTCCCTCCCAGTTGGGGTTGAGCTTACCTATCGCGGCCCCTCTGCCGGCCGCATCGACCTTCTTCAGGACTAGGTCTCCTTTTCTGAAAATGCTTTATCCGGATATGTTTGTCGAAATATCGAGCCATCCGCCGCTTGATCTCTTCCTGCCTGATGGCGGCCAAGTCCCTGAGTTCTTCCACAAGGTCCAAAGACATCCTCTGCTCTGCATTGTTATCTTCTATCCACTCTTCATCCCCCTCGCTCGCAGCGATCACCCGGGGGTCTTTACCACAAACTCTATGGGGAGAACGGCCTCGGACCCGTGAGAGAGCTTGAATGGAGTCTCCCCGGTGGCGGTATTTGGAGTAGTCCTCATGGCCCAGAGGACGGAGGGTAGCTGTTCCACCCAGTTTCCCCGAAGGTTCTCCACTTTCTTTTTTAATAGGTTAACGATTATTTTGTTCGCCGCCTCCACCTGCCCATTGCTCCTCGGGTGGTGGACCGATGCGAACCTGAGGTCAATGCCGAGCTGAGTGCAGAAGCCAACAATCTCTTCACTGGCAAACTGCGTCCCATTGTCCATCACTATAGCTAGAGGGAGCCCGTGCCTGCAAATTATCTCCCCCCACACAAAATTCCTTACAATCTGAGAGGTTACCTTAGCGGGTGCTTTCACTTCTAACCACTTGGAGAAGTAGTCGATCACGACCAGTAGGAACTTCCTCTGGCCGCTGTCTTGGGGGAAGGGACCGACCAGGTCCATCCCCCATATGGCGAAGGGCCAGGGAGCCATGATGGTCCGGAGCCTTTGAGCTGGGAGGAGTTGGAGCGGAGCATAGAGCTGGCACTTCGGACACTTTCTCGCGAACTCTGCCGCATCCTTGCTGAGAGTGGGCCAGAAGTAGCCTTGCCTCAACACCCTCCCTTCCAGGGTCCGACTCCCGGAGTGACTGTCGCACTCCCCGGATTGGATTTCTCCCAGGACTCTCGGAACCTCCTCCTCGGAGACACAACGAGCCAGGAGTCCCGAGAGGGTCATTCTATACAGCCCTCCTGCATGTAAGGAGTAATAGGCGGACTTATACCTGAAGCGTCTCTTATCCACGTCCTCTCCAGGGAACCTCCCAGAGGACAAGAAGGTGATGAATGGATCCATCCACGAGGCTCGTCGGTCCACCTCCATCAACTCTCCTTCTTCGATGGAGGGCCGGAAGAGTTTCGAAGCCGTCCCTCCCGCTCGGGGACCGAACTTGGCTAAGAGGTCCGCCTGGGTGCTCTCCTCCCTCGGCACGTGCTTGATGGAGAAGGTGCGGAACTGCCCGATGATCCCCTTGACCTTTTCCAGGTATAGTAGAAGGGTCGGGTCCTTCGCTTCAAACTCTCCCTTGATTTGGCATGCTACCACCATGGAGTCCGTTGAGACCTCCACGTCCTGCACCCCTAGTTCTCGGGCCAGCCGAAGGCCCGCTATCACTGCCTCGTACTCAGCCTGGTTGTTGGTAATGGGGAAATGGATGTTTAAGGCTTGCTCAATTCGGGTCCCCTGGGGACTCACCAGGACTATCCCCCCTCTATAGGAGTACTTTCCCGATGCTCCGTCCACCAACATATTCCATGCCTCTGGGGGAGGTGGCCCGTGCTCCCCCACCTCGGCCGCGTAGTCGGCCATGAAGTCTGCCACCGCCTGAGCTCTGATGGACGTCCTGGGCACGAACGTGACATTGAATTCACTTAACTCCACGGACCACTTTGCCAACTTTCCCGAGTGCTCCACTCCTTCCATGATTTTACGGAGCGGGTGGTCTGTCACTACCTTGATTGAATGAGCTTGGAAGTAAGGCCGGAGCCTCCGGGCCGACACCACCAATGCGAAGGCTAACTTTTCCAGGATCGGGTACCGGAGCTCCGCCTTCCTCTGCACTCGGCTGACGTAGTAGATAAGGAACTGTTTCATCCCCTCCTCCAGGATCAACACGGAACTTACTGCTTCGGACCCTACCCCCAGGTACAGGGACAGGTCTTCTCCTGGCCTCGGCCCCTGGAGCAGAGGGGTCTGGGTGAGTTGTTCTTTCAAAGCCTGGAAGGCTTTCTCGCACTCCGGGGTCCATTCAAACTTCTTGTTGCCCCGTAGCACCTTGAAGAAAGGCGCACATTTTTCTCCCGCCTTGGAGAGGAACCTGCTGAGCCCAACCAACTTCCCTGTAAGGCTCTGAACCTCCTTCGGATTCCTCGGCGACCCTAACTCCATCACCGCCCTAACCTTGTCCGGGTTAGGTTCCACTCCTGCGGGGGTGAGCAAGTGGCCTAGGAACTTTCCTCGGCTCGCCCCGAAGACACACTTCAAGGGATTGAGTTTCATCTTGTACCGCCGCAGGGTCCCGAACGTCTCCTCAAGGTCTCGGAGGTGAGACCCAAGGTCTCGGCTCTTTACCATGAGGTCATCAACATAAACCTCCAAGTATCTTCCCTTCTGCTCGCGGAAGACCCTGTCCATCATCCTTTGGTATGTGGCACCTGCGTTCTTGAGCCCGAACGGCATCATCTTATAACAGTAGCATCCATCCCCCGTGATGAAGGAGACATCCTTGATGTCCGGGGGGTGAATGCGGATTTGATGGTAACCTGAAAAAGCATCTAAGAAAGACATCACAAGAAAACCGACGGCTGAGTCAACCAGCACGTCGATCCTAGGCAGGGGGTAACAATCCTTAGGGCATGATTTATTAAGTAAAGAAAAGTCGATACACATCCTCCATTTACCTCCTCCCTTCTTTACCATAACGACGTTGGAGACCCAGCCTGGATACTGGATCTCCGTTACAAAGCCTGCCTGTAGGAGCTTGCTCACCTCCTCGCGGATGGGTCCTTCCAGCTTGTCAGCGGTGGCCCTTTTCTTCTGGATGATGGGGCGAGTGCCGGGGTCGAGGTTGAGGCGATGGCAAGCCACGTCCGCGTCGATCCTGGGCATTTCAGCGGCGCTCCAAGCGAAGACGTCTATGTTCTTCTGCACGCACGCCAGGATCTCCGCTTGATCTTCCGGGTTGAGTCCTCCGCTGACCCGGACCTTCTCTACCACCCCTAGCCGGGTGGTGACCTCGAGCTCCACAACCTCATCCATAGCCTCCAGCCGGGACTGCTCTCCCCAAGCCCTCTCCTCTTCGGCACAAGTGAGAGCCTGGGTTCCTTCCTCGACTTCCTTCTCTACCAACATCAGCTCCTCCGCCCCTCCCTCCTGGGCCTTCTCTTCTTCTTCCTCTCCTTCCGCCCGGGGTCCCTCAGCTACCCCTTCCTGGGCATGGACTTCATCTCCCGCCAACTTCTCCTCGGCTACCTCCTTACCTCCGGTTTCGGCCGCTTCCTCCATCATCTTATCCCATTCCTCCGCTTCTCCCATCCAGGAGATGGTGTTGACATCCGTCACGTAGCACTGCCTTGCCACCTTGGGATCCGCCCTAATTCGCACCTGGACCCCTCCGTTGTTGAACTTAAGGCATTGATGAAAGGTGGAGGGGACACAGCGGAACGCGCTGATGAGTGGCCGTCCGAAGATGGCGTTGTAACTGCTTGGAGCATCCACTATGACAAAACGACAGTTCCTGGACTGCCCACCCAGGGTCACATGAAGTCCTACTCCCCCTTCCACTTCTTTCCTCTCCCCCGAGAATCCAAACAGAGGGCCATCCGAGGCCAACACCCTTCTAGGCTCCACCTCCATCCTGTCAAACGCCTTCTTGAAGATGACGTTGACCATACTCCCGTTGTCCACTAAGATTCGGGAGACGGTGAAGTTCTCGACCGCCGTCTGAATGACCAACGCGTCACAGAATGGGTCCTCATAGCCCGGCATGTCCTTCTGGGTGAAAATGATTTTTTCAGCCGGGGGTGGAGCGGTGGATGTTGAAGCTACGCTCCGGCGGTAGATGGTATGGAGGCTAGCCTTGCGGGTCGCCTGCACCCCCACCCCCCATGGATCACCCCGATCCCTCCCCTATTCCCCACATCGTTTCTATCTTCACACCTTTCCTGATCCTCCTCTCGAGGTTCGACCTCCACGATCCTTACTGGCTGCAGCTGCTGTGGCGCGGGCGCTCTGCCTCTCTTCACTTCCAGGAACTCCAGGCAGGTGTCCGTCGAGTGACCTTCCTCATCGTGGAAGATATAATATGGCAACGTCACCTCCCCTGCATCGGCCTCTGCCACCCTATTCCTTCTCCTCCTAGCGGCTGTTGTTTCTACCTCGCCTCTCCTTCCTCTTCCTCTTCCCAGTCAAATTGCCATGGCCTGTTGGGGAGGGGGAGGCATCTACATCGGACCTTGCCTCCACCCTAACTGGGGGGGTCTCCATTGACCTCCGACGTGGTTACCCCTTCCTGGGTCGTAACCCCTTCCCTGCCCTTGCACCCCTCCGCCTTGCGGCCTCCATCCTCCTTCCGGGGCCCGGGGCTCTTCCCTTCTCCCGACCTCCTGCTGCCTCACCTCCGGCTCACTGAGCTTTGCTAGCCTCTTGGTGAGCTCTGGGTTGGCTTCTTCACTCGCGACTTCCTCTGACACCTCTCCATCAGCTCCTCATAGGAGACGGGGGCCTTTCTTTTCAACGCCATCTTGAAGAAACTTTCTTTCAACCCGACCGTGAAGGCGAGTTGGAGTGCGAACCCAGGCATCTCCTGAGTGAGCTGCACTTCCTCCTGGAACCGATCGGCATATTGAGCCAACGACTCCCTCGGTTCCTGCTTCACCTTGAAGAGGGAATCAGCGTCCTTCTTCCTCTTTTTTGAGGTCGAGAACCTCAGCAAAAAACTTCGGCGCAAATCCTCGAATGCGTAGATTGATCCTGCAGGGAGCTGATGGAACCAGTCCCTGGCCTTCTCCTTGAGGGTGACGGCAAAGAGCCGACACTTGAAGGCATCTGACATCGGCCTGATGGAGACCGAGTCTTCGAAACTCTGCAGGTGCTGGACAGGGTCATCCCTACCATGGTAGTACACCCGGTCCCACTCTCCGAACCCCCCGGGGATGGGTGCAGAAAGCACCAGCTCGCAAAAGGGGCTTCCCCCTCCTGTCACTTTTTCTGGCTCCACTCGCCCCCAAGCTCTCTCGCCAAACTTGAGCTCGCCGGGACTACACCCGCGTGGGCGGCGCTCGCCTGAACCACCCCGACCGTCGCCGCATCCTCCTGGCGCGCGCTCGCTTGCGCCGTGCTCACTGGGACAGAGCTTGTCGGCACTGAGTTCGCCGGCTCGGCACTCGCCGGCGCGGAGCTCGCCGGCCTCGGGCTCACCGGACTGGCGAACAACACTCGCCCCTCCCTGTCTTGTCTTGATCCAACGGCAACTTCCTTTCCAGCCCTTCCCCCCGGGGCATTCTCGCCCACCGTCGTTGGGGGAGGGGTCACCTGAGGTGTTGGGGTCGCAAACTCGTTTCGCAGAGCTGTGACCGTAAACCCTAAGGTATCGAGCACTTCCTTTCTGAAATTTGCGAGCATCCTGGCCATCGCCACCTGGGGTGTCTCGCCGAACTCCTCGCCTTGTTCTTCATCTCCCGCCATAACCTTTCTCTGGAACTTTCTTGAACCAGCCACGCTCCACGCTCACCACACCAAAATGTTGAAACTGATTTCTCGGTCTCTCGTAGAGCTCGGGGCCTCACCGAAATGAGGGGCGGCTAGCCCTTACTGATCCCTCGAGGAGGGTGGACGGAAGATTAGGAAATTGACTAAGACCTTAGTCACAGCGAGGAGGTCCCAACACTAACCCGGAAGATCGTTGAGCGCTTCCCCAACCAAGCCAAAGCTGTGACTTGGGCACCTTGGAGAGCTCTGGAAATGCTAACCAAAGAAAGCCTAAGGAGAGGGAAGCTGAAGTGACATCCTCTCCAAAGGTGCCCTTAAGGTCCTATTTATAGATTTTTTGGTCCGGCCTGCGAATAGCAGGATTCCGCCTTTTGATTTTACTATCCGCACCCCAAATGGGTCTGCTAACAGCCAAGCTCCGCTGTTTGGAGAGGCTAAGGGCAGACCACCAAGGGTAAAAGGGTAAGTTGACCCTAATGATTTATGGATAGAGGATTGCGAGAACCTTACTGTCGGAGCTCTCGCATGTCTTCTCGCGGATCCTACCCGTGGCGCCTCTTTTAGAGGGTCGCCTTGCGAGAACCCTGCTGACGAAGCTCTCGTGGGTCTTCTCGCAAATACTGCTCGCGGCGCCTCTTTTAGGGGGTCATCTTGCGAGGACTCTGCTGACGGAGCTCTCGTGGGTCTTCTCGCAAATACTGCTCGCGGCGCCTCTTTTAGGGGGTCGTCTTGCGAGGACTTCGCTGGCCCATTTTGGTGGTCTGCCGAGGTCTCATCGGCTGGGTGCCGATCTCGACGAGGTCTGGATCTCGCAACTCCTGTCTCGCTCGGTTTCCTTGCCTGGCGAATATCGGGGTTGTACACATATGGTCTCAAACCCACGTAGTTCTGTTAGTTTCACAAGGGTTGTCCTCCCAAACAGTCCTTCATGCGGGTTGCCTCAGAGTATAACTCGTCAGCCATCCGATTTTCTTCCAAAGGCAAAATTTCTCGAAGGCACATGAAATTTCCGTTAGAATAATTCTCGAAGGCACAATAAATTCCCGTAGGAATAATTCTCGAAAGCACAAAATATTTCGGTAGGAATAATTTTCGAAGGCACAATATATTCTCGTAGGAATAATTCTCGAAGACACAATATATTCCCGTAGAAATAATTCTCGAAGGCACAATATATTTCCGTAGGAATAATTCTCGAAAGCACAAAATATTCCCGTAAGAATAATTCTCAAAGGCATAATATATTCCCGTCGGCACCATTTCTCGAAGGCACGATATGTTCCCATAGGATAAATTCTCGAAGGCACATTTATTTTCATAAGAGGAGAGAAGAGAAACTCTTTTTAAGTTTAACAATAATTCTATCCGAGAGTTTATAGAGGGAGAGGGGAAAACCCCTTCATAGCTTAATAGTATTTCCACCTGAGATGGTAAAATCATTTTAATCCGGCTTTCGCCGATCTTTTGGGTTGCTTGGCAATCAAAACCAAGCCATCCACATAAGGCATGTTTGTATTTATGCAGGCTTCCGTCAATTAGTTGGATACTTGGAAATCAAACCCAAGCCATCCACATATGGCACATGTATTTCCCATGGAGACATACTATCATTACCAGAAATTAGACGGGGAGGGAGAGTTTCCAACAACAGAGGATGAAGAGAGTGAGAGAGGATGAAGAGAGTGAGAGAGATAAAAAAGAGAAGTTCTTGCCATGAAGCTTTCCTAAACTGGAGATGAAGTCAATCTCTTCCCGGAATGAAGATAAATGGAGATATGGGGTTTATTGAAGAAGGAGGAGAAAAGCAGTTAATGCTAACAACGTCTCCAGTGGAAACCAAGGCGAACACTCAAGTCCTCCTAAATGTGCTAAAATGAAATCTCCATAAAAGAAGATTTAAGGGGTCCCAATACTTCAACTTCAGATTTCACAAGCTAATCCATTTCCCCTATCACCCAAACTCCAGGACAAGTCGAATATGAAAATCAATATAGAGGTTGCCGCATAAAAATGAAATTCACATAGTCATATCAACAATCTCAATCCATGTAGAGGTTGCCGCATAAAAATGGAACTCGCATGGTCATGCCAACAACCTCAATTCCAAAATAAATAATCTATCAGGAATTTTAAGAGAGAGAGGGGGAGAGAGATGATAAAGAGAGTGTGAAAAGCCTCAATTTCAAGTTGCCCTTTCAATCAATTTTCATCGTCATCTTGTTGTAAAGGAGAAGAAGAGGGGACAGAGAGAGAGATATTAATTTCAAATCCATCAGTGAAACCTCATCTTCATGAGAGTATACTAAACAACCAGCAATGATCCATAGTGTTTGAACTATAATATAATTTTTAACTTAGAAAATCATTATGCATTTGATTACCAGCAGTCATGAAGTCCAAAAATCCTTCAAGATAACCTCAAGGATACGTGGCCTCCAACATGTGTATCGATGTCCTTGCGGGTCTTCAAAATAATTGATGAATACTAAAACGAAAATGCAATGTCTCATGGTTATAGCTATCGAATTATATTCCCAGCTTAATCACTGGGAGTTCGTGGGAGCTCTGGATTGGTCATCCATGGCTTTAAATAGAGCTAGTTTGGTACTCTTCATGGGGAATTCACCTCTTCCTCCTCCGACAATTGTAGTCTCTAAGCCTTCTCTAATTTCATCAGGGCATTGTTATATGCACCGCAGTTTTGGCTATTGGCACCGCATTTACTTAAATTTAGGGGATAAATTCTATCCTAAAGAAAATCCTAATGGAACCCTCTAATTCGCACTCCTCCTTGCTGCCGTCGCTCCCGATGTTGTTCAAACCCTAGGCACCGCTCCCTCCCGTCGCATGCCCTCCCATCTCACATCCTCCCTCCCATCGCACGACCTCCAGTCGTACACTGCACGCCCTCCTTCCCGTCGCTGCCATCACACGTCCTCCCTCCCCTGCCTTCAAGTTCGACAGACGACGCTCCCTGGAGATTTCCGGGCGGTAAATCTTCCTCATATGCTTCCATTTTTTCTAAACAGTGGAGCCTTTGGTGCCATTGCAGCTAAGTGGAAGAACGAAAGGAAGTGTGAAAAAATTTGTTGCTAACTGGAAATCAACAAAACATGATCCTTCTCTTTTTGAACACGTTCTAGCCATGGAAGAACAACCAAAAGAAACAAAACGTGATCATTCTTATTGAATATGTTGTTATTCATATTTTTCAACTCTAACTGATGTCAAACAGTAGAATCTCTATGTTTCATATAATGCAATTAACAAAATTTAATTTGCGGTGCAATTAACAGTTTAGGGTGCCTTTAGCCATGTGTGGTGCCTTTAAGAAAATGGTGCCAATAGCCAAAACTGCGGTGTATATAACAATTCCCTTTCTTTATTCATCATCTTGGGTTATTATGGGAGTGGAAAGATTCATGGTGCTCTGGTTTAGAGGTTTGGGTTTTCTTCCTCTTCAAGGAAGGATCTCCTCCCTCTCTCTCTCTCTCACTCTCTCTGGCTAGTGATATTTAATCTATTGGAAAGGGAGGTTTGTGGTGTCATCCCATCGTACCTCCTAGTACCGCTGTGAGCCCCTCACAGGATAGACCTCTGGAAGTCCAAGACTAAACCTTAAACTGATAGGTCACATACAAAGAAAAGATTAATCTAATAGTAAGTTATCAAGTACACATACACACACACCCCATTGTTATGGGAAGATAGTTTTGGTTGGTCTAGTCCTGCAAGCAGTGGGCTCGGTATGTGTTTAGTGAAGAAATGTACTGCAAGTTGTAGCTTGGTGTTTATTGAAATGGACTGATTGGTCTGGTGAGCCGGTGACTCAGGAGTTCAAATGTTGCATATATGCTTGTCCATATAAGTGGTGGGTCATCGATATTGGGCAGTCGTTCACATCGACATCCATACGTTGACTCAACAAGTGTGAATATTCACTTAGCCAAGAAAAGATTGGTGGATTCCAGCATTAGTACAATATGCTCTGTAGCACCAAGCTTAGTGTACCGAGTAGTACGTAAGGTCCAGATTAGGTAGTGTGAATATCGACCAAGGAGTGGGGTGGCCCAACCCACTGCCTCCGTTTGCCACTACGATAGGTACCTGAGAGTTTAGCTAACTCCAAATCAGGGAACTAAAGGTCTGTGCATACTGTGTACAACCCCGATATTCGCCGAGTATAGGCAAGAGGTAGAGGCAAGGGGGACGAGCGATGAGGGAGGAAGCCTCCTGATTGCCCGGCCTACATAGGGGAGCGAGAGGTGGAGGGACAAGTCCCCACACCCAAGGGGGGCGAACCCGGGCTGCTGCCCAGGGGCTCGCCCCCGCTCCCACCAAGGGGGGCGAGCCCGGGCTGCTGCTCGGGGGCTCGCCTCCGCTCCCAGCTAGGGGGGCGAGCCCGGGCTGCTGCCCGGGGGCTCGCCCCCGCTCCCACCAAGAGGGCGAGCCCGGGCTGCTGCCCGGGGGCTCGCCCCCGCTCCCAGCTAGGGGGGTGAGCCCGGGCTGCTGCCCGGGGGCTCGCCCCCGCTCCCAGCAAGGGGGGCGAGCTCGGGCTGCTTCCCGGGGGCTCTCCCCCGCTCCCAGCTAGGGGGGCGAGCCCGGGCTGCTGCCCGGGGGCTCGCCCCCGCTCCCAGCTAGGGGGGCAAGCCCGGGCTGCTGCCCGGGGGCTCGCCCCCGCTCCCAGCAAGGGGGCGAGCCCGGGCCGCCGCCCGGTGATCTCGCCCCCGCCCCCAACATTAAGGGGCGAGAGGAGGAGGGGCGAGCCCCCCTCTCGCCCCCCGCGTCCAAGGAAGGGGCGAACTTTTCTCGCCTCCACACCCAGTAGGGGACGAGCCCAGGAGGGCACTCAGTCTGCGTTTAGCGCCGTGGAATGGCGGGACTTGGCTATTCGCAGGCCAAGTCTGGGGTATTTTGGTAATTTCACGAAATCCTATAAATAGGGCCAAGGGGGCACCATTTGGAGGCAGGTCATTCTAGGCTAGCTCTCTCCCTCTCTCTCCCTCCCCAAGTCTCTCTAGTGGGTGAGGAGAGCCTCCAGTGGTGCCCAAGCTTAGTAGTGGCTTGGGAGGGGAAGTTCCTAAGGGGCTTCCGGGTATGTGGCGGGACCTCCCCACTAAGCCCTTGGTCCAGTCCATAGTTCCTCAACCTTCAACCTAGAGCTCTCCCTTGGGGGGAGTAAGGGTTGGTCGCCCCTCAGCTTGCTGAGGGCCCCGAACTCCACAGAGACCGAGAAATCGGTTTCAACATACTGAGTCGTGTGGATGAGTTGCACTGGTGTGAAACATATAATTAAACCTTGCATAACACTTCATATCATACATTACATTACATAAAACCTATACCCCCTTCGTATAAATTATTGTGGGATCTTGTATACGTTGGGTCTTACAAAATGACCCCTTTACTTATAAGTTTGTATGTGCATTCTTATAAGTTAAGGTTACCTTTCACTTTGATAACTGCTTTATCATTTTACTATACTGCTTCTTTATTATCATTCCATTACTACCACTTTACTGCTGTTACATTATTATTGTGTAAGTAGGCCCTGTGTTAGATAATTTTAGTATATGCTTCCTGGAAGTTAAGGCCACCGCCATCTGCTTGTACTTCTTCTTTGATGTCCTCCTCTTCATTCCTCCCGCAAGGTTCTTAGGAGTCACCAGGGGAGGGGTAGGAGATTGGTTAGTCTTTTGACTAACGGTCGGTTGTGACCAAACACCACAGGGGCTCCGAATGGGAGACATGGAGCTGCCCCGGGAGACCCAGCGCAACCAGAGTACGATGCAGGAGGAGGTGAGCCAGCCTTGCTCGGGAGCAGCAACATCGACTATGGGTTCTGTTAGTGATTAACATCTATTACTTTTGCGAGTGTCTGTAGTGAGGATATTATGTACTGGGCAGGAGCCCTTTTTACATTCAGCATTTCCTTATCTGGACTATTGATGATATTTTTATATATCATATTGTGATTGTGGACTTAGTATTATTTATACTCTTCCTTAATTTCTCTATGATATATGGTTGGCCTAGATGTAAACTTTCCGACAAAATTGATGTCTTGTAGTGGCGGCCTCCCCTAGTATTGGTGTCACCGCAAGACTACGGTTCTGGGCATAAGATTCAATGGAATTGCAAGAAAATAGGGTCTTATAACAACAGAGACATGATGAAACACTGGAGCCGGTATTCAAGGCCCTAGAAGGGGGAAATTCATGGGAAAACTCATTTCGGGATGACCTCGTTCATTTCCGGGGCCGTATCTACATACCACCGGGAGGGGGGATCCGGGAGGACATACTAAGGGGGCACATTGCACTCTGTATTTAGTGCACCCCAGGATCACAAAGATAACATCGGACATGCGAAAGGCTATGTAGTGACCAGGGATGAAGAGGGAGATCATATCTTAGGTGACACATTGCGAGACCTGGCAGTGGGTGAAGGTCGAGTGCAAGAGCCCTAAAGGTTTATTACAGTCCTTGTCTGTCCTGAAGTGGAATTTCGAGGATATAGCCATGGACTTTGTGCATGGACTACCTCAATCCCACTCTGGGCACGATTCCATCTGGGTCATAGTGGACAGATTGACCTAGATGACCAGATTCATTCCATCCCGGAAGGACGCTCTAGTTGCTGTGTTGGTTAGATTATTTGTGGAGCAGTTCGTCAGGTACCACGACATCCCCATGATGATTATTTCAGATAGAGATGGTTGCTTCACTTCGAGGGAGTGGAGGTCAGTGCATGCATACTTAGAGTCTCGACTTACCTTCAGCACTGCCTTCCATCCATAGACCGATGACCAGACAGAGCACACCAATCGGACGATGGAGGACTTACTGCATTTGTGTATTCTAGATAGCAGGAAACTCTGGGAGAGGCTGTTACCATTGATAGATTTTTCCTACAACAACAACCACCAGGCGAGCTTGGGATGGCACCATATGAGGCCCTTTATGGGAGGAAGTGTCGGACGCAGCTATCTTGGGTCCAGGACAAAGATCCAATGGCAATTTGATCATTGTACATATATGATACAGATGCACTAGTACAGATGATCCATGACCGGATGCTGGAGGCTCAGAGCCGGTAGGCCAAGTATTATGTTGTGAGGCATCAAAAGGTGGAATTCCAGGTAGGAGATACAATTTTCTTGAAAATACGGACGGTTCATGGTGTCTCGCGAGTGCGAGGACAGAAGAAGCTCGACCCTCAATTTATGGGGCCTTATACAAGCCTGGAGCGGATCGTCCCCTTGGATTATAGGCTGGAGATGCCACAGGAGTTGACAAACTTGCATGACGTCTTCCACATCTCCTCAATTCGGAGAGCCTTACTTCGGTTGGAGCAGCATGTTATGTCTACAGCAGGCCCGATAGCATCAGACATATCAGTTTGTCTGGAGCCCATACACATCAATGACACAGCAGTCTGAGTCCTGCGAAGGAAGAAGGTCCCCCTCGTCAAGGTGTTGTGGTCCAATCATGGACGAGATGAGCACACATGGAAACCAAGGGACCTCATGCAGCAGCAATACCCGGGACTTTTCACCTCAGGTATAACCTAAACATTTCTAAAAATTCCTTATTCTCACTTTGTATAGAATTCCGTAGACCCAAATTTAAATTTCGTGGACGAAATTACTTTTTTGTTCATTGGGATTTATAACATTCCGAATTCTACTAGACCCCATGAAAGTGTTAGGGCATAACTGTTGGAACATGGTCTTCCGCATCTCCTAGGTTTGAGAATAACAAATCCTATGTGTATTTGATCTTGTGTGTTCAAGTGTGCAGGTTAACATAGTCCATATGACTCAAGGAGTACTCATGATGACTGCACCCAAAATTGAAGCCAAAATTCGAGAAGGCTCACTAGCGCCGGCGGTAGCGATAGCGCCCGGCGCTAGCGATGATTAGCGTGATTCCGGTGGTGTTTTTAGAAAGAGCTAGCGCCAGGCGGTAGCTACTAGCGCTGGCGGTAGCATAGCGCACAAGAGGCATAGAGCAAAATGTTGCCGCGGATTGAAGATCCTGCCGCGAAAAATGTTTCCTAATCCGGGCTAGCGCCGGTGGTAGCGCTAGCGCCGGCGGTAGCGTGAAGGATATAAATTTGATGCTTTGGCTCCGTCTTCTTCAGCCTTCTCCAATCTCAAACTCCAGAGCTTCGTGCCACAGCAGAGAGAGGAAGATTCAGAGTGATACTCCCACAAATCCATGAAGGCTTAAGGAGATCCGTGGAGAAGATTTCAACACGCTTCATCATTGTGACGAAAGACCGCATCGACTACGATCATACTCTGCGTCTTCGTCTACTTCTCCAAGAGATCCAAATAGAGGGAGTTTTTATATTATTGTCTTTTTCATTTCACATCTTTTCTTGTAATCGTTTAAGTGAAATCGCCTCGTATTGGCAACTAGGTCTGGGATAGGACTTAGGGCTGAAATTCGCCTCGTGTTGGTGACTAGATCTAGGCTAGGTCTAGGGGGTGCTCGAGGCCTTTCTGGGGATAGATTGGCTAGAGCGGCTTGAGGCCGTATCTGGGGAGAGATCGGCTAAAGCCAACCTGTTCGTGGGGATACGAGTCAGTATAGAAAACGAAAAAGAGTTTTTATTATTCGCCTCCGATCTCTAGCGCCATTAAGATCAAGTTTTGTAAAACTTATTTAATATCAATAAAGCTTGTCACTCTTTTTGTTTTACTTGACTTCTTGTTTTATTATTGCAATATTCTAAAGTTTTCTAAATAAAATATAAAGTTTTTGAAAACCCTTATTCACCCCCCCCCCCCTCTAAGGGCGCCGACCGATCCAACAAGTGGTATCATAGCGGTTTTATTCCAATCGGCTTAACAACCGGGAATAATGGCGTCTCATGATCTCGCTTCTACTAGTGGGGGAGATTTTTGTGAAGAGGAAAAATCACTTGCACCACCTTTATTTGAAGGGACAAATTATAAAGGATGGAAAATCTTAATTGAAAAATTTATTAAAACTTTAGACATCGAAGTTTGGAATTTAGCAATAGCAAGACCCGCAAATGAATCAAATAAAAAAGAACTTCAATTAAATGCAAAAGCTAAACACTATTTGTTTTGCGGTCTATCTAATGAAATTTTCAAATTGATATATTGCTTTTCAAGTGCATATAAAGTATGGCAATTTCTTGAAGAAATGTATGATTCTCCATCTACAGGTATGGAACAATCGCAAGAACCGGAGAAAATGCAAGTGTGCACAAATCATCAAGAATGCCCTCCTCATGACGAATCAATGGAGCACACATCAAAGGAAAGAGATGAAGCAATCTTACTTTTGGAGAGGAGTGCCAAGAAGAAGACAAAGGAACATTATGTTCAAATCCTCCCTCATCCAAAAGCAATGTAAGGAAATCAAACTTCATCGCTTGTACTTCCATTTCTACTTTACAATTGCTACAAATTACAAAGCGCAAACTTAAGAAACTAAAAAATGCAAATTGCAAATTGCGCTAAGAAAATAAAAATTTAAAAGCAAAAGTTAAAGTAATATCAAAATCTGATTTATCTAGCTTTACTCATGTCACTTCAATTGAAAATACAAAACCTTGTACTGATTGCAATAATATTAAAGAAAAATTTAAGGAACTTGAAAAAGAAATTATTTTTATAAAAGAACAAAATGAAAAATTACATTTAGAAAATTCATCTTTGATGAATGATTGTGCTAAGTGTAAAGAATATAAAATTGAAATTAAAGAGATGGATGAAACATTTGATGAATATAGAAACAACTATCAAGATCATATTGATTCAATTGTTTCCATTCTTAAAAATTGCACAATCACTTATAATAAAGCTAGACATAATTTAAAAATTAAAAAATGATGAATTAAAATAAAAAATCAACTTACTTATGAAAATTGTAAATACAAATTCACAAAATCAAACAATATCCAAAAACAAGATGAATACAAATATGAATATCTTACTTAAACCTAATATTGGGAATAAGAAACAAAAAGCTTTTGGAAATCATAAACCAAGTCTTGAATGGAGACCAAAAAGCAAAAATGAAAACTTAAATGCAAGGATCCATTCATCACATTCTTTTCCCAACTTAAATTCAAATGAAAACAAATTTCCATTATATAATAAATTCAAGAGTAATGATTATGGAAATTTGAAAAACAAAAATTACTTTTTTTCATGGTACGAATGAAAACCCATACTTAAGAATGACACATTAATGTCAAACGAAAGGGCCCATTCAAACATATCTCCCCAAAAGAAAACACTATGTATTTGGGTACCCAAAGGAACCGTCACTCCCGGTCCTCTTTGGATACCTAAATCTCCTATTCATTAGTATCCCATCATTTGCATGAAGTAGAAATCAATTAAAATGAAATACACAAATTTCTACTTCATGATGTGCTTTAATGTCTTTTCTATCTTTTTCTTTTTGTGTTCTTTTTAAACTATCATGCCATGGTCATCCTATATAGTATTGGAAATATGATTTTATCTCATAAAGCTTAAAGAGTTTATAAATCATTTTTGATCAAAATTCAAAATCATATTTTTATTTTGATGACCTATCTTTTATTATTATAAATATCTTATATTATCCATATGAATCAAACTCTAAATTTGCTATAAGATATTTCAAATTAAATCCGGTTATTAGGCTATTAAGATTCTTAGCCTTCACCAACAAGTGGTTTAGTGAAATAACTTGATTTAAAAGAAAATTCAAGATTTAAATAAAAGCTCAACTTTCAATATGGGTGTCATTGTTCACAACAAAAAATTATATTGTGTTCTCTCCTTGATGTCAAACATGATCTAAACCATCACTATTGTTCACCTATCAAAAAATCACATATATATATTCAAAATTCTTAATTAAAGGAAAATCACTAAAAGGTGTTGAAAGAAGTTATCTTCATAATGAATATTGAATTCACAAACACCACCATGATCTAGTGATATCTTTTGCTAAACATCTCTAAAATCATAATTCATATCAAGAATCATCTATAAACAACTATCACAAATTATATGATAACAATTGACATTATAATTGTTTACCGTGGTTGGTGTTATGGTGTTTTTTGTGTGTATTGTGATTTATTTCTAGTTTAGACCTTTGAATCATTTTGATATCAAATCAAATAGAATTGTCACTCCATTCTAGGTCTCTAAGTTGAAACACAATCAAACTTTGGCATAACTTTAATCTCAAATTTATCATACTAACATTGTCACCTAAAGAATATTTATATCTATGTTAGGTTTTATATGTCAGGGCATATCCATGTTACTATTTGCGTGAACATTACTCCTTGTTCACCGAAACCATGCATATTTGATTTGTTCAAACATGATATCTAGGGTTTTCATTTCCTTTTTTTAAGTTATAAGCACAAGTCTTTAGAAAAGTCAAAATGAAAACATAAGTAAACATATCTCGTGCAATGATTATTTTGTCAAGTCATATAAGAAATCGCTAACGTTTCATGCAATTTGGACCATCCAAAACATCTCCTAAAAATCTGCAACTTCAGCATGGAACTACTATTGGGACACCTAATCAAGACCACCAATCAAAATTTCTAAAATCCTAAAAAATCGTTCACTGTCTCCCGCGCTAGCGCTGCCGCAGGCGCTAGCGTCCATGTTCATTTTTTTGTATTTTTTAAATTTTTGAAAATCCCTTAAAATATATAAATCTATATTTTCTACTTAGTTTTGCACTTCTGTGTTTCTTTATTTTTTGAAAAATCAAATACAAAACTACAAAAACCAAATTACAAAAAATATGTTTTGTTTTTTTTGCTTGTGTTGTTTCCTTTATTTAAAGTTCATCTTTATGCAAAAATCAAATATAAAAATTACAAAAGCAAAAATTACAAAAATATGCTTTTATTTGTGAAAATCAACTACAAAAATATAAAACAAAACAAAAACAAGTATCAAAATTATTCTTCTGAACTTAACTTTTCTATGTATCTTGTGAAAGGGTGATTTGGGCTATCATCCCATCATATCACCTAGTACCGGGTGAACCTCTCACAAGGTAGTCCTCGGGAAGTCCAAGATCAATTTTATGAGTTCAAACTTTAAATAAAAATTACTCTTTAAAAATATCAAAAATATTGTATGAACTTCATTGAAAATCAAGCATGATGTAATCTATTATTTAGAACTTCTATAATGTTACAATTTATCTTTTCAAACTACTTTGAACATTGCTTTCATCATGCTCTGATATATCTATTAATATGTGCATCAATTATTGTGAAAAAGTTGTGTAGAACTAAGTTTAGCATGCCTCTAAGTATGAGTAAATGTTTTATGTTTGATAATGATCTTTATTCACTCACTTTTTGGCATTGTCTACATATGTGTTTAATCTAAGAATGCTTGTGTATGTTTTGTGATAGTACAATGAATTAAAATTGCACAAGTATCTTTCCTACACTCCTTCTTTTGCACTCTTAAAAATTAAGAAAAGTGGTTATATTTTCTTTCTCATAAAATCTATTGATTTGCAAAACAAGTGTATTCAGAGAACTTTGTACAAAACAAAATTATAAAATAAATGACAAAGATTACTCCACCAAGCACTACTTGAACCTCCTGATAAGTCTTAATGAGCATTGTGAGGTTGAGCACCTTGGAAAGAATAATAAAGTGTCTTGTGCAAATCAAATATTTCTTTCAAAAATAAGAAAAACAACTTTCTCTTAAGTACACCGGATCACTAGTCTCAAAATTCAAAATAAAATATGTGATCCCTCAAGCACTACTTTGCACCCTGATAAGTCTTGATGAGCATTGTGTGTGCAAAGCACCTTGGTAGTTGTACATTTTTTTGTGCAATAAAGTGTGTGGAAGTAATCTTATTTGTGTTTTATTGTGTTTCTTACTTTACATATTACTTGTATTTTTGATTAAAACATTTGTTTGCTCTCCTAAAAAATACACTTATGTGCACATCATTATCTTCCATAACACTTCTTCTCATGATTATTGGATCCTAATGCTAATTCTATATTACTTTTTATTTATGAAATGCACTAGATAACCTAGCATGCTTTCTACAATGTTTGGTATGACTTGAAATTGTGAATTGAAATAACATTGTAGTAATCTCTTTGTGATTGTATTATTTCATGTTTGGTTATTTTTGTCAACCATAAAAGATTTTCATTGAAACATGATTTCATAAACATCTTCTTTTTATTAAACTCATATATCTTTTTATGGATTATTCTTGATTACAATAAGATATTTCATTTATTTCTACAAGTCTTCCGCATCACCACCATATAACTTTTACCTTGCACTTTCATGCTTATATCAAGTCTTAAATCTCAATTTTTTTTTCTTAAAAACAAGTAGTAGACTTGCTTGGTAAAATTTATATTAGTTATTCTAATACGCATATCATTTTTATGCTAAAAACTCTGATTTATTTCTCTGAAAACTTTCATGCTAAACACTCCTCCAACAAGTAAAATATTGCTTATAAAAACATCCTCTTCTTATTGAATTTCAAATCAAATTTTACCTCTTACTTGTAATTGCTAAAAGGATGTTGTTTCTTTATTCGAAAATGCTTCAACTCTTATCTTTATAAAAAGTTCACTTTGAAACTCAAAAACATCTCCTTTTTGAACTTAAACTCTTATTTAGTATTATGATGTTTCTTTTTTTCTTCCGCAATGCTCAAACTCTGATTCATTCATGAATTTCAATATAGTTAAGAGTATTTTATTTTTAAATAAAAATCCATATGCTATGAAACTTCCCATTAGATTTAAATGCTTAATGTTTCCAATAATTGTTATCCATGACTTCATTTCTCACCATAGCGGGGGCGTAGGGTTGTAGACATTAGATAACCTTATCTAGTCATGTCTTGTCCTTAACCGGGGAGGGTTCCAGTGGGGCCTTGCGAGGCACTGGGGGGAAGAGTGTTAGGTTAAGTGTGTGTCTAGTGTTTGCATATGGGACTAACACCCCAACCTACGGCTTGTTTGCAACTCCTCATGCCCATCCGTCACTTAGTACGGGGCTAGGGTGTAGACGTATTGTCTGGGTAGATTGGTTACTTGGAAATCACTATTTTTTATGCTTAAAACTCTTATATAAAGGGGAAATCATTACTTTTGCTCAAACTAAAAGCTCTGATATATTTATACAAAAATTATTATAACAAGTGGCTCTAAACTCCTTATCATTTCCTTCTCACTCAGAAGCTCGATCATGCCTTTATTATCCAACTTTTCTGTGGTGCATCCCTACCCACTTTTGCTAATAACAAAGGGGGAGAGCTAACATGATAAAATGCAAAAGGGGGAGAACTAACATAATAAATATATAATCCGCTATCAAAATGCAAACCCAAGATGATTGATTAAGTTGATAGCATACATATTAGAGGAGCATTCACATAGGGGGAGCATGTATTTAGGGGGAGCAATTCTAAATGCTAAAATCAATAATTATCCTAAAGTCATCACTCTCACACACACACAATTATAGTCTCATCATGCTTATTTATTAATGCTTTGTTTTATCATTAATGGATTTGTTATTTTCAAAAGGGGGAGTTTGTTGGAACATGGTCTTCCGCATCTCTTAGGTTTGAGAATAACAAATCCTATGTGTATTTGATCTTGTGTGTTCAAGTGTGCAGGTTAACATAGTCCATATGACTCAAGGAGTACTCATGATGACTGCCCCCAAAATTGAAGCCAAAATTCGAAAAGGCTCACTAGCGCCGGCGGTAGCGATAGCGCCCGGCGCTAGCGATGATTAGCGCGATTCCGGCGGTGTTTTTAGAAAGAGCTAGCGCCCGGCGGTAGCTACTAGCGCTGGCGGTAGCATAGCGCATAAGAGGCATAGAGCAAAATGTTGTCGCTGATTGAAGATCCTGCCGCGCAAAACATTTCCTAATCCGGGCTAGCGCCGGCGGTAGCGCTAGCGCCGGCGGTAGCGTGAAGGCTATAAATTGGATGCTTTGGCTCCGTCTTCTTCATCCTTCTACAATCCCAAACTCCAGAGCTTCGTGCCACAGCAGAGAGAGGAAGATTCAGAGTGATACTCCCACAAATCCATGAAGGCTTAAGGAGATCCGTGGAGAAGATTTCAACACGCTTCATCATCGTGACGAAAGACCGCATCGACTACGATCATACTCTGCGTCTTCGTCTACTTCTCCAAGAGATCCAAATAGAGGGAGTTTTTATATTATTGTCTTTTTCATTTCACATCTTTCTTGTAATCGTTTAAGTGAAATCGCCTCGTGTTGGCGACTAGGTCTGGGGTAGGACTTAGGGATGAAATTCGCCTCGTGTTGGTGACTAGATCTAGGCTAGGTCTAGGGGGTGCTCGAGGCCTTTCTGGGGATAGATTGGCTAGAGCGGCTTGAGGCCGTATCTGGGGAGAGATCGGCTAAAGCCAACCGGTTCGTGGGGATACGAGTCGGTATAGAAAACGAAAAAGAGTTTTTATTATTCGCCTCCGATCTCTAGCGCCATTGAGATCAAGTTTTGTAAAACTTATTTAATATCAATAAAGCTTGTCTCTCTTTTTTTTTACTTGACTTCTTGTTTTATTATTGCAATATTCCAAAGTTTTCTAAATAAAATATAAAGTTTTTGAAAACCCTTATTCACCCCCCCTCTAAGGGCGCCGCCCGATCCAACAATAACATGTGGTGAGAATAGTGAGTGGAGACAAGAAGATGACCTTAGGGCCCATTAAGTTAAGGTGAACTTACATTGCGCTCACAAGTGAACACAAGGCAACCTAAGTCAAACTAGTCAAATTGAACTCACAAGTACAAATTGACCTCACCACTATGTTCCTAACCCTAATGGAACTCACTTGACTAAAAGCCCCATCAATTGGTCAACCAAATATGCCAAATTGACCAAAGTCAAACTTAGGTCAACATAACTCTAGTCAACACAATTAGATTCAATTGACCTCCAATACCTCAAATGACCTCATCTAGGTCCTCCTAATCACTAAGGAATGTCATTAGATCAATAATCACTAATTGAACCAACTCAATTTCAAGGTATTGACCGAAGTCAACTCTTGGTCAACATAACCCAAATCAACCCAATAAAGGACCAATTGACCTTCAATTGGCCAAATTGACTTCACTCATAACCTTCTAACCCCATTAAGGACCCATTGGATCCAAAAGCCCCATCAAGTGGTCAACCAATCCATCCAATTTGACCAAAGTCAAACTTAGACTAATTTGGGTCAAACTCACACCATATGGATCAATTATCTCAATTGGAGCCACACCATGGTCCAATGGGCATTGGGTAGAGTCATAGGACTCATGACCATCAAGTGGGGATAACCCACTCACCAATTTGACCAAGTTAACCCAAAAGTCAATCATGGTCAACATTAAGCTTAATGGAAGAAATCAAATACCCAAGTGGACTCCAAGTGGACTAAGGCCCCAACCCAAGCCTAACCAGTAGGTCAAATGTCTATTGGAACACCAAGCTCTTCAATTTGGAGAGAGAAGGTGGGCATGGGGGCAAAAGTGGCCTTTTCCCAAAAGCTTTAAGGGAAAAAGAAGCTTTTGATGAATGGAGGTCCCATGGCCCTCAACTCCTTTTCCCAAGCCTTTAGCCGACCTCCTCAGGCCATTAACAATCACCATCATGGGATGGAAACCGCTCAGCAGTAAAGGAGAAGGCAAATAGCCATGGCCGACAACCCATACCTCTCATTCTCTCTATACAGCCATCACCACCCCCATTGGACATTTCCATCATCTTCAGAAGGTCCTAAGGAGTCGAGCCAGCCACTAAGAAGAGATCCATTGGTGGAGAGTCGACGGATCGGGCAAGCTCGCCGGAGAAGAAGAGAATCATGGCCATCTACCGGAACACCCGCGTCGAGCTCCAATCGAGGTTCGTTTCTCCTCCTCTCCCTCTATGCTAGCTTTCAAGCTCCTTGGGCAGATAAATCAGGTACAATTGAGCTGCAATCCATGTGAGCAAGGTGAGAAATTCTCGAGCTTTTCACCCCGCTCGGGTTCGCCGGAGAGACGATCTCCCACCGGCATCTCGCCGCCAACTCGATAGCCACCACCTCAACGTAGGTGGTGGTGGTGGCCGACTGTGGAGGTGGCCAAATGGCTGGGAATTCAGTTTGGAAAACAGCTCAGGACGATACAATCCTATCCCTTGGCTAGAGGTGGGAGACACAATTAGGGTCGTTGATTTTTGCGGTTGATGGCTATATGCAGGCCAGAAGTATTAAATTGATTATTTGTCACACTTTATACAAAAGATTAATCCCTCTAATTAGACCACTTAGAAACCTCTTTAGGCAAATGTACCTGAGGCAACTTTTGTAGCCCTTGAGGTCTACTGTCCATAGGAATTTGAATCACCAAATTTGGTGGTCTATAGCTCCCTGTAGGGCCATTCTCCTGAGATGTGTCCTAAAGGGGGACCAGTCACTAATTTATAGATTTATTTCACATAGATGTTTGTATAGACCTAATACTTTGGAAATAAAGGTATATACCATATACACACCCCTTTCCCAAAAATCAAAATTTTTGAGCATCATTTTTCTAAGGTTTTGTAAAAAATATGATTTTTCATATTATTGAAATAAATGTGGCTAGATAAATTCAAAATGATCCTAATCTTGGGTGACATGTTTGTTCGGTCATAAATAGTCACATGTAAACATTTGAGGTCATTTGGACCAATATAGAATTATATATCCCATATACAAGTGAATGGAGTGTAAGGGAAGGTGGTGTGCATATAACACTTTTTGATATTTTGTGAATTTGTCACAAATGGCTTGTTGTACGCTAAAGATATTTGGCAATACACCTATTATGATGAAGGGTATCATCCCTAGAAAAGTTAGGATTTTTGGAATGAAAAATCCTAGGTATTTAATTAATTATAATAATGTCACATAAGCAAATTAATCAAATGAAAGTGAACAAACGACTTAGGAAAATTCTGATATTTTGCCACATGATTATTTAGGGTAATTTATAACTTTGAAGATTTTATTAAGATTTTTGGTGTTGATATTCCTAGAAATTTAATCATAATTGATTTTGTCACATAAATGTAAAAATGAAATAAACATAATCTAATGCCTTAAGAAAAATCCAATTTTCTGTCACATTGTATTTTATGATGAAATATATATGGTAATTTTAGTAGGATTTTTGGAAGTCATATACACTAAAAATTATCAAAAATGTCATTTGTCACACTTATGTGTTATTGCAACTTTCATGGTTAATATTACTTGTAAATTCTGAAAGTTTGGATAAGCTATGTGTAGACTATTATAAACATATGATAATTTTTCCAGAATTTTTGAATGAATTACCGTGGTACTTATTGTGTAATGTGACAAATTAACCTAAATATTTAAGTATTGAAATAATGGTCATAAATACTATGAAAAATTAAGAAACTCCGTCAATCATGATATTTCACCATTATATACCACTAGTAAAATATTTGGAGCACTTTGACTTCTGAAATTGGTACTTCATGTGTAAAGTGCTGTATGTTTTGAATTTAAGGAATTTTTATTTATGGCCAAATTAATTAGGAATATAATAAAATTCTGACCATTTCTTAATTTGGTCATGATTAACCTATGGTATGAATTTTAGGACATTTGGCAAAGATATAGTGAAGTTCACATCATAGAGATCAAACTAGTTCAATTCTAGTGCTGGTCTGCAAATAACAAAAAATTTATGTAATGGTTAGACTAGCCAGAACACATAAGGATTGAATGTGAAAGTGCAAATATAACCTCACTAGAATTCTCTAGAGGGGGGGGGGGGGGTGAATAGAGATTTAAAATACTTTGTACAATTATATATATATATATATATATATATATATATATATATGTAATAATCACAAATTTAAGCTTTCCACGCACCAACAAGAATTAAGCAAATAAATAAGAAAAATAACAAGTAGAAAATCACAGCACAACACAAGAAAATATAGTGGTTCCCCAAACTTTGGGTAGTCCACTCTTCTACCCCCTTGGTAGGAATTCACTAACTTGCACTGAGTCTTTTGATAAGGAGACTCTTAGAACCAGACTGAGTCTTTTGATAAGGAGACTCTTAGAACCACTATAAATGAATTTTTTTTTTGAAGAAAGATTCTAAAAACTCTTTTATACAGTTTAAAAGTTAAATAAGAAAGAGAAGAAGAAGTAGAACAAGTAGAAGAATAGAAGACAATATATATAAGAAGGAATCTTCTTCCTAACAAGAAGATTAGAAGCACAAGTATTGTGAATATGATCTCTCTTCTATAGTGACAAGGAGATTTGTAAGCTTTTCTCTCTTTTGTGAGAGCTTTCAGAATTTGCAGCAGAATGGCTTCAGAAGAAGGAGAAGATGAAGGCTTTTTCTTTTGCTGCAACACACTATCTCTTTTCTCAACTTTCTCACTCTTCTCTTGGGAGCTCTTCCTCTTTTTCAAATGTATATGGTGGATCACTTGTTATTATTCTCTGCCGACCTCCTTCTTATTTATAGCTCTGTTTAAAATATATTTTCTAAGAGGGAATAATCAATTAGCAGACACAGAAATAGAAAGAGATAACAGTTTCCATAATTAATATGTCTGTAGAAGGAAATGAATTCATTCTGATTTCAAATAATATCCATAATAGTCTTAATCAAATTAGTCAAGAATCAAATAGAAGGAAAGGCTGATTCAGAACGGCTATAAAAGAATAATATCATTCCATAAAAAATCAGATCTACAGAAAGAAGGAAAGAGATCTGGCGTGTTTTTGAATTACTTATAGATATCGACGTGCGTCGATTACTATTCGACGTAAACGTCGATTTCGTCCTGACTGGACGTCGAGAGGAGAATAAGGAAGGTGCGTCGACAAAGGTGCGTCGACTTTATCAAATGCGTCGACTAGAAGTCAGAGGTACGTCGACTATGATTACGTCGATTTCTTCTAAGAGTTACTTCGACTCATTCTGAGAGAAATGTCGACTATATTTCGACGTTGCGTCGAATAATATTCGACGCATATTTACTTAGCCTGATTTTTCATACTTAGAATTTATATTCTTCTTAATTCTGGGGGTTAAGATAAATCATTTCCCCAACAATCTACCCCTATTTGTCTTAACCCTATTTAGAGAGAAATTGTATCAGCTTTTAATCAATCAAAGCAAAGCATTTATATAGAGTAGAAATATGCAAAGCAATCAGAAGAAAATAGAATAAGAAATTATATAAACAACTTTCATGTTCAGTTGAGTAATCAGCATTTAAGCATAGACAATTGTTCAAATAGAGTATATCATCATTGTTCAGGGGTAGGAGGAGTTTTTCTTTTCCTAGTGAATACTTTTGTGGGTTGCTTCTTCTCAGCAGCAGGTGATTCCCTCAGCACCCCCTGAGTCTTAGCAATTTGCTCCCCCTGAGTCAAAGTAGTTTGCTCCCCCTGGGCTTCAGCTTCCTCTTCAACTTCTTTCTCTACTCTACTTACCTCCCCTTGCAATAGATCCACGTGTTGTGCAGCTTCTCTTGCTATAATCAGTACATTTGATATCTTCTCTTCAGAATGTAGTTCTGGTACTACTTCATTCCCAATGGTCTTCAGTAGAGCTAAACTGACAGATTTTGAAGAATAAGGGGTTTTGTGAGAGGGAGTTTTGTGGCTGGAGAGCTGCTCTTCATCTAACTTCTCCCCCTTCTTGACCTTTTTGGCCAAGGAGGTTAAGAAAGACCTGGTGAACTTAGAGGAAGAGAGAGCTCTTCAGGCTTTGCACAGAGGCACTGACCCCATCTATTTGGGTGTGCATGTGTAGGATGGAGGAATGAATCTGGGAGCAGTGCTCATCCAGCATTGCTTGGAATCTTTGAGCTGTGGATTGGATGCACTGAGTGATGAGGCTTTCAGTGGATGGAGATGGTTCAAAATGTGGTGGTGGGGGAGGAGATAATGGTGGAGGTGAATGTGATGAAGGTGGAGAGGGGACTGTATCAAGTTAATGAGGTGTATTTGATGGAGGAGGTGGAGGAATAGAAGAGGGTTGAGCAGGTGACTGAGTTGGTATTTGGGAAGGTGTGGATGATGGTGGAACAGAAGAGATGTCTGTATGAAGAGGAGGAGGAGGTGAAGATGGATGAGCAGGAGAGTTAGGAGGAGATGGAGTCCTTTCAGGAATGGAATCAGGCTTGAGAATTTTGCCTGGTCCATTTAGAGAAGAGGGTTATTGACATCTTTTTTCCTGGAGGGATAGGGATTCCTTTTGACCTACATAGGTCAGGGAAGGAGTAGAAGAGTACTTGACTCATGATTCTCATATAGGCATTCTCTTTGTGAGAGTATTTGTAGCCTATCATTTTGAGCAGGAGGCTGGCCCAGTCTACCTTCTTCTTCAGAACAAGGGCCCCCATGATGTTCAGTTGTTGTTTGGGTACTGCATCATGGGCAGAGATCTTGCATAGTAGAATTTTTCCTACTATATCTGCCAGTAATCTATATTCATCAAAAAAGTCAATTTTCTTCAGGTGGATTGGTCTATCTTTTGAAAACTTCATGGTGATTAACAGATTCTTGATTTCATCAGGGGTGAGTTCCACAGGTTCATCACCTGATAAGGGAATGATGAAGGAGACTTATTTAGTTACTTCTTAGAAACTGATTTTCTTTCCCTATTTGAGTTGGACAAAAATAACGTTGTAATGTACCTGATGGAAGATCAAAGGTGGTCCTAATGTGTTCTGCAGAGATTGAGACAGGTGTCTCAGGGATTGTTCCTTGGATTTCTCCTTGTTCAGATATCTGAGCATGAGTCATGAGCTCTGTGAGCTCTGTCTCTAGGAGCTTGCATCTTGTGGAGATGAGCTTGTCGAATCCAGCTTCTGTAAACAGAGCTATGATGCTCTTGTAGTTTTCGGCGGTGGCTTGGAAGGATTCGAGGTCAATGTCGAATCCTGAGTTGGTCTTAGGAGCCATTTTAGGTCAGTGATAGAGAGGAAGAAATAGTTGGACTGAGGAGCAAGAAGGATGAAAGATGCAGAGGTCGTGAAGGTTTCTAACTGAAGAGTCTATTTTAGTCAGGTGATATGTCGAAACGGGACACAATTCGAGGCTTATTCGGTACAACAGTGGATGTGACCGAAAATATTTTAGTATTGGGGCTCGTTTTCATGTTACGTCGAGTGGAATTCGTCGTGAGCGTCAATATAGTCTGGTTTGGGATGATAGGGTTTCTATTGACGTATGCGTCGATTGGAGGCGATGCATGCGTCGATTTATTGAACTGAGTTATTGACGGTGCTTCGATTCGAAGTCGATGTGACTTTATTTGACAGATTCTGGGTTTTCCTTGAGAAATTATTTCTTCCTATTCCTAAAGTTTTCTAAGTCATCCTTAGGCTTAATTTTTACAGATAGTTTGATTGATTGTGCCAACATTGTTTGGCAATGTGTCCAGTTTTGTTACATATATAGCACTTGATTATCTTAAGATTATGAAAATTTGAGTTTAGAGAGGGATAGTGGTGTTGATTAAGATAAAAGTTATGATTAGGATAGTAATTTTGATTATGAAAAAACTTTTGATTAGGATAGAAGTTTTGGTCAGGATAAAAGTTTTGGTCAGGATGAAAGGCTCCTGAATGGGGGTTAAGATGGAAGGTTTTTGGAGGATGGAAGTGTTTTGTCTTTATGTTGCTCTGAGTTTGTATGCGTCGATATCTATTCGACGTATGTTGAGAGTTGCGTCGATATATATTCGACGTTTTTTCTAGATTGCGTTGAACTGGAATCGATGCATGGAAGAAGTTGCGTCGATTTGAAGTCGACGTACTTTTATTCAAGCGTCGAATTGAGGTCGAAGCATCTGAGAGATTGCGTCGAGTAGAATTCGACGCACTATCATTCATGCGTCGATATGAAGTCGACGCAATTGTGTTTTCACAAACTTTATTTTTCCCTTTTTCTGATTTTATTTCTTTATGAGTTGTTTCTCTTGGCCTAGTTACCTTCTCAGAAGAAGTTTGAGAGCCATCAGCTGAATAGTATGATGTTTCATCAAATTGGTTTATTTCCTTGAAGTGTTCTCCCTTATTTTGTGAGTCTTCTTCTTGGTTTGTTGATTTGATGGGTTTAGTAAATATAATAGGGCTCATCCAAGCAAGTTTGTTGGATGGTTAAGACTAGTTGAGGGATCAGCTCCTAGCCCAAGATTTTTATGTCTTCTTGTTTGTTTTTCTGTGATTTCTTTAAGTGTTTGGCTTCTCATTTTTATTGATTCTTCAAAAGCTTTTGCTTGGGATACCTTATTCTTGAGAAGCTGGTTTTCTATTTTAGCCCTCTCTATTTCTTTTTCTATGATATTAGCCCTTAACTCATGATTTTTAGAACAGGTATCCTCTATTTTTCTCTGGTTTTTAATGACATTAATTTGTTCTTTCAGATTATTAATTTCTTGTTTAGCTTTTAGTTGATCTAAACATAATTCTTTAAAATCATTTTTGAAGTCATCACACAGAAAATCTATGTCATCAAAAATGCTTACCTCATCCTTATCCTCAGATTCCTCTATGAGAATAAGGCTATTTTCTTTACCATCTTCAGAAAAGATGCTTCCTTCTGATTCTGTCTCACTCCATGATTTGGCATCATGTTCTTCCTTTGAGCTTTCAAAAGCCATTAGGCATAGGTCTTCTTGCTTAGACTCTTCATTGTCACTTTTGGATGAGGTGCTGTCCTCAGAATCTGTTTCACTCCAAGCTTCTGCAATGAAGCCTCTTTCTTTCTTCTTCCCCTTTTTCTTAAGATCTTTCTTTTTCAGATCTTTCTTTTTCTCAGTATTTTCTGGACATTCTGGAGCAATGTGTCCAATTTTCCTGCAGGAATAACAAATGATTTCTTTAGTAGGAGTTTTATCATACCTTGGATTTGATTCTCTCCTTCTAGACCCATCTGTCTTGACCCATTTCTTGAATCTTCTGGCCAGGAGGCTGAACAATTCTTCTTCAGTGACAGGGGTCTCTTCTTCTGTTGCTTTCAAAGCAATGTTTCTATCTTTTGAGGAGGTTGAAGTGCTTCCTCTTCTTTCCTTCTCTTCTCTGGTTTTCAGCAATTGCTCATGGGATTTGAGTTTTCCTAGGAGGGCATTTGTTGAGATTTCCCTTTGTCCTCTTGTATCTCTTATTGCCCATATTCTTGAGTCCCAAGAACTTGGGAGACTCATTAACATTTTGTCATTGATCTCTGTGAGAGAGATCTCTCTATCCAGGCTCCTTAATTGATTGATGATCAGACTAAATCTGTCATACATCTCAGATATGCTTTCTTCCTGCTTCTTTTGAAAGTTCTCATATTGGGAGATCAATAGAGCCTTTCTTTCTTTCCTTTCATCAGCACTCCCTTCTACCATCTTTGTAAGAGCTTTCCAGATTTCTTTGGCTGATTCACATTCAACAACCTTTTGAAAGATTTCATCTGAGAGGGTTTAGACCAGAATGTTCACAGCTTTTGCATCACATGTTCCTGCCTTCTTCTCTTCAGCTGTCCATTCATCCTTTGGGACAAGTGTTTGAGTCACTTCACCACTTGAGTCTCTTCTATAAGGTTTGGGACGACCTGTCAGAATAACATTAAATAATTCTTCATCAATAGAATTCATATAAATCCTAATTCTTGTTTTCCAAACTGCAAACTTTTCAAGATTGCACATTGGGGGTCTGGTGGAAGCATAATCTTTGATTTGTGCCATGTGAAAAGATATAGTTAATATATATATATATATATGAGGTAGGATTGATAATGCTAAATCTAGTTAGTTTAATTAGGTTATTTTTAGGATATTTACTCTTACTTTTTGCTTTTTGTTGTTTACCTAAATGCAATTTTGGTTCATTTTCCTATTTTTAGTGCTAACTTAAGTTTTCTGAATTTTCAGGTCAAAAATGCAAAATTTCCTAAGTCACGCCCTAGGTCACGCCCGTGACCTAGGGCGTGTAAGTTGCTGTTTCCAGTTAAGCTGCTGCCAACATAATTCAGAAGATCTGGTCAGACACGCCCAAAGTACACGGCCGTGACACACAAGTCATGCCCGTGACATGCTAGCCACGCCCGTGACACGCAAGCCACGGCCGTGACACACAAGTCACGCCCGTGACGCGCAAGCCACGCCCGTGACCAGCCCGTGAACAGCTCAGATTCGAACAGCTGACCACCGAATTGGTCACGCCACTGTTACACGGGCGTGCTTCCAGTCACGCCCGTGACTGCCACGTCAGCCAGCCGCCAGCGCCCATGATCGCCGCCAGCGCCCATGACCCGACTAACCACCGAAATGGTCACGCCCTCAGTCACGGGCGTGACCTAGGGCGTGACCCATCAAATCGCGTCAGAATCGTGCGCCGAACCTGATCCAAGCCGCAGAATTGATTAAACAATGTCACGCCCCTAGTCACGGGCGTGACTGAGGGCGTGACCGAGGCAGAAAAATTTCTATAAATTGAAATGACCTCCAAGCTTTCCCCATTCAGTTTTTGGAGAGAGAACTAGTGCTACTACTCTATTTTCAGTGTTTTTCATGTCATTTTATTCTCTCTCTCTCTCTCTTATTTCAATGCATTTCCTTTTCTAGTTTTCATATGAATGTTGTAATGCCTTTGTAATTTCCTTTTATAGTGTATTACTAATGCTTAGTAGGCTTTCCATGCAATTGTAATCTCAGTTGAACTTTTGTTTAATAAAAATGGTATGTTTTTGTTCTCTTAAAATCTTCATCATTTCTCTCTCCTACCCCTCCACCATGAGTAACTAAATCCTCATAGTACTCGATCTTGATGATCTGAGGATGAGTTGATCAAGTTATGATCCTTTAGTCTTCTTTCACTTTCTAAAGTGTTGGGCCTTAGATTTACTATTAATTAAAATTTAGTGGAGCTATATTATCGATATATAATCCCCACCTTTGCTTTCATTCTTGGCTAGCCGAGAGGCCGATAGTCTGAAGTGAGCACTTAAGAGTAAAGAGAGTTACACACATTTCTAGAGAGAGAATGACGTAAATCTCCTGGATTGGAGTCAAACCCAATAGCGGGGTTCACCACTTAAAGCGAGTTTTAGGTATTCGAATACGGGACGAGAGTTCGGTCGGATTTTCCTAAACTCAGTTGGGCATATCTTCGAGAGAAGCATGTTCAAACTATGGGAACCACGATCAAGCTGCCCTTACTTTATTAAGTTTTAAGTTTGCTTTTGAATTTTGATCAATTTAGGCCGTTGTAAGTCAAGATCGAGTGCTATTTCTTAATCATCGTTTAGCCGTACTTTTATCCAGCTTTTATTTCAACTTAGCAGACAAAACCATCCAAAAAATTATTAAGATAAAATAATAGTAATTCGTTTGAGTATAAGTAATCAACGGTTCTCGGATTTTAATACGACACTTGTGTTCCTATACTACAGTTCGATAGGTATACTTGCCTTCTCGGATTGCTAGTTCGGATTTTATTTCGTGCAAGCGGAATTTTAATCACCAAGTTTTTGGCGCCGTTGCCGGGGACTCGCATTTTGTTGATATTTTGAAAGAACGAATCTATTACTTTTATCACCTCTTTTTTTTTCTCTCCTCTTTCTTGAAAAACAAAATTAATTCAAAAAAAAGAGAGAGACCTTTTTCGAATTTCTCAATCTTATTTTCCCTTCTCTCTTTCTAGTTTATGACCCGAGTGAATCCGTCAGAACTTGTAGACTTGGACCAAGAACTTGAGCGTACTCTTCGCAGAAAATTGCAAGTTCAAGATCCTACATTCCAAGAACTGGCTGAGGATTCGGAGTCGGTTGTTAATATGGGCGAACCTAACCAAAATGAAGTCCCCAACATGGTTGCGGCCCCTGAATGGAATATGTCCCATTATGCAAGGCCTAACCTGGAAGGGACGGAAACTAGTATAGTCCGCCCTGCCATAAATAATAATAATTTCGAACTAAAGCCAAGCATAATTCACATGGTGCAGCAATACGTGCAGTTCGACGGATTACAAGATGAAGATCCGAATGCACATATTGCTAGCTTCCTTGAAATCTGTGACACCTTCAAAATAAATGGTGTTACGGATGATGCAATTAGGCTAAGACTCTTCCCATTTTCTTTAAGAACAAAGGCTAAGCAGTGGTTGTCAACTCTACCTAGAGGTTCTATCACCACTTGGGCCCAGTTAACTGAAAAATTTCTAACTAAGTATTTTCCACCTGCGAAAACGGCTAAGCTTAGAAATGATATTTCTTCTTTTTGCCAAATAGATTCTGAAACGCTATATGATACCTGGGAAAGGTATAAAGAATTCTTAAGACGTTGCCCTCATCACGCTCTGCCTGTATGGTTACAAGTGCAGACGTTTTATAACGGGCTAAATCAACATACTAAGCAAATGATAGACGCCGCTTCCGGTGGTACCTTAAATAACAAAACCCCGGAAGCCGCTCTTGAACTATTTGAGGATATGGCCATGAACACCTATTAGTGGAATGTGCCAAGATCCCGCCCAAACAAACCTGCAGGTATGTACGAAGTGGATAACGTCTCCCAGCTGGCACTACAAGTGGAAATGCTTAGCAAAAAGATATCTGAAATGAATGCTCCTTCCGCACCTCAGGTTTGGGAATTCGCAAAAGCCACCTCCGAACAAGCTGATTTCGTAGGCAATAGAAATGCTTATAATAATTATTCTGCTTCTAATTTTCATGCACCTGGTTTTCAGTTACCGAATAATTATAATCCTGCGCTGCGTAATCACCCGAACTTTTCTTGGAGTAATCCTGCAAACACAACTCGCCCGCCTCTACAAAATGAATTTACACCACCTCCACCCCCTGTTAACTTTCAAAAACCTCCATCTTTGGAGGAGATGTTTTCAAAATATATAAGTACGAACGAAGCAACCGTCCGGAACTTAGCCGGATTCGTTAAAAATCTAGAAAACCAAATCGGGCAGCTCGCCAAAATAATATCCGAGCGACCACCCGGGACTCTTCCCGCTAACACCGAGCCCAACCCGAAAGAGCAAGCGAAAGCTGTAACTCTTCGGAGTGGAAAGCAAGTATCCGGTCCGGTTAGCGAAGAGCCCGAGGCAAGATCCGCCCCTATTTTAAAAACACCACTCACTCAAACAGATTTTATCACTCCACCTCATATTTTCAAAAACAACCCCTCCCCGCCTTATCCATCTCAACTCAACAAGGAAAAATTAGATGATCAATATCATCGCTTCCTGGAAATGTTTAAGCAAATACACATCAATTTGCCCTTCCATGAAGCGATATCACAAATGCCCAAGTACGCTAAGTACCTGAAGGATCTTCTAACTAATAAGAAAAAGCTAGAAAATCTATCGCACGTAACTTTAAATGCTGAGTGTTCCGCCGTCCTAACAAATAAATTACCGAAAAAGGCTAACGATCCGGGTAGTTTTTCTATCCCGTGCCTCTTTGGTGATCTATTTGTAAAGAACGCGTTGGCCGACTTAGGAGCAAGCATCAACTTAATGCCATTCTCCTTGTTTAAAAAGTTAGGAGTGGGCACCCTTAGCCCCACACGTATGAGTATACAACTAGAAGATAGGACGATAAAATATCCGCTAGGAATTGTGGAGGACGTGCTCGTAAAAGTAGACAAATTCATCTTCCCGGTGGATTTTGTCATTTTGGACATTGAAGAGGATGTCGAGGTTCCCCTAATCCTTGGCCGCCCCTTCCTTGCCACCTCCCGTGCTATCATTGATGTGAGTAATGGTAAGCTATTCCTCCGAGTTGGAGATGATGAAGTAACCTTCTCCATAACACCCTCTATGAAAAATACACTAGAAAATGACGATTCGTGTTTTTTCTTAGATGTGTTAAGTGAAGACCCTTCTTTTTGTATTTCTGAAAATGGTTCTTCTTCTTTTTGTTCATCTTCAAACACCTCCACTGAAATATTACAAGAAATGAAAATGGCCATTGCTCCCGCCCCCTCAAATTTTCAAATTAAATCAAAAATTTTTGAAGAAATTACTTTTGAAAAAGAAAAGTCTTTCAAATCTTCATACGAGGAACCTCCCACTTTAGAACTTAAAGAACTACCCAATCATTTAAAATATGAATTTTTAGAAAAAGACTCTAAGTTACAAGTAATAGTGTCGGCCCATTTAAGTGGATCTGAAAATGCCAAATTGCTAAAAGTTTTACAAAAACACCGCCAAGCAATTGCTTGGCAGATTTCTGATATTAAGGGCATAAGTCCATCTTTCTGCTTGCACAAAATTCTAATGGAAGATAATTCACAAAATTCTATTCAACCTCAACACCGATTAAACCCAAACATGAAAGAAGTAGTAAAGGGTGAGGTCGTGAAATTATTAGACGCAGGAATTATCTATCCAATTTCAGATAGCAAATGGGTAAGCCCCGTTCAAGTAGTTCCTAAAAAGGGAGGTATCACGGTAGTGTGAAATGATAATAATGACTTAATCCCAACACGGACGGTGACTGGGTGGCGTATGTGTATTGATTATCGCAAATTGAACGACGCCACCCGCAAGGACCATTTCCCCTTGCCATTCATCGATCAAATCTTAGAATGATTATCCGGCCATAGCTTTTATTGTTTTCTCGATGGTCTCTCGGGCTACTTCCAAATTCCCATCTCGCCCGAGGACCAGGAGAAAACGACGTTTACTTGTCCTTTCGGCACCTTCGCCTATCGAAGAATGCCGTTTGGCTTATGTAATGCGCCAGCAACATTTCAACGGTGTATGTTGGCCATTTTCGACAAGTACGTAGAAAGTATTATGGAGGTATTTATGGACGACTTTTCCGTGTTTGGTGATTCCTTCGATTTTTGTTTAGAAAATTTAGAAAAAGTGTTAGAACGGTGTGAGGAGACCAATCTCGCCCTGAACTGGGAAAAATGTCATTTCATGGTACGGGAGGGATTGGTTTTAGGTCATAAGATTTCAGCAAGAGGAATTGAGGTCGATGAAGCAAAAATAGAAGTGATCGAAAAACTGCCACCGCCAACCAACGTTAAGGCCATAAGAAGCTTTCTAGGACATGCCGGTTTTTACCGGCGGTTTATAAAAGATTTTTCAAAAATTACCAAACCACTCACTCATCTTTTAGAAAAAGACACTCCATTTATTTTTGATGATACATGCTTATCTGCTTTTCAATTAATCAAAAATAAGCTAATAAATGCGCCAATTATGATAGCTCCAATCTGGGACCTTCCATTCGAAATCATGTGCGATGCAAGTGATCGAAAAACTGCCACCGCCAACCAACGTTAAGGCCATAAGAAGCTTTCTAGGACATGCCGGTTTTTACCGGCGGTTTATAAAAGATTTTTCAAAAATTACCAAACCACTCACTCATCTTTTAGAAAAAGACACTCCATTTATTTTTTGATGATACATGCTTATCTGCTTTTCAATTAATCAAAAATAAGCTAATAAATGCGCCAATTATGATAGCTCCAATCTGGGACCTTCCATTCGAAATCATGTGCGATGCAAGTAGCTTTACGGTGGGAGCCGTTTTAGGACAACGTATATCTAAAAACTTCCACCCTATTTTCTACGCAAGTAAAACACTTACATCCGCGCAAGCGAACTATACCACAACGGAGAAAGAATTATTAGCAGTTATTTTTGCATTCGACAAATTTCGACCTTATATTACGCTTTCAAAAATTATTGTTTTTACGGACCACTCGGCCCTCAAATATTTACTTTCTAAACCGGATGCCAAACCACGCTTACTTCGCTGGGTCTTACTCCTCCAGGAGTTTGACTTGGAAATCCGAGATAAAAAGGGGGTTGAGAATTTGGCCGCGGACCATCTTTCACGATTAGATAACCCATTTATTGAAGATTTAAATGAACAAACTTTTAATGATTATTTTCCCGACGAGAAGTTATTATCAATCAACACTACTCCTTCTCCTTGGTTTGCAAACTTCGCCAACTACTTAGTAGCTCGAGTCCTCCCAAAAGAATTTTCCTATCAGCAAAAGAAGAAATTCTTCTCTGACCTGAAGAATTATTTTTGGGAGGACCCGTATCTGTTTCGAGTTTGTGCAGACCAAGTAGTAAGGAGATGTGTTTCTTTCGAAGAAGGACAAAATATTTTCAAACACTTACACGAAGGACCGACTGGTGGGCACTATCAAGCCAATCAGACCGCTCACAAAGTACTTAGTGCAGGCTTTTATTGGCCTAGCCTTTTTAAAGATGCCCAATCATTTGTGAGACGGTGCGATAGCTGCCAACGGACCGGAAATATCTCAAATAAAAATGAAATGTTGCAAAATTATTTCCTCGAGTGCGAAGTTTTCGACCTTTGGGGAATTGATTTTGTAGGTCCTCTTCCTTCTAGCCATGGTAATAAATACATTTTAGTTGTGGTAGACTACGTGTCTCGATGGGCAGAGGCCCAAGCTCTTCCTACGAATGACTCCCGAGTCGTTATTATTTTCTTAAAAAAATTATTTTCTTGATTCGGTACTCCTAGGGCCATCGTTAGCGACAGGGGTTCGCACTTTTGTAACGCACAATTTGCAAAAACACTTTTAAAATATGGCGTTACACATAAGCTTTCAACTGCTTACCACCCCCAAACTAACGGCCAGGTCGAGGTAGTGAATAGAGAAATCAAACGTATTTTAGAAAAAACTGTTTCCACCTCATGTAAGGACTGATCACATAAATTAGACGATGCTCTATGGGCTTACCGAACAGCGTACAAGATCGCCATCGGTTGTACACCGTATCGGTTAGTATATGGGAAATCGTGCCATTTATCGGTCGAATTAGAACATCGTGCTTTCTGGGCCCTTAAATTTTTAAATTTTGATCCACACTCCACCGCCGATCTTCGAAAATTCCAACTCAATGAACTCGATGAGTGGCGCTCCAATGCGTATGAAAATAATAAATTATATAAGGAACGAACGAAATGCTTTCACAATAAAAATTTAAGGCACCCGAAAACATTTAAACCAGGCGACCAAGTATTACTTTATAATTCTCGTCTACGTTTATTTCCTGGAAAATTAAAATCTAGATGGTCAGGTCCTTTTACTGTAAAGGAAGCTTATCCGTATGGAACTGTTTTGATATCACACCCTGATAAGGGTGATTTCAAGGTTAATGGGCATCGTCTAAAACTTTATTTTTCTGGTGACAATGTTGACATGGACCGTGAAAAACTTCTTTTGTCTGGACTGTAATAATTTGGATTAACTTTTTAACTATATTCTTTTAGTCGAGCTCAAACGACATTAAACAGAGGGCGCTCTTGGGAGGCAACCCAAGGTTTTTAAAATTTGTTGTTTTAATTTTTCTTTGGCCCTGGATGGCTCTGATACTCTCAACTTCGGCGATCGCCTGCTTCAACATTGCTAGTTTCAAGAAAAATTCAAGATGATATTTCATGAAGATTCAAAGCGCCAGCAAGGGGGAGCGGCATCACACATCCTTTCAAGCCCATAAATCCAGGGAAGTGCCTGTTTCAGTTTTTCAGTTTTAATTTCTTTTCTTAGTTACCCCTTCCTTCACTCTCCTTTTCCATTGAGGACAATGTCTATCGTAAGCTTGGGGGAGAATGTCTTCTTTTCTTTTAGTAGTCTAAATTAGATTTTGGTAAAATCAATAGTACCCATTGCTTTATGTTTTGTTTTTCCCAAAATATTTTATATAGCCTTAGTTAATTTCAAAATTTCTAACCCTACTTTTAATTATGTTTCACAAGTAAATTGTTGACTCATGTAGTGTTCTAATTCTAGGTAGCATGTTAATCTGAAAAGTTTTTTCTAAAATCTTGTACTTTCCTTATCGTTTTCTCTTTTATCTTCTTTACTTTCGAAAAATTCTTCATCCACTATTTTCCTCTTCATTTTTAGATATATTTTGCAGGGTTAACTTTTGATTTGTGTAGTAAATGTGAATAATCCTAGACGCTTATTATTCTTATTTTCAGGATAAGTTCATTAGTCTTTATTTAATATCTAGGGCTTACTTTTTGAAATCCTTCAAAACTCATGCTTTAACTAAATTTAGAGAGCAATGAAAATGATTTAGGCCATTTTTTGTTGTAAGTTTGAGCCTTCATGCCAACCCTTAAAAAGAAACCCTTTGTTAACCTCTTTTGAGCCTTTTCCCATGTTTTATTGTCACCTCCACTTATCAAATTTTTCACCAAAGCCAAAATTTCCAAACCTATTTAAATCACACTAACACTTTGAGTTTTATTTAAATTTCTAAAAGAGTGTGATTGGTTTATTGCATGGAGAGCTTCAAAGAAAAGAATTTGCTCAAAAAGGAGATATTTTAAGCATATTTGTATTAGTTATCTTTGCCAAAATTTCAAAAGAAAAAAGAAAAAAAAATGGCTATGAAAGAGAAAGAAAGAAAATATGCTATATGCTTATAATGAAGGATTGCCTCTTATCATTCATATCGGAAATTTTATAAAACTCATGTTTATGGTTTAGTGTGATTATAGCAATCACTTTTATCTTCGGTTCCCATTCCAAATCATATGCCTAAACCAAACATTTCGGTCCTAATAAAGTCCTCTTGATTCATGCTCCTAAATTTGCTTTAGCTAAGTAAAGAAGAAAAGTAGAATAGTTAAGTTTTGGGTATGAATTTAGATCCTTGTTCTTAGAATGATATAATTATAATTTGTCTCTTAGGGTTTAGTAACAATTCAATGCACTATCTCACTTGTTACTTTGCTCAATTTTATTTTAAAAACTTTTTAGTTAAAATTTTGGATGATTAATTTTTGTTAGTAAAGGGTATAAAAATTAAGCTTAAATAAAGTACTTATTTTAGGTTTCCTTTTCACTATTCTCCCTACTTGGAATTTCGCAAGGTACTCGTGTTTAGCATAATTAAATCTTTTTGATTAGTCATTTTATTTTATTAGCTAAAGCATATTTCTTTGCTTGGGGACAAGCAAAGTGTAAGCTTGGGGGAATTTGATAATGCTAAATCTAGTTAGTTTAATTAGGTTATTTTTAGGATATTTACACTTACTTTTTGCTTTTTGTTGTTTACCTAAATGCAATTTTGGTTCATTTTCCTATTTTTAGTGCTAACTTAGGTTTTCTGAATTTTCAGGTCAAAAATGCAAAATTTCCTAAGTCACGCCCTAGGTCACGCCCGTGACCTAGGGCGTGTAAGTTGCTGTTTCCAGTTAAGCTGCTGCCAACATAATTCAGAAGATCTGGTCAGACACGCCCAAAGTACACGGCCGTGACACACAAGTCACGCCCGTAACACGCTAGCCACACCCGTGACACGCAAGCCACGACCGTGACACACAAGTCACGCCCGTGACACGCAAGCCACGCCCGTGACCAGCCCGTGAACAGCTCAGATTCGACCAGCTGACCACCGAATTGGTCACGCCACTGTTGCACGGGCGTGCTTCCAGTCACGCCCGTGACTGCCACGTCAGCCAGCCGCCAGCGCCCATGATCGCCGCAGGCGCCCATGACCCGACTAACCACCGAAATGGTCACGCCCTCAGTCACGGGCGTGACCTAGGGCGTGACCCATCAAATCGCGTTAGAATCGTGCGCCGAACCTGATCCAAGCCGCAGAATTGATTAAACAATGTCACGCCCCTAGTCACGGGCGTGACTGAGGGCGTGACCGAGGCAAAAAAATTTCTATAAATTGAAATGACCTCCAAGCTTTCCCCATTCAGTTTTTGGAGAGAGAACTAGTGCTACTACTCTATTTTCAGTGTTTTTCATGTCATTTTATTCTCTTTCTCTCTCTCTCTCTCTCTTATTTCAATGCATTTCCTTTTCTAGTTTTCATATGAATGTTGTAATGCCTTTGTAATTTCCTTTTATAGTGTATTACTAATGCTTAGTAGGCTTTCCATGCAATTGTAATCTCAGTTGAACTTTTGTTTAATAAAAATGGTATGTTTTTGTTCTCTTAAAATCTTCATCATTTCTCTCTCCTACCCCTCCACCATGAGTAACTAAATCCTCATAGTACTCGATCTTGATGATCTGAGGATGAGTTGATCAAGTTATGATCCTTTAGTCTTCTTTCACTTTCTAAAGTGTTGGGCCTTAGATTTACTCTTAATTAAAATTTAGTGGAGCTATATTATCGATATATAATCCCCACCTTTGCTTTCATTCTTGGCTAGCCGAGAGGCCGATAGTCTGAAGTGAGCACTTAAGAGTAAAGAGAGTTACACACATTTCTCGAGAGAGAATGACGTAAATCTCCTGGATTGGAGTCAAACCCAATAGCGGGGTTCACCACTTAAAGCGAGTTTTAGGTATTCGAATACGGGACGAGAGTTCGGTCGGATTTTCCTAAACTCAGTTGGGCATATCTTCGAGAGAAGCATGTTCAAACTATGGGAACCCCCACGGTCAAGCTGCCCTTACTTTATTAAGTTTTAAGTTTGCTTTTGAATTTTGATCAATTTAGGCCGAAGTAAGTCAAGATCGAGTGCTATTTCTTAATCATCGTTTAGCCGTACTTTTATCCAGCTTTTATTTCAACTTAGTAGACAAAACCATCCAAAAAATTATTAAGATAAAATAATAGTAATTCGTTTGAGTATAAGTAATCAACGGTTCTCAGATTTTAATACGACACTTGTGTTCCTATACTACAGTTCGATAGGTATACTTGCCTTCTCGGATTGCTAGTTCGGATTTTATTTCGTGTAAGCGGAATTTTAATCACCAAGGATCTTTTTGATCAAGGAGTTAACCTTTTTAGATCAACCTCGCTTTGATACCAATTGAAAGTGCACAGATAACCGCACTAGAATTCTCTAGAGGGGGTGAATAGAGATTTAAAATACTTTGTGCAATTATATATATGTGTGTAATAATCACAGATTTAAGCTTTCCACACACCAACAAGAATTAAGCAAATAAAGAAGAAAAATAACAAGTAGAAAATCACAGCACAACACAAGAAAATATAGTGGTTCCCCAAACTTTGGGTAATCCACTCTTCTACCCCCTTGGTAGGAATTCACTAACTTGCACTGAGTCTTTTGATAAGGAGACTCTTAGAACCAGATTGAGTCTTTTGATAAGGAGACTATTAGAACCACTACAACTGAATTTCTTTTTTTTTTGAAGAGAGATTCTAAAAACTCTTTTACACAGTTTAAAAGTGAAATAAGAAAGAGAAGAAGAAGTAGAACAAGTAGAAGAATAGAAGACAATATATATAAGAAGGAATCTTCTTCCTAGCAAGAAGATTAGAAGCACAAGTATAGTGAATATGATCCCTCTTCTATAGTGAGAAGGAGATTTGTAAGCTTTTCTCTCTTTTGTGAGAGATTTCAGAATTTGTAGCAGAATGGCTTCAGAAGAAGGAGAAGATGAAGGCTTTTTCTTTTGCTGCAGCACACTATCTCTTTTCTCAACTTTCTCACTCTTCTCTTGGGAGCACTTCCTCTTTTTCAAATGCATATGGTGGATCACTTGTTATTATTCTCTGCCGACCTCCTTCTTATTTATAGCTCTGTTTAAAATATATTTGCTAAGAGGGAATAATCAATTAGCAGACACAGAAATAGAAAGAGATAAGAGTTTCCATAATTAATATGTCTGTAGAAGGAAATGAATTCATTCTGATTTCAAATAATATCCATAATAGTCAATCAAATTAGCCAAGAATCAAATAGAAGGAAAGGCTGATTCAGAACGACTATAAAAGAATAATATCATTCCATAAATAATCAGATCTACAGAAAGAAGGAAAGAGATCTGGCGTGTTTTTGAATTACTTATAGATATCGACGTGCGTCGATTACTATTCGACGTAAACGTCGATTTCATCCTGGCTGGACGTCGAGAGGAGAATAAGGAAGGTGCGTCGACAAAGGTGCGTCGACTTTATCAAATGCGTCGTCTAGAAGTCAGAGGTACGTCGACTATGATTACGTCGAATTCTTCTAAGAGTTACTTCGACTCAATCTGAGAGAAACGTCGACTATATTTCGACGTTGCGTCGAATACTATTCGACGCATATTTACTTAGCCTGATTTTTCATACTTAGAATTTATATTCTTCTTAATTCTAGGGGTTAAGATAAATCATTTCCCCAACAGAATGAAACTTTGAACGCATAGGTAGGGCATCCATTATATTAGCCCCTATAAGTTGTAGCGTTGTTGGAGGACTTTTGTCCTGTAGTTGGTTAGTAAACTAAGATCACGTCACACGGTGAGCAATTGAAACCATTGGGGGTCTTTCCATCTTAGGCATTTATGATGATAACATGATCATGGTGCATCTTTAATATAAGTGTTGGATATATAGATAAATACGTACATAATGCTTTACACCACGCACCGCATATAGGTCGTCACTTTCCCTAAATTAATTCTAAGTCATCTTAAGGTAATTTAAGAGCAACCATGAGGATGACCTTGGCAATGGGTAGTTACCAATAAAAGTAAATATTCTGAGAAAGGAAGGTTTGGGATATCACCCTAGAATACATTCTTGTACCGCTGCAAGCCCTTCACCGGATAGACCTCGGGAAGTCCAGGATTCACCTTAAATCGCTATGATCAATTAAATAACAATCAAGAGTAACGTTAAATAGGAGAATTTGAGAAAAGTAAACATCATCCCAATGTATGAGACAGAATTAGGAGTTGTTGGTCCTGCGAGCTGGAGGCTCGGGCGGTGAGATAAACCTTGCATGTGCATAAACCAGTTGCGGGTCTTCGGTACCGGTCCAGTTGTCACATTGATGACAGTACGCTGACTCTGGCGAGCTGTGGTGAGTTAGAGGGACGGTAGGTTACTTTACTGCGGTTTGGAGGACAATCCTTAATAACCCACACCCGACCATAAAAGACTGTCGGGTTGTCAGCAAGAGTATGCAAGAGCTCACGGAAGTGCACCTAGTACGTGTACAACAACGTACATAAGGTCTAGGTCGGGTAGTGTGTATGCCCACCTAGGAGTGGAGTGCTCGATCCACTGTTTCTATATCCACGGCGGAAGTACCTGAGAGACTTGCTACCTCCGAAAAGTGGGAACAAATGATCTGTGCGCGTAGAGTCGTGTGGGTGAGTTGCATTGTATGAACATAACATAACACATCATAACATTCATACATACTATAAGCATATACTATGGCAGACCCTTATCATATAAATTAATATGAACTCTTTTATATTGTAAGTTATAATTTCGGAAACCTTAACTTATAAGTTTGTATGAACATTCATATAAGTTAAGGTACTCTTGATGATAACGTAGTAGCTTACATATTACCTTTACTTGAGCCGTACTTACATATTTACTGCTTACTTATTATACCTTTATATTGATATATATACTGGTCACTTGTTCATATATACTGCTAGCACAATTCACGTCACATGCTCTTGTTTTACCCATTGATGTCCTCCACTTCGTCCTCCCGCTCAGTGCCTAGGAGTTGTGGGGGGAGGCGAGGACAAAATGGCTTAGTCTTTTTGACTAACGGTCGGATGTGGCCGTAACACCAAGAGATCGATGAGCGGGAGTAGCAGTATGTTAGGCAGGATTTGATGGCAGACTCTGAGGAGCAGATGTCACGCATTACTACTACCACACGGCAACAGGTTACTGAGAGATTTTGATTAGCTTCCGCATAGTGTAGTGTGAGAGAGTGTATTTCTGTTTTTTCTTTTGGATATGTACTGGGCATAAGACCTTGCACTCTTTTATATCTGTACTCATTGTGGACTATTTGTTTCATATTTATATATATGTGCCCGTGGTTGTGAAATTATCATTTTTGGTAAACATTTCTTCTTTCTCAATTTGGCCTGTGATATGATCAAACTAGCCGGCAGGCTCGGTGTTGAGTGGTGACAACTAACCCGTGAGTTAGAGTCACCATAAGAAGGCGGTTCTTGGCATAAGATCTGGGAACTCTACTGTAAGGAGGAGGGAGATCTTACACACATAGTCCTATTAGGTCCTGCTTGACCTAATTGATAGATATAGACCCAAGGTATCTTACTTGGCCCTCTTTGATCAACTTTAACTCATTTTATTCTAATGAGCATAACCCTAACTTGCGTTGCATGTGGGAGCACCCCCGCATCACTTGACTTTGGTCAACCTAGTACAAAGAATCCCTAATGAGTATCTTAAGTATGAGGTCATAATTGCGTAAACGGCTCATATACCCAAATCTTCAAAAGATTTAAAATCTTGTCTCACAATAAGTAGCTAATTGTACCATTTGTGCCTATATTAATGGTCATTGCCACACCATGAACTAGTGAGCCATGATAGTGGGTTGTAGCATGTAGGTCACTATGATGAACAAATGCAAGCCAACCTGGTTTGGCTCGGACCAAATCATATCAAATTGTAAGTGTGATACATGCCTAAAAGGACTTTGATTTGCATGTTCCTGAGTCGTTGTAGACAACTTAATAGGCTTTTCGCACTTGTTCAATTTCTATGACCCATGATTTTGAATTTTTAGGAATGCCCTACAATAATATAGATATATACTACTTATCTTTAAACTTCAATAATTCAGTTCTTCTAGATTTGTTTTTGCAAATATAGGCATACCCGATTGCCTGCATGATGCCATGAAGGAAAGATCAAATTAAGTTGTGATTGGTTTTTTGAGTCGCTGTTGTCATCTTGGCAAATTGAACAGACTTGTTGAATTTTTATGAACCGTGATTTTGAATTTTTAGTAACACCAAATAATAACATGGATTGTCTATTTCCATTACACTATTTAAAATATTTATAGTGATAACTTTAGATTAATACATGTGGTTGGTCAAAATGATGTCAATAAGGAAAGAGCAAAGTTGTAATCAGGACAGGAGCCAGTTTTTTTTTTGTATTTTTTAGAAGCCCAATTGAAAAAAAGGGGGTACTATAAAGTACTGATGATCACAAACTTTGATTACTTCAATCTCAATTCCCGGCCATCCCACACTCAAAAGTCCCGGATTTTAACATTTTAACTATTGGCAGAGATCACTAGTTTGGACTCAGACGCGGGTCGATCCGTCGATCTGGGCGAAATCTAATCAAATGTTCTTGTATGCCCAGGTTTTGGGGAACGAGATAGGTCAACATAAGTCAAAATAAGTCAAGACAACAATATTGTCATAAGAGTATATTACAAGGAAAAAGACATTTCATGTATGTGTTGTCCATAATTATTTTTGTGCAATTTGTTGGACCATTGATAAATATTATTTTCAATTATACATCAACATACTTGGCTTGGATGTTAATTAGCTCGAAGATGTTGCAAGTGTAGAGTAGCACTATTGTATTTTCCTACTTCTGGTACGTCCTCCGCATGTGAGCACATTTTATTTTTATTATTACAGTCGAAATTTTAGTGGCTCTACAATCAGTTTTGACCCATTATTTATGCATGTCATGTCTCAATTACAAGTACAAAAGATGACATGTTAGTTTCTTAAGCTTGTTAGTGGTAGTGTGCACCGTGAATGGAGTGCAGAGAGTAGTGTTGAACAACATGTAAGGGCATGAATGTGAGCATTAATTATGCGGTGCAATTATGTGAAGGTGTGCAGGGAGTACAGATATGTATATATGAACGTATGGGCACGATCTTGAGCGAAGGGCAAGATGACAATCTTGAATAGATCGTAGGTGTAACACCCCAAATCTGGTAGTTCCGCGAAGTAGGCGGAGTGGTAGTGCGGCACGTGAAGCAGGCTAGAATTTTCCCTGTCTGCTCTTAGCGCACGATCAGTGGCCTCATCGCGCACGACCAGTGATCGTGTGCCAGCGATCGTGCGTTAATTCAGAAGAGAATCGAGTTCTGTCTCGGACAGTGCGCACGACCATTTCCCTCTTCGCGCACGACCAGTGATCGTGCGCCAGCGATCGTGCGCTTATTCGCAAGAATTCAGAGTTCTGTCCCGGATAGTGCGCACGACCATTGCCCTCGTCGCGCACGACCACTGACCGTGCGCTTGTGATCGTGCGCCCTGTTTATTCTGTTCCGCGATTTTGAGCGGAGAAGAAGATCGGGCCGTCCAAATCTTTTGAGATCTGATCCGATGGCTAGGATTAGATGCTGGAGGCTTTTAGGGCTTATGAGAGGAGATTAGTCCTCATTATTTTTGAGGTGTTTCTCTCTCCTAGGCTAGAGGAAGAAGAAGGAGGCAAGGAAGAAGAAGGAAGATCCCGCCATTGACGGAGCTCCGGAGCTCCGTTTCGCGAGCCGTTTCCAGATTTGGAGAGTGCAGCCCGGTGCGGTCGTTTCTCTCCGTATAGAATCTCGGATCCATGGCGAAAAAGAAAGCGCCTAGGGTAACGATTCTTCCTCCCGAACTTTGGACTTGCATTTGTCCATTTATTCCTCTTTCTTTGCTTGCATGAGGTATCTCTTTCACCAAATGGGTGAAGTGTAGGATTTCCTCAAGTCCTTCGGGACTCCGGGTAGATTGTGTCCGTCCCCGGCATATTGCATGTAGAAAATCCGGTAGTCGTGCGGATTTAGGCATTTTGTGTGAAGCCTATTCGTGGCCGTGAGCCCGAATCGGTGATGCTTGATTTGCGACGTTGCATTTAGGTTAGACCTAGAATGCGTGCCGGAGAATGACTCCGTGAACTCACCTATAGTATTGCGGGAGTTAAGTGTAGGCGTCTTGTGGAGATCCCTACGAAAGCCCCATGCCTTGAGTTTTGGATGAAGGCAAACCTTCACCACGTTATTGATGCGGAGCGTATGTACCTCCCTTGTTGAGAATTCGCGAAGCCTAGATCCTTGTGAAGGGGTTAGGTGCGTAGCGTATATTTTTGTGTAGCACTTGAAAGTGCTAAACCCTTACGGGCCGAGGTGAAGCCGTACCCGCGTCGTGCGATAGATCACGACGATTAGAGCACGGGCAAAGCTGAACCGAACCCGTTTCCATGCAGATCGGCGAGAGGTCCCTTCCTCATGAAAGCCGTGTGATCATGGGAGAGGTCGTGGAAGGTGTCATACCTAGACCGACCAAAAGCTCTTGTTTCCCACCTAAGGTTGTGACCCTTAGGGTGGAGTGTTGTGAATTTGATGTTATGTTTAGCCTCATGCGGTTTGCTTAGGCGGTTGTGGGAAACCTTCGGGTGAACCCAACCAACATCATGTGCATACCTAGGTTCCCTTCTTTTGATGCTCAACCTAGAAGATTGATTGTGCTTGAAACCTCACCTTGTGTAGTTGCACTCTCTTTAGATTAGTGCTTGTGCTAGTATGGCTTACTTGCAGGGTAGAATCTCCGCCACCCCGGGAAAGGGTGGGGTCGTTATAATTTGGTCAGCTGTGCTGACCGTTGCCTTGTTTACCACCGCTTGGTGGAATGTTCTTATGCAGGTGCAGGTGAGCCTAGCGGGAAATAGCGGGCGTTGGTCCTCTTGCTGTCCTTTTGCTGAGTTGGCCCTCGAAGGCCAGCCTTTTTCCTGTTTTCTCATGTATTGCCGGCCTGCGTGCCGATGTATGTTTTTTTAGAGTTTTGTACATTGATTTGATGTAAGGCCCTAAGGCCGTAACTCTTATTTCTGGATTCATTCCTATGATAGTGGACATGTCTATTTGAATGGTTTAATTAATGCTTCCGCTTACGTTTTGTACTCTCGTTAGTTGTTACTTTTCTGGTTATCACCTTTTAACTCCTAGCTAGTGTGGTTTGTATGGCGTGGGGTCCCGGCCGGACCTGCTGTTATACTTTTTGTACTGGCAGGGTGTTACAGTAGGAGCACGATTTTGAGTTGTGCATAAGTGTGTAGCCTTGAGCAGCATGCATAAGCACATTCTTGAGCGGTGTGTGTAGGATCGTGTACGTGGCGTCTGTACGATTAAGATGTCCACTTATGGTGTAACGTGGTCGACAAACGAATCTAAACCGTTACAATATTCTGCTCCCGCCTGCACCCATCCGATGGCTTAAGCCATTGGAAGTTAACCTCATGCCAATGACTGTTGGGATCGATTCCTTGCTGGCTCACTCTGCCACCAAGTTTCCCCGTCTAGGTCATCATGAGACTGTTTCCTCTTTGAGATCAATGCGCACTTGTTAACTTAACAAGTTGTGCTGTTTAATTTAACTTTCTTGGATTTTTGTGCAAGATATGTAATATATAGAGGTCAAATTTGATAATGTGTCCAACGTCAAAGTTGTTGATAGTTTTATTCTCTACAACTTTGATGTAGAACATATTTTATTTTGAGAACTCTAAAGCATTGAAAATTTAGACAGAAAAGGGCATTTAAAAAGTATTCTTGCCTCGAAATTGTTTTACAGAAATTTTGGCCAAGTTCAAGCCATTAATTGAGCACCTTAGAAGCCCCATATCAGGAAACATATACCAAAGTTGTATCTCCAAACAAACTACAATTTGGTATTCTGTGTGGGATATTTATTTTAAAGTCCAAAGCTGGTAGAAAAGTTTGGAGTTTGTAGAAAAAAATTAAAGTTTTTGTTGAACTTCTAGCTAACTTTTGAATAACTTAGAAACACCATAATAGAAAGTTTTGAATACCAAAGTTATAGCCACATTCAAACTACAAATTTGATATTTATTGCTTCATCATCATAGCCCTATTCGACATTCATTTTATGGTCCCATATTGGCAGATATATTTGGACTTGCTGTTTTTAGAAATATTAAATTTTTTGTTGAACTTCTAGCCAACTTTTGAATACTGTAGAAGCACCATATTAGAAAACTTTATAAACCAAAGTTGTTGCTTATATTCAAACTACCATTTTGATATTCAGTGCTTCATCATGAGAGGCTTGTAGGCATGATATTTATTTAAAGGGTCCACGATCATAGTATAATTAATACTTACCATATTCAAACATACGAATAATTACCTAAACTATCCCTATAAGTTAGCATAATTAAAGAATGCACCCCTCTTATTATTAAAATTACAAAACCTCTCATGAATGTTACAAAACATAACATTTACCTCCCCTGAAGTTCACAGTTCATAACATCCATGCACAAAATACCCTCCCTGAAAATGTACTCTGAGGGGGGGGGGGGGGGGGGGGGGGGGGGGGGGGGTATTTTTGTGCATGGATATTATGAAATGTGAACTTCATGGGAGGTAAATATTATGCTCTGTAACATTTAGTTTTTTTTTTGTAATTTCAATAATAAGAGAGCCCTTTAGAAATATTACAAATTTATGCTGGACCTCTAGCCAACTTTTGAATACCTTAAAGATAATATCAGAGGAACCATGCCTACTGAAGTTGTATCCCAATATATAATTTATAACTTTGGTATTCATCAAATCACCATCAAGTGCCTTCATGCCCTTCATATTCTCAACCAAAATAGACATAAAATGATCTTTTATTTATATTTAATAGAAATTTAATGAAATTCATCTGCCGAATTGAAGGCCTTATAGATGATGGAATTGAAAAAAAATTATCAGCCATAAAGTTGTAGATATTTTACTGATCTACATGTTGAAACCGTCAATCAGTTTCTTGAGGAGTTTGGACCCATAAGGGGTATCCTACACCTACTTCTCCCTCACTGACACTATTAACTGTTGACGAAGAAAAATGAATACATCCAAAGCTTTAGCGAGAAGGTCCCGCCACATACCCGGAAGATCTTAGAGAGCTTCCCCTCCCAAACCAATGCTAAATTAGGCACTTTTGAGGGCACTACGAGCCAACCAAAATCAACCAGAGGAGGAGAGAGCCCAAAAGATCGGATCTCCTCCAAGGTGCCCTTAAGGGACTATTTATAGATTTTTAGTCTGGTCTGCAAATAGCGTAACTCTGCCTTTTAGTTTTACTAATCGCACCCCAAACTGGTCTGCTAACAGCCAAACTCCGATGTTCTGAAAGGCTATTGGCAGCCCACAAAGGTATTCAAATAATTTTACCACCAAATCCTTCTAGGCGAGTGGTCCGTGAAGGCACTACTCGCCAGACTTCTCGCACGCTGGATTTTCTAGGTTCCACTGAGCGAGTGGTCTGTAGGGGCACCACTCGCCTGACCCTTGGTTTCTCTGGGTGAGTGGGGTTCCTCCCCTCACTCGCCTGACCTCCCGCATATCCGCACACCTAAGTGGGTGAATGCTTTGCGGATGAGGCCTACACTCGCCCCGAAGCTTGCCTGCCTCTCCTGAACTGGGCGAGTGACCCCCCAACATTCTAGACGAATGCTCCTCTTGACCTATTTTGCATCCCTTTAACCTTCTGGGACCTGGGGACCCACTCGACGAATACAAGGTTGTACACAATCCCCGCTCTTTGCGAGCATGTCCTACGCTTGGAAAGAAATATCCAACCCCTAGTATTCGGTGAGTGCTTGCTGACCTTGAGGGAATCTTTTGGTGGGCCCCTCCCTCCTGCTATATATATATCTCAGGACGCAGCATTGAGAGTGCCCGTTTTCCACTTATTGTTTCTCTTTTCCCCTCTAAACTCTCGTCATCCTAATGATGTTCATGAGGCCATCGCCGAGACCGCTTTCGCAAGGACTGCTGGACCATCTCGCCGCCGCGCAGGAGAAGACCTCCAAATCTGCTCGATATGCCGCTGGCTCTTGTCTAAGAGGGATCCAACCTTACCCTATCGGCTAAGAAAGGCCAAAGTGGTTCGACGGTATTCCCTAGTGACTTAGTCTGCCTTAAGGACTCCGCCCCCTCCTTGCAATCATACTGACAACATCGCCGAGGTAATATGATCTAGCTTGTTCTGTGGTTAATTCTGGTGATGCGATACCTCTATATTCAAGATCACTCGTAGGACACGCTGGGGACGAGAGACGGCCCTGAGACCAACCTGGCAGGTGCCAACGTGCTCCCGCCTGTTGTTATGGATGTTCCGCAGGCTCAGGAGTCCTTCCCTCCAGCTACTCTCGGCGGAACCCTGCCGGAGCTCGGTAATCCGCTTGTTGCTTTCTCCCCTACCATGTTGCCGCTTGTTTTCTTTCTTACCCTGTCTTCTGCAACCCCCGCCTTCAAAACTACGGGGTTACCCTTTGTCCCGCACAGCTCTCCGGCCTGCGAGATCATCACTACCCTCCCAGCACAGGAGTCAGAACACTCGGTCGGGAGGGACATCAACCACAATTCTCCCGACGCTGATATAGCCACTACTTCCGCCGCCAACCAAGTTCCTTCTCGCCCAAGAAAGGGGAAATTGCTTCGTCCCCCCAGCCAACCATTCGCAGGGCAACCAAGCTCTTCTCTCCAGCGCCTAGATGAATATGTGCAAGGTTAGTCGCTTCATTCGCTTCGAACTTACTCGCGCGAACCACTATATATGACTATCTAACTTTCACTCTCGCAGGCTACAGGGAGGCCTCGGCAATGGACCCTCACTTTGAGGAGGAGGTGATCTCACCACACCCTCTCCCAACGACCTCTTGGACTTTCTCGGAGATCTCGCGGACCCTAGGATGATGAAGGAGTGGGTGACGGAGATTCTCGACAAGCTTATCTGGATGCAGCGAGACTAAGCCAGGCAGACGGATTAGCACCGGTGGACCTTTGAGTGCAGGCGGAGCGCTCTCGAGAGGTACTACTCGCATCTCGTGGGAGAGATGGAGCGGAAGGGAGCCGGGTGAGAGGGGACTTCCTCTGGAGGAACATTGCACGGACAAGGGACCAAATGCGCATGGTCAATCAAGAACTCATTATTGTAAGCGCATATTACTATCCGCGAGTGCCACCGAGGACAGGGAGGCGAGGCCGGGGTCGATGTCAATGGATTCAATAATGAGCCTACCGGCACTCGCCCCGTATATCCCCTTACCCTGCGCAGTAAATTTGTTTTCGCAATGTATGCCGAGATCAGCCTTGTGATGTAAACAATCTTGCATTTTTAGACGTTAACCGTGTTTCCATTTCGCGTGATTTCTTTTACATTTTGTCGAATGCTGTCTTGCTTAATGCTTTGATCTCGCCTTGCTTTATCTTGCTTTCACCTTTCTGCAGAGGACTCTGTGCGTGGCCCTCGTCACCTGCCGGCGAGTGGAATGAAGGTGGGGATGACTCGAATCCCGAGGCGTCGGGGTAACGCGGTCACTACCCGCACCCCCACGCCTAGGAAAGTTCTAGATTACTTTATTTTTCTATAAATAGCCAGGTCCACCCACCGCATTTATCACTTTCATTCCATCTTTCCTCTTCTCTTCCTCGCTTTCGCACTTGCACTCACGCTTCTCTCTAGATTTCTCGTGCGACACTACAACTCCTGCGCATTGGTGGCCGAACCTGATGGCAGGGGCAAGTGCGCTCAAGAATTCGCCAATCATTATTTCGCCAACTGTGACTTGTCGGAAGATGAGTTCTCAATGGCAATCGCTGACTACGTCCCGCCAGGGTTCATTGCGCGCCGCCCTGGAAACCGCGACCACATCAAACAGTTCTCGCTGGACACACTCGCCATCCCCCTGGAGCATTTCGAGGTTGGACTCTGCCTGCCTCTCTGGCCAGAGCTGCGCCAGACCTTCTGCCACTTCGGTGTTGTTCCCGCGCAGCTAAACCCCAACTCCATTTCCATGCTGGTAGCATTCGCCTACTACCTGCGTGAGGAGGGGATCGAATTCTCCTTCCTCGTCTTCTGCAAGCTGTTCAATTTTCGGGCAAAAGGCAGGGTAGCATTCTTCTCAGGACAGATCCCGCTCAAGGTCACCGGTACCGCCTACAAGAACCACAACTGGGTTCAGCGGTCGTCTTCATCACCGTGATCTTTGGCAACACCCTTCTAGCGCTAGTGCAGGAGGATGATTCAACCTACAAGCCTCCTTTGCTGGGGGGCTATAAGGCCAAGCTCCACCAGTTCTTCCAAGGGTGTGACATGGATGTCGTTCACCTGCAGAAGCACGTCAACTCGCTTCCTCCAGTCCTACCAGGAGAGGGTAAGGCGAACTACTTCAACCCTAGCTCCCACTTACTTTTATATCATTTTTTCTTACTTCATCCATCTGATGCAGTGATGAGTCTCCATTATATACATGTTTTACGACTCATTTAGGCTTAGTATCATACATAGGTACTGCATATTAGGTTGATTATCGCTTATATTGGATTAGTTGTTTATTTGCGTAAATAGTACCTTCCTTAGCCTACTTCTGTATGTTATCTTGGATTTTCCATATTATTCTCTTCAGTGCATATTTTATGCCGTTGGGTGCTTTATTTCTAGGCCCCAACGGGTATGTTTGAGTTTGCTGCAGGTACCAGGAGCTAAAATGCATTCCAGGGGGGGGGGGGGGGGGGGGGGCAATCCATGTGATTCCATGAAAATCTGGACCTGATCGTGCGATTTGTTCTCGCACGATCAGGCGCACGATCACTACAAATCGCACGATCAAATGCAGATGTTCGTCCAGGCTGCTGGTTGCTCGCGCACGACCAATGACTATAGTGCGCACGACCACTGGTCGTGCGCCACTGATCGTGCGCCGTGTTTATTCTGCTCCGTATTTAAAGACCGGCTCCGCGATTTTAGGTGATTCAGCACTGTTTTGGGAGCGAATTCTTCCGCAAGCTCCGCCGTTTTCCCTCTCCAAGCTCCATCCATCCATCCCCTTCCTTGGGAAAGATTCATCCATCGATCCTAAGATCCATCAAGGGTTGCGGAAGCATTCCCCGCCATCTACAGCAAGTATTTCAAGGTGTTGCATCTCCAATAGGCGAAGTGGAAGAGACCCAGCTCTGAGAAGAAGAAGGATGACGGTTGGAGGTAGTGACAGCCTCTGAACCCCGGAAGCAACCAAGGACTGAGCTTGGAGGAGGCGTGACAACCCCCCATTCCGGCCAAGATCTACGGCGAGGCTTCTCATCTCATGGTTTCCTCTACCCTCTCTCTTTTTTGGAAATGTAATCTTAACTGTTGTATTAAACTAGTTTAATCTCTATTTGTCTATGAATAGGAGTTTATTCTTATTTTAATCTTTGCTTGATGCTTCGTTGTGATGCGATCCGCCCCCACTCCACTTCCATACACACGTTCTAGCTAGCCATCTAGCAATTGCTAGTGGTGATGTTGGCGAAGAGGTGAACACGACCCTCACAAAACCCCGCACTATGGCCATTTCACCCGCATACCGAAGCGCGACACCGCGGCCGCTGCATTCACCCCCACTTTGCGAAGAGGTGTGTGCGACCAGTGCACTTGCCGAATACGCATCAAGTTTTTGGCGCCGTTGCCGGGGAATGCAGGCGTGATGAGATTTTGGTTGTGAATCGATTGTTTTCGATTGGGTCTTTTATTCTTTTTTAATTTACTCTTTTTCATTCTATTTTCTTCTTCTATATCATGTGGGCACATTTGAATATCCGATGTCGTTGGTGTGGGGACACAACCCACGCTAGTGATAGGTGTCCCAAAGAGTATGGTGTTGTTCAGAAACCGTACGGGTCCCATTAATCTTTTGGCTCCTCTACTGCGCCTCCGTTATCGCACTATTACGCGGCTACCGCACCTTGGGTGCCGGCAAAGCCGGTAAAGCAGTGTTTATTTTGCAAAAGTAGAGAGCATGCCCTGAAGGACTGTGCGGATTATCTTCGCCAATTGGCGGATGACGATGAGCCGGATATCCGGATCGTCCCATCCTCGTATTCGGCGAACACAGCTCCTTCCTCTGATTACATGTCACTTCCACCCTCACTTTTTGAAGTCTCTGGAATCGACGCGTGCATCAGTGTCCCTCATGACTCTATTTATGATGCGACCCCCCATACCTCTTTGGTTCATGTACCACTTTGCGTGGATTTGTGCCCTTGTGTGGAGAGTGAGCCCGAACTCTTAAGAAGCACGTCTTCTCCCACTACACACGAAACTACATCTATTTCTGATGTTATCATTGAGGTCAATTTGCAGGATGTTGCAAACCTGCAGAGTGTCGTGCCCACTCTCATGGAGGCGGATAGTCTCGATTGTGCTGAAGCAACCATTTCGGTCCAGTGCGAGAAAGTCCAAGTTATAGAGGAGGCCATTGCGTGCGCTGTTGAGTCTAGTGAAATCTTCGATGATATCATCAGTTTGTCTTTGCCGCACCCTATGGGGGATGAAGCCGGGATTATCCCCTCAGATGAGATTTCTTTTAGTTTTTCTTCCAATTTATTTCCTGACCCCCTTTCTTTATGTACAAGGATGCAGGATACCTCTCCTCCGGTTGATCAGACCTTATGCAAGAAGGAGCCGAAAGCCTGGCGGGATGAGGAAGGTACAGTGAAGGAACATCTTGTTTCCTCATCATCGTTGGTGCTTCCCCTTGAGGATTGGTTACAAGGGGGCAAGCGGTTTTTCTTGGAAGACATCATACTGGAGGAGAAGAAGAGAGCGAAAAAGGAGGAGATCTGGGGTTGGAGGCTGAGCATCCTACTTAATTTCCACCCCTACTACCAGGTCCCCAGACCCTTTTCTTTCATCAGTTGTTACTATTTCAAATCAGCTTATAGCTGATTTGTTTTGAGCATGTATTAGTAATTAGGATTTATTAACTTTTTCTTATTCCTAAACTGAATAAACTGCTTTAATACAGGTATTTGGTCCACCTTTAAGGACGTTAAACAAAAGGGCTCTTGGGAGATAACCCATTGGGACCGCTTGGTTCCGCTTTTTCGTTCTTCTTTATTTTCTTTATTATACTTTTGTTGTGCCTAGGGAATTCTTTAATCGCAGATCCGTATTTCTTGGAGCAAGGCGGAACAACCGAATTCAGGACAAAACGCCAATTCTTCCGGTATGCTCACTTCTGAGCATGCGGTACACTCTCCCTTTTCTCCTTAGTTTAATGTTTAAAGAATCATATCTTAGATTATGCTTTCATGTAAGTCTGGGGGAGAGTGAGAACCATGCACGTGCATGCACGCACGCATTCCGGTAGTGTTATTATTTTAGCTCTCAGTTTATTTCAGTTTATCATTTTTTATGTGGCACACACACGCTGCACCCACTATGCACGCACTTACTTGCGAGTGCTACCGTGCCAAATTTCCTTTTGGAATGGAGCCGGGAAGTCAATTGTGTTAGATAGGAATTGTGGTTTGGAGTACGATGTTGACTCCAGTAGTGTTCTAATCGAATACTCATATTTTGCATAGAATTTTGTGTAGAAGTTATTTCTATTTTCATGCGTTGTAGCTTTATTCTTATCTAATTTAGTAATTAGAGTTTTACTTTACTCAAAGCATGAACCTGAGTCGATCTACCGGTAGTGTAGGTGAGTTGGTATTGAACGCTAGATTCATATTTCTCGAGTCGGGAGAAAGAGTTATCTTTTTCGGTGGCTAAGAACTCGCCCCTAGCGATTCTCGAAACATAGACACCGGGTAGTCCTAACGCATTAGCATGATGTAGGCCATTCTTTGGACAGTTTGAGCTTTGAGCCAAAACCAGAAATTCACCCTTGCTAACCAATTTTGTGCCTATCCCACCTTTTCTATTTAGCACCACCGCTCTCGCTTAAGCCAAGATTACCAAACCTGTTTGCGCACGTGTTTCGAGCTTTATAGTATAACTGATTATTGTGCTGTGTTGTTATGTATGGATACATATTTGGATTGCTAGAGTTGAAAAAAAAAGTATTTGTGAGCTGAAAATTGAAAAGATTTGCGCTTCAAAAGAAAAAAATTCTGAGCTTTATATTCTAATTCAAAAATTCTGAATTGTTTGATAAGAATTACTTTATATTGGGTGTTGGCGATGAACACATCAGATTTATTAGTTGCCGGGGTATACAATTTGTTTTGCTCAAATGTGTTAGGTGCGTTAGCCTCCGAGTTTATCATTGTATATCCTACCGCAACCTAAACCACATATTTACCCGAAAGCCCTATTGACTTGTGTGTAGTTTTACCTAATGCTGTGGAGAGAGTGCGAAAGTGCGAGCTTATGGCTCCTGACACCGATGGATTTCGGTGGAGTTAGTTCCGTATCCCGTATTTTTCGAAATACTCGTCTGAGCGCATCCCTACATTCTCCCTACACGTGACTGGCAGATCACACTTGGTTCAGCTTTTGAGTAAACTAATCTCTTATTTACTATTTTAGATATTTGTAAATTACTTTGCATAGTAGAAATTTCTTCTACGAGAATTTTATGAACATGATTGTTTGATTTCGCATATTACTCCTAGCCACAATCACCTTTCTAACCTTTATTTTTCCCGTCCGCCGAGAGTAGTTTGCTCGGGACGCGCAAACAAGTAAGTCTGGGGGTGTGATGAGTCTCCATTATATACATGTTTTAGGACTACTTAGGCTTAGTATCATATATAGGTACTGCATATTAGGTTGATTATCGCTTATATTGGATTAGTTGTTTATTTGCGTAAGTAGTACCTTCCTTAGCCTACTTCTATATGTTATCTCGGATGTTCCCTTTTATTCTCTTCGGTGCATATTTTATGCCGTTGGGTGCTTTATTTTTAGGCCCCAACGGGTATGTTTGAGTTTGCTGCAGGTACCAGGAGCTGAAATGCATTCCAGGGGGGGGGGGGGGGGGGGGGCAATCCATGTGATTCCATGAAAATCTAGACCTGATCGTGCGATTTGTTCTCGCACGATCAGGCGCACGATCACTACAAATCACACGATCAAATGCAGATGTTCGTCCAGGCTGCTGGTTGCTCGTGCACGACCAATGACTATAGTGTGCACGACCACTGGTCGTGCGCCACTGATCGTGCGCCGTGTTTATTCTGCTCCGTATTTAAAGACCGGCTCCGCGATTTTAGGTCATTCAGCACTGTTTTGGGCGCGAATTCTTCCGCAAGCTCCGCCGTTTTCCCTCTCCAAGCTCCATCCATCCATCCCCTTCCTTGGGAGAGCTTCATCCATCGATCCTAAGCTCCATCAAGGGTTCCGGAAGCATTCCCTGCCATCTACAACAAGTATTTCAAGGTGTTGCATCTCCATTAGGCGAAGTGGAAGAGAATCAGCTCTGAGAAGAAGACAGATGACGGTTGGAGGTAGTGACAGCCTCTGAACCCCGGAAGCAACCAAAGACTGAGCCCTGAGGAGGCGTGACGACCCCCCATTCTGGCCAAGATCTACGGCGAGGCTTCTCATCTCGTGGTTTCCTCTACCCTCTCTCTTTTTTGGAAATGTAATCTTAACTGTTGTATGAAACTAGTTTAATCTCTATTTGTCTATGAATAGGAGTTTATTCTTGTTTTAATCTTCGCTTGATGCTTCGTTGTGATGCGCTCCGCCACCACTTCACTTCCATACACACGTTCTAGCTAGCCATCTAGCAATTGCTAGTGGTGATGTTGGCGAAGAGGTGAACACGACCCTCACAAAACCCCGCACTGTGGCCATTTCACCCGCATACCAAAGCGCGGCACCGCGGCCGCTGCATTCACCCCCCCCCCCCCCCCCCCCCCCCCACTTTGCGAAGAGGTGTGTGCGACCTCACCCGTCACAGTTACTTTCCGTCCACGCGCCTCCCGAAGCACGCCATCGCGACCGTTGCATCCATCCCGCCTTGCGAAGCGGATTTTTGACCTGCATCTCTCTTTTCCGCATTAGCTTAGGAACCAAATCACATTGCCTATGCTTTTACTTTATTCGCTCGTGTAACTATCGATTCACCACGCGTTTCGTTCACCAGAACCTACATTCCTTGAGAGACGATATTCGGGGAAGCGATTCCCAAATTTATTACTTGACAGCGACCGGTGCACTTGCCGAATACACATCATGCAGGGATGCGAGATTTCCCCCTACATCCGCTGAATGTGAATATGGGGTCTCCTGACAATGCCCTGACTCTCGCACGATCCGTCGCCGAAGCCTGCTGATCAGATCCGGTCTCCTAGAAGCCCAAAGGCCAAATGCGGAAGCTTGATGCGGCTCCCGACTACCTCCAAGCGGTCTAAGCCCTCGTCAACGACCAAGGTAAAGGCGGTTACCGCCGAGACTCCTGGGTCGAGTGCCCCGGTCGCGGCGGATACGAAGATCACGACCTCCAGCACGTCGGTGGGGTCTTCCACGAGACCGTCGCTGAGAGGGCATCAAAACTTTGCCCTGGGCGAGAAGTATGTCGATGAAGCAGGCGAGCCCCTGCTTTAGTGGGACCGAAAGGCCAACCAGGCCTCCATTTCCACCATCCCTCCGTCTTAGATGGAGCAGGAGACCACCAGCAGCGAGGCATACGACCTCTCTTTCGCACTCTACAGCCGCGAGGACGCGACAGTCTATGACGCTGAGTCCACCCAGACGCTCACGCACGAGGTCGCGCGAACTCAGCTGCGCACTCTCGAGATTACGCATATATCCTCGCCCCGCAGCATCACACTTGCATGAAACCTCACCGAGTTCAAGAGAACGCACGCTCTATCCTCTTCTGAGGTCGTGACTATGAAGCAGAGGCAGGAGGCCACCGAGACCCTTCTCGTCGACCGCCCAATTTGAGTGGTAAGTGTTGGTCAAGGACGCTTGTGCTCTCACGCCACCCTTTCATTTTCCTGATCTACCCTTGTCTTTTCCCTTTCTTATAGGACACCGCGAACAACAATGTTCTGCGGGTGCGGGTGGCCATTCTTAAGGACTAGAACAAGGAGATGTTGGCCGAGGTCTAGCGTCTGCAGAACGCTGTTGTACCGCCGCCTCCCGGAGAGAAGGGCACTTGACATCACTACACCAATGATGAGCTCGAGGCGATGATGCTGGAGACTGCCCAAGGAGCGGCAAAACATGCGCTGAAGGTGCTTCAGAGTCCTGGGCTCCTGAAAGAAGAGGGTGATAGGATCACGGCTCACCACGTGCTTTCCGAGCTCTTCGCTCGGCCAAATATCCCGGATGATGAAGTCGACCATCGACCGGAGAGTGGTGCCTACCGTCTTTCAGGTGAAAACAGTGGATCCTCCAGTGAGAAGTCCGGCAGCTCCTCCTGAAGATCTTCTTTCCATTCTTTTTTGGTTTTAGTATATGCTTGGGGCGGGATCCTCCTTTTTGTAAACCTCTTTTTGAAAATGAAATGAAATATATTTGTTTGTCCAAGTTTCTTTGATTCTTCATTTTTTGATTTACACGTCGCCATTCGCTAATGATTCGCGCACTTGTTCACGCACTCGCACATCGCCTGCGCACTCGCGCACCGCCGACCCCTAATCCCGAGCCATGACTAAGTCATTCTCTCCCCATGGGTGTGCCATACGGTCATAGCCCATCGGCGCGCGCCCATATCCTTTTAGGACATAGGTGGTCTCGATGATTCCGCAGGGAGCGTGACCCTGCCGAGAGCACGCCTCGTCCCGAATGATTCTTACACCCCTTGAGGTAGGTTGACACCCTGGGTTCATTCGACGGGCGAGTGCCCCTCTTGATGGACCCCACTCGCATATCTCATACTGAGAGACTTACCTCTCCTGTGTCGATCTTTCCTTTCTCGAATTTACCTTTCATATCTTGTCTTCATCCTGAATCACCTCCGAGTGAGCCTACGACCTTGCCAGCTAGGTGAGAGACTGGTCAGCGGGTCTACTCGAGGCCAACCACCTTTTGAAACTTTCAGCCTACCACCGAGTGAGCCTACGACCCTGCCAGCTATGTGAGAGCCTAGTCAGCGGGTCTGCTCGGGGCAACCACTTTTTGAAACTTTGAGTCTGCCACCGAGTGAGCCTACAACCCTGCCAACTAGATGAGAGCCTGGTCAGTGGGTCTGCTCCGGGAAAACCACTTTTCGAAACTTTCAGCCTACCACCGAGTGAGGCTACGACCCTGCCAGCTAGGTGAGAGTCTGGTTAGTGGGTCTGCTCGGGGCTATTCATTGTAACCTTTCACTTGTCAGCCTCTCCAGAGATCAACCTGAACCCACCAGCTAATGAGAGCCCAGCAGCGGAATCGATCTAGGGCACCCCAACACCATATTACCTTTCTAGCATCTCCATAGGTCAACCTGAACCCACCGGCTAATGAGACCCCCTACAACGGAATCGATCTGGGGCACTCCAGCACCACATTACCTTGTCAGCCTCTCTAGAGATCAACCTAAACCCACCGACTAATGAGAGCCCAGCAGAGGAATCGATCTGGGGCACTCCAGTACCACATTACCTTGCCAGCCTCTCCATAGATCAACCTGAACTCATCGACTAATGAGAGCCCGAAATCAGAATCGATCTGGGGCACTCCAACACCATATTATCTTGCCAGCCTCTCCAGAGATCTACCTGAACCCATTGGCTAATGAGAGCCCGGCAACATAATCGATCTGGGGTACTCCAGCACTACATTACCTTGCCAGCCTCTCCAGAGATGAACCTGAACCCACCGACTAATGAGAGCCCGACAACGGAATTGATATGGGGTACTCCAGCACCACATTACCATGCCAGCTTATCCAAAGATCAACCTGAACCCACCGACTAATGAAAGCCCGACAGCAGAATTGATCTGGGGCACTCCAGCATATGTAGATTGTACTAGCCTATGGTTAGAAAAGACAACAATATCAGCTTATAATAAATAAACATAAGAGTTCAAGGGTAAAAATGCTTTAGGTCATCCCCGCTCCAAGCTCGGCTGAGGGGTACCGCTTCCACATCAAGGAGGTGATACCCTCCCGGCTTGAGTGTTGCCTTTACAATGTAAGGTCCTTCCCATTGGGATTGAGCTTCCCCACCGCGGCTCCCCTCTCGGCCGCATCGACCTTTTTTAGGACCAAGTCCCTTTTTCCAAACTACTTCACCAAGATGTGCTTGTCAAAGTACAGAGCCATCCATCGAGTGAGCCTACGACCCTACCAACTAGGTGAGATCCTGGTCAGCGGGTCTGTTCGGGGCCAACCCCTTTTTGAAACATTCAGCCTGCCACCGAGTGAGCCTATAACCCTGCCAGCTAGGTGAGAGTCTGGTCAGTGTGTCTGCTCGAGACTATTCATTGCAACCTTTCACTTGCCAGCCTCTCCAAAGATCAACCTGAACCCACCAGCTACTGACAGCCCGACAGCGGAATCGATTTGGGGCACCCCAACACCATAATACCTTGTCAGCCTCTCCAGAGATCAACCTGAACCCACCGGCTAATGAGAGCTCGACAACGGCATCGATAAGGGGCACTCCAGCACCATATTACCTTGCCAGCCTCTCCAGAGATCAACCTGAACCCATCGGCTAATGAGAGCCCGGCAGCGGAATCGATCTGGGGCACTACAGCACCACATTAACTTGTCAGCCTCTCCAGAGATCCACCTAAACCCACCGGCTAATGAGAGCTTAGCAGTGAAATTGATCTGGGGCACTCCAACACCACATTACCTTGTCAGCCTCTCCAGAGATCAACCTGAACCCACCGGCTAATGAGAGCCCGACAGCGCAATCGATCTGGGGCACTCCAACACCACATTACCTTGCCAGTTTCTCTAGAGATCAACCGGAACCCACCGGCAAATGAGAGCCCAACAGTGGAATCGATCTGAGGCACTCCAGCACCACATGTAACAACCTGATTCACGCTAGACCCCTTGAGAGCGTGATTGGATAGTTGACTCAGGCTCGGGGTGCACTGATAGCCAGGATGCACACGAGCGGTGAAAATGCCGACGCAACAAAAGGCTTGACGAAACATCAAGCGGAATCGAACTCGACGAGTTCGTCAAGTTGACTCGGCGATTCATCGAGTGGATTCGACGATTTGTCGAGTTGACTCAATGATCCGTCGAGAGGACTCGATAGTCTCGACGGACCGTCGAGTGTACTCCATGATTCGTCAAGAGGAATCGACGGTCTCGACGGATTGTCAAGAGGACTTGACAATTCGTCAAGTGGAATCGAGGATTCGTCGAGACCACTCGATGAATTTGTCGAGTGTCAATCCTGTACAATTCTTTCCCGATTTATCTGATGAATTGAGATGTGTGCCGACATGATAAGGAATTTTTGAGTTGTCCAATTTATGTCTTATAATCAAGTATGGTCTAATGGGAGAGCACCACGTGGCTTGACTAGTCACTTCAAAACATTGATTTATTTTTAATCGAATCCCCTTTATTAGACTTGGACAAGAAGCCACCGTGGGAAATAAGTCAAGAATACTTCAGAACTCCATCTCCTCCATTAACCCTAACCAGCCACCCCTTTCTCCTGAGAAGAACAAGGATAAGGACGAGACCGACCGCCACCATGCCGCCAAGAAGACGAACGAGAGCCATGGTCAGAAATCAGGTGACTTCCTCCCCCTCTCCAGTGGTGCTAGATCTTTCGATCTTATTTAGGAGAGATGTCGGCTCAAAAGAGCTTGACTTGGTGAGTTCAATGGAGTTTTCTAGTAAGAGACCATGCTAGAACTTCTGTTTAAGGGCGTCGTTCGCGGAGAAAATATCATCAATCAAGTCCTCTCTTCAATACGAAGTTGTAGGAACTGATTTCGTGAAGAATGGTGCTCTATTGATGGAGTATTGGAGGAGAGAAGGCGAAATAATATATTAGTGTGCTGGAGGAAGAAGATGAATAGTTGTTGTTCATCTGTCTTAAGATCCGTGCAGTCTTAAAATATTTAGATAGAAAACTATTTTCTGCACGCGACGGACTTCAAGCCTATTTTTAGGCATGATCCGGTCACATTCAGGTCTTGTGCTCAAAACGAAAGTTGTAGCCCCCGAAAAGAACTTTCCAACGAGTGGTTGTGCGTTTTCAGGGGAGCTCTGTAGCTCCGTTGCCTCGGTAACGTGAGACCAGGGATTTATAACAACATTAATTCTTGAGGCTTCGACCTAGAGAGAAGCTATGCATGCCTGAGGTACGAATAATAGAAACTTACATCCTGAATTCCTCTCTGGATAATTACCCAAGGATTTGAGAGTTGTTATATATCATCATACCTTCTTAAGGAAGAGCTCCAGATTGGTGGAATTGCTGGAGTAGCATGATTCCCTTAAGCCTAGAAGTTTAATAATAATCATTTCGTGGTGAAGATAACACGATTAATATGGCTTATTTGGTGATTTGACATCTCAAGGTTTATCTTAAAATAAACATGTCTTGAATGATCATTGGTAGAGATGGAAGGGCGTTTGGAATGGTTTGATTTAATTTATCATATTGTGAATAATGCCCTTACTTTTGTTGGTCTGCATAACTCATTTCGAAGGTAAATCATTTCTGACCTTGTACCTTGGTTCATGTCAAGTTCGAACATATATAAAGTGTACCTATTAATTTGATGTCATTTGTACATGCTCTCATTACAGTAGGATACAACTTGATCGTCACCGTAATAGTTGAATATTTGATCTTCTACTTTGCGGCTGATATACAGGTGCTTCGATACAAGGATTTATTGGGTAAGAACTCTAAGTCGAGGAATATATGCCCCTAATGATCATTCGCATACATGAGATGAATGTACCAAATGGGTGGTGGGAGAAACTTGGTCAAAAATGTACGGGGGCTTATCTCTTCGTTTATTGTTCTAGCTATGTACCAACTTTGGTTTCTCCTAGATCTTATTTTGAAATGCTGTGCTACAAATGTATGATATTAAGGTTTTATTATTCAAATAGTACGTGAACAATGATGACTATATTTGGTTGGTGATTAGCATATTGTGAAATTTGGATTAGGAATTCATAATAATATCCACTCTAAGTGTTTTGACCTGGAAAGAGGCCGCACATGCTTGAGGTGCATATAGCAGAAATGTACATATTTAACTCCTCTCGGGGTAATTACCCAAAAGACGTGAAACTTGATACATGCCTTCAAATCCACCTTAGGAAGGGCTCCAAAATTGGGTTCAATTATTGGAGCACGGTTTTCCTAAATTTAGTGGGTTTAGTTAATAATTGTTATATGTTGAAATTATCAAAATTAGTATAACTTGTTGGATGATATAAATCTCCACATTTTAGTATGGAATAAATATGACATGCAAGTGATTAATAGTATCAGAATAAGGAAGTAGCATGCACATCAATGATGTACTACTCACAAAGAGACAATAAGTGTTCTCTCAGATGTTTGCGTTGGAGAAGGAGGTAATTATTTAACACCCACATGGAATGAGGTCATGACATATTAATGCACGACGACCTCCCTTATGTAAAGAGTAGTCACAAGTTTACCAAGAGATGTAGCAATTGCCTCCAAAGCATCAAAATTTTGGGCAACCTTGGAGGTTGGTAGAATGTGCGAACGAGTAAGATTACGTGTAACGTTTTACCTCGACAAGGTTGATTCCTAGAGGGTACGTATCATAACCCAACTGTCGAATAAAGTTTATTTTCACAGTTGAAAGATCTTTTAAATGAACTATCTAAATCACAAGAGAAATTTGGCACGACTTTTGAATTCGGTTCAAATCTAAGTAGGATCTGGGTTAGACAAAAGTAGTACTTAACTCGGGTTCTTCTGTCCTTAGGAGAGAATGATGTGATTATAATCCATGCGAGATATGGAGACATAGATTCATCTCATTTTGAGCCTAAGTCGGCGATTCGTGATGTTATCGGGATAAATTGTTAAACATCACGGGCTAAAACAAATACCGAGTTCTACAATTATTGGAAACATAAAGGTTACCAAGACTAAATCCTTGAGACAATAACGTCATGTTTGGGAATTTGTGGGTTGGAATAGGGTAGTGTCTTGACAAGTCGGGTGGTGAAAATTCAGGATGTTTGAACAATTATGATTATTTTTCCATGTCATGACATTGGAAGTACATTGACCCCATAAAACTTGATATCAAGTGGATGTCGAGTGAAGTTCTTGAAGATGGGTAGAATATATATATGACCCTTTGGGTATGGCTCTGACGATCTCAAGAATCGAAACACACATGTTTGATGATACTATAATCATTTTTTTGGAAAGATTCAGGATTTTGAGTATAAATAGTTATTATCAACATGTATATTTCTCTTATTTACATGATAAATATTAAGGGTTAATGAGATCTCCCCCATGGAGAGATCGGCTCGTAACAAATCTTAGGTTTGGAGAAGATTTTACCTTTAATTTTTAGCAATGTAACTTCTTTCGGAAATTATTGGAGGTCGGTGTATGGACACACCTCTTCTTTTTACATGATATATAATCTGGAGGTCCAAAGATGGGTTTTCTTGAATCTTAAAATTGATGAACCGCTTAACCTTGATGACCAATTTTGATAAATATTAAATTTTGGAAATTGGAGACCACTGTGTGGATTGATTATTCAGGCGAGCTTGATGGATATAAAGAACCTGATCTGCAATTCACTATTTGAACCCACAACGAGGATCCTTGTGACAAAGGGAAATTTGTACTTATCTCGGGCATCTTAACGCCGCTAGTTCTAAATGTTATTTGGATGGTGATGGATTGTATTAGAAGAATCAATATTGCATAAGCTAAAAGCATAGTATACTCCTGGAAGATGAGTCTAAATTTTGGTTGCGTACCTGAGTGTTAACCTCATGTGCATTAGGATCATTGATCATAAAATACTTCAGAGCCAAGGTGTAATCAATAATAATAATTACGGTTGTTGAAACTAATCGTATACTCACTTGATTGGGATCGCAGGCTTGTGGAAATATCATATTAATGATTACAAGTTTTGGTGTTCAACTCTTGCATAGTGTGAACGTAACCTTAAACAAGACTGAGTTTTTCCACTACCTTATACATCTTCATCAAGAAGAGAGGTATTCAAGATTTCCCCTTGTATATGATTTTGATTATAAGAATCATGAAGTATAATTAAGATACACATGGAAGAAATTGAGGGTGAAGCGATATGGATGAGTTGTGACCCTAACTAGTGACGAGTGGGAACTAGGGCGTACTAAAATGTTGACCTCTTCATGTTTACCATGATGTTGAATTTGGTAGTCTGATCTTCGATCCCCGTAGCCCCAGCCTAAATTTTGGGGACGAAATTGTTTCTTCGTTTATTGGATTTGTAACATCCCGATTCGCGCTAGACCCCTTGAGAGCGTGATTGGTGAGTTGACTCAGGCTCGGGGTGCACTGACGTCCAGGCTGCACACGAGCGGGGAAAATGCCGACGCAACAAAAGGCTTGACCAAACCGTCAAGCGGACTCGAACTCGACGAGTTCGTCAAGTTGACTCGGCGATTCGTCGAGTGGACTCGACGATCCGTTGAGAGGACTCAGCGGTCTCGATGGACCGTCGAGTGGACTCGACGATCTGTCGAGAGGACTCGACGGTATCGACGGATAGTCAAGAGGACTCGATGATTCCTCGAGTGGAATCGACGATTCGTCGAGACCACTCGACGAATCTGTCGTGTGTCAATCATGTACGGTTCTTTCCCGATTTATCTGATGAATCGAGATGTGTGCCGACCGGATAAAGAATTTTTGAGTTGTCCAAGCTTATTTTAGGTCTTATAATCAAGTATGGTCCAATGGGAGAGCACCATGTGGCTTGACTAGTCACTTCCAAACTTTGATTTACTATTAATCAAATCCCCTTTACTAGACTTGGACAATAATCCACCGTGGAAAATAAGTTAAGAATACTTCAGAACTCCATCTCCTCTATTAACTCTAACCAACCGCCCCTTTCTCCTGAGAAGAACAAGGCTAAGGACGAGACCGACCGCTACCATGCCACCAAGAAGACGAACGAGATCCATGGCTGGAAATCAGGTGACTTTCGCCCCCTCTCCCTTGGTGCTAGATCTTTAGATCTGGTTTAGGAGAGATGTCGGCTCAAAAAAGCTTGACTTGGTGAGTTCAATGGAGTTTTCTAGGAAGATACCATGCTAGAACTTCTGTTCTAGGGCGTCGTTCACCGAGAAAATATCTTCAATCAAGTCCTCTCTTCAATAAGAAGTTGTAGGGACTGATTTCGTGAAGAATGGTGGTCTATTGAGGAAGTATTGGAGGAGAGAAGACGAAATAATATATTAGTGTGCTGGAGGAAGAAGATGAACAAATGATGTTCATCTGTCTTAAGATCCGTGCAGACTTAAAATATTTAGATAGAAATCTGTTTTCTGCACGCAACTGACTTCAAGCCTATTGTTAGGCATGATCCGGTCACATTCAGGTCATGCTCTCAACACAAAAGTTGTATCCCTCGGAAAGACCTTTCCAACGAGTGGTTGTGCGTTTTCAGGGGAGCTATGCAGCTCCGGCAAAGTAAAATTTAAAATGGTTGTGCAGAAAATGATCCGGTTTATGTACATGACAGCTTGATGTCCAAATTTACTCTGTTGAGTTCAAACCCAATTTTAGATAGGTTAGGCTTAGATCTAGACCTTGACTTCAACACGAAAGTTGTAGCCCTTGGCGATACCTTTTTGGAATGGGGTGGCACATTATTTTTGATGGTCTGTAGCTCCCAGAAATCATGTTTTAGTACACATTGATGAATATAAACAGAATGTTGATGTTTTACTGATTTCTCTCAAAATATTTATCAGATGCTTGTAAAATTTGGTAGAGATGTGTCTGATGATATTGTGATCACCCTTGTTCAGTTTCATAATTTTTGGATGCATATTTACCATGATATTACATGTCGGATAATATAAATGTAAAGTACCATAAATAAATATTGTCTAATACAATGAGGTCAAAATTTGGTGGGAATGATTCAAACATTAATTATGACATATGGTAGAAGTTTCAGCGGATTTGGATTTGAATTGAGTCCTTAATTAAATGTATTGTTATAATTTATTATGCTGAATTGAAATGTTAGGGTGCTCATTTAGACAAGGACTTTGGAAACGTGACATTAAATGCACAAGTAGCCCTATATGATCAAAGAGAGTATTTCCCTTATATGCACACACATTGCACGAGAGTTATGACAACTCGGTATGAGAAGCAGTGATGGTTGGTGTGGATTATAGGATATGGTTATATCTTATGGTGTGATGTAAGGAACTGGTTGGTAGGTCCTTGAATGCTAGTTAGAATTGATTTATCCTGTAAATAATAACATGTGTTTTGACCTTGGTTAGGAGTCCTTGGGTGCTTGGTAGCACGGATTGGGCCAGGGAATTACATGGATGTGTATAGTCTTCACACGATTGCATAATGATCCTTATTGGAGGATTACTTGTGGCAGATCTACGGGCTCGCGAGTCGTCACACCGATGGGAGCTGGCAGATAGATCCTGGCCGTTTGGGCTGGGTTCTATGTGCTTACTTCCAAAGACCCCTTCCGTGCCATTGGCCGGTTGGGCTGGGCTCTTGGTGTTTACTTCCCAAGACCCCTTCTGTGTCCAGTACGCAGGTGCTCTCCTATTGTGTTCTTAGCATCAAGGCATACATGAGGTCTAGGTATGGTAGTGTGCATACCCACCTAGTAGTGGAGAGCCCGATCCACTGTCGCCTTCTGGCCACGATGGGGGATGCCTGAGAGGTTAGCTACTCTCGAAAAGTGGGAAGTACAAGTCTATGCCGACATTGCAAATTAAAGTGCGTGAGTAAATCATGGGTGAGCCATCAGTTACATACATTCATTGCATTGCATTACATTGCACCACATAAAGATCCCTATCATATAAATTTGTATGAGCACTTTTATATGATGTGTTACTTAATATTGTGAAAGATCCTTAACTTATAAACTTGTATGAGCATCTTTATAAGTTAAGTTCAATCAAGTTCTTTATATACTCTACTCTGCTTATACCTTGTTCCTGACTATACTGCTAGAGTAGATGTTCTGCTTATACTCTGTTGCTGACTATACTACTAGAGTAGATGTACTCTTATACCCTTGCTATATCTACCGTGATAACTATTTCCTTGCCACCTGCCATATTTTACAATACTGATTATATTGTAGTGTCCTCCCTCTTTCCTTCCGCCCGGTGCCTAAGAGTCATCGGGGGAGAGGATGTGAAGCCACTTTGTCTTTATGACTAACGGTTGCTACGTCAATATTTGTAGGAGGACACTCAGAGGCAGGTGACATAGCAGCATATGTCGCAGGAGGACATCCAATCCAGAGTAACAGGGCCTGAGACTACGTTACCTTCGTTACCATTAGTGACAGATGTGAGTGAGAGCTTTGAGATGTAGCCCTTGGGGAAATTTTTGTACTCTGATATTTTACAGGAACATTGTAGCTACCAGTCCTTTTGTACTTGAATGGACATTTTTACTTAATCGTGAATCTATGGCTTCTATTGTTTTTCTATTATTGATGTGTTGGCATGATGATATGAGAGAATAGCCGGCAGGATAGGCGTCTTGTGGAGGGGGCTAGCCCGTGTGCTGACATTTCCGCAAGGCGGCTATCCCGGGCATAGGACTCCCCTCGACCATGTCTTGTGTTCCAGGAGGGGGGAGGGGGGAGGGGGGGCTTACACCACATTACCTTGCCGGCCTCTCCTGAGATCAACCTGAACCCACCGGCTAATGAGAGCCCGACAGTGGAATTGATCTGGGGTACTCCAGCACCACATTACCTTGCCAGCCTCTCCAGAGATCAACTTGAACCCACCAGTTAATAAGAGCCCGACAGCAGAATCGATCTGGGAACTCAAGCACCATATTACCATGCCAACCTCTCCAGAGATCAACCTGAACCCACCGCTAATGAAAGCCCAGCTGCGGATTCGATCTGGGGCACTCCAGCTTACGTAGATCGTACTGGCCTATGGTTAGAAGAGACCCAAATATCAGCTTATAATAAATCAACATAAGAGTTTAAGGGTAAAAACAATTTAGGTCATCCCCGCTCCAAGCTCGGCTGAGGGGTACCCCTTCCACATCCCGGAGGTGATACCCTCACGACTTGAGTGCTACATCTACAATGTAAGGTCCTTCCGAGTTGGGATCGAGCTTCCCCACAATGGCTCCCCTCCCGGCCGCATCGACCTTTTTCAGGACCAAGTCCCCTTTTCCGAACTACTTCACCCGGATGTGCTTCACCCAAATTGTTTTACAAATGTTCTTCCAGCGTTTCAGAATTTTCAAACTCTCTTTCCTTATTAAAATTTCAAAAATATAGAAATGTGAAAAATCACAGTTTTGATGATAATCAAGAAATGATAACTGGAAAATTCTACAAAAATATTTCAAAGGTCCACATTGATAATACAAGTGTTTTCCCAGAGTTTCACAATTTTCTAAAAGACTTTAACTATAAATATTTCATTAATACACAAAGGGGCATAATTAAAATTAGTCACTTAATTATGATTTTAACACTCAAAAATCCTAATTTTTACTGAGGTGAGCTGTTATATCATGAGAAAGGTGTGGCCAAAATATTAGAGGCTAAGATCAAGCCAAGGGTGCCAAAAATGCCAAATCCCGCTTTTTGGCTATTGGCACCCCATATCACACACCATGCAAAGACATGCAATTGGATTAACCCAATATGCAGTGGTCCAATTGCTCTAAATTTTAACTAGGGTCAGATAGTGACCTAATAGGCATGTCACCCAAATTTGGGGTTATTTGGAGTTACCCAACTCCATAAATATCATTAATTTAATAAATTAAATAGTGAACAAAACCATGGAGAAATGTTCTCCTAAAAATCTGATTTTTAGGCACAAAATAATAATAGGGTATTGATGAGTCCAATTTATATAGTGATTTTAGGACTTATCTGGGCTAGTTTTCATGCACTTGCACTTCACTTTTTGTGTATTAATGCTTATATTTCACATATTCACAATTCTCACATTAGGTTACATTTTATGCCCATTTTGGTGTGATTCCTTGAATTCCAGTGGTCCTGGTTATTTTCATGCAGGTTCAAGGGTTGTGCGACACTCGGGATTGGTTCTAGGGGATTTTCGGCCGAAAAGCCACTGGTCGTGCGTTTTCCTTCGTGCACGACCACTGGTCGTGCGTTAATTCCCCTTATCAAACAGAGAAGTTCGCACGATCACCGACCTTCTTCGTGCACGACCACTGGTCGTGCGCCACTGACCGTGCGCTATTTTGCAATTCAGGATTATGCTACAGGTTCTTCGCGCACGATCAGAGGCATTTCTTCGCGCACGACCACTGGTCGTGCGCCTAACCGTGCGCACTGTTAATTTCTGCACCGCCTATAAATACGCAGCCCGTGAAATTAGGTCAGGATCGATCATTTCCAGCGTCGTTTTCCTGCTCCAGTGCGCCATTTTCGCCGCTCCATCACCGCCCACCTTCGGGAGGAGCTCCGGCCTCCATTCTCTTGCAAATCTCAAGCCGGAGCATCATCTAGGCCTCCTCCATTGTTCGTGCACCTCCAAAGCTCCATTTTGAGGGATTTTCTGCTGCATATATGAAGTTCTCCGGTGAGATCGGAGTCAAAGAAGATTGACGGAGAAGACGGGTACAATAGAAGAAGGTGACAGCTCTTCCTGACCCTGGACGGCAGTTGGAGCCCGAGCTTGGACAAGGATTGACAACCCTAGATTCTGGTCGTGAACCTTCGATGAGTCTCCGCCCCTTTGGTTGTAATCTCACCTCCTTTACATTGTAGTGTGTTATTCCTTAATAATTTGGGTGTATGAACAATGTTTGCTAAACTTTGTTTTGTCATTTAATATTTCATGTCTATATGAAATCGTTATGTGTGGTTTATAAAAGTGAGGAGCGCCCCATTCCATCCTCCATCCTGCCTTCATGTTCGTGTGCCGCACTAGCAATTGCTAGTGGTGTGCTTGTTGACGAGGTGCTTGCGACCCTCATTCCGCCGGTGTGACCCACTCCACCCACAAGCCTACTCTTCCATCCGCCAAGCGAAGCGGTGCATATCAGCCCGTGTAATCCATCCGCCTAGCCAAGAGGGTCTAGCGGCCCTCAAAACCTTTCCGCAGTTACATCCACCTCATCCGCTTGCCTACTTGCCCATCCGCCTTGCGAAGCAGTGCGCTCAAGGCCTGCCTAGTTTCCATCTCGCCAAGCGAAGCATTGCATAGCGACATTGCATAGGAGTAGTTTAGTTATTTTCTTTTATTTCCACAAACCAAATCAACCACCCCCTTCCGCAATCCATCCGCGCATAAGGACTTCAATCTCAAGTCCCTCTTCGAAAGTTAACTCCACCTTACTGTGTTCCTTGAGAGATTCGATACTCGGGGATTCGCTCCTCGTTTTATATTACTTGACAACGACCGGTACACTGCCGTTTCGTGCCGCAGTCTTGCTACCGCCTATAGCGGTGTGCAAGATTTGCGCGTCAAGGTTTTGGCGCCGTTGCTGGGGAACACAGTCGTGTGAGTTTTCTGGAGAGGGGGACAAGAGATAGTAGTTCTTCCAGTGTGTATAGCCGCCTTATTATTTATGTTTGCTTTTTAATTATATATTGTTTGTTATTATTTCTTTCTCTGCTATTTTAAAGTTGTAGGCAAGTTTAATCCAAGGAGTTTTATTAGTTTGTGTAAATTTCCTTGCAAAGAATTTCAGTTTCGTTATATCTGCTTTAATTATTGAAAATGTCATCATGGGATATTTCTCCTAGCACTTACGATAAGATGATTTATTATATAGACCAAATGAAGGAGTTAAATGCTAAGAAGTAAAGGAACTTTGTTTGCTTGTTGTGTCGAGGAGAGGGTCATGAATTGAAGGACTGTCCTAGTCTTTTCAATCCTGACCGCTGCTCCCTCACTCATGACAACATTGTCCCTACCACTCATTCTTTACCCATGGAGGCAATCGTGCCCTCTACCCCCGAGCTTATCTCGTGCATGGACTCCTCACTCCCTGTGTATGGCTTCACTCCTAGTGATGATGATCACTCATCTGTCGGCCAACAAGGAGAGGAATGGGAGCTCCTAGATGCACCTGAGTGTGATGTAGAAAGTATTCTTTCCATCGGAGAGGCATCAGCGGATCTTTTTGCGGAGGAACCAAATCTTTTTGTTCCTCCAATTTCTTTGCAAGATTTTTCTACACACAGTTTTTATGATCCTATCGAAGTAATTGAGCAGGGTGATGATTCTGAGCCTGAGGCTGCACCCCGGTGGGATGATGAGGGTACTCTTTCTGATGAGGAGGTTTGCACTTCCTCATGGGACGAGGAGGTCCAACTCAACACTGAGGCCCTTGAGTTCTTGGGTTCCCCTCGCTATGATACTTACGATGATGATAGTGATCTATCCTTGGATCCTGTTGGGAGTGAGACCGGGAGCACTGATAAGTAGTAAAATATACATATTTTTAGTATAGTTATTAGTATGGTTTTAATTAATATTCTAAATTTTCTATGTAAATTAATGAATAATTACCTATTTTATTATTTTTGTTACTAACTTAGCTTTATTTCTTTTTTTCAGATTTTTGACAAAAAATTTTCAAGTCATGCCCTCGGTCATGCCCGTGACCAAGGGCGTGTAAATTTAAAGTTCAAATTTCGACGAAAGGAGAGCTGAGTTCAACGAATGGCAAGTCACGCCCTCGGTCACGCCCGTGACCAAGGGCGTGTAAATTTAAAGCTCTATATTTAACAAACCCCCTTCCAGCTCACTCCAGTAGACCAAGTCACGCCCGTGACTCTACAAGTCACGCCCGTGACACACCAAGTCACGCCCGTGACACACCAAGTCACGCCCGTGTGCAGCCATGTTTGACGGTTGAACCTTCCAGAAGACGGCGGATGCGACCCCTAAAGCACGCGCAAATGTCATGCCCTAAGTCACGACCGTGACATCCAAGTCACGCCCGTGACCTAGGGCGTGTAAAAATAAAAATTTTCCTATAAATAGAGGGGCTCGGCTGAAGGAAATCTCACCCAAATTTTGAGTGTTTGTAATGTTTTTCTGAGTTCTTTTGAGTGGATGTGAGTTTTTCTTTATGCAATTAAGTTTATGTTCGTTTGTAATTTTCGCCTTTTTAGTCTAGTTGTAATGCTTATTTTAGAAATAAAATGTTGCTTTCTCATTTAGATCATCTTTTTTTATGTTAGTGTGTGTGTGTGTATGAGAATAGTTTATTGCTTTCATAACTTAGTTTATTGCTTTCATAACTTAGTTTATTGCTTTCATAAAAATAGTTTATCGCTTTCTTTAACGCTTTATTTATCGCTTTCGTTTAAACGCTTTCTTTCGATTTAGTCTTTTTATTACAAGTAGAGTGCGTGTGTATATGAGATAGTGTTTTTCTTTTTGTAACTTAGCTTTATTTCAAGTCTTTATATAACTGTTTATACCACCCCCATCTTGAATAAGAGGATAATTTCCTTTAGCACTTATTTAAGACGGTTGGGACGGATATCATTTCTGCACCTTTATAAGTATTTCATTTCTATACCACCCCCGTCCTGGATAAGAGGCTAAGAACTTTTTAGCGCTTGTTTAAGACGGTTGGGACGGATACTATTACTGCTTTTATATAAGTCTTTTTATTTTTATTTTTATCTGCTTATATCCGCTTAAATTATTAAACATGTATTTTCCAATTATTAATGTCGTCTCCATTCCGATGAGTGGCTAATTTCCTTTAGCGCACGATGTCGAAGAGCATTGGGACACAAAAATAGTTTTTCTAAAATTAAAACATCTCTTTCTAAAATAATTAACGCTTAAGGTTTACCCGAGAATAACGTTGATTGGAGCCACATAATTGATGTGTGGTTTTCATTTCCGTCTCCGTACACTAGTTAGCTGAGCGGCTCGTGCGTACGGACTGATCGCTCATGGGTAAAGAGAAGTGCACTCTACCCTCGAGAGAGGATGAGGTAAGTCTCCCGAATTGCAAGTAAAAAACCAATAGCTGGGTTCACAACATAAAGCGAGTATTAAGAAGATTCGATTATAGAATGAGAGTTCGGTCGAATATTCATAATCTCAGGTGGGCGTAACCTCAAGAAGGGAGCATTCATAATTATGGAACCTCCACGGCCAAGCCGTTTTAACGTTTTGAAATGTCATCTCTTTTAATTCTAAAAAAGACTATTTTCGTCTCAAGGTAATTCGACATCGGGCGTTATTTATTATCATCGTTTAGAACTCTAGTTATACGCTTACTATCATTTTCTTTTAAAAACCCACACTAAAAACTTATTCCGATAAAATAATAGTTCGTTCCTCAAAGTAGTATAATCAACACGATCCGCGAAAATATACGACCTCGTTATTTTCTAAAACAAAATATTCTGTATTACTCACGATAAGGTATACTTGCCTTTATTATATGATTAATTTGGATTAAAATTTAAACAAACACTTTTCAAATCGGAAACTTGCAAAAATCTCCTTTGCTATTTTAAAAATCAATAGAATTCGGTGTTGTAGTCGGGGTGTAATCGTCAATATTTCGAAAGAAGAAAAAGACCCTTACTTCTATCTTTCGATAGGATAACGGTTAATTTCTCAAAGTAGGAGTACTTGCGAGACTCTTCGAAAATATCCGTCGAATTCTAATCTCGTCAAATAAAGGTTAACCAAAACAAATAAAAATAAAAGAAGCAATCCGAAATAAATCATCAACCACTCCCCCAATTCCCGATTATTTGTCTTTCTTCTATTTTGTTTACTGACCACCCTTCTTTGCTTGAACATGTGCAGGGGGATTCAGTAGTGGTAAATCTTTTGGAAGCTGAATCAGAAATGGCCTCCACTGCTGATCCACCTCTACCTCTTCCTGATACTCCTAATGCTTCATCTTTTCCATCACTGCAGGATTTTGAGTATGTTGACCCCCATTTTTGGGTAATGTTGAAAATAAATTCTGGCGGGGGAAATACAGTGCAATGACGGTGTTTCCCTTAAAGGATTGGCTGCAGGGAGGCAAAAGATATTCATATCCTGATCTAATGTTGGAAGAGAAGAATAAGGCAAAAAAGAAAGAGATTCGGGGATGGAAGATAAATCCTTCTTTCTGCCCCTACTGCTGGGTCTTCGGACCCATTTCATTCATTTCTAGTTACTACTTTAAATCAACTATAGTTGATTTCTTTGATGGTTGTGTAATAATAATAAGTAGACTTTATTATTATCGCTTATACTTAGACAATCGTATAAAACTGCTTAATATAGGTATTAAGTCCAGCTTAAGGACGGTAAACAAAAGCGCTGCTGGGAGACAACCCAAATCTTTTTGTTTTATTTTACTAATATGCTAATAGTTTAGCATTTTATATTTTTGCGTGGAGTCTTTTTCCTGCAGGTGCGCGGTGATTTTCTTGTTTGGCGGATATGGGAGTGGATTCTTTGTACTAACGCCAATCTTCTGGTATGCTCATATCTGAGCATAGGTACCCTCTTCCTTAGCATTTTCTTATTCTCATTGTCATAATTCATGTGATTATCCAATTCAAGTCTGTGGGGGGGGGGGGGGGGGGGGGGGGGGGGGGGGGGGGGGGGGGGGGGGGGGGGGGGGGGGGGGGGGGGGGGGGGGGGGGGGGGGGGGGGGCCGGGGGGGGGAGTGTACGGAGTGTTCCCTACTCCCTACACGTGTATACGTTTTAGCAGACCAGAAGTATATTTTTATTTATGTCATATTATAGCATACACCAGTTCACCCACACAAGCGCGCACTCACTTGTTTGTGTGCTTCCGTTCACGCTTATTTTGGTTGGGATTTTGAAATAGGATGTTAGTTTAGGTATTGCAAGTCGGAGTGTGATGTTGACTCCAGTAGTGTTCTATTCGCATATTCGTGGTTGCATAGAAATTTGAGTAAAATTAGATTATCTCTATGCTTTTAATTTACAATTAGTGTTTTTGCGTAGTTTTTGATTTACTTTACTCATTTGTTGAATGTGACTGAAATTTGTGGTAGCATGGTGTTGTGTGTAAGCGAGCGCTAGTTCTGCGTTGCTCGAGTCGGAAGGAAAGTTTATCTTTTTCGTGGGCTAAGAACTTACCCCAAGCGACTCTTGAAGCATGGGTGAGAGTGACTCACAAAGTTGAGCGTGATGTAGGCCATCTAGTTGGCTAGTTTGAGCTTTGATTTCCATGACCTACACGCTTACCTTTGCAAGCCAATTTGTACCTACCCCTCCTTTGTTTCAGCTCTTCTTTCAATCACCAAAACCTGAAGCTTATCCTATTATCGCAACCAAGTAGTGAGTTAACTAAAATTATATTTCTTGTTTGGGTGTGATGTATGAAATTATTGTGATGTGAAAAAATTATATTGTGTGCTGAATACATTCCTGAAAACCAATTAGGGGATAAAAAAAATAAAAAAAAAGTTAGAAGCAATATCTGAAAAAAATGAAATGAAAGGAAATCCCCTTGGGCGTAATAGAAAAATTCAGTTGGTATTTGTTTGGAGTGCGATGTGTGCACACCCAGTTTTCAAGCTAAGCCTGGGGGTGTGTCACACTAGTATTGTTCTTGGGCTTGTTCAGGTGCATCATTGTCTTTTAGCTCATTTGGGTTGCGTAGCCGTCATGTTTATCATTGCTTATCATTCTGTAACCTAAGCTTCGTAAAAACCCGAAATCCCAACTGATTCACCTTTTGAGTTTGCTAGCACCGTGGAGAGAGTGTGACCGGGCAAGCTTATGGCTCACGACGTTGATGGATTTCAGCGGAGTTACCCCTGAATTCCGGTCTTTAGCAACACCCTCCTGTGTGGCTTGTCTACTTTCACACCGGGGCATGATTGCAAAATTCTTCATGATTCACCATCTGAGCAAACTTAAATCTTTATTTACGCATTTATACTATTATAAATTAGTTAGTATAGTTCGAATCATCTTTTACTAAATTTCTATTTGCATGAGTATGATACTTCGCATCCTACTCTTTCTTTGCAATTATCTACGCTAACTACCATTTTCTTATCCCGCCGGATTTGTTTGCTCGGGATACGCAAACAGGTAAGTCTAGGGGTGTGATGAGTCCAATTTATATAGTGATTTTAGGACTCATATGGGCTAGTTTTCACGCACTTGCACTTCACTTTTTGTGTATTAATGCTTATATTTCACTTATTCACAATTCTCAGATGAGGTGCACATTTTATGCCCATTTTGGTGTGATTCCTTGTATTCCAGTGGTCCTGGATATTTTCATGCAGGTTCAAGGGTTGTGCGACACTCGGGATTGGTTCTGGTGGATTTTCGGCCGAAAAAGCCACTGTTCGTGCGTTTTCCTTCGCGCACGACCAGGCGCATGACCACTGGTCGTGCGTTAATTCCCCTTATCAAACAGAGAAGTTTGCACGATCACCAACCTTCTTCGCGCATGACCACTGGTCGTGCGCCACTGACTGTGCGTTATTTTGAAGTTCAGGATTATGCTACAGGTTCTTCGCGCACGATTAGAGGCATTTCTTTGTGCACGACCACTGGTCGTGCGCCGGACCATGCACACTGTTAATTTCTGCACCGCCTATAAATACACAGCCAGCGAAACTAGGTCTGGATCGATCATTTCCAGTGCCGTTTTCCTGCTCCAGTGCGCCATTTTCGCCGCTCCATCACCGCCCACCTTCGGGAGGAGCTCCGACCGCCATTCTCTTGCAAATCTCAAGCCGGAGCATCCTCTAGGCCTCATCCATTGTTTGTGCACCTCCAAAGCTCCATTTTGAGGGATTTTCTGCTGCATATATGAAGTTCTCCGGTGAGATCGGAGTCAAAGAAGATTGACGGAGAAGACGGGTACAATAGAAGAAGGTGACAACTCTTCCTGACCCCAGACGGCAGTTGGAGCCCGAGCTCGGACAAGGATTGACAACCCTAGATTCCGGCCGTGAACCTCCGATGAGTCTCTGCCCCTTTGGTTGTAATCTCACCTCCTTTACATTGTAGTGTGTTATTCCTTAATAATTTGGGTGTATGAACAATGTTTGTTAAACCTTATTTTGTCATCTAATATTTCATGTCTATGTGAAATCGTTATGTGTGGTTTATGCAAGTGAGGAGCGCCCCATTCTATCCTCCATCCTGCCTTCATGTTCATGTGCCGCACTAGCAATTTCTAGTGGCGTGCTTGTTGACGAGGTGCTTGCGACCCTCATTCAGCCGGTGTGACCCACTCCATCCGCAAGCCTACTCTTCCATCTGCCAAGTGAAGCGGTGTATAGCAGCCCGTGTAATCCATCCACCAAGCCAAGAGGTTCTAACGGCCCTCAAAACCTTTCCGCAGTTACATCCACCTCATCCGCTTGCCCACTCGCCCATCCGCCTTGCAAAGCAGTGCACTCAAGGCCTGCCTAGTTTCCATCTCGCCAAGCGAAGCATTGCATAGCGGCATTGCATAGGAGTAGTTTAGTTATTTTCTTTTATTTCCACAAACCAATCAACCACCCCCTTCCGCAATCCATCCTCGCATAAGGACTTCAATCTCAAGTCCCTCCTCGAAAGTTAACTCCACCTTACTGTGTTCCTTGAGAGTTTCGATACTCAGGGATTCACTCCTCGTCTTATATTACTTGACAACGACCGGTACACAGCCATTTCATGCCGCAGTCTTGCTACTGCCTATAGATGTGTGCAAGATTTACGCGTCAGGTATATGCATGCATGGGATAAATTTCAGCTCCATTGGACTTAGCATCTAAGAGATGTGCATATTTTAATTTCTGCCCTACCCTAGGACTAGTCCCACCAAAATTGGTCTACAGGGTCCTACAGTGCTCCAAATGGGCTGATTCAAATCCCTAATTAAATTAGACATCCAGATCTACAACTTTATCTCTGGCACTTTTTCTTAAAACAGACATTAGGTGGCCTAAATATTGAGTTCAAGTAGCTGTATAGATGTGACAGATTCAACATTTAATCAAATGTGGTATGCCTATAGCCATCATGCAGGAAATTAATGGTTGTGATTTCGTCTTCCTCCTCCAGTCAAGGGCCTAGATCTGACCGAGTTGGAGGAGTTTGATCTCCCTTTTCCCGGCCACCCACTAGCCACCACTGCCGGCCACCACCTATTTTGGCGTGGTGGCTATCGCCAGGCGGCGACACGGCCGCCGGAGAAGCCATCTCGGGCTATCCCAAGCTAGAAGAAAAGCTAAAGAATTCTCCCCTATCTCACATGGGATCAAGCTCAATTGAGCCCGATTTCTCTCCTAATTTGATCTAGATGCTAGCACAGAGGGAGGGGAGGAGAAACAGACCTGTGTGGGGGGCTTGGTAGTGTGTGTTGTAGCGGTGCGACATGGTGGCGGCGGTCTCCGGCAAGCTTGCTCCAATTCTCGATTCGGCAGTTGAATCTTGCTTCCAGATGGCTAGCTCGACTCCTTGTGAGGTGGGGAAGGTGATGAAAGAGCTGGCTTGGGCTGAGGGAGAGTATATATAGGATTTCTCCATTGGGGTGGGGGGGGGGGGGGGTCGGATATGGCATTTTGGAGCCCTCTCCTTCATGGAAGCAGGATGGCAATAAAGGCGAAGCCAGTCCCAATGCATGGGGAAGGTATTGTGCCTTTGGGAATAAGGAGGAGGTGCCATGTGGCAAGCACCCCATGAAATCGTCCTCTTTCTTCTCCAAAATGGGGATTTTCCCTTTTAGCCATCCATGAAACTCCTCCATTCTAATTCATAGGGTTTATGGGGTCATTTGTATCATGGGCTTGTTGGATGGGCTTTGGGTAAGGCTTTAGCCCAATTGATTTTGATTTGGGCTTTTAAATTTCCTAATTAAGATTTATTTGACCATGGTTGACCCTTGGGCTGACTTGGTCAATTGGGTGGGTTAACTGGTCCTATGTGTTGACCTTGAGTCCATTGACACCACCCAAAGTTGGTTGGTACATGGTGGTGCCTTAATTAGGCTAATTTAGCAAATAGGTGTGATTTTGACCAAATTGGGGAAATTTTGACTTTGGTCAAATTAGGTCAATTGATGACCTAATGATGGGGCTTTTGGGTCAATTGGGTCCCTTATGATGTTCTAAGACTATGGGTGAGGTCAATTCCATGTTTTGGTGGTCAATTGAGCCTATTGGGGAAGGATTGACATATGTTGACTTAAGTTTGTCTTTTGTCAAATTGGACCAATTGATGACCACATGATGCGGCTTTTGGGTCCATAGTACTCCTTTAAGGGTTTACCATCTAGTGGTAGGGTCAATTTTTCCATTTGAGTATAAATTGAACCATATTGAGTTGAATTGGGCTATATTGACTTAACTTTGACTTTGGTCAATAAGTCCAAATTTTTGACCAATTGAAGGGGCTTTTGGTCATCTGAGTCTCCTTTGGGGCTAGGGACATTGTGGTGGGGTCAATTTACAAGTATGAGTTCAATTTTGGCTTGTTTTGACCTATGTTGACATGTATCCAATGGGGGCCACATTTGAGTTCTCCCAACTCAATGTATCCTATGGCACTACCTAGCCCAAACTCACCTCACTCACCACATGTCTCACCCTAATTGAAGTTATGTAACATCCCCTGAACAACTAGACCACCAAGTTGGTTTTCTCATGACTAGGTCATGACAAAACTATAGGAAGAGCTTAAGATCATGTGAACATGACAAGAAGGGAAAAACTAAGTGGTCTGCAAATAGCATTTTCAAATACCAAGCCTAAGGTGTGAATTTAGGGACTCACCTTGACACTTAGAACCCACCATAACATCCCTAACCCATTAGGGGTCCCCTTAGAGCACCAGGGACCCATTGAGGTCAACCAAAGAGGCCAAATTGACCAAAGTCAACCCAAACCCTAAATTAGTCAAAGTAGCTTAATTAGGGCCAATTGGCCTCCACCATGTCAAATTGTCCTTACCCCTACACTTATAGGTATAATAGGGACCCAATGGACCAAAAAGCCCCATCATGGGCCCTCCAATTTGACCTAAGTCAATCCTAACACTAATTTGGTCAAAGTGGCATATTAAGGGTCAATTGACCCTCACCTTGCCAAATTGACTCCACCTAGACCTTTCTAACCCTTAAGGGAGTCCAATGGGTCACTACCCACCCATTGTGGTCAAACCAAATGGTCAATTTGACCAAAGTCAACCTTGCCTTAAATTTAGGTCAAAATGACCTATTTTGCCCAAATAAAGCCCAATCCACTTGGGCTAGACCCAATTGAGGTGGTACACCACCCAAGGGGGTTGGGTGCTGCTTAATAGGCCATTCAATTTCAAGAAAATCGGTCAGGAGAGAGAAAACCCAATTTGAAAGAGAGAGAGAGAAGGGGGAGTTAATGGGGAGGAAGAAGAAACCTCCCATCTCATCCAATAATGGCACCATTCATCTCCTCTTGGGGAGAGGAGAAGTTTCCAACCTTCTCCTGACCACATTGACGCCCAATTCATTCGCCAAATATGAAATTGAAATCCTCCTTCATGGCCATTAATGGCAATTCAAGAAACTCCCCCCCCCCCCCCCCCCCCCCCCCCCCCCCCATTGCCCCAATTGAACCCTTTACACCATCCGAGATCAAAGAGGAGTGAAACCCCCCATTTTCTTGAAGAAGCCGAGCTCTCCAAGTGCAAATCGATATGGCGCCAAAAGCTTCGATCCGGTCTATGGCAAACCGCCGGAGTACGTGACACCAGGCCACGAATCAGGTCCGACCGCTTCCCCTCCCCTAGTGCTTAGATCACAATCAATTTTGGGCTTGATTCGAGCTCAATCGGGCTCGAATCGTGCTCCCAAAAGGTCTCATTTTTGAGCCTTTTTCCCATCCCCGAAACCCCTACTTCGGTCACCACCGGCCGGCAAAGGACCTCCTACCGCCGGCCACCACCTCAACGAAGGTGGTGGTGGCACTTGTCGGCCGAAGAGAGGTGAGGGTGGTCGGGAAATCAGCCCGCAAAATGCTTCAGGACGGGCTGCTGTGAGCCGTCCATTGATTGGGGATGAAAGCCACGGGCCGTCCGATCGGCCGTGATCATCTATTCGCAGGCCTGGATTTAATTTATGAAATGATTTGTATTTTTTGTCACATATTGTGCAGTACTTTATTTTAATTATTAAAAATACTAGGGCCCCTTTGCTGAAAAAATGGCCAACATCAAAGTTGTAGACCTTGGTGTGAACTTAATTTTAAAATTTTGCTTTAGCCCAAAAGGAGTACTGTAGCTCCCTGCAAGGCCATTTTGGTGGGACTGGTCCCTAGGGTAGGACAACCACCATTTCTTGAATATCTTTTGATAGGGAAATGATATTGACATGAAAATTGAAACATAGCTTATATGTAGCTTCCCCCTTAACATACCCAAAGATGGGAATTTTTAGAAAAAAAAATTCAAAGGTTTTTGTAATAATTTAATAATTTAAATATTATTTAATTATTGGGTCTAATGACCTCCAATCCCCTCCAAATTTTGGTGGATGCTTCTTAGGGTTATTATATGACCCTGGTTATAATTTCAGCCCAATTGGGACTGATTTGGTTGGGCAATTAGTTAGCCCAAGTTTGGTCAAACTAGATCAAACTAGATCAAAAGTGCACATGATAGAATTAGGTGGTCAAATCTCATCCAAGTGGTGTGAAACTTTGGCAACTGGTTTAGGATAACATAAGACACCCCCATTATTAATTTGGGGTGATGTGGGGTGGATATGCCCTAGGACCTTAGTTTTAACCTTAGGGTTGCACTTTAAGCCTTGCGAAGGACATGGGGGAATATGTCATTGGATGGTCATGAAACTTGGTAGATAAGTTCTTAGGGTGTCAATATTCCCTAGGAAATTTTAAGAGAATTTTAGGACCACTTATCCCCTCTGATTTAGGTTATAACCATTTTTGGGAACCTCCTTATAAGAGAAATTTACATGCTCAAATAATCTTGGATGGGGATGAAAATTTGGTGGTACCCTCATAATCATGTAATAGATCTCTGGTAATTTTTGTGTAATTATTGAATTAATTTTATTAGCACTTCATTCACTAGTCATCTATTTGGCCTTACAAATATATTAAATAAATGAGGGTCAAATACTCTCTGGAAAATTATGAAACTTGGTGGTAGGACAATTTAGGGCATTAGAGAGCTCTGTGAATTTTTGCATAATTGTTGGAATTATTTATCAGTAGGGTGCTTTATAATTTTCCCTAGTATAGGTTTATTTGAGTATTTATTTATGTGACTAAATAGTCTTGATAAATTCTGAAATTTGGCCAGTAGACATTTCTGATTAATATAAAGGTCTGGTAATTTTCTCAAAATTTTTGGACAAGTATTTTTGGTGGTTCCTTCTTTAAATTTTAATTTGGGATAATTATTCAATATTATAATTAGAGGTCAACCCCTTACTGCAAAGTTTTGATATTATCTATTTACTGTTATTTTGACTTCATAGAATTTCCATAATTTTGTGGAGGTCATATCATAAGAGGATTTTATACTTCTGTTTCAATTTCATACTGGGTCAAAGTTGGAGAAAATTAAAGTAAATGCCAATTAAATAAGGAAAAATATGACCCTCTGGATCTAGACTTAGAATATCATGATTGTTGAGTCCGAAATCGCACCTCCGAGGGAAACCGGAGGCTGCGGGTTGCCGGTAACTTTTTGTGCAGAAGAATGAGACCGCTAGCAGTGGTCAAGGCTTGAGACCGCGACTTGCCCTGTTGGACTTGGGCTTGGACTATCTTTAGTACTTGGCGGCGGTCTGAGTTCTGCCAGACCGCCCGACCTGTGCTAGCTGGTGTCGATGTATCTCGTTTAACCTGAGCCGGGCGACTTGGATCCGCAAACTGCTCAGTCTGCGAGTAATCCTCTTGAAAGCGGTTTCCCGGGTAAACATAATCCCCGCATATTTTTAAATTTCCGTGAAGATTTTGAAAATATCAGTGCTAGCCGGAGACCGCGCCGACTTCACCCTGTAAGTTATAAATGTTCCAGAAGCTTCGATTCTGGCATAACTCCATTGTTACCACGAGTCACTACTCACCTATTGCGGTTAGGACTTTCGGGTTGAACAGCCCAAAAAAGATGGTGGACTTGATGGCCGAGCTCGAAGTTCTTGAGAAGCCCAAAAAGAACCGTGAGAGAGACCGCTCGAAAGAGAAGAAGAAGAAAAAGGCGACGCGGCCTGATAAGACCGTAACAATTGCTTTTACAAGTAAACCGACCGACCCGCCTGCAGGGTTGACAGTCGGCCTGTCGTCTAGACAGGAGGCGAGTAAGCCGACCGAACTGCTTCCAGAGCAAACAGCCGTCCTGTCGACTAAAAATGAGGCGAGCTGTCCGAACCCACCCCCAGCTGATCCCCCAACCTTCTCTGACAAAGGAAACAGCCCGCCTTCCCCGCCGGGTAAGACAAACTTGGAGACTGCTTCCCAGAAAGGCGATGGGGATGAGTCTTTCAAGATGGAAGTTACTCCGTCCGGGATTTTTCATCTGAACATAAGAGATAAAGGGGGAGAGGCAGTTGACTCCCCCAAGCCGACCGATCAGGAAGCTCCAGTAATTAACGTTGAGGACAGTCCGGAAAAACCAACCGCCATGAAGTCGAAGAAGAGAAAGAAGGAGGAGTCCCCAGCGGACAGGTTTCTCAAGAAGATGAAGAAGCTAAAGGCCAAGAACAAGGCAGCGTCCGGGAAACCGAGAGCGGACAGCCTGCAAGGCAAGTCGTGCGAGAATGAAGTCTCGGAGGGCTTGATTACTCCTTCCCCCCAGCCGAACGACCAGGTTCCAGTCGATGCTCATAGCATTTCCGTAAGTGACCTCCTCAAGGATTTTGATTTTCTTCAGAAGCAAGATGATCAGCTGAGAACTTCTTCCGAACTGCAGGCTGCCAACCCGCCAGGAGAGAAAGGATTCGCCCTGTCTGAGGATGCGACTAGCCTTAAGGAGGCCATCCTTCCTGAGGTCGCGACTGAAAGAACCATACCGGTACCTGAAGATACCGTGACGGCCGGTCTGCGGTTTATGCAGGTGAAGGCGGAGCGAGTAAGAGATCAACTTGCCAGGCCGCCCCCGCCGCAACCCAATCTTTTGCTGCAAGGTAAAGAGGAAGCGGATTACCACCCTATTGGTTTTTTCAGGCCGCGGCCTCGAAACAAGTCGCGCGCTTCGTTGTTGAACCCGTCACCCAGCTTCGTTCCCTTCGCTGCTAAATTTTCTGCTGCTAAGCGGAGGCAAAGTGAGAGATCGTGGAGAGAACAACGCCGAAAGTTCGATACCGAGCTAACAAGGCGACCCGTCCGCCTGAATTCAATTCAAACTGCCGCGACTTGTAAGCGAGGAAAATTCGATGAAAGCGGTTTCCTTTTGAACGCTCCTTGACTATTTTCTCTTATTGCAGATGACCATGACTCTATTCCGAAGCCGGGCGAACTGGTGACCTATCTTCCCCCTCTTGATCCACCCCTGCTGCGTTCTTCTCTGCCGGATACTCGGATGGAGGACGAGATGTCCCGGCTTCAAAAGAATCTGGAAACCCTTGCTAAGCAGTTGAGGGCTGTGGAGGAGAAAGAGAAGGCCGCCCAAGATGAGAAAGCTGCTCTTCGGGTTGAATTGGAAACCGAACGGAAAGAAAGTCGAGCAGCGCTGGAGGCCGAGCGGAGAGAGCGCCGAGAGAAAGAAAAGGCGCAGCAAGACCAGGTAGCTGCGCTGACCGTCCGGATTGATCGTGGAAAGAAGGAAGTCCGCAAGCTCGAAGAGGACTGTGCCTATTATAGGGACAGATACCTTCATTTGGCAAAGGAAGCCGGCGGAAGTCGGCGCCCTATTAACTTGGTTGACGAAGGCCGGCGAGGGTCAAGCCGCCCGGACGCAGGGACAAGCTCGTCTCTTCCTGTAGCCGGGACGATCCACCCAGTTGTTAGTGTTCGTGAGTCCGCAGTGACCTTGCCTACTCGCGTGATCCCCGCGACGCGAGTAGAGAGAGATGCCGCGCGGATTCATAGCATGATCAACCGCCTTAATCATAATATGAACCAAATGCAGGGAACTGTACTTCAAATCGGCGATCATGTCGCGCGGCTTCACAGGGAGGATGAACCGAGCGATACCCGTCCGTAACGAGTGGCTCTAAGATATGAACTTGTAATAATATTTCTATTCGGTCCCTTGGACAATTTCTTGAATCTGACTCTATAATATTCGATCCGCCATCCAGGCCGTGCGGCTTAAATATTTGAATTTACTTTTTTGCCTTCTTGCTGTGTTGATTGATGCCTGTGGGTTATTTTACATAAACTGATCTGCTTGTTTTCGTGATTCTTTAATTCGCTTGTTTGAATTATACAGTCTCTGTGGTTGACTTTTGTGATGATGTATCCATACGGGTTGATCGGTCTAGCCGTGATTTGACCTTTGCTAAATGCAGATCAGCCGTTCTTATAAGTAGCGCCCTCCCGAAATTCCTTTTACCAAAATTTCAAGATGGGAGTAAAGCGCCAGCCGAAGCGACCTGCCAAGACTTCTGCTACCCGCTCCGAAGCCGCTGTGGCCTTTCATTTTGCAGACCTCGAGGAGTGTCGTTTGACAAAGGCCGAGCTGGACGAATTCGTCGAGAAGCACATGACTGACAGTCCGCTGCTCGCGCGGCTTCCGCTTCGTGATGAGCGGATGAATTCGTCTGGCCCAAACCAAATCGCGATCCCAATCGACCATTTCGATTGCGGATTTAAATTCCCAATTTTGATTGAGCTCGCCATGGTCTTTGACCATTATGGAGTTGTTCCTGGCCAGATTTCTCCCAACTCGATGGCCGGGATATGTAGCTTCATCTCCTACCTGCGATATGAGAGAGTCTGCTTCTCTATGGACCTCTTCAGGAAGATATTCTCGGTGCGGGCCATCCCGGACTCTGAATCGGATATCTTCAAAGGCCACCTCTACTTTGGCTACCGCGGGTTGAAGATGGTCAATATGGCGAACAAAGTCACGGCCTGGCCGGAGAGGTACTTGATCTTTTTAAGGCCGACTTGGCCTATTGAACCGGAATCCGCAAGTGCGGCCTGAGGAGGCCTTTCAATCGGTCCCAATAAGCGAAGTGGAGAAGGGAATCTGCAAGCTTCTCAAGGATGAGCGGCTTAACATAAGCTACTATATCCCTCTACTTGCCGAGCTAGAGAACGTTCGGCTTGAAGATAGTAAGCTTCCCTTTGCTTCCGACTTCAATGTTAACCGCTCGATCTCTTGTGCTGACTCTTCTCCTCTTGTAGCCCAAGCCGTTGTTCCTGCCAACAAGCCGATAAGCCCGGCCGGTTTAGTCTTGACTCAGACGGAGAAGAGAAAGAGGCAAGCCAGGAACAAGTCGCTGTCGTCCGATGGGGAGGATTCGGGTTCCTCAGGCGACTTCACCGCCCTTCGTTCCTTCAGTAAGGTGAAGGATCTAAAAAGCCGCCCGGTCTTGACCTGGCATCCGGACAGTGATAGTGTCCAGGTCTCTACTGCGCTTCCCCACTGGGCGAACGAGAAGTCGGGCCGGCATGCTGAGGCCGCTAGCATCGCTATGTTCGGCCGACGGAACTTCAGGAGGTTGAGGAAAATTCCTGAGGAAGAGCTCGCCAGAAAGGCCGCGCGGGTTGGTGCCGAGAGCCTCATCACCAACGCCTTCATGGGAATGACCTTCAAGAGGTTGATTAAAGAAAACGCTCTCCAAGAGAAGGAAATTGTCGAACTGAAGAAAGAAAATACGCGGCTAAAGGAAGCCGAGTCGGTAAGTCATCACCTGGCCAGCCTCAACACCAATGTTCTCAGACCGCACGGTCTAATCTTACTCTTTTCTTTCGCAGGCTAAGTATGATGAGACCGACCCGGTCTAACAGCAGGAACTCTTCCCTCATGTCACCGAGGGAATTGATAATGCTTTTAACCGCTTGCGGGAGCTCAAAGGGTTCGCGCCTGGTTTCGAGGATTTCACCTTCTCGGACGCCTATCCGATCTTGCAAAAGAAGTTAGAAAAGATCAGGCGGAAAGCCAAAGGAAAGAATAAAGCCGACGGATCCAGTTCGGAGGAGAGCGATGATGGAGATGATGAGGCCGAAGAACCCGGAGCGGCTAAGAGTGGTGAGAGTGGCTCGGAGTCCGAATCCAGCGATTATGAAGAAGATGCTGGTCGCAAATCGGGCGAATTGAGCAGCTCATCCTCGTCGGGTAGCGAAGGTTCTTCTCCTGATGTTTCGATTGATGGCAGCGAACATTCAAGTGCTCCTGCGTCTAAGAAACTCAAGTCACACAATCAGTAGCCGTATTTCGTTTTTTATTTTGAATAGCCGTCGGCTTGATGTTGTTAGTCGGACAGCTTAAAATATAATGTAAATGTTTTGATAATGAAATGAAAAGTTTTTACCTGTCTATCTGTCTACCTTCTGCGACTTACATGTGATTGTTTGCGATTTCTTTGTGTTAAATTCGCATAGCTTGCTTCTTTTAATCCGAATCGAATTTGTCCGATTTATTCTGGGAAGGTGCTAACTTATTACGAATGTATTACGACATCCCGGAAACCGGACACAATTGAGCCGTGCGGTTACTACTAGACCCGACATTCTTGCTTTCCAGGATAAAGAAGGACAAGTCATGAGAACAATTATCAGACCGAGCGGTCAGTGTATTAACTCAGGCGACTTACACCTAACATCGCTGTAAATCCCACTTCCGTGAATGCAATCAGATAACCGATCCAGAATTGGAAATAATCAAGCCGTGCGACCATAAACAGAATATCCAGTCTCAAGAAGATCAGTTGATAGACCGTGCGATTAACATTTAATCCGAACAATCTATATGACAGCTATATATAACATTGACTGACAAGCCGCACGAGCTGTATATAGAATTCGTGTGATTAGCAGGTTAAATACTTGCAACGAGAATCATAACCGCCTGATTGAAAAGATCCTGTGATTATCCGATCGGATTGAATGGAAACCCATAAGGATGATAAATTCATAATCCGGATAATAAGGTCGGCCGGTCATGATTATGCTTGCTTCCCTGATATTTACCTTGATACCTTAATGATACCCTGTATATTTCAAACTGTCCGGTCTAAAAACCGAACCGCATGACATCTTTGGAACCTGCTGATTTTAGACCGCCTGGTTTAATAACCAGACCGCCAGGTTTAATAACCAGACCGCCTGAAAGCCCTGGTACCTGCTTATTTCAAACCGCCCGGTTTGAGTATTAAGTCGTCCGGTTTATGCTGCACATAGAAATCCTGCTTTTTCCTCCAAATGATCTATAATGACCATATGGGATGAGATAATCCCTTATAATGCAATAAAGATGATTACAGACTCAGATGACCAAGTGGGCAGGTGGGCCTAGGCGGCGAACATTGCTTTCCTCAAGTGGTCATAAGAGCTGTAGAAATAAAGAGAAACAAGTACAGACCCAGATGACCAAGTGGACAGGTGGGCCTAGGCGGCGAACATTGCTTTCCTCAAGTGGTCATAAGGGCTGTAAGCGACTCGACTGCTCTCTTGCCTAGGGCTACAAGCCAAGTTGATCAATTGGGCAGGTAGGCCTAGGCGGCGAACATTGCTTTCCTCAGAGAGATCAACTCAGTTGTGGGTCCCGCTTAGGCATCGCTTGAGAGTACCTTGGAGTATTCGATAGTCACAGACTAAGATGATCAGTTGGGCAGGTGTGGTTATGCCGCGGGGGCTATACCGACATTGCTTTCCTCAGAAGGATCATCAAAGCTGTAATTATATCCCTCTCGGGGCATGATAGAGCCAACATTCACCTAGACCTCCCTTGATGCAGGGGTGTGTTGGATATCAGCCGGGATCCAAGGTTCTGAAGACCACCGCACGGGAATTGGCAAGCTACCACTACATGTGTGCGAAAACTCCCCGTTACACATGATCTTCATGTTTTTACGCTAATGACTACAATCCGAGGGGGTTCGAGCAGAACTTGGCGATGTCTCCGTGGTTCAGTGAGTTTGATATATGAGAAAATGCAGAAAGGAAACATCAGACATGGAGAAGTGTCAGTATGGTGCTTCTTATTAAAATATCTTAAAAACTGCAGGAAAGTAAAGAAGACATTTTATGGATAGAACCGTTTGAGATCGTCGCCACTCCAGGTGCGCGGGATGTCTTCTCCTTCACTTGTTTGGAGGCGATAAGCCCCACTTTTTAGTACCTCCTTGACGATGAAAGGTCCAGCCCAACTAGGATTTAGCTTCCCGACATTACCTGTTCGGGCTGCTGCATCAACCTTTTTTAGTACGACGTCGCCGACCGCAAAATGCTTTACCCTGACATTTTTGTCAAAGTACTTTGCCATCCTCCTTTTAACTTCTTCTTGCCTGATTGTTGCCTCATCCTGAAGTTCTTCGATTAGATCCAGACTATCCGATGAGATCCATCCCCCAAACCGCGAAGGGCCAGGGTGCAGTTATTGACCTAAGCGACTGAGCGGGCAGATGCTGAAGAGGAGCAAACTTTTGGCACTGAACACAATGCTTGGCAAATGCTTCGGCATCCTTTCTCATGGTTGGCCAAAAATACCCCTGCCTTAGGATTCTCTTCTCTAGAGTTTTTGCACCTGAATGGCTACCACATTCCCCAGAATGAACTTCCTGAAGTATGATAGGGATCTCTTCTTCTGAAACACATCGTGTTGAGGGGTAAATCAAAGTTTTTCTGTAGAGAACTCCTGCTATTAGATAATAATATGCCGCCTTCCTTTTGAATCTTCTCCGATCTTTAATGGAATGATGGAACTCTCCTTTTGACAGAAATAGTTCATAAGGATCCTTCCAGGAAGGATTCTGATCAATCTGCATGAGCTCCTCTTTCTCCGTGGCCGGGTGGAAAAGTTCCGAGGTCACCCCTCCTGATGGAAGACCAAACTTTGATAACTCGTCTGCCTCTTCATTTTGTGTCCTTGGAATGTGCTCGATGATGAAGGATTTGAATTTCCCGATCTCTTCCTTAGCTAGCGATAGATACTTTCTCAGCATTGGTTCTCTTGTTTCGTAGTTCCCTAGAACTTGCGAGGCCATTACAAGAGAATCAGTTTTTACATGAACATGTTCTATCCCAAGCTCTTTTGCGAGTCTTAGGCCGGCCAAGAGTGCTTCGTATTCAGCCTGGTTGTTTGTTACTGGGAAAAAGAATTTGATTGCCTGCTCGAGTTTGATGCCATTTGGACTGAGAAGAACTACTCCGGCTCCCACGGAGTTTCTCCCTGAAGCTCCATCTACGTAGATGATCCAGGCATAAGGAGATTTTTCCACCCGTTCAGGGTTAGACTCCATCGTGTCTACCAAGAAGTCTGCCAGTACTTGTGCCTTAATTGCAGTTCTGGGAATGTATAGTATTTCAAACTCGCTCAGCTCAATTGCCCATTTGGCCAGTCTTCCTGAATGATCTGGCTTCTCCAGGATACTTCTTAATGGATGATCCGTAACCACCTGAATAGGATGAGCCTGAAAATAGGGGCGAAGCCTTCGTGAGGACATCACTAAGGCCAAGGCTAATTTCTCTCGAATTGAATATCTAGTTTCTGCATCTTTAAGGATATGGCTGACATAATATATTGGAAATTGCTTCTTCTTCTCCTCCTGAACTAGGACAGAGCTTATGGCATCTGGACCCACCCCCAAGTACAAGAATAATGTTTCCTCTTTATGAGGGCTTTGAAGAAGAGGGGTTGAGGTTAACTGCTTTTTCAACTGTTCGAAAGCATTATCGCACTCTTCATTCCATTCAAACTTAGATCCTCCCCTAAGTGTCTTGAAGAATGGAGCGTTTTTATCTCCTGATTTGGAAATGAATCGGCTCAATCCTGCCATCCTCCCCCCCAAGTTGTTGTACCTCTTTCTGATTACGAGGAGGGGTCATATCTAGGATGGCTTTTACTTTATCCGGATTTGGTGCGAGGCCATCAGGGGTGAGAAGATGCCCGAGAAATTTCCCTTTGTTTGCCCCGAATACGTATTTTGATGGGTTTAGCTTTAATTTGAACCTCCGTAGAGTAGTGAACGTCTCTACGAGGTCTTTCAGGTGGATTGAAAAAGTTTTACTTTTTAGAAGGAGATCATCAACGTATACTTCAAGATTTCTTCCTTTTTGTTTTTCAAAAACCGTGTCCATCATCCTCTGATATGTCGCACCCGCGTTTTTGAGTCCGAAAGGCATGACGAGATAACAATAACACCCGTCATTGGTAATGAAGGACGTATGCGGGATATCAGGCTTATGCATCTTAATCTGGTGGTAACCAGAAAATGCATCTAGGAAACTCATGAAATTATATCCCACCGCGGAATCTACCAAAACATCTATCTGAGGCAAGGGATAACAATCCTTGGGACATGCTTTATTGAGTTTAGTGAAATCTACACACATACGCCATTTCCCCCCAGATTTTTTCACCATCACTACATTCGACATCCAGGTGGGATACTGGATTTCAGAAATGAAATTGGCTTTAAGAAGTTTTGCAACTTCTTCTTTGATGGGTACCGCCAGCTTGGTTGCTACCTCCCTCTTCTTCTGTTGGATTGGCTTGAATTCAGGAGAAATGTTGAGGTGATGGCACGCGACATCTGGATCTACACCAGGCATATCTTCTGCTGACCAGGTGAAGATGTCTAGATTCTCCAACAGGCAGGAGATCAACTGAACCTTCTCTTCTTCTAATAGCTCGGCGTTGATGATCAACTTCTTTCCTTCCTCTTCAGCAATAGGAACCTCTTGGGTCTCCTGGGCAGGTTCCAGGTAAGTCCCTGTCCGTTCTGCGCTTTCCTCGGCGGCCCCTGAAGACTCAGCAACCTCCAAAACCTCATCCATGATCTTGGGAAGTGGAGCGTCGGTGACCATGTTGACAGTTCGGACGTAGCACTCCCGAGCTACCTTTGGGTTGCTTCTGACCCGATACTGCTTTCCTTCAGCAGCGAACTTGAGGGCAAGGTGAAAGGTGGACACTACTGCCCCATACGCATTGAGAATCGGCCTCCCGAAGATAGCACAGTAGTTGCTCGGGGCATCTACTACCACGAAATTGATCAACTTTATTACTCCTCCAAGAGAGACCAGGAGCTTCACTGAACCCTCTACTTCCTTCTTCTCCCCAGAAAAACCGTAGAGGGGCCCATCGGTGGAAAGCAGATGCTTTCCGGTCTTCAGGGCCTCGAAAGTCGGGCGGAAAAGGAGATTGACGGAACTGCCGGTATCAATCAGAATCTTGTGGACTGTATAGTTTTCGATGATGTCCTTGATAACCACCGCATTATCGAAAGGATTAGCATTGGGGGGAAGGTCATCCTGACCAAACGTGACTATAGTGCTTTCGGGAGGAGAACTTGTAGTGGCTGCCACTTCCTGCTTTAGAACTCTCGCAATGCTGGATTTGCGAGATGATTCCGCTCCAGCTCCCCCATGGATACAATAGATGTCCCTTAAGGGGCCCACATCATTGACTTCGACGCATTTGGTAGAAGGATGGATGTTGTGAGAACTTGAAAATAACAGGAATTTTTATTTCCAAAAATCTAAGTATTACAAGAGTATTGCCTCCTTTATATAGACTAGGAGGGAAACAGTAAAATACAAATATACGATGTGGGACTAAATACAAATACACAGTACACAAGAGAGCTGGGCGGTCTGGGCGGTCAGGAATATTGAGACCACAGCGACTTCTGCGATCTGGAGTGAGGTCGGGCGATCACACGACAGGAGGAAGGTCGTGTGACAGAGGAGACCGTCGGACGGTTAGATCGTTCTGGCGAACGCTCCCCCATAAGGGAGAGACCGGGAGGGCCAGACCACTTCTCTCCATAAGAAGCGATCTGGTATATCCGAGATGAACTGGCAGTCTTGCACTTGGAGACCGCTCAGACCTAGCTCTAGACTGCTTGGAGAGGCGGAATGTTGCTGACCTTCACAAGATGCGACCTCGCATACTTGAGGAGAAGTGGCGGTCTGATGCATGGAGACCGCACAGACCGCGGTTATCAAACAGTTGTCTGATAGAGCTGGAGATCGCCGGCCTTCATCTAGCACGATCTCGCATATCTGAGGAGGAGCAGCGGTCTGATTCTGGGAGACCGCACAGACTGCTGACTTGAGACCGCGCAGCTTCAACTCATCTTTATCCGGTGCGATCTGGTACATCAGAGGAGAACCCGCGGTCTGATTATTGGAGACCGCACAGACCGCTGGCTTCAGATCGCGCGGCTTCAATCCTTCGAGACCGCTTGGCTTCAACACTCCCCCGCAAGCTGGAGCATATATATCAATCATGCCTAGCTTGTTACACACATCGGAGAAGGATGAAGATATCGGTTTGGTGAAGATATCAGCCAGCTCTTTATCCGAAGTTACGAAGGGAGTACAGATTTGTTTCTTCAAGATTTCTTCCCTGATGTAATGACAGTCCACTTCAATGTGTTTGGTTCTCTCATGAAAGACTGGGTTCTGAGATATATAGATTGCAGCTTTGTTGTCACAGAACATTGGCAATGGATGGTTGTAAACTTCTCCTAAGTCAAGAAGGAGAGTTCGTAACCACTTTAACTCACATGTGGTTTGGGCCATGCTTCTGTACTCGGCCTCAGCACTTGATCTGGATACTACTGCTTGTTTCTTGCTCTTCCAGCTCCCCAGATTTCCTCCCACGAAGGTGCAGAACCCAGATGTGGATTTCCTGTCTCCATTATCATCAGCATAGCTAGCATCTGAATAGGCTTCTATCTTGAGATGGTTGTTTCTTTGGAACAGAAGTCCCTTCCCTGGAGATCCCTTAACGTATTCTAATATCTTTAAAGCAGCTGTAAGATGACATTCCTTCGGAGCTTGCATGAATTGGCTGACCTTCCCAACAGCATAGCAGATATCAGGTCTTGTTACAGTTAGGTAGATGAGCTTGCCTACAAGACGACGATATCTAGTGCTATCAGGTAGAGGAGGGGAGTTGTCAGTCCAGAGTTTGTCGTCTCCAATTGTCATTGGATATTTAGCAGGTTTAGCACCCAGAAGACCTGTTTCCTTTAGAAGATCAATAGCATACTTCCGTTGTGAGAGAACAATGGAGTTATGCTTCCTTGAGATTTCAATGCCCAGAAAGTACTTAGGGGTCCCCATATCTTTGGTCACAAAGTGTTGGAGGAGATGTTTCTTTGTAAGGGAGACACCTTCAACATCATCACCTGTGAGAAGGATATCATCAACGTATACTGCCAGAACAACCATTCCATGAGATGTCTTGCGAATGAAGAGAGAGTGATCCGCAGAACTACGGGCAAATCCAATGATCTTGATAACCTCGTTAAATTTTTCGAACCAGGCGCGAGGACTTTGCTTAAGACCATAGATGGCCTTCTTTAGCTTACATACACGAGTCTCCCCCGGAGCAACATACCCTGGAGGTTGCTCCATGAAAACAACCTCTTGAAGATCACCATAGAGAAAGGCATTCTTGACATCCAATTGAGAGAGTTGCCAACCTTTGTTGACGGCCACAGAGAAGAGGACCCTGATGGTTGTAAGACGAGCGACAGGTGAGAAAGTGTCAAAGAAGTCTACTCCATATGTCTGAGTAAAACCTTTGGCAACCAAGCGAGCTTTGTAGCGGTCAACAGAGCCATCAGCACAATATTTTATCACAAAGACCCATCTACACCCAACAACATCTATCCCAATAGGTGGAGGAACAAGAGTCCAAGTGCCACAGTCCTGAAGGGTGGAGATTTCATCATCCATGGCAGCCTTCCAATGTGGGATGGCAAGAGCCTCCTGATAACTGGTTGGGGTGGCACTATCTGTAATAGCAATAGCAAAAGCCCTATCAGAGGGGGTAAGTTGAGCATAAGTTACAACATCGTGAATAGAGTGTTGCGTACATGAGCGAACTCCCTTCCGAAGAGTAATAGGGAGGTCTTCAGTGGTGACTGTATCTGCAGGAGAGTCATCATCAGAAGAAGATAGTGCTGGCCCAAGAGCCGGGAGAGAAGGCCCCAGAGTAGGAGGACATGTGGAAGAAGATACTGGAGGAGGTGGAGGGAAAGGAAGAGGTGGTGGAGTTGGGAGAGTAGGTGGTGGTGGTGGAGAGTAAATGAGCGGTGTTGTTGGACTAGGCGCAGGAGGCTGAGAGGTGGAAGAGTGAGAATAGTATGGAACAGTTTCAAAGAAGGTGACATCAGCGGAAACATATTGTTTGCGGAGAAGGGGATCATAGCATCGGTACCCTTTCTGAGTTGGAGAATAACCAACAAAGATGCATTTAACTGCCCGAGGAGAGAGTTTGTCCCGACCTGGGGAAGGAGTGTGGACAAACGCAGTACAACCGAACACCTTGAGAGGTAATGAGAAGGGTTGTGAGGTGGGATATAGAAGTGAGAAGGGGGTGGAGCCGTGAAGAAGAGTGGAGGGAATGCGGTTAATGAGATAGCAGGAGATGAGGATGGCATGACCCCAATAGGCTTTGGGCATATTCATCTGGAAGAGTAAGGTGCGAGCCATGTCGAGGAGGTGACGATTCTTACGTTCCGCTATCCCATTTTGTTGAGAAGTATAAGGACAACTAGTCTGATGGATAAGACCATGATTCATGCAAAACTCAGAAAATTGATGAGAAACATACTCTTTAGCATTATCAGTGCGAATAGTCTTGATAGACACTCCAAACTGAGTGGAAATTTCATTATAGAAAGTTTTGAAAACAAAAAAAAGTTCTGAGCGATCTTTTAACAGATACACCCAAGTACAGCGAGTGAAGTCATCAATAATAGTAACAAAATACAAACTACTCCCTCCTACGGTCTTGGTAGGAGAAGGACCCCAGATGTCCGAGTGGAGGAGATCAAATGGACGCGTCGAGCTACGTCCATGTTTGGCAGGGTAGGAAGCCCGATGGTGCTTTCCTAATTGACAAGCTTCACAGTTGAGAGGAGAGGTATCTTTGATGAGGCGAGGTAGAAGTTGATACAGCAGCCGAGGTGGAGGGTGCCCAAGAAGGAGGTGCCATTGATGGAGAGAATCAGAGACGGTAGAAACAGAGTGAGCAGCAAGAACGTCAAGGAAGTAGAGGCCTCCACTCTCAGTCCCAGTAGCAACTGTCTCCTTCGTATGAAGATCCTGAAAATAACAGTTAGTCGGAGTGAACATAATAGAGCATTGTAATTGTTGAGAGAGCGCCTTGACTGATAGTAAGTTGTATGGAAAAGTAGGCACATAAAGAGTGTTCTGAAGAGAGATAGTCGGAGTGACTTGAACTATTCCAGTCCCACACACATGTGAGGGAGAACCATCTGCCGTTAGAACCGGAGGTAAATTCTTGTGTTCTAGTAACTGAGAGAAAAGGTGAGGGTTTCCTGTCATATGATTTGTTGCTCCAGAATCAATAAGCCATTTACCTTCAGTAACCACATGCACGCTACCTGAGGAGGTAGCAACAAAAGCAGACGGTGAGCTAGTACCCGGTTGAGAAGCAGCAGCCAGAGGGCGAAGGTGAGGATGCTTGAGATAGCAACGATCAATTGTGTGACCCCTCCGACCACAATGAGAACAGATGTGCCGCGGAGGTCCACAACCACCAAGAGATCCACCACGGCCACTGGTGTGACCACGTTCAGCCTTGTGAGCAAAGCTCTCTGGAGGAGGAGGGGAAGACAACAAGTGTCGTTGGAGAAGGGAAGTAACAGCAGAGACCCGAGCAGCGGTGGCATCAAGAGTTGGAGATTCAGCTTCTCCAAGGATTTGTTGTCGTATCAGATCATAGGACTCCGGAAGACGGAGAAGGTAACACATAACTAGGAGCTCTTGGAAGTGTTTATGTAGTTCAGCAAGATCAGCAGAGAAGGGCCGATGTTGAAGGAGTTCAGCCCCAAGGGCCTGAACTGCTTGATATGTTGTGGTGGGATCCATGGTTGGGCGGGCAAAGAGATCTGCGTATAAGGTGTAGATGTGGGAGGTTTTGGCACCTTTTGAGTAAAGGGCTGCAAGATGGTTCCAGGCGGCCTTGACTGTCTCATCATGACGAATGATAGGAAGGCACTCATCAGAGAGACTGTTAGCAAGCCAGGTGCAGACCAGAGCATCATTAGCATCCCAATCATCAAAGGTAGCAGATCCACGGGGAGGAGGATCATCGGTGAGATGACGGTGTTTGCGTTGAGAGCGTAAGAGGAAGGTGAAGGAGACACTCCAATTAGCATAATTAGAGCCAGTGAGCTTGGAGGAGGTGCCAAGGTTTCCAGAGGGGGTAGAAATAGCCACAGGAGTTGGCAGGGGTTGGGGAGGTGGTGTTGCAGTCTCAGATGGGGTACCCATGAAGAGAGATCGCGCGGTCTCGAGAAGATAGATGAGATCGCGCGGTCAGGAGGTGAAAGACCGGTCGGAGAGAGAGATATGAGACCATACGGATTGTGCGGTCAGAAAGAAGAGATCGACAGAAGAGATCGATAGCTCTGATACCATGTGAGAACTTGAAAATAACAGGAATTTTTATTTCCAAAAATCTAAGTATTACAAGAGTATTGCCTCCTTTATATAGACTAGGAGGGAAACAGTAAAATACAAATATACGATGTGGGACTAAATAAAAATACACAGTACACAAGAGAGCTGGGCGGTCAGGAATATTGAGACCGCAGCGACTTCTGCGATCTGGAGTGAGTTCGGGCGATCACACGACAGGAGGAAGGTCGTGTGACAGAGGAGACCGTCGGACGGTTAGATCGTTCTGGCGAACGCTCCCCCATAAGGGAGAGACCGGGAGGGCCAGACCACTTCTCTCCATAAGAAGCGATCTGGTATATCCGAGATGAACTGACAGTCTTGCACTTGGAGACCGCTGAGACCGCTGGCTCTAGACTGCTTGGAGAGGCAGAATGTTGCTGACCTTCACAAGATGCGACCACGCATACTTGAGGAGAAGTGGCGGTCTGATGCATGGAGACCACACAGACTGCGGTTATCAAACAGTTGTCTGATAGAGCTGGAGATCGCCGGCCTTCATCTAGCACGATCTCGCATATCTGAGGAGGAGCAGCGGTCTGATTCTGGGAGACCGCACAGACCGCCGACTTGAGACCGCGCAGCTTCAACTCATCTTTATCCGGTGCGATCTGGAACATCAGAGGAGAACCCGCGGTCTGATTATTGGAGACCGCACAGACCGCTGGCTTCAGATCGCGTGGCTTCAATCCTTTGAGACCGCTTGTCTTCAACACTCCCCCGCAAGCTGGAGCATATATATCAATCATGCCTAGCTTGTTACACACATCGGAGAAGGATGAAGATATTGGTTTGGTGAAGATATCAGCCAGCTCTTTATCCGAAGTTACGAAGGGAGTACAGATTTGTTTCTTCAAGATTTCTTCCCTGATGAAATGACAGTCCACTTCAATATGTTTGGTTCTCTCATGAAAGACTGGGTTCTGAGATATATAGATTGCAGCTTTGTTGTCACAGAACATTGGCAATGGATGGTTGTAAACTTCTCCTAAGTCAAGAAGGAGAGTTCGTAACCACATTAACTCACATGTGGTTTGGGCCATGCTTCTGTACTCGGCCTCAGAACTTGATCTGGATACTACTGCTTGTTTCTTGCTCTTCCAGCTCACCAGATTTCCTCCCACGAAGGTGCAGAACCCAGATGTGGATTTCCTGTCTCCTTTATCATCAGCATAGCTAGCATCTGAATAGGCTTCTATCTTGAGATGGTTGTTTCTTTGGAACAGAAGTCCCTTCCCTGGAGATCCCTTAACGTATTCTAATATCTTTAAAGCAGCTTGAAGATGACATTCCTCATACTTTTTGTGCAGAAGAATCCGCGATCTGAAGGTCGCGTGTTTCTGTTGAGTCCAAAATCGCACCTCCGAGGGAAACCGGAGGCTGCGGGTTGCCGGTTACTTTTTGTGCAGAAGAATGAGACCGCTAGCAGCGGTCAAGGCCACACTTTGCCCGCCGCGGCAAATGTCACTCCTGCGACGGGCTTTCCTTTGATTAGAAAGAAGGAGTTACAGCGGGTTACAAGTGTAGGAAAAGAGAAGCCGGCCGGTCAGACAGTCCACAAGACGAGAAACTCGAGTCCGCAGCTCAAACAAGCGAGCTCCTAGATTCGAGTGTGCGTGTCTTGGGAACAATGCCGCACCCTATTTATAGGCTTGGGGGCCTGCCCGAACGGGCAGGGATAAAATAACCGCCTGCCCTGGTACAGGAGAAACGGGCAGGCGGTGACGGGATACACAAAGAAGTAAAGAAAGGAACCGCGCGGCTTGGCAGCTTGCCCTTCCGACTTGTCTATCCAGAAGATAAAGATGATGCGGCCAAGGCGACGGTGTTATCCGAGCGGTCTCTATTTTGAGACCACGTCTTGTTCTTTCACCTTGAATCTGGGCTTATCTCCATGGCATAAACCGCGCGATCTCTGACTTGAGACCGCGACTTGCCCTGTTGGACTTGGGCTTGGACTATCTTTAGTACTTGGCGGCAGTCTGAGTTATGCTAGACCGCCCGACCTGTGCTAGCTGGTGTCGATGGATCTCGTTTAACCTGAGCCGGGCGACTTGGATCCGCAAACCGCTCGGTCTGCGAGTAATCCTCTTGAAATCGGTTTCCCGGGTAAACAATGATAGAATTTTGGTAAAACTTTTGAGTCAGTTGGATGAATATTTGGGGTACCTCCCCTTATGCCACTTATATAACTCGTTTGGTCTGCGTATAGTAAAATTGTAAAACTTGAGTGATTTATGGGCCATTAGGTGGGAATAGAAGGTAGATAGTGTACCTAGTCTGTTAGAGAGGATGAGAGGTCACCATTAGGGGTCAATATGATGGGTGTACCCGATAAACTAAGGGGTAGGGTCGTGTTCGGGACTGATGAAAGATCATCTTTCCACTTAGAAGGTCATAAAATACGTAGGGTAATCCAAGTGTAATGATAAGAAGGGAATAATTTAGGGTGGACACTAATAACATTAAGTGCCTTGGAAAGGGAGCTTTGGGGTGTCATCCCATTATAGTTCCTAGTACCATAGCGAGCCCCTCACAGGGTAGTCCTCGAGAAGTCCATGGTTAACCCTAAAGTGTAGGAATAAATGGCGGTGCAAGATTAACTTAATAATGCACACACCCACACTCCATGGTTAAGAAGGCTAGATAGGTTTGGTTTTACGAACGATAGACTCAGTGGTTGTGGCTACGGACTAGTTAGTTTGGTGAGCTTGTGACTCAGTGGTGCTTGTTGGTACGGACAAGTTGGTCCGGCGAGCCGGTGACTCGGAAGGTTGTGGTGATGGGCAGGTTAGCCCGGGGTGCTTAGGACTCGGAGATAGAGGGTAACATATTGCATGTGCATAAGGTGTTTGGTCATTAGTATTGACAGTCATCGCACCGACGTCGATACTTTAGCTCGGTAAGTGTGGTTAACACTTTACCAAGAAAAGTCTGGTGAACTGGCCAGCAAGAGTATGCAGGAGCTCCGCTGTTGTGTTCTTAGTGTTGAGGCATACGATGGGTCTAGGTTAGGTAGTGCAGATACCAACCTAGAAGTGGGAGAGGCCAAACCCACCACTTCCGTTTGCCACTTCAGAAGTATCCTGGAAGTTTTGCTAGCTCCAAATAGGGGGAACTAATGGTCTGAGCACATAGAGTCGTAGTGTGTGAGTTTCACTTGTATGAACATAACATTAAACTGCATACTTTGCTTGACATAGCATAAACATTGTACTTTAACCCTTACCCCTATAAGATAAATTGGTTATGGGACTTTTTATACGATAGGCCCTGCTAAATGACCCCTTGGTCTATAGGTTTCTGTGGGCATTCCTATGTTTTGCGCTCTTTATTATTACCGTATCTTTTATTTCAATTATTCCATGTTGACCTCTTCTATTTTGAGATATTATATTCATGTGATGTGGAATTGATTTCTAGTTAATCATTTGTGTACTTTTCTTCTATTGTGATCGATATGGTCGACAGGATCATCGTTTTGTAGTGGCGACCATCCCGAGCGAGGGTGTCACCGCAAAATGGCGGTTCTGGGCATAAGACCCGGGTTTTCAAGAAAAAGGGTCTTACAAACTGGTATCAGAGGAAACATCAATCCAAAGAAAAGAAGTCCACAAACCCTGGGCCACCCCGCGCGAGTTTAGTTTGAGGACAAACTAAGCAGTGAAAGCAATGGTGTGCCCATATGGGGAATCACATAGAAAGTCCACTCCTAACTAAATATTCTTTAGCCAAGTCCCTTATGAGTGTAATTTTCTTGTGTAGCCTACGATGAACTCTACACCAGGGCATGGAGTTCCTCTGACTCCAAACGTCGTTCCACCACCACCGTCTCCTACTCCGTTCCAGCAAACGGAGATGGGTCAAACACTGACTGCCATACTGGAAACATTCAGGGCACAGCAGGCACCGACTCCTCAGCTAAACCCCGGGGCCAACTGGCTAAGCGTCTTCCGAGGTCTCTCTCCTCCATCATACCTCAGGACAGAGGCAGTTGTGAGGACTGAGGAGTGGGTGGACATCATGGAGGAGATGCTAGCAGGGATTCAGTGCCCGACAGAGATGGAGGTGCCACTGGTGGTCTCATGCTCGGAGTCCCATGCGAAGAGATGGTGGAAGTCGCTGTTGGAAACATCATATGCAGGACTGGAGGCTGCGGATGTTTCTTGGGATGATTTCAAGGCAGCAATGCTAGAACATTTTGTGTCACAGCCCGCAAGAGACAAGATGGAGGACAGATTCCTGCAGCTGAGGCAGGGGAGCAGGACAGTTCTGGAGTACCACCGGGAGTTTACCCACTTGGCCCGATTTGTGGATTCATATCAGTTGGATGATGCAGGATATGCGAAGAGGTTCTACAAGGGCCTCCGTGACGAGCTGAGGCAGGCCCTCCTCTTTATTTCCGACGGCAGTATGGCTAAGATTTTGGACATGGACAAGAAGCTTGAAGCAGACCAGCACACCGTGTTGGAGCCTATGTTCCGCATCTCTTGGTTTGAGAATAACAAATATCATGTTGTATTTGATCTTGTATTTTGTGTGTTTATAGTGTGCAGGTTGTACAGGAACTATAACTACACATCCCTATGAGTAGTATACTGTATGGAGATGACTCTCTGAAAAGAGAGCTAATGCTCGTGTTAGTTGTTAACGCCCCGTGTTAACAACCGTTGAGAAGGAAACCTTCGAGAAGAAATTTCGTCGAGAACGAATCCGTCGAGAAGCCAGAGACAATGCCAGGCATTAGGTCTTAACGCTGGGCACTAGCCGTTCGACGAAATGTGATGCCGGCCGACGAAACTGCATTCGACGAACGTTGTTGACGTTCGACGAAATGGGATTTCATTCGACGAATTTGTGTTCGACGAAATGAGGTTCCGATCGACGAATATTATGGTTGACGAAATCGGATTCCGTTCGACGACATTGCGTTCGACGAACTTTGATGGCGTTCGATGAAATTGAGTTCGGCGACATTGCGTTTGACAAACATTGATGGCGTTCGACGAAATTGAGTTCGGCGACATTGCGTTCGACAAACTTTGATGGCTTTCGACAAAATTGCGTTCGACGAAATTTTATGGCGTTCGACGAAATGAGATGTCGTTCCACTAACTGCCATGATCTTGACGGTTGCGCAATTTCAGCCACGACTGTGCACGTTCACTAACGCTCGCGTTAACTCTTAACGCCACGCGTTAGCTCCCGAGGCTATTTAAAGTACAGCCCCTCTCCTTGGGAGATGATTCTAGAATTCCAATAATTTTAAGAGAGGCCCGTCTATAACAATTAAGAGATCTCCCTTGGGCTATCATGAAGATCTAAAGAGGATTTTTGAAGGAGAAGGTCTACAACGCATATCCCATACGAAGGACGATAGTTTCAAGAACGCCAACATCTACATCGCCTTCGTGTTCACCTTCATAATTTCTTGGGGAGTTTCTCTTTACTTAACTTGTAATCTTCTACTTTTTCCTTTTGTAATTTGTGTAGAGAAATCGTTCGGGGAGAACGTCGGATTCCAGGAAGGATTCCATGGGTAATTCGCCGCGGTTGTTGGCGACTAGGTCCTTGTGCGGCATAGGGGGTAATTCACTACCTTGTGCATGGCGACTAGGTCGAGGGTAGATCTAGGGGGTGGCTAGAGGCCTTATCTGTGGTAAGATAGGCTATAGCCAACTGGTCCTTGGGAGAAGGACCGGTGAAACATCAAAAAGTGTTTTTACATATTCTCGCCTTGATTTGTAGCGTTATAAAAATCAAATATTTGTGTATTCAATTTATTATGAAATAAAATCATGCCTTTTAATGTTCTATTCAATTGATTTTATTTTCTCTTCAAGAATGTTTTAACTTATATTTCATTAAAGTATTAAAATTAACATTTGTGTAATTATCTTTGAAATACAATAATCGTTTTCATTATCTCTAATTTTCTGGAATTATATTTCATTTAAAATTTCATTAGTAAAATCACTGCGACAATCTTTTTGTGCTAAGGAATATTTTCTGGAGAGCTAACGCTCAGCGTTAAAACTTAACGCCGGCGTTAGCAACAGCTAACAAAAAGTTTTGCTTCTCTTGTTTAAAAAGGAATCTTCATTACAATCTTTTCTGAAATATCAAAATATATTTTCTTATAAAATATTCCTAAACTTTGATCACAAACTTTGATAAATATAATTAAGATTTAAAATTCCATAAAACCCTTATTCACCACCTCTAAAGGTGTCGTAAGATCCAACATGTGTTATCAGAGCTTAGGTTATTCCAATACGGCTTCACAACCAGGAATAATGGCATTTCATGATCTCGCATCTTCTAGAGGGGATAATTTTTATGAAAATGAAAAATCATTATGTCCACCATTATTTATTGGTGAAAATTATAATGGGTGGAAAACACTTATGGAAAAATTTCTTAAAACTTTGGATTTTGAAGTTTGGAATATTACAATTAAAATGCCCCCAATTATTCTAAATAAAAATGAAAAGTTTTTAAATGCCAAATCTTTGAATAGTCTATATTGTGCTCAGGATCAAAATATTTTCAAACTTATTTATACGCTTCCTAATGCTTTTGAAGTTTGGAAATTTCTTGAGAATACTTATAGTCTTCCTTCCACAGATGATGAACAAGAGGAATTCCTTATGGATCCAAGAGAAGAAATCGACGAGGACTCATGCTTGGAGGAAGATCTATCTAAGAGAGAAACAATATTGAACTCAATTGATGGCAAAACATCAAGCAAAAGATAAGACGGAAACTATAGCAAGATAAGAAAATCTAAATCTTCTCTTTTTGTAACAAATTCTATTTCTACATTTCGTGTGCTCAAATTTGCTAAACGTAAAATTTCAAAGTTGAAACATGCTAATTCCAAATTACGTTTAGAAAATAAAACTTTAAAAGCAAACGCTAAAGTAGAATCTTATAGTGATGTTTCAAATTCACTTTCACGCTCTTTAATTAAAAATGCTAAACCTTGTTTTGATTATAATACTTTTAAAAAAGAACTCAAGGTTTTGGAAAAAGGTCTTTTAACTTCAAAAAAGCATAATGAAAATTTGATAAAAGAAAATGATAATTTAAAGGATAAACTAGAATCATTAAAAATGTTTATTCAAAATTTTTCATATAGTAAAAAATCTCTTATTTCTAGTTTATCAAATTATCAAAAGCCTAAAAGCTTAACTTCATATTATAAGAGTATGTCTATAAGAAAGAGTGGAAATGAAAATCATCTGAATAAGAACCAATCATTTAAAACATATTGTAACCCACTCTTTCAACATTCAATTCTTAAGAAAGACCATCACTCTTATAAACTCTCAAAGAATCAATATAATAAAATTCATTATGATTATCAACATCAATGTATTTTGAAAAATAATTTGAATAAACATAAATCCCAAATGAATTATTTTTCAAACAACTATCATCACAAAAGATGTCAAATAATCATAATATGAATTTAAAAGATAAACAACCAAAGTATGAATGGAGGCCCAAAATTAAAAATGAAACACTAACTCCACTTGTAAAGGCCCATTCATCACTATCTTCCCAAATGCCAACACGATGTATTTGGGTACCCAAAGGAACCATCACACTTGGTTCCCTTTGGATACCTAAATCTCTTATTCACTAGGAATCATTGTATTGCATGAAGTAGAAATAAATTAAAAATAAAATATCATTACTCTACTTCATGATATGCTTAATTCCTTTTTCTTTTGTTTATTTTTTATTTTTGAGCCAACACACTATGATCACTTTATTTATCATGAGATATGACTTTCATTTTAAGCCTAATGTTTAACAAATCAAATTGAATTAAATTGAATATAAAGTCATAATTTTTGTAAGTGATCTATCTTTCCTTTTTATATGTTTTAACCTTTTTAAATCCAGATTTAAATGGACTTTTAGGGGTCTTAGGCTAAAATATTAAATGCACAACTTATTGCATATTTGTCTATTTTTCGTTGCTGCATATAATAGCCCCTATATTGAAAATCATAATCAAGAAAAATCAGAATCAAATAATATAAAAAACAATGTGTTTTAAATCAAATATTGTAACATTGTTGCTAACACCACGCGTTATCACTAACGCTGACGGTAGCATATTTTCCTAAAAATTCAGACTTCTCTAAATATTATTTTTCTGAAAAAATTATTTTACTATGTTAAGTATCATTATCTTCTACTTTCAAATACCTTGTATTTGTTTTGTCTAATTTCTACAAATTTAAATCAAAAAGAAATTTACAAAACATTTCAAAATAACCAAAACAATTTTGTGTCTATTTATATATATGTAGTATAATATTCACTTTACAAGCAGTCACTACATATTAAAAGGATGAATATGAACCATATAATCACCACCATGATCTATTGATATCCTATGCTAAAATTCACTATATTCATATATCATAATTCATGTTCTATCAAGACCTATCTTAACTCAACTAATTCTATCAACCTTAGGAATTATGAAATATATGATTGCAATTAGTATTATAGTTTCATATCTTGTTTTGTCTGTGTGATGTGCATCTCTATTGTTTGCATGTATCTCAGTATCTTTAGACCTATGAATTAACTTGATATCAACAAGATGAAATCAAATAGAATTGTCACTTCTTTCCCGGTCTATGAAAATTCAAAACTCTATGTTTGAATACATACAATTCAATTATATATTTGTCCAACTTTACTTAGCTTTGCACCTTGTTGTCGTAATTCATCATACTAGCATCATCACTTACCATTGGTAGAAATCAATGTCCATGCTAGTTATATATCTTGCAATGCTAAAGTAAATTATATTACTATAATATGAAAATCATAATTTCCTTTGTAGTTATTTGCATGAATAAAAATTTTCTAAATGAATTTAAAATCAACAATCTTCGATATAAGTGTAAATCCAAAACTAATCATGCAATTATACCATAGTTTATATATTTAAGGCTTACACGCTTAGTATGTCCATAATCATTAAACCTATGACATGTGTTTCACAATAGCGAGGGCGTAGGATTGTGTGCATTAGAGACCTAGCCTTTAAGTCATGTCTTATCCTTAACCGGGGAGGGTTCCAGTGCGGCCTTGCGAGGCATTGGGGGGAAAGAGTGCTAGGTTGAGCGTCATCTTTTGTATGCATATGGGATTAACACCCCAACCTACGGCATGTGTGTAGCTCATCATGACCATCCGTCACTTAGTACGGGGCTAGAGTGTAGTCATGTAGTTAAGGTATCTTGATCTTAGATATACTTATATTATATTCATTGCATGAACATTATCTCACTCTTTATACATAAATCATGCATATTTGTTTTTGTTCTAACATTGCATCTTGTGTTTGCATATATTTTTATTTTGAGCTTTAATGATTTTACTAAACACAAGTATTTGAAAAATCACCAAAAACATGCTAAAAGAGCCTTCAAATCTTATCAATATATACTCTGAAATTTCAACTGAAGGAAGGCCACTTTATAATACAAATGAATTATGAAAAATGTTTTTCAAAACATCAAAATTTGCAGTTTTGTCTCGGCATTAAGAAGCTAACGCCTGCTTGTCTCGGCATTAAGAAGCTAACGCCTGGCGTTAGCTCCTTTGGTCCATTTTTTTTTTTGAATAATTTCTGGTAGTATTTCAATATTTTGTGTGTGCTTTATTTCTTAGTTTGTAAAAAGTTTTCTATCTTTTTATTTCCTTTAAACAAAATTTTATTTCTTTTCAAAAAAATATGTATTTTTCTCATGCATTTTTGGGTGTATCTCTCTGGCATTGAATATCATTTACTGAAAGGGCTATTAAAGACTTTTAGGTTTTCTAGAGAATATATATAAAAAACAAATACAAAATTACAAAACAAGTTCAAAGAACAATTTTTTTTCTTTTTATGTGTGTTTATTGTATTATGCATATATAAAAATTCAAAAATTTATAAAAACTGATTGTTATTCATTGCCATTGTCAAGGATGATTAATTATATCAATTAAAGATTAAATACAATATTTAATTTAACTTTCAAGTTTCTTTAAAAAAATTGTTTTGTATTTGTCATGCCTTGAAAATTATCTTGTTATGTGCAATGAAATTGATTGTAGATAAACATGTATAGAAACGCTTAGCATGCCTCTAAGTATGAGTAATGTATTATGTTTGATAATGATTTATTCACTCACTTATTTTTGATAATCTACATGTGTTTACAATCCTATACTTACATGATTGTGTAGTGTAATAACATAAATAATTAAAATGCATAAATAGATTACCTACACAACATTGAATTGGTTATTACAATTCTTTGTTTTTCATGCACTTATTCTTTAGAGAAATGTGGTTTAAAATGCTATGTTTGCAAAACAAGTGAATTCGGAGTCCTTAGTCACTAAACTAAAAAGCAAATAATAAATGACAAGGAAAACTCCACCAATCACTACTCACCCTCCTGATAAGTCTTAATGAGCATTGTGAGGTTGAGCACCTTGGCTAAAGAATTGTAAAGTGTCTTGTAGCAAACAATTTATACACCACTTCTCTTCGTACACCGGATCACAAAAAAAATTGAAAATAAAGCTAAAAAGTATAAAAGTGATCCCCAAGCACTACTTTGCACCCTGATAAGTCTTAATAAGCATTGTGTGTACAAAGCACCTTGGTATCTGTACTCTTTATTCATGTGCATTGAAATATTGTGGAAGTAATAATATTTGTGTATTTTAATATTGTGTTATTTCATTATATATGTCATGTGTTTTTGATTGATTCACTTGTATACTTTATCAAAACACTACTTTGTACACATCATTATCTTTCATAAAACTTCTACTCATGAGAATTGGATCCTAATGCTCATCTACTCAAATCTCTACAAACTTAAGTAAATGCACTAGATAACAAAGCATGACCGCTACAATGTTTATGCTACTTGAAATGCAAATTTATTGCATTGTAGTTTTTGAATTTTTTTCTTGATATTATGAAATCATGCTTGCAATTTTATCTTAATGAAATAACATCTCTTCAATCTTTAACTCAAACATCAACTTTTCAAATTTAAAACTCATTATCCTTCATATGGTTTTATCTTCTAAAAAGATGTTTATGTTTAAGAGTGCTTATTATATTCTTCTGCTAAGTTTACCACTTATGCTCATTCATGTCTATTATTTTTAACACCGTGGTTTTCTTTTCAACAAGTGGTATCTTAAAATAAGAATACTGACTTTATCATTTCAGTTATGTTGCTTACTACTTTATGTTACATCATGCTTATATTTTTTCTCAACAAGTAGTATTTAACAAGCTTTTGATTGCATCCTATTTTTCTTCTCGACATAGATTATATTACTCCTTAATGCACACTCTCACCTAAACCTTCTTTTGATACTACCAAAAGGGGAGAATAAATTGCATAAATCTAATATTTATGGGGAATACATTATAATGATTTCAAACTCAACGAAAGTATCTTTATAGGGGGAGTAATCATATAGGAGGTGCATACAATATCATATGCTCCATCTATCATGCTTTTAAACTGTAGGGGGAGGACTTCACATAAAAAGAGTATGTATTATCGCTTTCAAATCTATCATGTTTTTAACCTTTTATTCATGCATATCTTATTACCACACTTATCTATAAACAAAAAAGGTCTTAATCTCACTAATTTCTCATACAGGTATTTGTTATTATCAAAAGAGGGAGAGTGTTGGAGCCTATGTTTCGCATCTCTTGGTTTGAGAATAACAAATATCGTGTTGTATTTGATCTTGTATTTGTGTGTTTATAGTGTGCAGGTTGTACAAGAACTATAGTTACACATCCCTATGAGCAGTATATTGTGGAGATGACTCTCTGAAAAGAGAGCTAACGCTCGCGTTAGTTGTTAACGTCGCGCATTAACAACCATTGAGAAGGAAACCGTTGAGAAGGAAACCGTTGAGAAGGAAATCATCGAGAAGAAATGCCATCGAGAACGAATCCGTCGAGAAGCCAGAGACAACACCAGGCGTTAGGTCTTAATGGTGGGCGCTAGCCGTTCAACGAAATGTGATGCCGGTCGACGAAACTGCATTCGACGAGCGTTGTTGACGTTCGACGAAATGGGATTTCATTCGACGAATTTGTGTTCGACGAAATGAGGTTCCGGTCGACGAATATTGCGGTTGACGAAATCGGATTCCGTTCGACGACATTGCGTTCGACGAACTTTGATGGCGTTCGATGAAATCGAGTTCGACGACATTGCGTTCGACGAAATTGAGTTCGGCGACATTGCGTTCGATGAACTTTGATTGTGTTTGATGAAATTGTGTTCCACTAACTTTGATGGCGTTCGACGAAATTACGTTCGACGAAATTTTATGGCGTTCGACGAAATGAGATTCCGTTCCACTAACTGCCACGATCTTGACAGTTGCGCGATTTTAGCCACGATAGTGCACGTTCACTAACGCCGGCATTAACTCTTAATGCCACGCGTTAGCTCCCGAGGCTATTTAAAGTACATCCCCTCTCATTCCTTGGGAGATGATTCTAGAATTCTGATAATTTTAAGAGAGGCTCGTGTACATCAATTAAGAGATCTCCCTTGGGCTATCATGAAGATCTAAAGAGGATTTTTGAAGGAGAAGGTCTACAACGCATATCCCATACGAAGGACGATCTTTTCAAGAACGCCAACATCTACATCGCCTTCGTCTTCACCTTCAAAATTTCTTGGGGACTTTCTCTTTACTTATCTTGTAATCTTTTACTTTTTCCTTTTGTAATTTGTGTAGAGAAATCGTTCGGGGAGAACGTAGGATTCCAGGAAGGATTCGTGGGTAATTCGCCGCAGTTGTTGGCGACTAGGTCCTTGTGCGGCTTAGGGGGTAATTCGCGGCCTTGTGCGTGGCGACTAGGTTGAGGGTAGATCTAGGGGGTTCCTAGAAGCCTTATCTAGGGTAAGATAGGCTATAGCCAACCGGTCCTTGGGAGAAGGACCAGTGAAACATCAAAAAGTGTTTTTACATATTCTCGCCTTGATTTCTAGCGTTATAGAAATCAAACATTTGTGTATTCAATTTATTATGAAATAAAATCATGTCTTTTAATGTTCTATTCAATTGATTTTATTTTCTCTTCAAGAATGTTTTAATTTATATTTCATTAAAGTATTAAAATTAACATTTGTGTAATTCTCTTTGAAATACTATAATCGTTTTCATTATCTCTGATTTTCTGGAATTGTATTTCATTTAAGATTTCATTAGTAAAATCACTGCGACAATCTTTGTGTGCTAAAGAATATTTTCCGGAGAGCAAACGCTCAGCGTTAACACTTAACGCCGGCGTTAGCAACAGTTAACAAAAAGTTTTGTTTCTCTTGTTTAAAAAGGAATCTTCATTACCATCTTTTCTGAGATATCAAAATATATTTTCTTATAAAATATTTCTAAACTTTGATCACAAACTTTGATAAATATAATTAAGATTTAAAATTCCATAAAACCCTTATTCACCCCCCCCCCCCTCTAAGGGCGCCGTAAGATCCAACATACCGTTCGTGGAAGGAAGAGACTGATGGAGGATCAGGGACAGGGAGGCAGAAGAGACCAGCAGAGAGGTCGAGATGCTAGGGAAAGAAGGATGGAGGTCCGACCCCGTCAGGAGGAGAAGCAGGAGCAGGTAGTGTTAGCTCCACAACCTTTACAAATGCGGGAGGTGCCAAGGATAGGAGGAGGTGGCCCACCTCCTCCACAGGAGTGCTACCACTGCCATCAGCCAGGCCACATCCGGAGGAACTGCCCTCAGAGGAATGCACCACCAACACAACAGTCTGCCCCACCAGCTCGGCATTTCGGGGGCCTAGGACATGGTAGAGGCCGTGGATTTCAGGGCAGAGACCGGAGACAGAACAGGGATCAGATGTACGCCCTGGAACTAGCTCAATCCTTGGACCTCTCAAGGGACATTACAGGTACTTTTAATGTCTTTTGTTTTTTGTTCATTAGTACTTAGTAAATCTTAGTCTTACCTTAGCATTGAACCAAACAAACAAAAATCACGCAGGTGTAGTACTCGTCTGCGGCAATCCCGCATACACTTTATTCGATACGGCTACCTCACACTCGTTTGTCTCGGAAGAATTCGTGGGCGATCTGGACCAAGTCCAGCACTTCGAGGGCATCCACAGGAGGGTGCGGATCCCGGACGGATCAGAGATAGTAACAAACACAAAGTGCAACAGAACGTAGAGATTGGAGGGAAGTTGTTCGAAGCACCGGCGATGCTCTTGAAGATGAAAGACTTCGACCTGATCCTGGGCATGAACTTGCTGCACGGGAACCAGGCAAGGATTGACTGCCCAGCGAGGAGGATTGTCCTAAAGCATAAGGACACAGAAATAGTGGTCGAAGGTATTAGACCCCCCTCCCATCTCTTATTATCATATATTCAGGCCATCAAGGCCCATCTACAGGGGATGAAGTATACCAGGTGTTGTTCGAGGCGATCGAGACAAAGGATTATGTGGCCATCATCCCGGTAGTATGGGATTTTGCTGACGTATTCCCAGAGAAGCTGTCGGGGCAGCCACCGCACAGTGAGAAGGATTTTCAGATCCAATTGGTGTCGGGGGGCTAAGCCGGTATCTAGAGCTCCTTATCGGATAGCCCCGAAGGAGCTAGTGGAGTTTCAGAGCCAGCTGTTGGAGCTGGTGGAAGCAGGGTTCATTACATCGAGTTCCTCACCTTGGGGAGCTCCGGTGCTATTTGTCAAGAAGAAGGATGGGACCCTCCGATTGTGCATCGATTACAGAGAACTACACCGGATGACGGTTCAGAATACGTATCCGCTACCAAGGATCGACGAGCTATTAGACTAGCTAGAGGGAGCCCACTGCTTCTCGAAGCTGGATTTGAAGTTTGGATATTATCAGCTTCAGATATAGGAAGAGGACTTCCCAAAGACGGCTTTCAACAGCCAATACGGACTATATGAGTTCACTGTGATGCCGTTCGGGCTCACAAATGCACCATCAGCATTTATGAGCCTAATGAACCATGTGTTCGAGCCATATCTCGACATCTTTGTCATCGTGTTCATTGACGACGTCCTCATCTATTCGAGGATGAAAGAGGAACATGCACGTCATTTGGCACTACATTGGAGAAGCTGCGGGAGCACTGCCTATATGCGAAGTTCAGCAAGTGTCAGTTTTGGCTGAAGGAGGTGGCCTTCCTGGGCCACATTATCAATGGAGCTGGTCTAGCAGTAAATCCAGCAAAGATCCAGGCAGTACGGGAATGGCCACCGCTGAAGACGGCCACCGACGTGCGGAGCTTCCTAGGACTTGCCGATTATTACCGAAAGTTCGTACATGGGTTTTCCCCGATAGCCCTCCCGCTCATATCCCTGACGAAGAAGGATACTGCATTCACTTGGACGGCGCAGTGCGAGGAAGCCTTCCAAGAGCTGAAGGGTCGGCTTACGACGACCCCCATCCTTGCCCTTCCATCGGGAAAGGAAGGATTCCAGGTGTACACGGATCCGTCATATTAGGCGATGGGTGCCGTTCTGATGCAGAACGGGCACATGATAGCATACGCTTCTCGCTAGTTAAAGAACCATGAGCGAAATTACCCAGTGCACGACTTGGAGATGGGAGTGGTTGTATTCGCTCTGAAGATCTGGCGGCATTACCTTTATGGCGTCCACTGCGACATATTTTCAGATCACAAGAATCTGAAGTGCATAGATATGCTAAAGGAGCTGAACATTCGACAGAGACGCTGGGTGGAGTTCTTATCCGACTACCAGTACACGAGGCATTACCATGTGGGGAAGGCAAATGTGGTGGCAGATGCACTGAGCAGGAGAGCTACCACGACAGGAGCAGAGCCCTAGTTGATGGCCATGGAGCTAGTACAGATGTTCGAGGACATGCAGATCTCCTTAGTATCCGAGGATGATCTGGAGCTTTATGTGGAGTACCTGGAGGCGATGAGTACCGCATATGACATCCGAGGCCTCATCAGGAATGGGCAGAAGCAGGATGCCAAGCTAGAGCTGATATTCAGATCCTTGGAGGCAGGCTCAGCCGGAGACTATTCGTTGAAGGACGGCCTGTTGAGTTTTAAAGGCTGAGTATATATACCGGTACGGGGCCAGATTCGGGAGGACATCATGACAGAAGCTCATTGCAGTAGGTACTCGGTGCACCCGGGCATCACCAAGATGACGGTGGACTTGAAGAGGACCATGTATTGGCCAGGCATGAAGAGGGATATCACCTATTTTGTGACCCACTGCGAGTCTTGCCAGCTCATGAAGGCGGAATGCATGAACCCAATCGGATTATTGCAGCCACTCCCAGTGCCGGAGTGGAAGTTCGACGACATCGCGATGGATTTTATACATGGTCTCCCCCGATCACATGCGGGGAATGACTCGATATGGGTGATCGTTGACAGATTGATGAAGGTGGCCTAAATCATTCCAGACAGAAAGGACACATCGGTTGGTGATTTGGTATGAAGGTTCGTGGTGCAGTTTGTTCGGTACCATGGCGTGCCTAGGACGATTGTGCCGGATCATGATGGACAATTTACATCGAGGGAGTGGAGAGCGGTGCAGGCTTACTTAGGCACACGACTGACATTCAGCACAGCATTCCACCACCAGACAAATGGGCAGACAGAGCGTACCAATCGGACCTTGGAGGATCTTCTACGTCTATGCATTCTGGAGCGCGGGGAACCGTGGGAGAGACTATTGTCATTGGTTGAGTTCTCGTACAATAATAGCCACCAGGCTAGCATAGGCATGACACCCTACGAGGCATTAAACGGACGAAGGTGCAGGACCCCATTATCTTGGATCCAGGATGAGGATCCCAAGGCGCTTGGCTCAGAGTTCGTGGAGGATACGGAGGCTCAGGTGAGGCTGATTCGAGACAGGATGATGTAGGCCTAGAGCAGGCATACCAAGTATTACGATGCGCAACATCGTATGGTAGAGTTCTAAGTGGGAGATCGGTTATTTTTCAAGATACGTCTGATGCATAGAGTCTCATGGGTACGCGGGCGAAAGAAGCTCAGTCAGAGATATATGGGGCCCTATAGGATCCTGGAGCGGATCGGCCCCTTGGCTTACAGACTGGAGCTACCACCGGAGTTAGCGGGATTGCATGAAGTCTTACACATCTCCTCATTCAGGAGGGCTCTACTATGGCCAGAGCAGCATATATCTACTACAGAGGGGCCGGTAGCAACTGATCGGTCAGTTAACCTGGAGCCGGTCCGGATAGACGACACAGAGATGCGAGTTCCGCGACGCAAGAAGGTTCCGTTGGTCAAAGTCCTATGGCAGAATCATGGACATGAGGAGCATACCTGAGAGCCACTGGACTTGATGCAGCAAAAGTATCCGGAGCTCTTCATGACAAGTATAACTTATTCCTTCTTGGGATGTTACACTTAACCACTTGCTGTAGGAACCCCACAGGCCTAACCTGAATTTCGGGGATGAAATTTTTATTTTATGTATTGGGATTTGTAACATCCCCCAAAAAACTAGACCCCCAAGTTGGTTTTTTCATGACTAGGTCATGATAAAACCATATGAAGAGCTTAAGATCATGTGAACATAGGCAAGAAGGGGAAAATCCAAGTGGTCTGCAAATAGCAATTTTCAAATACCAAGCCTAGGGCTAGACTTTAGGGCCTCTCCTTTCCCTTTAACCCAACCATAACATCCATAACCCATTAGGGGTCCCCTTAGAGCACCAGGGACCCATTGACGTCAACCAAAGAGGCCAAATTGACCAAAGTCAACCCTAACACTAAATTGGTCGAAGTAGCTTAATTAGGGCCAATTGGCCTCCAAAATGTCAAATTTACCTTACCCCTACCCTTATATGGATAATAGGGACCCAATGGACCAAAATGCCCCACCATGGGGCCTCCAATTTGGCCAATTTGACCTAAGTCAACCCTAACCCTAATTTGGTCAAAGTGGCATATTAAGGGTCAATTGACCCTCACCTTGCAAAATTGACTCCGCCGAGACCTTCCTAACTCTTAAGGGAGTCCAATGGGTCACTACCCACCATTGTGGTCAACATAAATGGTCAATTTGACCAAAGTCAACCTTGCCCTAAATTTAGGTCAAAATGACCTATTTTGCCCAAATAAAGACCAATCCACTTGGGCTAGACTCAATTGAGGTGGTCCACCACCCAAGGGGGGTGGATGTTGCTGAATAGGCCATTCAATTTCAAGAAAATTGGCCAGGAGAGAGAAAACCCAATTTTAAAGAGAGAGAGAAGGGGGAGTTAATGGAGAGGAAGAAGAAACCTCCCATCTCCTCCAATAATGGCACCATTCATCTCCTCTTAGGGAGAGGAGAAGTTTCCAACCTGAACCCTCCACATTGATGCCCAATTCATTCCCCCATATGAAACCGAAATCCTCCTTCATTGCCATTAATGGCAATTCAAGAAACTCCCCCGCCGCATTTCCCCAATTGAACCCTTTAACACCATCAGAGATCGAAGAGGAGTGAACCCCCCCCCCCCCCCCCATTTTTCTGAAGAAGCCGAGCTCTCCAAGTGCAAATCTACATGGCGCCGAAAGCTTCGATCCCGGCCATGGCAAACCGCCAGAGTACGCGACACCAGGCCACGAATCATGTCCGATCCGCTTCCCCTCCCCTAGTGCTTAGATCACAATCGATTTGGGGCTTGATTTGAGCTCAATCGAGCTCGAATCATGCTCCCAAAAGGTCTTGTTTTCGAGGCTTTTCCCCTCCTCGAAACCCCTACTCCGACCACCACCGTCCGACAAAGGAACTCCTGTCGCTGGTCACCACCTCAACGAAGGTGGTGGTGGCACTTACCGTCCGAAGAGAGGTGAGGGTGGCCGAGAAATCAGCCCGCAAAATGCTTCAGGAAAGGCTGCTGTGAGCCGTCCATTGACTGGGGATGAAAGCCACAGGCCGTCCGATCGGCCGTGATCATCTACTCGCAGGCCTGGATTTAATTTATGAAATGATTTGTATTTTTTGTCACATATTGTGCAGTACTTTATTTTAATTATTAAAAATACTAGGGCCCCTCTGACGAAAAAGTGGCCAACATTAAAGTTGTGGACCTTGGTGTTAACTTCATTTTAAAATTTGTTTCAGCCCAAAAGGAGTACTGTAGCTCCCTGTAGGGCCATTTTGGTGGGATTGTTCCCTAGGGTAGGACAGCCACCATTTCTTGAATATCTTTTGATAGGGAAATGATATTGACATGAAAACTGAAACATAGGCTTTATTTAGCTACCCCCTTAACATACCCAAAGATGGGCATTTTTAGAAGACATTTTATAAGGTTTTTGTAATAATTTAATAATTCAAATATTATTTAATTATAGGGTCTAATGGCCTCCAATCCCCTCCAAAATTTGGTGGATGCTTCTTAAGGTTATTATATGACCCTGGTAAAAATTTCAGCTCAATTGGGACTGATTTGGTTGAGCAATTAGTTAGCCCAAGTTTGGTCAAACTAGGTCAAACTAGATCAAAAGTGCACATGATGGAATTATGTGGTCAAATCTCATCCAAGTGGTGTGAAACTTTGGCCACTGGTTTAGGATCACATAAGACACCACCATGATTAATTTGGGGTAATGTGGGGTGGATATGCCCTAGGACCCTAGTTTTAACCTTAGGGTTGCACTTTAAGCCTCGTGAAGGACATGGGGGCATATGTCCTTTGATGGTCATGAAACTTGGTAGATAAGTTCATGGGGTGTAAATATTCCCTAAGAAATTTAAGAGAATTTTAGGACCACTTATCCCCTCTGATTTAGGTTATAACCATTTTTGGTAACCTCTTTATAAGAGAAATTAACATGCTCAAATAATCTTGGATGGTGATGAAAATTTTGTGGTACCCTCATAATCATGTAATAGATCTATGGTAATTTTTTTGTATTTATTGAATTAATTTAATTAGCACTTCATTCACAAGTCATCTATTTGGCCTTAAAAATATGTTAAATAAATGAGAGCCAAATACCATCTGGAAAATTATGAAACATGGTGGTAGGACAATTTAGCGCATTAGAGAGCCCTAAATAGTCTTGATATATTCTGAAATTTGGCCAGTAGACATTTCTGATTAATATAAAGGTCTGGTAATTTTCTCATAATTTTTGGACAAGTATTTTTGGTGGTTCCTTCTTTAAATTTTAATTTGAGGTAATTATTCAATATTATAATTAGCGGCCAACCCCTTACTGCAAAGTTTTGATATTATGTATTTACTTTTATTTTGACTTCATAGATTTTCCATAATTTTGTGGAGGCCATATCATAAGAGGATTTTATACTTCATGTTCAATTTCATAGTGGGTCAAAGTTGGAGAAAATTAAAGTAAATGCCAATTAAATAAGGAAAAATATGACCCTCTAGATTTAGACTTAGACTATCATGATAGACTTCTGGTAAAACTTTTGAGTCAGTTGGATAAATATTTGGGGTACCTCCCCTTATGCCACTCATATAACTCATTTGGTCTGCGTATAGTAAAACTATTAAACTTGAGTGATTTATGGGCCATTAGGTGGTAATGGAAGGTACATGGTGTAACTAGTCTGTTCGAGAGGATGGGAGGTCACCATTAGGGGTCTATATGTTGGGTGTACCTGATAAACTTAGGGGTAGGGTCGTGCTCGAGACCGACGAAAGATCATCTTTCCCCTTAGAAGGTCATAAAATATGTAGGGTAATCCAAGTGTAATGGTAAGAAGGGTATACTTATGGGTGGACACTAATAACATTAAGTGCCTTAGAAATGGAGCTTTGGGGTGTCATCCCATTATAGTTCCTAGTACCGTAGCGAGCCACTCACAGGGTAGTCCTCGGAAGTCCATGGTTAACCCTAAAGTGTAGGAATAAATGGCGGTGCAAGAATAACTTAATAATGCACACACCCACACTCCATGGTTAAGAAGGCTAGATAGGTTTTATTTTACAAGCGGTAGGCTCGGTGGTTGAGGCAGCAGACTAGTTAGTCCGGTGAGCTTGTGACTCAGTGGTGCTTGTTGGTACAGACGGGTTGGTCCGGCGAGCCGGTGGCTCGGAAGGTTATGGTGACGGGCAGGTTAGCCCGGGGTGCTTAGGACTCGGAGATAGATTGTAACATATTGCATGTGCATAATGTGGTGGGTCATTAGTATTGACAATCATCGCACCGACGTCGATATTTTGGCTCGGTAAGTGTGGTTAACACTTTACCAAGAAAAGTCTGGTGGACTGGCCAGCAAGAGTACGCAGGAGCTCCGCTGTTGTGTTCTTAGCATTGAGGCGTACGATAGGTCTAGGTTAGGTGGTGCAGTTAACAACCTAGAGGTGTGTGAGGCCCAATCCACAGCTTCCGTTTGCCAATACGGAAGTATCCTGGGAGTTTTGCTAGCTCCAAAAAGGGGGAACTAAAGGTCTGTGCGCATAGAGTTGTAGTGTGTGAGTTGCACTTGTATGAACATAACATTAAACAACATACTTTGCATGACATAGCATAAACATTACATTTCAACCCTTACCCATATCGTATAAATTGGTTATGGGACTTTTTATATGATAGGCCCTGCTAAACGACCCCTTGGTCTATAGGTTTGTGTGGGCATTCCTAAAAATAAAGGTTACTTATTCTTATTACTGTTTTCCTTAGTGCCTTTCTTTACTATTGCTTTACTTATTACTACTGCTTACTTGATACTGTTTTACTTCCTACTGCTGTACTTATTGTACTATATATTGCTTACCTATAGACCCTTCCGTAGTTAGACTCACTGTCACATGCTTTTGATTTTACCCCTTGATGTCCTCCACTTCATCCTTCCCGCACGGTGCCTAGGAGTCACTGGGGAAGGGGTGGGGGATTGGCTGAGTCAAGTTTGACTGACGATCAATGGACCTTATCATTTTAGGGGACCGAGGAGATGCTGCAGCACCAGAGGCTGGTGCAGATGGAGGCGGGATAGTATAGCACGGGAACACCGATGACAGGATCCGTGAGTGTCCTTTAGCTTTAGTAGATTATGCTTCCGCGAGTGAAATTGTAGTGAGGAATTGATGTACAGGGCATGAGCCCTTTATTATTACCGTATCTTTTATTTCAGTTATTCCATGTGGACCTCTTCTATTTTGAGATATTATATTCATGTGATGTGGACTTGATTTCTAGTTAATCAATTGTGTACTTTTCTTCTATTGTGATAGATATGGCCGGCAGGATTGGCGTTTTGTAGTGGAGACCATCCCGAGCGAGAGTGTCACTGCAAAGCGGTGATTTTGGGCATAAGACTCGGGTTTTCAGGAAAAAAAGGTCTTACAAGTTAAGGGGTCTAGTAGTAAATGGGATGTTACAAATCACAATAAATAAAAGAATAATTTCGTCCCCGAAATTTAAGTTCGGGTCTACAAGGTTCTTTACACAAGGTAATTATGTAAGTTCTTGAGAAGGTTTAGGTTGTACCTGAAGTGAAGAGTCTCAGGTACTGTTGTTGCATGAGATCTACAGGCTCCCATGTGTGCTCCTCCCGTTCATGGTTGGACCACAACACCTTGAGTAAGGGAACCTTCTTCTTCCGCAGGACTCAAATTGTTGTATCGTCAACCGGGACTGGATCTAGACGGACTGATCTATCGAACTCTACCGGGCCTGAGGTGGAAGTGATGTGCTGCTCTGGCCTAAGTAGAGCTCTCTGTAGGGAAGAGACCTAAAAAATGTCGTGCAAATTTGCCAACTCAATGGCAGCTCCCGCCTATAAGCCAAGGGGTCGATCTGCTCCAGGATCCTATAAGGCCCCATAAATTGAGGGATGAGCTTCTCGTGTCCTCGCACCCGCGAGACACTATGCACCGGACGTATCTTCAAATAAACCTTTTATCCCACTTGGAACCTCACTTTTTGATGCCTCACATTGTAATACTTGGCCTTCCTACTCTGAGCCTCCAACATCCTGTCCCTGATCATCCGAACTAGAGCGTCTGTGTCCTCAATGTACTCCTACCGTATAAAGCCTCATATGGTGCCATCCTAATGCTCTCCTGGTGGTTGTTGTAGTATGAAAACTTGACCAGGGGAAACAACCTCTCACAGGGCTTCCCCGTATCCAAGATTCACAAGCGTAGCAGATCCTCCATAGTTCAGATCGTATGCTCCATCTGTCCATCGGTCTGCGGATATAAAACAATTTTGAATGTGAGATGAGATCCCAAGAATGCATATACTGCCTTCTATTTAGTAGAAGTGAACCGACCGTCGTGATCTGAGACAATTGTCCTGGCTACGATGTGGTACCTGACGAACTGTTCCACAAATAACCTCACTAAAACCGTGACTGGAGTGTCTTTCCTAGACGATATGAGTCGTGGCACCTTGGTCAATCTGTCAACTATCACCCAAATAGAATCGTGCCCGGAGTGGGAGTGAGGCAATAAGTGTTCAAAATCCATGGCAATGTCCTCAAATTTCTACTCCGGTACCGACAATGGTTGTAGAAATCCTCTTTGGCTCTTGAATTCCGCCTTCACTTGCTGGCACGTCTCATAGTGTGAGACAAAAGATACGTTCTCCTTCTTCATTTCGGGACAATACATGTCCCTCCGCAGGTCTTCCATCATCTTAGAGATCCCGGGGTGCACTAAGTACTGAGTGAAGTATGCCTCCCTAAGTATTTCTTCCCGGATCCCACCTCCTGCGGGTATATAGATTCGGCCCCAGAAATGAATGATATCGTCCTGTAGTGAATAATCCTCTATCTTGCCCCCCTTCTAGTGCTCTGAATACAGGTTCCAAGGCTGAATCCGGCATCTGCTAAGTACTCCCTGTAGACATCAAGTTCTACCTTAGAAACCAAGGTGATGTGCATGTCCTCTAGCATCCCCACTAGCTCCATGGCCATCATCTGAGGCTCTGGTCCAGAAGTGTCGTCCCTCCTGCTCAATGCATCTGCTACGGTGTTCGCCTTTCCCGTATGATAGTGCATTATGTAATCATAGTAACATATAAACTCTAGCCACCTCCACTGGTGTAGGTTCAGATCCTTCTGGGTGTCGATGTATTTGAGGTTCTTGTGATCAAAGAAGATCTCACAATGAACCCCATACAAATAGTGCCTCCAGATCTTCAAAGCGAAGACTACTTCCCCGAGCTCTAGGTCGTGCACCAGGTAGTTCTTCTCATGCTTCTTCAGTTTCCTTGAAGCATACACGATCATATGGCCATGCTGCATGAGAATTGCACCCATCTCCTGATAGAACGCGTCAGTGTAAATCTGAAATCCTTCATTCCCAATTGGAAGAGCAAGGATAGGGGATGAGGTGAGTCAGTCCTTCAAATCCTAAAATGCTGCCTCACACCTCTCTGTCCAAATGAAAGCAGCATCCATCTTCGCCAAGGTCGTGAGGGGAAGTGCAATCCTCGAGAACCCCTGCACGAACTTGCGATAATATCCTGCCAATCCCAGGAAGCTACGGACATCCACGGCTGACTTCGGCTGCAGCAAATTATTGGAGTTACCATTGTGATCTAGAAGTGGTCAAACATGTAATCTCACTGCCAACGCGATATGAGCCTACAGGGTCGCACATAAGAGCATGTGGAGAAGTTGGTAGATTGACTGTGTTGGTAAATGTTACCAATCACCATATATAGAATGGGGAAATCCAGCAGGTTGTTGCTGTCTGAATTCGTCGGGTTTACACGGATAGAATTCGTCGGATTCGTCGGGATTCGTCGGATTGTCCCGTGAACACTCGACGAATTATTACAGAAACACTTCATTCGGCAAAATGTTGTCGTCTGTCTGGATTCGTCGGGATTCGTCGGGTTGTCCCGTGAAGACTCGACGAATTGTTACAGAGATCATTTTCTCGGCAAATGTTGCCGTCTGATCTGATTCGTCGGATTCGTCGGATTGTCCCGTGAAATCTCGACGAATGATCTTCCGTGGAATTCCGACGAATTGTAACAGAAGCCCTTATTCTGATATGTGGTCTGCGGATAGCGATTCTTCTAGAAGCTGTTTATCCTTTGGGTATAAATAGGACTTCGTTTTAGGGTTCTCAGAACTAATGAAAAGAAAAGGCCGACGGAAGTGTTCCGGTCTCGCCCGAACCCTAGACGGAAGGAGTTCCGTCGCTCGTTCGCCTCCGCCGACCTCCTCTCCGGCGATCGTCGCCGTGTGTGTTCTTCCTGGAGCGAACCTAGCAGTTCGTGGAAGTTCAAGGTGCAGTCATTCTTCTCCCGGCTCGTGTGGATCACTGTAGAGACGTAGACATTATTCTACGTGAGGACTCGCATAGCTGACGACAGGAATCAACTCGTGGAGCATCTAGGTTGGATTTGATCCAATACCGCAAAGGTAATTTCATACCTAGCATTTTGATTAACTTCTTGATTCAACATTCATGGCCGATCCAAAGTCTTTTTGGGTTATTTCTCTTCATTTTCGCTGCGCCTACATTTGATGTATGGTTCTAGAAAAACCCAACACAAATATCTCACTGCTTGCACCTTGGCTGGGTCCACTGCCAACCCGGCCTCACTGATAATGTGTCCTAAGAATGCTACCTCCTGTAGCCAGAAGTGACACTTCAAGAATTTTGCATACATTTGGTGCTGCCGCAACTTGCCCAAGACTTGAGCCAAATGCTGGGTGTGCTCCTCCTTCGTCCTGGAGTAGATCAAGATATCATCAATGAATAAAATGATGAATCTATCCAGGTAGGGCTTGAATACACGGTTCATCAAGCTCATGAATGTGGAGGGAGCATTCGTGAACCCGAAGTGCATCACCGTGAACTCGTATAATCCATAGCGGGAACTGAAGGACGTCTTCAGAATGTCCTCCTCTTAAATTCACAACTGGTAGTTACCCAGATCTCTAATCGAGCTTGGAGAACCAGAAGGCTCCCTGCAGCTGGTCAAATATCTCATCGATCCACGGTAATGGGTATGTGTTCCGCACTGTAAGCCGATTAAGCTCCCAATAATAGATGCAGGTCTGTAGCAACCCATCCTTCTTCTTCACAAATAATACTAGGGCTCCCCACAATGATGAACTCGGCCCGACAAATCCTGAATCCATAATCTCCTGAAGATGGGTCCTGAACTTCGCTAGCTCCTTCGGTGCCATCTTGTATGGTGCCCGAGACACCGACCTCACTCCTAGCACCAACTAGATCAGGAAATCCATATCTCTGGACGGGGGTAGTCTGAGTAATTTCTCTGAAAACATGTCAGAGAAATCCCTAACTACTGGAATATCTGCTATGGAGGCCTCCATCTTCGCCATCTCGAAGCAGATCATGTACACCTCGTCTCCCTGCTCACGGGCTTTGACAACTTGAATAGATGATAATAAAAGAAGGGAGATGGGTCTAATGCCTTCGATCACTACTTCAGAGTCTTCATGCCTTAGTATAATTTTCTTTGTCGGGCAGTCGATCTTAGCATGGTTCTAATGCATCCAGTTCATGCCCAAGATCAGATCAAAATCTTTCATCTTCAAAAGTGTCATCGATGCATCAAATTGCCTTCCTCCAATCTCTATATTCATGTTGCACTTGGCACACGATACTATCTACGACCCGTCTGGAAGTCTCACCTTCCTATGGATGCCTTCTAAGTGCTGCACTTGGTCTAGATCGTCTACGAATTCCTCTGAGATGAACGAGTGCGAGACACCCGTATCGAACAAGGTATATGCGGGTTTGCCGCAGACAAGTACTATACCTAGGTGATTTTTGTTATTTGGGTCATAAGTTAAAGTAAAACTAAGATTTGCAAGGTACTAAGTACTCGTAAGGAAAACATTAAAGTACCTGTGATGATCTCCTCAGGGTTCCGGGGTTCTGCGAGATCCAGTGCATACAAATAACAAAAATCACAGGTACTTTATTGTTTTCCTTACGATTACTTAGTACCTTGCAAATCTTAGTTTTACTTTAACTTATGACCCAAATGACAAAAATCACCCAAGCATAGAAATTATGCACACACACAAAACCCTAGAATCCCTCATTCATCTTCTTCCTTCCGATGACTCTTTGCTAAAGCAATGGCGCCGAAAAAGATTGAAGAGAAAAACCTATCTGGTGGAGAACCTGTGAAGGATGGCTTTGAAAATATTGAATCTAATTTGAACATAGTAATAACGCTTCTATAGGCCTCCGAGTAAGAGTACATCTTAACTGAGCCAACCCATCTCTACAACTCTGCCGTCTCAGAGTTTTATGAAAATGCTGACTTAAGTAAAAGTGAAAGAGCTATTCACACCATTGAAGCTGGACAACATCTTAAAGTAACTGCAGTAAGTTTATCCAAATCCCTACAACTCACCGACTTCAATAAGGATGAAGAAGAAGTCACTGAGACAGATATCTCTGAAGGACTGAGATGGTGTGGTTTTGCAAACTAACCTTATGGAGGCTTACAGAGAATGCTTATGAACATGCAAGGAAAATTACTCATAGACATAATTAGGAAAGTGTTGTTGTGTAAAACAGGATCACATGATAGAGTATCCAAAGGGATGTCTGAAGTAATTGTCAGAGTGATCCTGAACAAGAGGACTGACTGGGGGAACATTGTGTTTGAAAAGATTAAAGAACACGTAAGATCTCCAAACCTTGGCAGAATCTTATCTCTGTATCTCAAAAACTGCATCCCTCATCACCTCAAAGATTCAGAATATACTCCTCTCCACTATCTCAAAAAGATAGATGCAAAGATAGTAAGTAGGTGGCAGAATAAGTTCACCAAGAAAGAAGTAGGTGAGTCTTCACTTCAAAGTGCTAAAATTTCAAGAAAAAAATGCCCCAGTCCCTGTAGCTACTCAGGAACCCCTAACTCTTATTGAGGGGGAGCCTCTAAGAGAAGATACAACTGTGATGGACAGTGCTCCAGCACCTCAAGAGGAGGAGAATCTAGAACAAGAAGCTATTTTGAATGTGGAATTTGAAAAATCTGAGAAAAGTCCAAGTGGTGGACATACAATTATTGGAGAAATAGATGAGTCTGACAGAACACTGAATGAATTTCTCAATGATGACATGCATCTAAATACTGCTCAACCCCTAGTGCTGCCCTCACATCTAAGGATGGAAGATAAGCAACATTCTCCAGTCCTCCCAAACCCCACAGCCACATCAAATGAATTTATGTCCCAGTTAGAAGTGTTGCTGGACAGACAAATAATACAGTTTGAAGCCTATGTAAATAATGCTGTTACAAGTTGTAAGAATGAACTATCTGCCAGGATAGATGTTTTGCAAGAAGACATCCAGTATAGAAACCATCAAAATGCAAATGTGTACAACACTGCTGCAAATATTGTTGCCAATACATGAATGAAATAGTTCATATAAATGAAGCCACCATGCTGATTGGACAATAACTCAATATAGTGCTTTATAGAATGTATACTTTAAAAGACAATCAGTAGGCCATCATACAAAACCAAGATGTGGCCATTAATGATTTTGAAGATGCAATCAATATTGTACTTCAAAGAATATCATCTTCTTCTTAGGTCTCTCAAGAGCTAGTGGACAATGTTGGTGAAACCTTACTTCATCAATTTTAAGTAACCAAAGATCAACTCTCAGACTCCTTCAATCAATCTGTCAGAACATCTCATGGCACTCTTATGGATGTTATTGACAATCTGAATAATCTTCTAACCAGACAACTTCAGGCCTCCCGGGCAGCTCTCTCTAAAGACATATTTTCAGAAGCCAGAAAGGGGGAGATAATATCAAGCCATTATGCCATGTGGCTAGCCAATAAAGTAAGATTCTCTATGGATCTTGAGCCTATTGACTGGGATTTCCTATCAACATCCCATTCCATAAGACAGTCTCCCTGAAGAACCCTCCCATAGTGCAATGACAGAAGTCCCTCCAAAGCAATATCAAGAGCCTGAAAGCTATCAAGGATACTTTGTTGATGAGCCTGTTAGTGGGAGTAGGCAAGCTAGGAAAAGCAAAAGACATCATGTTGATTCTGAAGAGCAAGAAGCAAAAAGGAAGTGAATGGAGGAAGTAAAGAAAAATCCAAAATTTTGAAGAATGGAGCCCTTGCTCAAGGGATGCCATCTTAAATATTTGGACTCTATATCAGCAGGGAAAGCAGGACAGGGGCACATTCTACAGTTCAGAAGAATGGCATAAATATGAGATGTGTGAAGCTGGCAGAAGGTATTATTGGAACAAAGTCAAGATGGGAGATACTCCAGTGCCTTCCAATGCTCCTCTCAGATATCACCCTAAGCCTTATAACTATTTTGAAAGGCAAAAGCTGAAGTTGGCTGAAGCTGAGCAATCCAAGAAAGCTGGACCATCTGGGAAAGGAAAAGCTATTCAGAAGGATTGAAGAAGAAGGATTCTAGAAATCACATGCACATTTCTATGTTCTATATTTTGTATCTAATATATTGTTAATGCATGAGACTATAATTAATCAATATATGCAGTGACTAAATTCTTGATTAATTGTTACTGATTATATTTGTTAGTCTGGCCTATCTGTACTTATAAGTTCGGGCTTCTTCGAATAGGGGGAGATTGTTGGGTATTATGCCCTCAATGCTTCTAGAGTTGAAGAAGGAACACAAGTACAGACAAGATAAGTTGTTTTTGATGATATGTTTAAGTTCATGTTGTGACAGATGCATCAAAGCTACATCACTAGTATCAAAACTATAAAAGTAATGAAAATTCACTAAGTAAAATATCGTATCAAGACTCAGCAGATAAATCGTTGATAAAGGAAACATATCGTCGAGACAGTCTCGACGATATCGTCTTGAAGAAAGCTTATCATTGGTAAAGCTACGTTCAGATGTCTCGACGATATCATCTTGAAGAAGATGTATAGCCTTGAAGATTAAAGACATATCATCAAGATAACTCATTGAGTCATGAAGAAAGGATCTTGTAGACAACATCGAATTGAAGACTTTATACCGTCTAGAAGATCAAGATGATATCATCTTGAAGAAAGATTATCAACTTGAAGAATAAGTCTAATTCATATAAAAAGAAGCATCTTGACGATATCGTCTAGAAGAAGCAATATCGTTGAGATATCAAGTAAAGTCTTGAAGAAAGAAGTATGTCGACGATATCGTCAAAAAGATTACACATCGTTGACATGATCAAGATGATATCGGCTAGAAGAATTTATCATCGTGATAGATGCTGAGGTGCATTTAACGGGCTGATTTTCTCAGAAATTAAAATGCAGGGAATGTGCACGCCGCTCATCTTAGGCATTAATCAAGGAGTAGTAAATGATATATTCTATACAAAATATAGTCTTTGCACAGTATTTAATGAAGAATATTATTACTTATATATTCTGCAAGTTCTAAGATCGACAAGTCATTTATGATAAAATATTATGCCAAAATCAATAAGAGCTTTTATGAAAAATTGCAGAACAGTATAAAAGAGACATTTTTTCTATCACAGGATCACTTATTTCTTAGTGTTCGCTTTCACGACTATTCTCAGACATACCAACAGAAAAGAGAGAAAATAATTAACAAGAAGAAGACTTCATTGCTATGATGTGAAGGTCAAGAGAAGATTCTAAAGAAAGGTTCAGTGATTCACAAGATCTCTGGGCTTACAGTTGCATGAAGAAGAAGAGTCTGATCTGTCAAAGTTTTTATCTTGAAGCCTTCTCTTCTATAACAACAAACACTTATGTATTATTCTGTAGGGTTCTTTGTGAGACTGAGCTTGTATGATCTTGTAAATAGATATGAGTTGGTAGGGTTCTGTGTGAGCCTGAGTTCTGTAGGATTCTGTGTTAGCCTGAGTTCTGTAGGGTTCTTTGTGAGCATGAGTTGTAAGATCTGCTTATTGAGAAGAGATCTGAGAAGTTGGAGAAGTTTCCTAGTCTAACTTATTGCTAGATAAGTGAGAAGGACAGTGGAGTACCTCTAGACACATTGTCTTGTAGGGAACCACTATAAATCTTGTGTGTTTTATGTTGCTTCTGTGCTGTGATAGATAAGTTTTAAAGTAGCAACAAACTGTGAAAACACCTAATCACCCCCCATAGGTGTAGTTTAATCAAACCCATATCATTCAGTGTTCAACAAGAATACTGAAGTAGTAGAAGAATCAATTCATGTTGTATTTTATGAGTTTAGCCTGAACTATAAGGGTTGGACTAGTTCTTCTAATATTGCAGGTACTAAATTAAAGATGAAAGAGCTGTCTATAGATGACAAGCCAGCTGCCAATGAGATCACCTCACCCGATGCAATAGTCAGAGAACAAGGACAAACATCAGGTGAAACACAAGCTGCTGATGAAGAAGAACAACAGGAAATTCAACATGCTGAACAGTAAGCTAAAGGTGGTGCACAGGGAATTGCAGAAAGGCTCTCACTTGCTATCAGACATCTGAGAGACCATCCTAGAAATCTGATCATTGGAGATGCAAGCCAAGGAGTCACAATCAGGAGCAAAACTTACAATAATGCAATGTTCTTGAGCTTCCTCTCCCAAATAAAGCCATAGAAATTTGATGAAGCTAATGGATACCCATCCTGGATAATGGTCATGCATGAAGAACTGAATCAGCTCAAAAGGCGCAAAGTGGGGAAGTTGGTTCTAAGACCCAAATGATAGTACATAATTGGAACAAAATGGGTCTATATGTACAAGATGGATGAGAATGGAGTAATTGTGAAGAACAAGGCAAGACTTGTAGCAAAAGGCTATAGACAAGAAGAAGGTATTAACTTTGATCAGACCTTTGCACCAGTGGCAAGGCTAGAATCCATCAAATTATTCCTTACATATGCTCCCTACAAAGGATTCAAGGTCTACCAAATAGATGTGAAGTCAGCCTTCCTGAATAGTGACCTAAAGGAAGAAGTATATGTAGAACATCCATAAGGTTTTGTCAATCCAACTTTTCCTAATAATGTATACTATCTTAGAAAAGCTTTATATTGCTTAAAACAATCTCTAAGGGCTTGGTTTGAAACCTTTTCTACCTTCCTTCTTAAGAATAAATTCTCAAGGGGTATAGACAAAACATTGTTCCTAAGGGAAGTGAAGGGCAAGAGTCTCTTAGTCCAAATATATGTTGATGACATCATATTTGGGTCTATAGATGACACCCTTTGCAAGAGGTTTGCTAACCTGATGTAAGGGGAATTTTAAATGAGCGGTATGAGAGAGCTTAAATACTTCTTAGGCCTCCAGGTGAAACAATCTGAAGATGGAATATTCATATCCCAAACAAAGTTCACCAAGGAGTTAGTAAAGAAATTTGGAATAGAGAGTGCCTCCACCATGAAAACTCCTATGGGGTCAAATATATCCATTGATAAGGATGAGAAAGGGAAACCTTTTGACGAGAATTTGTACAAGTGTATAATTGGCTGGCCCCCTCCTCTATTTAACTGCAAGTAGACCTGATATCATGTATCATATATGCGTATGTGCTAGGTACCAGACTTGCCCCAAGGAATCTCATTACTCAGCTACAAAGAGGATTCTGAGATACCTTAAAGGCACACCATATCTTGGCTTATGGTACCCTAGGAATATTGTTTTTGAACTAACAGGGTATTTAGATGCAGATTTTGTAGGCTATAAGGAGGACAGGAAACGTACCTCAGGGACATGCCAGTTCATTGTGAGAAGAATAATTTCCTGGAGTAGCAAGAAGCAAACCAGTATTGTTATTTGATTAACAAAGTCTGAATACATATCAGCTGGAAGTTGTTGTACATAATTTCTATGGATCCAACATTAACTGTATGACTACAATTTACAACTAAGTAAAAATCTAGTATTTTGTGACTCACCTAATGCAATTTCAATTGCTAAGAATCCTGTGTCACACAGTAGGTCTATGTACATTGAATTTAGGTTTCACTTATTACGAGAACATGTTGAGAAGGAAGACATATGCCTTGAGTTTGTCCGCACTGACAAACAAGTGGAAAATATCTTCACAAAACCTCTGGATGAAGGAAAGTTCAATTTCTTCAAAATTGAGTTGTGCATCAATTTAGAATAGCTTCTACTAAGCTATCCTAATTTATATATTATTGTTAAAATATTCTTATAGTATGTGCTAGGTCACTAACAAAGCATGTAGGTTGTCACTGGGATAGTTGGAAGTGAATTACAAAAGAGGTGTCCATACTGTTTGTACATAGGAGCAATCCAAGACCATATCATTTTGTCCACAATGCAATATCATTGTGATGACATAATATTGTTGCGTGCTCTCTGGCTGGAGGAGGTAGAGCACAGGGACTTTATAGTCCAAGTTTTAGTATAGAGCATTGAACCTAGTGCCACTAAAGGTGATACTCATGGTAATGGAATGGAGCCTATTAAAAATCCTAATGACTCATTGGGGAACATATCTGACAGAAGAAGTACAGATGATGTTGCAAGTGAGGGGGAGCATGATACTGAGCTCCATGCTCAAATAGTAGAGGTGATAAATAAAATCACTGAGGTTGAGGATTCTATCCACACTGGGATAGTAGTCCAAATGGACCAGTCTGAAGCTCCTGAGTAGATGAGCCAAGAAAAATTTGCAACATCTGAGATTCTGGAGGAGGCTTTCAAAGCTACAACTAGGGAAATGGTAGAGCACAAAAGGATCACACTAGAAAGATTGAACTTCTGTAGCCAGGAGCTGGACAACCATCTTCTAGAGATGAAGAATCATCTGGCAGGTGGAATCAATATGTTGGAGGACAAGATTTTCAATCTTCAAGTCAATCTGTAGAAGAACCTATCTGAAGAAGTCCTAAATGAGGAGAGATTCATGATAAAGGCCAGTGGTGAGCATGCCATCTAGACTTCTAATTCAATAAAGGAAGCAATGAACTTTCCCCTATCTATTATGATGAGCCTGCTAAAATATCTGATGTTGTACCTGCTCCTACCCATGCCACATCTATTGGAATATAGTTTTACATATCCCTTTGATTTGATAATAACAAATCCTACTTGTATTTGATTTAGTTTTCCATTGTGTTTTTAGTATGTAGGATAGAACAAAGATGACACTAGGATGATATGTGTTGGTCTAGACTAGCTCAAGTGCTGAAAAGAAAGGATGTGGTCTAACGCCACGCATTAGAGCCAACAATGATGTTGACTATTGATCTCACTAGTATGAAATTAGTATGGAGGGAAGCTGTCGTGATTGAAGGTGCATTTTGGGAATGATTAGACCTAATGCCAGCGTTAGCCTTAATGCCAGCATTAGGGTTTCCTAAAATGAGATGTTTCTAAACATGCAATATCTCCTTCCCAGATTGTGGATTCGATCCATCAAAACATTTCTATATAGAGTCAATTCTTGGAGTTATCCCTAACGTCGATGTTAGCTCCCTCTCCTATAAATAGGTGGCATTCATTCTATTCAAGTTGACACAATTGAAGGAGCCCTTTTCTAGTACTCTGAATTATTTGTAAGGGTCATATTTCAAGACCACAAAGGACCTCTCATTCAAATTCAACAGAAAGAATCAAAGGAGGTTTGGATCAATGCTAACTCAACACGAAGAATGCACATTTCGACATCAACGATCTTCAGTGGTTCTTTGTCATCTACTCCAGATTTCTTCATAGGGAGTTTTTAATTTGTCTTTCAAATTTTGTAATACTTTTATCTTTGTGATCGTTTCGTAAATTCGCCGTAGTTATTGGAGACTAGGTCCATGTGCAGCTTAGTGGGAATTAGCAATAAGGTGACTAGGTCTATGGCTTAGATCTAGGGGTGATTGAGGCCTTTCTGGGGATAGAGAGGCTAGAGAGGTTTGAGTTCGTATCTACGGATAGATCGGCTAAAGCCAACCAGTTCTTAGGGAGAAGAGTTAATACAGAAAACAAAAGGAGTTTTCATTTTATTCGTCTTGATTTCTAGCGTGATAGAAATCCGATTTTGTAACCAATTTTATAAATGATAATCATGTCTTTACTTGTTCAATAAAATTGATTTGATTTTCAATTTCTATCACTTAACTTTTGATTCAATCTATTTCTAATAAAATAACAAAAGTTTTCCATTAAATCTTAAAGTTCTTTAAAAACCTTATTCACCCCCCTCCAAGGGCGTCTTATGATCCAACAAGCGGTATCAGAGCTAGGTTATTGCAAAATGGTTTCACCATCGAGAATAATGATGCTTCATAATCATGATCCCGCTTCAACTTATGGTGGAGACACTTTATAGAAATGAAAAATGACTGGCACCGCCTTTATTTGACGGGAAAAATTATAAAGGGTGGAAAAATATTAATGGAAAATTTTCTTAAATCTTTAGATGAAAAAGTTTGGAATATTACTATTGAAAAGCCCCAAAGCATATTAAATAGAAACGAAATGGTTTTAAATGCAAAATCTATGAATAGTTAATTTTGTGCAATTGATCAAAATATTTTCAAACTTATTTATGCGTTCCCTACTGCTAATGAAATATGGAGTTTTCTTGAAAGAGCTTATGATTCTCCATCTGCATATGTGGTCCAATCGCACAATTTGGAGAATATGCAAGCATGCATATGTATTCAAGAAAGCTCCTCATTTTATGAATCTATGGGTGTATGTCAAGCGGAACGGAAGATGAAAACACATAAATGGAAGAGGAATATGAAGATGTCAAAGGAACGTTAGGTTCAAATCATGCCACATCCGAGAACATAGTGAGCAAAAATTCTCTCTTTGCTACAACTTCGATTTCTATATTGCATATGCTCAATATCGCTAAACATAAAATTAAGAAATTGAAAAATGCTAATTCAAAATTACGTTTAGAAAATAAAAGTTTAAAAGCCAATGCTAATGTAGAATCAAATTTTTATGAGACTAGTTCTTCTCCTTGCTCATTACTTAAGATTGCAACACCTTGTATTGATTATAATGAATTAAAAGAAAAATACAAGTAACTTAAAAAAAGAGGTTATTTTTGTAAGAGAACAAAATGAAAGATTATGTTTAGAAAATTCATCTTTGAAAAGTGATTGTACTATGTGCAAAAATTATAATATTAAAATTAAAGAGATGAATGAAACATTTGAAGAATTGGGAAACGATTATCAAACTCATATTAGTTTTATAACCTTAATTCTTAAAAATAGCACACTTGCGTATAATAAAGCTATACATAACCTAAAGATTAAGAACAATGAATTAGAAACGAAAATCACCTCACTTAAGAAAATTATGAATAAAAACTCAAAACACATAAATCCACAATATCAAACAAAATCGAAAAGCAAGTTGAATAGGAATTTTCATAATTTGACTAAGCCAAGCAAAGGAAAAAACATCAAAAGCTTTTAAATGAAATTCTAAAATACTATCATCAATCTTCTCCCAACATAGAATTGAATGCAAACAAATTTCCTTTAAATAATAAATTCAAAAGTCATTTTTATCCAAAGATTCAAGTTAATGAATATGGAAATTTGATAAATAAAAATAATGTTCTTCCTAAATATGAATGGAGACTCAATGTTAGAAACAACATATCAACTTCACTTGAAAGTGCTCATTCATCCTTGTCTCTAAATAAACCAACACGATGTATTTGGGTACTCAAAGGAACCATCCAACTTGGTCCTCTTTGGATACCTAAATCTCTTATTCATTTTTATTATTAAATTGCATGAAGTAGAAATAAATTAAAATAAAATATCAATACTCTACTTCGTGATGTGCTTAATATCTGTTTTGTTTTATTTTTATATTTTCTTGAACCAAAATGCTATGACCACTTTATATATTTTGAAATATGACTTTATCACATAAAGCTCAATGATCAATAAATTAAATTGAAAGCAATTGCAAAAGTCATATCATTTCAAGTGACCTATTTATCCTCCTTTCTAATTTGTATCCTTGTTAAATCCTTTACCTATAAATGTCTTATATTATCATTATAAATTAAATGCTAAATTTGTTATGTGATACTATAAAGACTAATAAAATTATTCTCAAAAAATGGATTTAAATAAACTATTTAGGGGCCTTTGGTTGAAACATAAAATGTGCAACTTTTTATTTATTTTTTCGTTGTTGCATTTGTTTACCCCTATCATATTAAACTTTCAAAATAACAAAAAATATTTTCTCATTATATTTATATTGATTATTCACCCTACAATCTTTCTCTTTAATAATTTGAATTGGATGAATATGAATGTTCTCATAACACTTCACTTACATCATCATGAATAGTTTATTATGAGTACTTGTTTTCTATCTGTTAAAGTAAATGATCATTTATAATAATCATGCAAAATCAAAAGATCTTTTATTTCAAACATTAAACATAATTGAAAAAGATCCTATTGCTTTCAAAATATGTTTTGTTATCATGATTATTATAAAAATGTATTATATAATGTGTTTGCATGTATTTCACTTGTATGTAGACCCTAGAATCAACTATATACCAATAAGAACAAATTGAATCGAATCATCACTTCATTCTAGGTCTACAAATTGAATTTCTATTTTTCAATACATGCAACAACATCATTATTAATCTTATGGCATAACACTGCATTCAAACTCATCATTCTAGCATCATCTCTTACTATAGGTAGAAATCAATTTCCATGCTAGTTTTATCATGCCATGAAAGTAAAATTGAATAATGAAATTTGAAAATCATAAAAATTATTTAGCGTTAAAATCATCTATCCTAATTACAATAATTATTCTAAAAATTCTAAAAATAAAGTGTGAGGGTGTAAACACCAAACTTGAATCTTGGTGTGACACCTTAGAGAAGAAGGGTTTTAGGTTGAGCAGGACAAAGACGGGGTATATATAGCTTAAATTTAGTAGTGCAAGAAGGTCGGATGACTCCGTCATTAGATTGGTTGACCAAGATATTTTCCGTAGTGAGTGCTTTAAATATTTGGGATCGATAATTCAAAAAGATGGAGGTGTAGATAAAGATGTGATACATTGAGTCCAAGCAGGTTGGCTGAAGTGGAGAGGCGCATCTGGGATCTTATGTGATCGTAAAGTACCATTAAAACTTAAAGGCAAGTTTTATCGTACTGCAATAAGACCAGCAATGCTCTACGATTCTGAGTGTCGTGCAGTGAATGGTGTACATGAGCAAAAAATGGGAGTTACAAAGATGAGAATGCTTAGGTGGATGTGTGGTCACACGAGACTGGATAAAATTAGGAATGAATGTTTCGGGGATAAGACAGGAGTGGCGCAAATTGTAGAGAATATGCGAGAAGCTCATTTAAGATGGTTTTTACATGTACATAGGAGATCATTAGAGGCACATGTTAGGCATTTTGAGAGTTTAGTCACTAGACAAGTTAAGCGGGGGCGGGGTAGACCAAAAAAGACTTGGAATGAAACTATAAGGAAAGACATGATGTAGCCATTAGTGAGACTATGATTAAAGATAGGGCGCAATGGCGACAGAGGATCCATATAGCTGACCCCACTATGGTGGGATAAATGCTTGAGTGTTGTTGTTTATATTTTTGTTTTTAATTCTCAGAAATTTAAGCATGTATTTTTCTTTATCTTTGTCTTTTTTATTATTCATCTTTGTTTTTTTTTGTTATTCAAAAATCCATAAAATTTAAAATAATCAAAAATCTTCAAAATATATATTTTTATGATTTTTCTTGCTTTTAAATTTTATAAAAAAAATTATGTTTTTATTACAAATGAGCAAAAATCTTAGTATTTTTTTCACAAATGGTCAAAATTGATTAGGCATAATCTTCAAGATTCTCATCAATGTTTAATTTTCATTTCAAGCCTCCTAAACATTGTTTTGTCTTATCTGGACTTTACCTTATTCTTATTATATGCAATGAAATAGACTATAGAAAATTGTGCAAGATTGCCTAGCATGCCTCTAAGTATGAGTAATGCATTTATGTTAAATAATGATTCATTCACTCACTCTTTTGGTATTCTACATGTGCTTATAATCTTAGTTTTGCATGATTGTGTAGTGTAATTGTGTAACATATTAAGTTGTATGTCTAAATTACCTACACTTTCTTTTCGAACATCAATTTCTTGCACAGATACAAGTATTGTTTTTCAAAACAATTGTTGTTTGAAAAAAAAAGTGAATTCAGAGACCTTTGTCCTAAATAAAAAATATATGAATAAAATGACAAAGATAACTCTTCCAAGCACTACTTAGCCTCCTGATAAGTGTTAATGATCATTGTGAGGTTGAGCACCTTGGAAAAAATTGTAAAGTGCCTTGTGCAAATACATCTTTTTTATCACTTCTATTTGTACAACGGATCACTCTAAAAAAATCATTAAATGCTTTTGTGATCCCCTAAGCAATAATTAGCTCCCTGATAAGTCTTACTGAGCATTGTGTGGGTGAAGCACCTTGGTAGTTATACTTTTTATGTGCTTTTGAGATATACTTCTAGAATTGATGTGTGGAAGTAATTCGTAGACTACATTCATAATATTATTTTTCTACCTCATTACTTATGTCATGTTTTTGATTATATCACTTGTATACTCTTATAAAAACACTATTTGCACATATCATTATATTTCATAAAGCTTCTACTCATGAGAATTAGATCCTAATGCATATCTACATAATTCTCTAAAATGCTTAAGTAAAAGCACTAGATTGCAATACATGATCTCTACAATGTTTTCTTTACTTTGAATGTGAATTAGTTACATTATAACTATTATCTCTTTGCATATGTCAAATCATGCTTGACTTTAGTTGTTGATTTTTTTAAATGCTCTTTATATGGGAAACTTCTTAACAAATTGTTTGCATTTAAAAAAAATCAAAACTAAAATCAAGAAACTTTCACTAAAAATGAAAACGATTATCTAAGTTACTTTGTTTTCCACACTATTGATTTGATCATGTATTTTTTACCTTGCTTTATCATGCTTATCTCAAGCCTTAATTTGAGTTCCTTTCATCAATTGTGTTTTAAAACTCTTTTTCATTTTTTTAACAAGTGGTGGGCTTGCTTAGTAAAGTAAAAGGGATTTTTTCAATGTATTAATCACTCTAAGCTCAATCTTGAATTTCTCTATTTTACAACAAAACTCTTAACCCTCTCTTGGTAGTCCCTCCTTTCACTTCTTTACCTTATCCTAGCCATGCTTTGTTTCACTGCACCCACTTTTGCTAATAACAAAATGGGGAGAATAAAATGATAAATCTAAATGATTAAGGAGTAAGATTCACTAGATTAAGGGGAGCTTAAATCTATTCTTTGGTAGCATACACTAAGGGGGATCACTTAAATAGGGGGAGCACATATTTCTAAATGAAATTTTTGTCATAACAATCTCTAAGTAGCATAGTGTCATATCTCTTATAAAAACACATCATTTACCTTTTGAAATCTGATTTATCTTAAATGGATTTATTTTTATCAAAAGAGGGAGATTGTTGGAATATGTTTTTCCACATCCCTTTGGTTTGAGAATAACAAATCCTACTTGTATTTGATCTAGTTTGCCATTGTGTTTTTAGTAAGCAGTATTGAACAAAGATGATATTAGGATGCTATGTGTTGGTCTGAACTAGCACAAGTGGTGAAAATGGTATTGACTCTCAATCTCACCAGTATGAAAATGGTATGAAGGGAAGCTTTCGTGATTGAAGGTGCATTTTGGGAATGATTTGACCTAACGCTAGCGTTAGGGTTACCTAAAAGAGATGTTTCCAAACTTGCAATATCTCCTTCCCATATTGTGGATTCAAGCCATCAAAACATTTCTATATAGAGTCAACGCCTACGTTATCCCTAACGCCGACGTTAACTCCCTCTCCTATTAATAGGTGGCATTCATTCTATTCAAGTTGACACAACTGAAGGAGCCATATTCCATCACTCTAAATTTTTTGTGAGGGTTGTATTTCCAGACTACAAAGGATCTCCCATTCAAATTCAAAAGAAGGAATCAAAGGAGGCTTGGATCAATGCTAACTTAATGCAAAGAATGCATGCATCAACTTCGATGATCTTCAGCGGTTCTTCATCATCATCTTCAGATTTCTTCATTGGGAGTCTTAATTTGTCTTTCAAATCTTGTAATACTTTTATCTTTGTGATCGTTTTGTGAATTCTCCATGCTTTTTGGGGACTAGGTCTGTGTGCGGCTTAGTGGGAATTTGCCACAAAGAGACAAGGTCTAGGGCTTAGATCTAGGGGGTGCTCGAGGCCTTTCTAGGGATAGAGAGGCTAGAGCAGCTTGTGTCCATATCTGGGGATAGATCGGCTAAAGTCAACTGGTTCTTAGGGAGAAGAGTCAGTATAGAAAACAAAAAGAGTTTTCATATTTTTCGCTTTGATTTCTAGTGTGATAAAAATCAGATTTTGTAATCAATTTTATAAATGATACTCATATCTTTACTTGTTCAATAAAATTGATTTGATTTTCAATATCTAGCACTAACAACATCTGTATTACTTAATGTTGCTGCTGAACAAGGGAAAGGGAAGGGGACTGTTCTGAATATTTTCTACTTTTTGCTCTTATAGTTCTGAATAGGGGGAGATTATTGGAAACACTGCCCACAATGTTCTAGATTTGGAGAATTCCCTAAGTCTATGATAAGTATAATTTGTATTTAATATATATCTGATGTGACATGAGCTGGTTGGGACATCATGTATCCTATATATAATGTTTAAAGATCAAGCACATAATGTCTAAGTAAAATATCGTCGTGTATGTGACACTCACACGATGATATCATTTTGATCACTCTCAGAAGACAGCAAAAAATGTCAGTCAACAATCGACATGATAATAAGGACACGATGATGTCATCGTGTCAACAAGTTCCACATGATAATATCATTGTGAGGACTCAAGGAAAGTCAACTAAGGCATATATCATCGTGACAACAAGCTTCCCACGACAATATCATTGTGAGGACTCAAGGTAATTTAGCTAAGACATATATCATAGTGACAACAAGCTTCACACGATGATATCGCTGTGAGGAGTCAAGGAAAGCCGGCTAAGGCATATATCTTCGTGACAACAAGCTTCACACGATGATATCGATGTGAAAGATCAAGGAAAGCCATCTAAGTTACTTATCATCGTGACAACAATGTACACATGATTATATCGTTGTAAGAACTCAAGAGAAGACAACTAAGTCATTTATCATTGTGTTAACGAACTTCACACAATGATATCATCGTATCAAGACTCAGAAGATGGGATTTTAAGTTGACGAAGATGACAAAAGCAGATGTTAAATCGATCACTTCTGAAAAGTGGTCTGAGACAAAACCTGTTTAGGTCTCAACCATTAGAAGAATCGGGGCTATAAAAGGATAAAAGAGGGTGGAATTGTAACATCCCCCAAAGTACTAGACACCTAGGGATTTTTTGTCATGACCAGGTCATGACAAAAATAGTATAAGTGACCTAGGGTACCTTGATGACAAGTTGAATGAGTGGAGAACACCATGGTGTGCACTTATCCACCATGGGTCATCTCAATTTAAGGAGAATTGAAGGGTAAATCAATAGGGCTAAAGCACCTTATGCATCACCTATAACTATGAGTAAAACCCCTTGGCTGAATCAGAGCATGCTAGGTGGCATAGATGGTTCCTTGAACTAAGATGGTGTCCCTTGATCACTATAGAGCCTTTGACCTGGCTAGGTCAAGATAGATATATAGGGCCCAATACTAACTCACCTAGTCAAATTGGCCTCACCCTTACATAAAAAACCCTAGGGTGTCCTTAGTAGACTATAAACATCACCTTGGGTGAACCAAATTGGGTGATTGGGTTCAAGGCCAATAAAGGCACAATTTGACATAGTTCACCCTAATATGGGTCAATTAGCCTGAGTATGATGAAATTAACCACACAACACCCTTCCTAAACACTAGGGTAGATTAATAAGACAAAATTGACCCAATGGAATTGGTCAATGTTGGGAAATTTGGCCAAAATCCCCCAAAAGCCCCAATTTGCCTAATTTGCCTTAATACTTTCAATTAGCCATCAATTGGCTCAATGTGATCAAATTGATCACACCCAACCGCATATGACCATTAGCCTATTTAAGTCCATTTAAAAAAAATTGTTTTGATAATATAATATATTTAGTATTCAATTTATAAGTCATTTATAAGTAATGGTTTTAAAAGGATGAGAACTAATGAGAGCTTTAATAGGTCACTTGAATAATGATATGATAATTTAGGCATAATGTGTGCAAGACATATCACAAAATATATAAAGTGTAACATCCCCAAGGCTACTAGACCCCTATCCTGAATTAGAGCATACTAGGTGGCATAGATGGTTCCTTGAACCAAGATGGTGTCCCTTGATCACTGTTGGAGCTTTGACCTGGCTAGGTCAAGTTACATATTTATTGCCCAATAATGTCTCACCTAATCAATTTGGCCTCACCCTTACATCAAAAACCCTAGGTTGTCCTTAGTAGACTATAAACATCACCTTGGGTGAACAAAATAGGGTGACTAGGTTCAAGGCCAATAAAGGCCCAATTTGACATAGTTCACACTAATATGAGTCAATTTGCCTTAGTATGATGAATTTAACCACACCACACCCTTCCTAAACACTATGGTAGACTAATGAGACAAAATGGACCCAATGGAATTGGCCAATTTTGGGAAATTAGGTCAAATTACCAAAAAGCCCTAATTGGACCTAATTGAACTAATTCCCTCAGTTGACCTTCAATTGGCTCAATGTGATCAAATTTATCACACCCAACCATCTATGACCATTAGGAGAGACTAATGGGATAACACTGACCCATTGGGGTGGACCAATTTTGGGAAATTGGGCCAATTACCAAAAGCCACAATTTGACCTAATTGAACTAATTCCCTCAATTGACCTTCAATTAGTCATTTGTGATCAAATTGATCACACCTAACACTCTAAGATCACTAAGGGAGTCTAATGGGTCCACATTGGACCCTTGAGATAAACCAATTTGTGGAAACTGAGCAAAATTACCAAATTACAACTTTGCCCTAAATGGTTCAATTGGTCCGTATGTAATTGGCCAGATTGACCAAGCCCAATCTCTACTAAACCCTAAGGGGAGTGTATGAGACCTAAATGAACCAAAGTGCACATTCAATTTTGGAAGATTAGGTCAAAATCACCAAAATCACCAAATTGCCCCTATAGCCCAAAATGTGTAATTAAACTCCATATGACCCCACCATGACCTAATTCTCCTTGGAATAGGACCATAGGGTCTAAGGCACCAATGTGTGTTTGACACATTGGTTGGGGTGAGCTTGGGTCAAGCCTAACCCATTAGCCCCAATTTGGGCTATTTGAATCAAGTGAACCCCAAACCCAATGCCATTGGACTTAGCCCAACATAAGAGCCCATTAGCAAGCCCACATAAAATTTGAGCTTTGGATTCTCATAATTTTGAAATTTAGTTAATTCCATGGAAATTGGAATTCAATTTTAGGAAAAAGACAAGGAAACAAAGAAGAGGAATATGGGGGATGAGTGTCAAATTTCACCCAATTGGCTTCCCCAAGCTCTTCTCTGAGCTGGGGAGTAACTCCTTAGAAAGTTTGAGGCTGAAGGGGGCTGCCATTAGCTGGATTTGTAGATTCCCAAAGCTGGCCAAGAACCCAATAATGGCATGAAGCCATATACCCCCCACTCCCCCTCATTCATCCATTCCATTGCCTTCAGAACTTCCCTGGGAGACGAACCCCCTCCCAAAGAGTGAATTTGAGCTCTGCAATCCCAAAAAAACAATGGCACAAAGGAACTTGAGGTCAGCACTGGCAACCCATGCAACCACTAGTAATCCAGCTCAAAACGAGGCAAGATCCTTCTCTCCTCTTATGCTAGAGATCCTCATCTTTCGTTTTCAAAAACAACTGAGTAATGGTGATTTCACCATTCGATTTTTTTGTTCCCTAGATGGAAAAATGAAAGGTGACGTAGGGTTACTCAGGCCACCTCATGCCAAATGGCCACCGCAAATCGAAAGCCCTATGTCGTTTAGTGGTGGTGGCGGAACGGTTTCGCCAGAAACCACCGGGAGTCGCCGAAAATCGGGGCCAAAGATGGCCCTGGGAGCGCGAATCGCTGCCCTTGATCCACCTGGGATGATGATGGGGAGCCATCTGATCATGCGCAAACCGATAGTCGTAGCCCAGTGTCACAACCCGCATTTTTCCCAAAAATATAATACGTAATATCAGAGCAAGGGAAAAGTGCGCGTCGTGATGCCACGCCTGCAGGGGACGACTACAGACGCTCAGGCAAACACTCTTCATGATAATTTTACAAAGGACATATATGTGATTGGATTAAAAGAGAAATTTTCATTTTTAGCTTAAGACCACGTCCCTGGGTCTAGTGGATCATCTAGTCCACAAGTAGAAAACTATATTTACGCAGCGGAAAAATAGGTTTGTTTTTAGCCTGCATGAGCAAGAAAATAAGCATTTCCAGAAATGATATGCATATATCTAGGTTTAGTATAGTAAGAAATGATTTTTCTACGAGTTTCAAAGTATGCGATCTTTATTTAAAAGCATGATATGCAAGAACGACATTTTTATATCAATAAAGTAACTACTACATCTTAGCGAAAAGGCTTCCCAGAGAGCAAGTGGGTAAAGTACTCAAAAGTAACAGCAAAATAACTAGCAAGTAAACTAGCACAAGAAGAGATTCATACGGGCGTCAACAACTGACACGAACCCGCAGGAAAGAAGGAAAAACAACCAAAAGAACTGCCCCTTACCTACTAGAGAGGAAGGGCCTCTACAGGACAGCTAAACGACGCCGCTCTAACTCCTGCGGCAGCTAAAAACCTGAACCTGAGACATTCATAAGAAAAGAATGCCTCAGCCCAAAAGGGTGCAAGAAAACCAGGATTAGCAGCAATTAGTAATAAAGGAGTACAGAAAGAAGAACTAAGCAGGTAAACATCAATAATCTAACCACAACACGAGCCAGCACAAACGAGTGCGCTCGGTAAGAGGAAAAGAAAAGCCTGCACTGAAAGGTAATAGCCAAAGCAATCATGGCCAACCACGTGTCCGTCCCTGCGGCTCAGAGGTGATGATTATACATATAATATATATCATAATACCATACATAAGCATATAAGCTTAATAAAACTTGAGACTGATCAGCTCGAGGGAAAAGCGTCCCCCAAAAGAAGGCTCTGCAATGGTGGTATCTTCCACTTATGCCCGCAGCCCAAAACCGGGTGGTGGTCCTATACCCACCGCCACCCAGAATCCAAATCAGGAGTGCTGCGGCGGTGACTCCAATCCACCCAAACCAACAGTCCAAAAGAGGCACTGTGGCGGTGACTTTAAGCTCACACGCTCAACAGACTCACACTTAGCACCTGTATCAGGGTTGCACAATCATATATATAGGTATATGTATATATATAAGTATATAAACAAACCTCAGTGCAGGACACCTGAGAACACTCAGAACACTAGACCACAGGGGTCATGGAGATCAAGAACCATTCAACGAAACTATCCCGGAGAATTAGGCAACAAAGCAAACTTAGCTCATAAATCCAACAAAACCCAAGGAGGGGTGACAGACCGGGAAAACATGATATCAAATGGTTTTAACCATAATTCAAGTCGAGAGAATCAGGAAACACCGGATTCAGCAATAAAACAATAGATTAACATTTAACTTACAACAAGGTCGATGATTTTAGCAAGACGACACCATGCAAGGCTTGGTGTCGGAACAAGACAAAAGTAACTTAACACAAGGGCCAAACACCAGTATAATACTCAAAGGTCAAAAGAAAACACTTGGTGAGTCTAAACTTGACTCCCAACGAACTTCTCGAAACAGTACGATGAAGAAGGCACGACAAGACACCATAAATGATCGCTAATCATATACAGGCCAACTCAACGAAAGAGGCATAGATCCTCGAAGGTTTCAACCAAAGGGACTTAACATACTTGATAGCACCGCTTAAGACACCCAGCAAAAGAACATATAAATACATGAGGAAACGATTCGGAATAACGACGGAGTCGACCGAAAAAACTCATCAAAAGTTGACGGAAAACTTAACAAGAGTTGGCAGAGAAAGAGGAAGAAATGACTGAAAAGAAGAACGCCCGATCACCCAGCAACCACCAGCCAAGGAGACTACTGCCGAGCTTATCTCTGGTCGCCATCCACTGCAGTATCACTTGAGATCATTCACTTTAGGGTTGCGCCATTGATTAGCTACGACCTAGCTCTTATATCCACTACAACGACTCGATAGGAGATGCTCAAGGAGGAAAACCTTAGGTACGAGCCTCTAAACACAAACAACCCTTAACGAAAACCATACAAAGATCTGAAATTGCTCCCGAAAGGATGCACATGCAGTGCAACACTCCCAACATTAAATGCTTCAGTCGGCCATTATACATGATCATACATTCACCTTCCATTAAATACCCAAGAAAGAATGCACACACACGAGCCAGCCATGCTTGGCAAGAACCCCAAAAGAATACAATATGATTTCTACATGAAGCTCAACCGCAAACCCATAGCGAGATAAACTACAGAAAAAAATACCCTTTAAACTCAAACCCAAATCAGGATTTACCCCAAGCATAAGAGCAGAGTAACAACTAGCCTCAAAACAACATTAGATTATATTATTTAACTTGAGAGTGAAATGATGAGTGAGAAAAAGGAGGGGGAGAAAGAAGTGCGAGTCATAACTTTTCCGCACTTAACACAATTGTCATTACCATAAAGCAAACATCCTAACTCCAGAAATGAACATAGAGATTAGAGAAGAGGAGGGTGAGGAAGAGAATAGCTCCAAATGACTTTCATAACCGCACCCCAAGCTAATGACGAGTGTAGGGAATGGCCAGTGCAGAGGATGACATGTGTAGGATTTAGCCGGCGACATAATCAGAAACGAAATAGCAAAAGATTCAAGATTTCTATCAGCACACATATATGCCTATATATAGACATAACCCGAATTTAGCCACAATCAGCAAACATAAGCCCCCAAGAAAACTGCTTACATAACCCCCAAAAAACCAAAGCTATAACAGCACCCCCCACAAAACCAATGTCATAACAAGAATAAGCTTGCGTTGTGAATCGATTACGCAACTTGAAGTGTCGAGACTCACAACCTGAAGGCGGCCCACCAGTCATATATAACAACGATTGAACTTAATATCGGGAATAGAATGATATATGGCAGCCCCTAAATAAAATCCCAACCGGAATATATAGATAGCAGCCCAAACAAAATATAGCACCCCAAATTTTATACCCTAAACCCGAATTGATCTGAACATAAACCCATGAATTAACTTAGCATAAATCTGAACTTATCTTAACACAAACCAGAAAATTTTAGCAGCATAACCCAGGAGAAAACCGTGCTAGCATAAACCAGGGATTCCTGTCATGATAAACCAGAAATTTTGGTTGCTAAGCCAGGAATTCCTGTTTTAATAAACCAGAAATCTTTCATTTTTTTTTTTGTTAGCATGATCCAGGAAAATATCTGAGTATCAAGTAAGCGGGCACAACTCCACATCCAGGGCCAAGATCTGCTAAACAAAGAGGGAAGAGATGAAGGAGGAGAGGAAGAAGAGTTCACTTGCCTCGGATTTACCCGAAGAGCCTTGCCGGACAGCCCCCCCCTCGGCCCGCAAACACACCGACCGCGAAGAAATCTCTCCGATACAACACTCCGACGAGGAAGGCAAGCTCCAGCGACCTCCAAAACGACTCCTCCGACGGTCTACACCTTCCGACGCCGGCGATGCGACGAAGCCCTAGCTCTCGTGCTCCATTCACCCGGCAAGGAGGAGTTATCGAGGAAGGGGAAGAAAAATAAAAACGCTGGAGGGATCCGGGGGGCTAATACCTAAGCAATATTATCATTATTTTTATATAATAAATGAAATACATTAGTTTATATATAATAAATAAATTATATATATATATATAAACATAGCTTGCATATATCTATACACATATATAAGATTAGAAAAACTTTAATATATAGTATACGTATATATATACATATGCTTTTATGCAACTCCCCTATAAACTTCAAGCACGCGAACGCAAAAGAATGACTGTATTCATATACATCGATAGCAGCACGCTAATAAGTAAATACTTTTACAAGCCCATAATTCTATATGTATTCTTATATACGTATATATGTATTCACAATTACATACTTATTATCGCATTAACGCCCCCATCTAGAGTTAACTCGCCGGACGACGATGACGACGACGACGAAAGGTAACGCCCTCAAATCAAAGCTTCGAATTAACATTTCGTTTTAAATGATTATTATTACTTTCATTTAAAATAAATATAAGAAAATCCGGGGCGTTACAGCCACCCCTCCTAACAAAAAGTTTCGCCCCGAAACTTTGCAACAACAATACCAAACATTTTACCACTATCATCCCTCACAAACCCGCTTAGATTAATTATAAGAGAAAACCTGGGGCGTTACAGTCACCCTGCCAAGAAGGAAGTTTCGTCCCGGAACTTAGAACTGAAACTTAGAACACAATGAATAAAAGAGCAAAGGGAGAGGTAAGCTCACACTCGCTAGCTAGAAACGCTAACCGAAAGGGGCGAGGCAAACAGATGCGGATAAGATTACCCAAAGGGAAAGGGGCATTACCAAGAACTCGACTTGACCAAGCCGAGGACCGAAAGCAGATCGCAGAACAACGGACCTGCGGGTCCCAAACTAAAGGAAGCCTAGACGAAGATCAGCCCTCGAAAACACCGAACTGACTTCCTTCTTTACGGACAAGATGAGAGCACTCCAGGGCGAGGATCTAGGCCAGAATAAGCCACACCGCAACCACTCATCTATCTGAGTGCGCAACTCTCGCAACACACGCGGGGCCAAAGGGTATGGTGCCTAGGCAAAAGAACGGGTACCGGGCTCCAGGTCAGAAACAAGCTCCTCAACTCGCACAGGTAGAAAACCAGGGAGACCAACGACGAAGACATCAGCGAGATCTCGCACCACATGGAAGTAAATCCTCGATACACAACAAACTGAAAACGGTTTCTAGCGTAGAAGCAAGATAAGCAACACCATTGGAGAACTAAAGCTCCTGGCACACGCCGCGGAAATAATCGGGAAAACATAGCGCGGAAAAACCAAACACGCTCGAGGGTTGACTGATGCCCACCTTAAAGACCAAACGCCTTACCATGCGTTGGGATACGACATCAAACCTGGACAACCAGCCCAAACCCAAAGTCACGACGAAAACTCAAGGCCTAGCACCTTTAGATTAGCAAAAGCTAAAAACCACCTAAGAGAGCAGGACAACTCTGAAAGCCCTGATCCGACACCACAGAAACAATAGAGGGGAACTAAACACCAAGGGGATCTGCAAAATGATCAACCACCTAAGGATGACCGCCTGCGAAGCACTATAGCCAAAACATCGAGTAAAACTCAAATCAAAAAGAAGGCATGCTCAACATTCTCTACCTCCACTCGCGCAGAATTGAGATAACAAAAATCCAAATCCACATTCGCAAGCCAACGAATAAACTAGGGCAAAACCTTAACCTGAAAACACCTCAAAACACCTAGCTTAAGACGCAACAGCTAGGAACCAGAATTTCCTAACTCGATACAGATCAGAAAGGAGTAGATACTTGCTCTTGCTGTTACCTTGCTCTGAGAATTCATGAAATGATGCTATGGTTAACTTAGGATGGTAAACCATCATCCTATCATCTTATGTGCATATAATATAAATGCATGAATGCCAAATTTTATTTCAAATCATGTGTGTACGAGCGTCATCATGTATGTCTTTAGCTTGGCACGTGTGCAAATGCTATGTTATGATGCATATGCAGTGCTATGCAATCTAAAAAGGCCTTAATGCATGCTATGAGCGGCGTACACATGCGATCTTATGCATCCCATACTACATATTATCGCATGTAACGAAAAGAAAAATCTAATGGACACGCATGCGACCTACGTTATGCATCCCATACTACATAACAGTCGTATGTTGTCACCTATGAGGATCCATATACAAACACATATTATGCATCCCATACTACATAATATGCCCCGTATACTTCTTATCATGCTATGAGTGTAGTGTTCATGCTTCAGCCAAGACATACTGATGACCCTTCGGTGTGTGTATGCAATGAATGACGATTCTCACCAGGCGGTTAACCGGGCAACTGAACTATCACAGCAACCCGGCTAACCTCCCTCTGATACCAACTGTCACAACCCGCATTTTTCCCAAAAATATAATACGTAATATCAGAGCAAGGGAAAAGTGCGCGTCGTGATGCCACGCCTGCAGGGGACGACTACAGACGCTCAGGCAAACACTCTTCATGATAATTTTACAAAGGACATATATGTGATTGGATTAAAAGAGAAATTTTCATTTTTAGCTTAAGACCACGTCCCTGGGTCTGGTGGATCATCTAGTCCACAAGTAGAAAACTATATTTACGCAGCGGAAAAATAGGTTTGTTTTTAGCCTGCATGAGCAAGAAAATAAGCATTTCCAGAAATGATATGCATATATCTAGGTTTAGTATAGTAAGAAATGATTTTTCTACGAGTTTCAAAGTATGCGATCTTTATTTAAAAGCATGATATGCAAGAACGACATTTTTATATCAATAAAGTAACTACTACATCTTAGCGAAAAGGCTTCCCAGAGAGCAAGTGGGTAAAGTACTCAAAAGTAACAGCAAAATAACTAGCAAGTAAACTAGCACAAGAAGAGATTCATACGGGCGTCAACAACTGACACGAACCCGCAGGAAAGAAGGAAAAACAACCAAAAGAACTGCCCCTTACCTACTAGAGAGGAAGGGCCTCTACAGGACAGCTAAACGACGCCGCTCTAACTCCTGCGGCAGCTAAAAACCTGAACCTGAGACATTCATAAGAAAAGAATGCCTCAGCCCAAAAGGGTGCAAGAAAACCAGGATTAGCAGCAATTAGTAATAAAGGAGTACAGAAAGAAGAACTAAGCAGGTAAACATCAATAATCTAACCACAACACGAGCCAGCACAAACGAGTGCGCTCGGTAAGAGGAAAAGAAAAGCCTGCACTGAAAGGTAATAGCCAAAGCAATCATGGCCAACCACTTGTCCGTCCCTGCGGCTCAGAGGTGATGATTATACATATAATATATATCATAATACCATACATAAGCATATAAGCTTAATAAAACTTGAGACTGATCAGCTCGAGGGAAAAGCGTCCCCCAAAAGAAGGCTCTGCAATGGTGGTATCTTCCACTTATGCCCGCAGCCCAAAACCGGGTGGTGGTCCTATACCCACCGCCACCCAGAATCCAAATCAGGAGTGCTGCGGCGGTGACTCCAATCCACCCAAACCAACAGTCCAAAAGAGGCACTGTGGCGGTGACTTTAAGCTCACACGCTCAACAGACTCACACTTAGCACCTGTATCAGGGTTGCACAATCATATATATAGGTATATGTATATATATAAGTATATAAACAAACCTCAGTGCAGGACACCTGAGAACACTCAGAACACTAGACCACAGGGGTCATGGAGATCAAGAACCATTCAACGAAACTATCCCGGAGAATTAGGCAACAAAGCAAACTTAGCTCATAAATCCAACAAAACCCAAGGAGGGGTGACAGACCGGGAAAACATGATATCAAATGGTTTTAACCATAATTCAAGTCGAGAGAATCAGGAAACACCGGATTCAGCAATAAAACAATAGATTAACATTTAACTTACAACAAGGTCGATGATTTTAGCAAGACGACACCATGCAAGGCTTGGTGTCGGAACAAGACAAAAGTAACTTAACACAAGGGCCAAACACCAGTATAATACTCAAAGGTCAAAAGAAAACACTTGGTGAGTCTAAACTTGACTCCCAACGAACTTCTCGAAACAGTACGATGAAGAAGGCACGACAAGACACCATAAATGATCGCTAATCATATACAGGCCAACTCAACGAAAGAGGCATAGATCCTCGAAGGTTTCAACCAAAGGGACTTAACATACTTGATAGCACCGCTTAAGACACCCAGCAAAAGAACATATAAATACATGAGGAAACGATTCGGAATAACGACGGAGTCGACCGAAAAACTCATCAAAAGTTGACGGAAAACTTAACAAGAGTTGGCAGAGAAAGAGGAAGAAATGACTGAAAAGAAGAACGCCCGATCACCCAGCAACCACCAGCCAAGGAGACTACTGCCGAGCTTATCTCTGGTCGCCATCCACTGCAGTATCACTTGAGATCATTCACTTTAGGGTTGCGCCATTGATTAGCTACGACCTAGCTCTTATATCCACTACAACGACTCGATAGGAGATGCTCAAGGAGGAAAACCTTAGGTACGAGCCTCTAAACACAAACAACCCTTAACGAAAACCATACAAAGATCTGAAATTGCTCCCGAAAGGATGCACATGCAGTGCAACACTCCCAACATTAAATGCTTCAGTCGGCCATTATACATGATCATACATTCACCTTCCATTAAATACCCAAGAAAGAATGCACACACACGAGCCAGCCATGCTTGGCAAGAACCCCAAAAGAATACAATATGATTTCTACATGAAGCTCAACCGCAAACCCATAGCGAGATAAACTACAGAAAAAAATACCCTTTAAACTCAAACCCAAATCAGGATTTACCCCAAGCATAAGAGCAGAGTAACAACTAGCCTCAAAACAACATTAGATTATATTATTTAACTTGAGAGTGAAATGATGAGTGAGAAAAAGGAGGGGGAGAAAGAAGTGCGAGTCATAACTTTTCCGCACTTAACACAATTGTCATTACCATAAAGCAAACATCCTAACTCCAGAAATGAACATAGAGATTAGAGAAGAGGAGGGTGAGGAAGAGAATAGCTCCAAATGACTTTCATAACCGCACCCCAAGCTAATGACGAGTGTAGGGAATGGCCAGTGCAGAGGATGACATGTGTAGGATTTAGCCGGCGACATAATCAGAAACGAAATAGCAAAAGATTCAAGATTTCTATCAGCACACATATATGCCTATATATAGACATAACCCGAATTTAGCCACAATCAGCAAACATAAGCCCCCAAGAAAACTGCTTACATAACCCCCAAAAAACCAAAGCTATAACAGCACCCCCCACAAAACCAATGTCATAACAAGAATAAGCTTGCGTTGTGAATCGATTACGCAACTTGAAGTGTCGAGACTCACAACCTGAAGGCGGCCCACCAGTCATATATAACAACGATTGAACTTAATATCGGGAATAGAATGATATATGGCAGCCCCTAAATAAAATCCCAACCGGAATATATAGATAGCAGCCCAAACAAAATATAGCACCCCAAATTTTATACCCTAAACCCGAATTGATCTGAACATAAACCCATGAATTAACTTAGCATAAATCTGAACTTATCTTAACACAAACCAGAAAATTTTAGCAGCATAACCCAGGAGAAAACCGTGCTAGCATAAACCAGGGATTCCTGTCATGATAAACCAGAAATTTTGGTTGCTAAGCCAGGAATTCCTGTTTTAATAAACCAGAAATCTTTCATTTTTTTTTTTGTTAGCATGATCCAGGAAAATATCTGAGTATCAAGTAAGCGGGCACAACTCCACATCCAGGGCCAAGATCTGCTAAACAAAGAGGGAAGAGATGAAGGAGGAGAGGAAGAAGAGTTCACTTGCCTCGGATTTACCCGAAGAGCCTTGCCGGACAGCCCCCCCCCTCGGCCCGCAAACACACCGACCGCGAAGAAATCTCTCCGATACAACACTCCGACGAGGAAGGCAAGCTCCAGCGACCTCCAAAACGACTCCTCCGACGGTCTACACCTTCCGACGCCGGCGATGCGACGAAGCCCTAGCTCTCGTGCTCCATTCACCCGGCAAGGAGGAGTTATCGAGGAAGGGGAAGAAAAATAAAAACGCTGGAGGGATCCGGGGGGCTAATACCTAAGCAATATTATCATTATTTTTATATAATAAATGAAATACATTAGTTTATATATAATAAATAAATTATATATATATATAAACATAGCTTGCATATATCTATACACATATATAAGATTAGAAAAACTTTAATATATAGTATACGTATATATATACATATGCTTTTATGCAACTCCCCTATAAACTTCAAGCACGCGAACGCAAAAGAATGACTGTATTCATATACATCGATAGCAGCACGCTAATAAGTAAATACTTTTACAAGCCCATAATTCTATATGTATTCTTATATACGTATATATGTATTCACAATTACATACTTATTATCGCATTAACGCCCCCATCTAGAGTTAACTCGCCGGACGACGATGACGACGACGACGAAAGGTAACGCCCTCAAATCAAAGCTTCGAATTAACATTTCGTTTTAAATGATTATTATTACTTTCATTTAAAATAAATATAAGAAAATCCGGGGCGTTACAGCCACCCCTCCTAACAAAAAGTTTCGCCCCGAAACTTTGCAACAACAATACCAAACATTTTACCACTATCATCCCTCACAAACCCGCTTAGATTAATTATAAGAGAAAACCTGGGGCGTTACACCCAGTATCCATTAATAAGGATTAATTTAATTTCTGTCACACTTTGGCAGAGTTATGTAACTCAATATTTGACCACTAAAAAGACTAAATCAGAAAAAGTGTCCAATACTAAATATGTAGCCCTAGGTCTTACCTTCACATGAGCACTAATTTCACCTGAATTGGTGCACCACATCCCCTTGGGCACCTATTTTGGTGCAAGGTGTACTATGAGCACTTGCAAGTGTATTTTGTGAATTTAATTAAAACTACTCCATAGATGGGCTTAAAATTTTAACCATAGCTGAGATAGGACCAATTGCATGGTCTGTCCAAAAATGGTTTTTTTTGGAGAATATTTTTCTAAGGTCTTAGAAATTATTTAAATAATCTTGCATGTCATGAATATTGCGTTATATGAACCCAAATCCATCCAAATATTCCGTGGAAGGTTCATTAGGTCATGTTAGGTCACTAGATAAAATTTGGGGCCATTTGGACCCATGCATGTGGAGTTATCTACATGCAAATCAAATCTAGTATTGTTAAACTTTAATGTGACCTAGGGAGAATTTTGTGAAATTCTCCCAAAACCCTTGGGAAATAGGTCCGAGATTTTATGCAGAGGTAGGTTATACCTAATTTCTCACTCTGACCAAATTTGGTTATTTTTGGAAATCCTTTTACCATAGTTTTATTTATTATTAAATAAAGTATGAATATGTAATATTCATGGCTTATTAACAAATAGTGACCCAAAAATGTGTTAGATGATATTAAGGGTCAATATACATATCTGGTAGAGATTTTAAGTCAATTGACTTAGTGCATGTGCGGGAAATTCACATGCAAGTTCATGTAGAATGGGAAGGTGTGCTAATAGCGCACAAACCTATTTCTTGAGTATTTAACTCAATTTGGTTATTGCATGCAAGAGATAATTTGTATATGAATAGGATATGAGAAAATGCAATTCCTCTGGGGAAATTGTAAATTTTTGGAACGAAAATTCCCTAAGTTCTTACTTAAGGTATAAATGTCACAAATATTAATTAATGAAATCTGTTGGAGTAAAGCTTTAGGGAAAAATCTAAAATTTTGGCAGATCATGTGTGATGAAAATACACCCTAGAAAATTATATTAGAATTTTTGTAATGATTTAAACCCTTCAATCACTAAAAAATATATTTTTCCTCTTTTTACCTTATCCCAAAATTACTTGATCAAACATTTATAAAACTGCATGAAAAATTATGCATAGAATTTTGAGATCAAAATCAGTCTTGGAGATTTTATTTGGCATTTATGGATGGTTAATTTTTGTACTTCCTTCAAGATGTGATGTTGGGCTATGAATCTTGAAAAATATGAACTGCCTACTTATTGAACCTGGAAAATTATGAAACCTAGAAAATAACCTGGATTAGCTACTAGCATGATCTGTGAATTTTTGTATAATTTATTGCTGAGAAACATTAGTACTTCCTTCACAATGTAGAACCTTGGATTATAACTTGAAAATTTTATATCTTGAATTGTTGTTACTGGAATGTTATAGAAATTTGTATATAGACTTTTGATATCAATATGAACCTTTGAGAATTTTCTTAGATTTAACTACTGAGAAGACATCATACTTCCTTCATAATGTAGAACCTTGGATTATAACTTGAAAAATTGATATCTTGAATTATTATTACTAGAATGTAATAGAAATTTGTTTATAGACTTTTGATATCATTATAAACCTCTGAGAATTTTCTTAGATTTAACTACTAAGAAGACATCCTACTTCCTTCAAAATGTAGAACCTTCGATTATAACTTGAAAAAATGATATCTTGAATTATTGTTGATGTAATATTATAGAAATTGGTATATAGACTTTTGATATCAATATAAACCTCTGGAAATTTTGTTAGATTTAAATACTGAGAAGACATCATACTTCCTTCACAATGTAGGACCTTGGATTATAAATTGAAAAATTGATATCTTGAATTATTGCTACTGGAATGTTATAGAAATTTTTATTTAGACTTTTGATATTAATATGAACCTCTGAGAAATTTTTTAGATTTAACTAGTGAGAAGACATCATACTTCCTTCACAATGTAGAACCATGGATTATAACTTAAAAAATTTATATCTTGAATTATTGTTGATGGAATGTTTTAGAAATTTGCATATAGACTTTTGATACCAATATGAACATTTGCAATTTTTCTTGGAATTATTTACCTGTGACAAAAGATAATTCATGTTCAAATTTAGCCTCACCAGGTTTATAACAAATAATTTAAAAGGCCCAAATATGTTATTTGGAGAAACAAAATTAGAAATCTGAATGTGAGTACCCCTACAACTTCTGGAACTAGAATTGACTCATTCTTAATTAGTATTCATATAATCACCCTTTTAGGACATGTGGATTTGATTGAAGGTCGTCGTCCTGCGAATAGTAAAAATTGAAATGTTAGATTTAGACCCCTCCCTTATGGCCACCACCCCTAGAGTCATTAACTCTCTGATAATTATATATGCATAGTAAGGTTGAAAGATTAACCACTAAGGGCATACATGGGAAATAAAGGTTGGGGTGCGTTTAGTAAAACTATTAGTTCAGGATTTGACGACGACCTAATAGGAGAGGTGAGGAATGACCCAACAGGAAGTACAAATTGTGATGGAGGGATAAGTTTGGAACCATCAGGTAGGATTGAGGGATGGCACAGAGGAATAGTCGGTCACTAGGAAAGGCAAGGTTCGGTGTTCAGTTGAACATCGACACTCGTCTGCCCGAGTCATTTGGAAATCCACCCTAGGATATTAGATTAATTAGAGAGCAAATAAGCATATAAGAATGGTTAGTCACCAATAGGAGTAAATATCCTGGAAAGGGGGATTTGGGCTTCAGCCACCATCGCATTCCCTAGTACCGTTGCGACCCCTTCACCGGGTAGACCTCTGAAGTACAGGCTTCACCCTAAACTTCTAAGTATAACTAAATGATAGACAAGAGTAGTAAGTAGGAGAACTTGATGCGTAATTCCTATGCTAAATTTGGGACAGATTGGTACAAGGATGGGTTATCTCCTGCGAGCGATAGGCTCAGTATTATATAAGCAAGGACTTTGGTGTCCTGCGAGCTGAGGGCTCGGTGTTTCACTTAGAGGCATTATTGTATCAAATAGTATGCAGATACCTTGTGTGTTCTTACGGGTGTACATAAGTTCTAGGCTGGGAGATGTGTGACATAAGCCTAGAAGTGGACATGCCCGATCCACTGCCCTGTTTACCTCAATCGGGTACCCGAGTTCATATACTCGAACAGAGGGAACTAACAAAAGGTTTGTACGTACATAGTCGAGTGGGTGAGTTGCATCATTGCATTGCACGATATAGCATAACATCATTTCATAAACAAGACCTCATCATATAAACTAGTATAGGATCTTTTATACGATGAGTTTACCTTAGTGTCAGATCCCTTAACTTATATGTTTGTATGGGCATCCATAAAAGTTAAGGTTACTTTTGTAGCTTCTCTCCTTATATAGAATTATGCATTCAGATACTTCTTGCTATGATTACTATGGTTGGGTGTTTTATTATACTGATGTTTAGAACCTTCTAAATTGTTGCATTATTACATATGGCTTACTTATAGAAATTATTAGAGATAGATTGTACTTTATTCATAACTATGCAAAATAGGCTTGTCACCTGCTTGATATATATTACCCCTTGTTGTCCTCCGCTTCCTCCTCTGACACGGTACCTAGGAGTTGCGGGTGGAGGGGATGAGGAACCTGCTGAGTCTTATAGACTGATGGACAATTGTGGCATAACAAACAGGAGAGCCAGGAGAAGCAGACCTGCAACCAGAGGGAGGCACATGACACAGTAGCGAGGACCGGACTTGGACTCTCAGCAGCTGCGGGGAGAGCACCGGTGAACAACCCTCTTCCGATACCCACTCTCCGTGTCTACATTGGGCAGAGCAGAGAGTTATACATTCGTGAAGGAACTAGTCCTTGTCAGTATGTGCAATGTTTTATCTTTGCCAAGAGAGAGAGAGAGACCAAGGAAATATGATGTATCGGTCTTAAGCCCTTTTTACTCTAGCGTTTCTTTTTCAGTACTCTATCTATTTTTGTATCTTATTTGGACAAGTATCTTAATGCTTAAGTGATTGTTGTGGACATGTTTTCTTATTTAAACTATGTTGGAACCTTAGTTTTGATTTGAGTTAGGATCCATCCTTATGATCATAACACATCTTGTATAACTTAGATCAAACTCCTTTAAGTCAGAAGACTAAGAAAATAAGAAAGTAATATAAATATGATGTGATCGAATCAGAAAAAATAATATAAGAAAATAATATAAGCTCTCTGCATTCGACGAACTCCTCACTGCGATCGACGAAAGGCAAGCAGCGCTCGATGAAATATCAATGAAGCTGCATTCGACGAAATCAATGCAGCGCTCGACGAAAAGCTGCCTTTGACGAACAGTTCAATATCTCAGCAGTCGATGAACAGATCCCGTCTCAGCGGTCGATGAAAAGTTGCGTTCGACGATCTCAAGTCTACGTTCGACGAATATTCAGCAGAAGCTCAAAATGATGAATTAAATGTTCAGGTCGACGAACTTGAATCTGAGCGCGATGAAATATCATCAGATATATAAATTCTCCTTTCTCAGCTCGACTAAAATTATATATGTTGTCAGATTTAATAAAACAATATTTTTATCATTTCTATATATTACTGTCTTAACATTATAGCCGTTGCAACACCAAATGTTATAGCCGTTGCAGAAAAGCTTAAAGACAGTAGTTTATCTTCTCGAGGAGTAAAGATAATTAAAGAGACTTTAACTCTTTCCCTTTCCCAAAAAGAGGAATTCAAAATAAGAGAGAAACTCTCCAGATTATATAAAGACAGAGAAAAGAAAAAGAAAAAAGTAGTGTGAGAGAAAAACAACAGCACACAGAATATACGACACAAGCATAAACGGAGAACAACATATTATTCTATCTTGTTTTGTTTTGCTAACTCTTCTCTGCAGATCTTCTTCATCCTGAAACACCTATCAAGATTATTTGCTCAGGATCTTAACTGCAGAAGAAGAAGAAAGGAGTACTACATCCTAAAGAGAAGAAGCCTCCACAAGCTGTCATATAATCTCAATCAGACAGGGGGAGCTCTTCAACATCATATTCAAAGATCCAATCTCAACAACCCATCAGGATCATCAAGAGTCTTCTCAGAGAAGAGAAGAACACTTTAACCTTTTTGTTTTCTTTATTCCTTACTGTACAAAGGGTTATAACTCCCTTCAAAAGTTAACTCTCGGTGACAGGGCACCTTAGCAAAAACCTGTGATTTGGTTAGAGCACCTGATCAAAAGCTCACTTGGTGTGTGGACACCTGATCAAAAACCCCTTGGTGATAGGGCACCTATCAAAAACCTATAGTGGATTCCTACCAGTTGGTAGAAGAGTAGATGTACCCAGGTTGATTGGGGAACTACTATATTTCTTGTGTCTTCTGGTTTGCTTGTTTTATGTTCTATTTTTTGCTGTGTTGTGTTGCTGTGCCTTCTTAGTGTTTGTTGTTATTACACACTCAGCACTACACACATATATATATATATATCATTATTTTAAAACAACCTAAAAGGAAATTAAGAACTAAACCTCCTTTCAATTGGTATCAGAGGGTAGTTGATTTTTACACGGGCTAACACCTGAATCACAAAGATCATTTAGTTCTTAAAGTTTTTTTTAACTAATGGCACAAGAAGATTTTTTTAATCACTTCTTCCACTAACTATATTTATGATGCAGAACCATTTTCAAGTCTAAGTGAAGAAGAAGAAGAGGAAGAACAAAAGGCCAGAAGATTCTGCATGTTGGCCATATATGGCTCAAACCACTACTCAGATGCAGAATCTGAATCTGAATCAGAAAAGGTAACTGAGGTAACTTCAATTCCTAATTTTACTTCAGAACAAATCAAATCAAATTCTAAAAATCCATATACACATTTAATAAAATCTGAAAATGAAATCAGAAAAGAGTTAACAATAAACAATTTAACTTCTGATAAACTTAAAGAAGATTTAAAAGTATCAGAAAATTAAATTAAATTAATTAATGCTAAAACATTTGAATAATCTTTTAAAAGGGAAATTTTGTATATTCAACAAATCAAAGCTCAACAAACTCTGAACACAGAAAATAAACATAACTATTCCTTAATCAAGAGATCGACGAAATCACTACATTTCATTAACCCAAGATCGACGAAAGTTAACTTATCAAACATATATTTTAAAAGAACTTTCAATGGGTATCAGGATTTAAATAAAACTTTTATCAAAGGCCAATATGAAACTAACCTTAAAAGGCTCAACCAGTTTTTCACCATTAAACTCCATTCCTAATCAAACAAAAATTCTAAGATTTACTTAATCTTAAAAACAAAGTCAGATAACTTCATGTTCTTACAGACTTTTCTCCAAAAAAAATCATGTTTGAGCATTCTACTCAAGTTGCATAGATTAAAAATAATCATAACACTGAATGTGAGTCTCTTCAGATAAGGAGATTCTGCAAGAAGTAAGATATCAGGCAATGTTCCTAAATTTTTTTCCTTAGAATCCATTAACAGCTGTAGCAATTCAAGATTTTAATGGAATCAAAATCTAAGAAATCAGAATCCATCAAAAGCTGTAAAAGTTAAAGGAAATGGAATTAAAAGAAGATGAGTTAAAAGAAGAGAAATTAAAAGAAGATAAAATTTCAGCATCCTAAACCAAATAGGGGAAGATTACCAGACCGCTAGTTTTGATCCCTGTTTATTTTAGGGGGGGACTATAAATCTGTATCCTAAACCAAATAAGGGGAGATTGTTAGAACACCTAGTCTTAATTTGGCTTAGGATCCCAACTCAAATAGGGGGAGATTGTTGGAACCTTAGTTTTCATTTGAGTTAGGATCCATCCTTATGATCATAACACATCTTGTATAACTTAGATCATACTCCTTTAAGTTAGAAGACTAAGAAAATAAGAAAGTAATATAAATATGATGCGATCGAATCAGAAGAAATAATATAAGAAAATAATATAAGCTCTCTGCGTTCGACGAACTCCTCACTGCGATCGACGAAAGGCAAGCTGCGCTCGACGAAATATCAATGAAGCTGCGTTCAACGAAATCTAAGCAGCGCTCGACGAAAAGCTGTGTTTGATGAACAGTTCAATATCTCAGCGGTCGACGAACAGATACCGTCTCAGCGGTCGACGAAAAGTTGCGTTCGACGATCTCAAGTCTACGTTCGACGAATATTCAACAGAAGCTCAGAATGACGAATTAAATGTTCAGGTCGACGAACTTGAAGCTTAGCTCGACGAAATATCATCAGATATATAAATTCTCCTTTCTCAGCTTGACTAAAATTATATATGTTGTCAGATTTAATAAAGCAATATTTATCATTTCTATATATTGCTGCCTTAACATTATAGCCATTGCAGCACTAAATGTTATAGCCGTTGCAGAAAAGCTTAAAGACAACAATTTATCTTCTCGAGGAGTCAAGATAATTAAAGAGACTTTATCTCTTTCCTTTTCCCAAAAAGAGGATTTCAAAATAAGAGAGAAGCTCTCCAGAGTATATAAACACAGAGAAAAGAAAAGAAAAAAGTAGTGTGAGAGAAAAACAACAGCACACAGAATATACGACACAAGCATAAACAGAGAACAACATATTATTCTATCTTGTTTTGTTTTGCTAACTCTTCTCTGCAGATCTTCTTCATCCTGAGACACCTATCAAGATCATTTGCTCAGGATCTTAACTGCAGAAGAAGAAAGGAGTACTACATCCTACAGAGGATAAGCCTCCACAAGTTGTCATCTAATCTCAATCAGACAGGGGGAGCTCTTCAACATCATATTCAAAGATCCAATCTCAACAACCCATCAGGATCATGAAGAGTCTTCTCAGAGAAGAGAAGAACACTTTAACCTTTTTGTTTTCTTTATTCCTTCCTGTACAAATGGTTATAACTCTCTTCAAAAGTTAACTCTCGATGACAGGGCACCTTAGCAAAAACCTGTGATTTGGTTAGAGCACCTGATTAAAAGCTCACTTGGTGTGTGGACACCTGATCAAAAACCTCTTGGTGACAGGGCACCTGATCAAAAACCTATAGTGGATTCCTACCAGTGGGTAGAAGAGTAGATGTACCCAGGTTGATTGGGGAACTACTATATTTCTTGTGTCTTCTGGTTTGCTTGTTTTATGTTCTATTTTTTTGTTGTGTTGTGTTGCTGTGCCTTCTTAGTGTTTGTTGTTATTACACACTCAGCACTACACATATATATATCATTATTTTAAAACAACCTAAAAGGAAATTAAGAACTAAACCACCTTTCAAACTATGATGTACGGTTGGCCTAAATGAATAATTAGCTGGCAGGATAAGTGTATTATGGTGGTGACCATCCCGTGAGTTGGTGCCACCGCAAGACAGTGGTTTTGGGCGGTAAGACCCAGAAATGAATGCAAAAAAGTGGGTCTTACATGACTAACCCTAACTTTTGAGCTTATATCATTGAGAAATCAAAAAGAGAAAAGCTTGCCGAAAAGCCATAGAATGGTAAAAAGAAAGCTCCCTGAAGAAGAAGGAGAAAAAGAAGAAAAGCTTCAAGAAAAAGAAAGCTCTCATTCTATAGAGCAAGAAGACTTCTATTCTCAAGAAAAGCTCAGCACTGATCCTGGTACTACAAAATTTCTACTGATTGATCCAATGTTGCTACTGAAGAAGACTTTCTTTCCAAAAGGATCTAAGAAGACTCAAGCTGCTTAAAGCTATATCCTTCAAAGTCTAAACTTGTAAAACATTCTTCTAATCTCTTTATTGTAAGATCTTCTTGAGATCTGAGGTAGGTATGTGCTGTCAGCCTAAGTATAGGGATGGAGAGTTGGCCTGAGTGTAAAGATTTGTTATAAGAATGAGGTAAGGTCTTGGGAAAACCCGAGGTAGGATTCAGAGGTGAATCTGAGTTCTAGGAGTATTATTACTCTGAGGTAAGGCTATTATTTGCACCTGAGGTAGGATCCAAGGAGTGGATCTGAGGTAGGGAATGTAACATCCCAACTTTAAAAAGGGGTCTAATCGGTTCAATTGAACCCTTGGAAGAGCTTAGGCTTAGTCATAGAAAACCATGACCCAACCTCCACCCCATAATAGTGGTCATTTAGAGAAATAACTATTTTGGGTAGCATTGTGCTTCGCCACAACGCCGAAGTAGTTAAATGAGCAAACATGCTCCAAATTGGCTTCCATTAGTTGTGTTAGACTCGTATGGTCAACACGAGTGCAACGAAACTCATTTCGTTCCAATTTGAGGTCATTTGGTGAAAGTGACCATTTTGAGTACCGTAGCGCGTCACGACCACGCTATTTTAGTATATTGAGCATACATGCTCCAAATCGACTTCCATCAGTTGTGTTAGACACATATGGGCGATACGAGTGCAACAGAACTAGTTTCATTCCAATCTAAGGTCATTTGGTGAAAGTGACCATTTTGAGTACCGTAGAGCATCACGACAACGCTATTTTAGAATATTGAGCAAGCATGCTCCAAATCAACTTTCGTCAGTTATGTTAGATTTGTATGGTCGATACGAGTGCAACGAAACTTGTTTCATTCCAATCCGAGGTCATTTGGATAAAATGATTATTTTGAGTAACGTCGAGTGTCGCAAGAATGCCAAAATAGCTTAGTGAGCAAAATAAACTATGAAATGAATTTTGTCAGTTGCATTGGACTCATATAACCAGTATGAGTGCAATGGAATTTGTTTCTCTCATTTTCATTATCGTTTAGTCAGGTAAATAAAAATAATGCTCGTAAAATTATACAAAACCTCGAGATATATGAACACTCGATTTCAAACCCGTCACTTCAACGATGACTCGACACTCAACGACTGGGACCCATGTTGACTTTAACATGCACAGGAGGGACCCACTTTGGGTTGACTTTTGTCAACCCCCCTATAAATGAATTTTGAATTGGTTTAAGTTCAAAATAATCTAAGTGCACCTCAAACTCACTAAGCCAACTCCCCTCCACTCAGTTTTTGGTGTGCACAAACCCCAAGACAGACTACTAAGTGGTATGAGGTATTACTTTTAAACCATGTGCTTAAACCTAAGCTACCAACCTAAACCCAAGCTTAAACGAACTCTCCTCTTAGCCTAACCCACTCAACCCCACCCCACTAAAAGCAATTCTAAGAGGTGATGGGGGACTGATTATTGTCCTTGGATTCAGCCAGCACTTATCCCAGGGTAGCAACCTTAATGGGATTAGATATTTTCCTAGCCATGGATTAACCCATTGGTCCAACCCAAGCTAGCCTCTCCCAAACTCCAACTATACCTAACACTAACCCCTGCCACTAACCCCAGGATGTACAAATCCTTCCACTAAAGTGCTGCCACCTGTCACCCCCACCAAACCTGAATCACCAGTAAGCTGGGTTAGCCGAGTGGAAGAAGAGAGGGGGAGGGGTATCTTCCTCTTCTTTATAGGCCCCATAACTATGCAATGTAGAGGGGGCACCCACAACAACCTCCAGGAGCTCCTCCCGAACCATTCCGAAACCAGCCACCACCCAAGGGTCCTACCGGCGCCGGAGGAGATGAGCTCATTCTCCCTCGGCCTCTTTCGTGAATATCCTTGCCAGCCACCTATTAAGCCCCCCCCCCCCCCCCCCCCCCCCCCCCCCCCCCCAGGACCTTCCTTGCTCTTTGCAGAGCCTCATATCACCAGAGAGGGTGCCACATACCTCTCCGGGAGGGGTTATGGCAGTGGCACCATCAGAGAGGAGTGCTCCAGCGGTGCCATCGTTACAGCTCTCTATAAGAGCTTCTTCTGGTGGCTGGCGGCGGCGCCAAGCCGCCGGGAAGCCGCCTGAGTGACCCCTACCTCCGACGATCGGCGGACCCAGCAATAGACCCACCCGGGCACATGCCCGGGTGTTAAAAATCGCAAAAGTATGACAGCCCCTTATATTCACGCTTCCTCCTCCTCGTGAAAGCCTGACAGCGCCCTTCTATTTACGCTTCCTCCTCCTCACAAGTCGCAAAAGTCAAAACCCTTAGAGCGGTGGACCTGAAAAGCTTTCTTCCGCAGCTGTGCAGATCTCCATTCTCCGCCGGCCGCCGCTGCTATTTCTTCATCGATTCCTTTGGTAAGACTCCAAGTGGCGGACGGGGCGAGAGCGGCAGACGGGCTTTCTTCCGCAGCTGTGCTTGATCTCCATTCTCCGCCGCTGCTATTTCATCATGACTTCATCCATTCGCCGCCACTGCTATTGCTTCAATCCTTCTGGTAAGGCTCCGCCAGTCCGCCGTAGCAATTTCTTCATCATTCCTCTGCATCTGTTATTTGCCTATTTCTAATTTCTTCCTCAACCTAGGTCCTAGGATTTAGGCTACCTAGCAGCTAATTTTCTCCTTAAGTAAAACTTCTATGCAATATTCTACGCATATGCTAGTCGCCAAAAATGAACTCCCCAATAGGCAATAGGCAATAGGCAAATAGGAAATGTTGAGAAAAACTTGAGAATAGCATCTGCTTTTTAAGAACATAAAAAGGAAATGTTCTGATATTGCTTAACATATGTTCTGATATTGCTTAACATATAATCACTATTTCCACTGCATCTGCTAGTCGCCAAAGATGAAATCCACAATAGGCAATAGGCAAATAGGAAATGCTGAGAAAAACTTGAGAATAGCAGGCAGCAGCTAATAGCTACTCTTTGGCAGCAGTTATTTTTGTATTTCATTCAATCATGTATTTTTGGTGAACAGTGAACTCATGAACTCCCCAAATAGGCAAATAGGAAATGTTGAAATGAAATCTTTGGTAGTTTAGTTTTTGTGGCTTCATTATTTTTGTTAGAATTTCAGATTTTAGGGATTTCTTCGTGACTTCATTGATTTTGTTTACTTAATCAATAACTGCACATAGGTTAAACTGTTGAACAGTTGAAGGGTTCTAAATCAAGGGAGATTTGTTAGAAAATTGCTTCTTGGCTATTGTATTCCCCGATGAATCGGTAATAAAGCAAGGGAGATTTCACAAACATGGTAAATAATGTTGCTTATTTATGAATGTTACTTCTCTTATTTAGAAAAAATAGTATTTTGAGTTTTAATTTATATGAATGATTTTAATTCATTTTTAGGACAAGTTTTTTCCGAAAGTAGGCACACATGAGTCAAAAGCCACAGTTTGTAAGAGACTTCGAGTTGAGTTTAAGCTTGAGGATTTACCATCAGATCCTGGTTTGAGATAGCCTATAATATCATATGATGTTAATCTTCATGACTCTATAAGAAGATATTATCTGCAGAATGGACCTTGTCAACCAGTATTAGAAAGTTTTCCTCAGACTGAATTTGGAAAGAAATCTCGTCGTTTCAACAAAAAATGGTTTAATGATTTTAAGGATTGGTTAGAATACAACACTGAAAAGGATGCCGCATTTTGTCTTTTTTTGTTATATCTGCCCTCAAAGAGGTTGTGATTCAACTTTTGTTACTCGTGGATTTCGGTATTGGAAAGATAAGACTATACTTGAAAAGCACGTCGGGAATCACACGACTCCACATAGTACTGCTAAGAGAATGTGTGAAGCTTTAATGAATCAAAAACAGGGTATCCAAATTGCGTTTGCAAGACAAGAAGAATGTCAAATCATTGAATATCGAGCTCGTTTAAGCGCATTTATTGATTGTGTCCATTTTCTATTACGACAAGGGCTGGCTTTTCGTGGTCGTGATGAGTCCAATGAGTCAATCAACAGAGGGAATTTTCTTGAACTATTGGATTTTCTTGCATCACATAATAATGTCATTAAAGTCGTGGTTCTGAAAAATGCTCCCATTAATTGTCAACTGACATCACCCAAAATACAAAAATAGATTGTTTCAACAATAGCAAGTGCAACAACAAACACAATCATTAGGGACATTGAACATGATTATTTCTCAATTTTAGTGGACGAATCCCGCGATATAGCAACCAAAGAGCAGATGGCCATTGTTTTGCAGTATGTTGACAAAAAAGGATTAATTGTTGAAAGACTACTTGGTTTTGTGCATGTATCTGATACCACTGCTTTGTCACTCAAGATTGCTATTGATAAACTATTTGCAAAATATAATCTAAGTATTTCAAAATTACGGGGACAGGGTTATGATGGAGCCAGCAACATGAAAGGTGAATTAAAGGGTTTAAAAACTTTGATATCAAAGGAAAATAGTTCTGCATTTTACATTCATTATTTTGCACGCCAACTACAACCTATATTAGTAGCAGTTGCAGAAGGTCATTCTGAAGTTGCTGAGCTTTTTTTCCATATTAACATGGTATTGAATGTTGTTGGGGGATCTTGCAAATGTCGTGACTGTCTTAGAGTATTAGAAGTCGAAAGAGTCGCTCAAGAAATTGGTTGTGGAGAATTGGAGAGTGGTAGAGGGTTAAATCAACTGCTTGAAATTAAGAAGGCAGGAGAAACACGATGGAGTTCACATTATGGTACTGTTTGAATTTCATTCGTATGTTTTCATCAATTGTAAATGTTCTTGAAATTATTAGAGTTGATGCAATGGATGCAAACCGAAGATGAACGACAAGCATTCTTCTAAAGAGTATAATAACTTTTGATTTCATATTTCTTCTTCATTTGATGAAGAATATTTTGTCGAAAACACACGAGTTATCACAGGCTTTACAAAAAAAGGACCAAGACATTATCAATGTAATGAACTTCATAAATTTATCCAAACAGTTGTTATTTAACATGAGAAATGTTGATCTACAGTGGGAAACCTTCATGATTGAAGTTTTAAGTTTTTGTGGAAAACATGACATCGATGTTCCAAATATGGAAGAAAAATTTATTCAAGCCGGAAGATCAAGACGTAATGCGAGAGATATTACAAATTATCATCATTTCCGGGTTGAGATCTTCAATACCGTGATTGATTGGATGTTAAACGAGTTAAATGATCGATTTAACAAAGTAAACACCGAATTACTTTACTGCGTTTCAAGTGTTGATCCAAGTGACAATTTCATTTCATTTGATAAGGAAAGGTTGATTCGCCTTGCAGAATATTATCCATGTGATTTTACTCAATTAGACTTGCAGTTACTTGATGGTCAACTAGATATATATATTTTTGATGTTCATTCTAATGAGAAATTCTCACAAGTTATTGGCATAAGTGGACTTACTGCAAAATTAATGGAGCTGAAAAAACATGATCATTACCAGTTGGTGTATCGGCTTTTGAAATTGGTTTGTCTTCTACCGGTGGCAACTGCTACTGTAGAAAGGATGTTCTATGCTATGAAAATTATAAAGAGTCATCTGAGGAATAGAATGGAGGATGAATGAATGAATGACTGTCTGATAGCATATATTGAGAAAGATATTGTAGACACTGTTACAAATGAAGAAATAATTCAGCGTTTTCAGAATATGTGTCCAAGGAAAGTGGCGTTTTGATTTGTAAGTTCTTTTTTGAACACATTACCATTTTGAATTTTCATTATGTAATGTTTAATTCTATTATAATATCTATTTTGGCATGTTTCAAATTTCTCAGCTATGTAATGTTCTAATTTTTGAACAATGTTAACTACATTATTTTGGTCAGTTTCAATTGCAACATTTTCTCTGAATCTTGAATAAAAATTATAATAAATAAATATTATTTATATGGTGCCCGGGTCGAATTAAAATCCTAGTTCCGTCGTGGCTCCGGCAACCCGTCCGGAGGCGGTGGAGTGGCAATCCACCGGTCGGACGGTGGTGGAGGAAGCCGACAAGCTTCCAGCCACCGCGTGCTATAGCTGTTGTTGGATGTCCTCCTCGAGATCCAACTACGCAAGGAACCTTAATCCTGGCTAATAATCATTAGCCCCACAGTGGATTGGCTAATGATCCATTGTTGGGCAGTAGTATACTTTCTTCTAGCTCAATCTCAGCCAGGCAATGCCTTTTAGATTAGTGCAGTTTTGATTTATAGTAACATATAGATTTTGATTTTTTTAGAGGCCGTTTGTTACTCAAAAAGAAAACTTTTGAACATCAAAGTTATAGCCCATTTCAAGATGTACCTCTAGTAAAAATCTCAATTTTTTCCTAAATGTTTAAATACTTTTAATAAATTAAAAGAGCCTAATTTTTATGTTATAAATTAACAGTGGACTTCCCTCTTGAGAATTAATTGTGTAGAAATTACGGCAGAATTATAATGATCGTATAAACCTCCTGAAATTATGGGAAAATTTATGGAGTTGTTTTACTATTTTTAATAATTAAAAATGGGCACTTAATATTAAGGAAAAAAATCCTATATAATTAAGGGAGGTCTTAAATACAGATCTACACCAACAATATTTATATAATAATATTTGGAGGAGTTTTTTATTTTGTAAGTAATTAAATATTTCTCATAACCTCTGTTTTTAATTATTAGAGAATTTTCCACTCTGGAAAACCCCCTTCAAAATTTGTGGGAAGCCTTGGAGGATGGTAATCACCCACTCAAAAAGTTTGGGAAATTTTCAAGGTATCCCTAATATATTTGGAATTTATTTAACGGCTATGGGAGCCTAAATAAATTAGCAAAGGCTATTTAAATCTCAAAAGGCCCTGAAAAATTTATAGTAGCACTTCAAGGGTGTTATAAGCCCATGATAAAAGTTGGATGATTTTTGGGTATGATCTATTATTTTTGATACGATAATAACTCTGTTCTTGAATTATTAGTGTACCTTTTTCTTAATCAAAAACTTGTGGGGTAATCGGGTTCGAACGACGTATAGCCTGGTGGACCTCGAAATTCATCTTAATGTTAATTCAGCTATGACGAATATAGTGAAAGTGAATTAGTTCTTAATATATTAAAGCTCTTGTTTAAGTTTTACTTCAAAAGTAATGATATATATATATATATGTATAGATGTTTGCCGAGTAATAAAATCAACAAAAAGTAAGCATATAAAAATCACAGCACAGCAAATAAAAAATAAAACAAACAAGGCACATCCAGATGACACAAGATATATAGTAGTTCCCCTCAACCTGGGTACATCTACTCTTCTATCCATTGGTTGGAATCCACTAGGAGGTTTTTGATCAGGTGCCCTCACACCAATAAGCTTTTGATAAGGTGCTTAAAATCCAAGGGAGTTTTTGATCAGGTGCTCTAACCAAGATGCAGGTTTTTGCTAAGATGGTCTGTCACCGGGAGTTAACTTTTGAAGGGAGTTATAACCCTTTACAAGATGGGAAGGAGAAAGGGAAAATATATATTGTTCTTCTCTTTTTGCTGAGAAGACTCTTGATGATCCTGATGAGATGTTGTGTTTGGATCTTGATGATAATGTTGAAGAAAGCTCCCCCTGTCTGATTTAGATTAGATGACACCTTGTGGAGACTTCTTCTCTTGATTGCAAATACTCTTCTTCTTCTTGAAGTTTTGATCCCTGAGCAAATAGTATTGATTGGTGTCTTAGGTTGTAGATGATCTGCAAGGAAGAGTTAGCAAAAACAAAACAAGATAGAGTAATAATGTTGTTCTCTGTTTTTGCTAATGTTCTTCTTCTTCTCTTCTTCTTCTTCTTCTTCTTCTTCTTCTTCTTCTTCTTCTTCTTCTTCTTCTTCTCTTTTCTCTGTACAACAATATTGATATGTTCTATCTGTATGTTCTATCGTGAACCTGCTATATATTAATCTGCTGTAATGAAGAATTGTCTCCTGCTGTCGTGTAAAGCTATTGTCCTCTTTCCTGGGCTAATTTGATTTCTTTCCCGACAAGGAAGGAGATAATATTTCTTTCTTTTCCCAGATCCTCGAGCAGACAAATTGTCGTCTTTAACTTTTGCAACGACTATATCATTTAATGCTTGCAACGGCTGTAATGTTAAATCAGCAATATATATATATATAGAAATAATAAATATTGCTTTAATAAAATCTGACAGCATATATATATAATATAATATTTTAGACGAGCTGAAAGATATTAAAATAATGCTGCAGATATTTCGTCGAGCTGAACTTCAAGTTTGTCGACCTCATCATTTGATTCGTCGACCTGAACTTTTGATTCACTGTTCTGAACATCTGCTGAATATTCGTCGAACGCAGACTTGAGTTCGTCGAATGGAAGGATTCGTCGACCGCTGAGACGAGCTGGATCGTCGACCGCTGAATATTTAGCTGTTCGTCGAACGCAGACTTGAGTTCGTCGAACGCAGGATTTCATCGACCGCTGAGCTGGGTAAAAGGATCGACCGCTGAGCTTGAGTAAAAGCGTCGACCGCTGAGCTGGTATTTGTTCGTCGACCACTGTAACAATCTGTTCGTCGGCCGCTGAACCAATCTATTCGTCGACCGCTGAGCTGAGGCGGGATCGTCGAGCGCTGCTTGGATTTCGTCAAACGCAGCTTTGAACCTTTTCGTCGATTGCAGATCGCCGTTCGTCGAACGCAGATCGCCGTTCGTCAAACGCAGAGAACATATGTAAATTTTATTCTTCTCTTATTTTTCAGCCTATTAATTATATATCTTTTCAGCCTTCTTTCTTAATGGGATTTGATCTAAGTTATAATATGAGTTATGATAGAAACTTAGACATTAAAGGTGGATCCTAACTCAAATCAAAACTAAGGTTCCAACAATCTCCCCCTATTTGAGTTGGGATCCTAATCCAAATTAAGACTATGTTCTAACATATAGAATGTGCCTCCTTGAAATGGAGATGTCTCCTTGGATTGGAGATGCCTCCTTGGAACAGAGATGCCTTCTTAGAATGGAGATGCTTCGTCAGAATGGAAAGGAGAATTGAGCTTGCCTCCTTCGAATAGAGGAGGAACTGCAGTTATTGGAATTTGAATTACTCTTTATTCTGTTCGTCTTAATTCAGTATTTCAAATACTGCACTTAATTACAGTATTTCAGTTATCGCTTTACGGTTCAGTATTTTTATTACTGCACTGTATTTTAGTTTTGGATTTTATTTCAGTATTGCCTATAATTTAGAGTTGACTTGAAGACGAGACATTCCTTTAAGTCCAACCATAAATAGTACCGAGTTGGCCGCTGTTTCTTGGAGCAGAGCGGACATATCGATGTTTTGGCTTTTATTTCAGTATTGCCTATAATTTAGAGTTGACCTGAAGACGAGACATTCCTTCAGGGTCAACCCTAAAGAGTATCAAATTGGCTGCCGCATTTTGGAACAGAGCGGAGAGATCGATGTTTTGGCTTTTATTTCAGTATTGCCAATAATTTAGAGTTGACCTAAAGATGAGACATTCCTTCAGGGTCAACCCCAAAAAGTACCGAACAGGCTGACGCTTTTTGGAGCAGAGCGGACAGATCGATGTTTTGGCTTTTATTTTAGTATTGCCAATAATTTTGAGTTGACCTGAGGATGAGACATTCCTTCATGGTCAATCATAAATAGTAACGAACTGACCGTCGTTTTTTGGAGCAGTGTGAACAAATTGATGTTTTAGCTGTTATTTCTATATTGCCTATAATTTAGAGTTGACCTAAAGATGAGACATTCCTTCAGGGCCATCCTTAAATAGTACCAAATTGGTCTCCACTTTTTGGAGCAGAGTGGACAGATAAATGTTTTGGCTTTTATTTCAGTATTGCCTATAATTTATAGTTGACTTGAAGACGAGACATTCCTTCAAGGTCAACCCTAAATAATACCGAACTGGCATCCATTTTTTGGAGCATAACAAACAGATAGATGTTTTGGCTTTTATTTCATATTGCCTATAATTTAGAGTTAACCTGAAGACGAGACATTCCTTCAGGGTCAACCCTAAATAATACTGAATTGGTCGCCGCTTTTTGGTGCAGAGCAGACTGATCGATGTTTTTGGCTTATATTTCAGTATTGCCAATAATTTAGAGTTAACCTGAAGATGAGACATTCCTTTAGGGTCAACCCTAAATAGTGTTGAACTAGCTGTAACTCTCGAGTCGAGTGTACAGTTCAATGTTTTGGTTCTTATTTTAGAATTGCTTATAATGTGGAGTTGACCTTGAGGTGGAGAAATTCCTCAAGGTTAACCCCTACTAACCCCGAACTCGATCAACTCTCTAAAGTATCTAGTTGCCTACCAAAATCACCTAGAGGTGGGTGAATAGGTGAGATCTGCGTCTTTTGCGGAATTAAAACTTGATGAAATATAGAACACAAAAAAAGCAAATCAAAAACACAGACGACATATGGATTTTATAGTGGTTCCACAATCTTGGGTACTCCACTTTCCCGCCTCGCCTATCTAGCACCACGGCTAGCCTCAGCTACTTCACTGTATCTCGGATCAAAAATGATCCAACAAACTAGGAGTCACCACTCCTACACCTTAGAGACAACTCTCCTACAAACTCGGAGACAAAGCTCCTACAAACTCGAAGACAATGCTCCTACAACTAGGAAGATAAACTTCCTACAAGAAATAGAAAGCGTGTACAAGAAATTGATTAAAAATACAAGTACTGATCTAAAATATTCTGATCTTCTTCCTTCTTGAGACTTGGAAAACTTTTGCTTGATGTTGAGGAAGAATGCTGAAATCTCAGATCTAAACTTCTAGGACTCGACAAGATCCAAAAGACTTCTGTAAAAAATTAGATCACTGATCTGTCAAATCTTTTCCTTCAAAAAGATCGGTTGAATGAGAGAGATGAAGATCATTAACAATGGCAGGAGGCGTGCGGCTCTTTCTCGATTTTTCCGATTGATTAGGTTTAGACGAAAATTGAAAAAAGACCTTTTATAGCGAACAAGTCTAACGGTAAAAGTCCTTATTTTAAGGTAGAATTTTCCTTAAAACACATCACACTTGGCACTGAGAAGGACAGAGAATATCTTGAATCCCATCAGAAATGAATTTTGAGAACAGGGTCAGAAATAAAACTATTTCTCGAGATTAAAAGGATTTCTTAAGAAATCACAAGATTTCTCGAGAGAAGAACTTCTATAACCCGACAAAAGGCTTAGAAGAGCTTTCTGGAAAACTGAAAGGAATTTCGTGAAAACAGAAATAATTTCTCGAGAAATGAACTGGATTTCTCGAGAACTGAAATTTGCTTCTCAAGAAATGATATTGATTTCTCGAGAGAGGAATTGACTTCTCGAGAAATGACTTAGAATGACTTCACTGGACAACCGAGAGGGATTTCTCGAGAACAGAGAAGGCTTCTCGAGAAATGATCTTGATTTCTTGAGAAAGGAATTGACTTCTCGAGAAATGACTTAGAAAGCTTGAACTTGAAATCTGAGAAGGATTTCTCGAGAACAGAATTGATTTCTCGAGAAATGAACCTGATTTCTCGAGAACCAGAAATGATTTCTCGAGAAATCCACTTAGAAAAATTCTGAAACTATTTCTTTCTTTCTCTTTTGACACCCAGCAAATCTTCCAACCCCTAAGCATCAAAGGACTTGAAAAATGAAGTGTATCCCAATAGAGAGATCACACATAATTCAACACTATGTTCCACACAATGAGTGATTACATTGCATGATACCGTGTTTAATGACCCACTGTAATCTGACATTGGTCTACACTTTGCAATAATAACTTGTAAGTACACAACTGGGAAACAACATCAAATACAACAGCAATTCAACTTGGTTCAAGGGTGACTTCACACAAATCTAGGCCATTGTGGATACAATACCCAACAATCTCCCCCTATTTGTAAAAGTTAGAACCCTATACACTAAGATGAATTGCATCAAAATAAGACATATAAAATGCACATCACACAAAAAAAAATGAGAAGCATCATAGTGTTGGAACATGGTTTTCCGCATCCCTTTGATTTGAGAATAACAAATCCTACTTATATTTGATCTTGTTTGCCATTGTGTTTTTAGCATGCATGTTTGGACAGATATGACACCAGGTTACTGAAACAATGGTCTGGCACTAACCACAAGCAGAAGGATTGAAAGTTGTCTAACGCCAGACGTTATGACTTAACGCTGGGCGCTAGCGTTCGACAAAATGAAAGCTGCGTTCGATGAACTGGCGTTCGACAAAATGAAACCGCTGAGAAGAAAACCGCTGAGAATGGAAGCTCCGTTCGACGAAATGGAAACTGCGTTCGACGATCTGGCGTTCGACGAAAGAAGCAGCCTGTTCGACAAAATGTGTTCGACGAAATTTTCTGTTCGACGAAATGGCGTGCCAGCTGATTAAAGATGAAATTCAATGCCAGGCGTTAGAGCTTAACGCCGGGCGCTATCCATTCGACGAAAATGGCGTTTGACGAAATAAATTGCCGTTCGACGAAATGAGTGGCGTTCGACGAAATGAAACTGTGTTCGGCGAAATGAGATGTTCGACAAAGATGTTGTTCGACAAAATGGCGTGCAGTAGATTAAAGAAAGAAACTCAATGCCAGGCGTTAGTCTTAACACTGGGCGTTATCCAGTTGACGAATTTGGCAAGGAGAAAGCAGTCGTGATTGAGGAGGAACTTTAGGAACGATTTGCCCAACGCCCCGCGTTAGCCTTAACGCCGACGTTAATATTGCCTAAAATAAAACATTTCCTAAAGTGCATAATCTCCTTCCTCTTCTGATGATCTGAGCCATCATTATGTTGCTATACATGGTCAACGCTCGACGTTAGCACTTAACGTCGGCGTTTGCTCAAAGTCTATAAATGGGATGATTTCGATGTCTCTTAGAACTGATTGCCAAGAGCCCTATTCCAGCACTTCAAAAAATTTGTGAGGGCCATATTTCCAGACCAACACATCTCCCGCTCATATTTCAAAATGAGGAATCAAAAGAGACTTGGATCAACACGCTAACTCAACGCGAAGAACGCACGCTTGGACTTCAACGATCTTCAGAGATTCTTCGGCGTCTCCTTCAGATTACCTCATAGGAAGTTTTATATTTGTCCTTTATTTTATCATTGTAATCGGTTCATGAATTCGCCTCGTATTGGCGACTAGGTCTAGGTAGGACTTAGGGAGTAATTCGCCTCGTGTTGGCGACTAGGTGTAGGGAGTAGATCTAGGGGGTGCTCGAGGCCTTTCTGGGGATAGGAAGGCTAGAGCGGCTTGAGGTCGTATCTGGGGAGAGATTGACTAAAGCCAGCCGGTTCGTGGGGATACGAGTCGGTATAGAAAACAAAAAGAGTTTTCATATTATTCGCCTCGATTTCTCGCGTCATAGAAATCAAATTTTGTAATCAATCTTATAAATGATAATCATGCCTTTTCATGTTAAATAAAATTGATTTCATTTTTTATTCCAATCTCTTTACTTTTGAGTTAATCTACTTCTAATAAAATAACAAAAGTTTTCTATTAAAGTTTAATGTTTTTAAAACCCTTATTCACCCCCCCCCTCTAAGGGCGCCTCAAGATCCAACAAGTGGTATCAGAGCTAGGTTGTTCCAAATCGGCTTAACAACCGAGAATAATGGCGTCTTTTGATCATGATCTCGCTTCTACGAGTGGGAAAATTTTTAATGTAAATGAAAAATGATTATCACCACCTTTATTTATGGGAAAAATTTATAAAGGGTGGAAAACATTAATGAAAAATTTTCTTAAGGCCATAGATGAAAAAGTTTGGAATATTACTATTGAAAAACCACCTAGAGTACTAACTAGGAACGAAATTGTTTTAAATGCAAAATCTTTGAATACTTTATTTTGTGTGTTAGATCAAAATATTTTCAAACTTATTTATACTCTTCCTACCGCATATGAGATTTGGAATTTTCTTGAAAGAACTTTTGATTCTCCTTCTACAGGTATGGAACAATCGCAATAACCAGAGAATATGCAAGCTTGCACAAGTCTTCAAGAATGCTCCTCTCATGACGACCCATGAAGTGCACATCAAGTGGAAGAGAAGAAGAAATACTATTTTCGGAAGAGGAGTGCCAAAAAGATGTCAAAGAAACTATATGTTCAAATTGTGCCTCTCCCGAATGCAATGTAGGGAAATCAAATTCCATTTTTTGTACTTCTATTTCTACATTGCAATTGCTTCAAACTACAAAGTGCAAAATTAAGAAATTAAAAAATGCTAATAAACATTTGCGCTTAGAAAATAAAAATTTAAAGGCAAAAATTAATGAAGAATCATATTCTAATTTATCTAGTTCTACCCATGGCTCCTTAGTTGAAAACATTACGCCTTGTGTAGAATATAATGACTTAAAAGAAAAACACAAGAAACTTGAAAAGGAGTTTATTTTTGTAAAAGAACAAAATATAAGATTATGTTTAGAAACTTCATCTTTGAAAAATGATTGTGCTAAGTGTAATGACTATAAAATTGAAATTAAAGAGATGGATGAAACATTTGATGAATATAGGAATAACTATCAAAATCATATTGATTCAATTGTTTCCACTCTTAAAAATAGCACAATCGCTTATAATAAAGCTAGACATAATTTAAAGATCAAGAATGATGAATTAAAACCAAAAATCAACTTGCTTATGAAAATTGTAAATACAAATTCACAATATCAAACTATATCTAAAAACAAGTTGAATATGAATATGAACATCTTAACTAAGTTTAATAATGGGAGTAAGGAACATAAAGGATTTGTAAATCAAAATCAAAATCATCATTATCATTTACAAAATCATTCTTCTCCCAACTTGAAAAGAGAAGTGCACAAATTTGCAATGAAAAATATTTTCAATCATCATTACCACTATAATCTTCAAAATAAAAACAATCATTATGGAAATTTGATGCATAAAAATAATATTAAACCAAGGTTTGAATGGAGACCCAAAGTTAAAGATGAAACACAAACTCCACTCAAAAGGGCTCATTCTTTTCCATCTTCCCAAAAGCAAACACGATATATTTGGGTACCCAAAGGAACCATCCCACTTAGTCCTCTTTGGATACCTAAATCTCAAATTCATTACGAATCATCAAATGCATGAAGTAGAACATTTTTTTTAAATGTGCAAATATCTACTTCATGATATACTTTAAGTTTCTTGTTTAATATTTGAAAGTTGAACCTTTTTTATTTTTACAAATTAAATCAAATTAAAAGTCAAGTTTCTATCTCTTAAATGAGCAATCTATTATCACATGAGACATGAGTATCCTATAATATAAATTGATTATTCAAAACTCAAAAATTAATTAAGAGTGTTGTTGAAACCCTAATACAAAATCATAAGATAAATATTAGAACACACCACCGAAACAGTTCACAGAATAGATAAAAATAAAAATAAAAAGAAAAACATGATAACAGCTAACGCTGGGCGCAAGAAGTAATGCCAGGCGTTAGATAATATTATCCAAATACTAAGCACTGTTATTATAGAGCTGAAAACCACCTTAAAATAGTCTACTTTCACTAAGTGAGTCTGATTCTCCAGTAGTTGAACTGCCTCGTTCCCTTGACCTTTGAGTACCGCGAGTCGAGCGACGTGGCGGATCCTCCATGGGAACCTCCCAATCCCTTTCTTTTGCCGGTGTCGGTTTCAACTTCAGGGCCCTAAACATGTATCGCATCATTTTCTCGATCCGTGACATTCTTCGTGTCGCATTCTCTTTGAATTCTTCAAACGACTCCTGATGCTCCTGATTCGTCTCTCGGAGTGAAACACCTCGTCATAGAGGTGGCCGTGAAGATGATGGTATATCTCGTGGTTGAGGGACTCGAAGGGTTGAAGTTGAATAAAGCTTAGGAATAAGATCATTAATATAGTTACTCTTGATTATATACTCATACTTCCCCATCACCACCCGTTGTATAAGTCCTCCTAAGGGAAGAGTGTTGAGTCGAGACCGTCTTGGATCCTTCAACTTAAAAGTATAACGAATCTGAGAAAGGATAAGATCTGCCATATCAAAAAGTACTTCCTGCATAATATGATATGTGATGAGTCCCATATATATATATATATATATATATTTATGGACTCATCTGGGCCGATTATCTAGTCTTTGCACCACACTTTAGGCACGTTTTCATTCATATTCACTATTCCCTGCTAGGTGCACTATTAGGACCATTTCAGTGTGCAATTGCGCTCTTTGTTATTGGGGGTAAGCACATGGTGCTCCCCTTCCATTTCTCTATGTTTATCTGGTGCTGGAGGTGTATTCCCAGCTTGATTTTCTTGTGTGCAGGTGGCCGGATTGTCTTGTATCCAGTTTTCTCCCAGATTTCATAACTGTGTGAAACGCACGGTCATGCGTTTTCCTTGACGCACGGTCTACTGCGGTCGTGCGCTCTCATCTGGGCAGAAAACTAGTGATCCGAGTTTACTCGTGCGTTTTGACGCACGGTCGGAATCGCCCGTGCGTGAGTAAAACGCACAGTCTCCTGTTTCTGCTATTTTAAGACGTATCTGAATTTGTCCGTGCGTTTTGACGCACGGAAGGATTTGCCCGTGCGTGAGTAAATCGCACGGGCGGCGTAGCTTCTTCTTCACGCTATTTTTATCATTAATTAACGCACGGTCTGCGCACGTTCGCGCGTTCGACCGTGCATGACCATTTTTCTGCCTGTTTAGTATTTAAGCAGGAATTGTTGCTGCCATTAAGGTGACGGGACAGAGCTCGATCCCCCTCGTGGGAAAGGCTGGGAATCCCTCCATTTTCACCCTTTCCACTGTAGGAGGCAAGAGGAGACCATCTCCGGCGATCTCCTTCATCATTCTTCCATCCGAGAGTGTTTGCAAGCTTCCGCCGCCGCTAGATCAAGCATTCCTCGCCGAGGAGACCATAGAAGCGCTGAAGATCGTTGGAGCAGTGCCAGCCTCCTTCGAGTTAGCACGCCATCTGAGGGCCGAGCCCGGAGAGAGCCCGACAACCTCTCATTCCGGCCGTGAACCCAAGACGCGGTGACATGTTCTTTATGGTCCTCTCTAACCCTTGATGCTTGTACTTGTTTATGTGTTGTATGAATACTTGTTAAGTTAATCTTAAGGATTATTGCTTGTGTTCATGTCCAATGTTGATGCAGTGGAAAGAATAGGCCTTGTTTGTTGTTCTGATAGCCTAGGTTGCTTGTGTGTGAAGCCACTTAGCGATTGCTAGTGGTGATGTTTGCTAAGAGGTGAGTACGACCCTCACGAACCCCGCACTGTGACCACTCCACCCGCTTACCGAAGCGCGGCATCGCGGCCGCTGCACTCACCCACACGTTGCAAAGCGGTGCTTTTCAACCCTCATTTCTTTTCATTCTGCAATAGCTTAGGAACCCAAATCACAACCCCCCTTTGTTTCTTATTAATCCTTTTAACTGATTTCCTGGTTTGAGCAAATCGTACTACCCAACTTGCGGTCCTTAGAGAACGATATTCGGGGAGTTCCTCCCTATTTTATTACTTGAGCAACCGGTGCACTGCCGTCATATCTCATTTCGCGCTTGCTAATTAGCATTGCCGAAATAGCGCATCAAGTTTTTGGCGCCATTGCTGGGGACTGCAAGCGTGTATGATTTGTTCTTCTTGGAAATTCGTTTTAAGGACTTTTTGTTTTTTTTATTATTTTTTTTTGTGTTGAAGAAGGTGTATGCATAGAAGAGATCCTGGTGAGTGCGCAACATTTGACCCTGAAATAGAGCGTACCCTGCAGGCGCGCCTCCGTGCTGCTGCCACCATGGATGTTAATGGAAATCCGGCTGAACCTGGAGTGGGAAATGTACCGGTCGTGGGTCAGGTAGCTGACGAGAATGAAGTGGTCAGGCCGAGACCTAGGACCATGAGAGATTACACCACTCCTATAGCTGGGAGTGTGTATCCAGGATTTGGGCCTAACATCATGAACAACCAGTTCGAAATCAAGCCCGCCATCCTGAACTTCATCCGTAACAACGCGCAGTTCTCTGGGATGTCCAGTGAAGACCCACATCTTCACTTGGCAGAGTTCGCCGACATTTGCGGTACCTCTCGGTATGCTGGAATCACTGACGAAACAGTCAAGTTGAGACTGTTTCCATTCTCATTGCGTGACAAAGCCAAGGTATGGCTCCATTCTATCCCTCCAGGAACTGCTGCTACTTGGGATGTGCTCGCGTCCAAATTCCTCGCCAAATTCCACCCGGTGGACAAGATTGTGAGCCTTCGGCGTGAGATCGCCACCTTCCGGCAGGCTGAGCAGGAAACCCTCGCAGAAGCTTGGGAGCGTCTTGGTGATCTCCTGCGCAAATGCCCAAATCACGAGCTCCGGCCGTGGAACATCGTGGAGACCTTCTACTTCGCCATCGAGCCCAACCATCGGGCGATGATTGACGCTGCTGCAGGAGGAACCCTGATGAACCACACACCCGAGGAAGCTCTCAGAATTCTGCAAGACACCGCATCCCACATCACATTCTGGACTGCGGGGAGAAATGCGCCTAAAAGCGCTCGGGGACTATTCGTGGTGGATTCACTACCTCCCGTTGCTGCACTCGCGTCTAACATTAAATGTGAAGGATGTGGAGGTGGTGGTCGCCACTCATACGAGTGCCCAGGTAGCGAGCCATCAGGTGAATTCTCTCAGCTTTGTTTAAATGAATCTGTAAATTTCGTTGGAAATCAAGCTAGGGTGGCACCCTACGGAAATGCTTATAATCCGGGTGTGAGAAATCACCCCAATTTTTCATGGAACCAAAATGCTGCAGGCCAACGATGGCAACCGGGCCAGCATCAATACGATGCTCAAGCGTCCGGAAGTCAACCAAGGCCGCCTCAGCCGGGTTATAATCAAGGTGCCCCAGTCCCTAAGAAAAGTAATCTGGAAGAGTTGATGGAAACGTTTATGGAAGTCGCCAACACTAATATGGTGAACCAAACCGCGTCCATGCGTAACTTGGAGATGCAAGTGGGCCAACTAGCTCAAGTCCTAACCGAGCGTGCGCAATGGACCCTTCCCAGTAATACCAAAAAAAAAATCCAATTAACCAAGGGAAGAGTCTCTCCGACGCGGGAGTTGGTGAACTAAGTGAGTTGGTAGTCTCATGCTCCATTAACAATATTGAAACGACAGCCTTATGTGATTCCGGTTCATCTCGCAACGTCCTCGCCTTGCAGGATGTTGCTAAACTGCAACTTAAAATGGATACGGATGAACGGAAGTCACTAGTGCTTGCTAATGGGACTGTAGTTAAGGCTGAGGGAGAAGTCAGGAATGTGGAAGTTACAATCGAGGGGACGGTAGTGGTTGCCGACTTCCAAGTTTTCGGACCAAGTCTGAATCAATCCATTCCCATCTTGGGAGTACCGTTCTTACAAGAGAGCGGTGCCACCTTAGACTTTTCTAAGGGGTGTGTTGTCTTACCCTGTAAGGTGACACCCTCCACTTGCCCCAAGATTGTATCTGAAGCAGTAATTCACTCTCCCCTGGTTTTTACTGAGAAACCATCTAGTGATGCAGAAGCCGAGAAAAGAACAGAATCGCTTGAGGGAGCAAAGAAAGAAGAGAAGTTGCAAGTTGTGACGAAAGAGGGGAAGAAGGCAGAAGACAATGGCAACGGAAGTGACCAGAATGACGAGGGAGAAGGCGGAACAAAGTGCCTTATGAAAATGTGTCCGAGTCAAAGTAACAAATGTAAACATTTTAAGCAGGTCCATTGGGCTGATCCGGTTGTCACAACAGCAACGGAAGTGACGCCACCCACCACTAAGGTGGGAAATTCTGCTAGTCATCAACGTTGGCGCTCTCCAACTGTGGAGAAGCTGAGGCAAGAAAAACTGCTGCGTGAAGCACGCTCTTTTGCCCTCCGGCGCGAGAAGGAAGAGGTTAGGGGCAAGGGGGAGACATCCTCCTTGGGCCCTAAAGCCTTCACCTCTCTCCCATCTTGCGTAGCTGGGGAGAACCACCACAAATCAGCATACAACTGATGCGTGATGGGGTCTCGGGGTTGCGATTGTGCTGCTTCTTCGGTCTGATTTTGTGCTCTATTTTGTCTCTTTGCTGTGTTGGTCGTTCTTATTTTAGTTTGGAACAATCTCTTTAACTGCTGCTATCGAACTTTAATACAGGTATTTGGTCCACCTTGAAGGACGTTAAACAAAAGGGCTTCTTGGGAGACAACCCATGGGAACCACCCGGTTCCGTCTGCTTTTTAATTCCTTCTATGTACTACTATTTCTGTTTTGCTAACATTGTAGGCAGATGCTCTCTTGTGGAGGACGAGGAAAGTATGAAAAATATTAATGTTGGAACTACCGCACTTTTGGCATGCTCTTCTATGAGCATATGTCAACTCTACCCCTCTCTTACTTATTTCTGAATTGGTTATTTTAGTTAGTTTTGATCAAGTCTGGGGGAGAGAGTGATCGGTGCACGTGTTCACACTTTGCATGGCATGTTAGAATGTGATGAGTTAGGATTTGTATTTTGTTGCACATATTGCATACACTTGCACCTAGTTCACGTGCACTTGATCACGCGTACTTATTGGGTATCGCTGCGAGGTTCCCCGCCCGTAAGAATTGGATTATTAGCGTATGAGTGAGGAGTAGAGAAAAATGTTGACTCGAGTAGTGCTCTAGTCGAGTGCTCCCGTCACGCCTAGAAATTCAATTAGAGTAGAATTAAATTCAGAGTTATAATTTAATTATTTCTATTATAGTAGCTGCAATTTATTTTACTTTAGTGGTGAATCTGGTGAATCCAACGGTAGCATAAGGTCGAGTGTAGCTAGACTAGTAGTAGCTTATTACTAGGGTCGGAAGGAAGGACAACCTTTCTCGGTGGCTATAACTTGCACTAGGCGACTCTCGAAACGATTGCGTTGAAGTACTCGTCATAAAATGTGATATAGGCCATTTCTTGATCCGGTTGTGCTTTTGAATTCCTTACCGGCATAATCACCGTTGCAAGCCCACTTGAGCCTACCCTTCCTCCTTGTCCCACTAAAATTTAACCAAAGCCACACGGCCGAACCTATTTTCACACCAACCTTTGAGCTGAAAGAAATTTCTTTTTCGATCGCATTTGGTGTCATCTTTATTGTGTATGGCAGTTTTGAATTAGCTAAAGGAGCCGTTTTTTTTTGTACTTACAAATGTCATTTTGTCAATGAGAGAAAAGAAAAGAAAGAAAAGAAAAGAAAAAAAGGGGTGCAAAAATAATATTCTCTCGACAAATTCAATTTATATTTGGCTTAGCACGCACCTAGTGTTCAGTTGAAGTCTGGGGGTGTTGTGTAATTCTTGAAATTTTTGTATTGGTGATTGTAATTCTCTTGAGTGCTCAGGTTGTGTTGAATGCGATTCCCATCGTCCTTCTACTTACCTAGCCTATACTCAACCTAAGCCCAATTCTAACCCATAAGTCCTATTGATTTTAGATACGAGTCGTCTCATGTAGTAGAGAGAGTGCGAACGTGCAAGCCTATGGACACCGACTATTATGGATTTCTTAGGAGTTTGTCCTGAGCTTCGATTCGAGTAATACTTTACTCATTAGTCACGCTATTTTCCCTTTTTGCGCGACCGAAAGATTCACCAGGATTCACCATCCAAGTAAAATGAATTTCAAACTACTGTTCTAGAAATAGTTAGATATAATCTTGAGTTTAATTCTGTTCTAATGTATTTCTATGCACGTGCGCATGCGACTTCGCATTGTTCTCTACCGCTCACACTCATGCTAACATCCAATTGTTCCGACAGGAGGGCTGAGTAGTTTGCCCGAGACGTGCAAATGGTTAAGTCTAGGGGTGTGATGAGTCCCATTTATATATATATATATATATTTATGGACTCATCTGGGCCGATTATCTAGTCTTTGCACCACACTTTAGGCACGTTTTCATTCATATTCACTATTCCCTGCTAGGTGCACTATTAGGCCCTTTTCGGTGTGCAATTGCGCTCCGGTGTGCAATTGCGCTTCTTGTTATTGGGGGTAAGCACATGGTGCTCCCCTTCCATTTCTCTATGTTTATCTGGTGCTGGAGGTGTATTCCCAGCTTGATTTTCTTGTGTGCAGGTGGCCGGATTGTCTTGTATCCAGTTTTCTCCCAAATTTCATAACTGTGTGAAACGCACGGTCATGCGTTTTCCTTGACGCACGGTCTGCTGCGGTCGTGCGCTCTCATCTGGGCAGAAAACTAGCGACCCGAGTTTACTCGTGCGTTTTGACGCACGGTCGGAATCGCCCGTGCGTGAGTAAAATGCACGGTCTCCTGTTTCTGCTGTTTTAAGACGTATCTGAATTTGTCCGTGCGTTTTGACGCATGGACGGATTTGCCCGTGCGTGAGTAAATCGCACGGGCGGCGTAGCTTGGTCTTCACGCCATTTTTATCATTAATTAACGCACGGTCTGCGCACGGTCGTGCGTTCGACCGTGCGTGACCATTTTTCTGCTTGTTTAGTATTTAAGCAGGAATTGTTGCTGCCATTAGGGTGACGGGACAGAGCTCGATCCCCCTCGCGGGAAAGGCTGGGAATCCCGCCATTTTCACCCTTTCCACTGTAGGAGGCAAGAGGAGACCATCTCCGGCGATCTCCTTCATCATCCTTCCATCCGAGAGCGTTTGCAAGCTTCCGCCGCCGCTAGCTCAAGCATTCCTCGCCGAGGAGACCATAGAAGCGCTGAAGATCGTTGGAGCGGTGACAGCCTCCTTCGAGTTAGCACGCCATCTGAGGGCCGAGCCCGGAGAGAGCCCGACAACCTCTCATTCCGGCCGTGAACCCAAGACGCGGTGACATCTTCTTTGTGGTCCTCTCTAACCCTTGATGCTTGTACTTGTTTACGTGTTGTATGAATACTTGTTAAGTTAATCTTAAGGATTATTGCTTGTGTTCATGTCCAATGTTGATGCAGTGGCAAGAATAGCCCTTGTTTGTTGTTCTGATAGCCTAGGTTGCTTGTGTGTGAAGCCACTTAGCGATTGCTAGTGGTGATGTTTGCGAAGAGGTGAGTACGACCCTCACGAACCCCGCACCGTGGCCACTCCACCCGCTTACCGAAGCGCGGCATCGTGGCCGCTGCACTCACCCACACGTTGCGAAGCGGTGCTTTTCGACCCGCATTTCTTTTCATTCTGCAATAGCTTAGGAACCCAAATCACAACCCCCCTTTGTTTCTTATTAATCCTTTTAACTGATTTCCTGGTTTGAGCAAATCGTACTACCCAACTTGCGGTTCTTAGAGAACGATATTCAGGGAGTTCCTCCCTATTTTATTACTTGAGCAACCGGTGCACTGCCGTCATATCGCATTTCACGCTTGCTAATTAGCATTGCCGAAATAGCGCATCAATATGTCACTATGCTCAATTGTGCAGTGATCTTCTTTGTGTCTCCAGACTTCAACATAATTGTATGTCGTAAAATATCCTGAATTAAAAATGCTTCCTCCCTAAGTGAAGAAACATCCGTAATTTGATCTTTTGTCTCCTTCCCGTGCAATACCAGATTTACTGGTGTCCAATCCCGCTCAGCTCTATACTTTTCTACCACATCTAAACGATAATCATTCTCTATTAACCCAAACTCATTCCGAAGATCTTCATGTGTGACTTGAATAACTTCAGACTGGATCATTGACATCACTCCTTCATGAAGCTCCATTTCTGATGGATCATACAAATTGTTATAAAATTCCCAAACAAAATCCGTAGAAAAGCAATCGTCAGAAATCACTGACAACACTTCTGATGCTGCTAGGAGATTCTGAATATGAGCTTGACGTGGGAGGTCTATGTGCAACACCATGCCTACACCAATAGTTGCCTTTTCAATCCCCACATATGATTGATAAGACTCTTGTGGAGGACGGGCTGATGACTTTCTGGCACGAACTCCATGACCACTAGAAGAAGCCATAAACCTGCACACAACAAACCATCTACAAAACTTCTCTTATCAACGCCAGGTGTTATTGTCAATGTCTGGCGCATGCTCTGTAATTTCCTATTACTACCAGCACACAATGACATCCCTCAGAAACACTTATAAATAAAAAATTTCGTAAAATGATAGGGATAATTGGAAAATTACAAACACAACTCAAAAACAACCAAAAGTGGTAATGGAAAGACTTTTTCTTTAAAAATCTCAAAAACCCTTTCCTCAACTCAAAACCTGAAAACTCTAGATCTCACTACCATAGATCTATCATATACCATATCAAAACACTTCAATACTTTAAAGGATTTCAATTTAGGGGTAGAGAAATGATTTAATCAAAAAATATGAGAAGAAAAACATCAATTTTACCTAGATCTGGGAGTGCTGGCGGTGAACCCTGGAGAAGACACGGCCTGAAATGATGAGAAAAGAAAAGAACTCGGATTTAGGGCTTTTTATATAAAGCGAACGCAATGCCAGCGTTGAGATCAATGCCAGGCGTTATCCTCTTTTCTTATATAATTGCAAATTTCTCTGCTGGTCATCTATCTATGTACCATTATGACTACACCTTATTTACTCTTTCATGAAAAGAGAAATCAAAAATATTATATAATATAAAATATAAGAAAATTTTAAAACCACCAAAATATGCTTAATTTAGCCTTCAAAACATATCAACTTTCTCTGAAATTTCTACCCTAAGAAAGTCTATGTACATACTATCTATGCCAAAGAAATTTTTTTTCAAAAACCTCAAAAATCGAGTACTGCTTCGGCGTTAACTACTTAACGCCAGGCGTTAGCCTTTTTCTCCAGATGAAAATTCTGCGTTCACTAGTCTCTTTCTGGTATTTTTCTAATGATTTTTCTCTTTTTATTGTGTCTGATTTCAAATTATTTTGTTATTAATTTTGTTGCTTTCCTCCAAAATACAAAAAATTCAAATAATTCAAAATGATCAAAAATATGTTTTTGTTATTTATTTTTGCTTTAACTCCTTACAAAATTATGGTTCGACTATAAAACTTCACAAGAGCAAACATCTTAGTTATTTTTGTTTAAAAAGGTCAAAATTGTTTTTGGCATACACTTAAAGATAGCCTTCAATGTCTAATTTTAATTTCAAATTTCCTAAACATTGTTTTATCTTCATGCCTTGAAGTTAATCTGATTATGTGCAATGAATTAGTCTATAGATAATTGTGTATGATTGCCTAGCATGCCTCTAAGTATGAGTAATGTTTTATGTTTATCAATGATTCATACACTCACTACTTTGATAATCTACATGTGTTCATAATCTTAGTCTTGCATGATTGTGTAGTGTAATAATTTTAACACCTTGACTTGTATGTCTAAATTACCTACACCATCTTGTAAAATAAATTTCTTGCACACATAGAAGTGTTTCTCCAAAATTATTAAAGTTTGCAACAACAAGTAAATTCGGAGACCTTTGGCCCAAACAAAAAAAATTAATGAAATAATATGCCAAAGATAACTCCACCAAGCACTACTCACCCTCCTGATAAGTCTTAATGAGCATTGTGAGGTTGAGCACCTTGGCAAGAATTGTAAAGTGTCTTGTGCAAACATATTTCTTTCACTTCTATTTGTACACCGGATCACTAAAAAAATTTTTTATAAAAAAAAAGCTTATGTGATCCCCCAAGCAATACTCCGCTCCCTGTTAAGTCTTAATGAGCATTGTGTGGGCGAAGCACCTTGGTAGTTATACGTATGTTATGTGCTTTGAAATTTTATTCTAGATGTGATGTGTGAAAGTAATTATATGATTACAATCTTAATGTTGTTACTATTTCACTACATATGTCATGTGTTTTGATTATTTCACTTGTATACTTTTTATCAAAACACCTAATGTACACATCATTGATTTTCATAAATCTTCTACTCATGAGAATTGGATCATAATGCAAACATTACATAATTCTCTAAAAACTCAAGTAAAAGCATTAGATTGCAATGCATGATTTCTATAATATTTTCTTTACTTGAAATACGAATTGGTTACATTGTAGTTATTATCTTTTTGAATAAGTTAATTCATGCTTGCCTATTTGTTATGAAAATTTTCAAAGTTAAAATGCTCAAACGTGAAAAGTCTAGACATATTGTTGGAATGGTCAAACTATAACAAAAATACTACTGTTATTTGTTTTGTTTTTCGCATTTCTCTATCTAATAATGTATCCTTATATCATGTGTTCTCATGCTTATTTCTACATTTTGTTTTCACTTCTGCTTTTTCAAACAAACTTGCATCTATCTTAACAAGTAGAATCACTCCTAAAATAAATTTAAAAAGCAAGTGATTACATTCCTTTGGTATAATCTTTGAATGATGTTCTTTCATGCCTATCATATATTTTTTCCGCTGTGCGACTCTCTCCCTTAGCTCGATCATGACTTACTTTTTGTTTACACAAAACTCTTAATCCTCTCTTAGTTATGTCCCAACTTTTGTCTTCCTTATTCTAGTTTTGTTTCACTCCACCCTCTTTTGCTAATAACAAAGGGGGAGAATAAAATGCTAAATTATATTGATTAATGGAGTAGGATTCACTAGATTAAGGGGAAGCATGTATCTAGTTTATGGGAGTATACACTAAGGGGAGCATCTTTGTAGGGGGAGCACATTGTTTAATGAACTATAATTCCTATCATTATCTTATAATTGCTGAGTGTCATATATCTTTATAAAAACACAAATTCTTATCCATGAATCTGATTTATCTCTAATTAGATTTGTTATTATCAAAAGGGCGAGATTGTTGGAATATGGTTTTCCGCATTCCTTTGATTTGAGAATAACAAATCCTACTTGAATTTGATCTTGTTTGCCATTGTGTTTTTAGCATGCAGGTTTGGATAGATATGACACCAGGTTGCTGAAATAATGGTCTGGCACTAACCACAAGCAGAAGGATTGAAAGTTGTCTAACGCCAGGCATTATGACTTAACGCTGGGCGCTAGCATTCGACGAAATGAAAGCTGCATTCGACGAACTGAAAGCTGCATTCGACGAACTGGCGTTCGACGAAATGAAACCACCGAGATGGAAACTGCTGAGAAGGAAACTACTGAGAACGGAAGCTCCGTTCGATGAAATGGAAACTACATTTGACGATCTGGCGTTCGACGAAATTGTGTTCGATGAAAGAAGAAGCCCGTTCGACGAAATGTGTTCGACAAAATTTTCCGTTCGACGAAATGTCGTGCCAGCTGATTAAAGATGAAACTCAATGCCAGGCGTTAGAGCTTAACGTCAGGCGCTATCCGTTCGAAGAAAATGGCATTCGACGAAATAAATTGTTGTTCGACGAAATGAGTGGCGTTCGATGAAATGAAACTGCGTTCGACGAAATAAGACGTTCGACGAAGATGCTGTTCGACGAAATGGAGTGCCAGTTGATTAAAGAAAGAGACTCAACGCCAGGCGTTAGTCTTAACGCTGGGCGCTATCCGGTCGACGAATTTGGCAAGGAGAAAGCAGTCATGATTGCAGGAGGAACTTTAGGAATGATTTGCCCAACGCCCCACGTTAGCCTTAACGCCGGCGTTAGTAATGCCTAAAATAAAACATTTCCTAAAGTGCAGAATCTCCTTCCTCTTCTGATGATCCGAGCCATCAATATGTTGCTATATATGGTCAACGCTCGGCGTTAGCACTTAACGCCGGCGTTAGCTCAAAGTCTATAAATTGGATGATTTCGATGTCTCTTAGAACTGATTGCAAAGAGCCCTATTCCAGCACTTCAAAAACTTTGTGAGGGCCGTATTTCTAGACAAACACATCTCCCGCTCATATTTCAAAAGGAGGAATCAAAAGAGACTTGGATCAACACGCTAACTCAACACGAAGAACGCACGCTTGGACATCAACGATCTTAAGCGATTCTTCGGCGTCTCAATCAGATTACCTCATAGGGAGTTTTATATTTGTCTTTTGTATTTGTCCTTTATTTTATCATTGTAATCGGTTCGTGAATTCGCCTCGTGTTGGCGACTAGGTCTAGGTAGGACTTAAGGAGTAATTTGCCTCGTGTTGGCGACTAGGTCTAGGGAGTAGATCTAGGGGGTGCTCGAGGCCTTTCTGGGGATAGGAAGGCTAGAGCGGCTTGAGGCCGTATCTGGGTAGAGATCAGCTAAAGCCAATCGGTTCGTGGGGATACGAGTCGGTATAGAAAACAAAAAGAGTTTTCATATTATTTGCCTCGATTTCTAGCGTCATAGAAATCAAATTTTGTAATCAATCTTATAAATGATAATCCTTCCTTTTCATGTTAAATAAAATTGATTTCATTTATTATTCCAATCTCTTTACTTTTGAGTTAATGTACTTCTAATAAAATATCAAAAGTTTTCTATTAAAGTTTAAAGTTTTTAAAACCCTTATTCACCCCCCTCTAAGGGCGCCTCAAGATCCAACACATAGACCATCAAAATCAAAAATTATATATATAATTAAGATTGTCTAGAATAATTTTAAGTTCACACAATCTTTCTAATCAAAAGATTTGAATGGTCTTAATTTCCTTCCTTCAATTGCTGCTCTTCTTCTTCTTTTCTTGTCTCCTGAAATATGCTTCAGGCTTTGGAAAATACTTAGGAGGTGGAGCTGGAGCTTCTTGATTTTCCCATCCATAAGTTTTGAAATGAATTCTTCTTTTGGTCATGCTCATTTCATACTTGTGTCATTTTTCTTGACTGTAATAATCTTGCACTTTCATTCCTCCCTCATTCACAAGTTTGAAAGTGTCTATGATAATTATCTTAGAAGCAGGACTCCAATCTTCTCATGCAATTCCTTTTCCAGTACCTTCTGAGGTTTTTCCTGGAATAGATTTGCTTGTAGAGGGACCTTCCCCATATCGCCTTTTCCTAGAACCATGCAATTTAGACTGTACTTCTGATTGATCTGCTGGCCATACATGAGTATAGCTTACTGAAGGAGCATAATCTGATTGTACTTTACGTCTTGGTGAGAACTGGGGTGGTTCTGGATGAATAGCTAGCTCAGGGAAGATTTCATTGTGTAGCCATACTGCTGTATTGGAGTATAGGCATTGACATCGAATATTTGCTTTTGGACTCCAATACTTAATTGTTCAAATTGGGCAGCCCACAACCTCTTGAGATCATTCAATTGATTTCCCAAAACATCTGCCATCATATCCTCCCCCTTTCTAACTTCTACAGATAGTGTTTGGATCACTTCTTCCTTAAACTTCCCAACTTCATCAATTATTCGAAAAGTGTTTTCTTCTACTTTTGTAGCTTTGGAATTCTGAGCATTCTTTAACTGGACTGCTTCATTCGTAACTTGACCCACACTTGCAATTATATGGCCATTGCTTTGCCTCCCATATTGACATGCCCTTTAAGCTCAGCAGTATTGGCGTGATCTCTGCAAGTCCTCTGCTCATCTCCTTTTCTAGAGCAGTGACTCTTGTATTCACTTCTTTGATTGAGCTCTCAAACTTCTCTCTTTGATTATTCAGCATAACTTCAATCTTACCTAGAAGAGTGTCTTTTGAAAAATCTAGAACTGGAGGAGGTGGAGGAGGTAGAAAAGCAGTCCTCCAATCCTCAGGGATTTCTTCAAGAACAACTGAACTGAATTCCTTTTGGGCAGTGGATGGAGCCACATCCTCTCCCTCACCAACTTGCTCAAGCTGAGCAGCCTTCCCTTTTTCCACTGAATTATCTGGAGCAACACCATCTTGGTCAGATACACCAATCTCCTTCTCCCCCTCAATATCTACTGGGGGTGGAGAGCTTACTTTCACTGAAACATCATCATCAGCATCTGCAAAATCAAGATTAGCCCCTGAGCCTGCCACATGGGCACTAGGGCTTTTCTCTACATCTTCATCTCCTACTGCATCATCAACTGGGTCTTCAAGCACAACTTCAGCATCTTTCTCTGGAGGAGGAATACTATATGCAGCAGCACCTACAGAAGATGGGATAGGATCTTCAGCAGGAATCTCTGGGACTTCAGGAACAACTACATTCTATAGAGCAGGGAGGGGAGCTGGAGAACCATTCTGATTGCCATCAACTCCAAAAGGGGAAGACTCCCCCTTGGAACTTGCACTTGCATCCACTGGCTTCTAAATTCTGAGTTCCCATCTTTGAATGGTGGAGACATCTATATTTTTCAGGTGGTGAAGAATTGATCCCATGGACATATCAAAAACTTCTGGATTGAACTGGCTCAGATACAAGGAAATGATCCTTGTAAAATTAGGAGCAAGTAGGCATTCTTTAATTTTCACAAATAGAATAGATGCTCAGTCACAATGTTTTCTGCAAACAATTGCTGATATTAGGCAGAAGAAATCTTCTGATATATACCCTAGGCTCCCAGTCTTGCACGGGAAGACCTTGGCAATTATGTCCACCAGCAGCTTCCCTACATCATTCATTTTGTGTCTTCTAACTGACTTGGTTCCTTTGTCTAATCCACAGAAAGATAAAGTTCTTGAACAGTCTTCATTTTCAAGATCATCTTCAGTGCCCACTGTCGTCAACTTTAGAAGGTTGGAGATTGACTTTGAAGTTATCTTGATCTTCAGGTTATTCACAGATGATTTTAGCAACCTACCTTCCCTCTTGATTTTGGCATTGTTGAAAAATTCCTACACTTCTTTGAATAAAATTTTTCATGGGTGCTCCATAATAAAGGAGAGGCCTGCTGCCTCTAGGAGAAGGAAGAGGTTAAGAATGTCATCAGAAATGGAGCTTAGCCCTTGTTGGAACAACCCTATTACTGATTTGGGCTAGGATCACTATCTGTTGACTAGGACTATGTTGACCCCAATGTAAAGTCTAAGGGTCAAGGTTTTAGGCTGTCTGAGTTAGCAAGAACTTAGGAAAAACTCTAAGTTTCTGCGTTCGACGAACTCCATCCTGCGTTCGACGAACTCCATCCTGGGTTCGACGAACGTCATGATCCAGTTCGACGAACTTGCCAAGTTTCTGTGTTCGATGAACTCCATTCTACGTTCGACAAACTCCATCCTGGGTTCGACAAATGTTGTGCTTCAGTTCAACGAACTTTCATTCTCAGCTCAACGAACTCAGTTCTCCAACCAGTACAACAGTTTATTCTTCAGTTCGACGAACTCCAGTTTGAGATCGACGAACTCAGCTCTGTGCTCGACGAATAAGTAACAAGATGTCCAGCTCGACGAAAGTGCTTCTCAGATCGATGAACTCAGTTCTTCCAGCCAGATTCAGCAGATTTTCTCTCAGTTCGACGAACTCCAGATTCAGTTCAACGAACTCCAGATTCAGTTCGACGAACTCAACATTCAGTTCGACGAACTCAGCTCTCAGGTTGATGAATTTTCTCCTTAGCTCAAAATTTCAGAAGGATCAGTTATATTATTCTCTGAACTCAGATCGACAAATCGTTAACAGATCTATTCATTTATTTGGACTTTTTCATCTATCAGATAAGTCAATATTTGACCTTTCCTTTTATTATTTCCTTTACATTCTCTTCTCTCGAGAATGTAGCCATTGACACATTTTGGAAAAGGACACTTTCATGGAAAAGGAAAAGGATTAAAGTTTATTTGCTGAATCAGATTGCAGTTCCAAGAATATCTTTTCAGAATATTTTATTCCTTAATTAAAAGATTTGAATTTCAAATCAATCAGATATTCTCTAAGGAAAGATGATGAAAAAGAAACACAGCATTACAGCAAAAAAAGAATAGAGAAGTAACAGTCGAGAGAAATACAAAAAGAAAAAGCTTTATAGAGTTCATCTTCTACAGCAACATTTTTCATTCTCTGAGAACAACAACACAAATCTTCTCTCAGTTTTCAGCTGCAAGTTTTTAATCTTCAAAGAGCAACAACAATCTGAGAAACATTGTCTCTCAGATTCATCTGCTATCAAGGAAGATATTCACATTCAAGAGAAAGCTCTATCCATCAACTGTCAACCATTTCTATCAGACAGGGGGAGCTTTACAATAATAAATCCACTAGTCTTCTCTCAGCTTTTGACAGAGAAGAACTTCATAAACCCTCTTTATCCCATCCTGTACAGGGTTCTAACTCCCTTCAAAAGTTAACCCTTTGGTGGCAGGGCACCTGATCAAAAACCTGTGATTTGGTTTGAGCACTTGATCAATAGCTCAGTGGTGTTTGGGCACCTGATCAAAACTCCATTAGTGTTTTGGCACCTGATCAAAAGCCCATTGGTGATAGGGCACCTGATCAAAAACCTAGTGGATTCCTACCAAGGGTGGTAGAAGAGTAGATGTACCCAGTTTGATTGGGGAACTACTATAGATCCTTGTGTTAAAAACTTTTAATACTCTATTCACCCCCCCTCTAGAGTAAATCTAAGATCTAACCTCACTTTAAATTAGTATTAGAGGACTTTCATCCCTGATCTCACAAGCTCACTGCCGACTCCTATCTTAGGTCTTGCTGGAGGAGCCATTAGAATAAGGAAGAACGACTGTGCTGGACGGAAATGTCGCGAGAAGATGAAAAGCTGCTAGGTCTTTTCTCGGAAAGAAAGGTCGTGAACTTAAAAGTATTCGAGAGATCTAATATATATATATATATTTCTTGAGAAGAAATTTTCTTTTCCGAACAAATATGCTATTTTCTCTCTAGAATTCAAAAAGTCAGGTACGTGCTCTACATTAAAATTTATATATTTTTTATTACTTTATAAACGTCAAAACCGAAATGTTCGAAATGTTCGGTTTTGGCGTTTATAAAGTAATAAAAAATATATTAATTTTAATGTAGAGCACGTACCCGACTTTTCGAATTCCAGAGAGAAAATAGCATATTTATCTGGAAAAGAAAATTTCTTCTCAAGAAATAGATAGTTATTTCTCGAGATGTCCAGGATATTTATCGAGAATAAATAACATTCCTCGAGAGGCTCAGTCATTTCTCGAGATCATTCAGATTTCTCGAGAAATATAGTTCATTTCTCGAAAAATTTCAGAATTACGTTGATAAGCCCTTTTCTCGAGAGAAATATCATTTCTCGAGAAATATCAGCTAGTTTTCGAGAAATCTCAGACATGACTTGAACTTCTCTTGATATTTGCAGACCTTAGCTTCCTTGAAAGTTTGAAGAATTTAAGGTCTTCTTGGCTTCAATTGTGACTTGTGTAGGGCTCCATGTTTAACATCCCAAGTTCTGTCTTGAAGAAAGAGAACTTGGTCTCATCCAGTGGCTTCGTGAAAATATCTGAAACTTGCTTATCTGTTGGGACATAGTTGAGGTTGATGTCCCTATTCTCCACATGATCCCAGACAAAATAATATGTTAACTCAATGTGCTTTGTCCGGCTGTGAGAGACTGGATTATTTGCAATTGCAATAGCGCTGGAGGAGTCGCAAAATATTGGGATGTCCTTGAACTTCTTGTTATAATCTTCAAGATGATTCCATATACATAAAAGTTGTGCGCAACAACTGCCTGCAGAAATGTATTCTGACTCGGCGGTTGAAATTGCAACACAATTCTGCTTCTTGCTGCTCCAGGAAATAAGTCTCCTTCCAAGGAATTGGCAAGTCCCGGGAGTACTTTTCCTGTCACCCTTACTACCTGCAAAATCTGCATCTGAAAAACCAATCAGCTCGGTCTCATTACTTCTTGGGTACCATAAGCCAAGATTTGGTGTACCTTTAAGATATCTCAAAATCCTCTTTGCAGCGGTATAGTGAGATTCCTTAGAGTTCACTTGATATCTAGCACATACACATATAGAAAACATTATGTCGGGCCTACTAGCAGTATAATAGAGCAAAGAGCCAATTATGCTTTTGTACTTGGTTTCATTGAAAAGTTTCCCTTTCTCATCCCTGTCCAGAGACATAGCTGAACTCATTGGAGTCCTCATTGAGGATGCACTCTCCATTCCAAATTTCTTTATCAGCTCCTTGGTGAATTTTGTCTAAGAGATGAAAATTCCATCTTCAGATTGCTTCACCTGAAGTCCTAAGAAATATTTCAGCTCACCCATACTGCTCATTTCAAACTTCCCTTGCATAAGTTTGGAAAACTTCTTGCAAAGGTTGTCATCCTTAGAGTCAAAGATAATATCGTCAAAATAGATTTGCACTAGCAAAAACTTGCCTTTTACTTCCCTAAGAAATAATGTCTTATCTATCTTTCCTCCTGTGAATTTGTTCTCAAGAAGAAAGTTAGACAACGTCTCATACCAAGCTCGAGGAGCTTGTTTCAAACCATATAAAGCTATTTGTAATAAATAAAAATAATCAGGGTGTTCAGGATCAACAAAACCTGGGGGTTGTTCCACGTATACTTCTTCTTTTATATTACCGTTGAGAAAAGCTGACTTGACGTCCATTTGGTATACGATGAATCCCTTGAATGCAGCATATGCAAGGAACAGCCTGATCGCTTCGAGCCTTGCTACAGGAGCATAAGTCTGATTGAAGTCGATCCCTTCTTATTATCTGTATCCTTTTGCTACAAGTCTGGCTTTGTCCTTGATTATTGTTCCGTCTTCATCCAATTTATTTCTGTCGACCCATTTTGTTCCAATGATATTCTTATCTTTGGGTTTGGTATAAGAATCCAAACTTTGCACCGCTTGAATTGATTTAGTTCTTCTTCCATTACAATTATCCAAGAAGGGTCCTCATTTTCTTCTTATAATTTCTTTGGTTCAACCTGCGAGAGAAAACTCAAATACATATTTTCATTAGTAGTACCTCTTCTTGTTCTTATTCTGTCACGAGGATCTCCTATGATCTGATCAATCAGATGATCCCTCAAATGTCTGAACTTTAGATTCCTTGCATCAATTGGACCACCATGAACTTCTTCTACTACTGGAGTGTCTTCCTCCACTTGGATTAGCTCTTCATCTTGGTGATCTTCCTCTTCAGTTGAGGTTGGGGGAGGGATCTTGACGAAGTTTTGAGCATTTTCTTTAACTGGCTCATCCAAGCTTAAGTCTTGCAGCCTTGAACATGCATCTTCAACAGAGACACTAGAAGAGCTGATTTGTAGCATGCTCGTCTCATCAAATACAATGTTAATGGATTCCTCTAAAACCAGGGTTTTCTTATTAAAAACCCTATAAGCTCAATTATGGCTACTATAGCCTATAAAAATACCTTCGAAGCACTTTTCACTAAACTTGGTTTTTTAATGCTTCCCGTTATTAAGTACAAAACATTTACTGCCAAAGATTCTAAAATAATAGATGGTTGGTTTCTTGTCGTTTAGCAGTTCATAGGGAGTCTTTTCATGGTTTTTATTGATGAGTGCTCTATTTTACACGTGGCAAGTAGTGTTGACGGCTTCAGCCCAGAAGTATTCTGGTAGTGAAGAGTCGCTCAACATTGTTCTACAAGTCTCAATGAATGTTCTATTCCTTCTCTCAACTACCCCATTTTGTTGTGGAGTTCGAGGAGAGGAAAACTCATGAAGATACCTAGGCTTTCACAGAAGTCTGTCATGGCCCCAGATTCAAATTCTGTTCCATGGTCACTTCTGATTTTGACCACCGAACATTCTAATTCATTCTAGATTTGCTTGACAAACTTGGTGAAAATATCAAAGGTATCTAACTTGTGTTTTAGAAAGAATACCCATGCAAAACGTGAGTAATCATCTACAATAACCAATGTATAAGACTTACCTCCTAAACTTCTAATTTGCAAGGGACCAAACATGTCCATATGAAGCAGGTGTAAACACCTGGTAGAGTCTTTGCCAATTATGCTCTTAAAGTTAGCCCTTGTTTGCTTGCCATTTACACATGCGTGACAAGGTCTATCTTTAATGCACTTAACATTTGGCACATCACGCACTAAGTTTTGAGAAATAATTTATTTATAGTTTTGAAATTAATATGTGCTAGTCTCTTGTTCCATTGGTCAACGAGAGATGCACTATCTTTTGCTAAAAAAACACACTGGTGTAGAGGAGGTTAAACAAAGAAACTTTAAACAAAAAATATTTCTACAGCGGGTGTCTGATAAAATCGAATCTGAATTTTCTGTCGACTTTATCAAACACTTATCTTTACGAAAATCAACTATGTATCCTTTATCACAAAGTTGACTTATGCTTATAAGATTATGTTCTAATCCTTCCACATAAGCCGCATCTGAGAAGTATACATTGCCATTAGTAAACATACTGTAGCCTTTAGTTATTCCTCTATTGGATCCGCCAAAAATGACTTTTGGGCCGTTCACAACTGGAATGTAATTCTGCAATTGGCTTCTTGTCACGGTCATGTGCCGAGAACAACCGCTGTCCAAATACCAAATAGGATTTCTGTTGGCCTTTGGACATACCTGCAAAAGCAGATTATCTTGCCTTAGGAGCCCAAACAAATTTGGGTACTTGGTCCCTTATTAGCTGAGCACCACGTTGAACGTTAACATTGCGAGTGGTCTTCCTTGCAATGTTTACTTGTGGTCTCTTAATATTAATCGGATTGAACCAGCAATCAACGGCAAAGTTACTAATCTTGTCGCAACACCAACTGTCAAATCTGTTGTACCTTCGCTTTGTATTCTCCTACTTTACTTTTTGAACGATAGTTTTGGCAGGAGCTTTACTTTTGCATGAGGATCCTTCATGAGTACAACACACACATGGTTCCACTATCTCCTTTGGCTTAGGTGCTGCAGTCTTCACCATTGGTGCCTTCTTTGCACTTGGTCCATGAACATAAGGACCATTATCTCTCAAATTTATTTCCTCATAAGGTGCTTTGAATACACTTGCGCCGAAGTTTCTGGGATGAGTCCACCCCTTGTGGTTGTTGACAGACTCAAATTCAATTGGTCTAGTTAAGTGACCATAGGATCTTTCCAAATCATAGAAATTTGTGGGAAAGATAACTTTCTTAAATGTTGTCTGATTCAGATGCGCTTTCCCTTTCTCTTCGGCAGTAGCTTTCATAGCAACCTTATATTTCTTCTTGGCTCGGATACTCTTAGAAGATTTACTGGAACCAACTACATGGCCTAATCCACTGCAACTTGCTTTAGCTGAGAATATATCAATGATTGGAAGAATAGTTTTCAGTTGGGAGAACTTTTCGACTAGCTTTTTCTCAGCAGCTAGCTGTTCTTCCAACTCTTTGATGATTTTCTCTCTCAGGGCAAGGAGCTCATCTGAGCTTTTTATCTTGTTTGTCAAGACTTGGATTTCCTCTCTGAGAGAAGTAAGTTGTGCAACTTCTTCCCTCAAATTGGATTCCACTTCCTTGAGAGACATGATCTCCTTGGCTTGGGTTTTGTCGACCTTTCAGCATTTGTCAAAGCTTTTGAGCAATTCAGTATATTGGTCCATGAGTTCTGAATCCTCATATGAGGAGTAGTCCTCTTGCTCAACTGAGGCATAGTCAGATTCAGATAAGATGGTATGAGAGTTTACCTTCCCTTTATACTGAGGTTCTTCTTCGTCATCAGTCATGGCCATAAGCCCAAAGTAGGCTTCCTCTTCATCACTTGACTCATCAGAGTCACTGTCGCTGAGATTTTTGGACTTCTTGGCAACAAAGCTTCTCTCAGTTTTCTTTTTCCCATGGGTGGATTTCTTTTCTTCTCTCTTTCCACCCTCTTTCTTCTTGTGAGGGCAATCAACGATCATATGCCCTGGCTTGTTACAACAATAACAAACAACATTAGAAGAAACATGTTTGTTTAGTTTAGACTTATACCTATCATGGTTACTTGAGCCCTTCCTGTGAAGATCACCATCACGACGATAATGGTTGTAGCCTGAGGAAGAGGGCTTGTTCTTCATATGCCTTCTTTTGCTTAGAAACCTCTTGAATTGACGGGAAATTAGAGAGAAATCCCCATAAGACATTTCAGAGCAGGAGGAGCCAGCTTCTGATTCTTCTTCTTCATCAGTTTCTTGTGCCCTTATTGGTGACACAGCTCTGCTTTTCCTGGAGCTCTCGTCATTCAGGGCCAAGGTCCTCTCCTTGCCCGAGGTATGATTCCCATCTTCTTCAATTTTGTCGATGTTCATCTGCAGCTCATGGGATAGTTGCTTCCCGAATAGATTATGTGGGTCAATGTTTGGTATCTTCCCAAACTCCCTAATAGCAATGATCTTTCTACCCCATTCTTTCGTCAGGGATCGCAAGAACCTGTCATTTAGATCACCGTTTGTAAACACCCATCCATAATTTCTTAGGCCGTTTACGATCTTGAAGAATCTTTCATAAGCATTGGCAATGCACTCCTTCTTGCTCTGCTTGAAGGCCTCATACTCTTGGTTGAGTAGAGATCTTCTATCTTCCCTTACCTCTTCGGTACCTTCCATGAGGACAATCAAGGATGTCCACATTTCTTTGGCAGATTTGTAGTGGATTAAGTTTTGCAGCATTGAGTCGCCCACTGAACTGGCAATTATGTTCTTTGCCTTTTTGTCCAAGGCTATGATGGCGATCTCATCCTTGGTTAAGTCCATCATTTTCTTTGGCACCTGAACAGTTGGGTCAATTGTAGAGGCAACCATAGGCACATGAGGGCCTTCTTCCACAACTTGAAAGATTCTTGGATATGAGGCTTCCATGTAAAATTTTACTCTTTCCTTCCACATGGGGAAGTTAGCCTTTGTGCGGATAGGAAGCTTCAACGAGGAGGATTCCTTGCTTCTTTCTATGTTTTGCTGGCAACTAGAATGGATGGATCATGTTCATGGTGTTAACCTTGCAACGAACAACCTTGCTCTGATACCAATTGAAGTATTTAGTTGCCAACCTAAATCACCTAGAGGGGGGTGAATAGGTGAGATCTGCGTCTTTTGCGGAATTAAAACTTGATGGAATATAGAACACAAAAAAGCAAATCACAAACACAGATGACACAAGGATTTAATAATAGTTCCCCAATCTTTGGTACTCTACTTTCCCGCCTCGCCTATCTAGCACCACGGATAGCCTCAGCTACTTCAATGTATCTCAGATCAAAAATGATCCTACAAACTTGGAGTCACCACTCCTACACCTAAGAGACAACTCTCCTACAAACTCGGAGACAAAGCTCCCACAAACTCGGAGACAATGCTCATACAACTCGGAAGATAAACTTCCTACAAGAAATAGGGAGTGTGTACAAGAAAATGATTAAAAATACAAGTACAGATCTGAAATATTCTGATCTTCTTCCTTCTTGAGACATGGAAAACTTTTTCTTGATGTTGAGGAAGAAAGCTGAAATCTCAGATCTAAACTTCTACAACTCGACAAGATCCAATAGACTTCTGTAGAAAATTATATCACTGATCTGTCGAATCTTTTCCTTAAAAAAATCAGTTGAATGAGAGAGATGAAGATCTTCAACAATGTCAGGAGGCGTGCGGCTCTTTCTCGATTTTTCCGATTGATTAGGTTTAGAAGAAAACTGATAAAAGAACTTTTATATCAAACAAGTCCAATGGTAAAAAGTCCTTGTTTTAGGGTAGAATTTTCCTTAAAACACGTCATACGTGGCACTGACAAGGACAAAGAATATTTTGAATCCTGTCAGAAATGAATTTTGAGAACATGGTCTAAAATAAAACTATTTCTCGAGATTAAAAGGATTTCTCGAGAAATGATAAGATTTCTCGAGAGATGAACGGCTACAACCCGACAAAAGGCTTAGAAGAGCTTTCTGGAAAACTGAAAGGAATTTCGCGAGAACATAAATGATTTCTCGAGAAATGAACTGGATTTCTCGAGAACTGAAATTTGCTTCTCAAGAAATGATCTTGATTTCTCGAGAGAGAAATTGACTTCTCGAGAAATGACTTAGAAAGACTTCACTAGACAACCGAGAGGGATTTCTCGAGAACAGAGAAGGCTTCTCGTGAAATGATCTTTATTTCTCGAGAAAGGAAATGACTTCTCGAGAAATGACTTAGAAAGCTTGAACTTGAAATCTGAGAAGGATTTCTCAAGAACATAACTGATTTCTCGAGAAATGAACCTGATTTCTCAAGAACCAGAAATGATTTCTCGAGATATCCACTTAGAAAAATTCAAAAACTATTTCTTTCTTTCTCTCTTGACACCCAACAAATCTTCCAATTCCTAAGCATCAAAGGACTTGAAAAATGAAGTGTATCCCAATAGAGAGATCACACATGAGTCTACACTATGTTCCACACAATGAGGGATTACATTGCATGATATTGCGTTTAATGACCCACTATAATCTGACATTGGTCTACACTTTGCACTAATAACCTGCAAGTACACAACTAGGAAACAACATAAAATACAACAACAATTCAACTTGGTTCAAGAGTGACTTCACACAAATCTAGGCCATTGTGGATACAATGCCCAACAATCTCCCCCTATTTGTATTTGGATAGCGAACAATGTTATTGGGTTCAAATTCTTAATTTCTTGCCTGAAATAATTTAATATCAACTAGGTCAAGCGATTGATGCATTTATTTTTTTGCATGCATATGGTTGAGCTAAGGATGTTATTATGAACAAGTCAGGTCGTAACCCAAGAAGCCATCACTCACGTCAAGTTGAGCTAGGGACTGGGTTTACTAGAGTCACATTGCTATTTTTATGATTTATGAGTTTGTTCGAGCGGGAAAAGGATCCAACCTTTGACTCAATCCTTGGTACCTTAACGATGGTTTTGTTTGACTTATGGAAGTTTCGATTCAAATGACTTAATTTCTATCGCTCAGTATTCCACGAGTATATTATGCCTTGGAAAATTATTCCTGCGGGAATATATTGCGCCTTCGAGAATTATTCCTACGAGAATATATTGTGTCTTGGAGAATTATTTCTACGGGAATATATTGCGCCTTCGTGAATTATTCCTACGGGAATATATTGTGCCTTCGAGAATTATTACTACGGGAATATATTGTGCCTTCAAAAATTATTTCTACGGGAATATATTGTACGTAGGCGGTGGTGATGCGCAATTTCAGCACTGCTAATTAGCAAACACAAAATGTGATACGACGGCAGTGCACCGGTCGCTCAAGTAATAAAATAGGGAGAGACTCCCCGAATATCGTTCTCAAAGGACCGCAAGTTGGGTAGTATGATTTGCTCAAACTGGAAATTAGTTAAAAGGACAACTAAGTAACAACGGGGGGGGGGGGGGGGGGGGGGGTTGTGATTTGGGTTCCTATGCTATTGCAAAATGAAGAGAAATGCGGGTCGAAAAGCACCGCTTCGCAAGGTGTGGGTGAGTGCAGCGGCCGCGATGCCGCGCTTCGGTAAGCGGGTGGAGTGGCCACAGTGCGAGGTTTTGTGAGGGTCGTATTCACCTCTTCGCTAACATGACAACTAGCAATCGCTAGATGGCTTCACGCACAAACACCCAAGGCTATCACAATAACAAAAGGGCTATTCTTGCCACCACATCATCATTGCACATGAACACAAGCAAAAATACATAATATTAACCTAACATGCGTTCATACAACATCACAAAGAAAGTATAAGCATCAAGGGTTAGAGAGGACCACAAAGAAGATGTCACCGCGTCTTGGGTTCTCGGCCGGAATGAGAGGTTGTCGGGCTCTCTCCGGGCTCGGCCCTCAGATGGTGTGCTAACTCGACGGAGGATGTCACCGCTCCAACGATCTTCAGTGCTTCTATGGTCTCCTCGGCGAGGAATGCTTGAGCTAGTGGCGGAGAAAGCTTGCAAATGCTCCCGGATGGAGGAATGATGAAGGAGATCGCCGGAGAAGGTCTCCTCTTGTCTCCTACGATGGAAGGGGTGAAAATGGCAGGATTCCCAGCTTTTCCCGCGAGGGGGATCGAGCTCTCCGTCTCTCCTCCGATGGCAGCTGCAATTCGTGCTTTAAATAATAAACAGGCAGAATTTTGGTCACGCACGGTCGAACGCACGACCGTGCATTGCCCGTGCGTTGCCCGTGCGTTAATTAAAGATAAAAGTTGGCGTGAAGACGAAGTTACGCCGCCCATGCGATTTACTCACGAACGGGAAAATCCGCCCGTGCGTTAAAACGCACGGGTAAATTCAGAAATAGCTAAAAACAGAAGAAACAGGAGGCCATGCGTTTTACTCAAGCACGGGCGATTCCGCCCGTGCATCAAAACGCACGAGTAAATTCAGATCGATCATTTTCTGTCCAGATCAGAGCGCACGACCGCAACAGCCCGTGCGTCAAGGAAAACGCACGACCGTGCGTTTCACACAGTCATGAATTCTGGGAGAAAATTGGATACAAGATAATCCGGCCACCCGCATACAAGATAAAATAGCTGGGAATACACCTCCAGCACCAGATAAACATAGAGAAATGGAAGGGGAGCACCATGTGCTTACCCCCAATAACAAGGAGCGCAAATGCACACCGAAACGGGCCTAAGAGTGCACCTAGCAAGGAATAACAAATATAAATTAAAACATGCCTAAAGTGTAGTGCATAGACTAGATAATCGGCCCAGATGAGTCCATAAATGTGTATATAAATGGGACTCATCACACCCCCAGACTTAACCATTTGCACGTCTCAGGCAAACTACTCAGCTCTCCGTCGGGACAATTGGATGTTAGCGTGAGTTTGAGCGGTAGAGACCTATGCAAAGTCGCGTGCGCACGTGCATAGAAATACATTAGAACAAAATTAAACTCAAGATTATATCTAACTATTTCTAGAACAGTAGTTTGAAATTTACTTTACTTGGATGGCGAATCCCGGTGAATCTTTCAGTCGCGCAAAAGGGAAAATTGCGTGACTAATGATTAGAGTATTACTCGAATCGAAGCTCGGGACAAACTCCTAAGAAATCCATCAAAGTCGGTGTCCATAGGCTTGCACGTTCGCACTCTCTCTACTGCATGAGACGACTCGTATCTAAAATCAATAGGACTTATGGGTTAGGATTGGGCTTAGGTTGAGTTTAGGCTAGGTAAGTAGAAGGACGATGGGAATCGCATTCAACACAACCTGAGCACTCAAGAAAATTACAATCACCAATACACTATTTTCAAGAATTACACAACACCCCCAGACTTCAACTGAATCCTAGGTGCATGCTAAGCCAAATATTAATTGAATTTGTCGAGAGAATATTATTTTTGCACGACTTTTTTTTTCTTTTCTCTTTTCGACAAAATAACTTTTACATGCTCAAAAAAACAGCTCCTTTAGCTAAATCAAATCTGCCATGCACAACAAAGATGACACCAAATGCGATCGAAAAAGAAATTTCTTTCAGCTCAAAGGTTGGTGCGAAAATAGGTTCGGCCGTATGGCTTTGGTGAAATTTTAGTGGAGCTAAACAAGGAGGAAATGTAGACTCAAGTGGGCTTGCAACGGTGATTACGTAGGTAAGGATTTCAAAAGCGCAAAATGGATCAAGAAATGACCTATATCACATTTTATAATGGGTACTTTCAACGCAATCGTTTCAAGAGTCGCCTACTGCAAGTTCTAGCCATCGAGAAAGGTTGTCCTTCCTTCCGACCCTAGTAATAAGCTACTACTAGTCTAGCTACACTCGACCTTATGCTACCGTTGGATTCACCAGATTCACCACTAAAGTAAAATAAATTGCAGCTACTATAATAGAAATAATTAAATTATAACTTTGAATTTTATTCTACTCTAATTGAATTTCTAGGCGTGACGGGGGCACTTGACTAGACCACTACTCGAGTCAACATTTTCTCTACTCCTCACTCATACGCTAACAATCCAATTCTTACGAGCGGGGAACCTCGCAGCGATGCCCAAAAAGCACGTGTGATCAAGTGCGCGTGAACTAGGTGCAAGTGTATGCAATGTGTGCAACAAAATACAAATCCTAACTCAGCACATTCTAACATGTCATGCAAAGTGTGTGCACGTGCACCGATCACTCTCTCCCCCAGACTTGATCAACACCAACTAGAATAAACAATTCAAAAATAAGTAGGAAAGGGGTAGAGTTGACCAATGCTCATAGAAGAGCATGCCAGAAGTGCGGTAGTTCCAACATTAAATTTTTCACTTTCCACATCCTCCACGCGAGAGCTTCCACCTATGATGTTAGCAAAAAGGCAATAACAAAACATAAAAGGAATTAAAAGGCAAACGGAATCAGGTGGTCCCCAGGGTTGTCTCCCAAGAAGCCCTTTTGTTTTACGTCCTTAAAGGTGGACCAAATACCTATATTAAGCATTGTTCAAAGACAAATAGTTCTCACAAAGTTTTTATGATTTTGCTCAGAATATCTCAGAAATACAACATATAACCAAAGGCAAAGAGATAGAAATTAAGCAAGATTATACAAATCACGTATTCGAATACAGCATAGAGACAAAAGAGGAAATCACCCTAACACATTTGACTCCGCTAGATACAACTTTTTACAGTCCTTCAAAACTGTGCCGCCCTCATAGATTTTTAAGCGATGACCATTCACCTTGAACGTCCCTTCTTTTTCTCCAGAAATTTCAATTGTGCCGAACGGAGAAACACCAGTCACTGTGAACGGGCCACTCCACCGTGACTTCAGCTTCCCAGGGAATAAGCGCAGACGAGAATTGCAGAGGAGAACGCTATCTCCCGGATTGAATTTTTTTGGCCTAATATGCCTATCATGCCACTGCTTTGTCTTTTCTTTATATATGCGAGAGTTCTCGTAGTCAAAATGCCGCAATTCTTCAAGTTCATTCAACTGAGAAAGACGTCGTTCCGCCGTTGCTGCGATGTCCTTGTTTAGGAACTTGGTTGCCCACAAGGCTTTGTGTTCTAATTCCACTGGTAGGTGGCATGCCTTTCCAAAAACAAGCTGGAAGGGTGTCATTCCTAAAGGGGTTTTGAAGGCAGTACGGTAGGCCCACAAGGCATCGTCCACTTTCGTCGCCCAATCCTTTCTGTTCGAGTGGATCATTTTTTCTATTATTCTTTTGAGTTCTCTATTCGAAACTTCCACTTGTCCACACGTTTGCGGGTGGTAAGCTAAAGAGACTTTATGATGCACGCCAAATTTGTTTAATAATTTCAAAAATAGTTGGTTGCAAAAATGACTACCACCATCACTTATGATTGTCCGCGGAGCTCCGAATCTAGAAAAGATATTTGTATGAATAAATTTCAAGTCTGTACGTGCATCATTAGCAGCAACAGCCTCCGCCTCCACCCACTTTGAGACGTAATCCACTGCCACTATTATATAATGTTTTTCGTGAGACATTGGGAATGGACCTATGAAATCGATTCCCCAAACGTCAAACGGTTCACAAACTAACATATTATTAAGCGGCATCTCGTCTTTCCACGAAATGTTGCCAGTTCTCTGGCATTCATTGCATTTTGAGACGTACGCGTGAGCATCCTTGAATAGCGTGGGCCAAAATAATCCACTTTGCAGCACATTGCGTGCTGTCCTAGCATCGCCCATGTGTCCTCCGGCCTCCCTATCGTGGCAATGTTCGAGAACGGATCTGTATTCAGATTCAGGGACGCAACGTCTGATTATACCATCGCTACAAGTACGAAACAACAATGGATCTTCCCAGAAATAATACTTTAAGTCCGAAAAAAGCTTGTTCCTCTGCTGAGGCGTAAGATTGGGCGAGAAAGTTTTACACGCAAGATAGTTTGCGATATCGGCGTACCATGGGGTTGTTGACGGATGCGTAGTGATGGCGAATAGCTTCTCGTCTGGAAAATAATCAGTCATTTCCTCCTCTTTGTTGTTGGAGGCATCGGCCGTCACGTCGTTCTCCAGCCGCGATAAGTGATCTGCGATTACATTCTCTACCCCCTTCTTATCTTTGATTTCCAAATCATACTCTTGCAGTAGTAGGATCCACCGGATTAAACGCGGATTGGCCTCTTTCTTGCTGAATAGGTACCTCAGTGCGACATGATCTGTGTACACTATTACTTCGGAAAGCACCAAGTAGGAGTGAAGTTTCTCGAAGGCGAAGATCACGGCCAGCATTTCTTTCTCCGTGGCGGTGTAGTTCGCTTGAGCGTTATTTAGAGTCCGACTGGCATATGCAATGGTGTGAAAGGTTTTGTCTTTCTTTTGACCAAGCACTGCACCCACGGCTACGTCACTAGCATCGCACATGATCACAAAAGGTAAACTCCAGTCAGGTGCCACCAAGATCGGAGCAGAGATAAGTTGCCCCCGTAGGGTTTCAAACGCTTGCATACAAGCTTTATCGAAATAGAATGGGACATCTTTGCCAAGTAAGTAAGAAAGAGGCTTTGAAATGGATGAGAAATCCTTAATAAATCTCCGATAAAATCCCACGTGTCCGGGAAAGCTGCGGATACCCTTCACAGAAGACAGCGGAGGAAGATTCTTGATGACACTAACCTTCGCCTGATCCACCTCAAGCCCCTGGCGGGATACCTTATGCCCCAACACAATTCCTTCGCGCACCATAAAATGGCATTTTTCCCAATTTAAGATGAGGTTGGTGTCCTCACTCCGCTTCAAGGTCTTATCTAGGTTGGCAAGGCACGAATCGAAGTTGCTGCCGAATAAAGTGAAATCATCCATGAAGACTTCGAGAAAATCTCCCACCATGTCAGCGAAGATCGCAAGCATGCATCGCTGAAAAGTTGCAGGAGCATTGCAAAGTCCAAATGGCATTCGCTTGAATGCGAAGGTACCAGAAGGGCAGGTGAATGTCGTCTTGTCCTGATCAGCAGGGTCGATAAGGATTTGATTATACCCGGAGTACCCATCCAGAAAACAGTAGTAGTCTTGCCCTGCCAACTTTTCCAACATCTGATCAATGAAAGGGAGTGGAAAATGGTCCTTGCGCGTAGCATCATTTAGTTTGCGGTAATCGATCAGACCCTCCATCTGGTGATCACACGGGTAGGTAGTAACTCATTTTTCTCGTTGAGGACAACGGTAATCCCCCTTCTTTGGCACAACCTGAACTGGGCTGACCCACTTGCTGTCGCTAATTGGATAGATAATGCCTGCATCCAAAAGCTTTATCACTTCTTCCTTCACTACCTCTTGCATCTTCGGGTTCAGCCGCCTTTGGGGTTGAACCGATGGCTTGTACTGATCTTCAAGAAGGATCTTATGCATGCAGACGGTGGGGCTAATTCCTTTAATATCGGCAAGGGAACGTCTGAAGACTTTTTGGTAACTTCTTAGCAACCTCACCAACGCAGCTTCGTCGTCCACAGACAGAGTTGCAGAAATAATCATCGGATGCATGATATTTTCCACCAGGAAGACATATTTCAGAGAGTTTGGTAATTATTTGAGAGTCGGAGAGGTGTTTGAAACCGATGGCACAATAATTGATTCTCTGATCGGATGCAGATCCTCAAACTTGTCCAAGGATGAACCTCCATTGCCCACAAGGCTTTCTTGCTGCCAAAAAGTCTCGCAATCCCCCGGGCTCACATCAAACTGACTATCCAATTCTTCGGTTGGCTCTGCTAGTTCTCCGTCTGTGATCTCAAACAGTTGCGCCGGATTGTGAACATTAAAAGATATGGCGTCCTGCCCCAATCTGAGAGTGAGCTCTCCCTGCTCCACATTAATGATTGCATGTGCTATCGTGAGAAAGGGGCGCCCCAAGATAATAGGGACTCTAGCATCGGCTTTCATGTCAAGGATGACGAAATCAGCTAGAAAGGTGAGGTCATTTACCACTATGGTAAGGTCTTCCACAATCCCGAGAGGTTTCTTGATTGTTCTATCGGCTAGCTGCAGCATCACTTGTGTCGGCTTCAAAATCCCCGCACCTAGCTCTTTAAAGATGGAGAGCGGCATTAGATTGATGGAGGCTCCTAGATCACAAAGTGCCTGACCGAATCGGTGGTGACCGATTCTGCAAGGGATAGTAAAGCTGCCAGGGTCCTTTCGCTTTGTAGGGACGTCGGTGATTAGGGCGGAGCACTCCTCAGTGAGATCAATGGTTTTGAGGTCCTCCAGGTCCTTTCGCTTTGAAATCAGCTTTTTCAAGAATTTTGAGTAAACCGCTATCTGGGAGATGGCCTCAATCAGCGGTATGCTAACTTCTACTCCCTTCATCATGTCCAGGAATCTGCGAAATTGCTTCTCTGACTTCTCATTCCGTTACCTATGAGGAAATGGAGGGCTAACAATACTTTTCGAGGGTTGTGCCACGCTCGCAGAATCCGACACAGTAGGGATAGGAGTCGGCTCCCCTGTCACATCTGCATCAGGCCTGTCCATAGGATTCGTAAGTGGTTCCTGTAGCGCAGGTGCTGGAGGTGTTTTCTGACGTGGGAGGTTTTTTATACTCCTGCCACTTCTTAACTTCATGGCGTTCACAGACTCGGGCGGCTGAACCACAATCCCAGAGATAACATCTGTGAGAGTACTAATAGTAGAGTCGAGCTGCTGGATTGCTGCGGACTGTTCTTTTATTTTGTGCAGCATATCGCCCATGAGAGTAACTAACCGCTCTGTTTGATCTGAAGGAAGGCGTTCCTCTGCTCCATTAAGTGTTATTGCATTAACTTCGCTAGTGCTCGGAGGATGAGTAGAGTGGCCCCAATACTGGCGGGTCTGCACTATATTCACAACTATTTCCCAGGCGTCCTTCCCCGACTTATTAAACAGGGCGCCTCCAGCAGCGACATCAAAAAGAAAACGGAACCTGTCCATTACGCCAAAATAGAAAATCTGAATTAAAAAGTCTTCTGATAAATCCTCATGGTAACAGTCCCTGTGTAAGGATTGAAAACGCTCCCATGCATCTACTAATGTCTCGTCCTTTCTCTGACCGAAGGCAATAAGTTCCTTATGCCTATTCATACCTCGCATGTGATGTTGAAAATCAAACAGGAACTTCCATTCAAATTGCTTCCAAGAAGTTATCTCACTCTTTCGGGTATCCCGGTACCATCTTTTAGCTTTATCATGCAGAGAGAATGAAAATGCCATGATCTTTTGTTGGTCGTTTTCAACTCCATTGAATATACACGTATAATAGGCTTATAAGAATCCGTGCACGTGATGTACTGCATCTTCATGTGTATCCCCGCTGAATTTGCAATTCTCAGATATAAACTCAATAATATCAGTGGAGATCTCGGACGCAAGATTATTTATTCGTGCCTGATCTCTAAGATCGTTTAAACTTCCCTGATAAGTATGTTGCTGGATAGAAGTCATGATAGACTTGCTTGCAAGACAATGGATTATTGCACAACAATAAAAACAAAAATACCTTAAAACGAATTTCCAAAGAAAAAAAAATCATACACGCTTGCAGTCCCCGGCAACGGCGCCAAGAACTTGATGCGCAATTTCAACACTGCTAATTAGCAAGCACGAAATGCGATACGACGGCAATGCATCGGTTGCTCAAGTAATAAAATAGGGAGGGACTCCCCGAATATCATTCTCAAAGGACCGCAAGTTGGGTAGTATGATTTGCTCAAACTGGAAATTAGTTAAAAGGACAACTAAGTAACACCGGGGGGGGGGGGGGGGGGGGGGGGGGAGGGGTTGTGATTTGGGTTCCTATGCTATTGCAAAATGAAGAGAAATGCGGGTCGAAAAGCACCGCTTCGCAAGGTGTGGGTGAGTGCAGCGGCCGCGATGTCGCGCTTCGGTAAGCGGGTGGAGTGGCCACAGTGCGAGGTTTTGTGAGGGTCGTATTCACCTCTTCGCTAACATCACCACTAGCAATCGCTAGATGGCTTCACGCACAAACACCCTAGGCTATCACAACAACAAAAGGGCTATTCTTGCCACCACATCATCATTGCACATGAACACAAGCAAAAATACATAATATTAACCTAACATGCATTCATACAACATCACAAAGAAAGTATAAGCATCAAGGGTTAGAGAGGACCACAAAGAAGATGTCACCGCGCCTTGGGTTCTCGGCCGGAATGAGAGGTTGTCGGGCTCTCTCCGCCCTCGGCCCTCAGATGGTGTGCTAACTTGACGGAGGCTGTCGCCGCTCCAACGATCTTCAGCGCTTCTATGGTCTCCTCGGCGTGGAATGCTTGAGCTAGTGGCGGAGAAAGCTTGCAAATGCTCCCGGATGGAGGAATGATGAAGGAGATCGCCGGAGAAGGTCTCCTCTTGTCTTTTACGGTGGAAGGGGTGAAAATGGCGGGATTCCCAGCTTTTCCCGCGAGGGGGATCGAGCTCTCCGTCTCTCCTACGATGGCATCAGCAATTCCTGCTTTAAATACTAAATAGGCAGAATTTTGGTCACGCATGGTCGAACGCACGACCGTGCGTTAATTAAAGATAAAAGTTGGCGTGAAGACGAAGCTGCGCCGCCCGTGCGATTTACTCACGCACGGGAAAATCCGCCCGTGCGTCAAAACGCACGGGTAAATTCAGAAATAGCTAAAAACAGAAGAAACATGAGGCCGTGTGTTTTACTCAAGCACGGGCGATTCCGCCCGTGCATCAAAACGCACGAGTAAATTCAGATCGATCATTTTCTGCCCAGATCAGAGCGCACGACCGCAACAGCCCGTGCGTCAAGGAAAACGCACGACCGTGCGTTTCACACAGTCATGAATTCTGGGAGAAAACTGGATACAAGATAATCCGGCCACCTGCATACAAGATAAAATAGCTGGGAATACACCTCCAACACCAGATAAACATAGAGAAATGGAAGGGGAGCACCATGTGCTTACCCCCAATAACAAGGAGCGCAAATGCACACCGAAACAGGCCTAAGAGTGCACCTAGCAAGGAATAACAAATATAAATTAAAACATGGCTAAAGTGTAGTGCATAGACTAGATAATCGGCCCAGATGAGTCCATAAATGTGTATATAAATGGGACTCATCACACCCCCAGACTTAACCATTTGCACGTCTCGGGCAAACTACTCAGCTCTAAGTCTGGACAATTGGATGTTAGCGTGAGTTTGAGCGGTAGAGACCTATGCAAAGTCGCGTGCGCACGTGCATAGAAATACATTAGAACAGAATTAAACTCAAGATTATATCTAACTATTTCTAGAACAGTAGTTTGAAATTTACTTTACTTGGATGGTGAATCCCGGTGAATCTTTCAGTCGCGCAAAAGGGAAAATAGCGTGACTAATGAGTAGAGTATTACTCGAATCGAAGCTCGTGACAAACTCCTAAGAAATCCATCAAAGTCGGTGTCCATAGGCTTGCACGTTCGCACTCTCTCTACTGCATGAGACGACTCATATCTAAAATCAATAGGACTTATGGGTTAGGATTGGGCTTAGGTTGAGTTTAGGCGAGGTAGGTAGAAGGACGATGGGAATCACATTCAACACAACCTGAGCACTCAAGAAAATTATAATCACCAATACAATATTTTCAAGAATTACACAACACCCCCAGACTTCAACTGAATCCTAGGTGCATGCTAAGCCAAATATAAATTGAATTTGTCAAGAGAATATTATTTTTGCACAACGTTTTTTTTTTCTTTTCTCTTTTCGACAAAATAACTATTACATGCTCAAAAAACAGCTCCTTTAGCTAAATCAAATCTGCCATGACAACAAAGATGACATCAAATGCGATCGAAAAAGAAATTTTTTTCAGCTCAAAGGTTGGTGCGAAAATAGGTTCGGCCGTATGGCTTTTGTGAAATTTTAGTAGAGCTAAACAAGGAGGAAAGGTAGGCTCAAGTGGGCTTGCAACGGTGATTACGTAGGTAAGGATTTCAAAAGCGCAAAACGGATCAAGAAATGGCCTATATCACATTTTATAACGGGTACTTTCAACGCAATCGTTTCAAGAGTAGCCTAGTGCAAGTTCTAGCCACCGAGAAAGGCTGTCCTTCCTTCCGACCCTAGTAATAAGCTACTACTAGTCTAGCTACACTCGACCTTATGCTACCGTTGGATTCACCGGATTCACCACTAAAGTAAAATAAATTGCAGCTACTATAATAGAAATAATTAAATTATAACTCTGGATTTTATTCTACTCTAATTGAATTTCTAGGCGTGACGGGGGCACTTGACTAGACCACTACTCGAGTCAACATTTTTCTCTACTCCTCACTCATACGCTAACAATCCAATTCTTACGAGCGGGGAACCTCGCAGCGATGCCCAAAAAGCACGTGTTATCAAGTGCGCGTGAACTAGGTGCAAGTGTATGCAATGTGTACAACAAAATACAAATCATAACTCAGCACATTCTAACATGTCATGCAAAGTGTGTGCACGTGCACCGATCACTCTCTCCCCCAGACTTGATCAACACCAACTAGAATAAACAATTCAAAAATAAGTAGGAAAGGGGTAGAGTTGACCTATGCTCATAGAAGAGCGTGCCAGAAGTGCGGTAGTTCCAACATTAAATTTTTCACTTTCCACATCCTCCACGTGAGAGCTTCCACCTATGATGTTAGCAAAAAGGCAATAACAAAACATAAAAGGAATTAAAAGGCAAACAGAACCAGGTGGTCCCCAGGGTTGTCTCCCAAGAAGCCCTTTTGTTTTACGTCCTTAAAGGTGGACCAAATACATGTATTAAGCATTGTTCAAAGACAAATAGTTCTCACAAAGTTTTTAGGATTTTGCTCAGAATATCTCAGAAATACAACATATAACCAAAGGCAAAGAGATAGAAATTATGCAAGATAATACAAATCACATATTCGAATACAACATAGAGACAAAAGAGGAAATCACCCTAACACATTTGACTCCGCTAGATACAACTTTTTACAGTCCTTCAAAACTGTGCCGCCCTCATAGATTTTTAAGCGATGACCATTCACCTTGAACGTCCCTTCTTTTTCCCAGAAATTTCAATTGCGCCGAACGGAGAAACACCAGTCACAGTGAACGGGCCACTCCACCGCGACTTCAGCTTCCCAGGGAATAAGCGCAGAAGAGAATTGTAGAGGAGAACGCTATCTCCCGGATTGAATTCTTTTGGCCTAATATGCCTATCATGCCACTGCTTTGTCTTTTCTTTATATATGCGAGAGTTCTCGTAGTCAAAATGTCGCAATTCTTCAAGTTTATTCAACTGAGAAAGACGCCGTTCCGCCGTTGCTGCGATGTCCATGTTTAGGAACATGGTTGCCCATAAGGCTTTGTGTTCTAATTCCACTGGTAGGTGGCATGCCTTTCCAAAAACATGCTGGAAGGGTGTCATTCCTAAAGGGGTTTTGAAGGCAGTACGGTAGGCCCACAAGGCATCGTCCACTTTCGTCGCCCAATCCTTTCTGTTCGAGTGGATCGATTTTTCTATTATTCTTTTGAGTTCTCTATTCGAAACTTCCACTTGTCCACACGTTTGCGGGTGGTAAGCTAAAGAGACTTTATGATGCACGCCAAATTTGTTTAATAATTTCAAAAATAGTTGGTTGCAAAAATGACTACCACCATCACTTATGATTGTCCACGGAGCTCCGAATCTAGAAAAGATATTTGTATGAATAAATTTCAAGACTGTACGTGCATCATTAGCAGCAACAACCTCCGCCTCCACCCACTTTGAAACGTAATCCACTGCCACTATTATATAATGTTTTTCGCGAGACATTGGGAATGGACCCATGAAATCGATTCCCCAAACGTCGAACGGTTCACAAACTAACATATTATTAAGCGGCATCTCGTCTTTCCACGAAATGTTGCCAGTTCTCTGGCATTCATTGCATTTTGAGACGTACGCGTGAGCATCCTTGAATAGCGTGGGCCAAAAAAATCCACTTTGCAGCACATTGCGTGCTGTCCTAGCAGCGCCCATGTGTCCTCCAGCCTCCCTATCGTGGCAATGTTCGAGAACGGATCTGTATTCAGATTCAGGGACGCAACGTCTGATTATACCATCGCTACAAGTACGAAACAACAATGGATCTTCCCAGAAATAATACTTTAAGTCCGAAAAAAGCTTGTTCCTCTGCTGAGGCGTAAGATTGGGCGAGAAAGTTTTACACGCAAGATAGTTTGCGATATCGGCGTACCATGGGGTTGTTGACAGATGCGTAGTGATGGCAAATAGCTTCTCGTCTGGAAAATAATCAGTCATTTCCTCCTCTTTGTTGTTGGAGGCATCAGCCGTCACGTCGTTCTCCAGCCGCAATAGGTGATCTGCGATTACATTCTCTACCCCCTTCTTATCTTTGATTTCCAAATCATACTCTTGCAGTAGTAGGATCCAGCGGATTAAACGCGGCTTGGCCTCTTTCTTGCTGAATAGGTACCTCAGTGCGACATGATCTGTGTACATTATTACTTTGGAAAGCACCAAGTAGGAGTGAAATTTCTCGAAGGCGAAGATCACGGCTAGCATTTCTTTCTCCGTGGCGGTGTAGTTCGCTTGAGCGTTATTTAGAGTCCAACTGGCATATGCAATGGTGTGAAAGATTTTGTCTTTCTTTTGACCAAGCACTGCACCCACGGCTACGTCACTAGCATCGCACATGATCACAAAAGGTAAACTCCAGTCAGGTGCCACCAAAATCGGAGCAGAGATAAGTTGCCCCCGTAGGGTTTCAAACGCTTGCATACAAGCTTTATCGAAATAGAATGGGACATCTTTGCCAAGTAAGTGAGAAAGAGGCTTTGAAATGGATGAGAAATCCTTAATAAATCTCCGATAAAATCCCACGTGTCCGAGAAAGCTGCGGATACCCTTCACAGAAGACGGCGGAGGAAGATTCTTGATGACACTAACCTTCGCCTGATCCACCTCAAGCCCCTGGCGGGTACCTTATGCCCCAACACAATTCCTTCGCGCACCATAAAATGGCATTTTTCCCAATTTAAGATGAGGTTGGTGTCCTCACACCGCTTCAAGGTCATATCTAGGTTGGCAAGGCACGAATCGAAGATGCTGCCGAATAAAGTGAAATCATCCAGGAAGACTTCGAGAAAATCTCCCACCATGTCAGCGAAGATCGCAAGCATGCATCGCTGAAAAGTTGCAAGAGCATTGCAAAGTCCAAATGGCATTCGCTTGAACGCGAAGGTACCAGAAGGGCAGGTGAATGTCGTCTTGTCCTGATCAGCAGGGTCGATAAGGAATTGATTGTACCCGGAGTACCCATCCAGAAAACTGTAGTAGTCTTGCCCTGCCAACTTTTCCAACATCTGATCAATGAAAGGGAGTGGAAAATGGTCCTTGCGCGTAGCATCATTTAGTTTGCGGTAATCGATGCAGACCCTCCATCCGGTGATCAGACGGGTAGGTAGTAACTCATTTTTCTCGTTGAGGACAACAGTAATCCCCTCTTCTTTGGCACAACCTGAACTGGGCTGACCCACTTGCTGTCGCTAATTGGATAGATAATGCCTGCATCCAAAAGCTTTATCACTTCTTCCTTCACTACCTCTTGCATCTTCGGGTTCAGCCGCCTTTGGGGTTGAACCGATGGCTTGTACTGATCTTCAAGAAGGATCTTATGCATGCAGACGGTGGGGCTAATTCCTTTAATATCGGCAAGGGAATGTCCGAAGACTTTTTGGTATCTTCTTAGCAACCTCACCAACGCAGCTTCGTCGTCCACAGATAGAGTTGCAGAAATAATCATCGGATGCATGGTATTTTCCACCAGGATGACATATATCAGAGAGTTTGGTAATTGTTTGAGAGCCGAAGAGGTGTTTGAAACCGATGGCACAATAATTGATTCTCTGATCGGATGCAGATCCTCAAACTTGTCTGAGGATGAACCTCCATGGCCCACAAGGCTTTCTTGCTGCCAAAAAGTCTCGCAATCCCCCGGGCTCACATCAAATTGACTATCCAATTCTTCGGTTGGCTCCGCTAGCTCTCCGTCTGTGATCTCAAACAGTTGCGCCGGATTGTGAACATTAAAAGATATGGCGTCCTGCCCCAATCTGAGAGTGAGCTCTCCCCGCTCCACATTAATGATTGCATGTGCTATCGCGAGAAAGGGGCGCCCCAAAATAATAGGGACTCTAGCATCGGCTTTCATGTCAAGGATGACGAAATCAGCTGGAAAGGCGAGGTCATTTACCACTATGGTAAGGTCTTCCACAATCCCGACCGGTTTCTTGATTGTTCTGTAGGCTAGCTGCAACATCACTTGTGTCGGCTTCAAAATCCCCGCACCTAGCTCTTTAAAGATGGAGAGCGGCATTAGATTGATGGAGGCTCCTAGAACACAAAGTGCCTGACCGAATCGGTGGTGACCGATTCTGCAAGGGACAGTAAAGCTGCCAGGGTCCTTTCGCTTTGTAGGGACGTCGGTGATGAGGGCGGAGCACTCCTCAGTGAGATCAATGGTTTTGAGGTCCTCCAGGTCCTTTCGCTTTGAAATCAGCTTTTTCAAGAATTTTGAGTAACCCGGTATCTGGGAGATGGCCTCAATCAGCGGTATGCTAACTTGTTCTCCCTTCATCATGTCCAGGAATTTGCGAAATTGCTTCTCTGACTTCTCATTCCGTAACCTATGAGGAAATGGAGGGCTAACAATACTTTTCGAGGGTTGTGCCACGCTCGCAGAATCCAGCACAGTAGGGATAGGAGTCGGCTCCCCTGTCACATCTGCATCAGGCCTGTCCATAGGATTTGTAAGTGGTTCCTGTAGCGCAGGTGCTGGAGGTGTTTTCTAACGTGGGAGGTTTTTTATACTCCTGCCACTTCTTAACTTCATGGCGTTCACAGACTCGGGCGGCTGAACCACAATCCTAGAGATAGCATCTGTGAGAGTACTAATAGTAGAGTCGAGCTGCTGGATTGCTGCGGACTGTTCTTTTATTTTGTGCAGCATATCGCCCACGAGAGTAACTAACCGCTCTGTTTGATCTGAAGGAAGGCGTTCCTCTGCTCCATTAAGTGTTATTGCATTAACTTCGCTAGTGCTCGGAGGATGAGTAGAGTGGCCCCAATACTGGCTGGTCTGCACTATATTCACAACTATTTCCCATGCGTCCATTATGCCAAAAAGAAAACGGAACCTGTCCATTACGCCAAAATAGAAAATCTGAATTAAAAAGTCTTCTGATAAATCCTCATGTTAACAGTCCCTGTGTAAGGATTGAAAACGCTCCCATGCGTCTACTAATGTCTCGTCCTTTCTCTGACGGAAGGCAATAAGTTCCTTATGCCTATTCATACCTCGCATGTGATGTTGAAAATCAAACAGGAACTTCCATTCAAATTGCTTCCAAGAAGTTATCTCACTCTTTCGGGTATCCCGGTACCATCTTTTAGCTTTATCATGCAGAGAGAATGAAAATGCCAGGATCTTTTGTTGATCGTTTTCAACTCCATTGAATATACACGTGTAATAGACTTATAAGAATCCATGCACGTGATGTACTGCATCTTCATGTGTATCCCCGCTGAATTTGCAATTCTCAGATATAAACTCAATAATATCAGTGGAGATCTCGGACGCAAGATTATTTATTCGTGCCTGATCTCTAAGATCGTTTAAACTTCCCTGATAAGTATGTTGCTGGATAGAAGTCATGATAGACTTGCTTGCAAGACAATGGATTATTGCACAACAATAAAAACAAAAATACCTTAAAACGAATTTCCAAAGAAAAAAAAATCATACACGCTTGCAGTCCCCGGCAACGGCGCCAAGAACTTGATGCGCAATTTCAACACTGCTAATTAGCAAGCACGAAATGCGATACGACGGCAATGCATCGGTTGCTCAAGTAATAAAATAGGGAGGGACTCCCCGAATATCATTCTCAAAGGACCGCAAGTTGGGTAGTATGATTTGCTCAAACTGGAAATTAGTTAAAAGGACAACTAAGTAACACCGGGGGGGGGTTGTGATTTGGGTTCCTATGCTATTGCAAAATGAAGAGAAATGCGGGTCGAAAAGCACCGCTTCGCAAGGTGTGGGTGAGTGCAGCGGCCGCGATGTCGCGCTTCGGTAAGCGGGTGGAGTGGCCACAGTGCGAGGTTTTGTGAGGGTCGTATTCACCTCTTCGCTAACATCACCACTAGCAATCGCTAGATGGCTTCACGCACAAACACCCTAGGCTATCACAACAACAAAAGGGCTATTCTTGCCACCACATCATCATTGCACATGAACACAAGCAAAAATACATAATATTAACCTAACATGTGTTCATACAACATCACAAAGAAAGTACAAGCATCAAGGGTTAGATAGGACCACAAAGAAGATGTCACCGTGTCTTGGGTTCTCGGTCGGAATGAGAGGTTGTCGGGCTCTCTCCGGGATCGTCCCTCAGATGTTGTGCTAACTCGATGGAGGTTGTCACCGCTCCAACGATCTTCAGCGCTTCTATGGTCTCCTCGGCGAGGAATGCTTGAGCTAGTGGCGGAGAAAGCTTGCAAATGCTCCCGGATGGAGGAATGATGAAGGAGATCGCCGGAGAAGGTCTCCTCTTGTCTCCTACGGTGGAAGGGGTGAAAATGGCGGGATTCCCGGCTTTTCCCGCGAGGGGGATCGGTCTCTCCGTCTCTCCTCCGATGGCAGCAGCAATTCCTGCTTTAAATACTAAACAGGCAGAATTTTTGTCACGCACGGTCGAACGCACGACCGTGCGTTGCCCGTGCGTTAATTAAAGATAAAAGTTGGCGTGAAGACGAAGCTGCGCCGCCCGTTCGATTTACTCACGCACGGGCAAATTCGCCCGTGCGTCAAAACGCACGGGTAAATTCAGAAATAGCTAAAAACAGAAGAAACAGGAGGCCGTGCGTTTTACTCACGCACGGGCGATTCCGCCCGTACATCAAAATGCACGAGTAAATTCAGATCGATCGTTTTCTTCCCAGATCAGAGCGCATGACCGCAACAGCCCATGCGTCAAGGAAAACGCATGATCGTGCATTTCACACAGTCATGAATTCTGGGAGCAAACTGGATACAAGATAATCCGGCCACCTACATACAAGATAAAATAGCTGGGAATACACCTCCAGCACCAGATAAACATAGAGAAATGGAAGGGGAGCACCATGTTCTTACTCCCAATAACAAGGAGCGCAAATGCACACTGAAACGGTCCTAAGAGTGCACCTAGCAAGGAATAACAAATATGAATGAAAACATGCCTAAAGTGTAGTGCATAGACTAGATAATCAGCCCAGATGAGTCCATAAATGTGTATATAAATGGGACTCATCAGGTGGTCGTAGGAAGACTGCCATGACCCAATAGAGTCTAGATGTTTCCTCCCTTATGACTGTTATACTATGCTCAATGCTAATAGGGATTGGATCCTGTTTCGGAGTTCTAATAACTTGTCGTTATCACAGGTGGTAGGTGCAGGTGAGAGACAACACCCAGGTGTGGAGGAAGCCACAGAGCATGCTACTTTAGGTATAAATTTGTTAGACCGTAACCCCTTTTGTTGTGCCATATCTCATGGTATATATATATACATGTACCGAGTCCTGATTGATAGGGTCTGATGCGGTAGAGATAATAATGCTACTTATACAGGTATTGAGTTTCTATGATAAGTAATCTTCTGCTATGGACCATGTCTTCCTCTAAGTGTTATAAGGTGCACCCGTTGATGGTGACTTCTACTAGAGAACTGCTTCCCTACTCTATTAGAGTGTAGTGACTTCCGCTTAACATCACCCCTATGCGTAACAACTGAGTGTTCAAGGAAAGGGTTTGGAGAAGGAAGTGCCTTCACCCTTTGTAGTCGCTTCGTCGTCATGCATAATGGTGGTGTGCGATAAGATTCCCCGGTCGGACTGCTGATTCTAGGAGGGGGGTCTTACAAATGGATTAGGGCACAACCGATCTTTTCGACCAATTGTGATGACAGAAATAGCTCTTTTTCCACAAGTCATTTTAGCGTGGTTCGGGACGAACCACTGCAGCGGAAGCGGTGGTGGACCTTAAGGATAAAAGTTGACAAAAACTTGGCGTAATTATGTAGATATTCACTCGAATTAATCAAATTAAGCTTTAGTCATACAAAATTTTATGACTCATATTGACACTTAAATGTCTTTACCACACTTGATCTTAAACGATGATTTATCTTTTTCCAATAAAACACTTTCATTAAACCCTACAAATAACCACTGCAAATTTTGAACCCCAGGTTTAAGCCTCTTTATTTTATTGGGATTTAATTCTCATTTTCAAAATTCCATTCGAGGTAAGCTAATCAAATGGAATTTTGTGTGCAGGTTGAGGATTGCATTAATGATTGCAAATATGGTCGGAGCCGAGTTGTGGGTTTAATAAGGTGTGTTTCGATTTGATGCGAAATCGATCTATATGATATGTTTAAAATAAAACCGTGCAATCATAGAAGAACTATGAGGAAAATATTAATCTTTTCAATAATGTTATTAATTCAGGAAATAATTACTGATGCGATGAGCTGGATTTGAAGTAAATTGGTGGCAAATCTAAAAAAGCTCATATAAAAGCAAGGAAAAACTTTTACACACCCAAGCCCAGAAGTACATGGTTAACATTCATTGGACTTGCGATATTTGCATACTCGGCCCACCCAGAGAGCCTTATCAAGGGAAAGTGCATGATTATTCATAAAATGATTTAAAAAGGGATAACATAGGAACCCTTAGGACACATATGAGTGTCTGAAAGTTTAAAATAACATGGGGTGCTCCCAAAGAGGATTATAGTTTCGCTCTTCAAAATGTGCATAGTTTCGCTCTTCAACATGGAAACCAAACCTTGGGAACTAGGGAGTGTGTGAACCCTGTGAGGTTATTACCCCGCTGAGTCCCTGCACTGGGTAGCCGGTTTGATGAAACTTGGGCACTAGGGAGCGTGTGAACCCCGAGAGGCTATTACCCCGCTGGGTCCCTCCGCTAGACAACTAATATTTCAGGATGATGTTTACATCCCCGAGTAAATCATAATGTTCGGTAGTGCTTGGGTAGTGAGGTATGAGCATACCCAAAAGTGGATAGACCGGCCACCGTCTATGTTTTGCCCGATAGTGAGGCCCGCAGGGATAGCTACCTTGCTGAAAGAAAAGGTCAAACTATATCGACATAGGGTGCAAACTAGTAACCAATTTATGTGATTGATGTGGCGGGTCAGTCATGCCTATGAGCCGTTCATACTGGCATGGGAAGGTTGGCGACACATGAGGCATTAGAAAGTGTGTGAACCTCGGGAGGTTATTTATTATTTCCCCGAAGGGTCCCTCCGCTAGTTATCCAGATTTCATAATTGTCGGATGTTGCTCACATACAGAAGTACACCTTGTTGTATGATGGGGGCCTGGGTAGTGCAGTGCAAACACACCCAGAAGTGGTGGGACTGACCACTATCACTGACGGCCACATCGGTGAGGCCTGTGGGGTTCGCTACCTTGCTGAAAGAGAAGCAGTCAAACTATGTCGACACAGGGAGTTGTGACGAGTCGTGAGAACTTGGTGTGCGTGGCTTGCATAAGCTTCATTTGCATCGAGATGTACCTATTTGCATGTACCATTAATATATAACCTTCGTATGGGAATTGGTTATATGTTCATGGACTTTCACTCATAATTGCAATTTTATTTGTTCCGCTAATATATAACCTTCGTATGAGAATTGGTTACATATTAATGGGTTTATATTGCTTACCTTCAGAAAACAACTCAAACAATTTTGCGTACAGATGTGCAAATATTGGTAGGATTTGATTATGCTAGAATTACTTGCGCAGTACAATTATCTAAGCTGGTAATTCATTATGCTTACAACTTGTCTGCATGAAATGTTCCCGCAAACAATATATGTCAGAGTGACTATAGAATAAGCTTAGCTTCGGTAAAGTTATCCTATGTTTCGCTTAAGCTACTTATTATATTACACCACGGAAGCCATCAACACAGCTCATTAGATAAAGCTAAATCTATAGACCCTTAAAATTTTGGGATCTTTCGACACTTATAGTTGTCTATAATGTGTTTCGTTTGAAAACCCTATGACACACTCACATTTTCGGGGACTAAAATTATTCTTTATTTTATTGGTTTGTAACATCCCAACTTTAAAAAGGGGACTAATCAGATTAATTAAACCCTTGGAGGAGTTTAGGTCGGGTCATCAAAAACCACGGCCCGACCTCCACCCCATAATGGTGGTCATTTAGAGAAATGACTGTTTTGGGTAGCCTTGTGCTTCGCCACAATGCTGAAGTAGTTTAATGAGCAAACGTGCTCTGAATAAAATTCCATCAGTTCTGTTTTAATCGTATGGTCGATTCGAGTGCAATGGAACTCATTTCGTTCCAATCTGAGGTCATTTGGTGAACGTGTCCATTTTGAGTACCGTAGCGCGTCATGACGACGCTATTTTAGTATATTGAGCATAAGTAGTTCAAATTGACTTCCGTCAGTTGCATTAGACTCATATGGCCGATTTGAGTGCAATGGAACTCGTTTCGTTCCAATACGAGGTAATTTTGTGAAAGTGACCATTTTGAGTATCGTAGCGCGTCACGACTGTTGAAACCAATTTCTTGGTCTCTTGTGAAGCTCGGACCCTCAACAAGTTGAGGGGCAGCTATCCCTTACTGATCCCTCGGAAGGAGCGGACTGGAGATTCGGAACTAGACTTAGACTTTAGTCATAGCGAGGAGGTCCCACCACAAACCCAGATGATCTTTGAGCGCTTCCCCTCCCAAGCCAAAGCTGAGACTGGGCACCTTGGAGAGCTAGAGAGCTAAACCAAGTAAACCTAGGGAGGAGGAAGTTCAGAATGCCCTGATTGGAATCCTCTCCAAAGGTGCCCTTCAAGGCCTATTTAAAGTATTTTAAGTCTGGTCTGCCAATAGTGGGGTTCCGCCTTTTGGTTTTACTAAACGCACCCCAATTTGGTCTGCTAACAGCCAAACTCCGCTGTTTGGAGGTGCTAACGGCAGACCACCTGGGGCAGAGGGGTAATTTTGCCTCCTTAGCCTATGGGCAAGTGGCCTACGAGAACGCCACTCGCGAGAGCTCCCGCGAGTCTCCTCGCGAGTATGGCTCGCGAAACCCCTCTTAGGTGAGCACTCTGCGACGGCCCCGCTCGCCCTCCTTCTGGCGACAACCGCCGAGGCCAGGTCTCGCATTCCCTCCTGCGAGCTCCCCCCGGCCCGTACCCCTAGCTCTCGCGACTCCTTAGTGGCGAGATGACCTCTTCCAGCCCAAATTACTAATCTTCGGGACTTACCTCCTCGGGCGAACACGGGATTGAACACAATCCCCGCACTTTGCAAGATTACTCTAAGCTCGCAAAGAATCATCCAACCCCGGATGTTCACCGGCGACTGCTGTTCTGTCGGGAATCTATTTTATGGGTCCCACCCCACCGCTATAAATACTGCACAAGCCAGGGTGACGTGCGCATTATTCTCTCTTACTCCAGCTCCTTCTAATGTATCTGCCGGAGAATGCCTCTTTTCGAAGAACTTCAGGCTCGCCTAAGGGCGTCCAAGGCGGGCGAGCTCTCCACCATGGGCAACGCCGCCTCCTGGATGACTCGCCAGCTCACTCCTATTGCGACCATGATGAAAAAGGCAAAGACGGTCCGCCTACCCCCAGGGGGACGGGGCCGTACTGCTACTCCTCTCCTGATGATAGGCCCACTGAAAAGGTAAAGGACTATCCTTCTCGCTTAACTATTCATTTGGTTTCTCTAAACCTCGCCTGACTGTAGGACCTGCCCCCTACCGATAAGGACGCGGGGAAGACTTAACCGAGCCATGCCCCGATCCTCCGGCGAGGACTGATCCTGTTAACGGAAAAGCTGTTGGTAAGTGTCTCGCTCTCACATGCCCAGATTAACTTTTTGCCGGATGGTTCTCATTTTACTTCTTACTGCCTCCCCCCGCGCGACTCCAGGTCGTCAAAGCTCGCGACCTCAGACGCCGGTCCCCCCCGACACAACCCTTAACACCTCGGGATTCAATCTCCTGAGGTGGGAGGGTTTTGGTGGCTCGCGACCGGCCCCGACTGCCCCTGCCGATGACGTGATGCACTGCGGTGGTCTCGGGAAGTCCGTCTCGCTCCCCTTCACTTCTCTCTTTCAGGGCCAGCGTACTACTTCTCGCCCACCTGCTGGTAATGATTTTGCTGCTTCTAACAAGACGTCGCTCTCTATGCTATTAAGGGAAAGCCTCGCTAATGGTTAACGATGCTTATATTTGCTCGCAGGTGATTCCAATACTCTCCACACCGACTCTGACTTTGGGGAGGAATAGATATCGCCCCTCCCCTTGCCGGAGCAGATGGATGATTTCCTGGGCAACCCGCGGGACCCCGAGGCCATGAAGAGGCGAACCTCGGAATTGTTTCAGAAACAAGGACGAATGCTGCAGGATCTTCACCTCCATGCGGAAAGGGACAGGGAAATTGCCGAGGAGCGGTATGCCGTCTTGCTGGATGAGTGTGCGCGGCTCCGCGCCGAGTTGCCACAAAATATTAGCGAGACGGCCACCTACCCAGGGACACATCTCGCGTGAGTGGATGACTACGCTCTCTTAATTCAACGCAAGGCTCGTGCCCTCAACGCATATCACTACCCTAGGATTCCGCCGAGATTAGGAGTGCGAGGTCGTGGTAGGTGGAAGTGGATACATTACTAAACTTCACTCGCACTCTTCCTCGGCTCGGTAAGCCCCCTTAAAATATTTGAACATTTGTTTAATCTCGCAGGACGATCTCACGAACATTTTTACTTTCATTATTGACCATTTCTCGCCCGCTACTGGGTATCACGAACTTATTTGTTATTGCAACATATTTGCTAGTGATGCTCGCTCTATCTTTAATTTCCGCTCTTTCTTGTTGCTCTCGCATGGAAATTCTGTTTATACTAAATTCGTAAGCTGGTCTCGCTCGCTAACATATCTGAGGTTATATCACGTTCTCGCATCATGCAGGGTTTTGCCTAGCCGCCCCCCCACCTCGCCGTTTCCACTTATTTCCCGTGCTTCTCATTTCCTATAAATAGGTCCTAGCGCTGATCTCTCCTACCGAATTTAACTCTATCCCTCCTTCTTCCTCTGCCTGCGATGTCTCGCGTTCTTTCCTCGCGCTTTCTTCTCTTTTTCTCGCAGATTTCAACAATGGTGGGCGACGCAAGCGAGGCTGAGGGTCGGTTGAAGTGCGCCTGGGTCTTCACCGATCATATTTTCTTCCATAGCAACCTGACCGAGGAGGAATACCTCGCCATCGTTGTTGATTTCATTCTGCCGGGATTCTCTGCTCGCTACCCTAGCGGGGATGACGTGATCAACGTTCCAATGTCGGATGAGCTCGCCATCCTTATAGCCCACTTCGGGGTCGGCCTGCGCCTACCTCTGTGGTCGAAGGTCCGCCAGTACACGCCAATCTCGCTTACCTTCCTCTGTCGGATTTCTAATTCTCGCTTTCTTACTCAGACCTCGCCATTTTTGCTCGCCAGGTGCTCAAACACTATGGCGTGGTATTGGGTCAGCTGACCCCCAACGCCATGGCGGTCATCGTCGCGTTCGCATGCTACATGCGAGAAGAACGTATTGAGTTTAGCTTGCCGGTCTTCCGGAAGTTGTTCTTCTTCAGGGCTTACAAGGAGGGTACCGCCTACTTCGTGGGCTCGGGTCCCAAGGTCAACGAGACCGTTAACAAGAGCCATTACTGGACTCAGAAGTTCCTTTTCATCAAAGGGAACTTCGGCAACATCCTGTTCTCGCCAATTCAGCACGGCGAGAGCACATGCCGCTCCCCAGCTCTCGGGGGCCATGGCGCCGTTCTGTATCAGTTCTTCAACAAGAAGAACTTCGAGGTGGCGCATCTCCTTCGAAACCTCGACTCGCTATCGCTGGTGCTCCCCGGGGAGGGTATGTATCGCACTTGTTTGCCTACTTTAAAGTTTTTGCCGAACATTTCTAATTATTAGACCATTGCAGGTGAGCAAGATCTCCCCGTCTTACCGCCTTACGCGAGTAACCGGACAGTTTCTGCGGACCTCGCTCTCACGAAGATGGGAGCGGACGCCTGCCGTGAGACCCCCCATCCTGCTGCCCTGCCTTCCAAGAAAAGGAGCGAGTCTTCTGGCCGCAAGGATTCCTCCTCGTGACCCTTTCAGAAGAAAAACAAGAAGAATCCCCCCATTCGAGAAAGGAAAAGGACATGTCGAGGCCTCCCCGAGCGAGGTCCTTCCGGCTGACTTCGCCGAAGAAAGGGAGTCTAGCGAGCCGGTCGAAAAGATCGCCAGGATCTCCTCCCTGCCCGTGCCGCTAAACCACTGGAATTTTGGTCTCGGTCAAAGGCACAGGGACGAGACTGGCGAGTACCTGCTATATTGCAATCCTGAAGTCAACAAGGCCACCATCTCCACCCTCCTCCCCTCTTGGGTGGAGCAGCCAACGGTAAACGGTCAGACGTTCTCGCTCTCCTTCGGACTTTATGGTCGCGAGGACGCCTCGGTCTTCAAGGCCGAGACCGCGAGAACCTTGGAGTACGAGAGTGAGCGAGCTGAGCTTCGCTCTCTAGAGCTTGCTCACATGACGGGACGACGATGTCTCCAGTTGGAGCGCCATAATGAGGAGCTCGCTCTTGCCTACAAAGGCTCTGCTGCCGAGGTCACGAGTTTAAAGGAGAGGTTGCTCGCCTCCCAGGAGCTCCCCCCTGACCAGAAGGATGTAGTAAGTCTTCGAGCTCTCGCCTCCCTCCTTTCCTAATTGCTTCTATGGCTTAACCATTTTCTTTACAGGATGCCGAGACCACCCAGGAACTTCACGCTCGCATCTCCAGCCTGGAGAATGTGGTCGCCGGGTTGAAAGCTTACAACTGTGAGCTGGTCTGTGTCGCCGTCCCTCCGTCCCCTCGCCGTCTAAAGAATGACCAACGATCCAGGGAGGAAGAATGCCGAGAAGCCTCCATGAACGCGGCGCGGTACATCTTTCGGTCCATGCAGGGAGCTGGCCTGCTGTCCGCTGAGGCGGCCGACCTGAAGATCGAAGACGTGGTCCCGGAGTTGTTCGCGCCACTCCAGCCTCCCGCAGACAGCGAGGATGAGTCGTCTTCCAGCGATCATTAAAACTTGTACTTTTTATTTTTTTTTCTATTTTTTGGATGGCGAGATCGCCGCGACACCTGTAACAGGTTTTTAATGAAATAGATAATTTTGCCCTCTTGTTCATTTTTATTCTCGTTTTCTACGTATGCTGCTTCTTCCTCACTTCTATATTACTTACTCCTTTGTCATTGCATTCACCATGCTCGCGCCCGCCTACTGCGTAATCTCCTAGCTTCGGCTTCGAACGCGCTCACCATATTAGTTCTCGCCCCTTTTTGCCTATCTTAGGGTCGCGGGTTTTGGGGTTAATCCTCCGAGTTTTGATCACGCGGAGAGTGAGCCCTCACCCCTTTGACCTCGGCGAGCGAGAACCTCTATCATGCCCTTCGTACTGCCTTGGGGCACTCACGCGATCCTACCTACGCCCCTTTTATGCTAGGGAGCGTTCGGCCTGCCCGTCTGGGTTTTCCCCTTCCACCATTTGCGAGGACCCTGGGCCGGCGATGTCTCCTCATGCCCATGGTACTTGGGACGAACTCCTCCTTTCCTCGCCGCGTGAGGTCATCCCTTTTCGCCGAGCGAGACGACCCTTCTTTGATAACGTTGTCGGCCTCTCTATGAGATCTGCCTGACCCTCCATCTATGAGAGCCCTGCAACGGAATCAGTCTGGGGCATTCCAGCACAAAAGGACTTGCCACTTGCCAGCCTCTCCAGAGATCAACCTGACCCACCGTCTATGAGAGCACGCAGCGGAATCAATCTGGGGCATTCCAGCACCAAAGAATTTGCCACTTTTCAGCCTCTCCAGAGAACAACCTGACCCACCGTCTATGAGAGCCCGACAGCGGAATCGGTTTGGGGCATTCCAGAACCAAAGAACTAGCCACTTGCCAGACTCTCCAGAGGTCAACCTGACCCACCGTCTATGAGAGCCCGGCAGCGGAATCGATCTGGGGCATTCCAGCACCAAAGAACTTGCCACTTGCCAGCCTCGCCAGTTCGACACTATTTAGGGTTACCCTAAATGAATGTCCCATCTTCACGTCAACTCTAAATTACAGGCAATAATGAGGTAAAAGCCAAGACATCGATTTGTCCACTCTGCTCTAAGAACGATGACCAGCTCGACACTATTTAGGGTTGACCCTGAAGGAATGTCCCATCTTCAGGTCAACTTTACATCGTAGGCGATAAAAATGCAATAGATGAAACACTAAAATAAGGTGTAGAAATCAAATTACTAAACAGGAAAGTAGTAATTGAACTACTGAAAAGTGTTGGATCTTATGGTGCACTTAGAGGGGGTGTGAATAAGAGTTTTATGAAATTTAAATCTTATTTAAATTTATTAGAGTTTGCGACCAAAGTTTCAGAATATTTTATAAGAAAATATATTTTAATATTTTAGATAAGATTATATTGACGATTCCTTTTTAAAGAAGGCAGAATTCAATTTTTCTCCACTACCGCCAGTGCTAATACAAACTCCTGACATTAGTGACAGAAGTTGAATTCCATAAGTTAATGATCAAAATGAATCTTATAATATATTTTGCTTTAGTGCTTTGTTGCAAACATAATTTAACACATTCTTAAAGAGGAAATTAAATAAATTGAATGAACATAAAAGGACATGATTTTAATTCATAAGAAATTGATTATACAAATGTTTGATTTCTATAACGCTAGAAATCAAGACGAGAATTTGAAAAATCCCTTTTTGCAATTCACCGGTCCTTATCCTAAGGATCGGTTGGCTATAGTCTGTCTTACCCCAGATAAGGCCTCTAGCCACCCCTAGATCTAACCTTGGCCTAGTCGTCACGCACAAGGCCGTGAATTCCCTCTAAACCACACAAGGCCTAGTCGCCAACAATTGCCGCGAAGTTCCCACAGAATCCTTCCCAGAATCCGATGTTCTCCCTGAATGATTTCTTCACACCCATTACAAAAGGAATGCAATAAAAGATTACAAGATAAAAATAAAGTAAGAGAAACTCCCCAAAAAATTCTAAAGGTGAATACGAAGGCGATGTAGACGTTGGTGTTCTTGAAGCGTTCATCCGTCGTATAGAATATGCGTTGTAGACCTTCCCTTCAAAATCTTCTTTAGATCTTCATGTTAGCCCAAGGGAGATCTCTCAATTATTATAGACGGGCCTTTCTCCAGAGAATCAGAATTCTAGCTTTAGAGGTAATAGAATGCTCATTATAGAATGAGAGGAGCTTCTCCTTAAATAGGCTCGGGAGATAACGCCTGGCGTTAAGATTTAACGACAGCGTTAGCTGCTCGTGCACGTCATGGCTGAGATTGTGCAACCGTCAAGATCATGGCAGATCATGGACTCAACGTGAGCGTTAGCTCCAATACTGGCATTGTTATTTGGTAATCGACGATACTTCTTCTCAACGTCAATCTTTTCTCGACGACATCCCTTATCGACGATAAGTGAACGCAATGCGTTAACTCTAATGCAGGGCGTTAGCTCTCTTTTCAGAGAATCATACTACTCATAGGGATGTGTAGCTATAGTTCCTGTACAACCTGCACACTATAAACACACAAAATACAAGATCAAATATAACACGGTATTTGTTATTCTCAAACCAAAAGATGTGGAACATAGGCACCAACAATCTCCCCCTTTTGATAATAACAAATACCTGTATGAGAAATTAGTGAGATTAAGACAATTTGTGTTTATAGAAAAGTGCGGTAATAAGATATGCATGATTAACGGGTTAAGAGCTTGATAGATCTGAAATCAATATTACATACTCTTTCTATATGAAGTCCTCCCCCTACATAAGTGTTCTCTTATAATTTGCTCACCCTAAATATCTATTTTACTAGATTTCTCAATTTATTCTTTCCCTTTGTTATTAGCAAAAGTGGGTAGGGATGAGTGTATGTCTGATAAGATTGATTAGGAACCACTTATTGAATGATTGTCATGATCGATCATACGATACTGTATGCACCTCCTAAATGATTACTCCACCTACAAAGATATTTTTTTTTAGTTTTATATTATTATAATGCACTCCCCCTAAATATTAGATTTATGCAATTTATTCTTCCCTTTTGGTAGTATCAAAAGGGGGTTCAGGTGAGAGTATGCAATAAGGATTAATATGATCTATGTATAGAAGAAAAATAGGATGCAATTAAAAGCTTGTTAAATACTACTTGTTGAGAAAAATATAAGCATGATGGAACATAAAGTAGTAAGTAACGTAGCTGAGATGATAAAGTAAACATTTTTATTTTAAGATACCACTTATTGAAAAAATAATAGTCATGAAAGAGCATAAGTAGTAAACTTAGCGGAAGAATATAATAAGCACTCTTAAACATAAACATCATTTTAGAAGATAAAATCATATAAAGGATAATGAATTTAAATTTGAAAAGTTGATGTTTGAGTTAAAGATTCAAGAGATGCTATTCCATTAAGATAAATTTCAAGCATGATTTTATAATATCAAGAAAAGATACAAAAACTACAATGTAATAAAATTTGCATTTCAAGTAAACATAAACATTATAGTGGTCATGCTTTGTTATTTAGTGCATTTACTTAAGTTTGTAGAGAATTGAGTAGATGTGCATTAGGATCCAATTCTCATGAGTATAAGTTTTATGAAGGATAATGATGTGTACAAAATAGTGTTTTGATAAGGCATATAAATGAATCAATCAAAAACACTTGACATATATAATGAAATAACACAACATTAAAATACACAAATAATATTACTTCCATAATATTTCAATGCAAAAATAAATAAAGAGTACCACTACCAAGGTGATCAACCTCACAATGCTCATTAAGACTTATCAGGAGGGTGAGTAGTGCTTGGTAGAGTTTTCCTTATCATTTTTTATTTGCTTTTTAGTTTAGTGACTAAGGACTCCGAATTCACTTGTTTTGCAAACATAACATTTTAATTTTAAACCACATTTCTCTAAAGAATAAGTGCATGAAAGACAAAGAATTGTAATAACCAATTCAATGTTGTGTAGGTAATCTATTTATGCATTATAATTATTTATGTTATTACACTACACAATCAAGCAAGTATAAGATTGTAAACACATGTAGATTATCAAAAATAAGTGAGTGAATAAATCATTATCAAACATAATACATTACTCATACTTAGAGGCTTGCAAAGCATTTCTACACATGTTTATCTACAATCAATTTCATTGCACATAACAAGATGATTTTCAAGGCATGATAAATACAAAACAATGTTTTTGAAGAAACTTGAAAGTTAAATTAAACATTATATTTAATCTTTAATTGATATATTTAATCTTTAATTGATATATTTAATCATCCTTGACAATGGCAATGAATAACAATTAAATAAATTTTTTAAATTTTGTTTGAATTTTATATAAGTACAAAACAATAAACACACATAAAGAGAAAAACATATTTTTGTTCCTTGAAATTATTTTGTAATTTTGTATTTGTTTTTAAATATTCAAATTAAAATACTTTCTGGAAAACATAGAAGTCTGTAACAGGCCTATCAGTAAATGATATTCGCTGCCAGAGAAATAAACCCAAAATAATGCATGAGAAAATACCAAAAATTTATCAAAAAGAAATAAAACAATTTTGGAGCAAAGGGGCTAACGCTAGGCGTGAGCTCTTAACACCAAAATAGAACTGCAAATTTTGATTTTTTTTGAAAAATGTTTTTCTTATTCAGTTGTATTATAAAGAGGCCTTCTTACTGTTGAAATTTCAGACTTTTTAGAGATGATTTGAAGGCACTCTTAAGCATGTTTTTGATGATTTTTCAAATACTTGTGTTTTATAAAATCATTAAAGCTCAAAATAATAAAATATGCAAACACAAGATGCAAAAGCAGAACAAAAATAATATGCATGATTTAAGTATAAAAAACGAGATGATGTTTCATGCAATGAATATAATATAAGTATATCTAAGATCAAGATACCTTAACTACATGACTACACTCTAGCCCCGTACTAAGTTACGGATGAGCATGAGGAACTGCACACATGCCATAGGTTGGGGTGTTAATCCTATATGCATACAAAATACGACGCTCAACCTAGCACTCTTTCCCCCTAGTGCCTCGCAAGGCCCTACTAGAACCCTCCCCGGTTAAGGACAAGACATGACTTAGAGGTTAGGTCTCTAGTGCACAGAATCCTACGCCCTCGCTATTGTGAGACACATGTCATAGGTTAATGATTATGGACATACTACGTGTTTTAGATTGAGGTTGGAATCATAAATATGAGTTTGTTTTAGTTTTAGAATATATAGTAGATTTTAAAGCATCAAGGTAATCATAAATTTTAAAGTTCAAATTTCTCTACCTTTAATTTAGCATGTTATCATATTGATAAACTTAGCATAGACACTAAATTGAGCATATACCAAAAAGGTACAGCTAGGTTAATAATTTTAGATGCAATGTTATGCAAAATATGCTAAATATATATAATTGGTTTGCAAGTAATCAATCATAGAGTTTTGAATTTTCATAGACCTAGAATGAAGTGACAATTCTATTTGATTTCAACTTGTTTATATCAAGTTAATTATTAGTTCTAAAGATAATAGGATACATGCAAATAATAGAGATGCACATCACACACATAAAACAAGATATGAAACTATAATACTAATAGTCATCATATATTTCATAATTCCCAAGGTTGATAGAAATAGTTGTTTTAAGATAATTCTTGATAGATCATGAATTATGATATATGATAATAGTGAATTTTAGCATAGGATATCAATAGATCATGGTGGAATGTGTGAAATCTTATTCATCATTTTTGTAATTTTTCAATTCTGATTTTTCTATATTACGATTTTCCATTATAAGGGCTATTATATGTAGTAAAGAAAAATAGACAAATATGCAATAAGTTGTGCATTTAATATTTTAGTCTAAGACCCCTAAAAGCCCATTTAAATCCAATTTTGAAAGTAATTTCATTAGTCTTGATAATATCATTTAGCAAATTTAATATTCAATTTATAATGATAAAATAAGACATTTATAGGCAATGGATTTAAAAAGGATAAAACCTAGAAAGAGAAAAGATAGATCACTTGAAGACTTTATGACTTTATATTCAATTTAATTCAAATTGATTTGTTAGCCATTAGGCTTAAAATGTGAAAGTCATATTCCATAATATATCTAAGTGACCATAGCGAGTTGGCTCAAAAATAAGAAAACAAATAATAGAAAAAGACATTAAGCATATCATGAAGTAGAATATTGTATATTTCATTTTGATTTATTTCTACTTCATGCATTTGATTGGATACTAATAAATAATAGATTTAGGTATCCTAAGAGGACCAAGAGTGATGGTTCCTTTGGGTACCCAAATACAGCGTGAAGTTTTATGAGGAGACAAGGATTAATGAGCCATTTCAAGTGTTTCATTTTTAAGAATGGGTCTCCATTCATACCTTGGTGGATTATCTTTTAAATTCATATTATGATTATATGACATCATTTTGTGGTGACAATTGGTTGAAAAATTATTCGTTTGAGAATTATGTTTATTGATATTGTTTTTCAAAGTAGATTGATGTTGATAATCATAAAAAGTTATAGAATAGTCATTCTTAGAGAGTTTATAAAAGTGATGGTTTTTCTTAAGAATTGAATGTTGAAAGAGTGAGTGTTTATGGTCATCAAATAAAAAGTTCTTATTAACTTCTATATTTTCATTTTCACTCTTTCCTTTAGACCAACTCTTATAATATGAAGTTAAGTTTTTGAACTTTTGATTTATTAATAAACTAGAGATAAGAGATTGTTTATTACTTGAGAAGTTTTTAATAAACAATTTTAATTATTCTAGTTTACTAGTTAGAGCATCATTTTCTTTTATCAATTTGTCATTATGCTCTTTTGAAGTTAAAAGACCTTTTTCCAAAACTTGAGTTCTTCTTTAAAAGTATTATAATCAAAACAAGGTTTAGCATTTTTAATTAATGAGCATGAAAGTGAATTTGAAACATCAATATAAGATTCTACTTTAGCGTTTGCTTTTAAAGTTTTATTTTCTAAACGTAATTTGGAATTAGCATTTTTCAACTTTAAAATTTTACGTTTAGCAATTTTAAGCACATGAAATGTAGAAATAGAATTTGTTACAAAAAGAGAAGATTTTGATTTTCTTACATTGCTATAGGATGAGGCAAGATTTGAACCAAAGGTTCCTTTGACATCTTCTTCATATTCCTCTTCCGTAGTTGAATTTGTGTCTTCTCTTTTGCTTGATGTGTTTTCATCATTTGAGTACAATATTGTGACGTTGCATTCTTCTCTCTTAGATAGATCTTCCTCCAAGCATGAGTCCTCATCGATTTTATCTCTTGGATCCATAAGGAATTACTCTTGTTCATCATCTTTGGATGGAAGACTATAAGAATTCTCATGAAACTTCCAAACTTCAAAAGCAGTAGGAAGTGTATAAATAAGTTTGAAAATATTTTGATCTAGAGCACAATATAGACTGTTCATTGATTTGATATTTAAAAACATTTCATTTTTATTTAGAGTACTTGGGGGCATTTTAATAGTAATATTCCAAACTTCAATATCTAAAGATTTAAGAAATTTTTCCATAAGCGTTTTCTACCCATTATAATTTTCATCCATAAGTAATGTTGGTGATAATGATTTTTCATTTTCATAAAATTTTTCCCTTCTAGTAGATGCGAGATCATGGAGTGCCATTATTCCCGGCTGTGAAGCCATTTTGGAATAACCTACCCTCTGATACCACGTGTTGGATCTTATGACGCCCTTAGAGGGGGGTGTGAATAAGGGTTTTATGTAATTTAAATCTTATTTAAATTTATTAGAGTTTGCTACCGAAGTTTCAAAATATTTTATAAGAAAATATATTTTAATATCTCAGATAAGATTATACGATTTCTTTTTAAAAAGGTGGAATTCAATTTTTCTCCACTACCGCCAGCGCTAATACTAACTCCTGGCATTAGTGACAGAAGTTGAATTCCATAAGTTAATGATCAAAATGAATCTTACAATATATTTTGCTTTAGTGCTTTGTTGCAAACATAATTTAACACATTCTTAAAGAGGAAATAAAATCAATTGAATGAAACATTAAAGGACATGATTTTATTTCATAAGAAATTGATTATACAAATGTTTGATTTCTATAACGCCAGAAATCAATGCGAGAATATGAAAAATCCCTTTTTGCGATTCACCGGTCCTTCTCCCAAGGACCGGTTGGATATAGCCTATCTTACCCCAGATAAAGCATCTAGCCACCCCCTAGATCTAACCTCGACCTAGTCGCCATGCACAAGGCGGCGAATTCCCCCTAAACCTCACAAGGCCTACTCGCCAACAATTGCGGCGAATTTCCCTCGAAATCCTTCCTAGAATCCGACGTTCTCCCCAAATGATTTCTTCACACCTGTACAAAAGGAATGCAATAAAAGATTACAAGATAAAAATAATGTAGGAGAAACTCCCCAAGAAATTCTGAAGGTGAAGAAGAAGGCGATGCAGATGTTAGCATTCTTGAAGCGTTCGTCCTTCGTATAGAATATGTATTGTAGACCTTCTCCTTCAAAATCTTTTTTAGATCTTCATGTTAGCCCATGGGAGATCTCTCAATTATTGTAGACGAGCCTCTCCCCAGAGAATCATAATTCTGGCTTTAAAGGCAATGGAATGCTCATTGTAGAATGAGAGGAGTTGCTCTTTAAATAGGCTCAGGAGCTAAAGTCTGGAGTTAAGAGTTAACGCTAGAGTTAGCTGCTTGTGTATGCCGTGACTGAAATCGTGCAACCGTCGAGATCGTGGCAGATCATAGAGACAACGCGAGTGTTAGCTCCCACGCTGGCGTTGTTACTTGATACTCGACGATACTTCTTCTCAACGTCATTCCCTTCTCGATGACATCCCTTATCAATGATAAGTTAACGCGAGGCGTTAACTCTAATGTGGAGTGTTAGCTCTCTTTTCAGAGAATCGTCTCCATTGCCTTTAAATGGGGGGGGGGGGGGGGGGGGGGGGGCTGAATAAGGGTTTTATGTAATTTAAATCTTATTTAAATTTATTAGAGTTTGCGACCGAAATTTCAAAATATTTTATAAGAAAATATATTTTAATATCTAAGATAAGATTATACGATTCCTTTTTAAAAAGGTGGAATTCAATTTTTCTCCACTACCGCCAGCGCTAATACTAACTCCTGGCATTAGTGACAGAAGTTGAATTCCATAAGTTAATGATTAAAATGAATCTTACAATATATTTTGCTTTAGTGCTTTGTTGCAAACATAATTTAACACATTCTTAAAGATGAAATAAAATCAATTGAATGAAACATTAAAGGACATGATTTTATTTCATAAGAAATTGATTATACAAATGTTTGATTTCTATTGCGCCAGAAATCAATGCGAGAATATGAAAAATCCCTTTTTCCGATTCACCGGTCCTTCTCCCAAGGACCGGTTGGATATAGCCTATCTTACCCCAGATAAAGCATCTATCCACCCCCTAGATCTAACCTCGACCTAGTCGCCATGCACAAGGCGGCGAATTCCCCTAAACCTCACAAGGCCTACTCGCCAACAATTGCGGTGAATTTCCCTCGAAATCCTTCCTAGAATCCGACGTTCTCCCCAAATGATTTCTTCACACCTGTACAAAAGGAATGCAATAAAAGATTACAAGATAAAAATAAAGTAGGAGAAACTCCCCAAGAAATTCTGAAGGTGAAGAAGAAGGCGATGCAAATGTTAGCATTCTTGAAGCGTTCGTCCTTCGTATAGAATATGTGTTGTAGACCTTCTCCTTCAAAATCATTTTAGATCTTCATGTTAGCCCATGGGAGATCTCTCAATTATTGTAGATGAGCCTCTCTCTAGAGAATCAGAATTCTGGCTTTAAAGGCAATGGAATGCTCATTGTAAAATTAGAGGAGTTGCTCTTTAAATAGGCACAGGAGCTAACGTCTGGAGTTAAGAGTTAACGCTAGCGTTAGCTGCTTGTTTATGCCGTGACTGAGATCGTGCAACAGTCGAGATCATGGCAGATCATAGACACAATGCGAGCGTTAGCTCCAACGCTGGCATTGTTACTTGATACTCGACGATACTTCTTCTCGACGTCATTCCCTTCTCGATGACATCCCTTATCGATGATAAGTTAACGCGAGGCGTTAACTCTAATGTGGAGCGTTAGCTCTCTTTTCAGAGAATCGTCTCCATTCAGCATACTACTCATAGGGATGTGTAGCTATAGTTCTTATACAACCTGCACACTATAAACACACAAAATATAAGATCAAATACAACACGGTATTTATTATTCTCAAACGAAGAGATGCGGAACATAGGATCCAACAAAAATAAGTACAGTAATTGAAATACTGAATTAAGAAGAACAAAATAAGAAGCAGTTTAAATTCCAATAAGTGCAGTTCCTTCTCCGTTCCATAGAGGCATCTCCGTTCCAAGAAGGCATCTTCGTTCTAAGGAGCCATCTCCATTCCAAGGAGGCATCTCCATTCCAAGGAGGCATCACCGTTCCAAGGAGGCATCTCCATTCCAAGGTGGCACATACTAAATTCGTCATGGATGAATTGACTTTAAGATGAATTTCGAGGTCCATCGGGTTTCATGTCGTTCGCACCCGATTACCACTTAATTTCCCCCTTCCATATCTTGAATCACAAAATTGTAATCCTCTTTAGTGGTTGGTGTTTTGCTCAAGCCCGTATATCTTTAAACCAACTACGAAGGTTTGTACATTTAATATCTCATTAAAATTTCAGACATGACTAGAATATTATGAAAGTTAACCATATGACATGGCTACCCTAGTAACTTTCATGAGCTTCTTAAGAAATATTGAGTTTTGTATTAGCCTCTAATAGATTACTTAGCCATTTTCACCAACGATTAAACCCATAGAAATGCCAGCTTGAATCAAAGTTTTAAACTTTTATAGGGGGTTCAAAATGACCTGCCCTGATTTCCTCACAAAAATCTCACACATGTCGATTAAGAAAAGGTTCTCTTAAAAATTAGGGTTTTTGTCTTATTTTAAATCAACAAAATAGTACACCAAATCCAAAATGGATTGATCTCTTACAAAGAGCCAATTATGCCCTTATGATGATACCATACATTTTTCAGGCCCTTCTCAGATCATGCGTAGCCCTTGATAATTCATTTAGGCTCCCATAACGGCTAAATAAATTCCCAAATATAGCCAGAATACTTTAAAAATCCCCAAACTTTTTCAGATTGTGTGTTTCAGCCTTTCAAACTTCTCATAAATTTTGGAGACATTTTGGAAGAGTGGATATTTCTTTAATAATTAAATACAGAAGTTTTAACCATCTAAAAATAGTAAATCTTTTCCAAAAATTCTTAAATAATTATAGTGGATGCGAAACAGGACTATGGAGGTTCCCAATTATCTCAGAATTTTCCATCCATTTCCAAGCCCTCTGCTAATTTTTAAGAACCCTCTTGGCCTATTTTAAAAGTATTGAAAATAGTTTCTTAGCTTCAAAAATCATTACATATTTATAGCAAGTGTATATCAGTATTAGAGGTCCTCCAAAAAATTTCCAAGTTTTTATCATTAATTTAATGCCCTCTAATTGTACAATCCTGTGTTTGCTGAGGGGTAAAATTAAGAATTGGGCATATGCGAAGCGAGTGAGGGCTCGCCGCCTCGCGATGAGCAGGTTGCGAGAGAGGGGCGAGCCAGACTCAACTCCTTGCGAGGAGCGGAGTGCGAGTGTAAGGTTAGTAGAGGCTCGCTGCTTCGGGTGCGCTTATGAATGGCTAGGCGAGCGGAGCACGCCGCTTCGGGGTGCGCTTAACAATGGCTAGTGGAGGGGGCGAGTGCAATCCTCGTCCATCAAGCACTCGCCCGCCGAGGAGTGTGAGAATGCGCAGGCCGCTGAGAGAATGAGGGGCGGGACCCCACTCGCCTGGGAGGCCAATGTCCCTTCAGAACCACTCACCTAGTGAGATCTCGCAAGCCCTCCCGGGTAGTCTGGCGAGTGGTGCCTTCACGAACCACTCGCCCAGTGGGGTCTAGAGGTGAATTTACCTAGATACCCTTTATGGGATGCCAATGTCCCTTCAGAACAGCGGAGTTTGGCTGTTAGCAGACCAGTTTGGGGTGCGTTTAGCAAAACTAAAAGGCGGAGTTACGCTATTAGCAGACCAGAAGAGAAAAACTATATGTAGACCCAAAAGGGCACCTTTGGAGAGGATCCTAGTCTTTGGCTTCCTCCTCCTTAGGACATCTTTGGTTAGATCCTCGGGCTCTCCGAGGTGCCCTACTTCAATTTTGGCTTAGGAGGTGAAGCGCTCTAAGATCTTTCAGGTGTGTTGTGGGACCTCCACGCTGCAGCCAAGGGTCGGTGTTTAGTTCTAATTCTTCAGTCAGGTTCTTCCGCGAGATCAGTAAGTGCTAGCTGCCCCCTTATAGAGGCCCGAACTCCTCTTTGGGTCGGATCTCGGTTCCAACATTTATGGTGCGGTGAGCGTGGAACGCAGCTAGTATAAGAAATTCCCAAGGAGGCAATATGACAGAAGAGGATGAGCAAGGCACCGCTATGGCGGCTCGCCACCATCCCGCTTGTCAGCGATAGTAGGGATGCTGACCGACTTCCGAAGGGAAGTGATTGAGACGATCAACCTCGCTTTTGCCACTGTGCAAGGCGAGTTCTCAACCCCCGTAGCCCAGTTCATTCCACCGTTGGGGGTAGGAGAGAATGCCCTGGGGTAGAGGCTCAGCAAGGAGCAAGTCGGTGAGGCGTCGAGGCGAGATTTAGCCGGGCAAGAGTTGTTTCCCAGCCCGACGAGCGCGAGCCCAATGGGTGAACTCGTGGGGCAAGCGAGGATGGTGAGCGAGTGAAGACTATTCTGCGAGCTGGTACTTCCACACCAGTTTCTGAAAGTTTTAGGGAGCCAGATATGGCCTACTACACCGGCAAGGATGACCCCGTCCAACACATGCAATGGTTTGAGGACGCAGACTCCATTTGGCCTATGTTGGATGCTTTCAAATTCTAACTTCTTGCCATCACCTTGAAGGAGAAGGCGCGGGACTGGTTTCACCATCTCCCAGTGGGGTCGATCTACGCGTTTGAGTATCTGCATCGTAGCTTTCAGCTACGCTTCTCGACCTCGAAGAAGAGGAAGAAGTATGTCGGGGCACTCTTCAAGATCAGGTAGGGACTGGGGGAGTCACTGGCCCACTTTGTGGACAGATTCCAGGAGGAGGTCCTACTCATCCAGGAGGTGCCTGGGTTCACCCTCCATCTTGCCTTCACGATGGGGCTGCAAGAGGGGTTCTTCAAGATTAACCTAAAGCGGAAGGTCCCCCTATCCTTCGAAGAGCTGATGGAGAGGGCGGCAGAGGAGATCGAGGGAGAAGCGGCCAACCCGGAGTTCACAAGAAGGCTGGCAAAGCTGAGTGAGCCAGAGGTCAGGCAGCAGGAGGTTAGGAGAAGAGAAGAACCATGGGACCTAGAGTTGGGGTGGAGGCAGCAGGGAGGGGTAACTTCCAGGGAGGTCATAGAAGACCCAACCACCCAGGGTGGAGGCAGGGCCCGAGGCCACTACCTCCCCCGCCTCAGCAGACCATGGTGATCGGCCGAGGAAGGGGAAGGAGAGTAGGAGCAGGAGGAGGAGCAGGAACAGGAGGAGGAGTAGGAGGAGGAGCAGGAGCAAGGAGGAGAAACCATGCGGCAGAGGCCGAGGGAGGGGGGATGGCGTTGTCGTCTTATGACTTCCACCAGGAGGAAGGTCACGAAACGACCACCTGCCCAGAGTTCTTGGAGATCAGGGGGTGAGAGGCATTAGGGAGTAACAACACTAGTAAGTATAGAGGAGGTGACTGGGGTGGCGGAGGAGTATAGGTGCGTGGATAGGGCTGACGTGGGGAGCTTAGGAGGGATTAGGGTGATCCACGGAGGAGTGGGGATCGAGGTGACCCAAAAGGCAAGTCTTCACACTATGTACCATCGGAGCGTGGTTGTGACTTCTCAAGCACCACCCCCCAGAGGAGAAGATTACCTTCTCTCAGAAAGATATGCCCGGCCACGAAGACCCATGATGCGATGCGCTTGTGATCCAGGTGGCCATCGAGAACTTCACCATCTCTTGTATCCTCGCGGACAATGGGAGCTCGGTCAACGTCATCTTCAAGAAGTCATTCGACGAGATGAAGGTGGAGGAAAGGAGGGTGTTAGCCTCAGATGGGCCATTGTTTGGGTTCTCAGGGGAAAGGAAGGAGGTGGAAGAAGGAGTAGGACTCAACGTAACCTTGGGGGGACAGTCCCGCAACTACCGGTTCATCATCGTTGACACTCCAAGAAGCTACAATGCCATCTTTGGAAGTCTCCTCATAAGTGCATTCCGATGTGTCCCCTCCTCATTCCACTAATGCCTCAAGTTCAGCATGGGCAAAGTGCAGGTTCGGGTGAGGGCAGACCCAAAGGTAGCGAGGTAATGATACGTTATCGCGGTCAACTCCATCACCTAGCAAGCAGAGGCGAAAGAGATGCACAAGGATATGGAGAGGCAGGACGTGTTGGATGGTATACCCCCTCGACCAAGCTTGGCGCGGGGGTAACTTAAAGCATTTATACCCTTAATATCTTTGTTTGTTAATTTGTTATAAGTTGATGTTGTTCCTTTCCGTTATGTGTCCATATGATGTGCTTGAATGCTGGATTGCCCCAGATCGATTCCGCTATCAGGCTCTCATTAAATGGTGGGTCAGGTTGATCTCTAGAGAGGCTGGCAAGGTAAAGGTGAGCTGGAGTGCCCCAGATCAATTCCGCTACCGGGCTCTCACTAGACGGTGGGTCAGGTTAATCTCTAGAGAGGCTGGCAAGGCAATGATGAGCTAGATTGCCCCAGATCAATTCCGTTGTCGGGATCTCATTAGACGGTGGGTCAGGTTGATCTTTGGAGAGATTGGCAAGGTAAAGGTGAGCTGGAGTGCCCCAGATTAATTCTGTTGTCGGGCTCTCACTAGACGGTGGGTCAGGTTGATCTCTAGAGAGGTTGGCAAGGTAAAGGTGAGCTGGAGTGCCCCAGATTGATTCCACTACTGGGCTCTCACTAGACGGCGGGTCAAGTTGACCTTTGTAAAGGCTGGCATGGTAATGTTGAGCTAGATTGCCCCTGTTTGATTCCGCTACCGGGCTATCATTAGAAGGTGGGTCAGGTCAATCTCTGGAAAGGATGGCAAGGTAAAGGTGAGTTAGATTGCCCCAGATTGATTTCGTTGTCAGGCCCTCACTAGACGGTGGGTCAATTTGATCTCTGGAGAGGCTGGCAAGTTAATGTTGAGCTAGATTGTCCCAGATCGATTTTGCTACTGGGCTCTCATTATATGGCGGGTCAGGTTGATCTTTGGAGAGGGTGGCAAGGTAATGTTGAGCTGGATTGCACCAAATCAATTCCGTTGTCGGGCTCTCATTAGACGGTGAGTCAGGTTGATCTCTGGAGAGGTGATGAGTCCAGTTTATATAGTGATTTCCGGACTCATCTGGGCTAGGTTTCATGCACTTGCACTTCACTTTAGGCCCTTATTTAATTCTATTTGATCATGTTGCCCATTTCATTGCTTAGTGCACATTTATGCCCCATCTTGTTGTGATTTCATGTATTTTTGTGGTCTAGTATTTTTCCTGTAGGCCCTGGGATCGCGTGAACGTTCGGGATGGTGCGGGGCAATTTTTGGCCTAAAAAGCCTCTGATCGTGCGCATTCCTTCGCGCATGATCAGGCGCACGACCAGTGGTCGTGCGTTAATTCCCTTCCCTGACAGAGCGTCTGCGCACGATCAGAGGATTCCTTCGCGCACTACCACTGGTCGTGCGCCACTGACCATGCGCAGTGTTTATTCTGCTCCTTATTTAAACCGCTGCTCCGTGAAATTAGGGATTCAGACCGATTTCCTCCGCCGTTTTCCACATTTTTTGCAGGGTTTCACCTCCTTCTTCACCGCCCACCTTAGGGAGGAGCTCCAGGCAAGCTTTCAACGCCAAATCTTCGCCGGAGCTTCCTCTTGGCCATCTCCGTCATCTAAGAGCTTCAAGAAGGCAGTCAACCTAGCTCTCACATTCAAGATCGGAGCAGCTTGTGTGATCATTCCACCGGTTCGTGACACGAAGAAGACGGGTCCATTGGAGAGTACTGACAGCTCTCTATACCCCGGACGCAGTCGAGGACCGAGCTTGGACGCGGATTGACAAATCGGCGATTCCTTCCGTGAATCCTCAACAAGACTTCAGAGCCGGTCGATTTTGCACACTCACCTCCTCTTGCAGCTGATAGCTTAGTTAGGTTTCCTTATTTTTGATGAAGTATACTTTTATTTGTTAACATTAGTATGAAATCATGTCTATGTGATTGAGTAATCTCGTTATATTTTCATTTGAGGTGTGCCTTGTGGTGTGGATTGTTTGTTGTGTTGTGCCGCCCTAACAATTGTTAGTGGTGTGCTTTGCGAAGAGGTGCTTGCGACCCTCATTCCGCCGTTCTCTCCACTTCATCCGCTAGCCTACTCTTCCATCCGCCTAGCGAAGCGTAGCATAGCGGCTCGTGTAATCCACTCGCCCTACGAAGCAGCGCACTCAAGGCCTGCATAGTTCGATTCTGCTTGCCTACTCGTCCATCCGCCCTTGCGACGCAATGCGCTCAAGGCCTGCCTAGTCTCCATCTCGCCAAGCGAAGCATTGCATAGCGGCATTGCATAGGAGTAGTTATAACATTTTCTCTTTATTTTCCAAACCAAAACCCCTGTTTCCGCAACCCATCCGACATAAAGGACTTCAATCTCAAGTCCTTCCTTGATAGATAGCTCCACCTTACTGTGTTCCTTTGAGATCGATACTTGGGGATTCATTCCCATTTTTTATTACTTGAACGATCGGTACACTGCCGTTTCGTGCCGTAGTCTTACTACCGCCTATAGCGGTGTGCGTGATTTGTGCATCAAGTTTTTGGCGCCGTTGCCTGGGAACACAGACGTGTGAGTTTTCTGGAGAGGGAGAATCTGAGCGAGAAGCCCTTCCCTTTGTATATTGCATTCATTTGTTTTGTTTCTTCCTATTCTGTTTTCCTGTTTTATATTAGGTTGCTTTAGTAATCAGTGTTAGGTGTAGTATTTTGCACAACAGTGTCTTTCTTTTTGAATCTTATTATCTTCACATCATGTGGGCTGCATTCAATATTCTTTGCCGTTGGTGTGGAGATATTTCTCACGCTAGTGATAGATGCCCTACGGAAGATGGTGGGCATAATTCTCGTGGCCCGGTGTACAAAGCACCATTTTCCTATGGTTCTTCATGCCATGTGCCCAAGTCTTATGGCCACTCATCCTCGCCGCATACACCATTTTTATATTCCTCCCCGGCCCCTCAAGGACCAAGGAGTAATATAAAACGGTGCTTGTTCTATCAAAGCATGGATCACTCCCTGAAGGATTGTGCCGAGTATCTTCGCCAATTGAACGAGGATGATGAGCCGGATATCCGGATCGTCCCGACTCCTACTTCTGGAGGCACGCCTTCAACATCTGGTTATATGTCCGTGTCACCTTCATGCTTTGAAGGGGATGATGTGGACACAGTCACCAGATGCGTGGCTGATCTAGGCTCTGACATGGCCGAGCTTACCTCCCCTGTGCATATATCACCGTGCGTAGATTAGATTCTTTGTGAGGAATCGGTGCTTGACTTTTATTCAAGCACTGCTCCTTCCCCTTTTGTGCATACTACTACGCTCGTCTCTGACGACATTGTTTATGACGTGTCGCAAGACGAGGCCGACGATCTATGTTTTGTGCCTACTCCTATGGAGGAGGACAACCTTCTAGGTGAAGAGGAGCTTTCCTCAGTACCGGTGGAGGAAGTCCAAACCTTAGGCATGGCCACTGTTGATCCCGCCGAACCTTGCAGCATTGATGACAATGCAAACATTATTTTACTTTCCCAATCTAATGGGAGTGAGACCGGAAACACTCCCCCGCTTGATTTTTATTTAAGTCATTCTTCTCTTTTATTTCTTGACCCTCCTTCTGCTATAACTGAGCCTGTGCAGGTTGAGTCTCCGCAGGTACATAAGGAGGACTTGGAGCTTCCAGCTCAGTTCAATGATGATAGCATCCTCATGTGCGAGGAGCTTGATCCCTCCTCCGATGAGGAAGCTCCAACATTGATCTCTTCCTCCTGCTACCCCCTTGATGACGATACCTTGCTGGGCAAGGATTTTTTATGTGAGATGAGTGAGGACCGGGCCTCCTCCCCTTCTTACATTCTGTTTCCTCCACCTGCGGTTTGTGGGTATTATTATACAGGTAGAGGGGTAACTGCTCTGTCACCGTATCGGTACCCGCTACCGAAACGGATAATGGAACAACTACCTGTGCACTTTTCTTTTCATAGGCCTATAAGCTAGAACTGTACAAATGCCAAATAAGTCGTGCTGGGATGACAATAACCCCAGTAGTTATCTTACTTTTCTTGCAATTTCAATTTATCCAGATTGTTTAGTTCGTTGCATTTCTTTCTAGCATTTCTGCTTTCTTTTGTTTTTGTGGAGCTCACCCTTGCAGGTCATCTCCTGGTTGGCGGAAGCTGCTCTTTGTCTTGGTTTTCATGCGTCTTCTGGTATGCTCATTTTTGAGCATTGGGTACCCTCTTCCCCTAACTTTGTTTTAGAATATCTTAATGCATAGTTTAAGTCTGGGGGAGAGTAGTTTTGTTTACCCGCTCACATGCACGAGTGCACTGCATACTAGAAGCTTCTATTTAAGTTATTGTTCATTTTCATTGCACACCACAGCACCCACTTGAGCGTGTACTTAGTTGTTGGCGCGTCTTGAGTGGAACTCCTCCCTTTGTGTGATTGGGAAAATCATTGTGCTGGCTTTTAAATTATGTAGTGGAGTAAAATGTTGACTCCGGTGTTCCTAGTCTAATGCTTTTGTGAGCATAGAGATTTGTGTAGATTAGATTCCTTTTTATACTATTAGTCTTATACATTTCTATTAGTGTAAATGTCGTTTACTTTACTCAAATGGTGAATCCGGTCTGCATCAAAAGGTAGCATAGGGATGTGTGTAAATTATCGCTAGACGTGTATTGCCTGAGCCGGGAGAAAGGATAATTTTTCTCGGTGACTAAGAACTCGCCCCAAGCGATTCTTGAAGCATTGGCATAGGATAATTCTGTTGCGCAAGAATGACGTAGGCCATCATTTTGGCCCGGTTGAGCCTTTGTGCCAATCCTGATATCTTATCCTCGTTAGCCCATTTGTGCCTACCTCATCCCTTTGATTCAGCCCCACATTTTATTCTACTAAAACCAAAAAGCCGATCCTAGTCACATATCCAAAGCTGAGCTTTAGCTGTTTTCAAATTTGTATTTTGGAATGTTGATGTGGTGATGTTAAATTTGGAGATGTGGTTGTACTCCCTTGAACATTTGCTGAATTTGAAAAAAATATATAAGTAGAAAAAGAAATGAAATGAGAAGAAAAGAAAAGAAAAATGAGAATGAGTTTAATTGAAAATCTATTTGAGATATGTATTTTCGAGTAGGCGGTGCACATACCCATGCGTTCAGGTCCAAGTCTGGGGGTGTGGTGCATCCGCGTGTTTTTTGTAGCTGCGGGGATAGCGTTATTGTTTAAGCTCATTTGGGTTAGGTGCTTTAAGCCGTCCTGTTTATCATTGTTTACCTCACCGTAACCCAAGCCCCATGAAAAACCTTAAGTCCTACCAACTCACGCTCTGAACTAATCTAGTGCTGTGGAGAGAATGTGACCGGGCGAGCTTATGGTCTTCGACACCGATGGATTTCGGTGGAGTTTGTCCCAAACCCCAGCTTGGGCAATGCTCATCTCGACGTGTGTTTTACTTTCTCCGTATGCGTGACCGATTGATTCACCGTGATTCATTTTTTGAGTAGTAGTAATATTTATTTACTCCATTAGAAATATATAAACTATGTGTATAATTAGAAACCTTATCTACTATTTCTCTATGCACTTGGGCATGCGACTTCGCATGGTACTCCTCGGTGTAATTTTAAGCTAGCTATTTATTTTTCCCCACCTGCTTAGGATGTGTTTGCTCGGGACGTGCAAACAGGTAAGTCTGGGGGTGTGATGAGTCCAGTTTATATAGTGATTTCCGGACTCATCTGGGCTAGGTTTCATGCACTTGCACTTCACTTTAGGCCCTTATTTAATTCTATTTGATCACGTTGCCCATTTCATTGCTTAGTGCATATTTATGCCCTATCTTGGTGTGATTTCATGTATTTTTGTGGTCTAGTATTTTCCTGCAGGCCCTGGGATCGCGTGAACGTTCGGGATGGTGCGGGGCAATTTTTGGCCTAAAAAGCCTCTGATCGTGCGCATTCCTTCGCGCACGATCAGGCCCACGACCAGTGGTCGTGCGTTAATTCCCTTCCCTAACAGAGCGTCTGCGCACGATCAGAGGATTCCTTCGCGCACGACCACTGGTCGTGCGCCACTGACCGTGCGCAGTGTTTATTCTGCTCCTTATTTAAACCGCTGCTCCGCGAAATTAGGGATTCAGACCGATTTCCTCCGCCGTTTTCCTCATTTTTTGCAGGGTTTTGCCTCCTTCTTCACCGCCCACCTTAGGGAGGAGCTCCGGGCAAGCTTTCAATGCCAAATCTTCGCTGGAGCTTCCTCTTGGCCATCTCCTTCATCTAAGAGCTTCAAGAAGGGAGTCAACCTAGCTCTCACATTCAAGATCGGAGCAGCTTGTGTGATCATTCCACCGGTTAATGACACGAAGAAGACGGGTCCATTGGAGAGTAGTGACAGCTCTCTCTACCCCAGACGCAGTCGAGGACCGAGCTTGGACGCGGATTGACAACCCGGCGATTCCTTTCGTGAATCCTCAACAAGACTTCGGAGTCGGTCGATTTCGCACACTCACTTCCTCTTGCAGCTGATAGCTTAGTTAGGTTTCCTTATTTTTGATGAAGTATACATTTATTTGTTAACATTAGTATGAAATCATGTCAATGTGATTGAGTAATCTTGTTATATTTTCATTTGAGGTGTGCCTTGTGGTGTGGATTGTTTGTTGTGTTGTGCCGCCCTAACAATTGTTAGTGGTGTGCTTTGCGAAGAGGTGCTTGCGACCCTCATTCTGCCGTTCTCTCCACTCCATTCGCTAGCCTACTCTTCCATCCGCCTAGCGAAGCGTAGCATAGCGGTCCGTGTAATCCACTCGCCCTACGAAGCAGCGCGCTCAAGGCCTGCATAGTTCGATTCCGCTTGCCTACTCGTCCATCCGCCCTTGCGACGCAGCGCGCTCAAGGCCTGTCTAGTCTCCATCCCGCCAAGCGAAGCATTGCATAGCAGCATTGCATAGGAGTAGTTATATCATTTTCTCTTTATTTTTCAAACCAAAACCCCCGTTTCCGCAACCCATCCGACATAAAGGACTTCAATCTCAAGTCCTTCCTTGATAGATAGCTCCACCTTACTGTGTTCCTTTGAGATCGATACTTGGGGATTCATTCCCATTTTTTATTACTTGAATGATCGGTACACTGCCGTTTCGTGCCGCAGTCTTACTACCGCCTATAGCGGTGTGCGAGATTTGTGCATCAAGAGGCTGGCAAGGTAAAGGTGAGATGGAGTGTCCCAGATCGATTCCACTATCGGGCCCTCAATAAACAATGGGTCAGGTTGATATCTAGAAAGGATGACATGGTTAAGGTGAGCTGGATTACCCCAGATCAATTCCGTTGTCGGGCTCTCACTAGACGGTTGGTCAGGTTGATCTCTGTAGAGGCTAGCAAGGTAATGTTGAGCTGGAGTGCCCCAGATTGATTCCACTGTCGGGCTCTCACTAGACGATGGTTCGGGTTGATCTCTAGAGAGGCTGGCGTGGTAAAAGTTGTGACATGACCTGGGAATACCGCTATCAGGCTCCCACTAGCCGGCAGGGTCGACAAGCTGCTCAGAGGGCGAAGTGAAATAGGTCTCGCCTAACTAGAGGTTGGCAAAACAAACCAGTGATACAAGGCCTCTCGCAGGGGAGGCCCTCTCTCATAGGTACTTAAGCAAGGGAAAATGGAAGTACACCTAGATGGGCGGGGCTCTCAAGTACAGAGATGATAAGGAAGATCAAAATGAATCGGTCGAGGTAAGTGGTGCGCACGAGATAGCATGGGGGGAACCTCGCTCGCAGTACCCGAGGGCAAGCGAGCCGGGTTTAACGCAAAAGTGAGATGCATCTGATCGCCGAGGAAATCACAGTAATAATGGCACGCAATGCGGTGGAGCAGTGACGCTCGCGAGCTTCCGAAGGGGGGATAGCGAACGCGTGTTCAACGAATATCTATGAGAAAAAGGCGCGCGAGTGCTGCGAGAAAGATGCGTGAGTGCTGCGTGAAGGGTGCATGAGTGACGCGTGAAGGGTGCACGAGTACATTGCGACGAGGCAAAAATAAGAGAATGATAAGACAAAGAACTAAATAAAAGTTCATTTCATTTCATAAAAAATGTTCTGTTACAGGCTTCGCCGCAATCTCGCCAGCCAAAAATCAGAAATCAAAATACATCAAAATCTAAGGGCGGTCCTCAGACAGCTTGCTCTCGCTGTCCCCTGACTCTGGCAGCGGTAGGAATAGATCTGGGACCACCTCCTCGACGGTTATCTGGCGCTGCCTCGCCAGAGAGAAGGCATGCCCCCTTTAGGATGCGGAAGATATACTTTGCCTCCGCGATCGCGTTCTTCTTCATCATCTCCTCTAGCTAGCGCTCCGTGTATGTCTGAGTTTTACCGCTGTGAGAAGACAGAGGAAGGTCGGCCCAAGTCAGCTTGCTATTCTAAGCCTTCAGCCCGAGGATCTCCTTCTCCATGTAGGAGGTGCGGGCGAGAAGCCGACTAGAGGTCTCATAATCCTACAAAAGAGAAGGTGAGTTAGTCAAAATAAACAGCGAGGACAGGGGGAAATTCTTCAACAACTTACCATCCCTCCCTGAAGGCTAGCGAGGAGGCCATCAGAAATCTCCTGCTTTTCTTTAAGGCTCGCGATCTCTTCCGAAGCGGCCTTCAGCTCACGCTTGAGCTCTTCAGAATTCCTATCCACCTGGAGGCATCAACGACCGGTCATGTGGGCGAGCTTTAGGGAGCGGAGCAGGGATCGTGCACTCTCGTGAGCGAGCACCCGGGATGTCATCTCATCGAAGTCCACGGCATCCTCCCAGCCATAAATCCCAAAGGAGAAGGTGAAGGTCTGGCCTCCAATGGTCTCCTGCTCCACCCAAGAGGGGACGAGGGTTGACACGGAGGCCCTGTTGGCATCCGGATCCCATTCCAGCAGAGGCTCGCCAGCCTCAACCCGGTGCTTTGTGCCGAGATAGAAATTCTGGTGGCTCGCCGGCGCGGGCACGCTCGATGTACCAGTGACCCCTTCAATGACCTCGATGGTCTCCTTATTTGCAGGTAGGCTCACCTAAGGGGCCGCTCCTGGTAGGTCCCCGATGACCTTTATTTCTTTAGTCGGAGCGGAGGCTTTCTTCTTTTTGGGCGACGACGGCAAGGAAGGCTCCCCGCGGCCCACGTGTGTGGGCCGCTTCTTACCAGAGGGCGCAAAAGTGCTGGGGGAGTCCTGGAAAGCGGCGGAGGCTAAGGTAGCGAGCGCAAGTCCAGGAAGGATAGCCACGGCCCTCGTATAAGGTGGTTAGAGTGGAAGGCCCCACTCCACTGCGAATGATATAACAGACAGAGGTTATGATAGTTTATAGGGTAGTAGTCTAATTCACCTAGAGGGCGTGTGAATAGGTCTCTTTGATTTTCTTAAGTGTTGCTAGTAGTTAATGGATAATAAACAAAAACTCAAGCACACCACAGAAAGCACATTGTCCTTTATAGTGGTTCCCCAAGATAGTGTGTCTATGGGTAGTCCACTTTCCCTCTACACCTTCCTTACAATGTGTTAGATAAGGAAACCTCCACCAAACTCAGCTCCAAGAGCTTATAATACAGATCCCACATGATCTCTCAGGTTTGCTCCAAACCCTACCTCAGGTCTAACCAACCCTACCTCTCAGAGTGCTCCAACTCTTAAAACTCAGAAATCCACTGATTTCCTACCTCAGGCCTATCAGGAAGCCCTACCTTAGACCTCCATAGAGATCATACACCTCAAGCTGGGAGTACAGCTCTACTAGCTCAGGCTAAATAGCCCTACACACTCAGGCTCAATGGCCTTACAATCTCAGGTTCAACAACCCTACAGCTCAGGAAAATGCACTACAAACTTAGAACAAGATTGTTCTTACAGTGGTTATAAGTTATGCTTAAAACAAATGACAACAAAGATGTATCATTCAGCCTTTTTTTCTTCTGTTGTTGATGCATAGTTGGTGATGCCTTGAAGCAGGGCTGAATGGTAAAACTTTAGACCTTGCTCCTATCTGATCTTCCTCTTCAGCGGATGAGGAAAGATCAACTTGCCCTTCTGGAATCAATTAGAACTATATTCTCTCCTTATATTTGCTAGATGGTTCAGGAAGCAGGAGGAGAGCACTTGTGGAAACCGTTAATGAAACGGTGTTGTTTTCTTTCCACTTTTCAGCACACCTTTTGAAATGCCATAACTTGTTCTTTTATACCTCTTCCACCTTCAACGGTTCGAAGGAGGGCCCTGACGCAGTATGGATGAGGATAGAATACTTTATCTTGCTTTATGGCCACTTGCGCCAAAAGCAGATCCCGCCAATGCTGTCTTCAGATTTGAATTTGTCTCAACAGTTGGGCTGAGACAGTCTTCAGTCTCAGTGGTTGAGCTATCTTCGTCTCAGCGGATCTGCTGAGATAGATAGTCTTCTCAGTGGATTCTTTCTAAATGAAGCTCAGCTAAGGCAGAACCCTTCTCAGCGGCTCCTGGCCTCGTCTCAGCAGTTCAGCTGAGACAGTGAGGTCGTCTCAGCAGTTTTCACAGTAAACCACAGACCTTATTCCAATGCTTGGAATGAACTAACCCTGCTTAGACATGATGTAAAATAGGGTTTATCAAATACAATATGTACTTAGCATTGTGTGTGATGCCTCTTCAAATCAAGGGAACATTGAGGGAAATATTCCCAACAATCTCCCCCTATTTGAAGAAGGCAGAACATACACCAATGCTAAGATACATAACCACAAAAAGAACTTTATCATGATAATGTATGAAATAACAGTCATGATATCATAACAAATAAATGTTAAAAGTAAATGGGCATCATAAAATATCATGACAAATTATGTATAATGGTCATGACAACATAACAATATAACAATAACATTGTTCAACACATATAGGCACCACTGAATATATAAAGCATTAATATAGAACAATATTAAGCTTGACTAATGTTGGGCTATTAACACAAGCTATCAATTCAACATAGATATCACATTCATTAATGACAATATGTTGATACATTATTCAGTTTACATTTGCTTCATATGATGAATTAACTACATTAGATCAAAATTTCTTTTTCTTTGCTGAACTTGAGCATTCAGCCTCTTCAGCAGCAGCCTCCTTTCCTGCATCAACAACTTTTATCTCAGCTAGCTTCCTCTTGTTCTCTTGCCTCTTGAAGTAAAGATATGGCTTTCGAATATATCTTGAAGGCATCCTCCTTGGGTTGTGCTTCCTCACAAGATTCTCTTTGAAGATTCTTTCCCTTTTTAAGTTTCTCTCAAGGTGCCTTATCCACTCTTCTGCAGGATATATTTTGTTAATATCCTTGTAGACCTGGCCATGGTGCGGCCATGCATTTAGAATGATGCTTTTGGAGTCATCACTCCAATGCTCATAGTCAGGGTCATTGCCCTGCTCTTTTATGGCTTTTGCCATAAACTCTTCTGCAAGCATTACTCTCTCTCTTTTTCTCCTAGCTACAAGATGAGCATCTTGAGCTATCTTTGCTTGATGTTCAAAGTCAAAGTCTTCCTTTCTGAAGTTGTCCAACAGAGGAAAATTCAGATCTACTCTTGTTCCTTATAGAACTTTGAGGGCCAACTCAGAATTTGTTTCAGCATTGGCCACCTCCCTCTTTTTGGCTTCTTCAACCACCTTTTGTTCCAAGATCTGGAAGGCAGCAACAACAGATCCAGATATGGTTTGGATGGCATTTTCCAGATCTGACATGAGGTCATCCTTCATCTTTTCTGCTTCTCCAATCATGGCTATGGCAGTATACCATACATATTCTTCAATATGATTGGAGGCCTTCTCTATGACCTCATCAGTCTTACTTACATAATTATTGACATATCTTATGTCTTGGTCAGATAATTGGAGTTGCTTGTCCATTGATCTCAGTATGGTATTCTGAGCAATGACTGATTTCTCTGCAAGGTCAAACCATTTGGTCATTTGCTTGTTAAGGTAAGAGGTTTCTTCCTTAAGACCCTGAATTTCAGTCATAACTTCAGTTTCCAATGTGGATACAGATTTATAAATGTAATCCTTAATTGAGGTCAAATGACCTTCAATAATTGCACTGATGGAACTTAGGAGAAGTTCATTTGAAACTACAGATGTGGTGGGAGGGTCTTTAGGTGCAACTCTGAATGCTTCCACTACATGTTCTTCATGCTCCACCTCAGCTTGAGCAGGGATGTGCTCCCCCTATGCTTTATCACCAGGCTTGGCAGCAACCTTATCATCTTTAGCATGCTTTTCTTGCTCCCTCTCACTTGGAGCACCCTGATCTTCATCTTCTGATGAGTCCTTCTATTGCTCCCCCTCAGTTGGGGCACTCAATCCTTCTTGATCATCTCCTCAGTAGTGTGGGTTCACGAGGGATTAGTTTAATTCTTCTTTCTAGATTTAATAGAATAAATCAATCTTACTTTGTCGATCAGCAGCAGTGTCCATATGTCGATCTTCATGATCTTCTGAATCTGAGGGCACATGTAGCACAGTGTCATCAGCAGTAAAAGACTTTGGAGCATCACTTTTAGTGTGATCTCCTCCTTGTTCATCTATCTTGGCTTCATCATGATCAGCCTCCTCACTTTTCTCATGCTCTTCATCAGCAGCAGCATCTGTATCCTTCTCATGTTCTTCAGTAGCAGCATGACCTTCAGTGTCATGGACTCCTCCTTGATCATCTTTGGGTGGACTGCTGGCAGGAACTTGAGTGTCCTCAGGGGGGACATTTTCTTCTACCTCTGACCCAGAATCAGAGCAGATCATTCTGGCTTTCCTCAGACCCTTGGCTACTATCTTCTTCTTTTACTTCAGCTCAGAGGGCTGGCTCATTAGGAGCACCCTTGAGAACCTGTCTAAAGTATTGATGTCCATTCTTTTCAAGTAATGAAGGTTGGATCCTTTAGTCTTATCAAACTCTTCTGGGTTTGTGTTTAGAAGGTATATGGAAAGAATTCTGCCTAGGTTGGGGGCCTGCGGACATTCTTTAATTCTCTAAAAAATGACAGCTGCCCAGGATGTCTTTTTCTTCAAAATCACTCTTGACATTAGTTCAAACATGTTCTTTGATATTGTGTCATGTGACCCAGGATTTCACAGCAATGCCTTGCCAAAAATATAAGAAAGCAGCTTGCCTCTTTGATTGAAGAATTTCCTCTTCAGTGAGCCAGTTTTGGCATCACTGTAATCACACCACTTGAGGGCCTTTTCCTTGTCTTTCTTAGACACTTCATCTTCCTCATCTTGGCTACATGAGTGCAGTTGAAAGGCCTTCTCCATCTTCCTTGGAGATATCTTTATCTTTATGCTTCCAACCTTTGATTTTACTGAAGAATTGGATGATGATAGCTTTGCATTATTGTAAAATTCCAGAACTTCAGTTCTGAGAATTACAGATGGCTCTGATAGAATATATTGCAATCCTTGATTATCTAGAAGTTGAATCACTTCTTTAATCTCTGCTTGGGCATGCTGGAATCCATTCCTAACAATTTCATATCCTTCTTGAAGATCCTTGGACACTTTTGGCGCCATTTCATCTTAAGAACCAGTCGTTGAGATGGGAGGGAAGAGGGTTCGTCTCGTCGGCTAGGGTGAAAAGGATTGTAATTTATTTAATCAACATTTTCCTATTTATAGAGGCTTGTCTTAGGTTTAGATTTGCCATAATGATAGATGTTGATTAGACTAATCATTTTAATTGATGTTACTTTACTGTATATTCAATTAAGACCTAATTTAATTGAACCAGACCATCTCAATGGAATAGCTGAGATGGTTACAACCTGCTGGGTCATGGTAATGTTAATTGCTGAGACTGTTTTAGACATCTCAACGGTTCAGCTGAAACTTTCTCAGCTGTCTCAGCGGTTCAGCTGAAACCTTCTCAGTTGATTCAACTAACCTTATAGCTAAACAGTGGCTTATCCTAAATTGGATTATCTTTCTCCCTTATCATGTCACTAAGTGTTCTAGGGCATAATTATTTTTTAGTACAACTTAAGAAATAATACAACAAATGTGAAAGACATAATGAAATATTGAACCCTATTCTATGTTTGACATTCCTAACTCAATTTTGAAAGAATTAAATTTAGCCTCATCCAATGGCTTTGTAAAGATATCAGCTACTTGATTGTCAGTGGGGACAAATTCAAGATAGATATCTTTACATTCAACATGCTTGATAGATTATAGGTATATGATTTAATTCACCTAGAGGGGGGGGGGGGGTGAATAGGTATTCTGATTTTTATTTAGATGATATAGATAGTTAAAACTATTCTAAGCTTGTAATCAAGCAAACCCTGAAAGCACACAAGTGTTTATAGTGGTTCCCAAGACAATGTGTCTATGGGTAGTCCACTTTCCCCCTTCACCTTTCTAACAGAGTGTTAGATAAGGCCAACTTCTCCAATCTCATCTCCAAGAGCCTACAACACAGATCCCACATGATCTCTCAGGTTTTCCCAAACCCTACCTCAGGCACAGCAACCCTACCTCCGAGGAATCCTCCTCTTACAACTCAGACCACCTCCTGTCTACAACCTCAGGCCTAACTGCCCTACAATCTCAGGCCTAACATCCTTACAATCTCAGGCCTAACAGCCCTACAAACTCAGGCCAAATAGCCCTACAGTAAAGAGTGTTTATGCTTACAACAACAGACAGCACAGAGAATGTATCTTTTGTAGTTCTAGCACAGCTTATGCTTTCTAGTAGCTTGATTGAATGATGATTTGTGAGCCAGCTACTATCTGATCTTTCTCTTCAACTGAAGGATGAAAGATCACCTTGCTCCTTCTTGTAGAAGAGCAACCTTTTTCTCTCAGTCTCTTCTTGCTTGTCCAGTGAGCAGGAGGAGAAGAAGAAGTTCTGGGCCGTCAATGGAACAATTGTTAATTTGTTTAGCACTTGACCACTGCCTTCAAAAGTGCCCTAACTTCTTTTTTTATACTCTACACATCTCCAACGACACTCAAGGGAAAGCTCTGACATCTTGGGACCAGATGATTGGCTCTAATCTCCCTTTATAGCTGTTTGCGCCAAAGTCGAGTCGCGCCACTATTTTCTTCAATATCTGAATCTGTCTCATCGGTTGGGCTGAGACAGCTTTCAGTCTCAGCATTTCTGCCTATCTGCAGCTCAGTAGATATATGCTGCTTCTCTGCAGCACCTATCCTCATCTCAGCGGTTCAGCTGAGACAGGGAAGCTTTCTCAGCTGATTAATCAGCACACCTTTGAACCTATTCCATTGTATGGAATATCATCTCCCTGTACAAACCTTGAGATAAAATAGATTTTATCAAATACAATATGTACTTAGTATTGTGAGTGATGCCTCTTCAAATCAAAGGAACATTGAGGGCAATATTCTCAACAATCTCCCCCTATTTGAAGAAGGCAGAACATTCCCAATGCTAAGGTACATAGGCAACAAATACTTATCATGCAAATGAACTATATGGCATTCATGATATCATAACATCCAGAAGATAACATTGTTTAAGCATTCCAACAAAAATCATGACAGATTATATAAAGTGAATATGATACCAGCATTGTATGTTATTAAGAACTTGGCATCACAGACCATATGAAGCAAAAGTACTGAAAAGAGAATATTAAGCTTTGACTAATTTATCTCATAACATACACATTTAATTTCAACAGAATTTTCATTGTCATTTCAGTTTAAGAGTAAACACATAGATCTAGTTCCATATTTATTAACATAAGCAATTTATGTTTTCTTTTTCTTGGAACATTCAGCTTTGTTGACATCAGCAGGTTCCTTCCCTTTGGCAGCAACAGTCTTTAGCTCAGCCACTTTCTTCTTGTTTTCCTGTCTTTTGAAATAGAAGAAGGGTTTTGGAATATATTTTGAAGGTATTCTTTTTGGATTGTCCTTCAGCACAAGGTTTTCTTTGAAGATCAAGTCCCTCAAAGAATTTCTTTCCAGATGTTTTATCCACTCTTCAGCTGGGTAAATCCTGTCAATATCTTTGCATATATGCCCATGGTTTACCCAAACATTCAGAATAATGCTTTTGGAGTCATCACTCCAATACCCAAAATCAGGATCATTGTCCTGCTCCATTCTTTGCATAGCCATAAATTCTTCAGCTAGCATTACATGTTCTCTTTTTCTCTTCTTTGCTAGGTGAGCATTCTGAGCTAGTTTGGCTTGCCCCTCAAACTAAAAATCTTCTTTGTTGAAGATGTTCAGCAGAGAAAGATTGAGGGCTATCCTTGTACCATGTAGCACGTGTAGTGCTAACTCTGAGTTGGTCTTAGCATTGGCTGTCTCCCCCTTTCTGGCTTCTTCAACTATTTTTCCTTCTAGGGATTGGGAGGCAGCAGCTACAGAGCTGGAGAGAGTTTGGAAAGAATTTTCCAAGTCCCCCTTTAGGTCATCCTTCATCTTCTCTAACTCACCAAGCATAGTGGTGGCTATTTTCCAGACAAATTCTTCAATGTGATTGGGGGCTTGTTCTATGACTTCATTTTTCTTGCTTACAAAATTCTTGACATATCTCATGTCATCCTCTGCCATTTGGAGGTGTTTGTCCATTGATCTCAGTATAGTGTTCTGAGCAATCACTGTGGGTTCTGCTAGATTAAACCATTTGGTCATTTGTTTAGTTAGGATTGCTGTGTCTTCCTTGATTTCCTGTACTTCAGCCATAATCTCTTTCTTCAAATACTGTAATCCATTATCAATATAGGTATTTATTGAGAGCATATGACCTTCAATTATGGTATTAATAGAGCTGAGAAGATTGTCATCAGTTGTTGTAGTTGTTGGACTCAGCTCCTTTTCTACTTGAGCATGACTTTGCTCCCCCTCAACCTGAGTAGGGACTTACTCCCCCTCAATGTGAGTTTTATTATCTTTATTAGCTGATAACTGCTCTGGTTCCTTTTCAATACACTTGTCTTGCTCCCCCTCACTTGGAGCATTAGTATTGTGCTTATTTGGTGATGTGTTGAGTTGCTCCCCCTTTGAGTCAGGATCAACATTTGCCACATCATCTTCCCAGTAACCTTCTGGTTCAGGAGGGATTTGATTAAACCTTTTGTTTAGGTTGAGGATAATTGAATCAATCTCACCTTGAAGATCAATAGGGTCATTGTCTTCTTTATCCTCTTTATGCACTATCTCATCATCAGCATGTCTCTCTGGTTCAGGATTAATGCATGCATGACTCTCAGTGTTATGATTATTTCCTTGGTTATCCTGTAGAGGACTGCTTGCTGGAACTTGATTATCCAGATCTTGTATATCTTCTTCTGGCTCTTGTTCTGAGACTGAGTATATCATTCTTCTTCTCCTCATCTCTTTCACCAGAACTCCCTTTTTCTTTTCCTTCAATGGAGAAGGTTGGCTCATTGGAAGAACCCTAGTAAATCTTTCTAGAGTTTTGATGTCCATTCTTTTTAGATAATGGAGGTTGAATCCTTAGGATTTGTTAAAGTAGTCTGGGTAGGTGTTTAGAAGATAGATAGATAGGATTCTTCCTAAGTTGGGGGCTTGCAGACATTCTATAGTTCTCTGAAACAGTACCTTTGCCCAGGAAGTCTTCTTCTGTAGAATAACTCTTGACATCAATTCAAACATGTGTTTGGAGATTGTGTCATGAGAGCCTGGTTTGCACAGTATTGCCTTCCCAACTATGTCAGAGAGCAATTTGCCTCTTTGGTTGAAGAACTTCCTCTTAAGAGAGCCAAGTTTGGCATCAGAGTAGGCACACCACTGTAAGGCAGTGACTTTGTCTTCCTCAGAGACAACATCCTCTTCTTCTTTACTGCAGGAGGGCAGTTGAAGAGCCTTTTTCAATTTTCTTATGGGATATCTTTATCCTTCTACTTCCTATCTTTCCCTTAATGGTAAACTTTGAGGAGGACATCTTAGCACTGGAGAATAATTCCAAAACTTCTGTTTTGAGAACCGTTGAGGGCTCAGATATGGTATATTCAAGACCTTGAGCACATAGAAGATCTATCACATCTTTAATTTCTTCTGGAGCATGCAAGAATCCATCCCTAACTATTTCATAGCCTTCTTGCAGCTCTTTTGCCATCTTTGGCGCCATTTCTTTTGAGTTAAATGTCGCTGAGTCGTAGGGGAGAAGGGATTGTCTCGCCGGCTAGGTTAAAGGAAAGTGTGATATTTTACTCAATCATTGAGCTATTTATATGGCTTAATACTTAGGTGAAATGAAACCTAGTAATTAGATTTGATTGATCTTATAATTGTTAGTGTAAATGAAATTACATCATAAGGCTGAGTTCGTCGAACTCAAACTAAGTTCGTCGAACACAAACTGAGTTCATCTAAAACTACTCATAAGGCTGAGTTCATCGAACTCAAACTGAGTTCATCTAAAACTACATCATAAGGCTGAGTTTGTCGAACTTAAAGCTGAGTTCGTCGAACTCAAATTGGAGTTCGTCGAACATAGAGCTGAGTTCATCTGAACTACATCATAAAGCTGAGTTCGTCGAACTCAAACTGGAGTTCGTCGAACATAAACTGAGTTCATCTAAAACTCCATCATAAGGCTGAGTTTGTCGGACTCAAACTGGAGTTCGTCGAACACAGAGCTGAGTTCATCGGAACTACAACATAAAGTTGAGTTCGTCGAACTTAAACTAAGTTCGTCGAACTCAAACTCGATGTTCGTCGAACCCAGGAAAGAGTTCATCGAACTGAGACTTTTCCCAACTGACTAATTGCAGCCTTAAGCTCAGCTGAAATAGATTGTTCTGGTTAAGCTGATCATACTACTTTAAAATCATTAGAGATATGATTACTTGAATGCCTAATCATGACTTTCATAGGGTTGACATTTTAAAATATATCAAATCAAGATTGGAAGAATGAAGTGTTTTACACTATTCTACATTTAACATTCCTTGTTCAATCTTGAAGGCATTAAACTTGGCCTCATCCAATGGCTTAGTGAAGATATCAGCCACTTGACTGTCAGTGGGGACAAATTCAAGGCAGATATCTTGAGATTCTACATGTTCTCTTATAAAATGATATCTTATTTCTATATGCTTAGTCCTGCTGTGAGAGACAGGATTCTTAGAAATAAAGATAGCACTGGATGAGTCACAATAAAGAGGAGAGTTACTTACCTTGAGGTTGTAGTCCTCTAGCTGGTGTTGAATCCACAATAGTTGTGCACAACAGCTCCCTGCAGCAATGTATTCAGACTCAGCAGTGGAGATAGCCACACTTATCTGCTTTTTACTGCTCCATGATATCAACCTTCTTCCTAGGAATTGACAAGTGCCACTTGTGCTTTTCCTGTCTTCTTTGCAGCCTGCAAAATCTGCATCTGAAAATCCTGTTAGTTCAAAATCATTGTTCTTAGGGTACCAAAGGGCAAGATGTAGGCTGCCTTTAAGGTATCTCAAAATCCTCTTTGCAGCTGAGTAGTGAGATTCCTTAGGACATGCCTGGTACCTAGCACACACATATGTAGCATACATAATATCTGGTCTACTAGCAGTTAAATATAACAGGGATCCAATGATGCACCTGTACATGGATTCATCAAAGGCCTTGCCCTTCTCATCCTTGTCCAGGGAGATATTGGACTCCATGGGAGTTTTCATGGTGGAAGCTGATTCCATCCCAAATTTCTTGATAAGCTCCCTAGTGTACTTGGTCTGAGAAATGAATATACCTTCATCAGACTATTTTACTTGGAGGCCTAAAAAGTACTTGAGCTCTCCCATACTGCTCATCTCAAACTCCCCATACATTAGGTTAGAAAATATTTTGCAGAGGTTGTCATTAGTAGACCCAAATATTATGTCATCGACATATATTTGGACTAGGAGACACTTGCCCCTTGTTTCCCTAAGAAACAATGTGCTATCTATCTTTCACCTCAAGAACTTATTCTTGATGAGAAAGCTAGACAAGGTCTCATACCAAGCCCTGCGGGCTTGCTTAAGACCATAAAGAGCTTTCCTAAGTAAGTAAACATGACTAGAGAGGGTAGGATGTACAAAACGTGATGGTTGCTCAACATATACCTCTTCCTTCAAGTCACCATTGAGGAAGGCTGATTTGACATCCATTTGATATACTTTGAACCCCTTGTGGGCAGCATAGGCAAGGAATAGCCTAATTGCTTCCAACCGTGCAACAGGGGAAAAGGTTTGATCAAAGTCTATCCCTTCTTCCTGTCTATATCCCTTGGCTACCAGCCTTGCCTTGTTCTTTATAATTGTGCCATTTTCATCTAATTTGTTCCTGTAAATCCATTTGGTACCTATGATGTTGTGTCCTTGAGGTTTTTGCACCAATTTCCATACCTTGCATCTCTTGAATTGTAGAAGTTCTTCTTGCATAGTTTGAATCCAAAAGGTGTCTTGGTTGGCTTCTTTAAACTTCTTGGGCTCCATATGTGATAGGAAGCTCAAGAATAGGGCTTCATTATGAGCCCTGCTTCTGGTTAATACACCTTGATTCTGATCTCCAATTATTTGTTCTCTTGGATGATCCCTTAGATGTCGTGCAGCTGTAGGCAGTCTGTTCTCAGCTTGCTGTGCTATTTCTGCTGGTTCATTAGTGTCTTCATCAGCATGGACTTCTTCCTCTTCAGGGATGGCAGCATCAGAAGAAGCTTTGTTGCTGCTGGGTGTGTCTTGTATACGTTGGGTTTTACTTAAGGGTATACACATCATATGTGCACAGCGGAATATATAAAGAACAACCCAAATAGACATATGGATCTTGCTAAAATCATGAATGAAGAAATAGAGGCAACAAAATTACCTTCACGGGATTGAGTCAGCACTCAATCAAAAGCTCCAAGAAAATTCTTCTAGGATTCAGAATCCTATTCCAAGTCCTTGCTCTGCACTTGCTATCTGCTCCATCAACAAACGACTGCTCGTCGGAGGAGTGAGTGTGGAATTGTGTCCACACCTCTACAGAAGCCCACACAAGAGAAGGAGAACCCTAGCTTCTTGTCGCACAAGAACTAGGTCGGAGAAGAAGTGACTTCAATGTCTTCCGCGAACTGCTAGGTTCATTTACAGGAGAGGCGGCGACTGTCGGAAGAGGAGAAAAGCTCTAGCAGAATGATTCCGGCACTGCTCTCTCAAATCGTACAAGGGGCGGTCTAATTTTTCGTCTTCTGCAAACCGTAAAAGGGTTTGCCGTCAGGAGTGTATCTAAAACTAAATCGCAAACTGATTTATATAAAGCTGCGTTCGACGAACCTGCAACATCTTGCGTTCAATGAACCCGTAATAATCTGCGTTCGACGAACCCGCAACAACTTGCGTTCGACGAACCAGCAGAAACCTGCATTTGACGAACCAGCAGAAACCTGCATTCGACGAACCCGCAATAACTTGCGTTCAACAAACCGGAAACAATCTGCGTTCGACGAACCCCCATAAACCTGCGTTCGATGAACGAGCAGAAACCTGTGTTCGACGAACCAACAGAAACCTGCGTTCGACGAACCAGCAGAAACCTGCGTTCGACGAACAAGCAACAATCAGCGTTCGACGAATGAGATAAAACCAGTTCGACTAATCCCTTTAAACGAATTTGCCTATACCCTATAGACGAATTCGACTATACTAATTCAGATATATAAATTCGATTAAACCATTTAGCCGAATTTTGATTTAGCTGAAATTGTCTAAACACTTTAGCCGAATTCGTCCAAACCAATTAGCCGAATTTGACCCAGTTCGGTTAAACACTTTAGCCGAATTTGTCTAGTATAACTCTAATCGTTTAAACACTTTAAATGATTTCCCGTTGAGACTTTCTCAACTTAATTCCAAAAAGTCAAAAGAATGATCCTCTACTCACATCCAATATGAGCAAGATCAACTCAATTCTTTCTCCAATTTCTCCAAGCACCTTTTATGTGCGACCCTATAGGCTCATATCACGTTGCCAGTGAGACTAGATATTTGACCACTTCCAGAACACCATGGAAGCACCAACAGTCTCCCACTTGATCTTGAACCTATCAAATAAAAGTCTCACAAACAATGAGAGGCATCTAGAAATGCATCATTGCTACCCAAGCAATAAGAGTTCATAACTCAACAAGCCTGTCATGACCAATGTATCAGTGTTGTCATGTCCCTTTGTCCTTTACATCCGGATAGAACTAGAGGCATGGACCGTGTCACCCTCATAATTGCTCAATCCCAGTTTCTTGATCTAGAAAAGACTGTCTGAGAATGGTGAGCTCAATATCATATATTGACTCAACCAAGCATGGCCATGCATTTCTCAGTCTCATTCCATCAAGGGGCCCATGGATGTAACTCCTGTCATACAGGAGGACAAATCCCATTTCTTCTCACACACAAACAACCAAATGATTCTTAACGTACCCAATAACCACCCTTATCATCAACCTTTCTCAAGAGAAGACTTTAGATGGCATCAAAGTATGCTCTTCCTCACCTGATGAATGTTGTGACTTCAGGTCAAAGGACCACAAACACCATTGTCACTTGAGACCTACTTGTGACACGTTCATATAACAATCCACAAAGTAGTCTCACGGGGGGTCTGTCCAGTACAACTTGTTCTTAACAAGTACCCATATGATGACTTGATATCACAATATCATGACCTGTGAGATCCAGTCATCCGTCAACGCACATGCTAGTCTTATGGTCTCATCTTCGCCCTAATTTCTAGGATGATACCTAGACCAGGGACCATTTAAGAATGAAGCTTCATATAAATATAGGTCCTCACATTCAAGTCACGTACTTGAATTCCTATGGAAGCAAACATTCTAAGGGCATTCATTATGTTAATTAGTCTATCATATAGAAACAGTTGACATAATAAAAGAACTTGTCATGAATGTAAAATGAAATATACAGTACATAACACAATTCATCAAATGAATAAACAACTGACAAACATGCAATCCACAAGGCTCACACTAAAGATGATTATTCAGGTATCTAATACCCATTGATCTAACATGACCATCATGCTTCCTTTGCGCAAGAGGCTTTGTCAGAGGATCCGCAATGTTATCTTCAGTCGGTACTTTGCAATTGCTCACATCTCCTCGATCGACAATCTCACGAATAAGATGGAACCACCGAAGTATGTGCATGGAGCGCTGATGAGATCTAGGTTCCTTAGCTTGGGCAATTGCACCGTTGTTGTCACAGTAGAGAACTACGGGATCAACAATGCTAGGAACTACATCTAGCTCGCCGATGAATTTCCTAATCCACACAGCCTCCTTTGCCGCATTTGCGGCAACAATATACTCGGCTTCTGTCGTAGAATCGGCAACTGTCTCCTGCTTGGAACTCTTCCAACTTACAGCTCCTCCATTAAGGCAAAATACAAAACCTGATTGGGACTTTGAATCGTCCTTATCAGTTTGGAAGCTAGCATCCATGTAACCACTTACAACGAGCTCTTCCTCTCCACCATACACCAAGAACGTATCCTTAGTCCTTCTCAAGTACTTTAGGATATTCTTGATAGCTATCCAGTGACCATCATTAGGATCAGACTGATACCTGCTCGTCATGCTCAAAGCATATGAGACATCGGGTCGAGTACACAACATTGCATACATGATTGATCCAATTGCTGAAGCATATCGAATCATCTTCATGTGGTCCTTATCTTCCAAAGATTTCGGACACTGGTCCTTAGAGAGACTCACACCATTCGACATGGGTAAGAATCCTTTCTTGGACTCAAGATGTTGAACCGTTTCAACACCTTGTCAATGTATGTACTCTGGGTCAAACCCAACAACCTCCTCGATCTATATCTATAGATATTAATACCAAGTATGTAAGTTGCTTCACCCAAGTCCTTCATAGAAAAGCAGTCCTCTAGCTTGTTCTTAATAGTTTGCAGGGTTGGAATGTCATTACCGATCAGCAGTATGTCATCTACATAAAATATTAGGAAGACAACAATGCTCCCACTAATCTTCTTGTAAACACAAGGCTCATCTTCGTTCTTGATGAAGCCAAACTCTTTGATCTTCTCATCAAAACGCAGATTCCAACTTCGAGAAGCTTGTTTCAATCCATAAATGGATCGATTCAACTTGCATATTTTAGTGGCTTCACTTGGAGATACAAAACCCTCGGGTTGTGTCATATACACTTCCTCAAGGAGGTTTCCATTAAGAAAAGCCGTTTTGACATCCATTTGCCAGATCTCGTAGTCATAATACGCAGCAATATCAAGTAGAATTCTGATGGACTTGACCATGGCTACAGGGGAGAAGGTCTCATCATAGTCAACACCATGAATTTGCCTGAAACCTTTAGCCACCAGCCGTCCTTTGAATGTCTGTACATTCCCATCCATGTCGGTCTTCTTCTTGAAGACTCACTTGCACCCTATGGGTCGTACCCCTTCAGGTGGTTCCACCAAGGTCCAAACTTGGTTTGCATACATGGAGTCCATTTCAGATTTCATGGCCTCAACCCACTTCTCGGAGTCAGGTCCACACATAGCCTCTTGATAGGTTGCAGGCTCCTCACCATGATCCATAAGCAACACACTACCTATTTGAGACACGAGAAATCCATATCTCTCACGCTCAAATCTTGGTCTATCAGATCTACGTATGACTTGTGTTTCTTGAGCAGGTTCTCCAGCTACAACAGATTGTAGTCCTTGCCCAGGTTCCAATTCACATTCATTCACTGTTTGTGGTTCTTGAACCTCTTCAAGTTCCACCTTTTCAGTCTTTCTAGATAAGAACTCTTTCTCCAATAAGACGCCAGTCCTTGCGACAAACACTTTGCCCTCGGACGGCGGGTAGAAGTAATACCCTTTGGTTTCCCTAGGATATCCCACAAGATAACACTTATTTTATTTGGGTTCCAGCTTTTCAGACATTTGACGTCGTACGTATGCCTCACAGCCCCAAATCTTAATGAAAGACATACTAGGACGCTTCCCAGTCCATATCTCATATGGTGTCTTTTGAACCATTTTCGTCGGAACTCGATTTAGTGTAAAAGCAGCAGTCACTAGAGCAGTCACTAGAGCAGATACAATACCACACTCTTTCAGATGATCACGGAACTCCTGACTCATTATTCGCCACCTCGATCAGATTGGAGTGCTTTTATTCTTTTACCCAGTTGGTTCTCTACTTCATTCTTAAACTCTTTGAACTTTTCAAAGGTCTCGGATTTTTCTTCATAAGAAATACGTATCCGTATCTACTGAAATCATCAGTAAATGTAACGAAGTAGTGGAACCCACCTCTAGCCATAGAACTCATGGGTCCGCACACATCACTATGTATGACACCCAAGAGATCATCTTCCCTCTCAGTATGACCAGTGAAAGGGGCTTTAGTCATCTTGCCTAATAAGCAAGACTCGCATCTATCAAATGATTCATAATCAAATGAGTCCAGTAGTCCATCTCTATGGAGCTTGGATATGCGTTTCTCGTTTATATGGCCCAAACGACAATGCCAAAGGTATGTAGGATTCGAGTCATTTGTTCTTAGTCTTTTATTATTTTCTACATTATAGATCGGATCGTCTAAGTTCAAAACATATAATCCATTAAACAATTGGGATACCCATAACAAACATCATTCATAAAAATCGAACAACAATTGTTCTTAATTATAAACGAAAAACCTTTCATGTCAAGACATGAAATGGATATAATGTTTCTAGTTATGGCTGGAACATAATAACAATTATCTAGTTCTATTACAAGCCCAGTGGGCAAAGAAAGACAGTAGACACCAACGGCGACGACAGCAACTCTTGCTCCATTCCCGACGCGCAGGTCCACCTCCCCTTTACCATGCATTCTTCTCCTTCTCAGTTCCTTCACATTTGTACAAATGTGAGAACCACATCCGGTATCCAATACCCAAGATGAAGGAGCAGAAAGGTTTATCTCTATAACGTAAATACCTGAAGTGGAAGTCGTACTTCCTTTCTTCTTTTGCAGATCCGCAATATAGAGGGGACAGTTCAGCCTCCAATGCCCTGCCTTACCGCAGTGGTGGCACTTTCCTTCCTTCGCCACACCTTTCCTTTTCAGTGCAGAAGACTTGGGATCAAGAGGAGACTTAGATCCAATCTTCGTTTTCTTAGATCCCTTGGCCTTGGCCTTGCTCTTATGCACCATCAGTATGGGGCTGGCAGGCTTGGCCTTCTTCATGTTGTTCTCGGCAGTTCTCAATATGCCAAGGAGCTCGAGCAGTGTCTTTTCTATTTCATTCATATTGTAGTTTAAGACGAACTGCTCATAACTGTCCGGCAACGATTGCAGGATCAGATTCGTTGCCAACTCTTGGCCCAAGGGAAAACCCAGTTTTTCAAGGTTCTCTATATACCCAATCATCTTGAGTATGTGAGTCCCTACTGAGTCTCGAGCTCCCATTTTGCACTGAAACAATGCCTTGGATATGTCAAACCTCTCTTGCCGGGCTTGCACCTCGAACATTTTCTTGAGGTGTCCGATTATCTCATAACCACACATGCTCTCGTGTTGCTTCTGAAGCTCAGAGGACATGGTAGCAAGTATGAGGCATTCCACATCGAAGGTATCATCCTGATACTTCTTTTAAGCATCTTTATCTCCTCTCAGAGCATTTCCGGCCGACGCTGTGGGGGCTTCACCTTCCAAGACATAGAGCTTGCGCTCTTGCCTGAGAACAATTCTCAGGTTCCTGTACCAGTCGAGGAAGTTTGTCCCATTGAGCTTATCCTTCTCAAGGATGGCTCTGAAGGACAACGTGGAGTGAGATGTATTTGCCATGGAAATTCTACAATAAATTTGCAAAAGATTTTCAGTACTATATTTCAAAATACATTTCACTTTAAAAAGGACTTTAATTAAAAGGGGCTCCCACTATTTTAATCAAATCAATAACCCTTAATATCGATTCGGAGATTTTATGCGAGCTACTCTCTTAGTGGACAAGATCCGTATTTCACCAACACAATGAGTCCACTTTGGCGTTTCTCTCACGACATGGTTATTTAGGTAGACAACACTTGTCAATTGCATCACTATGCAACTCTTGTATGGTTGGTGAATAACTCTTTATTCGCATCCATCATATGGTGCATGCCAACCCTATGCCTCTAAGCACTCAACCTTTGAGGTCACTTAGTTAAGTTGGACCCGATGTCGACAGTGGGATATCACAATTATCCGCTCGCACCCTTACCAAGATAGATTAATGCACGTTGCTTTGGCAAGCCCACACTTCATCGATCGAGGCAGGAAGAGTGTCATCCACCGGAAAGTATCTGAATACTTAATATTAGATAAGGGATTTTATCTTTCAATTGATGAACATTTAATCGTGATTAACATTTAATCAATGTGCACACATTTCACAAATAGAATAAGCATAACCCGGATACATTCCAGATGCACAAAACCATCAACACTTGATGATATGGATTAAATCTGAGTATTTAGAACATTTCTAAGCCTTCAGATTTACATGTATCGAATGCTAGCAAAAGCAAACACCTTTACTGCAGTAGACGAACACGTCTCTCTAGTCATTAGTTTCACAAACTATCATAGAGACAGACGGTTACTGCAAAGGGAACAATTTCTGAAACATGGAATTAGTAAAAACCTAGCTCTGATACCACTGTTGGGTTTTCCTTAAGGGTATATACATCATATGTGCGCAGCGGAATATATCAAGAACAACCCAAAGAGACATATGGATCTTGCTAAAATCATGAATCAAAAAATAGAGGCAACAAAATTACCTTCACGGGATTAAGTCAGCACTAAATCAAAAGCTCAAAGAAAATTCGTCTAGGATTCGGAATCCTATTCCAAGTCCTTACTCTGCACTTGCTATCTGCTCCATCAATAAACGACTGCTCGTCGGAGGAGTTAGTGTGGAATTGTGTCCACACCTCTACAGAAGTCCACACAAGAGAAGGAGAACCCTAGCTTCTTGTCGCACAAGAACTAGGTCGGAGAAGAAGCGACTTCAACGTCTTCCGCGAACTGCTAGGTTCATTTACAGGAAGAGGAGGCGACTGTCAGAAGAGGAGAAAAGCTCTAGCAGAATGATTCCGGCGCTGCTCTCTCAAATCGCAAAAGGGGCGGTCTAATTTTCCGTCTTCCGCAAACCGTAAAAGGGTTTGCCGTCAGGAGTGTATCTAAACCTAAATCGCAAACTGATTTATATAAAGCTGCGTTCGACGAACCCGCAACAACTTTCGTTCGACGAACCCACAACAATCTGCGTTCGACGAACCCGCAACAACTTCCGTTCGACGAACTAGCAGAAACCTGCGTTCGACGAACCAGCAGAAACCTTCTTTCGACGAACCCGCAACAACTTGCGTTCGATGAACCGACAACAATCTGCGTTCGACGAACCCGTAGAAACCTACGTTCGATGAACCAGCAGAAACTTGCGTTCGACGAACCAGCAGAAATCTGCGTTCGACAAACCAGCAGAAACCTGCGTTCGATGAACCAGCAACAATCTGCGTTCGACGAATGAGATAAAACCAGTTCGACTAATCCCTTTAAACGAATTTGCCTATACCCTATAGATGAATTCAACTATACTAATTCGGATATATAAATTCGATTAAACCATTTAGCCGAATTTTGATTTAGACGAAATCGTCTAAATACTTTAGTCGAATTCGTCCAAACCTATTAGCCGAATTTGACCCAGTTCGGTTAAACACTTTAGCCGAATTTGTCTAGTATAAGTCTAATTGTTTAAACACTTTAAATGATTTCCCGTTGGGACATTCTCAACTTAATTCCAAACAGTCAAAAGAATGATCCTCTACTCACATCCAATATGAGCAAGATCAACTTAATTCTTTCTCCAAATTCTCCAAGCACCTTTTATGTGCGACCCTATAGGCTCATATCACGTTGGCAGTAAGACTAGATATTTGACCACTTCTAGATCACCATGGAAGCACCAACAGTCTCCCACTTGATCTTGAACGTATCAAATAAAAGTCTCACAAACAATCAGCGGCATCTAGCAATGCATCATTGCTACCCAAGTAATAAGAGTTCATAACTCAACAAGCCTGTCATGACCAATGTATCAGTGTTGTCATGTCCCTTTGTCCTTTACATCCGGATAGAACTAGAGGCATGGACCATGTCACCCTCATAATTGCTCAATCCCAGCTTCTTGATCTAGAAAAGACTATCTGAGAATCGTGAGCTCAATATCATATATTGACTCAACCAAGCATGACCATGCATTTCTCAGCCTCATTCCATCAAGGGGCCCATGGATGTAACTCCTGTCATACAGGAGTATAAATCCCATTTCTGCTCACACACAAACAACCAAATGATTCTTAACATACCCAATAACCACCCTTATCATCAAACTTTCTCAAGAGAAGACTTTAGATGGCATCAAAGTACTCTCTTCCTCACCTGATGAATTCTGTGACTTCAAGTCAAAGGACCACAAACACCATTGTCACTATAGACCTACTTGTGGCACGTTCATATAACAATCCACAAAGTAGTCTCACGGGGGGTCTGTCCAGTACAACATGTTCTTAACAAGTACCCATGTGATGACTTGATATCACAATATCATGACCTGTGAGAACCGGTCATCAGTCAGCGCACATGCTAGTCTTATGGTCTCATCCTCACCCTAATTTCTTGGATGATACCTTGAATAGGGACCTTTTAAGAATGAAGCTTCATATAAACATAGGTCCTCACATTCAAGTCACGTACTTGAATTCCTATGGAAGCAAACATTCTAAAGGCATTCATTATGTTAATTAGTCTATCATATAGAAACAGTTGACATAATAAAAGAACTTGCCATGAATGTAAAATAAAATATACAATATATAACACAATTCATCAAATGAATAAACAACGGACAAACATGCAATCCACAAGGCTCCCACTAAAGATGATCATTCAGGTATCTAATACCCATTGATCTAACATGACCATCATGCTTCCTTTGCGAAGAGGATTTGTCAGAGGATCCGCTATGTTATCTTCAGTCGGTACTCTGCAAGTGCTTACATCTCCTCGATCGACAATCTCACGAATAAGATGGAACCGCCGAAGTATGTGCTTTGAGCGCTGATGAGATCTAGGTTCCTTAGCTTGGGCAATTGCACCATTGTTGTCACAGTAGAGAACTATGGGATCAACAATGCTAGGAACTACATCTAGCTCACCGATGAATTTCCTAATCCACACAGCCTCCTTTGCCGCATTTGCGGCAGCAATATACTCGGCTTCTGTCGTAGAATCGGCAACTGTATCCTGCTTGGAACTCTTCCAACTTACAGCTCCTCCATTAAAGCAAAATACAAAACCTGATTGGGACTTTGAATCATCCTTATCAGTTTGGAAGCTAGCATCCATGTAACCACTTACAACGAGCTCTTCCTCTCCACCATACACCAAGAACGTATCCTTAGTCCTTCTCAAGTACTTTAGGATATTCTTGATAGCTATCCAGTGACCATGACCAGGATCAGACTGATACCTGCTTGTCATGCTCAAAGCATATGAGACATCGGGTTGAGTACACAACATTGCATACATGATTGATCCAATTGCCGAAGCATATGGAATCATCTTCATGCGGTCCTAATCTTCCAAAGATTTCGGATAGTGGTCCTTAGAGAGACTCACACCATGTGACATGGGTAAGAATCCTTTCTTGGACTCAAGCATGTTGAACCATTTCAACACCTTGTCAATGTATGTACTCTGGGTCAAACCCAACAACCTCTTTGATCTATCTCTATAGATCTTAATACCAAGTATGTAAGTCGCTTCACCCAAGTCCTTCATAGAAAAGCAGTCCCCTAGCCTATTCTTAATAGTTTGCAGGGTTGGAATGTCATTCTCGATCAGCAGTATGTCATCTACATACAATATCAGGAATACAACAATGCTCCCACTAATCTTCTTGTAAACACAAGGCTCATCTTCGTTCTTGATGAAGCCAAACTCTTTGATCTTCTCATCAAAACGCAGATTCCAACTTCGAGAAGCTTGTTTCAATCCATAAATGGATCGATTCAACTTGCATATTTTAGTGGCTTCACTTGGAGATACAAAACCCTCGGGTTGTGTCATATACACTTTCTCAATGAGGTTTCCATTAAGAAAAGCCATTTTGACATCCATTTGCCAGATCTCATAGTTATAATACACAGCAATAGCAAGTAGAATTCTGATGGACTTGACCATGGCTACAAGGGAAAAGGTCTCATCATAGTCAACACCATGAATTTGCCTGAAACCTTTAGCCACCAGCCGGCCTTTGAATGTCTGTATATTCCCATCCATGCCGGTCTTCTTCTTTAAAACCCACTTGCACCCTATGGTTCGTACCCCTTCAGGTGGTTCCACCAAGGTCCAAACCTTGTTTGCATACATGGGGTCCATTTCAAATTTCATGGCCTCAAGCCACTTCTCGGAGTCAGGTCCACACATAGCCTCTTGATAGGTTACAGTCTCATCATCATGATCCATAAGCAACACCCTACCTATTTGAGACACGAGAAATCCATATCTCTCAGGCTCAAATCTTGGTCTATCAGATCTTCATAGGACTTGTGTTTCTTGAGCAGGTTCTCCAGCTACAACAGATTGTAGTCCTTGCCCAGGTTCCAATTAACGTTCATTCATTGTTTGTGGTTCTTGAACCTCTTCAAGTTCCACCTTTTCAGTCTTTCTGGATAAGAACTCTTTCTCCAAAAAGACGGCAGTCCATGCGACAAACACTTTGCCCTCGGACGACAGGTAGAAGTAATACCCTTTGGTTTCACTAGAATATCCCACAAGATAACACTTATCTGATTTGGGTTCCAGCTTGTCAGACATTTGACGTCATACGTATGCCTCACAGCCCCAAATCTTAATGAAAGACATACTAGGACGCTTCCCAGTCCATATCTCATATGGTGTCTTTTGGACCATTTTCGTCGGAACTCGATTTAGTGTAAAAGCAGTAGTCTCTAAAGGAAAACCCCATAAGGAAACAGGCAAATCTGCAATACTCATCATCGGCCGCACCATGTCTAACAGGGCACGATTTCTCCTCTCAGAAACACCATTGTGTTGCGGTGTTCTGGGTGGGGTGAGCTGTGATACAATACCACACTCTTTCAGATGATCACGGAACTCCTGACTCAAATATTCGCCACCTCGATCAAATCGGAGTGCTTTTATTCTTTTACCCAGTTGGTTCTCTATTTCATTCTTAAACTCTTTGAACTTTTCAAAGGTCTCTGATTTGTTCTTCATAAGAAACACGTATCCGTATCTACTGAAATCATCAGTAAATGTAACGAAGTAGTGGAACCCACCTCTAGCCATAGAACTCATGGGTCCGCACACATCACTATGTATGACACCCAAGGGATCATCTTCCCTCTCTGTATGACCATTGAAAGGGGCTTTAGTCATCTTGCATAATAAGTAAGACTCGCATCTCTCAAATGATTCATAATCAAATGAGTCCAGTAGTCCATCTCTATGGAGCTTGGATATGCGTTTCTCGTTTATATGGCCCAAACGACAATGCCAAAGGTATGTAGGATTCGAGAAATTTGTTCTTAATCTTTTATTATTTTCTACATTATAGATCAGATGGTCTAAGTTCAAAACATATAAACCATTAAACAATTGGGCTACAACATAACAAACATCATTCATAAAAATTGAACAACAATTGTTCTTAATTATAAACGAAAAACCCTTCATGTCAAGACATGAAATGGATATAATGTTTCTAGTTATGGCTGGAACATAATAACAATTATCCAGTTCTATTACAAGCCCAGTGGGCAAAGAAAGACAGTAGACACCAACGATGACGGCAGCAACTCTTGCACCATTCCGGACGCGCAGGTCCACCTCCCCTTTACCCAGCATTCTTCTCCTTCTCAGTTCCTGCACATTTGTACAAATGTGAGAACCACATCCGGTATCCAATACCCAAGATGAAGGAGTAGAAAGGTTTATCTCTATAACGTAAATACCTGAAGTGGAAGTCATACTTCCTTTCTTCTTTTGCAGATCCTCAATATAGAGGGGATAGTTCCGCCTCCAATGCCCTGCCTTACCGCAGTGGTGGCACTTTCCTTCCTTCGCCAGACCTTTCCTTTTCAGTGCAAAAGACTAGGGATCAAGAGGAGACTTATATCCAATCTTCGTCTTCCTAGATCCCTTGGCCTTGCCCTTGCTCTTATGCACCATCAGTATGGGGCTGGCAGGCTTGGCCTTCTTCATGTTGTTCTCGGTAGTTCTCAACATGCCAAGGAGATCAGGCAGTGTCTTTTCTATTTCATTCATATTATAGTTTAAGACGAACTGCTCATAACTGTCCGGCAACGATTGCAGGATCAGATCCGTGGCCAACTCTTGGCCCAAGGGAAAACCCAGTTTTTCAAGGTTCTTTATATACCCAATCATCTTGAGTACGTGAGTCCCTACTGAGTCTCGAGCTCCCATTTTGCACAGAAACAATGCTTTGGATATGTCAAACCTCTCTTGCCCGGCTTGCCCCTCGAACATTTTCTTGAGGTGCTGATTATCTCATAACTGTTGGTCTTACGGCGCCCTTAGAGGGGGGGTGAATAAGGGAATAAAAATTCTTTTTATAATTTTAAGAAAATTACTAAATTGTTTTATAATATGCGAAGGTAAAATAACAATTTAGCTAAATGAATAGAAAATTATGAATTTGCAATTTTTAGAAATAAGTACTAAATTGTTTTATGATAAAAGAGATTGAAATAAACAATTTAGATTTAGAATTGAAAACTTAGAACACAATATAATAGAGATTACGCCAAGTGATAGAAATCAAGTAAACACAAAAGAGACATGATTATATTATACGACAAAGCTTTTACATAAATTTGATTTCTATATCGCTAGAAATCGGAGGTGTACAAATGTAAATTTCTTTTTGTTTACCAATCCTTCTCCCAAAGATCGGAAGGCTATCGCTTGTCTCTCCCTAGACCAAGCCCAAGCTTATCCTCTAGATCTTCCCAAGATCTAGACGTAGCACACAAGGCCACGATTTCCCACCTAGCCACGCAAGGACTTGGACGCTCCGCACAAGGAAGCGATTTTCCCCTAAGCCACGTAAGGACTTAGACGCTCCGCACAAGGAAGCGATTATCCCTACCAATACAAAGTAAAATGTATATAAATGAAAATACAAGATAAAATAAGAACTCCCTAGAAATTCAGATCTCTGAAAGGAAGGTTGAAGCCTCGAGATGATAGTTGATGTAGAAGCGCATCCGATCTCGTCTTCAATTTCAAACCTTCTCAGCAAAAATGGGAGTTCTTGAGGTTCTGGAGCTCTCTGGTTCGTATACACTCAGGAAGGGACTTGGAATTCTCAATTCATTGAATGCACGAACACAAGGAGTCAATTTATAGAAAATCGCTGTCGCCTGGGCGACATCGACTGTCGGAATTTTTCGACAGCGCTAAACTGCCGCTGGAGTGCCGTCGTGCGGGCAGTTGCTGTAACCGCCGAGCTGTCGCCTGGGCGACATCGATGTTGGAATTCCGACAACGCAAAACTGCCGGTCGTGGTGGTGGTGTGGGCAGTTGTTGAAACCTCCGAGCTGTCGCCTGGGCGACATCGCTATCGGATTTCTGACAGCTCAAAACTGCCTTTCGTCGTGCTGCCGTGGAGGGAAGTAGTTGTAACTTCTTTGTTGTCGCCTGGGCGACATCAGTTGTCGGAATTTTCCGACAGTGAAATTTTCCTACATTCAAATTTAGCTCCAGCAGAAATGTGAACATCTCATACCTGTTACCTGCACACCATTAATAAAAATAGAATCAAATACATTTGGGATTTGTTATTCTCAAACCGGACGAGTGCGGAACGCATGCTCCAACAATCTCCCCCTTTTGATAATAACAAATCCTTATACTAAGAAATCGAATAAATCCTATATAGATAGTGACAAGTACATTATGTATGCACAAGTGTGAACTTATGATCTTCATGTTCTCCCCCTTAATATGATCTCCCCCTTAATATGATCTCCCCCTTAATATTAGCTCCTTCTAAAATTATTCTCCCCGACTTATAAACTCCCCCTACATGAAAGCTCACTTAATTAATTAAGTAATTTAAGTGATTTAAGTGATTTCTTAGTATCTTCTCCCCCTTTGATATTATCAAAAGTAATGAATATAGGGATGAGTGTATATCTTTTAAGATAGGTAAGGAACCATTTATTGAAGGATTTTCATGATCGAGCATATGTTAATGTATGCACCTCCTATATGATTACTCCCCCTACAAATTTACCCATTTTTTTGTTTAATATCATTATAATGCACTCCCCCTAAATCTTAGATTTATGCAATTTAATCTCCCCTTTTGGTAGAATCAAAAGAGGGTTTAGGTGAGGGTAGTAAGGAGGCATTTCTTATAAATGATAAAGAGCTTAAGCATAGCATATATAAGAGATTTCAAATAAAAAGATAAGAGTTGTAAGCAAGCGGAAGATTATAATAAACATTATTTTGTAAGCATGAAAAGTATAAGTAAAAATATGAGTTTTAGTTCAAAATTGAAAGATGTTTAAACCTTGTTGAAATCTCAAAAAAAATTTCATAAAAATACCAAGCATGAAATGAACATATCAAAGAGATATTATACTACAATGTTACTTAATTTAAAGTTCAAGAGATACCAAAACATTGTAGAGATCATGCTAGGTTATCTAGTGCATTTTTCTATAAAGAGTAGTATAGATAAAGCATTAGAATCCAATACTCATTAGAAGAAGTGTTATGAAAGATAATGATGTGCACATAAGTGTATTTTGGGCAATGTTAACAATTGATTTAAATCATCAAAATACAAGACATATGTAAAGTAAAGTGCACAATAAAACACAAGTAAATTACTTTCACACACTTTTAATGCACATAATTTTTAACAAAGTGGTGTAATAAACAAAGTTTGCACAAGACACTTTACTATTCTTTCCAAGGTGCTTAACCTCACAATGCTTATGAAGACTTATCAGGAGGTTCAAGTAGTGCTTGGTGGAGGTATATTTGTCTACATATATAATTTTTTTTCACATTTGTGAGACAACATTCTCCGAATACACTTGTTTTGCAAACCAAAATTTTTAACTTAACCACTTTTCTAAATTTCATAAGTGCAATTCAAATGTAGTGTAGGCAATAAACTTATGCAAGTTTTAATTCATTGTACAAATACAATACACAAGCAAGCATTTTTAGATTTAGACACACATGTTGATTACCAAAATAAGTGAGTGAAATGTATCATTATCAATCATAAAACATTTACTCATACTTAGAGGCATGCTAAGCTTGTATCTACACATTTTTTAATACAATTGATGCACTTTAAATAGATATATCAAAGCATGATAAGCAAAACAATGTTCATAGTAATTTGAAGAAATAAGGTTTAACATTGTAAATAATTCTAAATAATAGAATTCATACATGCTTGATATTTGACAATAAAGATCATACAGTTTTTTTGTTTTATCATTTTTAAATCAAATAAAAACAGAAAATCACAAAAACATATTTTTGTAATTTTTGAATTTTGAATTTTTGTAGTAAATTTTTCATAATATGAAAAAAAAAACATAAATAACAAAAACATATTCTTGTATAATTTTTTTTTTGAATTTTGAACTTTTGTAGTTGATTTTTCATAATATAAAGAAAATGAAAATAAAATAAACAGAAACACAAAATTAGATTTGTACACATAAACTAACATATTTTGTGGATTTTTAGAAATTTTAAATTTCTGATTATTGATATTGATTAAGTGTCCTTAAAGTAGTTCCATGCTGAAATTTCAGAATTTTTGGAGATCTCTAGGTGGATCAAATTTGCATGAAACTTTGGCTTTTCAAATTCTTGTGTTTTACAAAACCATTTAAACATGAAGATATAAACTATGAAGACACAAGAGGACATTTTTTATTAAACAACCCAAAATATGCATGATTTAAGTGATAAGTAAATAAAATGATCATGCAAAGAGTAATATAAGTACGTCCTAAGATTAAAGATTACCCCGACTAAATGTCTACACCCTAGCCCCGTACTAAGTAACGGATGGGCATGAGGAGTTGCACGCATGCCGTAGGTTGGGGTATTAGTCACATATGCACACACTAGAGAACACTCAACCTAGCACTCTTTCCCCCCAGTGCCTCGCAAGACCCCACTAGAACCCTCCCCGGTTAAGGACAAGACATGTCTTATAAGTTAGGTCTCTAATGCATACAACCCTACGCCCCCGCTATTGTGAGATATGAAGTCATAAGTGAAATAATCTTTTGGAAAACCTATGCTTTTAAATCTAAGGGTTGATACATAAACTATGGGTTTTGTCTAATGTGATGAGTTATATAAAGCCGCATAGTTTATCTACTTTTATGAGATGACGATATGAGATAACTAGCACAATTACTAATATTCAATAAGTGATAAAGTTAGTATGATGTGTTTTGGGTTTAAAGTCATGTCATAAGATTAATATTAATATTGCATGTATTCCAAAATAGAATTTCAAATTATAGATCTAGAATGGAGTGATGATTTAGTTTGATTTATACTTTCATTACAAAGTTGATTCTAGAGTCTACAAATATGAGAGATACATGCAATCACTAGCAAAGCAGATCAATACATCAAATAATGTAAAGAAAATATTATTCATAATTTTTATCATAAGATTCATAATTCCTATTATCGATTTGAGATATGTCTTGATAGAACATGAATTATGATTTATGATTAAAGAGAATTTTTGCATAGAATATATGTTAGATCATCATGATGTGTGTAAATTCTAATTCTTCTAGACTTATGACAATATGAATTGGTGATTTTCGTTTGAATGAGCACGTTTTAATTGTAAGTCTAGAAAATGATGATCAAGCTATCATATCAAAGACAAAGATCACAAATATATAGTTTTGAAATAAAATGCCATTCAATAATTGAATTTATTGATCTTTGGTTTTGCATGATAATATATGATTCATGAAATAATATTCATAAATATTCTAATGATTAATTCATAAACTATGTGTTTGTTGGAATTTTAGTATTCTATATAATTTCAAATCACATAGTTATCATGATATTTTAATAACATTGTAAATGTTATACCTAGCATATAAATTTAAGCACAAATTAAGAAGTGATGCTAGAATGATACATTTGAATGCAATGTTATTACATAGAATTAATGGAGATAATGTTGCATGTAATATGAGATGTTTACAAATTAATTTTCTTTAGACATATAATGAAATGATTAAACTTTTGATTTGATCTTAATGATATAAGATGATTCTAAGGTCTAAATTACATGCAAACAATGGTGACACACATCAGACATACTATCTAAATTAATATATGAAACAATTATACATAGGATATCATGTGATGAAAAAATCCTTAAACACAGAAATTTCCGAATCAAGCGAACTAAGATAGCATTTAAAAACGGAGTTGAAATTTGGCAAATTGACAGCACCAAACAAACTTAAATGGGCAAGTTTAGTTTGCCGATAGATGGAGATTTCTGTGCTCTTCCTGAAAAGATATTAAACGCGAAAAACGGACGAGCGGATCAAAAGATATGGCTATTTGAAGTTTTGATCAAAAAACTTGTTTTTTGAAAGATTAAGCATGCGTTTAGATGACTTTTTGTTTTTGATTTTATTTGATAATATTTTTCATAATAAGGGCTATCAAATGCAACAAATAACATAGAAAGTAATCAAATTGTTGCGCATTTTAATTTTTAGCTTAAGCCCTTTTAATAAACCAATTAAATCCATTTTTAAAATTAATTTCATTAGTCTTGAAAAATAGTTTCAATATTCTAATTATAATGTTAATTCAAGACATTGATGGGTAAAGGATTTAAAGGGATATATGTAACAAAAAAATGAGAGGTAGGTCTCTTTTAAAAATCATATGACTTAATGTTCAATTTTAATTCAATTTGATTTGATAAACATTAGGCTTAATATATGAAAGTCATATTTCATGATATATAAAGAGATCATAGCATGTTTGTTTAAAAAATATAAAATAAACAAAAGAAAAGAGACAATAAGCATATCATGAAGTAGAGTAGTGATATTACATTTTTATTTGTTTCTACTTTATGCAAATGATAGGATACTAATGAATAAGAGATTTAGGTATCCAAAGTTGACCATGTGGGATGGTTCCTTTGGGTACCCAAATACACCGTGATGGCTTTTGAGAAGATAATGATGAATGTGCCCTTTTAATTAATGTTGATGTATCATTTTTCTTTAAGGGTCTCCATTCATACTTTGGTTGTTTTTCTTTTAAATTCATATTATGATTATTTGACATCTTTTTGGAATGATAGTTGTTTGAAAAATAATTCATTTGGGATTTATGTTTATTCAAATTATTTTTCAAAATAGATTGATGTTGATAATCATAATGATTACCATTATATGGATTCTTTGAAATTTTATAAGAGTGATTGTCTTTCTTTAGAAGTGATTGTTGAAAGAGTGGGTTACAATATGTTTTAAAAGATTGATTATCATTTTGATGATTTTCATTTCCACTCTTTCTTTTAGACATACTCTTATAATATGAAGGATAATATTTTATATTTTGATTTTCATGAAAAGGAGTTTTTAAATTTGAGTCATGATTGAAAATATATTGAGACTTATAATAGTGACTCTTAAGAATTTTATGAGGATCATAATTCTTTTTGAAACCAAACTCCTTTTGATTTAATGTGTGAAAATGGTCCCTTTTTGAAATGATTTTGTAAGTTAATTTATCCTTGTTATTCAAAATCTTATGATGAAATTCATTAGATGACATTTGAAATTTTTCAACAAAAGATTTTAATTGTATTAACTTGCAAGTTAAGGCATCATTTTCAACTATCAATTTTTCATTATGTTCTTTAGAAACTAAGAGCCCTTTTTCAATTTCCTTGAATTTTTCTTTAAATAAATTGCAATCAAAATAAGGAGTAGGAATTGTAACTAAAGAGCATGAAATAGAATTTAACACATCAATGTTGGATCTTACGGCGCCCTTAGAGGGGGGGGGGGTGAATAAGGGAATAAAAATTCTTTTTACAATTTTAGGAAAATTACTAAATTGTTTTATAATATGCGAAGGTAAAATAACAATTTAGCTAAATGAATAGAAAATTATGAATTTGCAATTTTTAGAAATAAGTACTAAATTGTTTTATGATAAAAGAGATTGAAATAAACAATTTAGATTTAGAATTGAAAACTTAGAACACAATATAATAGAGATTACGCCAAGTGATAGAAATCAAGTAAACACAAAAGAGACATGATTATATTATATGACAAAGTGTTTACATAAATTTGATTTCTATATCGCTAGAAATCGAAGGCGTACAAATGTAAATTTCTTTTTGTTTACCAATCCTTCTCCCAAGGATCGGAAGGCTATCACTTGTCTCTCCCTAGACCAAGCCCAAGCCTATCCTCTAGATCTTCCCAAGATCTAGACGTAGCACACAAGGCCACGATTTCCCACCAAGCCACGCAAGGACTTGGACGCTCCGCACAAGGAAGCGATTTTCCCCTAAACCACGCAAGGACTTAGACGCTCCGCACAAGGAAGCGATTTTCCCTACCAATACAAAGTAAAATGTATATAAATGAAAATACAAGATAAAATAAGAACTCCCTAGAAATTCAGATCTCTGAAAGGAAGGTTGAAGCCTCGAGATGATAGTTGATGTAGAAGCGCGTCCGATCTCATCTTCAATTTCAAACCTTCTCAGCAAAAATGGGAGTTCTTGAGGTTCTGGAGCTCTCTGGTTTGTATACACTCAGGAAGGGACTTGAAATTCTCAATTCATTGAATGCACGAACACAAGGAGTCAATTTGGAGTGCCATCGTGCGGGCAGTTGCTGTAACCGCTGAGCTGTCGCCTGGGCGACATCGATGACGGAATTCCGACAGCGCAAAACTGCCGGTCGTGGTGGTGTCGTGGGCAGTTGTTGAAACCTCCGAGCTGTCGCCTGGGCGACATCGCTGTCGGATTTCCGACAGCTCAAAACTGCCTTTCGTCGTGCTGCCGTGGAGGGAAGTAGTTGTAACTTCTCTGCTGTCTCCTGGGCGACATCAGCTGTCGGAATTTTCTGACAGTGAAATTTTCCTACATTCAAATTTAGCTCCAGCAGAAATGTGAAGATCTCATACCTGTTACCTGCACACCATTAATAAAAATAGAATCAAATACATTCGGGATTTGTTATTCTCAAACCGGACGAGTGCGGAATGCATGCTCCAACAATAACCACACATGCTCTCGTGTTGCTTCTGAAGCTCAGAGGACATGTTAGCAAGCATGAGGCATTCCACATCCAAGGTATCATCTTGATACTTCTTGTAAGCATCTTTATCTGCTCTCGGAGCATTTCCGGCCGACTCTGTGGGGGCTTCACCTTCCAAGACATAGAGCTTGCGCTCTTGACTGAGAACAATTCTTGGGTTCCTGTACCAGTCGAGGAAGTTCGTCCCATTGAGCTTATGCTTCTCAAGGATGGCTCTCAAGGACAACGTGGAGTGAGATGTATTTGCCATGGAAATTCTACAATCAATTTGCAAAAGATTTTCAGTACTATATTTCAAAATACATTTTACTTTAAAAAGAACTTTAATTAAAAGGCGCTCCCACTATTTTAATCAAATCAATAACCCTTAATATCGATTCGGAGAGTTTATGCGAGCTACTCTCTTAGTGGACAAGATCCGTATTTCACCAACACAATGAGTCCGCTTTGGCGTTTCTCTCACGGCGTGGTTATTTAGGTAGATAACACTTGTCAATTGCATCACTATGCAACTCTTGTATGGTTGGTGAATAACTCTTTATTCGCATCCATCATATGTTGCATGCCAACCCTATGCCTTAAGCACTCAACCTTTGAGGTCACTTAGTTAAGTTGGACCCGATGTCGACAGTGGGATATCACAATTATCCGCTCGCACCCTTACCAAGATAGATTAATGCACCTTGCTTTGGCAAGCCCACACTTCATCGATCGAGGCAGGAAGAGTGTCATCCACCGGAAGGCATCCGAATACTAAATATTAGATAAGGGATTTTATCTTTCAATTTATGAACATTTCATCATGATTAACATTTAATCAATGTGCACACATTTCACAAACAGACTAAGCATAACCCGGATACATTCCAGATGCACAAAACCATCAACACTTGATGATATGGATTAAATCTGAGTATTTAGAACATTTCTAAACCTTCGGATTTACATGTATCGGATGCTAGCAAAAGCAAACACCTTTACTGCAGTAGACAGACACGTCTCTCTAGTCATTAGTTTCACAAACTATCATAGAGACAGACGGTTACTGCAAAGGGAACAATTTCTGAAACATGGAATTAGCAAAAACCTAGCTCTGATACCACTGTTGGGTTTTCCATAAGGGTATAACATCATATGTGCGCAGTGGAATATATCAAGAACACCCCAAAGAGACATATGGATCTTGCTAAAATCATGAATCAAGAAATAGAGGCAACAAAATTACCTTCACGGGATTGAGTCAGCACTCAATCAAAAGCTCTAAGAAAATTCTTCTAGGATTCGGAATCCTATTCCAATTCTTTGCTCTGCACTTGCTATCTGCTCCGTCAACAAACAACTGCTCGTCGGAGGAGTGAGTGTGGAATTGTGTCCACACCTCTACAGAAGTCCACACAAGAAAAGGAGAACCCTAGCTTCTTGTTGCACAAGAACTAGGTCAGAGAAGAAGCGACTTCAACGACTTCTGCTAACTGCTAGGTTCATTTACATGAAGAGGCGGCGACTGTCGGAAGAGGAGAAAATCTCTAGCGGAACGATTCCGGCGCTGCTCTCACAAATCGCAAAAGTGGCGGTCTAATTTTCCGTCTTCCGCAAACCGTAAAAGGGTTTGCCGTCAGGAGTGTATCTAAACCTAAATCGCAAACTGATTTATATAAAGCTGCGTTCGACGAACCCACAAGAACTTGCGTTCGACGAACCCGCAACAATCTGGGTTCGACGAACCCGCAACAACTTGCATTCGACGAACCAGCAGAAACCTCCGTTCGACGAACCAGCAGAAACCTGCGTTCGACGAACCCGCAACAACTTGCGTTCGATGAACCGGCAACAATCTGTATTCGATGAACCCGCAGAAACCTGCGTTCAACGAACCAGCAGGACCTGCGTTCGATGAACCAGCAGAAACCTGCATTCGACGAACCAGCTGAAACCTGCGTCCGATGAACCAGCAACAATCTGCGTTCGACAAATGAGATAAAACCAGTTCGACTAATCCCTTTAAACGAATTCGCCTATACCCTATAGAAGAATTCGACTATACTAATTTGGATATATAAATTTGATTAAACCATTTAGCCGAATTTTGATTTAGCCGAAATCGTCTAAACACTTTAGCCAAATTCGTCCAAATCTATTAGCCGAATTTGACCCAGTTCGGTTAAACACTTTAGCGGAATTTGTCTAGTATAAGTCCAATCGTTTAAACACTTTAAATGATTTCCCGTTGAGACATTCTCAACTTAATTCCAAATAGTCAAAAGAATGATCCTCTACTCACATCCAATATGAGCAAGATCAACTCAATTCTTTCTCCAATTTCTCCAAGCACCTTTTATGTGCGACCCTATAGGCTCATATCACGTTACCAGTGAGACTAGATATTTGACCACTTCCAGATCACTATGGAAGCACCAACCGTATAGACATCCTTTCCAAATCCTTTTCATTTCCTGCCAAGACAGAGGATCTAGACCAACCCTTATAAATTAGGCTGGTCTCATCAAATACTACATGCATAGACTCCTCTACAACATGAGTTTTCTTGTATACACTCTATAAGCTCTACTTTGTGAGCTATAGCCAACAAGAACACCCACATTGCATTTCTCTGCAAACTTTGTTAATTGAGATTTTCCATTGTTTAGAATGTAGCATTTGGAGCCAAAAATTCTAAAGTATGAAATTGTAGATTGTTTGCCTTTCAGAATCTCATAGGGAGTTATTCCATGAACCTTATTGATGGAAGCTCTATTGAGAACATGACATATAGTATTGACTGCCTCAGCCTAGAAGTATTCTGGGAGTGAGGAGTCACTAAGCAGTGTTCTCCCATCTTCTATCAAGGTCATATTACTCCTCTCAGCCACACTATTTTGTTGTGGAGTCCTTGGGGAGGAGAACTCTTGGGTGATACCATATTCTTGACAAAACTTTGTCATAGCTTCAAATTGAAATTCGGTCAGTTCTAGTCCTGACCACAGCACATTGCAAGTCATTCTGAATTGCTTTGACATGAATTATAAAGATATTTAAAGTATCAGACTTCTTCTTTAGGAAGAATACCCATGTATATTTTGAGTGAACATCAACAATCACCAAAATATACAACTTCCCACCTAGGCTCTGAATTGGCAAAGGACTAAACAAGTCCATATGCAAGAGATAAAGACATCTTTCAGTGTCTTTGGAGCCAATACTTTTAAAGGTGGCCCTTGTTTGCTTACCCATTTGGCAAGCATGACAGGGACCACTTTTAATACATTTTATATTAGGACTATTCCTAACAAGGTTTTTAGAGAATAATCTATACATTGTTTTGTAGTTAATGTGAGCAAGTCTCTTGTTCCATTGAACACAAAGGGACTCATTTTCATTAGCTATAGACAAACAGATGTAAGAGAATTACTACATATGAAGTACAAGCAATAAACATTCCCACTCCTAGTGCCTGAGAGAATGGTCTCTAAGTATTTAGACTTTTAATTTAGCACTTGTCATTGTGGAATTCAATGACATATCCTAGATCACATAGTTGACTTATGCTTACTAGGTTGTGTTGCAACCCTTGAACATAAGCTACCCTTATAATTGAGACTATGCCATTGGAGATCATACCATATCCTTTGGTGATTCCCTTTTCTGACCCCCCAAAGATAACTTTGGGTCCATTCTTCACAGCCTTGTAGTCTTGTAGAAGATTTCTTGTTCCTGTCATGTGCCTTGAGCACCCACTGTCCAAATACCAGCTTTGGGCATACCAAATCTTCCCAAAGCTGGTATTTGAACAAACCTGCATGATGGAATTTAATTACCCGTAGGAGCCCAAGTGATTTTGGGTCCTAGGTTCTTGTTAGTCTGAAAAGACTTCATACCTGCTCCTACTTTTGCAGGAAGGTTCATCCTTGCAGTTGGAACATTGGGATTGTGCAAACAATCTATGACAAAGTGTCCCACCTTACCACAGTACCAACACTCATGAATGTTATATCTCCTCTTCTGAACATTTCTTGTGGTGATATGAGCTTCAACATGCTTGTGTTCAGGAGTGGAGATAGCAGTCTTAATTTTGTTCCTTTCAGCAATGATTTGGCTGAAGGTCATCTTGTGGACATGCCTAGCAGCCTTTGTCATTATGACATCACCTTTCTTTGACTTGGAAGTTAGGCAAGATTGGATGGCATAGGACACATGGCAGCAAGGCTTATCTACAAGTTTGACAGCAGACAAGGTTTTTGCTGGAGAGAATTTTGAAGATCTAGTTTCCTTACATATGAGTGAGGGGGATGAGGTACCAAAAACAAATGGTCCTTGATGGGCCATTTGAATTTCTTCATGGGGAGCCTTCATGGCACTCATCCCCATGCCCTTTCTTTTACTATGGGAGGGAATGTTTTCCTTCCTATAGGAGCACCCATTCTTCCAGTGACCATACATGAGATCATGGTCAACCTTGTTGGAGGGAAAAAACACTTTTTGAAAGGTGGTATGAGGCTTAATCTTTTCCTTTCTCTTTTCTCCACTTCCCTCACCCATTTCCCATTTATTGAACCCAAGTCCTCTCTTGTTGGTTTGAAAGAAAAAGGTACCAATAATTGGAAGCACTGATTTGGGCTTTGAGAATTGAGCCACTAAGCTCTTCTCTTTGAGAAGCTTTTCCTCAAGATCCTTGATGATCTTATTCTTTAGAGAAATAGAGCTCAATTGGGCAATTGTTATCCCCTTGAGTTTGCTTATTTCTCTACTCATCTGAGCCACCAAGGTAGGAGACTCAGAACAATTTCTTTCAGCCATTTTAAGTGAGTCAATCTCTAGGGCTTGGTTTTTGGCAAGCTTCTTGCTCTTTTTCAGAGCAATAACTAGAGCATCATATTTGTCAATCAATTGATTGACACCCACTTCAGATTCTAAATCATAATCATCAGTTGATGAGTGTGCATCAGATTCTGGAATTGATTCATCCTTAGAGGAAGAGAGAGGAGTAGGTACCTGGTCAGGTGTGTCCTGACAATCTGCATCATCTGATGTTATATCCATTAGGCCAATATATTCTTTAACATCTTCATCCACCTCCATGTCACTATCTGAATGTGATAGAGGGGCCCTGATGCCCACCTTTTCTACAGGAAAGTCCTCATCTTCCTCAGCTGCAAACAGCCCAATATAGGCCTCTTCTTCATCATCTGAATTTGAGGATGATGACTCAGATTCACTCCAGCTTCTATCCTTCTTGGCTAAGAAGGATTTCTCACCCTTTCTTCCCTTCTGGTGATAAGGATTCTTGTCCCCCTTATCCTTTCTTTTGGCTGGACAGTCAGCAATGACATGTCCAGGCTTACTGCAGCAATAACAAATCACATTATAAGCTAAACCATGTTTAACATGTTTAGAATCATACCTGTCCCCTTTGGGGTGCTGCTTGTCAGCCCTGTTTGAGTCCTTCCTAGGATGTGAGGAGGAGGAAGGCTTATTCTTCCAATGCTTCCTTCTCATCATCTTTTTGAATTTCCTTGAGAAGGCAGCAAATTCCTCATCAGAATAGCTGCTATCAGATGAGTAGTGTTCAGAGTTTTCTGAGTCAGCACCCCTTCTTGGAGGGGTTGGAATTCTTGTCTTGCTCTTCTTGGACCCTTCAGCCTTAAGGGACACAGACTTCTCCCTAGCATGATGCCTAGAGAAGGTGTCCTCCTCCTTTCTAGCAGATAGTTGCATCTCATATGAGAGCAACTTTCCAAACAGAGTGTGAGGAGGAGTTTCACTCATCCTTGCCACTTCCCTAATGGCACAGATTTTTGTATCCCAATCTCTAGTTAGAGATCTTAGGAATTTATCATTTAACTCATAATGAGTGAAGGTCCTTTCATAGGTCCTCAACTCATTTACTATTCTGAATAATCTTTCATAGCAGTCAGCTATGCATTCCTGGTTTTGTTGCCTAAAAGCTTCATACTCCTGATTGAGGAGGGGTTTCCTATCATTCCTCACTTCTTCAGTCCCTTCCATGTAAACAATCAATGTATCTCACATTTCCTTTGCAGTCTCACAGTGCACCAAGTTTTGGAATGTTGAATCATCAATAGCATTGACTATAATATTTTGAGCCCTTTTATCCATTGTAGCCAATGATATCTCATCCCTAGTCATTTCAGTGCAAGACTTGCCTACCTGCCTAGTAGGATCAATGGTGGAGGGCTTTGTGATAAGGAAGGGGCCTTCCTGAACAGTGATATAGATCCTAGGGTCTGAAGCTTCCATGTACAGCCTAACCCTTTATTTCCAAATGCCAACGGTTTCCTTTCTGCATATAGGGAGCTTCATAGAACGTATTTCCTTCTGAACTCCATTAGAAGCCATTGGATTCAGAAATAACAATACCTATGTAGGATCTGGTCATACAATTAAGCCCTTTATGACCAACCTGTCTCTAATACCACTTGATAGATTATAGGTATATGATCTAATTCACCTGGAGGGGGGGGGGGGGGGTGAATAGGTATTTTGAATTTTACTTAGATTATATAGATAGTTAAAACTATTTTAAGCTAGTAATCAAGCAAACCTAGAAAGCACACAAGTGTTTATAGTGGTTCCCCAAGACAGTGTGTCTATGGGTAGTCCATTTTCCCCCTTCACCTTTCTAACAGAGTGTTAGATAAGGCCAACTTCTCCAATCTCAACTCCAAGAGCCTACAGCACAGATCCCACAGGATCTCTCAGGTATTCCCAAACCCTACCTCAGGCACAGCAGCCCTACCTCAGAGGAATCCTCCTACTACAACTCAGACCACCTACTGGTTCTACAACCTCAGGCCTAACAGCGCTACAAACTCAGGCCAAATAGCCCTACAGTAAAAGAGTGTTTATGCTTACAACAACAGATAGCGCAGAGAAGGTATCTTCTGTAGTTCTAGCACAGCTTGTGCTTTTCTAGTAGCTTGATTGAATGACGATTTGTGAGCCAGCTACTATCTGATCTTCCTCTTCAGTTGAAGGATGAAAGATCACCTTGCTCCTTCTTGTAGAAGAGCAACCTTTTTCTCTCAGTCTCTTCTTGCTTGTTCATTGAGCAGGAGGAGAAGAAGAAGTTCTGGGCCGTCAATGGAACAGTTGTTAATTTGTTTAGCACTTGACCACTGCCTTCAAAAATGCCCTAACTTCTTCTTTTATACTCTACACATCTCCAACGGCACTCAAGGGAAAGCTCTGACACCTTGGGACCAGATGATTGGCTCTAATCTCCCTTTACAGTTGTGTGCGCCAAAGGTGAGTCGCGTCACTGTTTTCTTCAATATCTGAATCTGTCTCAGTTGTTGGGCTGAGACAGCTTTCAGTCTCAGCGGTTCTGTCTATCTGCAGCTCAGTAGATATATTCTGCTTCTCAGCGGCACCTGTCCTCGTCTCAGTAGTTCAGCTGAAACAGTGAAGCTTTCTCAGCAGATTAATCATCACACCTTTGAACCTATTCCATTGTATGGAATATCAGATTAATCTTCTTGCATTACTGAATCCAGACGGTGTCTTCATTAGCTTCTTGAAACTTCTTGGGCTCCATCTGTGACAGAAATCTCAAGAATAGAGCTTCATTATGAGCCCTGCTTCTGGTGATGACCCCTTGGTTTTCATCTCCAACAATTTGGTATCTTGGATGATCCCTTCGGTGTCTATTTGTTGCAGGTAACCTGTTAGCAATCTACAACTCTTCTTCTAAAGCTGCAGGGTCTTCAGCAGCTTGCTGAACTACATCTTCAAGAACAACAACATCTGTATAAGCTTTGCTAGTGCTGGGCATGTCTTGGATAGACATTTTTTGCATTTTCTGTTCATCACCTGTCAAAATAGAAGAATTGGACCAGCCCTTATATAGTAGGTTGGTCTCATCAAAGACAACATGCATAGACTCTTCTACAACATGATTCTTCTTGTTGAATACTCTACAGGCTCTGCTATGTGACTTATATCCAATAAGAACCCCTACATTGCATTTTTCAGCAAACTTTGTTAATTGAGATTTTCCATTATTTAAAATATAACAGTTGCAACCAAAGATTCTAAAGTATGAAATTGTTGGTTGTTTGACTTTCCGAATCTCATAGGGGGTTATTCCAAGGGCCATATTGATGGAAGCTCTATTGAGAACATAACAAGTTGTATTGACTGCCTCATATTTTGGAAGTGAGGAGTCACTAAGCAATGTTCTCTCAGCTTCTATCAAGGTCCTATTCCTCCTCTCAGCCACACCATTTTGCTGTGGAGTCCTTGGGGAGGAGAATTCTTGGGTGACACCAAATTCTTGACAAAACCTTGTCATTGCCCCATATTGAAATTTTATACCATGGTCAGTTATAGTCTTGACCACAATACATTGTAATTTATTCTGGATTGCCTTGACATGGTTTATGAAGATATCTAAAGTATCAGATTTCTTCTTAAGGAAGAATACCCATGTATATTTTAAGTGATCATCAATAATCACCAAAGTATACAACTTCCCACCTAGGCTCTGAATTGGTAAAGGACCAAATAAGTCCATGTGCAATAGATAAAGACATATTTCAGTGTCTTTGGAGCCAATGCTTTTAAAGGTGGTCCTAGTTTGCTTTCCCATTGGGCATACATGACAGGAACCACTTTTAATACATTTCAAATTTGGACTATTTCTAACAAGGTTTTTAGAAAATAGTCTATACATTGCTTTGTAGTTAATATGAGCAAGTCTCTTGTGCCATTGAACACAAAGAGACTCACTTTCATTAGCTGCAAGACAAACTGAAGAAAGAGAACTATTGCAAAAAAAATCTAAGCAATAAACATTCCCACTCCTAGTGCCTGGTGAATGATCTCTAAGTCAATTGACTTCTTGATCAATGACATAGCCTAAATCACATACTTGACTTATGCTTATAAGGTTGTGTTGCAACCCTTCAACATAAGCTATCCTTGTGATAGAGACTATTCCATTGGTGATCATACCATATCTTTTGGTGACTCCTTTTTCAGAACCTCCAAAGATAACTTTAGGTCCATTCTTCACAGCATTGTAATCCTGCAGAAGACTTCTGGTACCTGTCATGTGCCTTGAGCACCCACTGTCCAAGTACCATATTTGCCCTAGGCTGGTACTTGAACTATCCTGCAAGAAGCAATTCACGTTACCTTAGAAGCCCAATTGATTTTGGGTCCTAGGCCTTTGTTAGCATAACAAGACATCTTCACACCAGCTGCAGCCTTTGCAGGAAAGCTTCTCTTTGAATTTGGCACATTGGGATTATGCTAACAATCTATGGCAAAGTGTCCCACTTTACCATAGCACCAACAATCATGAATGTTGTATCTTCTTTTCTGAACACCCTTTGAGGTGGAAGGAGCATCATTGTGCTTATGTTCAGTGAAGAAGCTAACTACATTCTTCTTACCACTATTAGCAATAGCCTGGCTGGTTGACAGTCTATAGATGGTCTTAGCAGACTTTATCTTCATGACATCAGCTTATCTTAGCTTGCCATCCAAGCAAGTGTGGATGGCATCATATACTGAGCTATTAAACTTGCTTATAGGCTTGACAGTAGCCATGTGCTTTGTTGAGAGGGATTTGGAAGAACCAGCTTCCTTATCCTTGAATGAATGGGTTGAAGTACCAAATACAACTAGTCCAGAATGGGCCATTTGAATTTCTTCATGGGGAACTTTCAAAGCACTCATCCCCATTCCCTTTCTTCTGTTATAGAAAGGAGTATTTTCCTTCCTATAGGAACTCTCATTCTTCCAGTGACCATACAAGTTGTCCTGCTCATACCTGTTGGAGGGAAGCAACATCTTTTGAAAGGTGGTATGAGGCTTAGCTTTAGCATGCCCCTTTCCTTCATTCTCAGCTCCAATTTCTACTTTATTGAACCTTATCCCTCTCCTATCAGTTTGGGAGGAGAACGTGTCAATAATGGGCAATATGGATTTGGGTCTGGAGAATTGAGCTACTAAGCTCTTCTCTTTGAGAAGCTTCTCCTCAAGGTCCTTAATGACCTTATTCTTTTGGCTGATGGTGCTCAATTGGACTATTGTAATTCCCTTGAGTTGGCTTATCTCTCTACTCATCTGAGCCACCTAGGTAGATGACTCAGTGCAATCTTGCTTAGCCAGCTTAAGGGAAGCAATTTCTTGAGCTTGCCTCTTGGCTTGCTTCTTGATCCTTTTCAGAGCTTCCAAAAGAGCATCATAGTTGTCAATCAATTTATTGACATCCACTTCAGGTTCTGAACCATTTTCATCATTTGATGAGCATGCTTTAGAATCTGGCATTTACTCATAATCAGAAGAAGAGAAAGGAGTAGATACCTTAACAAGATTTGTTCTGACTTTCTTCATCTTCATGTGTTATGGCCATTAAGCCATGATGTTCCATATCATCTTCATCCTCCTCTATGTCACTGTTTGAGTGTGATAGAGGGCCCCTGATGCCAACTTTAGCAGCAGGAAAGTCCTCATCTTCTTCAGCTCCAAACAACCCAATGTAGGCTTCTACTTTTTCTTCTAAATCTGAGGATGATGACTCAGATTCACTCCAGCTTTTCTCCTTCTTTGCTAGGAAGGATTTTTCACCCTTCCTTCCCTTCTGGTGATGAGGATTCTTCTCACCTATTTCCTTTCTTTTGACTGGACAGTCAGCTATGACATGTCCAGGCTTGCTGCAGCATTAACATTTCACATTATTTGAAATATGTTTAATATGTTTAGGATCATACTTGTCACCCTTAGGGTGTTGTCTATCTGATCTGTCGTGATCCTTCTTGGGATGTGAGGAGGAGGAACGTTTGTTCTTTCACTGATTTCTCCTCATCATCTTCTTGAAGTGCCTTGAGAAGGCAGAAAATTCCTCATCATATGAGGTGATATCTGATGTGCTGAGCTCAAAATTTTCTAGGTCAGCAGCCCTCCTTGGTGGAGAAGGCATTCTGGTCTTGCTCTTCTTGGAGCTTTCAGCTTTGAGAGACACAGATCTCTCCCTTGCATGAGGCATGGTGGATGTGTCCTCCTTCCTTGTAGACAACTAGATCTCATAGGAGAGCGCCTTTCCAAATAAAGTATGGGGAGGGGTCTCACCCAGCTTTTCCACTACTCTGATGGAACATATCTTTGTATCCCAATCTCTTATAAGAGATCTTAAGAATTTGTCATTCAGCTCATAATGACTGAAGACCCTTCCATAGGTCTCCAGCTCATTTACCACCCTACAGAATCTCTCATAGCAATCAGCTATGCATTCCAGGTTGTATTGCCTGAAGGATTCATACTCCTGATTATGGAGGGATTTTCTATCATCCCTCACTTCATCAGTACCTTCCATATACACAATGAGTGTATCCTACATATCCTTGGTTGTCTCACAGTGCACCAAGTTTTGGAAGGTGGAATAATCAATTGCATTTACTATTATAGTTTGTGCTCTTTTGTCCTTGGTATCAAGTGCAATTTCATCCTTAGTCATTTCAGCATATGACTTGGCCACTTGTCTAGTAGGATCAATAGTGGAGGGCTTTGTGAAGACAAAAGGACCCTCCTTGACAGTAATATAAATCCTAGGCTCTGAGGCTTCCATGAATAGCTTTACCCTTTGCTTCCATATACCAAAAGTCTCCTTTTTGCATATGGGCAACTTCATAGACCCCATTTCCTTCTGACCTATAGTGGCAGCCATTGGATTCAGATTTGATTACACCTACGTAGGATTTGGTCAGACTGTTAAGTCATTAATAACCAACCCACCTCTGATACCACTTGATAGTTTATAGGGTAGTAGTCTAATTCACCTAGAGGGGGGTGAATAGGTCTCTTTGATTTTCTTAAGTGCTGCTAGCAGTTAATAGATAATAAACAAATACTCAAGCACACCACAGAAAGCACACAGTCATTTATAGTGGTTCCCAAAGATAGTGTGTTTATGGGTAGACCACTTTCCCTCTACACCTTTCTAATGGTGTGTTAGACAAGCAACCTCCTCCAAACTCAGCTCCAAGAGCTTACAACACAGATCCCTCAAGATCACTAAGGTTAGCTCCAAACCCTACCTCAGGCCCAACCAGCCCTACCTCTCAGAGTGCTCCAACTATTACAAATCAGAAATCCATTGATTTCCTACCTTAGGCCTATCAAGAAGCCCTATCTCAGACCTCCACAGAGATCCTACACCTCATGCTGGGAGTACAGCTCTACTAGCTCAGGCTAAACAACCCTACATACTCAGGCTCAACAGCCTTTCAATCTCAAGTTCAACAACCCCACGGCTCAGGCAAAATGCCCTACAAACTAAGAACAAGATTGTTCTTATAGTGGTTATAAGTTATGCTTACAACAGATGACAGCAAAGATGTATCCTTCAGCCTTTTGTCTTTTGTTGTTGATGCACAGTTGGTGCTGCCTTAAAGCAGGGCTGAATGGTAAAACTTCAGACATTGCTCCTATCTGATCTTCCTCTTCGGCAGATGAGGAAAGATCAACTTGCTCTTCTGGAATCAATCTGGAAGAACTATCTTCTCTCCTTATATCTGCTAGATGGTTCAGGAAGCAGGAGGAGAGCACTTGTGGAAGCCATCAATGAAACAGTGCAGTTTTCTTTCCACTTTTCAGCACACCTTCTGAAATGCCCTAACTTGTTCTTTTATGCCTCTTCCACCTTCAACGGCTCTAAGGAGGGCCCTGACACAGTATGGAGGAGGATAGATTACTTTATCTTTCTTTATGGCCACTTGCATCAAAAGCAGATCCCGCCAATGTTGTCTTCAGATTTGAATCTTTCTCAGTGGTTGGGCTGAGACATTCTTTAGTCTCAGCGGTTGAGTTGTCTTCATCTCAGCGGATCCATTGAGATAGATAGTCTTCTCAGCAGATTCTGTCTGAATGCAACTCAGCTAAGGCAGACCCCTTCTCAGTGGCTCCTGGCCTCGTCTCAGTGATTCAGCTAAGACAGTGAGATCGTCTCAACGATTTTGACAGTAAACCACAGACCATATTCCAATGCTTGGAATGAACTAACCCTGCTTAGACATGATGTAAAATAGGATTTATCAAATACAATATGTACTATGTGTTAGAACAACCCTATTATTAATTTGGGCTAGGATCACTATCTATGGTCAGGACTCAAGTTGACCACAATGTATAGTATTAGGGTCAATGTTTAAGCCTGTCTAAGTTAGATGAAACCTCGGAAAATTCCATGTTTTCTGTGTTCGATGAACGTCTTCCTATGTTCGACGAACATTGTGTATCAGTTTGACGAACTTGATCTCCAGCTCGACGAACTCAGTCTTCCAAGCCAGCTCAACAGATTCTATGTCTCAGTTCGACGAACTTCTGATTGAGATCGACGAACTCAATGTTCTGTTCGACGAATGAGTAACTCAGTGTTCAGTTCGACGAACTCAGCTTTCTTCTCGACGAACTCAACTTTTTGTTTGACGAAATTCCTTTTGAGCTTGACAAATCCTGAAGAATCAGTTATCTCTTTCTCTGAACTCAGATTGACTATTCAGCAACAGATCTATTCAAATATTTGGATTTATTCATATTCAGATAAGTCAAGATTTCATCTTTCCTTTTTATATATCCATTCTATTCTCTTCTTTCGAGAATCTAGCCGTTGACATATATTGGCAAAGGAAACTTTCATAGAAAAGGAATTAAAGTATTTTGCAGAATCAGAAAGTTGCTATTGCAGTCCCAAGAAAGATTTATCTCAGTTTATTCTATTCCTTATCAGAAGATTTGAATTCTTAAATCAGATTATTTTATCCAAGTAAAGAGGATGAATCAATATATAAGATATATACAAGAGGATACATGAGCATATACAGATATAGAAGATATACTTGTGAAATACTCAGACAGACAAGAGGCATACAAAAATCTTCTTCTATAGCAGCATCTTCATTCTCTGAGAATAACAGAACGAGTCTTCGAAGTGCTTTCCCATTTGATATGAATAGATTGACTCTTCATAACAAAAGGTCAACTTGTCCATGCCTCTTTGAGAATAGGGCTTCTCTTTGTGGTTGGGCGTAGAGCAAGAGTTGCATAAAGTACGTTGTCATTAGGGTATGGATGGGTTTTTATGCATTCTTTCATCCCCTAATGGCAGGCAATGTGGTTTTCTTCTTTTGATTGCTTCCCCTAATGAGTACTTGTAATTGGGGTTTGGGTTTGATTCTGATCTTCTCTCAGAAGCATCTGTTGATTCTTAGTCTTCTACACCCAAGAGAAAGCTTCACCAACTGTCAACAAATTCTATCAGACGGGAGGAGCTTTACAACAACAGCAATCCACTAGTCTTCTCTCAGATCTTATTGAGAGAGAAGAACTTCATAAACACTTTTTGTTCATTCTCTTTACCCCACCTTGTACAGGGTTTTAACTCCCTTCAAAAGTTAACTTTTGGTGGCAGGGCACCTGATCAAAAACCTGTGGTTTGGTTTGAGCACCTGATCAAAAGCTCAGTGGTGATATGGCACTTGATCAAAAACTTAAGTGGATTCCTACCAAGGGTGGTAGAAGAGCGGATTACCAAGGTTGATTGGGGAACCACTATAGATCCTTGTGTCTTTGTTGTGTTTGTGTTATTTTCTGTACTGTGCTGTGTTTATTATTTTGTTTTTCTACTCACTCCATTACACACATATATATATATCATTATTTTAATTCCGGTATAAAATAAGTTAAAACTTTTAATACTCTATTCACCCCCCCCCCCCCCCCCCCCCCCTCTAAGGTAAATCTAAGATCTAATACCTCACTTTCACTATGCTTTATGTGTGATGCCTCTTCAAACCAAGGGAACATTGAGGGAAATATTCCCAATAGGTTTGCCAGCGAAAGAAAAGTGGAATACAAAATAAGGAGCGAACGCAAATCAAACCTGCTCCGGGCATCACGGGGAGTTGCGAGTTGACATTTCTCCGAAGGTAGATGACATCAAAATTCTTCATCGCCAAGAACTTGAAGAGCTCGGCTTTGTGCCGTCGAGTGTGGGAGGGTGATAGGTTGCCTTGTCATGTTCGATGGGTGAGAAGGGGATATTATCGAAAGGCCCCTTCACAAAACAAATCTTTTGGAGCAAGTAATGGCTCTTATTTACCATCTCACAAACCTTAGCATATTGGCTCGCGAAGTGGATGGTCCTGTCCTTATAATCCTGGAAGGAGAAGAGGTTGCGGAAAACCGAAAAGTTGAACTAGATCCGCTCCTCCCTCAGGTAGCAGGCGAAGGCTACCATGACGGCGATCGAATTGGGGGTCATCTTGCCAGGTATCACGCTAAAGTATTTGAATACCTAGCGAATCCACAACCACAAGGTTGGAAGCCTTATGCGAGCGCGAGAAGGATTATAATAACGTGAATATATACCTGGCAAATTTCCGGCCATAGGGGGAGCCGCAGGCCGACGTCAAAGTAGGCTATGGGGATGGCGAGCTCGTCTGCCGAGAGCTCGTTGATAGCATCGGTCTTCACTGGCTGGCGAGCTGTGTACTCGGGCGAGATATAGTTAGCAACTGTGGCATGGTACTCGCTCTCAGTGAGTGAGCAATTGAAGAACAAATGATCTAAAAAATTCCAGGCACACTTGGTTCGGCCCTCGACATCGCCACCATCACCACCCATTTTGAAAGTCATTGGAGACCTGAAGAAGCGAGTGCAAGAAGGAAGGTGCGAGATCTCAAGAGTGATGGAAGCAGAGGGCGAGGATGATAAATGCGGTAGTTGGGCATGGCGGCGGGACTTATTTATAGAAAAACAGAAAAGACGGGAATGAGTCAAAGCGTCGAAGGGTGCAGTTACCAGGATCACACTGTAATACGCCTCGATCCTCAAGCCAACCCCTCTTCCTCACCCGCTCGCAACATTAAGGAAGCGCGAGCATGCTAGCAGGCAAAGACAGCTCGCGGTAGGCTAGGTGAGCCCAATTTATGTCGCGTGCAAGAACAAAAAAATAAAAGTAAAAACTAGCAAACGCGGCACAAGCAGTAATATCACAGCGCGAGTAAATAAAAGCAAGCCCAATGGTGGGAGAGAAGTATCAAGCCATTAATAATGATAGAGTTTGCAGATTGTTTTAAGTCAATAAAGGTTACAACACAAGGTTCGCCGAGTGGGTGCAAGCACGAGAAGGATCAGTACTGGATCCACCACCATCGGCCTCACACCCCCGAGCTCGGTGGAACTCAAGAATAATGGTAGGCATGGATGGCACGGAGCTCGCGCTGCAGCAAGCGCACCTGATCCTCCGCTCGCAAGAGGTGCCCCCCCCCCCCCCCCAGGAGGTGACCACGCTGTGAATATCCAGTCGCAACTTGGAGAGGAGCCGCGCGTGGTCGTCTTCGAGGGGGCAAATTGCTCATTAGAGGATACCCTATCCTCCCGCGCATGGTTGTACATGTCCTGCAGCATGTGGCCATACTTCTGAAGCACCTCGATGGTAAGCCTCTTCATCACCTCGGGGTCTAAGGGATTGCCCAGGAAGTCAGCAATCTTATCCGGCGAAGGAGGGTCGACATCTCCTCTTCCCAGAGGTCGAGATCGGCGGGGGAGTTCTCGCGGGCACCTGCAAGAAAGAAATCAGTGGTGAAAGTAAGGTACAAATGATCGCTAGTATCGACCAACCTGGCGAGGCTGTGGTCGCTTTGTTGGGGCACTGGCGAGAAGAGATTGGTTGTCCCTGGAAGGCCTCGGTGTAGGTAAGCTTGATAGATTTCCCTAGGCCAGGGGGTGCGACGCATTGATGACGATCCGTAGAATGGCAGGTAGCGAGCCGCCAGGGCTCTTTTGGACTTGGAGACCAAATCCTGGGGTGGTGATTGTCTTGCCCAGTAGAGCTGGCGATCCCATTGGAGTGGTGCGCTTCCCGTGGGTCGCGTGGAGGGTCTCTGCAAAAGGCGGCAGCGCAGGAAAATCAGTGGCCAAGGGAATCTGGTTGGTAGGGAGAAAAGCATGAAGCTCACCAGGTCACGACGAGGATTCGTGCTGGGTGGAGGGGTCTGCATCCATGGCCGTTGAACTGGTCCTCCCAGGGGATGGAGGACAAGTACCCATCAGGACCTCGCTCGTGACATCTCCCTCAAGGAGCGCGTTATGCGAGCAAGAGAATGATATTAGCCTAGTTTCAAGAGGGATCGACCTATCGGCTTTAATACCTACTGGGCGAGCCCGATGTCAGGTGACGGATCCGGGTGCGAGGACCCATCTTCCCTGGATGTCGCCTGACCGTCTTTGCTTTTGTGATCTTTGGGAAAGCCGTAGGGGCCCGTCGGGGAAGCCAAGCTACGAATTTTATGGTGAATGACTGTTCGATCGCCCACGACGTGTCCAGGCGAGCTTGGGCTTCTTCTGAAAGAGGCATTTTGGTAGTTACAGTGGTAGAAAGCGAAAGTAGACGAAGGGGACGAGGGGTTACCCATCGCCCATGATTGTGGTATTTATAGCGCTGGGGATGGGGCCCACCAAAGATTCCTGCCAGGTCAGCAAACGCCGGCGAATGCCAAGGGTTGGATGTTTCTATACGAGCTTAGGATAATCTCGCAAAGAGCGGAGATTTTGTACAACCCCGTGTTCGCCAAGGGGTAAAATTGATAATCGGGCATAGGCGAAGCGTGTGAGGGCTCGCCGCCTCACGACGAGCGGGTCGTGATAGCGGGGCAAACCACACTCACCTCCTTACGAGGAGCGGAGTGCGAGGGTGAGGCTAGCAAGAGCTTGACGCTTTGGGGTATTCTTAGCAATGGATAGGCGAGCAGGACTCGCCCCTCTATGTAATCGACTCATACTAGTGGAGGGGGTGGGTACAATCCTCGTCCATCAAGCACTCGCCCGCCTAGGAGTGTGAATGCGGGGGCCGCCAGGCAAATGAGGAGCGGGACCCCCACTCGCCTAAGAAGCCAAGGATCTAGTGAGTTGTGCCTACATGGACCACTCGCCTAGTGAGATCTCGCGATCTCGGCTCGCGGGAAGTCTGGCGAGTGTTGCCTTCATAGACCACTCACCTAGTGGGGTCTATAGGTGAATTTATCTAGATACCCTTTGTGGGCTGTCAATAGCCCTTCAAAACAACGAAGTTTGGCTGTTAGCAGACCAGTTTGGGGAGCGTTTGCCAAAACTAAAAGGCGGAGTTATGCTATTAGCAGTCTAGAAGAGAAAAACTATATATAAACCCTGAAGGGTACCTTTGTAGAGGATCCCAGTCTTTGTCTTCCTCCTCCTTAGGACATCTTTATTTAGCACCTCAGGCTCTCTGAGGTGCCCGACTTCAGTTTTGGCTTAGGAGGGGAAGCACTCTAAGATCTTCCGGGTGTGTGGTGGGACCTCCACGCTGCGTCCAAGGGTTGGTGTTTAGTTCTAATTCTTCAGTCAGGTTCTTCAGTTGGATCAGTAAGTTGTAGTTGCCCCTTCATAGGGGTCCGAACTCCTCGTTGGGTCGAATCTCAGTTCCAACACTAATATTTTAAAAACTGAGAATCTATCACCTCTTTAATTATTAAAAATACTTAATTAACTCTAAAAATTCCCAAATTTTTACCCGAGATAGATATTGATGAGTTCTAAAACTTTGATGTTCAATGATTTTTGTTTTGATCTAAGCATAAGTCCCAGAAAATTTAAACAAGCATATCATATAAGAATCGGTCTGCACGGATCTCACATCTGTCGGTTAATATCGAACCGTACTGGAGCATGTCGCGGACCCACAGTAGATTCAGAGTCGATCCACAATGGGAACGACTAATCATTGCCCATGTAATTAGCACCGTATGATCTTAATAATAAGATCCAATGGTAGCTGTAGGGGGTGGTGGCTGAGAGCTAACAGGTTCTCTCCACCGCCGGACGGTCGGCGGATCGGCACACCACCGCCTTCGGCCGGCTTGCCGGAGGAGGGCGCTCCTCCTGGTGGTAGTCCGGTGGCCTGGATCCACCGCCGGACACCGAGAGTGAGCTTCACATAGGACTACATACTGGGCACCGCCAGAGCTTGGCCTTCCAGCGGTACCACTTCCTGGAGTCTTCGTGGAGAGGGTCGCAAGCCCCTCTCCGGTGAGATGTTGCTCCAAGTGAGCTCGTAAGAGCCCAGGGAGCCTTTCCCAGGCATGACAGAGTAGGGTGTCAAAAGGAGGAGGTGGTGGGCTCAGTCTCGTCTTCTACGGCGCGGCCAGGGGCTCGGGGTGGTGGAGCTAGTTTTGGAAATCTTGGGAGGAGCTCCTGGAAGTGGTGTCTCCTTGGTGAAGCCTTGGGAGGCTTATTATAGGAGTGGCCGAGAGACCTTCTCTCTCTCTCCTCCTTCTTAGCCATGCACACGCCATGGTTGGTCCAATCATGGTTGGGCTGTTATTTATGTTGGCAGACTCTCAATGGTAGGAGGGTATATATGGGTTAGAACTAGGGGTTAGGCTAACGCAACTGACGGAAGTTGATTCAGAGCATGTATGCTCACTATACTAAATAGCGTCGGCGTGACGCGCTACGGTACTCAAAATGGTAACTTACACCAAATGACCTCGGATTCAAACGTAACGAGTTTCGTTGCACTCGTATCGACCATATGAGTATACTACAACTTACAAAAGTCGATTCGGAGCATGTATTCTCACTATACTTAAATAATGTCGATGTGATGCGCTACGGTACTCAAAATGGTCACTTTTACCATATGACCTCGGATTGGAATGAAATGAGTTCTGTTGCACTCATATCAACCAAACGTGCCTAACACAACTGACGGAAGTTGATTCGGAGCACATATGCTCATTATACTACTTCGGCATTGTGGTGAATCACAATGCCACCCAAAATAGTCATTTCTCAAAATGACCATCATTTTGGGGTGGAGGTCGGGTCGTGGTTTTCTATGACCCAGCCTAAGATCCTACAAGGGTTCAATTGAACCGGTTAGACCCCCTTTTTAAATTTGGGATGTTATAGAAGGTTCTCCTTCAGCTGCCTTCAAAGCTATTTTCCTCTCTTTAGGAGTTTAGACATTTTCTCTGGTTTCAGTCTCAACTCTACTTTTTAGAAGTAGCTCATAGGATTTGAGCTAGCCAAGTAGAGCATACGTAGAGATCTCTCTGTGGCATCTGGATTCTCTATTGGCCCAGATCCTTGAATCCCAAGTGCTTGGGAAACACATAAAAAGTTTGTCATTGATCTCTATCAATGATATCTCTTTGTCTAATCCCTTGAGCTCATTTATTATCAGGCTGAACCTATCATACATCTCAGCCACATTCTCTTCAGTTTTCTTTTGAAAGTTTTCATATTAGGATGTGAGACGAGACTTTTTATCCCTCCTTACATCAGAGCTACCTTCTACCAGTCTGGACAGAGATGCCCAGATCTCTTTTGCTGAGTTGCAGTCAACAACATTTTTGGAAGATTTCATCTGACATGGTGGAAACCAGGATGTTCATGGCCTTGGAATCATAAATCTTTAGCTTCTTTTCAGCATCTATCCATTTAGATCTAGAGACAGGTTCCTGTGTGACAAGTCCGCTGGCAGTTCTCCAGACTGGTGATGGAGGACCTGAGATAATGACATCAAAAATGTCTTCATCAATTGAGTTCATATACAATTTTATTCTGGATTTCCATAGTGTAAGCTTATACAATTTATACACTAGTGGTCTGATGGATGCATAGTCCTTAGAATTCATTTTGTGAAAATAATTTTAAAATATAAAATTTAAAAGTGAGAGGATTTTTTGATTAAGGTGTTAGCCTTTTTATGATCAACCTAGCTCTGATACAACTGAAAGTGCACAGTGAGTCCTCTGAGTATTCTCTAGAGTGGGGGTGAATATAGTTTTAAAACTTTTCTTCAAATATTGCACAACAATAAATTAATATAACAACTATGCATTCAGATTACAAGTCCAGAATAAAATAAACACAGATTGCAGAAATAAAAATAAGGGGATAGCACAGAAATTCACAACCCAAAGACAAGAGTTATAGTGGTTCCCCAAAATATGGGTACAACCACTCTTCTACCACCTTGGTAGGAATACACTATCCAGTGGCTGAGTCTTTTGATAAGGAAACTCTTAGAAAACTGAGTCATTTGGTAAGGAGACCCTTAGAACCAACAACTGAGTCTTTTGATAAGGAGACTCTTAGAACCACTAACTGAGACTTTTGATAAGGAGACTCTTAGAACCAATCTAGGTCTTTTGATAAGGAGATCTTGAACCACTGAATCATTGGAGAGGGATTCTAAAAACTCTTTTCTATATTTATAATGAGAGAGAGTAAGAAAGGATTGGAAGAAGAAGTAAGTCTTCTGATTTGAATCTTCTTTCAGCAAATTTCTTTGAGGATTCATGGCACTATTAGTGGACTGGATCTTGTAGATGATTAATCCTTTGTAAGAAGAAAAGGATTATAATGCTTTATCCACTCTTTCACTTTGTTGCAGCAGAGAGAAGAAGCCTTGCTGCTAATCAGAGGTTTGTTTTTCTGTGTGTTGTCTGAGAGAAGACTTGAGGAAAAAGAAGAAGAATGATGCTCAAATTACTATTTGTTCTGAATCTTCTTCTGTAATATTATCCTGCAGTTGAATAATGTTTGAATCACTTTCCTCTTTTGTTGAATCCTTAGTTGAAATGCCCAGGGAATAATTCCGTTTACTTTCTAATATGATGACCCATCAAATCCTTTTAGAATATCTTCTTAAAATAACTTTATTGACACTCGGTAGTCCTTCTTTCCATTCTAGTATATAATCAACCTGTTAGAGATCAAACTATTCCATGTATAGCCTATGAGTCAACTTTAGACAAGAATAAAGGAGAATTACTGATTGTATCTGTATTCGATGTAGTGTCGAATACATTTGACTTCTTCTCGATGCACCTCTGAATTTTACTGGAAGCTGCATCGAAATTCTCCTCAGATTTGAAATGATCTTTGTAGTCGACATTGCGTCGAATAGTGATTGAGCTGCGTCGACTTCTTATACTGCTTCGACTGACTCTATCTTTTGGTTCAAGTACATCTCGACATTACGTCGACTTAGACTTCAGTCTGAGTTAATGATACTTCTATTCGATGTTACTTCGACTTGAAGTCGAAATTGAGTCGACTTCTATTCGACGCAGATTTAACTCAACTGTATTTTGAACTATTTTGGACTGGTTTTTGACACTCTAATGAGAGTGTGCATCCTAAGATATTTAATGACCAGATTACCCTCTCTATACAACATGGGTAATATATCCTCAAAAATGAAATCACTTGTATATAATTTATAAGATAAATCAAAGGGTATTTTTCCCAACAATAGGCAACAAAACTTTTTCTATTTCAAATGGTTTGTAGATGGTTTAAAGCATAATTTGATTTCTATTAGTCAATTATATGATAAGGGCTTTAATGTTGTGTTTGAAACCTCTACAAATTCATGCAAAATTCTAGACGCTAAAAGGAATACTGTGTTGCTCACCGCACCTAGAAATCAGAATGTCTACACCATTAAATTTGTGGATTTATCCTCTTCTAATCTAAGATGCTTAGTAGCAAAAAATGATGAGCTAGAACTTTGGCATGGGAGGCTCGTTCATTCCAGGAGAAACTTAATTGTCAAGCTATCAAAAGAAAAGCTAATTTGTGGTCTTCCATAACTAAATGGTAGTTTGACTTCTTTTTGTACTCCATGCCAAAAGGGCAAGTTCGATCAATCATCTTTCAAAAGCAAACCTGACATTACCACTTCTAGACCATTATAATTAATTCACATCGAACTTTTTGGTCCTATTAGTACGTGTAGCTTAGGAGGTAAACGGCATACTTTTGTATTGATAGATGACTATTCATGATTATTTTGGGCTATTTTTTAGCTTTCAAATCTGATGCATTCTTTGAATTCTCTACCCTGTGCACTAGATTACAAAATGAAAAAATTTAAAATTAAAACACATAAGGTCAGATCATGGGGGGAGAATTTGAGAATGAAAATTTTACAAATTTTTGCAACAACTTAGGAATTCGGCATGAGTTTTCTACACCACGCACTCCATAGCAAAATGGAGTGGTGAAAAGGAAAAATTGGACACTGCAAGAATTAGCTCGCACAATGCTAGCCGAGTACAGCTTGCCTCGATATTTTTGGGCTGCAGCGGTCAACACTGCATGCTATGTGATGAACCAGACCATGCTTCGTCCTATCTTAAAGCGTACTCCATATGAGTTGTATTATGATAGAAAGTCGAATGTCTCATATTTTAAATTCTTTGGTTTCTCATGCTTCATTCAAAACACCAAGGACCACGTAGGAAAATTTGATGAAAAATTTGACCAAGGCATTTTTTTAGGATACTGTACCACGAGTCGTGCCTATAGGGTCTACAATAAAAGAACATCGGTTGTTAAAGAATCGATTCATGTGCACTTTAATGAAAATACACCAAATAATGAATATAAATCAAATGAAGATGATAATGATGATGGTGTACATTTGGAAGATGAGAATGTAGAGAAAGAAGAAGTAGAAGAAATTGATACAACTAATGTTGAAGGATATAAGCCTCCAAGCACTATAAATTTTTCAAAACAACATCCACGAGAACTAGTGATTGGAGAGCCCTCTCATGGGGTTAGGACTAGCTCAGCTTTGCATGAATCTTTCTCAAATTTATGTTTTATATCTAAAGTAGAACCTAAGAATATTTTAGAAGTTGTAAATGATGAATCTTGGTTCTTGGCCATGAACGAGGAATTAAATCAATTTGAGTGAAATAAAGTTTGGATATTGGTGGAGCATCCTAGTAACCATCCGGTAATAGGCTTAAAGTGGATCAATAAAAATAAACTTGATCGTGAGTCTAGGATAACAAGAAATAAGGCATGGTTGGTTGCTCAAGGTTACTCACAAATCGAATGCATATACTTTGAAGAGTCCTTTGCGACGGTTGCACCTCTTAAGTCCATTAGGATGTTTCTAGCATTTACAAGTTTTACACAAATAAAATTATATCAAATGGACGTCAAGAGTGTCTTTCTAAATGGATATATTAAAGAGGAGGTGTAAGTTGACCAACTACCTTGTTTTAAGAACGGTGATCACCAAATAATGTCCACAAACTAGTGAAAGCCTTGTACGGTCTAAAGCAATCACCTCGTGCTTCGTATGATAAACTTACGGCCTTTCTTTTAAAATATGGTTTTTGGATGGGTAGTGCGGATACGACGCTATTTGTAAAGCATAGTGATTCCGATCTATTTATACTACAAATCTATGGCACTGATATAACCTTTGGTGCCACCAATGACACTATGTAATGAAATAGTTCAAGTGATGCAAACTAAATTTGAATTGAGTTTGGTTGGCGAATTAACGTATTTTTTAGGATTTCAGATTTCTCAAAAAAGTGATGGAATTTTTATATGCCAATCAAAATACATAAAAGATATGCTTAAGTGATTTGGCTTTGAAAATCTAAAACAAACAAAAACTCCAATGAGTGCATCACTCAAACTAGGAAAGGACGAAAGTGGCATTTTAGTGGATCAAACAATTTTTAGAGGTATGATCGGATCACTCTTATATTTAAGTGTGTCTAGACCCGATATTAGATCTGTGGTGTGCCATTGTGCAAGATATCAAGCTAATCCTAAAAATCTCATCTGAAAGTCATTAAACATATCTTTAGGTATCTTATAGACACACAAAATCTTGGTCTTTGGTATTGATGCTTAAATTTTTGGTTCTGCAAAAGCCTTTTTGTGATGAGAGTAGAATTAGGCGGGCGTTTTCAAGGAGTCTCGCGAGTACTCCTACTTTGAGAAACTAACTGTTATCCAACTTCGATGAATAGAAGTAACGGACTTTCCTTCTTTCGGAATATCGACGATTATGCCCCGGCTACGGCGTCGAATTCTGTAAATGTGTAAATAGAAAGGGAGAGTTTTGCAAGCTTTTGTAATTATTATCCAAACTAATCTTTCGATGAAGGCAAGTATACCTTATCGCGTATAGTATAGGATTTTTTGTAGAAAATATCAAGGTCGTATTTTTCCGGATCCTATTGATTATTTTTACTTTTTAAGAATGCGGTATTATTTTATCGCTAAAACGAGTGATTAATTTTATAAAATAAAAAAACGACGACGATGATAATTAAGAGGTTACGTGCATTAGCGAAAACAAAGAAAAACAATTATAAGAAAAAAGAAAAGAAAAGTGCACACTAAATTAAAAACACACGCACTCTACGTATGAAATGACAGAACTGAAATAAAGCAGAAAATTTATCTCATACACGCACGCACTCTACGGTATTGAAATGACAGAATTGAAAGAAAGCATAATAACTAATTTAGCAAAATAAAGACATGTTAAACTATACACACACCCACTCAACAATAATTAAAAGCTAAATTAAAGCAAAAAATTAAAGAAAGCAAAAAAGGTAAACTCATACACATACACACACTTTCATAAATGAAAAACTAAAAAAAAAACAAAAACATTAAAATTTACACTCATACACTCACACACTCAACATAAACAAAATAAGAACAAGAAGGACAAGAACAAAAATATATATTGATTGAAATAAAGATTTACAACTTTTTTCAAGAAAGTCTAAACTTGGAGGACAAAAATAGCCCAAACTAGAGCTTAGAAAGCACACAAACTTAACTCACAAACACTCATAAAAAACTCACAAAAACACTCAAATAAGACTCACAAGAAACACTTACTTAGGGTTCTAAAATTCTGAACCCTCTTTACAAGGGAGGAGCCCCATTATTTATAGACAAAAAAGGGCTGCATTTAGCAAAAATCAGATATTTTTTGGAGCTAATGGGAAACATCTGGAGGTTCTAGAAGGTAGGGTGCGAGACAGCTTGCTGGAAGGAGAGTTGGCGGGTTGGGGTGCGAATAGCAGCTGGCAGGTTGTAGATAGCACTTGGCGGGTTGACTGTTGACTTTTGGGGTGCGGATAGCTGGATTTAATCCAGCAAAATATGGAGCTGGCTGGATTCGATCCCGCGCCACTAGAGAGGCTAGCCAAATCAAGTCCACTGGAGCAACCACGCCAATTTATAAAAACAATAACATATTTATATATATTAATATATTATAATATGTTGCTAAAATAAGTATTAAGTAGACGGGAAGGGAAAATCGACATCTCGTCCCGTCGATCGACCGGAAGGGGTGTCGATGGAAGGTTTAAGCAGTAATCGACTGGACGGGAAAGGAAAATCGACTAGATCGACATCCCGTCCCGTCGATCGACGGGATGAGAAGTTTATTTCAAAAAGATATGTGTAACTCGACGGGAAGCTATCTACCGATCGACGGGATTAGTCTGCCGATCGACGGGATCAGTCTACCGATCGACGGGATCGACATCCCGTCCCGTCGATCGACGGGATGGACGCTTAGAAAAAACACATTTTTTTTGTTTTTTTTTAAACTAAGTTATTATTTATTTTAACTTATTTATAGCTTATATTTACATATATATATACATATAGCTTTTTATTTAATAATTATATTACATATACATTTACAAATATTTAGTATACTATATATATATTATTTTTATTTATTATATTTACATATATATTATATTTAGTTATATATGCATCTTTATTTATTAGTTATGGTTTTATTCATTTAGTTATTATATGTACACAGAAATAAATAATTTCAAAATTTTATACTTAGATAAATATATTTACAAAGAATATTTTTACATATTTTTTATATTGTTTCATACTTAAATAGCCCTTTTTTCATATTGATATATATTTATATACATTAGATAAAACAAGCCATTTTATTTAATATTATACACGAAATATGTATAATATTACCTAATACGATGTTAAAAACTATATTAAAATACATGTATTCTACTATTCATCATATACCCTCATACTTAAGCTTTTGTTTTTCCAGAGCAAAAGTAAGAGAGATATCTATAAGACATTAATAGAATTTCTAATTTACCAAAATTTTATTTAATTGAAAGTACGATTGAAATAAATTTAGGAGATTTAAAGAGGTAAGTCCTGCATCGTGATAATGATTTAAAAAGAGCAAAAAATGTTTTAGCCAACAAGACTTCTAAAGTTAGCTAAGTAGCGACCTAAATAATTGTAATAAATAGCACCATGATTAGAATAGAATTATAAGAACTTTAACTTTTTAACGAAAATTTTTAAGATTAATTAAAACTTACTAATTATGCTCTCTCAAAAAAAAATTTAATTTAAATCTAGTTTTCAATTTTATTGGCTAAGGTGTAGGGGAAGCTTGGTAAGAGAAGAGATTTTTGATTTGGGGGTGATGAATTTTATCCTCCCACCCCACTCACTTTTTTTTCCTTTTGGATAGAGTAGGGAATTAAATCCTGTTCCCATTTTTAATTAATTTTTTTCTTCACAAATACCCAATGCTTATGTTTACGGAATGAATTCTTATTCCCATTGACATAAGATCTTTTTAATTTTAATTGGGTTCTTATGTTTACGGAATGAAATCTTATTCCCATTGTCATAGGATCTTTTAGGACAAAATTACCAAGGATATGGAATAAGAGGTAAGGTGTTTAGAAATTTCTAGAGTTTATAAATTAAGAAAAATTTTGAGAGCAATTTTTAGTAGATTTAGAACATTCCTAAGGTTTCACAAGTTTGAAGTATGAATAATTAAAGTCTAAAGATGGTCTGCCAAAATAATACAACAAGAAGCTATTTAGGGTAAACTTGAAATAGTGCTAAAAAATTTGTTCTCTAATCAAATTAAAATTGCATTGTGTTCTTTACAACTAAAATTCCAAAGATCTAAATCTTACAAACTATGATACAAATAAGTGTTTTGGCAATTCAAATATAATGAAAATGCTTATAAATAAACTAAGTTGGGGTTTAATATTTTTTTGGATTTTTGGGTTTTTTTAGAAATTTTTTGGATTTTTCTAATTTATTTACAAAGTATGAAATATATATTTTTTGGATTTTTGGGGGTTTTTTTAGATTTTTTTTTTATTTTTCTAATTTATTTACAAAGTATGAAATATTTTTTTTTTTGGGTTCTTTAGAATTTTTTGGGATTTTTCTAATTTAATTACAAAGTATGAATTTTTTTTGGATTTTGGGGTTTTTTAGAATGTTTTTGGATTTTTCTAATTTATTTACAAAGTATGAAATATTTTTTTGGGTTTTCGGGTTTTTTAGATTTTTTTATTTTTCTAATTTATTTACAAAGTATGAAATGTTTTTTAGAATTTTTTTGGATTTTTCTAATTTATTTACAAAGTTTTGAAGAACGGAAAAAGATACCCCCATACTTAAAACCCAACATTGTCCCTAATGTTGTAACTTAAGTATGAATGAGCGAAAATAAAAGGGTTGTTTTTACAAAAATAAAGGACGAGAAATAAATAAACCCTGTAAAAACTGAAAAGTAAGAAAATATTAGATAAATATGGGGTGCCTCCAACGAGCGCTTTGTTTACCGTCGCGTAGCTTGACGCATTTGGCATTTAAGTTTCCTTTTAAAGGTTATGAAGGGGTATAGGTTCGAGTTTACCGTCCACCGGATCGCCCGCCAAATAAAGTTTTAAACGATGACCGTTGACTTTAAACTCGGCTTTTTCGGGGTGGGAGATGAGAACGGCCCCATATGGCCAAACCACTTTGACTTCAAAGGGGCCGGACCATCTAGATTTTAGTTTACCCAGAAAAAGACGAAGGCGTGAATTATATAAAAGGACAAGATCGCCCGGCGCTAATGATTTTGGAAATTTAATTTTTCGATCATGGTAGAACTTAGAACGCTCCTTATAAAATTTATTACTCTCGTAAGCATTTGCACGCCATTCATCAAGTTTGCTTAATTGGAATTTTCTACTCTCGGAGGCTAAGTCTAGATCGAGATTTAAAATTTTAAAGCCCAAAAAGCGCGGTGCTCTAACTCTACGGGTAAATGGAACGCCTTTCCATAGACTAATCGATACGGCATACAACCGATGGCGGTCTTGTACGTCGTACAATACGCCCACAGCGCGTCGTCGACTTTTAAATACCAATCTTTCCTATTCGTCGAAACGGTTCTTTCTAATATTCGTTTAATCTCTCGATTAACTACCTCTACTTGGCTGCTTATTTGGGGGTTATAGGCGGTGGCGAGCTTGTGCGTAACACCGTATTTAGATAATGTTTTTGAAAACTGGGCATTGCAAAAGTGCGTCCCTCTATCACTTACTATCGCGCGAGGCAAACCGAAGCGAGAAAATAATTTTTTTAGAAATTTGACGATGACTCTCGCATCTTTAGTGGGGAGAGCTTGCGCTTCCACCCACCTAGATACGTTGTCGAACGCCACTAAAAAATAGCGATTAGTATAAGAGGGTGGTAGGGGGCATACGAAGTCTATGCCCCATAAATCAAAGATTTTGCATTCTAAATAAAAGTTTTGGGGCATCACGTCATGACGCGAGATGTTGCTTGACAGCTAGCAGCTATCGCACTTACTCACAAAATTATGAACATCTTAAAAGAGAGTGGGCCAATAAAAGCTCGCCTCTAGCACTTTTCGTGCGGTCCGGTTGGCTTGATAATGCCCCCCGGCCGGCCCCTCGTGGAAGTGTCGTAATATTTATGCACCCTCCTAGCTTGAAACGCATCTCTGTACCATTTGATCCGTGCAGACGCGAAAGAGAAATGGGTCTTCCCAAAAGTAATTTATCAAATCAAAAAAAAAAAATTTCTTTTGCTGTTTTGAAAACTGTTTTGGAAGGACGCGCGCAACTAAATAGTTGGTGTAATCCGCGAACCAAGGAGGGGGAGAAGTTTTTTAAATTGGAAATAGTTAGGAGGAGCTCATTGGTAAATCTATCATCTTTGTCGGGTTCGACGAGCGCTTCCGCAACGGGGCGGTCTAAACGAGAGAGGTGGTCAACCGCTAAATTTTCGACCCCCTTCTTGTCCCGGATCTCTAAGTCAAATTCTTGTAAAAGGAGGATCCATCGAAGTAAGCGGGGCTTGGCGTCTACTTTTGATAATAAAAATTTGATGGCAGAGTGGTCGGTAAAAACGATAACTTGAGAAAGCGTAACATAGGGCCTAAACTTATCAATCGAAAAGACGACGGCGAGAAGTTCCTTTTCCGACGTTGTGTAATTAGCCTGTGCGGCTGTGAGCATTCGAGAAGCGTAGTAGATGGGATGAAAATAATTATTAACACGTTGGCCTAGTACAGCTCCCACCGCGATATCGCTCGCATCGCACATAATTTCAAATGGAAGGGACCAATCTGGCGCCACCAGAATCGGAGAATTGATATGTTTTTCTTTTATAATATTAAACGCCTCTACGCACGCGTTATTAAAAATAAATGGAGATTCCTTCTCCATGAGGTGGGATAGCGGTTTCATTATTTTGGAAATTTTTGAATAAACCGCCTGTAAAAACCCGCGTGGCCAAGAAAACTCCTAATTGATTTTATATTTGAAGGTGTTGGGAGTTTTTCGATGATTTTGACCTTAGCCTTATCGACCTCCATCCCTCTGGCGGAAATTTTGTGGCTGGCAACTAAACCTTCCCGGACCATAAAATTACACTTTTCCCAGTTTAAAACTAGGTTCGTGTCTTCGCATCTTTGGAGGACTCGATCGAAATTTTGCAAGCAGTTAGAAAAGGAGCTCCCGAATATGGAGAAGTCATCCATAAAGACTTCCATTATGTCTTCTACGAGCTCCCCAAAGATCGCTAGCATGCATCGTTGGAATATATCCGACACATTACAGAGGCCAAACGACATCCTTCGATATGTGAAGGTGTCGAACGAACACGTAAAAGTTGTTTTCTCCTTGTCTTCGGGGGAGATAGGAATTTGGAAAAACCCTGATAGACCATCGAGAAAACAATAAATGGATGACCTGAAAGTCGCTCCAAAATCTGATCGATAAACGGTAACGGAAAGTGGTCCTTCCGGGTGGCATCATTAAATTTTCGGTAGTCGATGCACACTCGCCAACTCGTAATAGTACGGGTTGGGATTAATTCGTTGTTTTGATTGGCCACTGTCGTTAAACCGCTCTTCTTTGGCACGACATGTATGGGGCTAACCCACGCAGTAGATAATCCCCACATCCAAGAGTTTTATAACTTCAGCCTTTACGACGTCCCGCATATTAGGGTTAAGTCGACGCTGAGGCTGGATGGTTTTGCGGGAATTATCTTCTAAAAATATTTTATGCGTGCAAAAAGAGGGGTTTATCCCCCTAATATCAGAAATCTGTCATGCAATTGCATGGCGATGCTTAGACAAAACCTCCACAAATTCGGAGGTTTCCGAATCGGTTAAAGTGGAAGAAATAATAACGGGAAGTTTTAAATTGTTGGCTAGAAAAGCATATTTTAAATGGTCGGGGAGTTGTTTAATCTCCAAGACCGGTGATTCTTCATAAGATGTGGTGATTTTTAAATATTTTGAATTAAAAGGTTCGAAAGGCGAATCTGGCGGCAATTCATCTAAAGGAGGGAGATTCGCCATATCCGAATCATCTAGCACTATGGAAAGTAATTCAAAAAATGAAGAACACTCATTGTAACATCCTATTTCCTACTAGACCCCTTAACTTCAATTAGGGTAGGGCATGTGGTGAGTGAGGTGAGTTTGAGCTTGGTGGTGACCTTGGGATGCACTGAGTTGAGTGAACTCACATGTGATCCACTATAGGAGGGATGCCAACTTAATTCAAATTAGCTCAAATTGAACTTACACTTGTGAATACCACCATGTCCCTAACTCTAAAGGAGGCATAGTTGATCAAGAGCCCCATCATCTGGTCAACCAATTTAGCCAAATTAACCAAAGTCAAACCTAGGTCAAAATAGCCCAATTCAACTCAATAGGGTTCAATTCAGACTCAAATGGCCAAATTGACCCCACCACTAGTTGGTAAACCTCTAAAGGAGTGCTTTAGACCCAAAAGCCCCATCATGGGGTCTTCAATTAGTCCAATTTGACCAAAGTCAAACTTAGGTCAACATAAGCCAATCTTTCCCCAAAAGACTCAATTCACCCCCCAAAACATGAAATTGACTTCACCCCTAGTCTTAGAAGATCATGGGGGACCCAATTGACTCAAAAGCACCATCATGGGATCATCAATTTGACCAAATTAACCAAATCAATTTTTCCCCAATTTTGATCAAATCACATATATTGGTTAAATTGGCCCAAACAGGGCACCACCATGACTGTTGAAACCCAAAAATGGGATTTGAACAGTTCGAAATAGGGGTAGGCAGCTTGCCCTTACTTCACTCGGGTGAAGCCGAACTACTAGTCACTCAGGGTCACAGAACTCGAGCACTTATGGACTTAGTCAAAAACAAACCCCGCGAGCTGCAGCGAGGAGGTCCTGCCACTAACCCGAAAGATCCGAAGATCTTCCCCTCCCAAGCCAATGCTGAGCCTGGGCACCTCGGAGAGCACTCACAACACATGACCGTTGGCCTAAAGGACTTGGCGAACGGAAGACAGGGTCACTAGCTAACCGAACACACTAAGGGGGTGGGGGTAAGGAGATGCCAACCCTCCCCGAGGTGCCCATGTGGGTGTATTTATAGATTTCCTGAAAATGGACTGCGGATAGCGTGATGGGTCTGTTAATAGCCAGGTTCCGTTGTTTGAAAATACCATCCGCACCCCCACCGGGAACTTGACTGCGCACCGGATGCACGAACCAGGGCCGACTCGCGCCAAGACGTCGGACGCGAGGTCCGACCAGGCGAGGGGACCGCGCTCACCCTTCTCGGGTGAGCAGGCCCCTCGCCCCTCCTGGGCGAGTGGGCCATTCGCCCCTAAGGCGAGTGGGCCACTCGCCCCTCCTGGGCGAGTGGGCCACTCGCCCCTCGAGCGAGTGGCCGACTCGCCCCTCGGGCGAGTGGACTCCACTCGCCCCTTCTTGGGCGAGTGGAGCCCCATATGTCCTCCCCCTCCCCTTGGGTGTCGGACGGGTGGACTCGTCCGTTTGGCTCGGGCATTGCTTCTCCGCTTTCGTTGGTCTCGGTGGCCATTTATTATAATTTGGACTTGACGAAATACCGGTAATACACACCCCCCACTCACCCGCGAAGGGCCGAGTGGGTGTTCCCCTACTGGTCCTGCCACTCTCTTTTACTCTCGTCCGTAGTTACTTCTGCCTTGACTGATTTCAGTTGCCTATGGGCGGTCACTTTCACCTGTCTTTGCCACTTTCACCATCCCCCCTGGTCTCAACGGATCACGGGTTATACACAATCCCCACTTTTTTCTGGTTTGACACGAGCCCGGAAAAACAATGGATGACCCGTGGTTCGGAGAGACCGACGGTGAGAACTCGAGGGTCGAACTATTTCAAGAACGTTTCAAACTAATCTTAACGCGAGAGCGGTAACCCTTTCTCTTCTTAACAACCCTCCCGTGAGCCGAGCTTAACGGGAGGTGGAGACAACTCAACACCTTCCAGGGAGCGGAACTCAACTGGAAGTGGAGGCATCTCAACACCTTCCAGAGAGTCGAACTCGACTGGAAGTGGAAACAACTCAACACCTTCCAGAGAGTCGAACTCAACTGGAAGTGGAGGCATCTCAACACCTTCCAGAGAGTCGAACTCAACTGGAAGTGGAGACAACTCAACACCTTCCAGAGAGTCGAACTCAACTGGAAGTGGAGGCAGCTCAACACCTTCCAGAGAGTCGAACTCAACTGGAAGTGGAGACAGCTCAACACCTTCCAGAGAGTCGAACTCAACTGGAAGTGGAGGCAGCTCAACACCTTCCAGAGAGTCGAACTCAACTGGAAGTGGAGATAGTTCAACACCTTCCAGAGAGTCAAACTCAACTGGAAGTGGAGACAACTCCACACCTTCCAGAGAGTCGAACTCAACTGGAAGTGGAGGCAGCTCAACACCTTCTAGAGAGTCAAACTCAACTGGAAGTAGAGGCAGCTCAACACCTTCCAGAGAGTCGAACTCAACTGGAAGTGGAGGCAGCTCAACACCTTCCAGAGAGTCGAACTCAACTGGAAGTGGAGACAACTTACAAGAGCCCGCGCTCTAATCTCTCTGGTTTGCACACCATTTTTGCTATTTGAGTGAGCTCTACTGTTTCGTCTTCTTGGGATCTTTAGCTAAAGATAAATAAATAGCTTACCTTTTCAGGTGGGTTCTCCTGCCCCGCCGCCATGAACAAGCCCGGTCAGCGGTATCTTCTCGGGGCCTTAACCAAATTTCTCACCTCTCCGAGTGAGTTCTCCTGCCCTGCCAGCATGAACAAGCCCATTCAGCGGTCTCTACTTGGGGCCTTAACCAACATGAATCTACCTGACGAGCCTCCTAGCGACTGGCATCAAACAAGCCCGGGCGAGTGGTCTCCAGTCAAGGTCTTAGCCAACTTTCCTTGCCTCTCCGTGTGAGTTCTCCTGCCCTGCCGGCATCAACAAGCCCGGTCAGCGGTCTCTTCTCGGGGCCTTAACCAACATGAATCACCTGCCTCTCCGAGTGAGTTCTCCTGCCCTGCCGACATGAACAAGCCCGGTCAGCGGTCTCTTCTCGGGGCCTCAACCAACTTTCTTGCCTCTCCGAGTGAGTTCTCCTGCCCTGCCGGCATCAACAAGCCCGGTCAGCGGTCTCTTCTCGGGGCCTTAACCAACACGAATCACCTGCCTCTCCGAGTGAGTTCTCCTGCCCTGCCGGCATGAACAAGCCCGGTCAGCGGTCTCTTCTTTGGGCCTCAACCAACTTTCTTGCCTCTCCGAGTGAGTTCTCCTGCCCTGTCGGCATCAACAAGCCCAGTCAGCGGTCTCTTCTCGGGGCCTTAACCAACATGAATCACCTGCCTCTCCGAGTGAGTTCTCCTGCCCTGCTGGCATGAACAAGCCAGGTCAGCGGTCTCTTCTCTAGGCCTCAACAAACTTTCTTGCCTCTCCGAGTGAGTTCTCCTGCCCTGCCGGCATCAACAAGCCCGGTCAGCGGTCTCTTCTCGGGGACTTAACCAACATGAATCACCTGCCTCTCCGAGTGAGTTCTCCTGCCCTGCCGGCATGAACAAGCCCGGTCAGCGGTCTCTTCTCGGGGCCTCAACCAGCTTTCTTTCCTCTCCGAGTGAGTTCTCCTTCCCTGCCGGCATCAATAAGCCCGGTCAGCGGTCTCTTCTCGGGGCCTTAACCAATATGAATCTACCCGACGAGCCTCCCAGCGACCGGCATCGAAGAGCCCGGGCGAGTGGTCTCCACTCGAGATCTTAACGTAAATGCTATCTTTAACTACTTTTGATACATCATAAACAGATTGTATAGCATTACAATACGCTTCCTTGTGTTTACTCGGCCACATGCATCTTGGCTATCTCCTTCATCACCTACCTATTCTCCTTTAAATATTTTTTCATCCTCAACACTTGTCAAGGGTAGAAACGTTTTAAATCGTCTCCACTCCAAGTGTTTCCAATAGGGATCCCTTCAACATTTTGAAGGCGATACCCCCTAACTTCAGGGCCTCCAGGATTACATAGGGTCCCTCCCAATTGGGATGGAGCTTTCCTACATTCGCCGACCTTCCCGCGTCGTCAACTGTTATGAGAACCAGGTCTCTTGGGATGAATTGTTTGATCCTAATATTTTTGTCAAAGTACCGGACCATCCGACGCTTCACTTCTTCTTGTCGAATCGCTGCGAGGCCCCGAAGCTCTTCAACCACATCCAGCGAGAGCCGCTGTTCCTCCTCATTGTCCATCCTCCAGTCTTCGCCTCCTTCCTTGGCGGCCACGACCCGGGGGGACCTGACCTCGAATTCCACTGGCAGCACAGCTTCAGATCCATGGGAGAGTTTGAACGGCGTCTCTCCCGTCGCCGTGTTGGGGGTTGTTCTCAAGGCCCATAAGACCGAGGGAAGCTACTCCACCCAGTTTCCCTTTAAGTTCTCCACTTTTTTCTTCAGTAAATTGACTATGACCTTGTTTGCCGCCTCTACCTGCCCGTTGCTCTGAGGATGATGAACGGAGGCGAAATGAAGGTCAATGCCCAACTGACCACAGAAGCTAATGAGTTCCTTGGTAGCGAACTACGGTCCGTTGTCCGTCACTATGGCGAGAGGGAGCCCGTACCTGCAAATTATTTCTCCCCAAATAAAATTCTTTACTACCTGTGAGGTCGTCTTCGCCAAAGACTTGACCTCCACCCACTTGGAGAAGTAGACTATCATGACTAATAGGAATCTTCTTTGGCCGCTCGCCTGAGGAAACGGGACGACCAAGTCCATTCCCCAGATGGCAAAAGGCCAAGGCGCCGTGATTGTTCAAAGACTCTGCGTGGGCTGGAGTTGGAGTGGTGCAAAGAGCTGGCACTTCTGACATTTCTTTGCAAACTTCATGGTGTCCTCTCGAAGAGTCAGCCAGAAGTACCCCTGCCTCAGCACCCTCTTCTCCAAAGTCTGACTCCCGGAATGGCTTCCGCACTCCCCAGAGTGGATTTCTTCCAGGACCCTTGGAACCTCATCTTCCGTCACACGCCTTGCTAGGAGTCCTGTCAGGGTCTTTCTATACAAGCTTCCTTCGCGCATCAGATCATAGGCAGACTTATACCTGAATCGCCTCTTATCTGGAACACCTTCTGGGAACTTGCCCGAAGTCAGAAAGACAATGATCGAATCCACCCATGAGGCCTTCTGATCGATCTCCATCAGCTCTCCTTCCTCAATAGATGGGTGGAACATCTCCGTCACAATTCCCCCGGCTCGAGGTCCGTACTTTGCTAGGAAGTCCGCCCGAGTGTTCTCCTCTCTCGGCACGTGCTGGATTGAGAAGGAGCCGAACCGGCTGACGAGGCCCTTGACTTTCACCACGTACTTTTGGAGGGTTGACTCTCTAGTCTCGAACTCCCCCCGTACCTGGGATGCCACTACCATCGAATCGGTGAATAGTCTAACATCCTGAATTCCCAGTTTACTTGCCAGGCGAAGCCCAGCCACCACTGCTTCGTACTCGGCCTGGTTGTTGGTTACGGGGAATCTGATGTCAATCGCTTGCTCGATCCTTGTCCCTTGTGGGCTGACTAGACCACTCCTCCGCCGAGGGAATGTTTTCCCGATGCCCAGTCCGCAAACAGCTCCCATGCTACCAATTCGGGAGGTTCCGACTCATCCACCTCGGTTACATACTCCGCTAGAAAGTCCGCTACCACCTGTGCTTTCATTGATAGCCGAGGGACGAAGGTGACATCGAACTCGCTAAGCTCGACAGACCACTTTGCCAGCCTGCCCGAATGCTCCACTCCTTCCAGGGGAACCCACCCGGAAAGGTAATCAACATTGGGTTGTGTCAAGGGACTCAATACCAACACATTGGATCAGTCAACTCACCAATAGACTAAGTCAACCCCAAAAGTCAACATAGGTCAAAATTGGGCTAAAATGGCCATTTGAATCAATTAAGCCAAGCCATATGGGCTAAGGCCTCAATTGGAGGCCCAATCTGCAGCCCATGACCTAATTATCATGCATGCCATCAGAAATTAGGAGGAGATGACATGGAAGAGGCTAATTTGGACTTTCCCCAAAATTCAAGAGGGGACAAAGGAGGAAATCATGGATTGAAATCCACTTGTCCCTCCTCTCCTCTTACCAAGCCTCCCACTGAGTTCCAGCAGTGATTCCCAGCCTAATTCCAGCAGTGGGGGTGACAAATGGCAGCAAGGAGGAGCATCATATGCTTGACCGAAATCACCTTAATGGCTGTCATGAATTAAGCCACCCTCAGCCCAAATTGACTTCACCATTAGCTTCAGAAGGTGGAGATCATATGAAATTGAGACTTGGATCAATGAAAATGGTGGAGGATTGAGGTTTTGAGCAAGCTCGCTGGAGAGGAGAAGATTCATGGCCAACTGCCGCCGCCGCCGTCAAGCTCCATTAAGGTCCGGTTTCTCCCCCTCTCCCCTTGTGCTATCTTCTTAGATAAATTAGGAAGAGAATTGAGCTCAACCAAGCTTGATTCCATTTGGAATCCATGGTGAATTCAATTTTTTAAATCTCGTTGGAAAACACCACTCCGGCCACCCCAAGTCGTCGGACCACCACCCATTGATGGCCCTTGCCGAGAGGAAAGAGGTAATGGGGTTGATTGGTCATGTAGGTGCTTGGGTTGATGTATGGAGGCCAAAACATGAGCTCCAGGTCGGGCCAATCACAACCATTGGCTGGAAGTGGAAGATGACCAGGAGCAGTCTAATCTGCTTCAAGATTCGTGCAAGATCATTATTATTCATTTACATTAAATGTGTATTTCTGTCACAATTTCAAATGTATGTTCATGCGTGATTTTGAGGCCCTTAGAATCCCTTTCATGAATAATCTCCTTAAATAGCTTTTGTAGATCTTGAGGTCTACTTTAATTAGAAATTTGAATCGGCCCATTTGGGGCAGTGTAAAACCCCCAGCATCCAATTTGGTGAGACTAGTACAACTAGAGGCCAGAAATTATTTTGTGTATATATTCTAAACTATAGGTCTGATGGACTTGAAATTTTGGCCATGCATGCACGTACCCTGTATCTAGCTTGCATCCAAAAATCAAATTTTTAGGAGATAATTTTCCTAAGGTTTTATTCAAAATATGGTAAATCAAATAAGTGGCATATTTGGAGTTGTATAGCTCCAACTGGCCCCAAATTTGGGTGTTACCCTTCTTTAGGCAATATTAGTCCATGGATAAAATTTGAGATCAATTTGACCTCTGCATGTAGGGTAATTCCCTTTGCATGTCTCTACTTAAAGGGTGATTTGGTGTGCCAATAGCCAAAAAGGGTATATTGTGTATTTATCTCAAATGGCTTTAAGTTAGCCTCTGAAATTTTGCACACACCCTCCTTATGATATAATACACCACCTCAGAAAAACTTAGGATCTCTAGGATCAAGAATTAGGAATATGATCAATGTGATCCATGCCACACTTTTATATTTTTGAAATATTTATGGTTAATACCTTGAGGAAAATTGTGAAACTCTGGATAATCCCTTGTTATGTCATTTAGAACCCCAGTAAATTTTAGTAGAAAATTTAGAGATCAATTCCTCTAAGTTTTAGCAAATTTGCTCTATGTCACAATTATGAATAATTGAGAATTCACTAGGTAAAATGTCTGATTAATGGTTGAAACTCTGGAAAACGGTTAGGGATATAATTATGAGCCTCTGTAATTTTTGGTAGAATTTTTGGAGATATTATTTATGCTAAAATTTTATTTATTCATTTTGTCACTCTTCCTTATTTGAGAAATATTTATGGTGAAGCTCTCATGGAAAATTATGAGACCTTGGGATTGATATTTTCTGTTCATTACAGTGCCACAGTATTTTTCTCAGAATTTTTGGAAGAGAAAATTTAGTACTTGATGTGTAAAGTCATCTTGTTATCTCTTTTATGATAAAGAGAAATTATGATTATAAATCTGCTGAAAAATTATGAAATTCGTAAATTGATGTTTTTATGTCATTATAGTGCCACTATAATTTTCTCAGAATTTTTGGGATTCATGTTATAGTACTTAGTGTGTAAAGTTATGTTTTCAACCCTTTCATTTTAAATAGAAATTATGATTATAAACCTGCTAGAAAATTATGAAATTCTGGAAGTTACGTTTTTATGCCATTATACTGCCACTGTAATTTTCTCAAAATTTTTGGAAGTCTTTAACTAGTACTTGATGTGTAAAACCCTAATTGTACACATTTGATATTAAATGGAAATTATGATCATAAACCTTCCGAAAAATTATGAGCTTTTGGAATTCATGTTTTTATGTAATAAGTCGTCTATGGAAATTTAATTAGCAAGATTGGAACTACTGATATGATACGCCCTTTACATTCTGAAAGATGACATTTGATTAATGAATTTTAAATAGAGGTCAAATCAATGAGAAACGTATCAAAATTTTGGTCAACCCTTAATTTATCAATTATGAGCATATGGTAAAAATTAGAACTCATTTGGACATGATATGATCAAGACTGCATCATAGGACTCAAATTTAGTTCAACCTCGTTGTTGGTCTGCGAATAGTAAAAACTTAGTGTGATGATTTGACCAGCAGGATCACTTAGAAAATTAGTGAAATTTGCATTATGTATGTAATATATCATTTATATTAGCCCCTAGAAGTTGTGGAATTTTTGGAGAACATTAGCGCTATGGGTTAGGGAATAATTTAGACTCGTGTCGCACTATGCATAAAGGGGCAGGGATCACATTGAGGGCATAGTAATCACACAGCAAGTTGAGGTATTCATGACGTTCTTTAGAGTGTGATTAGGGATATTGTGAGTTACATGAGGCCCACACCATTTAGAGGATGAGAGATCTTAAGTGTTGAGCATCGTTCAAGAGAACGTTTGCTTAAAAATAGGGTGAAGGATAAGTCATAAAATATCTAAGTTATAAAGAGTAATAAGGAGAGTGGGGCTTTAAAAAAAGGGTAGTCACCAATAAAAGTAAATGTCTTGGAAAGGGGAATTTGGGTTTCAGCCCATCGTATTCCCTAGTATCGCTGCGAGCCCTTCACCGGGTAAACCTCGGGAAGTCTAGGATTCACCCTAAATTCTATATATACAATAATTAGTCAAGATTAGTCTAACTAAATGAATAAGAGATATGGTAAACTTCATCCCGAGTTAAGGGATGGGAATTTGTATATCAGGACGGGATGGTCCTGCGAGCTGGAGGCTTGGGAAGATGTATATCAGGACGGGTTAGTCCTGCGAGCTGGAGGCTCGAGAAATTGTATATCAGGACGGGATGGTCCTGCGAGCTAAAGGCTCAGGTGGTGATAACTTGCATGTGCATAAGAACAAATTAGTGGCGGGTCTTTGGTACTGGACCGGGCGTCACACCGACGGCATTACGTTGACTTAGGTGGGTGTGGACGACGATCCCCGAAAACGCACACTTGACCTCAAAGACGGGTGGATAGCAGCAAAGAGTATGCAAGACTCTAGAGTGCACCTAGGACGTGTACAAAGGCGTACGAAGGGTCTAAGCCTGGTAGTGTGTAAACCCGCCTAAGAAGTGGAGTTGTCCGCTTCACTAATGTCGTAGCCACAACGGTGGTACCAGAAAGTGAAGTTAGCTCCAAAAATCGGGAACTAAAGGTCTGTGATCACAGAGTTGTGTGGGTGAGTTGCAGTTGTATGAATCATATCATAACATGCATTCCATAACATACATAAACCTTAGAACATAATTTGCAGACTCTTATCATATAAATTAGTATGGGCACTTTTATATGATAAGTTATAATTCTGGAAACCTTAACTTATAAGTTTGTATGTACATTCTTATAAGTTAAGATACTCGTGTGATGGTAGTATACTTTACTTGTTTACTGTACTTGCGTGCACTGCTTTACATAATTACTGCTTACTTACTGCTTACATATTTCCTTACTTACTACTTGTTTACTACTTTAATTACTGCTCGTATTTATCTGCTAGTATAGTTTACCTTGTTATATATATACTTGCTAGTATAGATTCCCTTGTCACCTATATTTATTATTACCCCTTGATGTCCTCCGCTTCTTCCTCCCGCCCGGTGCCTAGGAGTCGCAGGGGGAGGCGCGGACAAAACTGGCTTAGTCTTTATGACTAACGTTCGGTTGTGACCGTAGGAGTCCGAGGAGATGGAGCACCAGGATGACCAGATAGATGAGGTGACAGGAACTGAGGAGCAGATGTCGCGCATTACTCCTACCACGAGACAGGTGCCAGATGATGAGAGTGTTTAGCTTCCGCATAGATATGTAGAGAGAGAGTTTATTTCGTTGTATTTTTATTCGGACATGTACTGGGCATAAGCCCTTACTCTTTCTAATTGAGGGACTTGTATACTATTTTTGCATATGTATATGTGTGTGATTGTGGACTTTGTTTATTGTACCTACTTTTCTTATTATCTCATGTTGGCATGGTAGATCGTTCTTGCCACCAGGATTGCCATCCTGCGAAGGTGTCTAACTCGTGTGTTAGCATCACCGTAAGGCGGCGGTTCTGGGCATAAGATCCGGGAACTCTCCTGGTGCGGGAGGGATCTTACACTCATCCTCAAATGCGGATTCCAAATTAAAATAGGAATCATCATTCGATAAAATGTTCTGCATCGAGGGATTAATGTGAAGTGTAACTTCGTCGTCTTCGACCCGAAGGTGGAGGCGGCCGTTACTTACATCAATTAATGCTCAGGAGGTCACGAGAAAAGGGCGACCGAGGATAATTGGTACCTCGACATCCTCCTCGATGTAGAGGATGATGAAGTCTATCAGAAAGATAAACTTGTCAACCTTGACCAGGACATCCTCCACAATCCCGATGGGATACTTTATCGAGTGATCCGTGAGTTGGATGCTCATTTTAGTTGGGCTAAGAGTGCCCAAATCTAATTTTTTTAAAGACGGAGAAGGACATTAAATTTATACTCGCTCCTGGGTCTGCTAGGGCGTATTTTATTAACAAGTTGCCGAAAAGGCACGGGATAGAGAACCTTCCCGGGTCATTTAATTTGGGCGGCAATTTGTTAAGTAGGACCGCCGAGCATTCCACATTAAGTGAAATACGCGAAATACCCTCGAGCTTCTTTTTATTAGAAAGGAGCTTCTTGAGGTATTTTGTGTATTTCGGCATCTGAGAGAGTGCCTCGCAGAAGGGGACGTTAATCTGAATTTGTTTTAATATTCGTAAATTTTTTTTTGATAATTTTCGTCCTCCTCTTTATTAATTTTCGAAGGATAAGGAATTTGCGGGCTCAAAACGCTCAGCGCAATTGGAAAATTTGGAGCTAATAAAATCGAAGAAGAGGGTGGAGGGATCAGAGTCAAAATGTGTACCGTAGGCTCAACCCGCGATGGGGAGACGACCTCCTTGCCGTTTCGAAGGGTTATAGCGTGGGAATTTTCGTGAGGGTTTGGCTCTGTATTCCTTGGCAAAGCTCCATGTGGACGCTCTGAGATCATTTTCGCAAGTTGTCCAACCTGCATTTCTAAATTTTTTAGTGATCCGGTAATATTCTGGATATTTGTATCGTTGGACGCGATGTACTTAGCAAAAACTTCCTTGAGCGGAGAATGTTTTGGAGGAGGCGGCAGATATCCATGATGGAATCCGTGCGGAAATCCTTGTGGATTCGCATTTGGGGGCCGCTGCGCGTTATTAGGATTACTCTAGGAGAAGTTCGGGTGATTCCTCCAAATCTGATCATAGCTATTACTATAAGGGTTATTAGTGGGGTTGAAGGGGGCCCGAACTTGATTACCGAGGTAATCCACCAATTTTTTGATTAAATTATTATTATTATTATTATTATTATTATTATTCGCCCACGCGGGAGTGGAGGAGGAAGCAGTCATCTCCGCCACTTGGTTACTTAGTCGCTCTACCTGCGAGGCTAAGTGAGTAGTGGCATCCACTTCAAAAATACCTGCGGCTTACTAGGACACGGCCTTGGCACGTTCCACTGATACGCGTTCATGGCCATTTCCTCGAAAAGATCTTGGCACATATCTTGGGTTTTGTTATTCAACGTCCCCCCGACAGCTGCATCGATCATTTGTCGGGTTTGGAAATTTAGGCTGTTATAGAATGTTTTGACCTGTAGCCAAGGTGGTAGTGCGTGATAAGGACACCTACGCAGACATTCTTTAAAACGCTCCCAAGTCTTGTAGAGAGACACGAAATCGAATTGTATAAAAGATGCGATATCTGTGCGTAATTTAGCGGTTTTTGACGGAGGAAAATACTTAGTTAAAAAATTTTCCATCAGCTCGGCCCACGTGGTTATGGACCCTCTCAGAAGAGAAGTAAACCACGATTTGGTCTTTGTCGGCAAAGAAATGGGAAATAAGCATAAACGAATGGCTTCATCACTAACGCCATTAATTTTAAATGTGTTGCATATTTCCAAAAAAATTGAAAGGTGCACATTTGGGTCCTCATCTTGCAAACCGTCGAACTAAATCGACTGTTGTACCATTTGAATTATGTTGGATTTTATTTCAAAATTATTATTAGCTATCGCGGGGCGAGTGACACTTGACCCAATATCTTTCAAATTTGGCCTAGTATAGTAGGTCATGGTCCGCTGCAGGGCCGCATTTGGAATGGGATCTGTCATGTTATCCGATATTGTATTGTCGGCTAACTCTTCGAGATTTAAGGGTTGATGTTGGTCACGAGATCGAAGGCGCTCGTGAAGAGTGCGCTCGATTTTGGGATCAAAAGCAAATTCCGGATTATCCGAAGAGCTTCCCCAGGTCATGTACTTTTATAGAAAAAAGTTTTTCTTTTTTGTGTAAATATTCTTTTGATTTAATTTTTGGGTTTTTTTAGAGATAAATAAATACAAGAGAGAAAGAGAAAGAGAATGAGAAAGAAAGAAAAAAGACTTATATATATAAAAACAAGGTTTGATTTTTTTTTTAGTTTTTTTTGAAGATAATATATTCAAGAGGAAGATAGAAAGAGTTTTTTTTTATATTTTGATTTGATTTTGTGGGCGCTTTGATGATAATATAAATAAAAGAAAGAAATAGCTTTTTAATATATTTTTTTGATTGATTTTTTTTATGAAGATATATATAGATAATTCGATTTTTTTAGCTTTTTCTATATTTTTTTTGTTTAGAAAAAAATATGTGCAAGAGAAAAAGGTGGAGGAAGAAGTAAAAGATAAAATTAATAAATATTCTTTTTCAAAATAACAACAAGTCCCCGGCAACGGCGCCAAAAACTTGATGTTTAAATTTTTGGTTCTGCAAAAGCCTTTTTGTGATGAGAGTAGAATTAGGCGGGCGTTTTCGAGAAGTCTCGCGAGTACTCCTACTTCGAGAAACTAATCGTTATCCTACTTCGATGAATGAAAGTAACTGTCTTTCCTTCTTTCGGAATATCGACGATTACGCCCCGGCTACGGCGCAGAATTCTGTAAATGTGTAAATAGAAAAGGAGAGTTTTACAAGCTTTTGTAATTATTATCCAAACTAATCTTTCGATGAAGGCAAGTATACCTTATCGTGTATAGTATAGGATTTTTTGTAGAAAATATCAAGGTCGTATTTTTTCGAATCCTGTTGATTATTTTTACTTTTTAAGAACGCGCTATTATTTTATCGACGAAACGAGTGATTAATTTTATAAATTAAAAAAATGATGACGATGATAATTAAGCGATTACGTGCGTTAGCGGAAAAAACAATTATAAGGAAAAAGAAAAGAAAAGTACACACTAAATTAAAAACACACGCATTCTACGGAATTGAAATGACAGAATTGAAATAAAGCAGAAAAGTTCTCATACACGCACACACTCTACGGTATTGAAATGACAGAATTGAAAGAAAGCATAAAAACTAATTTAGCAAAATAAAGACAAGTTAAACTCATACACACACCCACTCTACAATAATTAAAAGCTAAATTAAAGCAAAAATTAAAGAAAGCAAAAAAGGTAAACTCATCACACACACACACACTTTCATAAATGAAAAACTAAAATAAAAACAAAAACATTAAAATTTATACCCATACACTCACACACTCAACATAAACAAAAGAAGGACAAGAACAAAAATATATATTGATTGAAATAAAGATTTGCAACTTTTTTCAAGAAAGTCTAAACTTGGAGGACAAAAAGAGCCCAAACAAGGGCTTACAAAGCACATAAACTTAACTAACAAACACTCATAAAAAAACTCACAAAAACACTCAAATAAAACTCACCAGAAACACTTACTTAGGGTTCTAAAATTATGAACCCTCTTTACAAGGGGGGAGCCCCATTATTTATAGACAAAAAAGGGCTGCATTTAGCAAAAAATCTGATATTTTTTGGAGCTAATGGGAAACAACTGGAGGTTCTAGAAGGGGAGGGTGCGGGACAGCTTGCTGGAAGGAGAGCTGGCGGGTTGGGGTGCGAATATAAGTTGGTGGGTTGGAGATAGGAGCTGGCAGGTTGACTGTTGACTTCGGGGTGCGGATAGCTGGATTTAATCCATCAAAATATGGAGTTAGCTGGATTCGATCCTGCGCCACTAGAGAGGCTAGCCAAATCAAGTCCACTGGAGCAACCGCTCCAATCTGTAAAAACAAAAACATATTTATATATTTTATATATATTATAATATGTTACTAAAATAAGTATTAAGTAGACGGGAAGGGAAAATCGACATCCCGTCCTGTCGATCGACGGGAAGGGGTGTCGACGGAAGGTTTAAGCAGTAATCAATTAGACGGGAAAGGACAAGTGTAACTCGACGGGAAGTTGTCTGCGGATCGACGGGATCAGTCTGTCCATCGACGGGATCAGTCTGCCAATCGACGGGATTGACATCCCGTCCCGTCGATCGACGGGATGGGTACTTAGAAAAAAACACATTTTTTATTTTTTTTAAACTAAGTTATTATTTATTTTTTAACTTATTTATAGCTTATATTTACATAAATATACATATAGCTTTTTATTCAATAATTATTTTACATATACATTTACATATATTTACTATACTATATATATTATTTTTATTTATTACATTTACATATATATTATTTTTACTTATATACGCATCTTTATTTATTAGTTATGGTTTTATTCATTTAGTTATTTATATGTACATAGTAATAAATAATTTCAAAATTTTATACTTAGATAAATATATTTACAAGGAATATTTTTACATATTTTTCTATATTGTTTCATACTTAAATAGGTCTTTTTTATATTGATATATATTTATATACATTAGATAAAACAAGCCATTTTATTTAATATTATACATGAAATATGTATAATATTACCTAAAACAATGTTAAAAACTATATTAAAATACATGTATTCTACTATTCATCAGGTATCCTCCACACGCCACCAACTTCGTGCTCCATGGATATTCTGATTCAGACTATGCTGGATGTTCTCTTGATCGTAAGAGCACAAGTGATACTTATCACTTCCTAGGTCCAGCATTAGTTTCATGGTCGAGTAGGAAACAAAATTATGTTGCCCTCTCCACTGCCAAGGCTGAGAATATTGCCTTATGAAGTTGTTCCGCATAAGCACTTTGGATGTCACAAACATTAGAAGACTTTGGTCTAAACTTTAAGAATGTTGAACTTAGGTGCGACAACAAGAGTGTCATCTACTTAACGAACAATCCGGTACACCACTCTCGTTCTAAACATATTGGTGTAGGTCATCACTTTATTCTCGATCATATTAAGAAAGAGAATGTGAGAGTAACCTTTATTGGGACTGACGACCAACTTGCGGATATATTTACCAAATCTCTCCCCGACGCTTGATTTTCTCTACTTTGCTTAGAATTGGGGGTTTTGTATATCACAGCTTAATTTTTTATGAACATCATCTGGTGTGTCCTTTTTGTCCAGTGTTTTTTGCTGCATTAGATGGGTCTTGCACCTCACAATCATACTAGGACATCATTAATTACAAAAACTGCCAAAATCTGGACTGAATTCCCGAGAAATCATGACTCTGTGAGTTATCGTCGGGTGTTAGACATATTGCCGGCGGTATATGCTTTTCAAGTATTGCCCGATTTCTCTTCTGATTTTACTTTATTTTTTTCTCCTGTAATTTTGTCTGTTTTTAGTTTCTTTCCAGTTTTAAAAAAATAACCAAAATCACATAAAATTTTGAAAACCCAAAAAACACAAAAACACGTTTTTCTTTTGCTTTCTATTGTTTTCTATTTATGTATATTTTTATAAAAATTCGATAAAAAAATAAATTGAAGATTTTTATGCTAAAAAGGGGCATATAATTTCTAACCCGTGTATACATTGTATATCTTTGTCATGATATGTCCTAATCTAAAGGTAGGCAATCTACTGAGTGCTAAGAGAGTAGAAATGTATGTGTAAGTTATGGAACTATCACATGGAGGGGGTATTAGGTGATATGGATGTTTTTGAAACTTATGCTCAAGAACTTACTTAATCTAACATAGCACAGCAATAAAACACAGAAACACAATACACAAGAACACAAGATGTATAGTGGTTCCTCAAGACGGAGTGTCTGAAGTTGTCCACTGTCCCTCTGTGCCTTTCTAGCAGTGTGCTAGGGACAGAAAACTCCACCAAAACTCAGGCTCGCAAGCCCTACAATCTCAGGCCCTCAAGCCCTACAACTCAGCCCCTCAAGGCTTACAACTTAGCCACTCAAGGCTTACAACTCAGGCCCTCAAGCCCTACAAAGCTCAGCCCTCAAGGCCTACAGTACTCAGTTCCTCAAGCCCTACAATCGCAGATCTGAAAACAGATCCTACAGCTTAAGCCCGCAAGCCCTACAGAAAAAGATTTGGAGAAAAAGTTCTCTAGCCTGATGGAGATTGGCATCTTGAAAAAGTTCTTAGCCGGATGCGGACTGACTTCTTGGACTTGAAGAGAATGCTTCTGATCTTTTCTTGAGTAGCACAGATTCTTCTTCAATCCCTTCTTTAATCTAGAACACTTCTTATCAGTCGATATTGCTTGACTAAAACTTGGAGAATGCTTGATGTGGAAGTTATGTTCTCTAGTTCTTGTTCCTTCTTTTCGCAGCTTTACTGTTCTATTGATTCGGCATATTTTCTGCGTTTTTTGCTGTGACAAATTAGGGTAGACACTTATCTCTTTTATTAGACTGAGGAGTCGTCTAACGGTCTCTTAGGATGTACTATAACTGTCAGAGACCCATTCCTTAACGGCACATGCTAATTGGACCATCATGCAGCAACATTAAATGTAGACAGCGTGATTTGAAATGTCTTGATCTGTCTCAATGATATTTGCAACATATCGACGTCAGAACTTGCCGTTAAGACGATCCATCTAGGACTTGGACAAATCATCAAGTCTTCTTCAATCGTCTTTAGACAATAATATCTTGACGATACAAGATATCACAGCTGCACTTGCACTTACGACGACATAAAGTCATCTTAAACGTGTCATCGTAATCTTATTGTCTACTTGTTGTCTTCTCGACAATGTCGTTGAAACCATACTGTCATTCTGACGATGTCATCGAAACCATACTGTCATATCGACGATGTCGTCGAAATAATACTGTCATTTTGACGATCTAGTCTTGATCATTCTGACGGGAAATAGTTCTTCTTCCATAAGCTGTCTTCAAGAGTTCTCCCTTAGATTTTTCTACGACAAGGCTTCTTTTATGACGATGTCGCCGACAAAGCTGAATACATTGACTTAGTTCTTCTTAGACTTCACTGCAATGTAATCGTGTGATTCCGATTGACACGATGATACTGGACATAGATCGATTCTTCTTATTCTTACGATGATATCATCATGTGCACTTTGATGTCACAACGATATCGTCGGAATGTCCATACTATTTCGACGATAATTGACATGATCCTTCTGCTTAACTCTGAGTATCATTTTGACGATGTGTATGTACTTATTCGACGATATGTCCAATCCTTCTCGACAATATTAGGCTTAGTGAGATTAGAGAAGTACTGGACATATGACTTAATCTCTGCAAGCATAAACTAAGTATACCATCAAATACATAATGCTTTTATCATTGACCTGAGCACTTCTTCAAATTAGGAACATTATTATGCACTATTCCCAACAATCTCCCCCTATTTGAAGAAGTTCTAACTCACCTCAATGATAAATGCCACACATAGAAAGAATCAAAATTCAGGCAAATAAAATTGATTCAACTACCAAACATTATGTAAACAGAATGAATGTTTTTTAACAAAAATTCTACAATCATTTTCCCCTTGCATTCTTAGACAAAACATTTCAACATTTGAACTCATGATGTTGCTGATACCACCTTTCAACCTCTGCTTCTGCTGCCCTTGCCTTTCCTCTTTTGTCTTTCGTAAAAATGGATGGGTTTTAGGATCTTCTTTGGAGAGGGAGGAGGACCATGAGGGAATGCAAGCTTGTGATTCCTCCTTTTCTCCATTTGCCTTAGATGCAAATTTTAATCAGCTGAGTAATATACCATCTTAGAGCTTTCTTGAGGATATCCAAATTCAATCCAACTTTTTGAGATGATTTCTTTGGAGGTAGGACTCCACTTGCCTGCTTGTGTATCCTGCTCAATCTCCCTCAGCCTTTTCTGTCTGTACTTTCTGCTTTGTAGTTTCTTTCTTTTCTTTGAAGTTCTTGAGTCTCCAAATTCAGCTCCATACTCCTTTGAGTCTATGCTGACAGATGGTTCAGCTAATTCATATCCAGAGGTGGGGGATTTTGCAAGGCTTGATTGACTTGACCGGCAGTCCAAATAGCTTGATGTGAGCCTGCATTTATAATTGCTTTCTCCCCCTTTAGAACTTCTTCAATTAGTCATTCATCTAGGGTTTCTTGCATTGAGATCAGCCTTTCATATATATGTTGTTCTATTGCATCCAGGTTGTTTTGAACTTCTAGCAGATGACCATCCAAGGTCTGCATATTCACATGCACTCTGTTCAGAATGTGATCTCTATCATCATGCCTGAATGTTTCTATCTGCCCAAAGGCTTGCTCCACATTGTCTGAGAAGGTGACTTGATTCTGTAGGAGCTTATGGGTTTCATGGCTGAATTTCTTGATCTCTTCACCAACATGCTCCATGGCTAGAGCTACAAGGTGATAGAAGTGAGCATACTGAGTGTTCAGATGAAGTATCTCCTTCTTCATAGTTGTCAGCTCAGCCTTTTTCTCTTTCCTCAGACCATCAACAGTTTGCAGGATGAATGATTCCATCTTCTGCCACTGAGCATTGAGTAATGCTGAGATCATATGGAATAATGATCCTGATGGAGCAGAGGATGTTTCAGCAGCATGTTCTTCTAGAGCAACTCTTACTTCTGGGGTATCCTTAGGAGCATTGTCAGAAGAGCAATCACTTATCTGAACAGGTGACTTCTTAGGAGATGCTATCTTTATTGGCTCACTTTCCACCATGAGAACTATCTTTCCTCCAAGGGTCAATTCAAGCCCAGTAGAGGGTGCAGTATCCTCAGTTGCTTTTGTATCTTGTCATGTGCTGTCAGCTCTTGCTTCTGCGACGATCTCTAGCTGGATAGGTTCTTCCATAGCTCCTAGGGTAGAGCACCCCAGATGGGTCTCCCCCTCAACCATTGTAGTATCTTGGGTTGAGCTTCCAGATTGGAACTACCCCTCAATTGGATCACTGCTCATGATTGGGCTTCTCCTTTCTTCAACCACCTCTATGATAGCAGGTACAACTTCTTGCTCTTGTATATCTTCTGGTAAAGACATCTCCCCCTCAATCTGAGCAGGGATTTGCTGGGATTGGGCTCTTCCTTCCTCAGATCTACTAGAGGATTCCTCCTCCTCTGAGGAAACTACCTGGACAACTTTCTTTGACTTCTTCTGCTGTACTGAAGACGTACATGCATTTCCTTTGGATATAGACCTATCCCACCTATCCAGCAGCTTCGAGTTGAGCCTCTTGGAGTAGTACAGAGGCACTCCCATCTTCTTGTTGAGCACTTCCCCATGGGAATTCAGGAAGAAGATGGAGAGAATTCTCCCAAAGGAGGGGATCTGTAAACTGCTTTTCACTTTCTAGAATACAAATTCCCTCCAGTTAGTCCTTTTGGAGAGAAGTATCCTGCACATCACTTCGAACATGTCCTTGGAGATCCGGTCATGAGAACCCGATTTACATAGCAGGACTTTCCCAATGATGTCTGCGAGAAACTTTCCTTTCTGGTTGAAGTCTTCCATTTTGATAGACTCGTAGGTCTTTCCAGAGTGCCCACACCATTTATAGCATCGGATATGTCTTCGGGGGACACCTCTTCCTCTTCTGCCTTCAATCAGGGCAGTTGTAATGCCTGCCCCAGGCTCTTCCCAGACACTTTCACCTTCTTCCCAGCTATGGTTGATTTCACTGATGATTCCAAACTATTCAATCTTGCTCCTCCATAGAATTCCAGGAGCTCTCTGTTGAGAAAAACACAGGGTTCACTCAGCAGATATTCAAGGCCCGCCGATTCCAGTAACCCTATTACGAACCAAATTTCATCTGAGCAGGATTTGAATCCTCCTCGCAGAAGCTCACATCCTGAAATCACTGATGTCTCTTCTCTCTTGGGAGCCATTGTAGAAGAATCGTGAGAGGAAGCAGTTGTCGGGGACGGAATGGAAGTTTGTCATAGGAATGTCTTAGGGAAAATAAGAGCGTAATTTTTATCCTAAGCATTCATTCTATTTATAGTGTAGGTAGATGAAGAGGCATGTACCTTAGTATTTCATCGGACAACTCTGATTTTGTCGATCCAGTATCGTGTTTAGTAGTTCTTCCCTTTTCGATGATACTCCAGTATGTCATCAAAATATTCTGATCATGCCATCGAGATAACCATCAGATGCTTGTTTTGGCTTAGACAACGTTCAGCCTTTCTTGAGAGGTTCCTCCAACACTTAACATGACCTTTTTCCATAGACTTTGGTCACCCCTTTCTCTAGAGCAACCACTGTCCAAATGCCAAATGGAAGATTTGTTGGCATTTGGACATACTTGCAAGAAAAATTACTTACCCATAGGCACCCAATATGATTTGGGTCCTTGGTTTTGGGTAGGGGGATAAATTGGGACACCACACCTCTGAGTGGTCTGCATTGTCCTTACACAAGGCCATGTTGGGTTGAACCAACAGTCCAGGGCAAAGTGACCCACTTTCCCACAACACCGGCACTCATACATGTTGTATCTTCTCTTCTGCTTCACCATCTGAGTAGGATGGTACTGTCGGTGGGAAGGAGTGAAGACACCTGGCCTAACAGGTCTTGGGTGAACCTCATAGGTGTGAGTATGAAGTGGAGCTGGTCTCATCACCTTTTGGTTCACCTTCTTGGGAATAGGCTGGGTAGGAGCAGCCTTTCCCTTGCTTTTGAGTGTTGTGGCTCCAGGTCCATGGTCAAAGACACTTGGATTCTTCATCAAAATCTCCTCATGGGGTGCTTTAAATGCACTTTGCCCAAAGCATGCTCTTCTATTTGGAATAGAGGGCTCACTGCCACTTGCTGAGCAGACATTGGTCAGATGACCATATAAAGATTCCTAGCCAACGGGATTTGATGCCAGCATCACCTTCTTAAAAGAGGGTTGCTCTTCAGAGCCTTTACCCTTGACTTTCTCGCTATTGTATCCTACACCAGCTCTGAATGATGCAGAAAAACTGTCAATAATGGGAAGGACAGTCTTGGCTTTTGAAAACCTGGCAATAATCTTCTTCACAGCCAGCAGCATTTTCTCAAGGTCCTTGATGACCTTGTTCTTCTGAGCCAATTCTGCATTCTTGAGCTTTGTGGCTTCCTTGAATTTGTCCACTTCTTTGCCCATAGCAACCAGCTTCTCAGCTTTCTCCTAGAGCTCAGAGTGGATAGATCTCAAGGAATCCAACTCCTTAGTCTGAACTTTAAGAAGTTTCCTGCTATTCTTGAAAGCTTTCCACAAAGCTTTATATTGCTCAATCAGTTCAGATTCAACCTCATGAGTGGATCTTGAGGATGTGATGTTGGCAGCATGCTCACCCTTATCATCATGCAGAGAATCTACTACTGATTCAAAATCAGAAGAAGATAGGGGAGCTCTGATTTGTACCTTCCCAGGAAAGATATTGTCATCTGGATTTCTGCATTTATGGTCATAAGGCCAATAAGTCCTTCCTCCTTTGTTTCTGAAGAGCTTGAATCAGAATCACTCAAGGTTCTGATCTTCTTTGTCATAAACCCTTTTTCAAGTTTCTTCTTGTCCCTTGACCTTCTTCTGTCTTCATGGTGCTTTAATTCCTTCTTCTTGGAAGGGCAATCAACAATCATGTGACCTGCTTTATTGCATGAATAGCAAACAATGTTAGTTAAATCAAATTTACTGGGTTTTGATTTATACCTATCCCCCATAGAGGATTTAGATCTGTCAGATCTTATGGATCTTGATGAAGATGGTCTGTAACTATCTCTTCTCCATCTAGAGATCAGTTTTCTGAACTGCTTAGATCGGAGGGCCATCACTTTGTCAATGTTGTCAGATTTTGATGTGCTGGTATCAAAAGCTTTACTGCTTTCAGATCTGTCCTGGTGCGCAGGACTCTTGTTCATGGACCTCCTCATGTTCTCAGCCTTGAGGGCTACTAATTTTTCTCTGGTGCTCTCACTTGAGCTTTCTTCTTTTGCTTTTCTGGTGTTAAGCTGAAGCTCATGGGAGAGCATCTTCCCATATAGGTTCTTGGGCTCGATGTTTCCCAGTTGACACATTTCTCTGATTGCACAAATTTTGATGTCCCATTCCTTAGTGCGGGATCTAAGGAATTTATCATTCAGATTTGAATTTATGAATTCTCTACCATAATTCTTCAGCCCATTGACTATCTTGAAAAATCTCTCATAGCAGCTAGAGATATTTTCATTCTTGCCTTGCTTGAAGGCCTCATACTCCTAATTCAGAAGGGATTTCTTGTCATCCCTTACTTCCTTAGTCCCCTCTATGTAAACAACTAGGGAGTCCCACATCTCCTTGGTTATTTTGCAGTGAATAAGATTTTGGAGGGTTGAGTCATCAACTGCACTCACAATAATGTCATGTGCTCTCTTATCCAGGCTTACCAGTGCAAGCTCATCCTTACTCATATCAACATATTTCTTTGGCACCTGTTGAGTAGGATCACTGGTAGGTGCAGTCATGGGGATGAAGGGACCCTCTTGAACAACTACATACACCCTGGGATCAATTGCTTCTATGAAGAGTCTTACCCTTTCTTTCCAAATAGGAAAGTTCTCCTTGCTGCAGATTAGGAGCTTCATGGATCTCATTTCTCCGTGCTGATCATTTCTCTGTGCTGATTTTATAGCTCATTTTGAATTCCAAAAATTCTCAAATAAACCTCATTTTGAATTCCAAAAATTCTTAAATAAACCTCATTTTGAATTATGAAAATATCAAATGGTTGTAGAAAAATCCTAAATTCTTACATAACACTTATATCTGCCTTGAAAATCATTGTAAATTTTCCCATGATTTTATAACTAGTTTAGAGACCTTAAATTAATAATATAACCCTCATTTTGAATTCTAAAAATATCAACTGGTTTTAGTAAAATCCCACATTCTTGCAGAGCACTTATAAGGGTCTTAGAAATCATTGTAAATTTTCCCATGATTTTATAACTAGCTTAGAGCCCTTAAATTAATTAAATAACCCTCATTTTAAATTCTAAAAATAACAAATTACTTTAGAAAAATCCCAAAATCTTACGAAGCACTTATAAGGGCCGTGGAAATCATTGTAAATTTTCCCATGATTTTTATAACTAGTTTAGAGCCCTGAAATGAATTAAATAAACTTTATTTTGAATTTTATAAATATCAAATTGTTTTGGAAAAAAATTTTATGTTCAAAGTTTAATTCCTAGGAGCCTATATTGCCCTCAGAAAAACATCCCATTCTTATTTCACTTGGGGGTGCAGATAGCCATTTCAGGCTCAGGATCAGACGGCAGAGATCGAGTTATTTTGATCTTCCCTATACTGTAATCCCACAGCGGATCTGGGGCCGATCTGTTGTGGGGTGCTGAGCTATCAGCATCGGGAACCAGAAAAGCAGAGCCGTCTGATCCTAATTATGGGATCAGGCGACATTTGCGTCTCCCACACGCATGAAGCTTGTGGGGGCTCTCCACCGTCGTCCGATCACCGGACAGCCATGCCACCACCCCCAGCAGTTTCTCAGAGGGCCGGCACTGCCATCAACGACATGGCGCCGGCGGCCTCCGCCGGAAATTTTTGGCGGATGGCCTCATTCTCGTGTGCCGTCGGAGTCGCGATTTCTGGCGGTACTATTACCTTCCCTCGCCGGGGGAGGTTTCATCATGTCTCCTCTGGTGGGATAGAACCCTCCTAGTGCCACCATAGGCACTGGGAGGCTCACCATGCATTGTCAGCATCCAATCCTGGAGCATGGCTCGGGTGGTGGTGGCGGCGCTTCGGCGGTCGGGAGGCCCATGCAACACTTTGGGCGGTAGAGAAGTGGGAGGGGGAGTATCCACCTAGTGTTGAGGATGCTAGGATCTCCCGAGGAGATTTTCCATGGGAGGGTGGCGAAGGTGGTGGAGCTCGGGCTTAGGGTTTTTGGCAGGCGGTGGCTCCAACAAGTGTGGGGTTGAGCTTGACTGAGCTGGGGGAAGTGTGTGAAGGAATGTGGGGGGAGGGCTATATATATATAGGTTGAAGGTGCCCCTCCTTTTTTTTCTTGCTGATGTGGGACTAAAGCCCAAGAGTATATTCCTCATATCCTCTTTTCATGGTGTTGGGTAGCTGGGAGTCACTTGGCAAGCCAGGTGTTGAGATCAGAGAGGGGGGAAGGACTTTGTGTTAGTTGGGGCTTTGGTCTTGGATTTTGGGAAGAGAAAGTGGAGGGGAGGTTGTCCAAGCTTCAGGGGCTTGTGTGAAAGCCCATTTAAAATCTATGTGGGGCATGGGAGGTGGGGCCCAAGTGGCCTTGTGTGTGGGCTTGTGTTAGTCTGCCCCTTAAAATTTCCAAAAATTGTAATTTTAAGAGAGTTTGACCAAAGTCAACCCTAGGGTGGGTCCCCTGTGAGGGTTAAGATCATAGCACATCCAAGTCATCGTATAATGGGTCAATGTTGGGGTATTTAAGTAATATTGGTGTGCGCACACTTTTCAATGCACAATAAAGCGTGATTTGACCATAGTTTGACCAATTGACGTTGAAATTGATCAACTTTATGAAACTCAAAATGAAATTAACCATGATTGATTCTGAGTTTATTTGCTTAATATTTTAAAATTGTGCGTCGTGGCGTGCTACGAAACTCAAAACGATCGTATTACTCATATAACTTCTGATTGAAATGAAATGAGCCATGTTGCACTCTTATTGACTACATCAGTCTATAGGAACTGACAGAACTCCATTCGGAGTTTTGTATGCTCATTATGCAAAAGAATTACATAGTCATGATGCTCTATGTGAAATGGTCATATTCTCCATATGACCTCATATTGAAATGGAACGAGTCCAGTTGCACTCGTATTGACTACACGAGTCTATCACTTTGGTGAGGCCTCTCTTTCGCAATTCCTCTTTTGTAGAGGAGAAGCGACTATTGTTGTGTGGCTTTTCTTTGAATGCTGAGCGGGTCGTTGTTGTTCCTCTGGATCATGAAAGGAAGCAGAAGCTGGTGTTCAAGCATGTCAGTTCGGTCATTGTGATCCCTTCCCCTTGGCTGAGGGGCTGTGGCGACTAGGTGGTGTTGGATCGGTAGGTGCCCTTAGAGGGGGGTGAATAAGGGTTTTAAAACTTTTTCTTATATTTTGATATATTTAAAATAATAAGAGATTAAAATAGTGATTTTAATAAAGATCTAAATTGTTTTATGATAAAGGAGATGATAATAAACAATTTAGATACATGAAGAACAAAATCAATTTTATTACACAAAGAGAGACATGATTACTATTAATAAAATTGATTACAAAACTAGATTTCTATAACGCTAGAAATCTGAGGCGAATAATAATAAAACTCTTTTTCATTTTCTATCCCGACTCGTATCCCCACGAACCGGTGGCCCTAGCCTATCCTTCTCCGGATTCAGCCTCAAGCCGCTCTAGCCAATCCAACCCCGGATATGGCCTTGAGTACCCCTAGACCTAACCTAGATCTAGTCGCCAACACGAGGCGAATTTCTGCCCTAAGTCCTACCCAGACCTAGTCGCCAACACGAGGAAAATTTACTAAGAGATTACAAGAATGAAAAGAACAACAATATTAAAAACTCCATATATGGATCTCTTGGAGAAGTAGACGAAGACCCACAGAGTATGATCGTAGTCAATGCAGTCTTTCGTCACGATGATGACGCGTGTTGAAATCTTCTCCACGGATCTCCTTAAGCCTTCATGGATTTGTGGGAGTATCTCTCTACACCTTCCTCTATATGATGTGGCATGAAGCTCTAGAATTTGGTAGTAGTAGAGGATGAAGAAGATGGATCAAGAGGTCCTTTTTATAGCCTCAGTGCTAGCGCTACCGCCGGCGCTATCCCATATTAGGACATATTCTGCGCGGGAGAATCTTCAATCTGAGGAAAAATTCCCTCCTTGCCTTCTGTGTTTCGCGCTACCGCCTGCACTATCCGCTACCGCCAGGCTCTAGCTCCTTCTAAAGGTACTCCTGGGATTGTGCTAATCATCATTAGCGCCGGGCACTAGGTGCTACCGTCGGCGCAAGTGGGCATGTTGGAATTATTGGCCCAATTTTTGGGGCAACCTTCTTATGTCATCCTTGAGTCATATGGACCTTATTTCCTGCACACTTAAACACACAAGATCAAATACACATAGGATTTATTATTCTCAAACCTAGGAGATACGGAAGACCATGTTCCAACAAACTCCCCATTTTGATAATAACAAATCTATTAATGATAAATCAGAGCATTAATATATAAGCATGATGAAACCTACATGTGTGTGTGTGTGAGTGATGACTTAGGATAATTAGTGATTAAAGTATTTATAATTGCTCCCCCTAAATACATACTCCCCTAAGTGAATGCTCCCCTCATATGTAAGCTATCATCTTAATTAATCATATTTTGATAGCGGATTTTATTTATCATGTTAGTTCTCCCCCTTTTGTTACTAGCAAAAGTGGGTAAGGAAGCAATACAAAGAAATGTTTTGATAATAAGATAAAGGCATGATCGAGCTTTGAGAGAGAAGGAAAATGATAAGGAGTTTTAGAATAATTTTAATAGAAATAAATCAGTGTTTTTAGCTTAAAGATGAACAATATAACATTTGCCAAGTAATCAATATTATCATGTTAGTTTTCCCTTTTTATATAAGAGTTTTAGGCATAAAAGGTAATGTCTACACCCTAGCCCCGTAATAAGTGACGGATGGTCATGATGAGCTACAGACATGACGTAGGTTGGGGTGTTAGTCCCATATGCAAACACTAAAAAAACTCAATCCAGCACTCTTTCCCCCCAGTACCTCGCAAGGCCCCACTGGAACCCTCCCCGGTTAAGGACAAGACATGACGTAGAGGTTAGGTTATCTAGTATCTATAACCCTACGCCCCCTCTATGGTGAGATATGTAATTATGGATAATAATTATTGGAAACATTTAAGCATTTTAAATCTAATTATAATTTCATAGCCAATGGGTTTTAATATTTTTGTTTGAATTTTTTGAAAAACTCTCATAGCTATTTTGAAAACCATTATTAAATCAGAGTTTTAGCATTGCGGAAGACTTAACATTTTGGAATAAATAAGAACATCCTTTTAGCAATTTGGAACTCAAAACACAATTTGATTTGAAATTTAAGATGTTTTTATAAGCAATATGTCACTTTGATGAATAGTAAAGGATATGTATTTTTAGTATAATTATTAGTATAATTTTAATTAATATTGTAAATTTTCTATGTAAATTAATAAATAAATTGCTTCTTTATATTATTTCCTTACTAACTTAGTTTTATTTTTGTTTTTGCAGATTTTGGCAATTTTTGTCAAGTCACGCCCTGATTCACGCCCGTGACAACATGTCACGCCCGTGACCCAAGGGCGTGTAATTTTAAAACGCCAACTTTTCAATCTGCGTTCGACGAAAGGCAAGCTGCGCTCGACGAAAATCGAGTTGCGCTCGACGAAAGCTCCCTGCCCTACGTTCGAAGAAATCGAGCTGCGCTCGACGAAAACCGAGCTGCGTTCGACGAATGGCACCCTGCATTCGACAAAAGCGCTCTGCCCTGCGTTCAACGAAAGTGCTCTGTCCAGCGTTCGACGAACGGCACCCTGCGTTCAACGAAAGCGCTCTGCCCTGCGTTCGACGAAAGAGCTCTACCCTGCGTTCGACGAACCGCGCTGTGTTTGACGAAAGCTGAGCTGCGTTCGACGAACTCTCTATCCAAGCGTTCGACGAATCCACCGCTAGCCCCAAAGTCATGCCCATGCTGCTGATAAACTGCCGCCCACTGTCACGGCCGTGACACTGCAGGTCACGCCCGTGTGCAGCCATGTTTGACGGCCAAACCTTCCAGAAGACGGCGGATGCGACCCCTAAAGCACGCGCAAATGTCATGCCCTAAGTCACGACGGTGACATCCAAGTCACGCCCGTGACCTAGGGCGTGTAAAAATAAAATTTGGCCTATAAATAAAGGGGCTCGGCCGAAGCATTTCCCATCCAAATTTTGAGTGTTGTAATGTTATTTTGAGTTCTTTTGAGTGATTGTGAGTTTTCTTTATGCAATTAAGTTTATTTTCGTTTGTAATTTTTGCCTTTTAGAAATAAAATGTTGTTTTCTCATTTGTATCATCTTCCTTTTTATTTATGTTAGTGTGTGTGTGTGTGTATGAGTATAACTTTATTGCTTTCATAACTTAGTTTATTGCTTTCATAAAAATAGTTTATCGATTTCTTTTAACGCTTTATTTATCGCTTTCGTTTAAACGCTTTCTTTCGGTTCAGTCTTTTTATTACAAGTAGAGTGCGTGCATTTATGAGATAGTGTTTTTCTTTTTTGTAACTTAGCTTTATTTCAGTCTTTATATAACTGCTATATACCACCCCCATTTTGAATAAGAGGCTAATTTCCTTTTACACTTATTTAAGTCGGTTGGGACAGATATTATTTCAGCACTTTTATATGTCTTTCATTTCTATACCACCCCCATCTTGAATAAGAGGCTAATTTCCTTTAGCGCTTGTTTAAGACGGTTGGGACAGATACTATTACTGCTTTTATATAAGTCTTTTTATTTCCCTTTTTATCCGCTTATATCCGCTTAAATAATTAAACATGTATTTTCTTAATCATGTCGTCTCCATTCCGATGAGTGGCTAATTTCCTTTAGCCCACGATGTCGAAGAGCATTGGGACACAAAAATAGTTTTTCTAAAAATAAAACATCTCTTTCTAAAATAATTAACTCTTAAGGTTTACCCGAGAATAACGTTGAGTGGAGCCACATAATCGATGTGTGGTTTTCATTTCCGTCTCCGTACACTAGTTAGCCGAGAGGCTCGTGCCTATGAACTGATCGCTCACGGGTAAAGAGAAGTGCGCTCTACCCTCGAAAGAGGATGAGGTAAGTCTCCCGAATTGGAAGTAAGAACCCAATAGCGGGGTTCACAACATAAGGCGAGTATTAAGAAGATTCGATGGTCGAAAATTCATAATCTCTGGTGGGCATACCCTCGAGAGAGGAGCGTTCATAATTATGGAACCTCCACGGCCAAGCCATTTTAATATTTTAAAAAGTCATCTCTTTTACTTCTAAAAAAGACTATTTTTGTCTCAAGGTAATTCGACATCGGGCGCTATTATTATCATCGTTTAGAACTCTAGTTATTCGCTTACTATCATTTTCTTTTAAAAACCCACACTAAAAACTTATTTCGATAAAATAATAGTTCGTTCCTCAAAGTAGCTTAATCAACACGATCCGCAGAAATATACGACCTCGATATTTTCTAAAATAAAATATCCTGTATTACTCACGATAAGGTATACTTGCCTTTATTATATGGTTAATTCGGATTAAAAAATTAAACAAAAGCTTTTCAAACCAATTTAGTGCAAAACTCTCCTTTGCTATTTTAAAAATCAATAGAATTCGGTGTTGTAGTCGTGTAAGCGTCAATATTTCGAAAGAAGAAAAAGACCATTACTTCTATCTTTCGATAGGATAACGGTTAGTTTCTCAAAGTAGGAGTACTTGCGAAACTCTTCAAAAACACCCGCCTAATTCTAATCTCATCGTATAAAGGTTAACCAAATCAATTAAACAAGAAGCAATCCGAGCAAATCACCAAGTTTTTGGCGCCGTTGCCGGGGACCAGTAGTGTTGTTATTTGAAACAAGGAATTACTATTACTTTTATCATATATATTAAAAATATATAAAAAAAATATCTACAAAAAATAAAAAAAAAATAAAAAAAAATTATTAAAAAAAAGCCAAAATATATATATATCATTTTTATTATTAGTATATGACCCGAGGAAACTCCTCGGACGATTCGAATATCCCTTTTGACCCCAAAATCGAGCGCACTCTTCACGAGCGCCTCCGACTTCGTGATCAAAACTTACTCGAATTTCCTGAAGAGTCAGTCGGAGATACTTACACTGAACCTATGGCCGACCAAATTCCATATGTGGCCCCGCCACGGACCATAGCATATTATGCCAGGCCAAAACTGGAAGATACCGGATCGAGCATTACATGCCCAACAGTGGCTAATAATAATTTTGAAATAAAATCTAGCATCATTCAAATGGTACAACAGTCAGTCCAATTTGACAGTTTGTCAGATGAGGATCTAAACTTACATCTTTCGAATTTTTTGGAAATCTGCGATACTTTCAAAATTAATGGCGTTACTGACGACGCCATTTGTTTACGCTTATTTCCATTTTCATTGCGGACGAAGGCAAAAGCGTGGTTAACTTCTCTTCCCAGAGGATCCATAACCACGAGGGCCCAATTGACGGAACACTTTTTAACTAAATATTTCCCCCCGTCAAAAATCGCTAAGTTACGTACGGATATCGCCTCTTTCATTCAATACGATTCTGAGTCTCTCTATGAGACTTGGGAGCATTTTAAAGAGTTCCTGCGTAGATGTCCTCATCATGCGCTGCCGTCCTGGCTGCAGGTCCAGATGTTTTATAATGGTTTAAATTTCTCAACACGACAGATGATAGATGCGGCCGCCAGGGGAACATTAAATAACAAAACCTCGGAGGCCGCCCAAGCTCTGTTCGAGGAAATGGCCATGAACGCCTATCAATAGAATGCGCTTAGATCACGCCTTACTAAACCAACTGGGATATATGAAGTGGATGCCACTTCTCACTTAGCCTCTCAAGTCGAAAGGTTAAGTAAGCAAGTGGCGGAGATGACTGCTTCCTCCTCCACTCCCGCTTGGGCTCCTAATAATAATAATAATAATAATAATAATAATAATAATAATAATAATAATAATAATAATAATTTTGTCGAGGAAACCGTAGATTACCTAGGCAACCCAGTTAGGCCCCCCTTCAACCCTAATAACAATCTGTATAGTAATAATTATAATCCGGGTTGGAGGAACCACCCAAATTTTTTCTGGAGCAATCCTAACAATGCTCAGAGGCCCCCAATTGTAAATCCGCAAGGATTTCCGCAAGGATTTCCAAACAGATTTCAGCCTCCACCTCCAAAACCTTCTCCGCTCAAAGATATTTTTGCTAAATACGTTGCGTCCACTGAGTCAAATATCCAGAATATTACCGAATCGATTAAGAACTTGAAAAATCAGGTGGGACAGCTGGCAAAGATGGTCTCCGAGCGGCCATATGGATCTCTGCCAGGGAACACGGAGCCGAACCCCCGAGAAACTGCCAATGCCATAAATCTTCGCAGTGGCAAGGAGGTAACCTCCCCAAAATGTGTCGAGCCTAAGGTAAATGTTTCGACACCGACCCCTACACCCTCTCCTTTCATAGATAAATCACCGAGTCTTCCGATTGTGCCGAACATTTCTTGCTCGCCTCTTCCTTATCCTTCACAATTAAATATTGAGCGGAAAGACGAGCAATATCAAAAATTCTTACAAATTTTTAAACAAATTATAATAAACGTTCCCTTCTACGAGGCACTCTCCCAAATGCCGAAATACGCGAAATATCTTAAATGGTTGCTTTCTGACAAAAAGAAACTCGACGATGTTTCGCGCGTTTTTCTTAACGCGGACTGCTCAGCTGTTTTCCTTAACAAATTGCCGCCAAAATTGAACGACCCGGGACGGTTTTCCATCTCATGCCACTTCGACAATATGTTATTGAAGTATGCTCTAGCAGACTTGGGCGCCAGCATCAATTTGATGCCTTTTTCTCTTTTTCAATAACTCAACTTGGGCGTCCCAAGCCCGACAAAGATGAGTACCCATCTTATGGATAACTCGATAAAGTACCCTACAGGGTAGTGGAGGATGTTCTGGTCCAGGTAGACAAGTTTATCTTCCTGGTAGATTTCGTCATCCTGGACATCGAGGAGGACGATGAGGTGCCTATCATCCTCGATCGCCCCTTTCACGCCACATCGCGTGCACTAATTGTTGTCAGTACTTGTCTCCTCCTCCTTCGGGTGGGAGACGACGAAGTTACTCTGCACGTTAATCTCTCACTACAGCACTCCCTATCAAACGATAATCCCGTACTTTAGTTTAGTCAATCTACGCGACGGTAAATAAAGCGCTCGTGGGAGGCACCCCATATTTATCTAATATTTTATTATGTTTTGTTTTTTTATATGTTTCTGCAGGGTTTCTTACGGCCCCGTCAGCTTTAATTCAGGGACGCCTTTTTGCTCCCTCTTTCCTTTTGTATATATTGCAATGTTATTTTCTCTTCTTCATACTTACATTACAACATTGGGGACAATGTTGAGTTTTAAGTATGGGGGTGTTTTACCATTTTCATTTAAACAAACAAAACTTTTCCAAAAAAAAGTAAAAAAATTTGTTTTATTTCATCTTGCCTATTTTTGTAAATATAAGCTTGAAAAAGAAATAAAAATGTTTTATTTCATCTTGCCTACTTTTGTAAATATAAGCTTGAAAAAAAATGTCTTATTTCATCTTGCCTAAAAAAAAATGTTTACAACCAAAATAAAAATAAATAAAAAAAAAACATGTTTTTCTCTTTTTTAACTTTGTCATAGTACAAAAAAATACTAAAATCCAAAAAAATTTAGCAAAATCCCAAAACTTTTCAAAAAAAAGTTAAATATATATATAACTATATAGTAGTTGAAAAACAAACAAAAAATAATAATAATAAACCCTACTTTACTTTTATTTTTAAAAGCATTTAGTTTCGAGAGTATATGTTTGTGGATTTTCATAACCGCTAGTTTTACTATTCGTTCGTTTATCTAAGATCGATAGATTTAAACGTTCGGGGTTAAGTTTTAAAGAATATCTTGTGTTTTTAATTAAATAGAGGCTTTGTTTTCAAGCATTATTTCTACTAGCTAAAATAGAGACATGTGTATTATGTTGGAAAAACAACTTTAGACCCCAATTATCCCTATTTTATGTCTCTAGGAATCTAGGAATTTTCAAATTACCAAGGTTGCTCTCAAACCTTTTTTTTATTATTTCTAAGAATTTTTTTCTCGCAAACCCCTTTGTATGCATGGCAAGAAAAATAAAAGAAGAAAAAGATCCTATGTCAATGGGAATAAGACTTCGTTCCATAAACATAGGCACCCGATAAAAATTTTTAAATGATCTTATGTCAATGGGAATAAGATGTCGTTCCGTAAACATAAGCATTGGGTTATTAAAGCAAAAGAAAAAAAACAAACAATTTTCCCCTGTATATCTCGGTGAGCACCAAAGAAAACTAAAAAGGAAAGGTGGAAAGATACAAACCACCACTCTTAATTCAAGTACTCTTCTTTTTGCCATAGCTTTTTACCCCACTTTCCCTTAGCCGATTTATTGTTTCTGGACTTAATTCAAAAATTCCTTTGAGAGCATAATTAGTAAATTGCATATTTCCTTCACATTTCTTTAAACAAAAGTTATTATAATTTTGATCTAATCTCGTTTACTAATGATTGCAATTTTATTTGCTATTTGGTTAATTAAGAAGTCTTTTGGCTAGGACATTTCTTTCTACTTAAATCATTTGCATAATTTAGGACTTAACTCTTATTACTCCGAATTTTTATTTTTCAGTCTCTTATGATTAAAATAAAACGATAGCTAAAAATTAGAACTTATGTTAATCCCGTATAGATCTCTCTTACTTTTGCTCTGGAATAGCAAAATCTTAAGTATGGGGGTATTTGATGAATAGTAAAATATATGTATTTTTAGTATAATTATTAGTATAATTTTAAATAATATTGTAAATTTTCTATGTAAATTAATAAATAAATTGCTTCTTTATATTATTTCCTTATTAACTTAGTTTTATTTTTGTTTTTGCAGATTTTGGCAATTTTTGTCAAGTCACGCCCTGAGTCACGCCCGTGACAACATATCACCCGTGACCCAAGGGCGTGTAATTTTAAAATGCCAACTTTTCAATCTGCGTTCGACGAAAGGCAAGCTGCGCTCGACGAAAATCGAGCTGCACTCGACGAAAGCTCTCTGCCCTGCGTTCGACGAAATCGAGTTGCACTCGACGAAAACCGAGCTGCATTCGACGAACGGCACCCTGCGTTCGACGAAAGCACTCTGCCCTGCGTTCGATGAAAGCGCTCTGTCTAGCGTTCAACGAATGACACCCTGCGTTCGACGAAAGCGCTCTGCTCTGCGTTCGACAAAAGCGCTCTGCCCTGCGTTCGACGAACCGAGCTGCGTTCGACAAAACCTGAGCTGCGTTCGACGAACTCTCTATCCAAGCGTTTGATGAATCCACCGCCAGCCCCAAAGTCACGCCCATGCTGCTGATAAACTGCCGCCCAATTTCACAGCCGTGACACTACAGGTCACGCCCGTGTGCAGCCATGTTTGACGGCCAAACATTCCAGAAGACGGCGGATGCGACCCCTAAAGCACGCGCAAATGTCACGCCCTAAGTCATGGCCGTGACATCCAAGTCACGCCCGTGACCTAGGGCGTGTAAAAATAAAATTTTGCCTATAAATAGAGGGGCTCGGCTGAAGCATTTCCCATCCAAATTTTGAGTGTTGTAATGTTATTTTGAGTTCTTTTGAGTGATTGTGAGTTTTCTTTATGCAATTAAGTTTATGTTCGTTTGTAATTTTCGCCTTTTAGAAATAAAATGTTGTTTTCTCATTTGGATCATCTTTCTTTTTATTTATGTTAGTGTGTGTGTGTGTGTGAGTATAACTTTATTGCTTTAATAACTTAGTTTATTACTTTCATAAAAATATTTTTTGTAATTTGGTTTTTGTAATTTTGTATTTTAATTTTACAAAAATCAATTATAGGCAAAAATGCAAAAATGAGTAGTACATATAAAACAATATATTTTTTGTGATTTTTCAAAATTTTAAAATCACAGAAAATCGGACACTTGAGCTAGCGCCGACGTTAGGTCCTAGCGCCTGCGTTAGCTCACAAAGAGTGTTTATTTTAATCATATAGCCTAGATTTTCTTCGATTTCACTTCTGATTTTGCTTAATTATGTTTGTGCAATGTACGACCTGTCTAATGAAGTGAAGAGACGAGAAGAAATTGCAAAAAGTTGCGGAAGTTAAAATTTTAGATCATGGGTTTCATATTCATTAAAGCTCCATATTCATTAAACCTTAATTCTTGAGTTTTGCATAACCATTTAAGCTTAATATTATAGGATATGCAAACAAAGAAGACACGATTGAACAAAACAGATATGCATAATTTTATTGATAATAGATTGGTCATTTATAAATGAAAAACTGACTTTTACTTTTGATTTAATTTGATTTACAAACTTCATTTAGGCTTTTAGGGGACAAAATCAAATTTCAAATATTATATTAGATGACCATGCCATGATAAATATTTTCTTATATCTTCATTTTGATTTTTCTAATGCGTATATTAATCAATATAATGTATGTTGAAAATGATAGGAAATGTAAGCACAAGATATCAGTTCGAATAAACTAAATAAGCATGATTTAAATGATTAGTATGAAATGATGTTCATGCAAAGAATAGCATAGATATGCCCTGGGTAAAAATACCCAGCCTATATATCTTGGTAAACATATAAAGCCTAATATAGACACAAATATTCTTTAGGTGACAATGTTAGTATGATAAGTTTGAGATTAATGTTATGCCAAAGTTTGATAGTGTTTCAACTTATAGACCTAGAATGAAGTGAAGATTCTATTTGATTTGATCTTATTGATATCAAGATGATTCTAAGGTCTAAACTTGAAATAAATAACAATATACACATAATACACCAACCATGGTAACAATTATAATACCAATTGTTATCATATAATTCATATACATGTGATAGAGATAGTTGTTTTGAGATGATTTTTTATATGAATTATGACATATGATTTTTTAGAGTATTTTAGCAAAGGTCATTGATGAGTCCCATTTATATATACATTTATGGGCTCATCTGGGCCGTATTTCTAGTCTTTGCACCATATTTTAAGCACGTTTTCATTCATTTGTACTATTCCATGCTAGGTGCACTTTGAAGCCCATTCCGGTGTGCAATTGCGCTTCTTATTGTTGGGGGTAAGCACATGGTGCTCCCCTTCCATTCTTCTATGTTTTTCTGATGCTGGACGTGTATTCCCAGCCATTGTATCTTGTATGCAGGTGACCGGATCGTCCCGTTTTCCCCAGAAGTAATGTTTGTGCATATCGCACGGTCGTGCGTTTCCTTGACGCACGGTCGGTTATGATCGTGCGTTTGTGTCTGGGCAGAAAATAGAGCGTCAGAGTTTACTCGTGCGTTTTGACGCACGGGCGGATTCGCTCGTGCGTGAGTAAAACGCACAGTCGACCTGCGTATTCTTGATTTCAGAGCATCGAACTTTACCCGTGCGTTTGAACGCACGGGCGGTATTGGTCGTGCGTGAGCAATTCGCACGGGCGGCGCAGCGTCTTCCCCAAGTCAAGTTTTATCATTTAATAACGCACGGTCTGCGCACGATCGTGCGTTCGACCGTGCGTGACCATTTTCTGACAGAATTTCTATTTAAGCCGCAGGTCTTGCCCTATTCGGGGAGATCGTTTTTCCCGCTCCCAGAGCTCCAGTTCCGCGCCCTTTTCGCCGTCCATCGTCGTCCATCGCCGCCCACCTTCAGGAGGTGCTCCGGGCTTGTTCTTCACGTCAATCTTGAGCCCGGAGATCATCTCGGCCTCCTCCTTCATCCTATAGCTTCAAAGGAAGATTTAGCCGCCATTACCATCAAGCAAGGGGAAGTTTGCAACCTTTACCGGATCGTGAGACGAAGAAGACGGGATCATTAGAGAGTCGTGACAGCTCTCTCTACCCCGGACGTAGTTGTGGACCGAGCTTGGATGTGGATTGACAACCTGGCGATTCCAACCGTGAATCTACAATGAGCCTTCGGATTCGGTCGATTTCTTTCCTTGTTCTTCTCTTATTGATGTGTGTATGTAGTTAGATCTAAATATTATGATGAAGTAGCACATAAACTTGTTTGTATTTCTATATTTCATTTCGATGTGAAATGCTTTTGTGGTTTATGTGATTTGAGGAGCGCCACATTCCATCCTCCATCCCACCGTCACGTTCGTGTGCCGCACTAGCAATTACTAATGGCGTGCTTGTCGACGAGGTGCTTGCGACCCTCATCTGTATGCATACTCTTTCATCCGCCTAGCGAAGCGTGGCATAGCGGCCCGTGTAATCCATTCGCCTAACGAAGCAGCGCGCTCAGGGCCTGCACAGTTCGATTCTGCTTGCCTACTCGTCCATCCGACCTTGCGACGCAGTGCGCTCAAGGCCTGCCTAGTCTCCATCCCGCCAAGCGAAACATTGCATAGCGGCATTGCAAAGGAGTAGTTACAGTATTTTCTCTTTATTTTCCATAATCCAAAACCCCCGTTTCCGCATCCATCCGACTAAAGGACTTCAATCTCAAGTCCTGCCTCAATAGTAAACTCCACCTTACTGTGTTCCTTTGAGATCGATACTTGGGGATTCATTCCCATTTTATATTACTTGAACGATCGGTGCACTGCCGTTTCGTGCCGCAGTCTTGCTACCACCTATAGCGGTGTGCTAAGATTTACGCATCAAGTTTTTGGCGCCGTTGCCGGAGAACACAGTCGTGTGAGTTTTCTAGAGAGGGAGAGCTGTAAGATAGAAGCCCTTTTCCCTTTGTTTATACCATTTTTTGTAATTTTTTTTATAGATGTAGAATCTTTTAATTTCTTTGTTTCTAATCTTTATTTGCAATTTTTCAAAGGCAGGTTTTCAATTTTATTGTTTGTGTTTAGTCAATTCTTGCTTAGAATATTTCTGTTTGGGGAAATCTTCCTTCGCACCATGTTTGCTCATCTGAATATACGTTGCAAATGGTGTCGGGATGCTGGGCATTCTAGTGATGAGTGCCCCACTGAAGATGGTGGGCATAAGTCTCGTGGTTCAGTGCATGGAGCACCGTCTTCCTACGGTACTTTATACACTGTACCCAAGTCTTATGGTCACTCTTCTTCGCCACTTCCATCATTTTTGTATTCCTCACCGGCCCCGCAAGGACTGACGAGGAATAGAAAATTATGTTTGTGTTGTCATAGCACCGAGCATGCGTTGAAAGACTGTGCAAAATTCCAGTGCCAGATGGAGATGGATGACGAACCGGATGTCCGTGTCATTCCATCCACCTCTCATTTGGGTGCCCCTTCTGATTCTGATGATGAGTTCGCAGTACCACCTTGTCTATGGGGGACTTCTGCGGATATTACCATCAGACTTTTGACTGCTCAGTGTGATGACGTGGTGGAGATTCCTCTCCCTTTGCTTCCATCCCCTCTTTTGGATTCACCCCCGGAGGAACTTGTTTATATTTTCTCTGATGATGTTATTACTGTTGTTCCTCCGCCTTCTTTGCAAGAATTTTCTACTCCTCTCCTTTGTGAGTTGGTTGATTATGTAGTGCGGGAGGTTCATTCGGAGCCTGAGGTTGTGTCAAAGTGGGACGAGGATGTTATTCTCTCCAATGGGGAGTGTGACTTCTTGGAACACGATGATGCATCGAGGTGGGATGAGGAGGATTCCTTTCCTGATGAGGAGGTTTGCACTTCCTTATTGGATGAGGAGGTCCACCTCACCACTGAGGACCTTGAACTCCCGGATTCCCCTCGCTATGATTCATATGATACCGACAGTGATCTATGTTTGGATCTGCTAGGAGTGAGACTGGGATCACTCCCCCGATTGATTTTTATTCATGTTCTTCTTTTTTATTTCTTAATCCCCTTTCTCTATCTAAGCATGTGCAGGTTGAGTCTTCACAGGTACTTCAGGAGGACTTGGAGCATTCTGCTCAAGTCAATGATGAGTGTATCCTCTCATGTGAGGAGGTTGATCCCCCTCCATAGAGGAAGCCCCACTCATTGCCTTCTCCTCCTACTGCCTCCCTGGAGATGATACCTTGCTGAGCAAGGATAGTTTTGGTGAGTTGAGTGAGGATTCCTCCTCTTCTTACTTTTTATTCCCGCTACCTGTGACAAGCAGGTATTTTTATTTAGGTAGGGGAGTAACTGCTCTAGTTCTGTATCGGTACCCGCTACCGACACGTATATTGGAACAATTACCTGTACATTTCCTTTTTCATAGACCCATTAGCTAGAACTGCTTTAAAGTTGAATAAGTCGTGCTGGGAGGACAATAACCCCAGTAGTTATCTTACTTTTTCCTGCATTTCTTATTTCATCTTGTTTAGTTTAGTTAGTTGTATTTTATTTTATTTTTGTACATTTTCTTTTGTTTTTGCGGAGCTCACCCCTGCAGGTCCTTCATTCTTCTGGCGGATGCTGCAGCTTTTTCTTGGTTTACACGCGTCTTCTGGTATGCTCACTTGCTGAGCATTGGGTACTCTCTTCCCTTAGCTTCATTTTGAATTTCATGGCCATATCTTTTGTTGGATTGTTTAGATTAAGTCTGGGGGAGAGTCGCTATGTGTTACCCACTGCATGTGCACATATTATTTGCATACTAGAAGTATTTTAATCTCATTTATTTTGTTTTATTCATCTTCACTGCACATCACAACACCCACTTGAGCGTGCGCTTAGCAGTTGGCACGTCGCGAGTCAAATTTGTCTCTTTTGTGTGATTTGAAAAAAATCATTGTGCTGGCTTAGGATTATGAGGCGGAGTAAAATGTTGACTCCTGGAGTGCTCCTAGTCGAGTGCTCATGTCTCGCATAGAAATTTGTGTAGATTCAATTTCTTTTTATGCTTTTAGTTTATATCTTTCTATTTGAGTAGATATTGTTTACTTTACTCAAAAATTGGTGAATCCAGTGTGAATCAAATGGTAGAATATGAATGTGCGTAGACGTTCGTTAGCCTCGTATTGCCTGAGTCGGGAGGAAGGATAATCTTTCTCGGTGGCTAAGAACTTGCCCCAAGCGACTCTTTAAGCATGGGTATATGGTTAGTCAATCGTGTGAATGTGATATAGGCCATCATTTTGGCCCGGTTGAGCTTTTGTGCCCATTCCTATCGCTCTATCCTCGTTAGCCCAGTTGTGCCTACCCGTTCTTTGATTCAGCCCCACTTTTATCTCACCAAAGCCTAAAAGCCAATCCTAGCCGCACACCCAAATTTGAGCTTTAGTTGTTTACTATTTTCATGATTGGGGTGTTGATGTGGTGATATTTTTTGTGAAAATGTGGATGCGCTTCATTGCTATCTTGCTGAAAATGTGTTGAAAAGAAAAAAAATGAGAAAAAGAAAAGAAGTAAAAAGAAAAGAAAAAGAAGCAGTGCTTAATTAAAAATCTTTATAGATTTGTGATTGGGAGTAGGCGGTGCACACACCCATGTAGTCAAGTCCAAGTCTGGGGGTGTGTGTACCCACGTATCTTTTTGTGGTGCTTGAGGATAGTTTTCCATGCTAGCTCATTTGGGTTTAGTGCTTGAGCCGTAGTTTTTATCATTGTATACCTCACTTAAACCCAAGCCTCATCTAAAACCTAAAGTCCTATTGATTCACACAGTTGAGTCAAACCTGTGTCGTGGAGAGAGTGCGAACGGGCAAGCTTATGATCACCGACATTGATGGATTTCAGTGGAGGTTGTCTCGAGCCCCGATCTTTGGCAATGCTCACCTCAGCGTTCAGTTTACTTTCTTCCTATGTATGACCATATGATTCACCGTGATTCACTTTTTGAGTAAATGTAATATATAGATACGCCCCTAGAAAAGTATAAACTAATATGTATAATTAGAAATTTTATCTACTGTATTTCTACGCGCATGAGCATGCGACTTCGCATGGTACTCCGCTTTACAATTTCTATGTCAGCTTATGTTTTTCTTATCCGCTTGAGGGATTTGTTTGCTCGGGATGCGCAAATAGGTAAGTCTGGGGGTGTGATGAGTCCCATTTATATATACATTTATGGGCTCATCTGGGCCGTATTTCTAGTCTTTGCACCACATTTTAAGCACGTTTTCATTCATTTGTACTATTCCATGCTAGGTTAAAAGCCCATTCCGGTGTGCAATTGTGCTCCTTGTTGTTGGGGGTAAGCACATGGTGCTCCCCTTCCCTTCTTCTATGATTTTCTGATGCTGGACGTGTATTCCCAGCCATTGTATCTTGTATGCAGGTGACCAAATCGTCCCGTTTTCCCCTGAAGTAATGTTTGTGCATATCGCACGGTCGTGTGTTTCCTTGACGCACGGTCGGTTGTGGTCGTGCATTTGTGTCTGGGCTGAAAACGGAGCGTCGGAGTTTACTCGTGCGTTTTGACGCACAGGCGGATTCGCCCGTGCGTGAGTAAAACGCACGGTCGACCTGCATATTCTTGATTTCAGAGCGTCGGACTTTACCCGTGCGTTTGAACGCACGGGTGGTATTGGTCGTGCGTGAGCAATTCGCGCGAGCGGCGCAGCGTCTTCCCCAAGTCAATTTTTATCATTTAATAACGCACGGTCTGCGCACGGTCGTGCGTTCGACCGTGCGTGACCATTTTCTGACAGAATTTCTATTTAAGCCGCAGGTCTTGCCCTATTCGAGGAGATCATTTTTCCCACTCCTAGAGCTCCAGTTTCGCGCCCTTTTCGCCGTCCATCGCCGCCCACATTCAGGAGGTGCTCCGGGCTTGTTCTTCACATCAATCTTGAGCCCGGAGATCATCTCGGCCTCCTCCTTCATCCTATAGCTTCAAAGGAAGATTTAGCCGCCATTACCATCAAGCAAGGGGAAGTTTGCAACCTTTACCGGATCGTGAGACGAAGAAGGCGGGCTCATTAGAGAGTCGTGACAGCTCTCTCTACCCCGGACGTAGTTGTGGACCGCGCTTGGACGTGGATTGACAACCCGGTGATTCCAACCGTGAATCTACAACGAGCCTTCGGATTTGGTCGATTTCTTGCCTTGTTCTTCTCTTATTGATGTGTGTATGTAGTTAGATCTAAATATTATGATGAAGTAGCACATAAACTTGTTTGTATTTCTATATTTCATTTCTATGTGAAATGCTTTTGTGGTTTATGTGATTTGAGGAGCGCCCCATTCCATCCTCCATCCCACTGTCACGTTCATGTGCCGCACTAGCAATTGCTAGTGGCGTGCTTGTCGACGAGGTGCTTGCAGCCCTCATCCGTATGCCTACTCTTCCATCCGCCTAGCGAAGTGTGGCATAGCGGCCCGTGTAATCCATTCGCCTAACGAAGCAGCGCGCTCAAGGACTGCACAGTTCGATTCCGCTTGCCTACTCGTCCATCCGCCCTTGCGACGCAGTGCGCTCAAGGCCTGTCTAGTCTCCATCCCGCCAAGCGAAGCATTGCATAGCGGCATTGCATAGGAGTAGTTATAGTATTTTCTCTTTATTTTCCACAATCCAAAACCCCCGTTTCCGCATCCATCCGACAAAAGGACTTCAATCTCAAGTCCTGCCTCAATAGTAAACTCCACCTTACTGTGTTCCTTTGAGATCGATACTTGGGGATTCATTCTCATTTTATATTACTTGAACGATCGGTACACTGCCGTTTCATGCCGCAGTCTTGCTACCGCCTATAGCGGTGTGCTAAGATTTGCGCATCAGTCATCAATAGATCATGGTGGTGCATGTGAATTCGATATTCATTGTGATGGTAAATTCTTTCAATACATTTTAGTGTTTTTCTTTTTAGTTATGAATTTTGAATATATATGTGGTTTTTGATAGATAAACAATAGTGATGGTTTAGATCATGTTTGACATCAAGGAGTGAACACAATGCAATTTTTATTTTGAAAAGGAAAAAGAAAAACATATTGAAGGTTAAGCTTTCTTTTAGATCTTGAACTTTCTTTTAGATCATGTTATTTCTCTAATTTGGTTGATGAGGGCTAAAGAGCTTAATAGCCTAATAACTTGATTTAATTAACATATCTTTTAGCAAATTTATAGTTCAATTTATATGAATACAATATGATACATATAGGCAATGAATATAAGAAAGAGAGACAGGTCATCAAAATAATAAATATGATTATGAATTTTGATCAATTTGATTTATAAACTCATTATGTTTTAAGAGATAAAATCATATTTCCAATAATATATAGGATAACCATTCCATGATAGCTAAAAAAATAAGAAAACAAAAAGAAAAATTAAAAGACATTAAAGCATATCATGAAGTAGAAAATTGTATATTTCATTTTGAAAATATTCTAACTTCATGCATTTGGTGATACCTAATTAATAAGAGATTTAGGTATCCAAAGAGGACCAAGTGTGGTGGTTCCATTAGGTACCCAAATATATAGTGTATGTTTGTGGGTAGTTAGTGATGAATGGGTCCTTTCATGTGAAGTTAATGTTTCATTTTTAATTTTGTGCCCCCATTCAAACTTTGGTTTAATGTTATTCTTATGCATCAAATTTCTATTGTGATTATCTTTATTTTGAAAATTATAATTGGAAGTATTGTTCATAGGAAATTTGTGTAGTTTTATTTTTAAGTTGGGAGAAACATGATTTTGTAAATAATTGTGATTTTGATTTACAAATCCTTTGTGTTCCTTGCTCCCATTATTAAACTTAGTTAAGATGTTCATATTCATATTCAACTTGTATTTATAATTTCCATAAGCAAGTTGACTTTTGATTTTAATTCATCATTCTTGATCTTTAGATTATGCCTAGCTTTATTATAAGCTATTGTGTTATTTTTAAGTGTAGAAACAATAGAGTCAGTATGATTTTGATAGTCATTTCTAAATTGCTCAAATGTTTCGTCCATCTCCTTGATTTCAATTTTATAATTTTGGCACGTAGCACAATCACTTTTCAAAGATGAATTTTCTAAAGATAATTTTTTATTAAGATGAATCTTCAAGTTCCTTAAATTTTTTTTTAATATCATTACAATCAAAACAAGGTTTTGTATTTTCAATTGAAGGACAAGATAGAGAAACCACATCACAATTAAGCTTTTAACCTCTTATTTTCTAAACATAAATTTTTATTAGTAATTTTCAATTTCTTGATCTTACGTTTAGCCATTTTTAGTATATTAAAACTAGAGATAGAAGTGAAAGAATATAAGGTTTGAAGTCTAAGTCACCTAGAGGGGGGGGGGGTGAATAGGTCTTTTAAATTTTACTTGATTAGCTTTAGCTGTTTTCAGAGTTGGTTCAAGCAAATCAGCAAACACAGAAAGCACACAATAATTTATAGTGGCTCCCCAAAGACAGTGTGTCTATGGGTAGTCCACTTTCCCCCTCCACCCTTCTAACAGTGTGTTAGATAGGGCCAACTTCTCCAAACTTGGCTCAAAGAGCTTACAGCACAAGTTCCTCGGAACTTCTCAGATCAATGATGATCCTACCTCAGGACACAAGTCCCTACAACTCAGAGTTATCACCAACTCCTACCTCAGGCACAGCTGCCCTACAAACTCAGATGATAACACCTCCTACAGCTCAGACAATAATATTCTACAACTCAGACCTCTCCCAGGTCCTACCACTCAGAGGACGCCTCCTCCTACAGCTCAGACCAGCTCCTGGTCCTACCTCAGGCTGTTAAGCCCTACCTCAGATCTGCTCCAGATCCTACACTCAGGCCTTCAGCCCTACAGCTCAGAACCCTCAGGTTCCTACAAACTCAGACCAAATGGTCTTACAGCTCAAGCAAGATGCCCTACATATAAATGATTTAGAAATTTATTCTACAGTAGAGGTACTCTCATGTAGATCCTGCACTGACTGTGCTTCCTGTTGCTGAAGATGTTGATTACAGCAACTAACTTGATCTTCCTCTTCGACGGAGTGATGGAAGATTACCTTGCTCCTTCTTGCATAGGAGCTAACTTTCTTTCTCTGTTTTCTTCTTCTTGTTGTTCAGTGAGCAGGAGGAAGAAGACGAGAGCTTCAGCCATCAATGTAACAGTTGATCTCTTTCGCATGTTGCTGAGAGTTTCAAATGTTCCCTAACCCTTCCATTTATACATCTATGATCTTCAACGGCTCTTAGCTGATCTGCTGAGAGGTATGGGAGAAGCTGGTGGACCCCATACAGCTTTTCTGTAACTAATCCTAGCCACAGGACCCGCCGCCCTACTTTTCCGTAGAGAAGGACTGCACTCGACGAACGTGGAACACTCTGCGTTCGACGAACCAGCTATCCCCTGCGTTCGACGATCTTGCCAGCTCATCGCTCGACAAACTTGCCTTGTGTGTCTTCTCAGCGGCTCCGCTGAGACGGCTCCTCGTCTCAGTGTTTGTCGAACAGCGTTCAGCGTTCGACGATCTTGCCTAGTATGTCTTCTCAGCGGCTTCAGCTTTGATCTCGTCTCAGTAGTTTCTGCTTCGACTTCGTCTCAGCGGTCGATGAAAGGCGTACAGCGTTCAACGAATGTCGAGCCCAGTTCGACGACCACGCTAATACTCAACGTATAATGAACTTCTCAGCGGAGGCACCTTCTTCTCAGCGGATACACTGAGACGGCTCCTCGTCTCAGCGGTTTTGCCCCGCTCGTCTCAGCGGTTCGGCTGAGACAAAACTTCATCTTTTGGAAGATGATTTCTCCACATCTAAGGGCGTGTTTGGCCCTTCCATTTGAGTCACCTACACTTGTATATCTTACACAAGTATAGATCATCAAATACAATATGTCCTTAGCATTGAGAGTGATGCCTCTTCAAATCAAGGTACTATTGAGGGCAATATACCCAACAATCTACCCCTATTTGAAGAAGGCAGAACATCCCCAATGCTAAGGTACGTTAATAACAAAAATCATATCACAGAAAAATGATCTGTGTAGCATAGTCCCTATCTCCCTCTTGCTAATATCCTAAGCATAGGTTCTTACTTAGCAATGGCTATCACAGAAAAATGATTTGTGTATCATAGGCCCTATCTCCCTCTTGCTAATATCCAAAGCATAGGTTCTTACTTAGCAATGGCTCTTTCTCCCCCTTTCTGGTTTCTTCAACTATTTATCCCATTATGGATTGGGAGGAAACATCTATAGATCCCTTTGGATCAACTTATAGGTCAACCTATACAATCTTGGCATTTGCCATCTCCCCCTCAACCTGAGCAGGGAATTTGCTCCCCCTTAATTGGTGAGCAATTTCTGTAATAACTGAACCTGTTCAAATTGAACATCTCATTCTAGCTCCCGAATACTAAAGATAAAGGTACAGAGTACATATAGCAATAGTAACAAACACAACATTATGATCAAAAGATGAAATATCATTCCAATTTAAATGTTCAGTGCAGATATTTCAAACAATACAACTGATGATTGGTAAAAGAAAATATTTCAAGGCATGGTCTTCTTAGATGGACCCTGGGAAGAGCATTCTCCATCTTTGGACTTCCTCTTCCTAGCTTCAGCAGCAGCCTTGATCTTCTCCTTTACTTTGAAGTATAGAAGAGGCTTGGGAAGATATCTTGTGGGAATCCTTACAGGAGTTTCCCTTCTCACCAAGTTTTCTTTGAGAATCCTTTCCCTTAAGGATTCCCTCTCAAGGTGCTTAATCCATTCAGCAGCTGAGTAGACATGGTCAATGTCCTTCATTTGATTAACATGGCTCACCCAAGTATCGACAACAATTGTGTCCAACTCTAAATTGTCATCTTCATGGAGTGGATCCTCTAATCTTTCCATTCTTTTCTGGGACATATATTCTTCAGCAGTTTGAATGCCCTCTGCCCTTCTCCTCTTTGCTGCTCTCTCATCAGCAATTAGATTTGATTGACTTTGGAAGTCAAAGTGTTCATTTCTGTCAGGGTTCAAGATTGGAAGATTCAAAGCAATTCTTGTTCCTTGCAGCACTTTTAAGCTTGAGTCCCACTGATTATCAGTAACCTTTTTGACCATGGTTAGGATATTTTCTTGAATAACACTAGAAGCATTGTTGACCACTTCCACCACTTGCTTGTTGGCTTCTGCTTGATTGGAGAGTATCAGCTTGTGGGCAGACTCCGTGTTGTTATACAGCTTGATGTGAGCTCCTTTCATCTTAGCATGTAGATTGGTAACCTTCTCCTCCCCCTCTTTGCCACTTTCCATTAAATTCTTCTCTATTTCAGAGTGTTGATCTATTATGGATTGGGAGAGAGTTTGAAGAGAGCTGTCCACATCATCCAAAATGTATTCCTTTGCCTTGTCAATGTGGGACTTTACTTGGCTGCTTGATGTGTTGACCACTTGTGTCATCCTTGCAACTGCATTCTCCCAGACATTTTGGTGTTTGTAAAGATGATTCTTTACATATGTGATGTCTTTGGTGGAGACCCCTTGATGATCAGCAATTTGCTTCAGTACAGTGTGTTGAACACCAACTGTGCCTTTGGCCATTTCAAACCATCTTGTCATTTGCAGGAGGATATGATATGATGCAGTTTTGACATCATTAACCTGGGCATTCAGCTCAGTTCTCACTGCAGCCACTCTTGACTCCATTCTTTGCTCACTGGCCTGGATCTCCTTAGTCAATGCAGCTCTTATTGCATACAACCCATCCCTTATCTGAGCAGAGACATCATGGACCTTTTCTGCAACTGTCTCTTTCATAGACAACATCTGACCCTCAATAAAAGATTTAATTGAGTTCAGCAGATCAGATGTGTCTAGCATAGTAGCTGGCCTTTCCTGGGCCACTTCTTTCTCCACTCCAGGTTCTGGTCTATGCAGATCTTCAGCACTTGGGTTGTGCTCCCCCTCACTAGCACCCCCACCAATATCACAAAAGAGAGGGTTGTGCTCCCCCTCACTTGGAGCATCCCTATATGGAGAATTTTGACTAGGAGAACCATGGATAGGTGAGTTCATTGGTTCATCTTCAGCAGAGGGAATAGCTGGATCAGTATTAATCTTAGTTGGCTCAGTAGAATCAACTCTTCCTTGAAGAGCACCATCTTCACCAGTCCTGGGGACATCTTCTCCTTCTTCATCTTCCATGCGCTCTTGAGGATCACCTTTCTTCTTAGAGGATTCGGCACCTCCTTCTCCACTCTTCAGAGCTTTCTTCTTCTTCTCCTTCAACTCTGCCAAAACAGAGGGTTGGCTCATGGGGAGAACCCTTGTGGATCTATCTAGAGTCTTAATATCCAACATTTTCAGGTAATGGATATTAATACCTTTGATTGAGGAGAATTCTCCAGGATATGCCTTCAGTAGGTAGAGAGAAATGATCCTTCCTAGGTTAGGAGCCTGCAGGCATTGCTTAATCCTTTGGTACAGGACATTTCCCCAGCATGTCCTTTTCTTTAAAATGATCCTTACAATCATCTCAAACATGGGTTGAGAGATTGTGTCATGTGAGCCTGGCTTGCACAGGAGTGCCTTTCCCACAATATCACATAACAACTTCCCTTTTTGATTGAAGAATTTCTTCTTCAGTGATGAGGTCCGGGGAGCACTATATTCACACCACTTCAAGGCATGCTCCTTGTCTTCTGCAGATATTTCCTCTTCTTCCACTCTAGGAAGGTGTAGTACTTTTTCAAGTCTCTTAGGGGACAGTTTCACCCTAATTTCACCAACCTTAGAAGTTAAGCCATCCTTAGAAGACGACTGCTTGGCATTTGCAAAGAACTATAGCACTTCTTGCTTGAATATCTGAGAGGGTTCAGATAGCAAGTAGTCTAGTCCCGCATCAGAAATCAACGAAATAACACTCAAAATCTCTGGCGAGGCATGGAGAAACCCATCCCTCACCAACTCACAACCTTCTTGCAATTCCTTCGCAATCTTGGGCGCCATCTTAGTCGAATGAGAAAAATGAAGACGCTGGGATGGAAGAGTAGAAGTTTCGTCTCGACGGCTAGGGTGGTGCGAGAGAATGTGAAGGGTCATTTAATCGCGTCGAGGGTTTATATAGTGGGCCAGAGTGTTGACCTAATCGACTCAGCGGTTCAGCTGAGACGGTTCAACTAATGCTTCAACCCGGGCTAAATTTGTCGAACTGAGCTCGACATTTGTCGAACCCAGACTTTACCTAAATTTTAGGCGAATTTGAACCTTAGCTAAGCGGATTGCACTGGTTAATTCTATCATCCTATTTTAACACTATTATAGATGGTATTTGATGATAAATTCACAATAGAGATACTTACCTTGAGGATTTAGTCCTCTACTGATGTTGACTTTATGAAGTCAACTTTCTTCCTTATATGTGCCATGGGCACTCACTGGCCAAGTACCACTTATGTATGAGGCTGGTACTTGAACTATCCTGCAAAATAGAGTTTAATATCCCTTAGGAGCCCAAGGTGACTTGGATCCTAGGTTCTTGTTAGCATGATCAAAAGACCTGACTCTGGCAGCTCCCTTTACAGGAAGGCTCTTCTTTGCATTAGGTACATTGGGGTTGTACCAACAATCTATGGCAAAGTGTCCCACTTTACCACAGCACCAACATTCATGAATGTTGTATCTTCTTTTCTGAGCATTTCTTGAGGATTGTGTAGCACAGTCCTTATGTTTAGGAATAGATACAGCAGCATTCTTCCTGTTCCTCTCATCAATTATTTGACTAAATGTCATTCTGTGTGTTATCTTGATGCTCGTTGTCCTGATGGCATCAGCTTGCAATGACTTGGCAGTCATACAAGATTTGATGGCATCTGACACTGAGCACTCAGATATGTTTACAGAATTGGCACCAGTCATGTTCTTGACAGATCCAACCTTAGAAGGGCTTGCCTTCTCATTCTTGAATGAAGTGGCTGAAGTACCAAAAACAAATGGTCCATGTTGGGCCATTTGAATTTCCTCATGGGGAGCCTTCATGGCACTCAATCTCATTCCCTTTCTTCCACTATATGAAGGAGCATTTTCCTCCCTATAGCACCTCTCATTCTTCCAGTGACCATAAATGCTTTCATGGTCATACTTGTTGGAGGGAAGTATCACATTTCGAAAGGTGGGTTGAGGCTTAGCCTTATCCTTGCTCTTAACTCCACTCCCTTCTCCTACTTCCATTTTCTTGAATCCTAGTCCTCTCCTATTGGTTTGAGAGGAGAAGGTGTCAATGATAGGAAGCACAGATCTGGGCTTGGAGAATTGAGCCACCAGGCTCTTCTCCTTCTCAAGCTTTTTCTCAAGGTCCTTGATGACCTTGTTCTTCAGGGAAATAGTGCTTAATTGCACAATAGTTAACCCATGTAAATGACTCATTTGTCTGCTCATCTGAGCCACCAAGGTGGTAGGTTCAGTGTTGACATCCTTAGTTACTTTGAGATCAACAATTTCCTGGGCTTGCCTCTTGGCAAGCTTCTTGCTCTTCTTCAGAGCCTCCAAAAAAACACCATATTTATCAATCAATTGATTGAGTTCTTCCTCATCATCCATGCCCCTTCCATCAATTGATGAAGGTGCAACAGATTCTGGACTGGTCTCATAATCAGAAAATGAAGTGGAATGAGATAGTACCTGAACCTTGTCAGAAGCATTCTGACTCTCTTCCTCATCAGTGAAGGCCATAAGGCCTAGCTGAATAGTGTCTTCTTCATCCTCCTCTTCATCACTATCTGAGTATGATAGAGGGGCCCTGATTCCAACCTTTGCAGCTGGATTGTCTTCATCCTCTTCTGCTGCATACAGCCCAATGTTGGCTTCTTCTTTATTGTCGGACCCTGATGTTGAAGGATCAGACTCACTCCAGCTTCTTTCTTTCTTTGCTAGGAGTGACTTTTCTCCCTTCCTATCCTTGTGGTGATGATGCTTCATTTCACCACTATCCTTTCTTTTGATTGGACAGTCAGCTATGATATGTCCAGGCTTGCTGCAGCTATAATAGATTATATTATTAGTAGAATGTTTACTGGGTTTTCAATCATACCTGTCACCCTTTGGGTGCAGTCTTTCAGATTTGTTGCTGTTCTTTTTGTAGTGTGATGATGAGGAGGGCATGTTCCTCCATGGCTTCCTCTTCATCATCCTCCTGAACTGCCTAGAGAAGGCAGCAAATTCTTCATCAGAGGAAGAGCCTCCTGAGGTGCTGACTTCAGGTTCAGCTCTTCTCCTTGGAGGAGACACTATCCTCCCCTTGCTCCTCTTAGAGCTATCAGCTTTGAGAGCCACAGAATTCTCCATTGCTTTTACCTTTGAAGATGTGTCCTCTTCCTTCCTTGTAGACATCTACATTTCATAGGAAAGCAGCTTCCCAAACAGAGCGTGAGTTGGGGTCTCACCAAGCTTGGCCACTTCCCTGATGGCACATATCTTTGTGTCCCAGTCTCTTGTGAGAGATCTAAGGAACTTGTCATTCAACTCATAGTTGTTGAAAGCCCTCTCATAGGTTCTCAGCTCATTGACTAATCTGAAGAACCTCTCATAGTACATGGATATGCTTTCCTGGCTCTGCTGCATGAAGGATTCATACTTTTGATTTAGGAGTGACTTCCTATCATCCCTAACTTCAGTTGTCCCTTCCATATATACTATTAGAGTATCCCACATTTCCTTGGCAGAAGTGCAGTGTACCAAGTTTTGAAAGGTGGAATCATCAATAGCATTCACAATGATGTTCTGGGCCCTCTTGTCCATGGTGAACAACTCAAGTTCATCCTTGGTCAGATCTCTGAATAGTTTGGCCACTCTTCTTGTTGGATCAATAGTGGATGCAGCGTGAAAGGTGAAAGGTTCTTCTTCAACTGTAATGAAGATCCTTGGATCAGATGCTTCCATAAACAACCTGATCCTTTGCTTCCATATGCCAAAATTCTCTTTGTTGCATATGGGCAACTTCATGGACCTCATTTCCTTTTGCAATCCACTGGAAGCCATTGGGATTTGACTAGACTAAACCTTTTAGGATCTGGTCAGACTGTTAAGTCCTTTTTGACCAACCTGCCTCTGATACCACTTGAAAGAATATAAGGTTTGAAGTCTAAGTCACCTAGAGGGGGGGTGAATAGGTCTTTTAAATTTTACTTGATTAGCTTTAGCTGTTTTCTGAGTTGGTTCAAGCAAATCAGCAAACACAGAAAGCACACAATAATTTATAGTGGTTCCCAAAGACAGTGTGTCTATTGGTACTCCACTTCCCCCTCCACCCTTCTAACAGTGTGTTAGACAGGGCCAACTTCTCCAAACTCGGCTCAAAGAGCTTACAGCACAAGTTCCTCAGAACTTCTCAGATCAAGAATGATCCTACCTCAGGACACAAGTCCCTACAACTCAGAGCTATCTCCGGCTCCTACCTCAGGCACAGCTGCCCTACAAACTCAGAGGATAACACCTCCTACAGCTCAGACAATAATGTCCTACAACTCAGACCTCTCCCAGGTCCTACCACTCAGAGGACTCCTCCTCCTACAGCTCAGACCAGCTCCTGGTCCTACCTCAGGCTGTTAAGCCCTACCTCAGATCTGCTCCAGATCCTACACTCAGGCCTTCAGCCCTATAGCTCAGAACCCTCAGGTTCCTACAAACTCAGACCAAATGGTCTTACAACTCAGGCAAGATGCCCTACAGATAAATGATTTAGAAATTTATTCTACAGTAGAGGTACTCTCCTGTAAATCCTGCACTGACTGTGCTTCTTATTGTTGAAGATGTTGATTACAGCAACTAACTTGATCTTCCTCTTCGACAAAGTGATGTAAGATCACCTTGCTCCTTCTTGCAGAGGAGCTAACTTTCTTTCTCTGTTTTCTTCTTCTTCTTGTTCAGTGAGCAGGAGGAAGAAGACGAGAGCTTCAGCCGTCAATGTAACAGTTGATCTCATTCGCACGTTGCCGAGAGTTTCAAATGTGCCCTAACTCTTCCTTTTATACATCTCTGATCTTCAACGGCTCTTAGCTGATCTGCTGAGAGGTTTGGGAGAAGTCGATGGACCCCACACAGCTTTTCTGCGACTAGTCTTAGCCGCAGGACCCGCCGCCCTACTTTTCCGTAGAGAAGGACTGCGCTCGATGAACGTGGAACACTCTGCGTTCGACGAACTAGCTGTCCCCTGCGTTCGATGATCTTGCCAGCTCAGCGCTCGACAAACTTGCCTTATGTTTCTTCTCAGCGGCTCCGCTGAGATGGCTCCTCGTCTCAGCGTTTGTCGAACGGCGTTCAACGTTCGACGATCTTGCCTAGTGTGTCTTCTCAGCGGCTTCAGCTTTGATCTCGTCTCAGCGGTTTCTGCTTCGACCTCGTCTCAGCGGTCGACGAACGGCATACAATGTTCGATGAATGTCGAGCCCAGTTCGATGACCACGCTGATTCTCAGCGTATAATGAACTTCTCAGTGGAGGCACCTTCTTCTCAGCGGATACGCTGAGACGGTTCCTCGTCTCAGCGGTTTTACCCCCCTCGTCTCAGCGGTTCGGCTGAGACAAAACTTCATCTTTTGGAAGATGATTTCTCCACATCTAAGGGCATGTTTGGCCCTTCCTTTTGAGTCACCTGCACCTGTATATCTTACACAAGTATAACTCATCAAATACAATATGACCTTAGCATTGAGAGTGATGCCTCTTCAAATCAAGGTACTATTGATGGCAATATACCCAACAAGAAGTTATCACACAACAAGAATTAGACTTTCTTACAGCGCTATTAGAAGAGGCAAAATGTGAACATGAAGTTCCTTTGTTGTCTTTTAGGCCTTCCTCCATCATAAATGAATTTTCATCTTCTTTTTCTCTTGATGTATTGCTCTCTTTTTCTAAGTTAATTTCCATGATCTCCATGGTTTTGCAACGAGAGATATCTTCCTGAATAATGGTGGATGCTTGTATGTCCTTCTCCTCCTGTGTTTGTTCCATACCTGCGAGTGGAAGATCATACATTTCTTCAAGAAATTTCCATACTTTGTATGCACTAGAAAAACAATATATCAATTTGAAAACTTCATTTGATAAACCACAAAATAAATAGTGTTTGGCTTTTGCATTTAGATGTTGTTCCTTTTTATTTGATTCATCCGTAGGTCTTACTATTGCTAAATTCCATGATTCGATATCTAAAGTTTTAATAAACCTTTCCATTAAAATTTTCCACCCTTTATAATTTGTCCCTTTAAATAAATATGGTGCTAGTGATTTTTCTTCTTCATAAAAATTTGCCCCACTAATAGAAGCGAGATCATGAGACGCCATTATTCCCGGTCGTTAAGCCGATTGGAATAAAACTTCTCTGATACCACTTGTTGGATCGGTAGGTGCCCTTAGAGGGGGGGGGGGGGGTGAATAAGGGTTTTAACTTTTTCTTATATTTGATATATTTGAAATAATAAGAGATTAAAATAGTGATTTTAATAAAGATCTAAATTGTTTTATGATGAAGGAGATGATAATAAACAATTTAGATACATGAAGAACAAAATCAATTTTATTACACAAAGAGAGACATGATTACTATTAATAAAATTGATTACAAAACTAGATTTCTATAACGCTAGAAATCTAAGGCGAATAATAATAAAACTCTTTTTCATTTTCTATCCCGACTCGTATCCCAACGAACCGGTGGCCCTAGCCTATCCTTCCCCATATTCATCCTCAAGCCGCTCTAGCCAATACAACGCCTGATATGGCCTTGAGCACACCCTACACCAAACCTAGATCTAGTCGTCAACATGAGGCGAATTTCTGCCCTAAGTCCTACCCAAACCTAATCGCCTACACGGGGCGAATTTACCAAGCGATTACAAGAATGAAAAGAACAACAATATTAAAAACTCCCTATATGGATCTCTTAGAGAAGTAGATGAAGACCCGTAGAGTATGATCATAGTCGATGCGGTCTTTCGTCATGATGATGACGCGTGTTGAAAACTTCTCCACGGATCTCCTTAAGCCTTCATGGATTTGTGGGAGTATCTCTCTAAACCTTCCTCTATATGATGTGGCACGAAGCTTTGGAATTTGGGAGTAGTAGAGGATGAAGAAGATGGATCCAAAGGGTTCTTTTTATAGCCTCAGCGCTAGTGCTTGCGCTAGCGCTACCGCCGGCGCTATCCCATATTAGGACATATTCTGCACGGGAGAATCTTCAATCTGAGGAAACATTCCCTCCTTGCCTTCTGTGCTTCGCGCTACCGCATGCGCTATCCGCTACTGCCAGGCACTAGCTCCTTCTAAATTTACTCCCGGGATTGCGCTAATACTAACTAGCATCGGGCGCTAGGTGCTACTGTCGGCGCTAGTGGGCATGTTGGAATTATTAGCCCAATTTTGGGGGCAACCTTCTTATGTCATCCTTGATTCATATGGACCTTATTTCCTGCACACTTAAACACACAAGATCAAATACACATAGGATTTGTTATTCTCAAACCTAGGAGATGCGAAGACCTTGTTCCAACAGGTGGGTCCTAGTTGCCTTGGGGTGGATGCTATTCCTATCGACCCTGAGGTTGAGATGTTGGGGTCTCCTGCTCCTAAGCCATCCCTCGGGGGCGATCCTACTCCTCATTGAGTGAAAGAAAGGTGGGTCTCCTCTTCACATCAGACAATGATTTTTGCGGTGGGTAAAGTGATTTCTGCTTTAGTTACATAATTTGGAAGAATTCTAACTTTTTTTTCTTTTTGCAGACCAGTATTCTCAACAGTGTTGCCCATACTTGTAATGACTGTTACGTGGGTCTGAAAGACGAATACTTTGTTCTTCAAGAGGAGTTATGTGGGGGCAAGGAGCGCTTTATTTGACTTGAAAAGGAAGTGGGAGGGTGATACCTCTCGTATTCAGCAGTTGGAGTCCAATCTGGCATCCTCTCGAGCAGAGCTTGAGAAACTGCAGGGGGAGCATAACATGGACAAGGCTCTTACCCAGAAGACTCTTTGCTAGTTAGAGGAGGATCAGGGAGAAATATTTTGTTAGTATGGTGAGTTGGGTAAAGGACGCAAGAGTTGCTGAGTATAAAGACACTTTAGCCTTTATGCAGGAATGCACTCAGCTTTCAAAGGATATACGTGCGGAGATCATGTTTGTTGAGGTGGACCCCTTGTTGGAGGACGAGTGTGAGATTGCCCTCAAGAGGGGCAAGGGTATGACCCTCAGCATGATGGAGTGGAGGTTTGGATGCAACGTGGCTGGTCTTGGTGTCAGGATCTTTCGCGAATTAGTGCTCTGATGTAGATATCGAGGATTGATTCATGCTTTCATGTGTTTCTGTACCTGCATTTTGTTATTATTATTTGTATTTGTAGTTTTCTTTTACGGTGTATGATGTTGCGTCTTAACGCTTATTATTGTATGTTACATAGTGATTTTGTGGATTTTACCACTATATTGCATTGCTTATGCGATACTTTGTCTTTTGTTCATCTTGTCGCGCCGACAATGCTTTTTCATGCGCGACTTTATTAATTTTTAACGTTTTTAGAACCAACCACGAAAGGGGAGGAGGTCTTGATGGTGGTGTGACCAACTACTGTGGTGAAGAGCAGATGCATTCGAACCGATCATGTGCAGTCATGGGGACTGGCCCCAGAACGAAGGTGAAAAGCGAATGCATTCAAACCATTAGTGACCGCGAGGGGGAGGGCCCTGATCTACTACAACGGTGAAGAGCGAATGCATTCAAACTGGTAGTGTGTGGTCTGGGGGACTGACCCCAGAGCTACGGTGAAAAGTGGTGCATTCGAACCTTTGGCGATCGCGAGGAGGCAGGCCCTAATAGTGTCGTGACCTATTATGACGGTGAAGAGCAGATGTATTTGAATTATTAGTGCGCGGTCTTATTTGAGTTTGGTTAGACAAAAGAGTAGAATCAAAACGTGATAATAATTGTCGAAAGATAGTCTGCACGAGTTGAAGTTCGTGACTTTTACATGCAATTACTGATAAAAATGGTGCATGTTCTATGCATTCCAGGTGCGAGGGAAATTCTTCTCTTCTGCGGTTATGAGCTTGTACATCCCATGCTTCACTACTGCAGTGATGACGTATGGCCCCTCCCATGCTGGTGAGAGATTGTCCTTTTGTGGGCCTTAACAAGCTGCTTCAACGCTTCGCAGGATGAGGTCTCCAACATTGATTGCGCTGGGTTTTACCCTTCTGTGATAAACTTGAGCTACATGCCTTTGTTAGACGGCGATACATAGTGCAGATGCTTCCTTGACTTCATAGACTATGTCAAGTCTCTCCCTAAGTAACTCATCGTTCTTTTTAGGGTCGAATGTCAGCACCCTGATACTTGGGACGTCGATGTTGGTGGGGATTACGGCTTCAGTGTCATTGCAGAGATTATATGGCATCTCTCATGTTGGAGTCCTCTCTGTGGTGCAGTATGCCCATAGTACATTTGGGAACATGTCAATTCACTGCCCCTGCCTCTTGTAGACGCATCTTCAGACCTTTGAGGATAGTGTGGTTTGTTATCTCCACCTGCATGTTGGTCTGCGGGTGTGCTACGGCCGTATGACGGAGGTTGATCTTTAGGTCTTCACACATCTTTGTGAATGACCTCTCAGTGAACTGAGTGTTATTCTCGGCGATGATAACTATCGGAATGCCAAAGTGGCAGACAATATTCTTCCAGACAAACTTCTTGGCATTTTCTTCTGTTATTTTCGCAAGGGGCTCAACTTCCACCCACTTGATGAAGTAATAAATTGCCAGAATGATGAACTTCCTCTGTCCAGATGCCAGGGGGAGAGGACTGAGGAGATCAATTCCCCACTGCATGAATGAGCAAGAACTTTGGAGTGTCGTGAGTGTGACTGGAGGTTGATGAGAAATATTTGCATGAAGCTGAAAACTCATGTACTTCTAGATGAATTCGCCGACATCTTCTAGATGAATTCGACCGCATCACCATCAGCCAATAGAAGCCTTTACATATGATCTTCTGAGCTAGGGCCTTCCCATCTAGGTACTCACCACATACTCCTCCATGGACCTCCTTCATGGTGTACTCTGCTTCAGCAGCTGTCAGACACTTCAAATAGGGACCAGAGAAGGTCGGCTTGTAGATCTCTCCTTTAGTGATGGTGATTGTTGTTGACCACATCCGCAACTGTCGTGCTTCTTATGCGGTCATCGAGAAGATTCCTGTGCTCGAGGTAAGTCCACATGGGGTTCATCCAGGATGACTCTTCTTCACTGATTGACATAATATCCCATAACCCTTGGATACTAGGACCATAATTTCTTCAACTTGGTGTCTTCGGGACTGATAACTAGTGGGTAAGGTTGCGAGCTTGGAGAGCGCATCATCCCTCGAGTTCTACTCCCTAGGGATGTGTAGAATCTAGTGTGATGGAATTTTATGGATGTGTGCCTTCATGAGCATGAGGTATTGCTCCATCTGGTTGCTTTTTTGCTTCGTAGTATCCTTCTACTTGTGAGACCACAAGTTAGGAGCCTGTGTGAATTGTCAGGCTATCCTCCCTGCAATTGATGGCAAGCCAAAGTTCAGCGATCAGGCCTCATACTCTGTAATATTGTTGGTGGCTGGGAACCACAGTCTGAGACCATACTCCATGGTGATCTCTTTAGGACTCACAAGGAGCAATCCTGCTCGTTCGGATCCTAATGCGTCGTCGACGTAGAGAGTCTAACATGCAGTTGTGGTATCTTCAGTAGGAGTTGCTTCTGGTGGAATGGTATACTCCATGACAAAGTTGGCGAGCACTTGAGATTTGATATCCGGTCGGGGTAGGAACTGGATGTCGAATTCACTAAACATGATCAGCAATTTTACTAGCCTTACAGAGACTTCTGACTTCTAGAGTATGGCTCACAGCAGCAGTTGTGTTAGCACTTTTATCGTATGGGCTTGGAAGTAGGGCTGAAGCTTTCTCACTAAGAAGATGAGAGCTAAAGCTATTTTTTCTTCCGCCGGGTATCTGGTCTCGGTATAAGAAAGGACTTTGCTGAGATAGCAGATCGGTCGTTGAACTCCTCCTTCATGTTTAACGAGCATCAAGCTGAGGGAGGTCGGTGATACTACTAGATATAAGAATAAGACTTCTCCGGGGATGGGCTTTGATAGGAGAGGAGGTAAGGCCAAGAATTGTTTGAGGAGATCGAAAGCCGTCTGGCACTCGTCCATCCACTAGAACTCAGAGTGGCGTGCCCCTCGGAGAATCTTGAAGAAGGCGAGGTACTTATCTCCCATCTATGCCAGGAAGCGGGATAGTATGGTGATCCTCCCATTCATGTGTTATACTTCCTTGATTAAGATAGGCGGCGATATGTAACATCACGACTTTTATTGGGTCACTAGACCCTAGTGGACCCAATAAAAGTAACCCAAAAAGATAGAAAATGAAAGTGCACAATGTGCCTCTGAGAATCCTCTAGACGTGGAGGGGTGAATAGAGATTTAAAACTTATTTCTATTCTAACTGTGAAAAATAATAAAAAAAAACTAAGGGTCACAGACAAAATAATAATGATTCAGGAAATAAATTGCAGAATAAAAAGAACTTGGGACAGCACAGAAAAGCAATCCAGAAGACACCAAGATTTTTATAGAGGTTCCCCAAAATATGGGTACTCCCCTTTTCTACCACCTGGTAGGGATGCACTACTATTCCTGAGTCTTTTGGTAAAGAGGCTCTTAGAACTACTGATCATTTGACAAGGAGATCATGAACCACCAGATCTTTTGATAAGGTGATCTTGAACCACCAGATCTTTTGATAAGGAGATCTTGAACCATTGAATCCTTTGAAGAGGGATTAATAAAACTCTTTTACAGAAAGGGATTAGAAGGATAAAGTAATAAGAGAAGGTTTGTTGGAATTCTGTCTTCAGAATTCTTATGAAAGGATGTATGAAGAACAGCCTCTTGAGTCTTTCACTGGATCTGCTCTTGATTAACTTCAGCTTATAATAGTGATGGATTGTAGGAGCTCTAGTTTTCAAATCCTTGTTCATCTCTTCCTATTGAACTATGGCTGCTATATGATATTGTTCAGAAGCAGTCTTCACTTGTTCTGTTATTCAGGAGAGAGTAGTTCTTTCTTCTCTTTTCTGTTCACTGTTAGGGTTCCTGAGAGAGGAAGAAGAAGAGAGAACTGTAGAGAGAAGATGATGGCCGATTGTAATGACTACACTTTGTCTCTGTCTTCTCTTCCTTTATATTGTCTCTCTTCAATTTGAATTCCTTTCCAATTCTGGTAAGTCCTAAAAAGGTATTTTTTTTCTTTTCAATTTCTCTTTATTCCTATTCTTGATTCTCGACCCGTCTCCCAACTATAAGCTAGTTTCCAAGAAATCTTTCATGTCCTCTGTTAATGCTTTCTTCTATTTCAGAAAATAATTAAACCGTTGGAGAATGGTCTTGAGAGATGTGGGCCATGAGAGAGTCCAAAAAGACAGCTGAAAAAGGTTTCCTTTTCAGACTGTATTCGACGTAGTGTCGAGTTCACTTCCTCTCTTATCGACGTAACTTCGAGTTCTTATAAGAGCAGCTTCGATTTCATCCTTGCTCGAACTCTGCTAGTCGACATTGCGTCGGTAACTTATTGACATAACCATCGAGTTGAAAGGAATGGATCTGAACTTCATTATCTGCATCGAGATGAAGTCGACGTTGCGTCGACTTTAGATGACTTCGACATATATTTCCTTCTGCGTTGAATTGAAGTAGAAGTTGCTTCGACTTCACACAATACTTCGACAGGTCCATGGCCTCTACGTCGATATCTATTCGACGTAACGTCGACTTGATCTACTCCGACAGAAAGAGTATGTTGCTTGGACTTCTTGTTAGAGTAGCGTCGATATTCATTCGATGTTGCGTCGATTTCTATTCGACGCAAATATTAACTTCAACAAATTTGTGCTTCTCTTGATATGGTCTTGACACCCTAGGTTGAGTGTGACATCCTAAGACATCTAATGACCAGATTACCTGATGCACAAATCTAACACTCTGCTATAGGCGGGAGCGAGATTGCGGCACGAAACGGCAGTGTACCGATCGTTCAAGTAATACAAAATGGGAGTGAATCCCCAAGTATCGAATCTCAAAGGAACGCAGTAAGGTGGAGCTAACTATCAAGGAAGGACTTGAGATCGAAGACCTTTAGATCGGATGGATTGCGGAAAAGGTGAATTGGTTTGTGAAAAGCAAAATAAAAGAAACTAAATTAACAATGCAATGCAGGCCACTATGCACTGCTTCGCTAGGCGGATGGGCGAGAAGGCAAGCGGATGGAGTGGTTCACATTGGCGGAGTCGAGGTGGATTATACGGGCAGTTAGCACCGCTTAGCTTGGCGGATGGAAGAGTAGGCTCACTTAGTGGAAGAGTAGTCAAGCGGCATGGAAGAGTAGGCACACAGAATGGAATGGCGGCTTTGCGGAGTGGAATGGAGTGGGGACGGAATTGGTGCACTTCAAGCACATTCTACACAAATAAGCATTTTCACAACTATGAAAATAACACTATAAATCAAGAGTCTAGAAAGACATACATCATCAAATAGTAAAGATTACATTCATATACATCCATACAAGTAGAGAAAAAGGCAAGAGATATGACCAAATCCGGAGGCTTATTGTAGATTCTCAGTAAGAATCATCGGGTTGTCACTGTAACACCTCCCCTGTAATGACCATATAATATGGGTCCAGCCGGGACCCCACAGCATATAACCGCCACAGCTTTAGTATTAAAAGATGATATTAACTACCCAATCTCATAACTCAGACAACACAGCGGAAACAAACTAAGCCACAGAGATTGTCCATACTACAAAGGAGTCCAACTGGCCTTAAGGCCTTACAAAACAATGTCCAAAACATCAAACATTCCATAATAAAAGACATCCCAACAAAAGGGGAAGGATAGTTTTTCCCTATACTACCTCGGCATGCAAGCCGGATATAACAAAGTACGAAGAAAGTAATGCAGGAAATCAACTAAGCACTTCGTGAAGCTTTAGGCCTTTTTGGCCGGCGCGCTGGGTCCAGCCTGCGATTCTTGCCAAGCAACCAAGTCACAAAGAGCGGTAAACGAGGGTCAGCTATGGCTGACCACAAGCGGTGTAACAACATCCCTCCTCCCGGCCGTCCTAGCGGACCCCGGGGAACTACTTCACCCTGCAAGTCAGCACTTCGTATGTAAAAGTACATAAAGGAAAGCAACATAACTACTGGCATGAGTGTCACAAGCATCATCCACGTTTCTATGTTGAGCAGGTAATAAAAGGGGCCTAACAATGCAAAATGAGTGCAAGCCCGGGTTTCACCCAAGGCGCCCTAAAGCGTATGAATCTAACACATCATCATACATCACCAACACAAGGGTACTCATTACTTCCCCACAAGGGCATCAAAACCCAAGGCCAAGCGCTCTCGCTGAGACCCACCTCGCCTGGCCCACCATGCCATCGGGCTTGTCTGACAGCTCACACGCTCGGGCCGCCAACAACGCACCAAGACCGATTCTAAGAATTCTGGCCAACCAAAACGTCCCAAGGCCCTGGGCTTACTTTCGGGATAACGTCCACCGATTGCCTCGCCTGGCGACCGTCAACGGACTCAACCGTAGCACAGACATTCTCGTCAGTCAACAATCGAAGGGACTAATCTTGCCGGGACACTCTCCACACGTGAATCTCAGTCTTCACGGGATAGCCAGCCGACCACAAAGACCAATCGCGCCTTCGCATAACACTAGGCATCACAAGCCCCAAAATTCGCACATTATTTCTCCTCCCTAAACCCAACATTCGTTACCACACGAAGCTACAAAGGCATCACAACGACGAGTTCGCCGTAATCGGATTTCTAATAAAACCCCTAAAATGCGCGTAAATCAACATCACCGGATCGGACCAACGGCCACAAATCCGGCTTCACCCACAATGCCTAATCCGCTAACGGAGCGGATCTCTAGTGCAAAACATGCCGGGGACGGACACAATCAACCCGGTGGTTTATCTTGAACCAAGGCGACCCGGATCCCTCTCACTCGACGGATCCTTTGCCAAAATGCAGAAAAAGAAGGGATGCCAAACACGCATCCTAAAGACCGGGAGGAGAAATGTCGTTACCTTTTGAGATCTCCTCCTAGCCATGAGAAGCTTGCAACCACACGGTGGAGAAGAAGCGCCTTGATGCCCTCTACGCACTGCCGGTCTCGGATCGGCGAACGGAGCTCCGAAGCTCCGGCAATGGCGGATTCCCCTTCTTCTTCCTCCTTGCCTCCTCCTCCTTTCTCCAACCTAAGAGAGAGAAAGCCTTGGAAATAATAAGGGTTTAACTCCTCTACCAAGCCCTAAAACCCCCCAGCCAACCATCGCAGCCGTTGGATCAAATTCCAATAGATTTGGACGGACCGATCTCCTTCTCCGCTCAAAATCGCGGAGCAGAATAAACAGGGCGCACGATCACATGCGCACGGTCACTGGTCGTGCGCGAAGAGGACACTGGTCGTGCGCACTGTTCGAGACAGAACTCTGAATCCTTGCGAATTAACGCACGATCACATGCGCACGGTCACTGGTCGTGCGCGAAGAGGACACTGGTCGTGCGCACTGTTCGAGACAGAACTCCGAATCCTTGCGAATTAACGCACGGTCACAAGCGCACGGTCACTGGTCGTGCGCGAAGAGGACACTGATCGTGCGCACTGAACAGCTATAGAATTTTAGCCTATCCCGAACGCAGCACTACCACTCCGCCTACCTCGCTGAACTACGATTTTTGGGGTGTTACAACTCCCCCCCCCCCCCCCCCCCCCCCCCCTTAAACGAATTTCGTCCCGAAATTTCAGAATTTAAACAGGGAATTCATAACGCATACCTGGAGCAAAAAGTTCCGGGAAATCCTCCCGCATCGCTTGCTCACGCTCCCAAGAGAATTCGTCTCGCCCGCAGTTGTCCCATTGCACCTTTACAAGTTTGACTTGCTTGCTACGCAACTGCCGGACTTCTGAATCCTCCACGCACACCGGGCGAACCCTCGCCCCCAAGTTCTCCATCACCGGCACCGCCGCCGCTTCGACCACGACGCTCGGCTCCACCAATGCTTTCCTCAGTACGGAGACATGAAAAACGTCATGTAATCCACTCAACTCTGCGGACAACGCCAAACGATAAGCTGCTTCGCCTATACGCTCCGTAACCTCGAACGGACCCAAATATCTCGGACTCAACTTCTTGAGTCGCCGCACCCGCGAAACACCCTTGAACGGCTTGATCTTCAAGTAGACCATGTCGCCCACTGTAAACTCCACATTTCTGTGGCGCGCATTAAAATACTTCGCTTGTCGATCCTGAGCAACCTTCATGCGCTCCTGAATCGTCCGCACAATCTCGCAAGCATCTTCCACCACTTGCTTTCCCAAAAGCTTAGTGTCTCCCACCTCTGCCCAAGACATCGGCGTTCGACACTTCCTTCCATACAAAGCTTCGTATGGCGCCATCTTGATACTCGCCTGGAAGCTATTATTATAGGCGAACTCCACCATGAAAAGGTGGTCCTCCCAACCTTTGCCAAAGTCGAGAGCACACATCCTCAACATGTCTTCCAACGTACGGTTCGTTCGCTCCGTCTGACCATCGGTTTGCGGATGGAACGCGGTGCTAAACTTGAGCTTCGTGCCTAGACTTTTCTGCACTAATCTCCAGTCCTTCGATGTGAATCGCCCATCGCGATCACTAACGATGCTCTTCGGAATCCCGTGCAACCGCACAATGTTTCGAACATAAAGCTCCACGAGCTTCTCCACGCCATCGCTTTTCTGATTCGGAATGAAGTGGGCCACCTTCGTCAGGCGATCCACTATCACCCAAATCGCATCGTTACCCTGCTGCGATCGAGGCAAACCATGCACAAAATCCATAGAGATGTCATCAAATTTCCATTCGGGGATGGGAAGAGGCTTCAAGAACCCGCCGGGCCTTTGGCACTCAGCCTTCACCAAGGCACAAGTCTGACATCGGCTCACGTGCTCGGCTACATCCCGCTTCATCCCAGGCCACCAAAAAGATTTCTTCAAATCCGCGTACATCTTTGTACTTCCTGGATGAACGGAGTACTTCGTAAAGTGAGCTTCAAACATCAACTCCTCGCGAAGCTTGCCGAAGCGCGGAACACAGATCCTCCCGTCTCTCCTCAGAATTCCACCAACCATCTCCAAGGCAGTGCCTTCGCTTCGCTGAGCCTCCAACACCAGCTGTTGGCACTCCTCGTCCGCACTGGTCGCCTCTCGGATTCGATCCGTTATATCACACTGCATTTCAATCCAGTTCAAACGAGCTATGCTAGACTCACCTCTAGCCACACAAGAAATGTCAAGAGACTCCAAGTCTCGAATCAAACGCTCGTTATGCGCCTCCATCCAATTACCTTGCCCGGAGTACTTCCTACTCAAATCATCCGCCACCACGTTGGCTTTACCCGGCGTATACTGAATCTCCACGTCGTAGTCCCCAAGGAACTCGACCCACCTACGCTGCCGCATATTCAGATCCTTTTGGTCTAGGAGATACCTCAGGCTTTTGTGATCCGTGAAGATCTCCACTTCGCACCATAAACATAGTGTCTCCACAGTTTTAGCGCAAAGATTACCGCTGCCAACTCCAGATCATGGATGGGATAATTCCTCTCATGAGTCTTTAACTGCCTTGACCCATACGCTATCACCTTGCCGTGCTGCACCAGCACGCAACCCAACCCGCAACCTGACGCGTCGCTAAAGATCTGAAATCCTTCCGTCCCACTAGGAAGACTAAGGATTGGGGCAGACATCAATCTTTCCTTCAAATTCTCGAATGCCCGGGCACACTCCGGTGTCCAAACAAACCTCTGGTCCTTGCGAGTGAGTGTGGTGAGAGGCAACGCCATCCGCGAAAAGTTCTCCACGAATCTTCTGTAATAACCGGCTAGTCCAAGGAAGCTCCGGACTTCCGCCACGGTTCTCAATACAGGCCAACCCTTAATGGCTTCAATCTTCGCTGGATCTACCGCCACCCCGTCTCCACTAATTATGTGCCCCAAGAAAGCCACCTTCTCGATCCAAAACTCACATTTTGAGAACTTAGCATAAAGTTGATTCTCCCTTAGAGTCTGCAATACTTGCCTCAAGTGAGACTCATGCTCTGCCTCCGATTTTGAATACACCAAAATATCATCAATAAACACCACCACGAACGAATCTAAGAACGGGCGAAAAACCCTGTTCATCAAATCCATGAACACAGATGGCGCGTTCGTCAGTTCGAACGGCATCACCGAAAACTCGTAGTGTCCATAACGAGTCCCAAACGCTGTCTTGGCAACGTCCTCTTCTCGAATCTTCAACTGGTAGTACCCCGATTTCAAATCCAACTTGGAGTACACCACCGACCCCACTAACTGGTCGAACAAATCATCGATTCGGGGAATCGGATATTTATTCTTGACGGTCAACTTATTTAGCTCACGGTAATCAATGCACAACCGCATACTTCCGTCCTTTTTCTTCACAAACAAAACCGGTGCGCTCCACGGCGAAGAGCTGGGCCTAATGTACCCTTGCTCTAACAACTCTTACAACTGAACCTTTAGCTCGGCCAGTTCCTTCGGTGCCATCCTAAACGGAGGACGCGGCACCGGCCTCGCACCCGGTACCAACTCTATCGAGAAATCGATTTCACGCTGAGGAGGTGCTCCCGGAAGCTCCTCGGGGAATACATCCTCAAATTCTTCCACCACCGGAACTTCTCTAATAGCCAACTTTGTGGAGTGAGCCTCCAACAAAGCTAAAAATGCCTCGCCTCCTTGATTCACCGCACGCCTCATTTGCATGGCAGAAATCAGGGAGCAAGCCACTCCGCTTAGGCCTTCAAACTTGACCTCTGCTCTACCTTCAGCTCTCAGGTTTACCACCTTCAACTGGCAGTCGATACTAGCTCGCTGCTCCGCAAGCCAGTCCATTCCCAAGATAACATCGAATTCGGCTAGTGGCAGAATCGCTGCTACCAACACGAAATCACAATCGCCAATTTGCATCACAATGCGTCCCTTCCTCAAGGTAGTCATGAAAGATCCATTCGGCATACGCACACTCAGCTCCACTCCTGCCACTACGGGCTCAGCACCAATCGTCCGGATAAAACTTTCCGCAAGAAAAGAGTGTGACGCCCCCGTGTCGAACAACACTCGAGAGGGGTAGCCCGAAACTAGCACGAAACCTAACCACGTGCAAAACAAACATGAAAGGCCGCAAACTACAGTATAGTAACAAACGAAACTTAAACCTTTCGTACCTGTCACCACATCGGGTTGACATATCGCTTCCTGTTGCCCAAGATTATAGGCCCTAGGCTGCACTGGAGGGAACCGCGAAGCACTCGACTCTGCCGCTTTCCCCTTCTCTGCAACACTGGGACCCGAACGCACCGATTGTTCTTGTCTCGGCTCTGGCCCAGCTCCGCCCTCGGTACAAAAACGACTAATGTGACCCACCTTGCCACACTGGTAACAAGTAACCGGACCTTTGGAACGGAAATCTCCCGAAGGTGCGCCACTTCTCTCCCCAGGCCTATTAGGACGGGGCTTCTTCTTCCATCGGCTGCCCTCGGACTTCCACTGGGACTGAGACTTAGAAGGCTTTCCTTCTCCCTGCCTTGCCGCAACACCCTTTCGCCGTTGAGTTCGCTCCAAGTCGCTCTCCAGCGTGCGAGCGGCTTCGACCAACTCATTGAATCCCGCATTCTTCAAGGCTATGACTGGTTGCCTTAAATTTTCCCTCAACCCTTGATAAAAGAGGTTATCCCTCTCTTCATCATCTGCCATTGTCGTGCCCGCATACCGACCCAACCGAGTGAACTCTTGCAGATATTCATCCACCGTCTTCTCCCGCTGCACCAAATGCAGAAACTGCCGCTGCAGTGCTAACCTTGTTGAAGCCGGAATGTAACGCTTTAGGAAAGCGTTTCCGAACTCCTCCATGGACGGAACACGCCCAACAAAAAGTCGACCGTTATGGTTCACCCACAACAACTTTGCATCGCCCTCTAACATGAAGCTCGCAAAGTGAGACTGCCTCTCAACTGGGGTCTCAGCTGCCTTCAAGAGCTCCTGGATCCTCGAAAGCCAATCCTCGGCATCCGTTGGAGTGCCCACTCCCTTGAATGTCGGAGGGTGGAAACTCAAGAAATACTTCATGAATCGATCACCCATCGGAACAGCTCTCTCCGCTAGAGGCTCTGCTTGCCTTACTTCGACATCCGGTGTATTCGGCGTAGCCTCCGGAGTGACGGGGGTCGCAACTTGCACCACCGGCGTAGGAACCCGTGGCATCGCTCCAGCTTGAGCCGCTACCATTGCCTCCGCTAGCATGCGACAGAAATCAGCCGGGGACATGCCCACATTCATGAGGCCTGGAGCAGTAGCAATACTCCCTGAAGGCTCCTCTTGCCTCCTCGAGGTCCCCGCATCGTCGCCAACATCCTTTCATAAGCAAGGAAACAAATAAACGCTCATCAGGATCTAAACGCAAGACCTGAACGCAGGGATACTCATGATCCCGCACAATACTCCTATGTGAACAATCTCTTACGCGATCCAAAAACACTAGACCTCGCAAGAATACTAGAACAAACCTCCCTCTGATACCAAATTGTAACACCTCCCCTGTAATGACCATATAATATGGGTCCGGCCGGGACCCCACAGCATATAACCGCCACAGCTTTAGTATTAAAAGATGATATTAACTACCCAATCTCATAACTCAGACAACACAGCGGAAACAAACTAAGCCACAGAGATTGTCCATACTACAAAGGAGTCCAACTGGCCTTAAGGCCTTACAAAACAATGTCCAAAACATCAAACATTCGATAATAAAAGACATCCCAACAAAAGGGGAAGGATAGTTTTCCCTATACTACCTCGACATGCAAGCCGGATATAACAAAGTACGAAGAAAGTAATGCAGGAAATCAACTAAGCACTTCGTGAAGCTTTAGGCCTTTTTGGCCGGCGCGCTGGGTCCAGCCTGCGATTCTTGCCCTGCAACCAAGTCACAAAGAGCGGTAAACGAGGGTCAGCTATGGCTGACCACAAGCGGTGTAACAACATCCCTCCTCCCGGTCGTCCTAGCGGACCCCGGGGAACTACTTCACCCTGCAAGTCAGCACTTCGTATGCAAAAGTACATAAAGGAAAGCAACATAAATACTGGCATGAGTGTCACAAGCATCATCCACGTTTCTATGTTGAGCAGGTAATAAAAGGGGCCTAACAATGCAAAATGAGTGCAAGCCCGGGTTTCACCCAAGGCGCCCTAAAGCGTATGATCTAACACATCATCATACATCACCAACACAAGGGTACTCATTACTTCCCCACAAGGGCATCAAAACCCAAGGCCAAGCGCTCTCGCTGAGACCCACCTCGCCTGGCCCACCATGCCATCGGGCTTGTCTGACAGCTCACACGCTCGGGCCGCCAACAACGCACCAAGACCGATTCTAAGAATTCTGGCCAACCAAAACGTCCCAAGGCCCTGGGCTTACTTTCGGGATAACGTCCACCGATTGCCTCGCCTGGCGACCGTCAACGGACTCAACCGTAGCACAGACATTCTCGTCAGTCAACAATCGAAGGGACTAATCTTGCCGGGACACTCTCCACACGTGAATCTCAGTCTTCATGGGATAGCCAGCCGACCACAAAGACCAATCGCGCCTTCGCATAACACTAGGCATCACAAGCCCCAAAATTCGCACATTATTTCTCCGCCCTAAACCCAACATTCGTTACCACACGAAGCTACAAAGGCATCACAACGACGAGTTCGCCGTAATCGGATTTCTAATAAAACCCCTAAAATGCGCGTAAATCAACATCACCGGATCGGACCAACGGCCACAAATCCGGCTTCACCCACAATGCCTAATCCGCTAACGGAGCGGATCTCTAGTGCAAAACATGCCGGGGACGGACACAATCAACCCGGTGGTTTATCTTGAACCAAGGCGACCCGGATCCCTCTCACTCGACGGATCCGGTGCCAAAATGCAGAAAAAGAAGGGATGCCAAACACGCATCCTAAAGACCGGGAGGAGAAATGTCGTTACCTTTTGAGATCTCCTCCTAGCCATGTGAAGCTTGCAACCACACGGTGGAGAAGAAGCGCCTTGATGCCCTCTACGCACTGCCGGTCTCGGATCAGCGAACGGAGCTCCGAAGCTCCGGCGATGGCGGATTCCCCTTCTTCTTCCTCCTTGCCTCCTCCTCCTTTCTCCAACCTAAGAGAGAGAAAGCCTTGGAAATAATGAGGGTTTAACTCCTCTACCAAGCCCTAAAACCTCCCAGCCAACCATCGCAGCCGTTGGATCAAATTCCAATAGATTTGGACGGACCGATCTCCTTCTCCGCTCAAAATCGCGGAGCAGAATAAACAGGGCGCACGATCACATGCGCACGGTCACTGGTCGTGCGCGAAGAGGACACTGGTCGTGCGCACTGTTCGAGACAGAACTCTGAATCCTTGCGAATTAACGCACGATCACATGCGCACGGTCACTGGTCGTGCGCGAAGAGGACACTGGTCGTGCGCACTGTTCGAGACAGAACTTCGAATCCTTGCGAATTAACGCATGATCACATGCGCACGGTCACTGGTCGTGCGCGAAGAGGACACTGGTTGTGCGCACTGAACAGCTATGGAATTTTAGCCTATCCCGAACGCAGCACTACCACTCCGCCTACCTCGCTGAACTACGATTTTTGGGGTGTTACAGTCACTCCGCGTCCTAGCTCGGTCCCAACTATCGTCCAGGGTAGAGGAGGGCTGTCACTTCCTCCCAATGGACCTGTCTTCTCCGGTAAACTACAATCCAGTCATGTCCGATGCGAGGAACTCTTGCTTGGTGATGAAGATGATGGTGGAATCCTCTCCTCGAAGCACTTGGATGATGGAGGTGGCCGAGATGATCTCCGGGCTCAAGATAGGCGTGAAGATTAGTCCCGGAGCACCTCCCGGTGGTGGAAGATGATGCAGGGGCGGAAGAGGCGAACAGGGCTCGAAAATGGCGGAGATAATATGTCGTCCGACCTAATTTCACGGACTGCATATTTATAGAAAATAGGGCGCACGATTAGTAGCGCACGACCAGTGGTCGTGCGCACTAGAAGTTGGTGGTCGTGCGCACTGTGCCAGAAAACTTGCAAGACAAAATTCACAAAAAAATAATATACGCACGACCAGTGGCGAACGATCAATGATCGTGCGTACTATAGCCAGTGGGCATGCGTTTGGCAAGACAGGCCTCGAAATTTAGGGGTTAAGTGTGCACGAGCAGTGGCGCACGACCAGTGGTCATGCGCAATATAGACAGTGGTCGTGCGCAGTATTCCTGGGCAGATTTGCACCCGGAACACCTGCACGACGCCCGCATCAGCAGGAGAACTTCTCGGGCCACTGATCATGGCACTTAAGGCATTCAATAATAACAACTAAACACAGCACAATACTCAGACATAAGAAATATAAGATTCTACACCGAAATTGGGCTAGAAATGTACACATTTAGTGAAATGACTTTAAATTAATAAAGAAGAGAATATATATGAAAAGTGATGTGCACGTGAGTGAAAATAAGCCCAGATGAGTTCTAAAAAGGGTATATAATTTGGATTCATCATTACCTCACTATATAATGGGTAATTCAATCCTAAGAGATAAAATCACTTTTAGTGAATTTGTTAAGATAAATCAAAGGGGTTTTCCCAACAGAAAGTGATCCAATTGTGGGATGTTGTGCTAGAAAACTCAAAATTGACTTCCGTCAGTTCCGTTAGACTCATGTAATCGATACGAGTGCAATGGAACTCATTTCGTTCCAATCTGAGGTCGTTTAGAGAAAACAATCATTTTGAGTATCGTAGTGCGTTATAACAAAGTTTGTGGGTTACAGTGACCGTATGTACTCCAAATTGGCTTTCGCAGTTCCGTTAAACTCATTTAATCGATACGAGTGCAATGGAACTCGTTCCATTCCAATCCGAGGTTGTTTGGAGAAAAAGACCATTTTGAGTATCATAGTGTGTCACAACAAAGTCGTTGGGGTACAGTGGTCATACATACTCCAAATTGACTTCTGTCAGTTCCGTTAAACTTGTACATTCAATACAAGTGCAACAAGACTCGTTGCGCTCCAATCAGAGGTCGCATGAGAAATATGTCTATTTTAGGTTTTGTAGACCGCCACGACACACCGAAAAGCGTGCATGCACCCAAGTTAATTCAATACTCCAGCATTGACCATCCACCTGACAAGTTGGACCCACTTGGACCTTAAACTACATAGGGGACCCCTCCTAGGGTTGACTTTGGTCAACCCACCCCACCCCCCCCCCACCCCCACAACTTTCCTATTTTGGGGAATTTTCTCCAAGCAAGGGCTCCACCACCCCACCAAGGAAGGGCTGCTCCATCCTCTTAAGGGGAGGCCAGCAGGCCTAGGGTAGTGGAGGGAAGGGGGAGAAATATCTTTCCTCACCCCCTCCCTTTAGTCCCACATTGGGGAGAAGGGAAGGGAGCTCCCCCTCCCTCCCTATAAATACAACAAACCCCCTCCCCTCCAAGAACTTAACTTCCCAGACCTCCCCCTCCTCCTGCCCGGAACCCCCCTCGACGGAAAACCACACCCAAACCCACCACCCCACCACCTTTGATGGCCAATATTCCAAGCACCTCTTGAGGCCCCCCTCTTCAGGTGGAATACCTCACCTCCTCCATCCTTCCTCCCCCTGATGTGTTGCCTGCCCCCCCCCCCCCCCCCCCCCCCCCCCCCCCCGTCGCCGGAGCATCGCCAGCATCACTCGAGCTATGCCCAGTCTCGGGTGGTGGCCCGACCGCTTTAGCCTCACCCAACGTCGGTGGTGGTGCTGGGGGAGTAGTGCCCCACCCGGGGACCCTTTCCCCAGCGAAGAAAGGCGGCAGGGCCGCCGGAGGACATGCCTCTGGTGGCACCCGCAAGCCCCACCCCCTTTCTCTATTTTCATGTACCGTTATCGCGGCGATTTCCGACGGTGGCCGACTGTGCTTGACGGTCGGACCATCACCGAAGGCAATCCCTACCCCCGGCGACCCAGCCGGGGGCGGTAGAAGCCTAATGGGAAGGGAGGGGCGGTGCGGCATCGGCCAAGATGGCCCATGTACGCCGCTCAACCCGTCCCCTCCTCCTTGATGAAATTCGGCGTTGGACGGCGGCGTCAGGCCGCCAGACAACTGCCAGATGGATCGCCGGCCCGTGGCGAGTCGACCAATGGAGGCGTCGGCACCTGGCAGCCACTGCCCGGCAGTAGCAGCGGCCGCCACCTCGAGTCTCGCCGGCATTGGTTGTGGCCGTCCGATCTCCACAATGAGATCGAACGGCCCAGATCTTCTTAAATCCCGCTACTGCATAAAACTACATGCCCCCACAACAGATTGGCTCCAGGTCTGCTGTGGGGACCCAAGCACGCACGCCATCCGGCGCCCTCTCTCTCTCCCAGAACCTGCTATCCGCAGACCACCCTTCTCAAACCCTTGCTGAATTTTCTGAGGGCAACCTAGGCTCCTAGGGACAAAACTTTGAACATGAAAGATGTTCCTTTCTAAGAGGACTACCTCCATTATTTTCTTAAGAATTTTCAGATGAGCCTTGCTATTTTTAAAAGCCCTTGCAAGATTTATTTGGGTAAAAATAATACCTTATTTAGTTTGGAAAATTCTTGAATAATTATAGGCTCATTTTTAGGACCTCTTTGAGACACTATCAAAGTTTGAGATTTTTATCAATTGATTAGATAATTTTAAGAGCCTCACTAAGATTTATTTGGAGAAATAAACCCACAAAAGGGCTGGAAAATATTGGAATATTTGTGGTCCCTTAATATACTATTTTGATAATAATATCAAATTATGGGGACATTTGGAGATAAATGGTGGACTCAACAAATTTTCCGGGAAAATCAATCGAGTTTTAAATTGTCAAATATTCAAAAGAATTGGGGGAAGAAATCGTGACACACAACTGCGTATAATCATTTGATGATACTACAAATAAATAATGCCCCGATAAATAAATTAGAAGCCCAAGCTCAAAACAATGTGGGATGTTTATAAATCATCGAGCTGCGTTTAGAAGAATCTGGGGCAGCGAAATTCACCTTTTTCTGGAGAAGCTATGGAACTCGTGATAACAAATTCACTTAAAGCTGTGTTTAAAGGAGCGCAATTAAATTTATGATCGAACTATAACAATGGGAAGAATCTGGAAGAAACTCCTATTAACAGAGATAGAACAAGACTTTCCTCCTATGAATGGGGATGGAACTAAAGCCTCCTGATTATGGAGTGATGGACTACTAACATGTTCATTTACTTTATTGTAACTTCTTTGACTCCAGTCTTATACTGGTCCCGCAATTACTATTTCTCTTTATTCTTTTCGACACTCCAGTCTCGTACTGGTCAAATAATTACTGCTTTTGCTTAAGTTTTTCACTACTCCAGTCTCATACTGGTCAAGTAATTACTGCTTCTGTTTAAGTATTTCACTACTCTAGTCTCGTACTGGTCAAGTAATTACTGCATTTGTTTAATTATTTCGCTACACCAGTCTTATACTGGTCAAGTAATTACTGCTTTTGTTTAAGTATTTCGCTACTCCAGTCTCGTACCAGTCAAGTAATTACTGCTTTTGTTTAAGTATTTTGCTACTCTAGTCTCGTACTAGTCAAGTAATTACTGCTTTTGTTTAAGTATTTCACTAATCCAGTCTCGTATTGGTCAAGTATTTACTGCTTTTGTTTAAATACTGCAATACTCCAATCTCGTACTAGTCCGGCCACTTATGCTCTAACTTCGGTCCTTTCCGTTAGTACTGTTATAATTCAGCACCTCGTTTCTGCAACGCACTCTGCACCACTTTTGTTCACCGCACTCATATGCTATAACTTCTCGTATCTACATTTCTAGCCCGGGCCCTGCTCTAACGAGCGGTCGTTCCTGTTTAGTAGATCCTTAATTGGGGATAACTGTGAGTGAGTATCTCCTCCAAGGGTTAGCCTCAAATAATGTGCCCTCACGCCCGTGGCAGGCCCAAAGTATACGTTCTTACTTTGATTAACTGTTTCTGAAATGCTTGCGGTAAAAGTGGCGAGTCAGTCACGCCCGTAGACTGTTCATACTGGTGGGGGAAGATTGGCGGCTGGTGGCGACAGTGAGATGTGCACCGCGGGTGATCACCACTTCGTACCCATTGAATTGCCTCCACGGGCTGGCCTAAATTTGGAATCGCCGGATGTCGCTCACATCCAAGTAGTACACCGAGTTGTATGGGAGAGGCTGTGTAATGCGGTACGACCACACTCAGAAGTGGCAGGACTGGCCACTGTCACCAACGACCACATCGGTGAGGCCCGCGGGGTTCGCTACCCTGCTGGAAGAAAAGCAGTCCAAACTATATCGGCACAGGGCTGCGTAAGTGGGTTTGAACACCTGCGGCATGGTTATCTATTGTGGTTATTCATACTGCTTTTAGTAAGCTGGTCTCTTAAATAACTGTCGATATTATTATGGCTACCTGAAAGTGCACAGTGTGCCTCTAAGAATCCTCTAGAGGGGGGTGAATAGAGATTTACATATTTCTATCATAACTATATAAGCAATAAAATAAACTAAGGAATTATGCTCAACAAAATCACAGGCAGAATAATAATGGTGCAGGAAATAAAATGCTGAATAAAAGGAATTGGGACAGCACAGAAAAGCACAACACAAATACCCAAAATTTTATAGTGGTTCCCCAAAATGTGGGTACTCCTCTCTTCTACCACCTGGTAGGAATGCACCAACTGTGCCTGAGTCTTTTGGTAATGAGACTCTTAGAACCACTGATCTTTTGATAAGGAGATCATGAACCACCAGATCTTTTGATAAGGAGATCTTGAACCAACCAGATCTTTTGATAAGGAGATCTTGAACCACTGAATCCTTTGGAAGAGGGATTCTTATAAATTTTTTACAGAAGAGAATGAGAAGGAGAAAGAAGAAGGGGAGAAGAGGAAGAATTTTGTTCTCAGAATTCTTATGAAGCCTGTATGAAGAACAGCTTCTTGATTCTTTCACTGGATCTGCTTATGATTAACTCCTGCTTCTTATGGTGTTGTATTGCAGGAGCTATGGTTGTCAGATCCTTTCTCTTTCTTCTGATTGACATATGGCTGCTATATGATTATGATGAAGAGCAGCCTTCAGATCTTCTATTCTATGAGAGGGAGAGCAGCAGTTCTTTCTTCTCTGTATCTTCTCTATTGGGGTTCCTGAGGAGGAAGAAGAAGAGGAAGCCCTAATAGAAAACTGTTTGCCGATTGTAATGAATGCCCTGCTTTTCTCTTTCTATTCTTCCCTTTTATTGTCCCACTTCTGATTTGAATTTGTTTCCCTTTTTGGTAAGTCCTGAAAAGGTATTCTGCACTAGACAATTTCTCTTTCTTTCCTTCTTTAATTCTCGACCGGTCCACCAAAAATAAGCTTATTTCCAAGAAAGCTTTTGTGTCCTCTCTTAATTCTTCTTTCCATTTAAGGCAATTAATAAGTCGTTGGAGAACGGTCTTGAGTGATGTGGGCCATGAGAGAGGGTCCAACAAGACAGCTGAAAAGGTTTCCTTTTCAGACTGTATTCGACGTAGCGTCGAGTTCTCTTCCTCTCTTATCGACGCACCTTCGAGTTCTTGTAGGAGCAGCTTCGGATTCATCCTTGCTCTGATTGAACTATGCTAGTCGACGTTGTGTTGATATCTTATCGATGTAACCGTCTAGTTGAAGGGCATGGCTCTGAACTTCATTATCTGCGTCGAGATGAAGTCGACGTTGTGTCGACTTTAGATGGCTTCGATAGATGCTTCCTTCTGCGTTGAGTTGAAGTAGAAGTTGCATTGACTTCTCAAGGTACTTTGACAAGTCCATGGACTCTACGTCGATATCTATTCAACGTAACGTCGACTTGAATTACTTCGACAGAAGGGTTGAATTACTTAGACTTCTAGTCAGAGTAGCATCGACAACAACTCGATGTTGCGTCGAATTCTATTCGACGCAAATGTTAACTTTGCCCAAATTTTGCTTCTCTTGATCTGGTCTTGACACCCTAAGTTGAGTGTGACATCCTAAGACATCTAATGATCAGATTACCCTCACTATACAATGGGTAATTCAACCTAAGGGATAAAATCACTTTTTAGATAATTTGTTAAGTTAAATCAAAGGGTTTTTCCCAACACTACCGGTTATTTAAATGCTGCTAACCTTCCTTGCTTCGGCTATTTACTTACTATTTGGGTACTTAAGCTCATCCCCAGTATACGGATCCAGGGAGGAGATGTGTTTTCCACTTATCTCTGTGACTAATGGTTGTTTGTGTAACCATTCATAGGAGATGGGACAGACCGAAGCCCGCGCACCACATGATGGAATACCAGCTCTCGAGATGGCCCATTCGGATACACCGGCCTCACCCCCTGTCTTCCATGATGTGATTCCTAGGGTATAGGACTAAATAGTAAATGTATAAGTTGTAGTAGTTATCCTTAGCCCACCGGGCCACCCATGTACACAGTTGGCTACGACCTTTTGCTTATGTATATATGTATGCCTTGTTAGTTTGCCTTATGGTTGCTTCTGCATTGTGTATCTGATGTGATGTGTTGATTCTCTTTCCGAACAAGGCGGACACTTAGTGCCTAAGAGGGTGGGTCCTTGCCACCCGGGAAGCACTAAGCGGCCATCTTGGTCAGTAAGATCCCCTCTCTCCCGACCTGGGTTCAGTTCGGGTGGGGGGGGGTCTTACAAATGGATCAGTGCTATCGCGATCCAACCACATGGGGCAGACTTTCGATCCTTACTTCCAAGGTTCTATTTCTTGGTTCAGTACGAACTACGCAGCGGAAGCCTGGTGGACCCGTAGGTTAGAAAATTAAGGATTCTAAACTGCCAGTAGCACACCCACACACGGTTCTCTTCCGTTTCAGTCAACCTTTGCGAAATCCCCTTACTTTTGCAAGTACTGACTTTTCTTCTATTACTTCTCCAGATACCGTAGTCCAGTAACGGAAGATCATCCTCTAGAGACCAGTTCCACCCTACTACTCCACCACCAGACCCAGTTGTTCCAGCTGCAGTTCCATTAACCGAGACCGACTTGGGTTGGACCTTGACAGTACTGCTAGCCACTTTTCAGACTGCCATTTTACGGCCACCTCAGCAACCTACTATGCCCACGGACCTTCTGACGACCTTCCGGGGGCTAAGGCCCCCTATCTTCCGAGGCACTGCATCCGCCATGTAGGCGGAGGAGTGGGAAGAGAGAGTGGAGGAACTACTAGTCAGTATGATGTGCCCCACCATTGCCACAGTGTCCCTAGTGGTGATGTTATTAGAGGGCTATGCCTAAGACTGGTGGAGGGTAGCCAGCCGCTCCACTTTCAGAGGGCTACCACTAAGAACGATTCTCTGGGGAGAATTTTCTGAGGCCTTCCTGGAGCATTTCATCTCAGACGCTAGCCGAGTTGCACTCCAGGAGCGGTTCCTGCACATCCGTCAGGGAGAAAGGATCGTGCCAGAATACCAGCGCGAGTTCATCCACTTAGCCTGCTTTGCGGGGACACTGGCAACCACAGATAGAGATAGAGCCGCTAGGTTCTACCAAGGACTGCGCGATGACCTATGACAGACCCTGATTAGGATTTCACAGTCTACCTTCCACATGATTGCCACGATTGCTGCAGCATTATAGATGGACCAATGGATGGTAGCCCAGCAACGGAGAGGACATGTGGAGGCCCCCTGGGCCCAGGGATGAGAGAGAGGGGTTGCCCCTCGAAGGCAGCACCGAGGTAGGAGGCAGCATCACCACCACCAGCCCTACATGCAGTCACCTCAGCCCCGATATGCACCTCCAGACCCAGCACCCCGACCAGCTCCAGCACCCCATCTAGCACCATCTGCACGATGAGATGTTCCCTTTGTAGGGAATTGCTTCCTTTGCCAGCAGCCTGGACACATTAGAGCTTTTTTCCCTAAGCGGAAGGCCAGGTTTGGGAGCAGTGCAGGGAGCAGCGGAGAGAGAATGAGGAGGTCGTAGAGGACGTCCTGCAGGTAGGAGGGACCAGACCATGCAGGGACGAGCAGCACCACTTGAGGCGTATGCACTAGAACTTCAGCACGAACTTGCACCGGATGTAGTTATATGTTTATATCTTCGGCATCAGTGATGGCATACCTGGTTGTTATTATCTAGTAGGAAACATATGATATAGCCCTTTGGTTTTGTTATATATGTACTCCATTTGTATAGTTGTGAAAGCCATGTGATCATAGTATACATATATATATTACCAGGTTTACTTTTGGTAGAAGGTCACCCTGCTAAAACGTTATTCGATACCGGAGCTACACATTCCTTTGTCTCTCGGGACTTCATCGCAAACAAGGAGAACACCGTCCGATCGTCTGGAGTGTCAATACGAATCCGACTCCCGGACGGGTCAGACATGACATCCACAGAAAAGTGCTCATTCCAGGCCATGCTGGGAGACATGGAGTTCGAGATCTTCGCAACTATTCTAACAATAACCGGGTACGACATCATCCTAGGGATGGATTGGTTGGTCGAGCACAACGCCCAAATAAATTGCTCAACCTGAGAAATCAACCTCCAGAACCCAAACGGACAATCAATCACTTTAGCAGGTATACCGTCTGTCACCCGCATCATCCTGACATCCGTGCAAACCGTCAAATCGATCCGGGGAAAAGACGAAATGTACCTAATCTACTTCGAAATGGAAGACAAAACTCGAGTACTCACCAAGGTGCCCGTAATCCGAGACTTTCCAAATGTCTTTCCTGAATCCCTTCCAGGGTTGCCCCCGCAGCGAGAAGTGGACTTCCAGATTGAACTTGCACACGGAGCTCATTCAGTATCCCGAGAACCGTACCGCATGGCCCCGAAGGAACTAGCCGAGCTTAAGATACAGCTGCAATAATTAATCGATGCAGGTTTTATCCGTCCAAGTACCTCACCTTGGGGATCCCCCGTATTATTCGTCAAAAAGAAGGACGGGTCATTGTGCATATGCATCGACTACAAAGAACTAAATAAACTTACCATATGAAATATTTAACCCCTACCCAGCATAGATGAATTATTCGATCAGTTACAGGGTGCATCTGTGTTTCTCCAAATGGATCTAAGTTCTGGATATTACCAACTTCGGGTACGAGAGAAGGACATCCCCAAAACAGCCTTTAGCTCCCGCTACGGGCTTTACGAGTTTATGATGATTCCTTTTGGACTGACCAACGCCCCATCCACTTTCATGGCATTAATGAACAAAGTGTTTAAACCATTTTTGGACCACTTTGTAATCGTCTTCATAAACGATATACTCATCTACTCGAGGATCAAGGAGGACCACTCCAGACATCTCCGAATGGTACTACTCAAATTATGAGAACACTCATTCTTCACAAAATTCAGTAAGTGTGAGTTCTGGATGGAGAAAGTCGGGTTCCTAGGACATACGATCATTAAGAACGGGGTGACTGTAGATCATGCCAAAGTACAGGCAGTACGAAATTGTCCGCCACTAAAATCAGCGGCAGACATCAGGAGCTTCCTCGGTCTCGCCGGATACTACCGTAAGTTCATGGAAGGATTTTCAAGGATCGCCCTACCCTTCACTACCCTCACCAAAAAGGATACTGTGTTTAGATGGACCCATGAATGCGAAGCAGCGTTTGTCAAGCTAAAGTACCGCTTAACCTCTGCCCTAATTCTTACCCTCCCCTCAGTCACCAAGGGTTTTCAGATCTACACTGATGCATCTCTAAAAGGGTTAGGAGTCGTACTAATGCAGCATGGCAGAGTAGTCGCCTACGCATCACAATAGTTGAAGCCTCACGAGCTTAACTACGCAACCCATGATTTGGAATTGGGTGATGTGGTGTTCGCGCTAAAAATTTGGAGGCATTACCTATACGGAGTAAGGTGTGAGATTTTCTCCGACCACAAAATCCTCAAATATATCTTCACCCAGAAGGAGATGAACCTTCAACAATGCCGGTGGCTTGAATTTCTTTGCGATTACGACTTCGCCCTCCAATACCACCCTGGCAAGGCCAACAAGGTTGCCGATGCCTTATGTCGCCAACCCCAGGAGTCGGGAGCTGGCTAGAGCTGATACCGGAGGAGTTAATCCAATCTTTGGCAGACTTAGGCATCACCATTATCACCCGCAGGGATTCTATGGACTACTAAGCCCAATTATATTGGATGGAGATACAGTGTGATATCCGGGATAGAATATGAGAGGCTTGGAAGGTTGACCCCGAAGCAGCTCCAATCATCCAAACCCTGCAAAACGACACTCAAGATGACCACAACCTGTATGATGGTATTCTACAGTACAAGAACTGTATATTCATCCCCTCCATCAAAGGGATCCGAGAAGAGATACTTCGCGAAGCACACATTCGAGATATTCTATTCATCCAGGGGTAGTAAAGATGTATACAGATTTACGGAGGATGTTATATTGGTCGGATATGAAAAAGGATGTCACCAATTATATTGCACACTGCCAGACCTATCAGATGGTCAAGGCAAAATGCCGCAGCCCAGGAGGTTTACTGCAGCCCATACCTGAATGGATGTTTGAGGATATCTCTATGGATTTTTTCCATGGCCTGCCCCGATATCGTGCAGGGAACGACTCCATATGGGTCGTAGTGGATCGCCTCACAAAGGTAGCTTGGTTCATCCCAAACTGACAAAGCGACGGTGTTGATTTTCTAGCCATGCTTTTTATAGAGCAGGTAGTTCGATTTCATGGAGTACCCAAGTCCATCATGTCCGACCATGATGGACGCTTCACTTCGAAGGAATGGAGAAGGCTACAAGCTTATCTAGGGACCAAGTTAGCCTTCGCACCGCTTTCCATCCCCAGAAGGACGGGCAAACAGAAAAGACGAATTGTACGATGGAAGACCTTCTCTGACTGTGCATAGTAGAACACATTGAACCATGGGTACAGGTGCTACCTCTGGTAGAATTTTCCTATAATAACAGCTTTCAGACAAGTATTAAGATGGCACCATACGAGGCTCTGCATGGGAGACGTTGTCAGACCCCGTTATCATGGGCACAAGATGAGGACCCAGAAGCATTGGGGGTCACATACATAGATGACACCACGGCAGCAATAAGGTTAATCCGAGATCAAATGCTGGAAGCGCAGAGCCACCAAGCAAAATATTATGATCTGCGCCATCGACCCGTAGAATTTAGCGTGGGAGATATGGTTTTCCTAAAGATCAAACCTATGCACGGGATCTTCCTGATAAAGAAACAAAAAAAACTAGACCCTCGCTATTTAGGCCCCATATTAGATCATAGAACAAATTGGCCCCGTTGCATACCGATTAGCTTTGTTTGCTGAATTAGGAAACCTTCATGATGTTTTTCACGTTTCATCATTGCGACGTGTTCTCCGACAACCGGATCAACATCTTCCTGCACCACCGACATCGATACAGTCCGACCGATCCATTCAGCTTGAACCAGTAAGGATAGTGGACTCCAAGGTCAAGAACCTACGAAACAAAACCATCACAATGCTCAAGATCTTACAGTCAAACTGCGGACGCGAAGAGTTTACATGGTAACCAGAAACTCTTGTTCGAGAAAGATACCCAACACTCTTCCCGCGGGTATGTTTTCCCCCTACCTTAAGCAATTTTCGAGGGCAAAAATCCTTATATTTTTATTGGATTGTAACATCCCAACTTTTATTGGGTCACTAGACCCTAGTGGACCCAATAAAAGTAACCCAAAAAGATAGAAAGTGACCTGATTGTGGGATGTTGTGCTAGAAAACTCCAAATTTACTTTCGTTAGTTCTGTTATACTCTTGTAATCGATATGAGTGCAATGGAACTAGTTCCGTTCCAATCCAAAGTCATTTGGAGAAAACGATTATTTTGAGTATCGTAGTGCGTCACAACAAAGTCGTTGGGGTACAGTAACCATACGTACTCCAAATTGACTTCTATCAGTTCCATTAGACTCGTGTAATTGATACGAGTGCAATGGAACTCGTTCCATTCCAATCCGAGGTTGTTTGGAGAAAACAACCATTTTGAGTATCGTAGTGCGTCACAACAAAGTTGTTGGGGTGCAGTGGCCATACGTACTCCAAATTGACTTCTGTCAGTTTCGTTAAACTCATACAGTTAATACGAGTGCAATAAGACTCGTTGCGTTCCAATCGGAGGTCATATGAGAAATATGTCAGTTTTAGGTTTTGTATACCACCACGACACACCGAAAAGCGTGCACGCACCCAATTTAATTCAATACTCATGACATTGAACATCCACCTGACAAGTAGGACCCACTTGGACCTTGACCTACATAGGGTACCCCTCCTAGGGTTGACTTTGGTCAACCCCCCCCCCCCCCCCCCACCCCAAGCATTCCTATTTTTTGGGATTTTTCTACAAGCAAGGGCCTCAGTACCCCACCAAGGAGGGGCTGCCCCATCCTCTTAAGGGGAGGCCAGCTGGCCTAGTGTAGTGGAGGGAAGGGGAGGAGAAATATCTTTCCCCACCACCTCCCTTTAATCCCACATTGGGGAGAAGGGAAGGGAGTTCCCCCTCCCTCCATATAAATACACCAAACCCCATCCCCTGCTGGAAGTCACCTTCCCATCCTCCCCCCTCCTCGTTCATGGACCCCCTCGTCAAAAAACCACACCCAAACCCACCACACCACCACCTCTGATGGCCAATCCTCCTAGAACCTCCCGAGGCCCCCCTCTTGAGGTGGAATACCTCCCCTCCTCCTTCCTCCCTCCCCCGATGTGTTGCATGCCCCTCACCCCCCCCCCCCCCCCTGTCGTCGGAGCGCTACCAGCATCACCCGAGCCATGCCCAGGCTCGGGTGGTGGCCCAACCACGTAAGCCTTACCCTAGCGATGGTGGTGGCATTGGGGGAGCAGTGCCCCACCCGGGGACCCATGCCCCAGCGAAGAAAGGTGGTAGGGCCGTCGGAGGGCGTGCCTCCAGCGGCACCCGCAAGCCCCCCATCCTTTGTTTTCCTGTACCGCTATCGCGGTGGTTTCCGGCGGCGCCTGACTGTCGGACCATCATCGGAGGCAAGTCTACCCCCGGAGACCCAGCCGGGGGCGGTTAAAGCCTCACGAGGAGGGAGGGGTGGCGCAGCGTCAGCCAATATGGCCCATGCAGGTCGCGCCACCCGTCCCCTCCTCCTTAATGAAATTCGGCGGTGGCCGATGGAATCATGCTGCCGGACCACCGCCAGACAGATCGCCAGCCCCCGGCGAGTCGACCGGAGGCGGCGCCGACGCCTAGCGGCCGCTGCCCGGTTGTAGCAGCGGTCGCCACCTCGGGTCTCGTTGGCATTGGCTGTGGTTGTTCGATCTCCATGATGAGATCAGATGGCCCAGATCTTCTAAAATCCCACTGTCGAATAAAATTGCGTGCCCCCACAGCAGATCGGCTCTAGATCCGTTGTGGGGACCCAAGCACGCATGTCATCTGACGCCTTCTCTCTCTCCCAGAACCTGCTATCTGCAGACCACCCTTCTCAAACCCTTGCTGAATTTTCTGAGGGCAACCTAGGCTCCTCGGGACAAAACTTTGAACTTGAAAGATGTTCCTTTCTAAGAGGACTAACTCCATTATTTTCTTGAGAATTTTAAGATGAGTTTTGTTATTTTTAAAAGTCATTGCAAGATTTCTTTGGGTAAAAATAATACCTTATTTAGTTTGGAAAATTCTTAAAAAATTATAGGCTCATTTTTAGGACCTCTTGGAGACACTATCAAAGTTTGAGATTTTTATCAACTGATTTGATAATTTTAAGAGCCTAACTAAGATTTGTTTGGAGAAAATAAACCCCCAAAAAGGGCTGGAAAATATTGGAATATTTTGTGGGCCCTTAATATACTATTTTGAGAATAATATCAAATTATGTGGACCTTTGGAGATAAATGGTGGACTCACCAAATTTTCTGGGAAAATCAATCGAGTTTTAAATTGTCAAATATTCAAAAGAATTGGGGGAAGAAATCGTGACACGCAACTGCATATAATCATTTGATGATACTACAAATAAATAATGCCCCGATAAATAAAATAGAAGCCCAAGCTCAAAACAATGTGGGATGTTTATAAATCGTCGAGTTGCGTTTAGAAGAATCCCGGGAAGCAAAAATCACCTTTTTCTGGAGAAGCTATGGAACTCGTGATAACAAATCCAATTAAAGCCGTGTTTAAAGGAGCGCAATTAAATCTATGATCGAACTATAACAAAGGTAAGAATCTGGAAGAAACTCGTATGAACAGAGATAGAACAAGACTTTCCTCCTATGAACGGAGATGGAACTGAAGCCTCATGATTATGGAGTGATGAACTACTAACATGTTCATTTACTTTATTGTAACTTCTTTGACTCCAATCTTGTACTGGTCCCGCAATTACTATTTCTCTTTATTCTTTTTGACACTCCGTCTCGTACTGGTCAAATAATTACTACTTTTGTTTAAGTTTTTCGCTACTCCAGTCCCGTACTGGTCAATTAATTACTGCTTTGTTTAAGTATTTCACTACTTCAGTCTCGTACTGGTCAAGTAATTACTGCTTTTGTTTAAGTATTTTGCTACTCCAGTCTCGTACTGGTCAAGCAATTACTGCTTTTGTTTAAGTATTTCGCTACTCCAGTCTCGTACTGGTCAAGTAATTACTGCTTTTGTTTAAGTATTTTGCTACTCCAGTCTCGTACTGGTCAAGTAATTACTGCTTTTGTTTAAGTATTTTGCTACTCCAGTCTCGTACTGGTCAAGTATTTACTGCTTTTGTTTAAATACTACAATACTCCAGTCTCGTACTGGTCCGGACAATTATGCTCTTACTTCGGTCCTTTCCTTCAGTACTGTTGTAATTCAGCACCTCATTTCTGCAGCGCACTCATATGGTATAACTTCTTATATCTATAGTTCTAGCTTGGTCCCTGCTCTAACGAGCGGTCATTCCTGTTTAGTAGAGCCTTAATTAGGGATAACCGCGAGTGAGTATCTCCTCCAAGGGTTAGCCCCAAATAATGTGCCCTCATGCCCGTGGCAGGCCCAAGGTATAAGTTCTTGCTTTGATTAACTATTTGTGAAATGCTTGCGGTAAAATTGGTGGGTCGATCACGCCCGCAAACTGTTCGTACCTGTGCGGGAAGGTTGACGGCTCATGGCGACAGGGAGATGTGCACCGCGGGTGATCACCACTTCGTACCTGTTGATTTGCCTCCATTGGTCGGCCTAAACTTGGAATCGTCGGATGTCGCTCACATCCAAGTAGTACACCGAGTTGTACGGGAGGGCCTGGGTAATGAGGTATGACCACACTCAGAAGTGGCAGGACTAGCCACTATCACCGACGGACACATCAGTGAGGCCCGCGCAGTTCGCTACCCTGCTGGAAGAAAAGCGGTTCAAACTGTGTCGGCACAGGGTTGTGTAAGCGGGTTTGAACACCTGCGGCGTGGTTGACTATTGCGGTTACAAGTCTTCATACTACTTTTAGTAAGCTAGTCTCTTAAATAACAATCGATATTATTATGGCTACCGGTTATTTAAATGTTGCTAACCTTCCTTGCTTCGGCTATTTACTTAATGTTTGGGTACTTAAGCTCATACCCGGGATACGGATCCGAGGAGGAGATGTGTTTTCCACTTAGCTCTGTGACTAATGATTGTTTGTATAACCATTCATAGGAGATGGGACAGACCAAAGCCCCTGCACCACATGATGGCATACCAGCTCTTGAGATGGCCCGTTCGGATACACCAGCCTCACCCCCTGTCTTCTGTGATGTGAGTCCTATGGTATAGGACGATATAAGAAGTGTATAAGTTATAGTAGTTATCCTTAGCCCACCGGGCCACCCATGTACACAGTTGGATACGACCTTTTGCTTATGTATATATGTGTGCCTTGTTAGTTTTCCTTATAGTTGCTTCCGCATTGTGTATCTGATGTGATGAGTTTGATGTGATGAGTTGATTCTCTTCCCTGACAAGGAGACCACTTAGTGCCTAAGAGGGTGGGTCGTTGCCACCCGGGAAGCGCTAAGCGGTCGTCTTGGGCAGTAAGATACCCTCTCTCCCGACCTGGGTTCAATTCGGGGGGGGGGGGGGGGGGGGGGGGCGCGCGGTCTTACATGATATATCCTTCAGCGCCTACTCAGGGTTTGCCTTAATCCCCCGATGGGTTACCATGAAACCCAAGACTTCCCCATTGTTACACCTAATGCGCATTTACTAGGATTGAGCCTCATCTTGAAGCGATGAAGGAGTTGAAAGCATTTCTCTAGGTCTTTCAAATGGTAGAAGCGGTAGACGCTCTTCACTAGCATGTCATCCACATACACCTCCATCATCTTCCTGATGAGGTCCTTGAACACCTTGTTCATCCACCTTTGGTAAGTAGCACTAGAATTTCTTAAGGCCAAAAGGCATCACTCCATAATAGTAAACTCCCTTGTCGGTTCGGAAGGCAGTGTGCTCCTCGTCGGCAAGATTCATCCTTATTTGGTTGCATCCCAAATACGCATCCATAAAGGTAGGAAGCTCATCTCTGTCCATCGCTTCGATAAGCTGATCAATCTTTGGAAGTGGGAAGCTATCCTTTGGGCATGCTTGGTTCAGATTGTTGTTTTCGACGCACATTTTCCACTTCCCTGAGACCTTTTCACCATGACCAAATTTGTTTGCCATGCCAGATATTCTGCTTCGTGGATGAATCGCACCTCAAAGAGCTTGGTCACCTCCTCCTTGATCGTCTTAAGCCGCTCGGTTGTGAAATTCTGCTTATTTTGGATCACTGGCCTACAAGAAAACTAAATATTTAAAGAATGGAGGATAACCTCTGGGTCTACTCCAGGCATGTCTTCTGGACTCCAAGCAAAGATGTCTTCGTGCACCCGGAGTAGAGCTGCGTACTCCTCTCACTGTTCTTGATATAAGAGGGACCCGACCTGCACTATCTCAGTCAGGTCCCGCTGACAGAGTGACACTTCTATGAGACTTTCACCAAACAACCTGTGCTGCAGAGTAGGCATCATCCCGTAGGTCGAAGTTGTCTATGCTAAGGGCGGTCGCTTTTGCTGGCTAAGCTTCCTTCAAGTAGCCACTCTTGGCCGCCTCCTAGTTCCATCGAACAACCGTTATTCCTCCGGTTGTCGGGAACTTTATGTCTAAGTGGGGGATGGATGGAACTACACCAAAGATAGATTGGAACGGCCTCTTGAAGATGGCATTCTAAGCGGAACTGGAATCCACAACTACGAACTAGATGGTGTGGGTTACCTGCCATATAAACTAGCTTAACGTGACCGTAAGTATGATCATTCCCTTGACTGGGAAGGGGTGGTTGTAAAAGTTGTAGACGAGCCCTGCAGCAGGACTAATGTGCTCTCCGGTAAGCTTCATGTTCTGTAGAGTAGAGAGGAATAAAATGTCAACACGGCTCCTATTGTCGACTAGGATCCTCTTTACATTGTAGCATGGGTCTCTGATCCCTGCGTTGATTAAGAGCGGGTCTTGGTATGGCAGCCATAACCCCTCAAGATCCTCCTCCCCAAAGGTGATGGTATCGTCATGCTTGATCCTCTTACTCCCATGACCCTCATGGATCTGTCGACTGATAGTATTTTGGATGCCATTGGATGGGGGACTAGGCAATGGTCTCGACGTTCCCCACCATTTGTCTTTCAGCAGCTGCACCTTGAGGTGTCGGCGGCTGGTCTCTTACTGACCTGGGCGATGCTTGTTGGTTGTGTACTTGACCCTGCAAGAGTCATCCCAGGAGCCCTTGTTTGATAAGGAGATCGATTTCCATTTTCTACATGGTACATTCTTCAGTGATGAGCCTGTTCGTACGGTGGAACTCATAGTACTTTAACTAGTGGTTCCTGGGATTTTGTGGAAATGCTCTTGGCTTCTAGAATGCTGGATTGTCCTAGATGGCGTAGAGCACATTGGTTCTAGATGTGTTCAGTGGAGTGAAAACTCGAGGTAGACGCAGACCCTGATCTCTTCGAGGGTCTAGGCGATGCTCGTTGTCGCGGCGTTCCTCGCTGCGTCGTTCTTCCTATCCTCTGGGGTCTGCTCCTGTCGCCTCCTCCTCTTTTGAATTCCTTCGAATTGCTGATGATGAACCTCGATGGATTCATCAAATGCAATTTGGTCCTCGACCCGATGCACGAGATATGCGTAGCTCAACACTGTCTCCCTCATCATTGCTGAATAGAATAAAACCCGCTAGGTGGAGACCACCTGGGAAAATGCCACACATAAGCTCGGGGTCGCACCCTGGGATTTTCTGCGCCTCTTCTATAAAGCAAAAGAAGAAATCTGTGAGGGTCTCTCCCTCGTTCTAGCGGATTCTTGAAAGGTGGGAGGGATCCCGGACAATCCTGTGGTTCATGATAAATTGGTCTGTGAATTATCGTGCCAATTCTACAAAATCACTGATGGTTCTGCCTTCCGAGAGTGGAACTAGGTGCGTGCCTGCCCTTTGAGTGGTTATAACACCCGCTACGTCACATAGAATATAGCAGTAGGTCCGGTCGGGACCCCACGCCATATTAAATGAATAGTAAAGTGCATTACGTAATTAGTAGATAAATAGCTTCAAATAAAACTATCTCAGCATACACAAAGTTATACACAATGGAAGCATTTACTTAAGGTAAAACCAGATTACATAAGTTCTCCATTTGTTCACTAGAAATGAATATACAAAACAAGTTTTACATGTAAAATGTTTACATCGACAGTGGCTTCCAAACATCGGAACGCAGGCCGGACACAAATGAAAACTTGTAAAAAAAAAGCACTTGGGCCTTCGAGGGCTAGCAAAGCGCAGCAGCTAGGGTTCCAACCCTCTATTTCCCGCTCGTCTCGCCGGGACCTGTCAAACACAATCCACCAAGCAGTGGGAAAACAGGTAACCGGTCAGCTTTAGCTGACCCAGATTTATAACGACCCCACCCCATGCTCGAGGCGGTGGTTCTCCTTCACTGAAAGCAAGCAATGGCAGCAGATATTTCACAGGTGCGTCTAAGCACAGCATAGAAACAATCACCATATACGTCGACTCTAGGCCGCGCGTATTGTGCTCTCAAGGCACACTCCATCCACAAGTCCTTTTTCAACTTGGATGGTCAATTTGAGCTAAGTCGTACTCACCGACGTTTTCCAGCTCTCTACCATAAGAACGCAATGAAGGGACCCCTCATTCCAACCAATATGGCTGGTTTCAGATCTAGCTAGACCCGACTCAATCATCACAGCACGATGCAGGTAAACATTCACCTCATCCCATTCAAAAGAGATCCTCACAGAGTCATCACCACAGCTCCCAAGTCCATTCTCAATCATACCACGCAATCTCAAGGACCACTAGCGATAGCGCCGGCGCTAGCTACAGAACTCAGTTCTGTCAGCTCTTTCGAGTATTTTCTGGAGATCACCTCCAGAACTCCCTACAGCACATCACAACACCCAGAACCCGAAAACAATCATACATACTTGAAGTCTTCTCCGGAGCGCAATAAACATCACCAATCCAGACCACTTGTCCAGATGGGCTTCAAACAGTATGCATAAGTCCGTATAGTGATCCAGACTCTATATGCAATTTTCTAAGGGGATAATCCATATCGACCCGTCGGAAGAAACCTATCCACTAATTAGTGGAAATCTTCTTGCCAATATGCATAAATCAAAGGACTAACATGTCCAACGATTCAGAAGAAGAGTCGTTACCTTTGAAGCTCTCTTTGGTGCCATATCATTGCAAGCAATCCAGATGAAGAGGTGTGCAGCACGCTCTCCTACAAGATCCGAACTTGGCATGTCGAACGACTAGCCCTAAGGAGTCTCCTTCTTCCTGCCCTTTGTGTCCTACCTTTAGAGAGAGAAGCTTAGGGTGAGAAAATGAGAATAGAAAGTGTTTGCTGCCTTTCTATACTAAAGCGCTACCGACAGCGCTATCGCTAGCATCAGGCGCTAGCCTCAAAGGCGGTATGGCTGAACCTATCCATAGCCGCTTAAGGAATTTGTCGAGATTCTACCGCTAGTGCTAGCTCTACCGCCTGCGCTAGCTCTCAAAGAGCTGAATTCACGAGTGTTTAACACAATTTGTGGGAATACATTCCTCTGTACATAGATTCATTGAGAGAGTTACCGCTGGCGCTACCACTATCGCAGGTGCTAGCACTCGACAGATCATCTCGACATTTTTGATGATACACACAAGTCCTTTCATCGAAACCTAACTAATTCGACGATATGAGCTACCGTCGGTGCTAGCCCTAGCGCCAGGCGTTAGCTCCTTAACTTAGCACTCTGTGAGCTTGTCGCACCTGAAAACTAGGGCCTTACAGTGTTGTCGGGAACACTTGGCATAAGAGATGATCTGGGGCATTGTAGATCCTCATAATGGTGGTGAAGTGGTTGATATATTCTTGCAGGTCGTCTATCCCGTAGAACATTTCAATGTTGGGGAGCTTGAAGCCATGTGGGATCGAATGAGCTAGAACTTGAGGCATTAGTGCAGAGCCATAATGATGAGGACAGAGGGTGAAAGTAGCCCTTCGGCCAACCTTCCCATCTTCTTTTGTGATTACTTTGTGTATTTCCTCGCGAGGGAGCCTTCCAACTTCATAACTGACACATGTTGCTTCCTGCTGGTGGTGATGAAAGTCAACACTGGGGGCCCTGGCCGGTCGAGCGGGATGCTTGGAGCTGACCACGTCGGAGAACTCTTCTTCATAGATATTTTCCTCTCGAGTGACTTCTTCCGGTGGAGCATGGTTTAGAGCTAAGGGAGGTCGATTGACCGGCGCAGGGGTGGAATTTGAGCTTGAGGGGTTCCTAAGTTTCTTAGAAGGGTCAGCATCTCAGCCTAATGTTCTTCCATTTGTTTCATGCATCCTTGCAAAGCAGCAACAAGTGCGAGCATCACCTCCTTTACGAGTGTTGGATCGGTCGGCGCCCTTAGAGGGGGGGTGAATAAGGGTTTTCAAAAACTTTAGATTTTATTTAGAAAAACTTTGGAATATTGCAATATTTAAAACAAGAAGTCAAGTAAAACAAAAAGAGAGACAAGCTTTATTGATATTAAATAAGTTTTACAAAACTTGATCTCAATGGCGCTAGAGATCGGAGGCGAATAATAAAAGCTCTTTTCATTTTCTATCCCGACTCGCTTCCCCGCGAACCGGTGGCCCTAGCCTTCTCCTTCCCGGATTCGGCCTCAAGCCGCTCTAGCCAATCCTTCCCCGGATGTGGCCTCGAGCACCCCCTAGACCTAGCCTAGATCTAGTCGCCAACATGAGGCGAATTTCAGCCCTAAGTCCTACCCCAGACCTAGTCGCCAACACGAGGCGATTTCACTGCCGTTTACAAAGAAAGATAAATAAAATAATAAAACTTCCCTTAAGATGAACTTCTGAAGATGGAGGTGAAGATCCGATGTAGAATCAGCATTTGTCGAAGCGGACTTCGTCTGGATTCGGCGTGATGGAATTCTCCTTCAGAAATTGGCAGAGCTTCGCTGGGACCTCAAATTTCGGCCAAGACAGGCCTCAGGAATTCTAGCACTCTCTCTCTGAGGTGTATGCAAATAGGTGTCTCGAAAACAAGAGGAGAGGGGGTCCTTTTATAGCCAAAGAGCTACCGCCGACGCTACTGCTACCTTCGGCGTTATCCCTGATTAAGTAACATTTTGCGCGGCAGGATCTTCTATCCGCGGCAACATTTTGCTCTATTCCTCTTGTGCGCCATGCTACCGCCAGCGCTAGTAGCTACCGCCGGGCGCTAGCTCCTTCTAAAAACACTACCGGAATCGCGCTAATCATCGCTAGCGCCGGGCGCTATCTCTACCGCCGACGCTAGTGGCCATGTTAGAATTCTGGCCTCAATTTTGGGGACAGCCATCCTTGAGTCATGTGGACTTTGTTTTCCTGCACACTAAGACACACAAGATCAAATACACATAGGATTTGTTATTCTCAAACCTAGGAGATGCGGAAGACCATGTTCCAACAAACTCCCCCTTTTGATAATAACAAATCCATTAATGATAAATCAAAGCATTAATAGATAAGCATGATGAAACTATACTTGTGTGTGTGTGAGAGTGATGACTTTAGGATAATTATTGATTTTAGCATTTAGAATTGCTCCCCCTAAATACATGCTCCCCCTAAGTAAATGCTCCCCTAATATGTAAGCTATCATCTTAATTTGTCATGTTGGGTTTTTTATAGCGGGTTATATTTATCATGTTAGTTCTCCCCCTTTGTAATTAGCAAAAGTGGGTAGGGAAACAAAGCACTACAAATGTGTAAATAAAAGAGAAGGCATGATCGAGCTTTTTAAGTAAGTGATAAGGAGTTTTAGAATAGATCAGAGTTATAAGCATTACAAAATTTTCAGAGTTTGTAGCATAAAAGATTTTTATGTTTGAAGTAACCAATAAAAAGTGTTCCAAGTAAATCTATCACTTAATGAAAGATAGGAAGTTTTAAGAATAAGTGATAATGCAAAGAATGCAAGATATTAAGTAAGCATGAAAGCGCAAGGTAAAACACTTATATGGTTAAGATGCGGAAGACTTATAGCAATACAAAAAAACATCAAATAGTAATGATAATCCAAAAATATGAGTTAAAGTTCACAAAAGATGATGTTTTTGTAAATCATTTTGCAGTTAGATCATTAAATTTGATAATAACCAAGCATGAAATAATGTTTATCAAAAAGAAATTACTACAATGTTACTTTAATTCATAATTCCAAAAACATACAAAACATTGTAGAACACATGCTAGGTTATCTAGTGCATTTCATAAAGAAAGAGTAATATAGAATTAGCATTAGGATCCAATATTCATGAGAAGAAGTGTTATGGAAGATAATGATGTGCAAAAAAGTGTATTTTTGAGTAATGTAAACAAATGTTTTAATCATAAAAATTCAAGAAATATGTAGAGTACGAGCACAATAAAACACAAATAAGATTACTTCCACACACTTTAATGCACAATAAAAAGTACAACTACCAAGGTGCTCTGCATACACAATGCTCATCAAGACTTATCAGGGTGCAAAGTAGTGCTTAGGGGATCATATATTTAAATTTAAGATTGAAACTAGTGATCCGGTGTACTTAAGAGTAAGTGGTTTTTCTTTTTTTTGAAAGAAGGATTTGATTTGCACAAGACACTTTACTATTCTTTCCAAGGTGCTCAACCTCACAATGCTTATTAAGACTTATCAGGAGGTTCAAGTAGTGCTTGGTGGAGTTATCTTTGTCATTTATTTTATAATTTTGTTTTGTACAAAGTTCTCCGAATACACTTGTTTTGGAAATCAATAGATTTTATGAAAAAACATAACCACTTTTCTTAATTTTTAAGAGTGCAAAATAAGGAGTGTAGGTAAGATACTTGTGCAATTTTAGTCCATTGTACTAATACAAAATATACACAAGCATTCTTTAGATTAAATACATATATAGACAATGCCAAAAAAAAGTGAGTGAATAAATATCATTATCAAACATAAAACATTTCTTATACTTAGAGGCATGCTAAGCTTAATCCTACACAACTTTTAAACTATAATTGATGCACATTTGAATAGATATATCAAAGCATGAAGAAAGACAATGTCCAAAGTAGTTTGAAAAGATAAATTGCAACATTGTAGAATTTCTAAATAATAGATTAAATCAGGCTTGATTTTTCACAAAAAATCAAACAGTTTTTTTTTATATAGTTTTAAAGTTTTATATTTTTGTATTTGATTTTAGCAAACAAAATCATATTTTTGTAATTTTTATATTTGATTTTTGCATAAAGATGAACTTTAAACAAAGGAAACAACACAAGCGAAAAAGAAAAACATATTTTTTGTAATTTGGTTTTTCTAGTTTTGTATTTGATTTTTCAAAAAATAAAGAAACACAGAAGTGCAAAACTAAGTTGAAAATATAGATTAATATATTTTTAGAAATTTTTCTAAATTTAAAAAATACAGAAAATCGAACATGGACGCTAGCGCCTACGGTAGCGCTAGCGCGGGAGACAGTGAACGATTTTCTAGGATTTTGGTAATTTTAATTTTGGATCTTGATTAAGTGTCCCAATAGTAGTTCCATGCTGAAGTTGCAAATTTTAGGAGATGTTTTGGATGGTTAAAATGAAGAAAATTGTATTTGTGAGCATGTTTTAACTTGAAAGATCTAGGACACCTAATTCAAGTCGTAATAATCGAAATCTTGCATCGGGAAGGGGTTTAGTAAATATGTCAGCAAGTTGAGAGTCCGTCCCAATGAAGCTTACTTTTATATTTTCTTTCTTAATGTGATCCCTAATGAAATGATGACAAACGTCGATGTGTTTGGATCTAGAATGGTGTACGGGATTATATGTGAGGTCTATTGCACTTTTGTTGTCACATTTAAGATCTATGTTTTTGAGATGAAATCCAAAGTCCTCTAGTGTTTGGCTCATCCATAACGCGTGTGCACAACAACTACCAAGTGCAATATATTCGGCCTCCGTGGTGGAGAGTGCAACCGAAGATTGTTTTCTACTAGACCAGGCAACTAAAGAGGGTCCTAAAAAGTGACATGTACCACTAGTGCTTTTTCTATCTAGTGAGCACCCGGCGTAGTCCGAATCGGAATAGTCGTGGAGTGTGAAAGAGTCATTATGTGGGTACCATAATCCTAGTTTAGATGACCCTATTAGATAACGAAAAATATGTTTTACCGCTTTTAAATGAGATTCTTTTGGATCGGCTTGAAAGCAAGCACATAAACATACGTCAAACATTATATTTGGTCTAGATGCACTTAAATAAAGAAGAGAACCTATCATTCCTCTATATAGCGTTTGATCAATAGAAATTCCAGATTCATCTTTTCCTAGTTTTAAAGAAGCACTCATAGGAGTAGAAGCTTGTTTAAGATTTTCAAATCCAAATCGTTTAAGCATATCATGAACATATTTTGATTGACAAATAAAAATACCATCAGTTCTTTGTGAAATTTGAAAACCAAGAAAATATGATAGCTCTCCTACAAGACTCATTTCAAATTCATTTTTCATTATTAAGACTACTTCATTACACAACTCTTCATTAGTGGCTCCAAAAATGATGTCATCAACATATATTTGTAGAATAATTAATTCATTATTTTTATGCTTAATGAAGAGTGTGTTGTCTGCACTTCCCATAACATAACCGTGCTTTAACAAAAATGATGTAAGACGATCATACCATGCACGGGGCGCTTGTTTTAAACCATAAAGCGCTTTTTCTAATTTGTAAACATGATTTGGAAATTTTCATTTATGAAACCGGGGGGTTGTTCTACATAAACTTCTTCTTTAATAAACCCGTTTAAAAGGCACTTTTAACATCCATTTGAAATAATTTTATTCTTTTAAAACTCGCAAATGCCAAAAATATTCGTATAGATTCTAAGCAAGCTACGGGTGCAAAAGTTTCTTCAAAATCTACCCCCTCGATTTGTGAATAGCCTTGAGCAACTAAACGTGCTTTATTTCTTACAATCCTAGATTCACCATCTAGCTTATTTTTAAAAATCCATTTTACGCCAATAATTGGATGATTAGATGGTCTTTCTACTAAATTCCAAACTTTATTTCTTTCAAATTGTCCTAACTCTTCATTCATTGCCAAAAACCAAAATTCATCATTTAAAGCGGTGGAAACATTTTTAGGTTCAATTTCAGACACAAAGCAAATATTTGAAAATGTTTCATGAAGAGAGGACCGAGTTCTTACCCCAGTAGAAGGTTCCCCAATGACTAGCTCCTTTGGATGATTTTTGGAGAAGTTTAGAATGCTTGGAGGTACATATTCATCTTCTTTGGACTTCTCCTCCTCTTCTTTGGACGGTTCTTCTTCGTCGTGCTCCAAGGATGGCAAAGGTTCATCATCGGTACCTGTAGGGAGCTTCTCTGCACATGGAACAAACTCATCAAATCTGACATTAATTGATTCTTCAACCTTACTTGATCTTTTATTAAATATTCTATATGTTTTACTAGTTGAAGAATAACCAAGAAATATTACTTCATCGCATTTTTCATCAAATTTTCCTAAAGAATCTTTTGTATTAAGAATGAAGCATTTACATCCAAATACTTTAAAATACGATACGTTAGGTTTCTTTTTATAGTAGAGTTCATATGGTGTGAGAGTTAATGATGGGCGAAACATAACTCTATTCATGACATAGCATGCAGTGCTTACGGCTTCTGCCCAAAAATACTTAGGTAATTTATATTCAGATAGCATGGTGCGTGCAAGTTCTTATATTGTCCTATTTTTCCGTTCTACAACACTGTTTTGTTGAGGTGTGCGTGGAGCGGAGAACTCATGCTTAATACCTAACATGTCACAAAAAGATTTAAAATTTTCATTTTTCAAATTCACCTCCATGATCTGAGCGAATGCATTTTATTTTTAAATCTAATTCATTTTGAATGCGAGTACATAATTTTGAAAATTCACAAAACGCATCAGATTTGGAGGAGAGAAATAAAGTCCAACAATATCTAGAATAGTCATCTATGAGAACATAAGTGTATAATCTACCACCAAGACTCGTAGTGTTAACGGGACCAAAGAGATCCATATGAATTAATTGTAGAGGTTTTGATGTAGAAATTTCGTTTTTGCTTTAAAAGATGACTTAGTAAATTTGCCTTTTTGGCATGGAGAGCATAATGAAGATAAATTTCCATTTAACTTAGGCAATCCTCTAATCAATTCTCTTTTTGCTAGTTTTAAGATGAGCTTTGTACTAGCGTGGCCTAAGCGTCTATGCCATAATTCTAATTCATCATTTTTCGTTATAAAACATTTTATAGAAGATTTAGAAAGATCATGAAATGAAACTATGTAAACATTATGAATTCTAGGTGCAGTTAATAACACATCTTTTGTTTTAGGATTAACAATCTTGCAAAGGTTAGTGGAAGATTCAAAAAGTACGTCTAAACCTTTATCACACAGTTGACTTATAGATATTAGGTTATGTTTTAATCCTTTCACATAAAGTACATTTGATATAAGAAAAGATGCATTACCCACTGTACCAACTCCCATGATCCTTCCTTTACTGTTATCGCCAAACATCAATATTCCTCCTTTCTTCTTTTCTAGGCTAAGGAATTTTGCTTTATTGCCCGTCATGTGTTTGGAGCAGCCTGAGTCCAAATACCACACGTCTTCTGTTTCCTTAGCCTTCCTGCAAATCTAGAAAGAAGATGAGAGTAAATATCCGAATACCCAAGAGGTACCACCCATAGAGTAAGTGGTTTTCTTAGGTACCCAGATTTGTTTTAAAGATCGTTGTTTTATATTCCTGCAAGAGCCAGACGTGTGTCCAAATTTAAGACAATTAGCACACGAAATAAAGGGGGTTAAGACCCTTTTCTGAGTTTCTACGTTGCCCTTGCTGGATGATGTTTGTACATTAGAAAAACCAGAAGATTTTTTAACATTAGAGCTACCGCCGGCGTTAGTAGCTAGCGCCGGGCGGTAGTGTTCACTTTTATATCCGAGTCCGAATTTTCCAGACCCAAAGCATTGATTACCCAGAAGCATATCCAGGGATTTTTGACCAATCCCGAATTTGTTTATGGCTAAATTGAGATTTTGATTTTGTTTTTTAAGAGATGTATTTTCTTGAACAATCATAACACATTTATTTTCAAATCCTTTTTTGTTCTTTTCAATTTGTAATATAGAAGTTTTCAATTTTCTCTCTAAGTTCCCTTTTTCTTTTGCAATGATTTTGTTTTGTGAAAGGGCATTAGAGAGAGAAACATCAAGTTCCTTTATCTTAAATAAAGAGTGCTCACATTATTGACATGAAACTTTTCTTTTTTCAAGAGAGACTATTTTTTTGTGAGCTTACGATTTTCTTTTATAATAGATTCATTTTCATGATTTAATAAAACAAATTTATCATAAAGTTCTTCAAAGTTAGGAGGAGATACCTCAGTGTCGCTAAGAACACTAGTGTCGTCATCGTCGCTTTTGTCCATTAAGCACAAGTTTGCTTCCTCCTCGCTATTTGACTCAGAACCGTTTGACTCTTCAGAGGATGAGTCATCCCAAGTAGCGGCCTTCAGCACTTTCTTCCTCTCTTTCGCTTTCTTTTGTTCTTTCCGCTCCTTTTGGTATTTTGGGCACTGGCTCCGAATGTGCCCGGTTTTTCTGCAGTGATAGCATTCTGGAGGCGGCCTTTCTTCTTCGACATCGCTTCCTTTTTCTTTCTTCGATGAAGAGGAGGATCCCTTTTGTCAAGTATCTTTTTGGAAGAATTTTTGGAATGTGTTCCTTCTCTCTGGATTTCTGATAAACTTCTTGAAATTCTTCACCAGGAGTCCTTCTTCATCATTATCGTCCTCTTCGATGCACTCCTTCTTTGATGTCAGCGCCAACGCCTTTTTCTTCGACTCCTTGTTGTATTCGTCATGTTGAATTTGTAGTTCTACCTTATGGGTTTTGAGATTCCCAATGAGATTCTCGATCTGGAGCGTTCTTAAGTTGTGCGACTCCGAGATGGCCGTCACCTTCGGATTGAACCTTGGAGGTAAGGAATGAAGAATTTTCCTCACCAAGTCCCCGTCGGAGTAGGTCTTTCCAAGCGCCTTGGATGCGTTGACGATCTTTGTGAAGCGAGTGTACATTGAGTTGATGTCCTCTTCAGTGTCCATCCTGAATTTCTCGTATTCAGATTCCAGTTGAAACAGCTTGGCATCTTTCACCTGCGATGTACCTTCGTGAGTTACTTCTAATTGATTCCAAATATCATAAACAGTAGTGCAAGCAGAAATTCTATTAAATTAAGTCCTATTTAGGGCACAATATAAGGCGTTCATTGCTTTTGCATTATTTTTACACCTTAGTTTGTCGATATCGTCCCATTTATCTTTAGGTTCTAATAATGTTGCCTCTCCCACTACAGTTGTAGGAGGAGAGTATCTGACTTCTACCATATTCCAGACTTCTACATCCATCGTCATAAGAAAGCACATCATTCTATTTTTCCAATAGTTAAAATCTGACCCAGTAAAGAGAGGTGGTCGACTAATCCCTTGACCCTCCGAGAAAGCGAGATCATGAGACGACATTGTTCCTGGTTGTTAAGCCGATTGGAACAAAATCGCTCTGATACCACTTGTTGGATCGGTCGGCACCCTTAGAGGGGGGGTGAATAAGGGTTTTCAAAAACTTTAGATTTTATTTAGAAAAACTTTGGAATATTGCAATATTTAAAACAAGAAGTCAAGTAAAACAAAAAGAGAGACAAGCTTTATTGATATTAAATAAGTTTTACAAAACTTGATCTCAATGGCGCTAGAGATCGGAGGTGAATAATAAAAGCTCTTTTCATTTTCTATCCCGACTCGCTTCCCCACGAACCGGTGGCGCTAGCCTTCTCCTTCCCGGATTCGGCCTCAAGCCGCTCTAGCCAATCCTTCCCCGGATGTGGCCTCGAGCACCCCGTAGACCTAGCCTAGATCTAGTCGCCAACACGAGGCGAATTTCATCCCTAAGTCCTACCCCAGACCTAGTCGCCAACACGAGGCGATTTCACTACCATTTACAAAGAAAGATAACTAAAATAATTAAACTTCCCTTAAGATGAACTTCTGAAGATGGAGGCGAAGATCCGATGTAGAATCAGCGTTTGTCGAAGCGGACTTCGTCTGGATTCGGCGTGATGGAATTCTCCTTCAGAAATTGGCAGAGCTTCGCTGGGACCTCAAATTTCGGCCAAGACAAGCCTCTGGAATTCTAGCACTCTCTCTCTAAGGTGTATGCAAATAGGTGTCTCGAAAACAAGAGGAGAGGGGGTCCTTTTATAGCCAAAGCGCTACCGCTATCGCCGGCGCTACCCCTACCGCCGGCGCTATCCCTGATTAAGTAACATTTTGCGCGGCAGGATCTTCTATCCGTGGCAATATTTTGCTCTATGCCTCTTGTGTGCCATGCTACCGCCAGCGCTAGTAGCTACCGCCGGGCGCTAGCTCCTTCTAAAAACACTGTCGGAATCGCGCTAATCATCGCTAGCGCCGGGCGCTATCGCTACCGCCGGCGCTAGTGGCCATGTTGGAATTCTGGCCTCAATTTTGGGAAAAACCATCCTTGAGTCATGTGGACTTTGTTTTCCTGCACACTAAAACACACAAGATCAAATACACATAGGATTTGTTATTATCAAACCTAGGAGATGCGGAAGACCATGTTCCAACAACGAGGGGTGCATTGATGAGTGAGTGAGAGGGAGTTGGGTCGATGCATCCCCGTGGGATTGATCCTTTGGTGATTAGGGCACTCCTTTGTTGGAACAAGCTTTCCACATCTCTTGGTTTAAAAATAAGAAATCCCATTATATTTTATCATACTTGGCATGTGTTTATAGTGTGCAGGAACTTCATCTCTCAAGCCCCGATGAGTACGAAAAAGAAAGTCGATGATTCTTTATCACTACGATGCTCTACTGCTAACGCGGTGCGATAACACTACCGCTGCCGATAACATCGACATATTTGGAAACAGCTTCGAGATAGTATAGTCGAGAAAGGAATGTCGATGGGACTTAGATATAATAAGTATTACCGCGATGCGTTAAGTCTACGCCCGATTGTAACTAATGAAAGTCATGCCATCACGCTGCTGATTGAGGAGCAAAAGTGGAAGGAGATCCGATAGCTAGGAATGATGTAACGCTAATGCGACTCGTTAGAATTACCGTGGCATGATAGAAGAGGCTGCCTATTTTGGAGCAAGAATGTTGCCAAAGATGACTCAATCCATGTGTCAGCCCATTGCCTAAAGAGGCTATCGCCTGACGGTAGCACTACCACTGGCGCTAGGATTCGAGTCTATTTAAAGAGCGGTCCTCCTCCATTTAGCGATGTTGATATACAAAGAATCAAAAGCTATAACTCCTGAACTTTCGTGAGAGTATCCTCCTTGCAGCCAAGAGAACTCCATCAACGCTCATGAATGCTAAGAACTTAAAGACGGATCGATCACACCTACATCATCTTCAAGTTCAAGCGAGTTTTTGATGTTTAGTTTTTATCTTGTAACTCTTATCCTTTTTATCGTTAGATAAATTCGCCCGTGTTGGCGACTAGGGACTTGCAAGGACTAGGGAGAATTCGTCGCGTGGGTGTGGTGACTAGGTCTAGGGTTAGATCTAGGGGGTGGCTCGAGGCCTCATCTGGGGAGAGATAGGCTAGATCCAACCGGTCCTTGGGATAAGGGTCGGTATAGAAAACCAAAAGGTTTTTTATGTACGCCTCAATTCCAAGTGTTATTGGGATCAAGTTTTGTAATCATTCTTAAAGCAATAATATTATCATTTTCTCCAGTAATTATTTGTTATCTTTAATCCTTGGAATCTAAATGAAAAGTAAGTTCTCTCTCACTAATGTCGAGCGGTAATTTCTATCGTTGGCGGTAGCAATGGAGTCTTCATCTCTCTTGCCTTGTGGACACTGTCTCATAAAAGCATAAAGCATTGTCTTGAGTGAAATAATTCATAAAATATATTCAACATATATCTATAAATTCACTTAAGCTATAAAAGTTTTTAAATCCCTTATTCTCCCCCTTTCTAAGGGCTCCTACAGATCCAACAAGTGGTATCAGAGTCAGGTTAATCCAAAATGGTCTAACAACTAGAAATCATGGAGCTTCATGATCTCGCATCTACCAGAGGTGATGAAATTTTATATAATGAAAAATCATTAGCACCACCGTTATTTATGGGTGAAAATTATAAAGGATGGAAAATCATAATGAAAAATTTTCTGAAATCTTTAGATAAAGACGTTTGGAATATTACTATAAAAACCCTAAGTATTCTAAATAAAAATGAAATAGTTTTAAATGTGAAAACTATTAAAAATTTATGTTGTGCCCTAGATTAAAATATTTTCAACTTATTTATATTTTACCTACTACTTAGGAGATTTGGAATCTTCTTGAAAAAACTTATGATTATCCTTCTATAGGTATGGAACAAGAAAGCTCCTCTCTTGATGGACCCATGGAATGCACATCAAGCGGAAGGAAAGATGACAAATCATCAATGGAAAAGGAACGTCAAGAAAAAGAGGATGTCAAAAAACCATATGTTCAAACCTTGCCCCATCTGATAGCATTGTAAGCAAAGCAAATTCCTCACTTCTTGTTTTGATGTTTATCTCTACATTGCATGTGCTAGATATGACTAAACGTAGAATTAAGAAATCGAAAAATATTAATTCAAAATTGTGTTTAGAAAATAAAAACTTAAAAGCACAACTTATTGTAAAATCAAATTTTGATGTGTATTGTTCCTCCTTAGGTTCTCTAGTCAAAAATACTTCACTTTGTATAGAATATAATAAATTAAAAGAAAATTACAAGGAACTTGAACAGGAGTGTATTTCTGTAGATGAACAAAATGAAAGATTATGTTTAGAAAATTCATCTTCGAAAAGTGATTGTGCTATGTGCAAAAATTATAATATTGAAATTAAAGAGGTGGATGAAACATTTCAATAATTGAGAAATGATTATAAAAATAGCACACTTGCTTATTATAATAAAACTAGGCATTATCTCAAGATTAAGAAAAATGGATTAGAAATAAATATCAACTTGCTTAAGGAAATTATGAATAAAAACTCAGAATACATAAACCCGCAATATCAAGAAAAATCCAAAAGCAAGTTGAATATGTATTCTCATATCTTGACTAAGCCAAACAAAGGAAATAAAGAACATAAAAAACGTCTAAATGAAATTCCAAAACACAAAATATTTGTAAATAAAAATCCTAATCACTACCATTTACAAAATCATTTTTCTCCAAACATAAAATTGAATGCAAACAAATTTCTTGTAAATAAAAAATTCAAAAGTCATGACTATGGAATTTGATAAATAAAAGTAATGTGTTAATTAGGTATGAATGGAGACCCATTGTTAGAGACAACATATTAACTTCACTTGAAAGGGCTCAATCATCCTTGTCACTAAATAAATCTCCTTGCTATATTTGAGTACCCAAAGGAACCATTACACATTGTCATCTTTGGATACCTAAAACTCGTATTCATTAGTATACAAAAAATGTGTGAAATAGAAATAAACTAAAATGAATTACTCAAAATCTACTTCACATAACTAAAAATATAAATATAAATATTTTTTCAATTATGTCTGCTTTAAGAACTTTTTATTTTGTCTTTATTTTTATTGATCTAAAAATCTTATATATTGAAATTTTGAAAGACTACATTTTTTCACATTCACTTTACTTTAAAAATTTATGCCTATAAATAATCTTTTCGAACTAAAAGCTAAGCTCCACAAGTTTCTAAATTGAACAATCAAATGTGTTTTTTAAATTTAATCTGGATTATATGATATGTGCAAAATTAGTAACTTAAAAATTGGATTTAATAGACTATTAGAACCCGTTCGGATCCCTGGAATTGGAATTGGGAATTGGAATTGGGCAGTGGAATTCCAATTCCATTGTTCGGATGTAAGGAATTCCCGCGGAATTGGAATTGGACCAATTCCATGGAATTCAGTTTTGTACAATGACCAATTCTTAGGGGTAAAGACAGATATTCCATGGAATTCAGTTTTGTACTATCACGAATTCTTTGGAGATCTCATCATTGTTGCCCGATCTCGCCGTCGTCGCCTTATCTCGTCATTCTTGCATGGTCTCGCCGTCGTCGCCCGATCTCGTCGTCGTCGCCCGATCTCGTCGTCGTCGCCCGATCTCGTCGTCGTCGCCCGATCTCATCGTCGTCACCCGATCTCGCCGTCGTCGCCCGATCTCGCCATCGTTGTCGAATCTCGTCGTCGTTACCGGATCTCGCCGTCGTAGTCCATTCTCGCCGTGGTCGCCCGATCTCGCCATCGTCGACCGATCTCTCCATCGTCGCCCGATCGCGCCGTCGTCACCCGATCGCGCTGTCGTCGCACGATCTCGCCGTCGTCAGCCGATCTCGTCTTAGGAACAATTTTAGCAGGTTCGACCCTAACACACACTCCATAGTGCTCTACCATAAAAATGATGACATTGAAGAATTTCTAAATGCCTTCCAGCTGCCAAAAAAGAGATGAACATGAGGTTCAAACTTTATTTTGTATTCCATGCAATTCCAATTCCTGTGATCCGAACGGACCATTATGGAACTTTGGCTACAATTTAAAATGTGCAACTTTTTGATTATTTTTTTTATTCTCTTTGCTGTATATGATAGACCCTATAATGTAAAATCAGAATCAAGAGAAATCAAAATTGAAAAACCATAAAAGCCATGTTTGTTTAATGAAAAATCAAACCTCTATTGCTACCGCCTGGCCTAACTCTGTCGTTGGTGGTATCTGTATTATCTAAAAAATTCCTAAATTTCTCAAATTTATTCTAAAAATTGTTATTCTGCTCTAATAAATCCCTCATTTGTAAAGATATATAAAAATTTGAAGTAAGAAAAAAATCTAATCTAATCTAATCAAACATTATACCAGGAACCTACTTCACATATATAAGCATAGAAGTGCAGTTAAATCATAAAACATAAAGTCTAAATAAAAATCAACATTCAGAGAAATCTCTACCACTAACGCCAGCAATAGTATCTACCGCTAGTGATAACAACAGAAAATTAAAATCCTGTCCAAAACCTATTTTATGACAAACAAAATAAAAATTTCAATCATCATTACCCCTGCTGTTATTTTCTCCTCTATATCTCTCTCATCTAGTCCGTTGAACTGATCGTCGGGGCGGGTCCTCCTCGGGATTCTCCCAATCTGCCTCCTCTGATGGTGTAGGAGTAAGCTTGAGACCCTTCATAATAAACCGCATCATCTTTGACAACCCATTCATCTTCTTCTTCATCTCAGCTCCCTGCTCCTCAACCAACTCACGAATATCACGCTGCATCTCTCGAACTGAAACCCCACTTCAGATCAGACGATGTGGTGAAGGAGGCCTACCCTGTGATGGAGGATGAATGGAGTGAGTAGAAAACACTACAGGCTGACAATCAAGAGGGTAATACTCTCGATTGATTGTCAGATACTTTTTAAAAGAATCCTTTGAATAATCCCTCCCAATGGAAGGGTATTTAGTCTTTGCTGCCTCAGATCCTTTAACCTAAATGTATACCTCATCATGGATAGGATAAGATCAGCCACATCAAACGGGATTCCCTCCAATATATGATAAGTAACCATACTAAGCTGGTCCGTGATCATTCGTGTGTCCCTAGCCTTGTACATAATCGTATGTTGGAGTATCTCCTGTATAATAAATTCATCTATCTTAAGGGTAGAGACCGTGGGTATCAGCTCCATAGTATCATCGTATCCATGCAAAATAATATTTATAGGAATCCAATTTCTCAATGTACGAAGCCTCTCCACTATATCCAATCTCATATCACATTCAACCAGGCCAAACTCTTCCTGCAAATCTCCATGTGAAATCACAGCCTCGTGGCCTTGGATAAATGATCGCACGCCACCATGAAGATTAGACCGATCTGGATACTCCAATCTATTATAAAATTCTCTAACTAGCATGGACGAAGAGCAATCATCTACAATCGTTGATTGAACCCTTGAATCAGCCATTAAAGCATATATGTGTGAATGATGGGATATATCTATCCCAACAAACATTCCCACACCAATAGTAGCATCCTCCACACCTGGAAATACTTCATGAACATTTCTATCCTTGTTCACATATGTACGACGAGCACGTGAATTGGAGGAAGCCATAATCTGAAAGCACAACAAACAATGGAGGAGAAAAACTTAAGAATCTCAAATTTGGTGCTACCGCGGTGCGTTAGAAACTAACGCTGGCAGTAGTGGATGGAAACCCTATTCGTCTTCCTCCTCCATTCGTCTCAAATAAATTCAAAAACAACTTATAATTGCATAAAAATGAAGGATGTAACACATCCTAGCACATTTACTAATAAAATACAATATTAACACCAAGATCTAAACAATTTTGCTTAAAACACATCAAACAAACACATTCTTAAACTCCTCTCTGATATCATCCTAAAACACTTATAATCTAACCTAAATCTCAACTTTAAATCACTAAAGGAGAGGAAATGGCAAAAGAAAAACTTACCTCTCACTATCGTCGACGGAAAAAGGTCACACAAACTAAGAAACCCTAGGGAAAATGTAATCAGAATGAACCAGGAGCTTTCATATTTATGCAAATTACTGCGATGCGGTAATTCCTACCGCTTGCGGTAGGGTAAATTATGTAGCTAGGGTCACATCATTGACATACTCTGTGGTTAAAAATACTTATAGTCATGGTATCTATGCTCTTCTCAGAATATTTGCTCTATAATATTGTCACGTACATATACTCAATCGAAGTAAAAAAACAATGTTTTAGGCTTCTGTGCTAAACTTACAAAATCCGCATTTTTGTATGTTCTTGTCTGATTTCTTTTTGCTCTAATACATAGCCCTTACACTGAACAATCATAATCAGGCAAAATATTACAAAAACACACATTTTTTCCTGAAAACACAGCATTTGTTACTAACGTGCGGCGGTAAGTGTTTACCGCTGGCGGTAGTATAAAAATGCTGAATTTGCTATTTATTTTTAAAGTTTTCTACTTGTATTCATTTCTTGTTTTCTTTAAAGACTAAAAACAACAAAAAAATCATTAAAATAAATAAAAATCAAACAAAAATATGTTTTTTGTATATATATATATATATAACCAACTACAAAAATTGAAAAACAAACTAAAAACATAAAAATATGTTTTTAATTACTTTTGATATTGTCTTTAAAACTCAAAATGTAAAAAACTGATTGTTATTCATTGAAATGTTTTAAGGATGATTAGGTTTATCTTTTCAAGATTAAAATACAATGTTAAATTCTAATTTCAAGTATCTTAAAACATTATTTTGTGTCATGCCTTGAACATTATCTTGTAATGTGCAATAAAATTGATTATAGAAATCATGTGTAGGAATGCTTAGTATGCCTCTAAGTATGAGTAATATTTTATATTTGATAATAGTTTACTCACTCAACTCTTTGATAATCTATAAATAAGTTTAATCTTACTCTTGCATGATTGTGTAGTGTAACAACTTAACATTGTTGGTTGTATGATTAGTTTACCTACACCATAATAAAAACCTCTTTCAGGCACCCTGACACGCTATTTCCAGACCGCTAATTAGCGGGCACGAAATGCGGTACGACGGCAGTGCACCGGTCGTTGTCAAGTAATAAAAGTAGGGAGTAGCTCCCCGAATATCGTTCTCAAAGGACCGCAAGTTAGGGAATACGATTTGCTTGTTAGGAAACTAATTATGGGGGTTCTAAGTTTAACAAAACAAGAAGGGGGTTTGGTTGATTTTATAGAGCGGGAAATGAGAAAACTAAACACTATGCGGGTCGCAATCACCGCGTCGCTTGGTGGATGGGTTTAGTGCAGGCCGCGATGCCGTGCTTCGCTTAGCGGATGGCCGGTGAGCATATGGATGAGGTGAGTGCAGATGTGAGGGTTGAGGGTCGAAGGCACCTCTTCGTTATCGCTTCCAGCTTTTGCTAGAGCGGGTGCTGGAACGTGTGGATGTAAGTGGAGCGGGGGCGGAGCGCATCACAACACAGCATAACGTAAAGACAAGTTCATAAATAAACTTCCATTCATAGACAAATAGATGTTCTTTCAGTTCATTACAAACATTAAGTGTACAAATCACAAAAAGAGAAGGGGTAGAAGTAACCACGAGATGAGAAGCCTCGCCGCGGATCGTGGTCGGAATGGGGGGTCGTCACGCCTCCTCCGAGCTCAGTCCTTGGTTTCTTCCGGGATGCAGAGGCTGTCACTACCTCTAACCGCTGCCCGTCTTCTTCTCAGAGCTGGGTTCACTTCTCCTTCACCCAATGGAGATGTCTTCCTCTTGGAATGCTGGCCGTAGATGGCGGAGAATGCTTCCGGAACCCTAGAATGACCTTAGGATCAATGGATGAAGCTTTCCCAAGGGGAGGAATGGAAGGAGGGACCTTGGAGAGGTGGAACGGCGGAGTCGCGCTCAAAAATCGCGCCAAAAACCCGTTGTCATCCCTAAAGTCGCGGAACAGCGCCTTAAATAGGGAGCAGAATAAGTATTGCGCACGGTCAGTGGCGCACGACCAATGGTCGTGCACGAAGGAATGACTGTGATCGTGCGCAGTCAACCTGTAGCAAAGGAAAAATAGAAAACATCGCACGGTCAGGGGCGCATGACTAGTGGTCGTGCGTGAAGAAAGGCCTGTGATCGTGCGCATATCTTTGGTCCGATCTCGATCTGGGCTGGGAATTAAGGCACGATCAATGATCGTGCGCCTGATCGTGCGCGAAGGAATGCGCACGATCAGAGGCTTTTTAGGCCAAAAATCACCCCGCCCCATCCCGAACGTGCACACGACCCCAGGAGCTGCAGGAAAAGTACAAATAACCCCAATCCGTGCACATCACTGGATCCATAACACAGGCATACAGTAATATAAAGGAAAAAATATGCCACAAAGGGGAAAGGATTACACAAAAGGCGCAGAGACGCCATGCTATCACTATAAGTTTATATGAACAGCAAATGAAGTGCAATGACACTAAAATAAACCCAAATGAGGCCAGAAATCACTGTATAAACCAGAATCATCACACCCCCAGACTTACCTGTTTGCGCGTCCCGAGCAAACAAATCCGGCGGAGCGAGAAAAGACATAGTTGGGTTAGAAATTGCAAGGGCGGAGTAATATGCGAAGTCTCATACGCATGTGCATAGAAATCTAGTAGACAAAATTTCTAATTATACATATTAGTTTATAATTTTCTAAGAGCGTATTTATATATTACGTTTACTCAACAAGTGAATCACGGTGAATCATAAGGTCGTACATAGGAAGAAAGTAAACTGAACGCTGAGGGAGCGTTGCCAAAGATCGGGACTCGGGACAACTCCATTGAAATCCATCAATGTCGGTGGCATAGGCTTGCCCGTTTGCACTCTCTCCACGGCACTGGTATGACTCAAATGCGTGAATCAATAGGAGTTTAGGTTTGAGATGAGGCTTGGGTTTAGGTGAGGTAAACAAAGATAAAAGCGACAGCTCAGACACTAAACCCAAATGAGCTAGCACCGAAAACTATCCTCATCACCACACAAACATGCGGGTACACTACACCCCCAGACTTGGAATTAACAACATGGGTGCGTGCACCGCCTACTCCCAACTTAAACTTCTACAAATGAATTTTTCATTCAAACTCATATCTTTTTCTCTTTTTCATCATTTTTTTTCTTTTCTTTTCTTATCATTTTCAGCGAATAAACAATAAAACATATCCACAACTTCATAAACATGTCGCCACATCAACAACCCAACTCACAAAAATAATAAACAGCTAAAGCTCAGATTTGGGTGTGTGACTAGGATTGGCTTTTGGGCTTTGGTGCGATACAAGTGGGGCTGAATCAAAGAACGGGTAGGCACAACTGGGCTAACGAGGATATATCGATAGGAAAGGGTGCAAAGGCTCAACCGGGCCAAAATGAGGGCCTATATCACATTCACGCAGTTGACCAACCGTGTACCCATGTTTCAAGAATCGCTTGGGGCGAGTTCTAGCCACCGAGAAAGATAATCCTTCCTCCGACTCGGGCAACACGAGACTAATGAACGTCTACACACATTCCTATGCTACCGTTTGCTTCACACCGGATTCACCAAATTGAGTAAAGTAAACAATATTTACGCTAGTAGAAAATGTAGACTAAAAGCATAAAAAGAAATTGAATCTACACGAATTCATACGAGACATGAGCACTCGACTAGGAGCACTACAGGAGTCAACAAAGTACTTCGTCTCGCAATCCTAACCCAGCACCGTGATTTCCCATTCACACAACCGAGACTAGTTAGACTCGTCGTGCGCCTATAGTTAAGTGCGCTCACGTGGGTGTCGTGGTGTGCCATGAGATGAACAATGCTACAATATAACACAGTGTAAATCCTAGTATGCTGTGCACTGTGCTTGTGCACGAGGTAACGATAACTCTCACTCCCCCAGACTTATACTAAGCAAAAAAAAACATGTTCGATAGCGGCATAAGCTTAAGAAGGCTAGGAGGAGAGATTACCCCATGCTCAGAAATGAGCATACCAGAAGATATGGCGTTTTGTCCAGAAGGCGGTGATCCCGCCGTGCTCCAATAGATGCGGACCTGCGATTAAAAGGATCCCAGCACAACAAAAATATAGCAAAGAAAATAACAGAAAAAAGAACGGAACCAAATGATCCCAAATGGGTTGTCTCCCAAGAGCCCTTTTGTTTAACGTCCTTGAAGGTGGACCAAATACCTGTATTATAGTTTGACAGCAAAAGTCTTATAATAAAAAGCTAAAGAGACAGTACTACGCAGCAAATAACATGAACCACCAAGCACACAAAAAAAACATCACAGATGGCACACAGCACATCCCGGAGATCCCGGCACGCATCAGCTATATGCTGATTTGTGGTGGTTCTCCCCAGTCACGCGAGATTGGCAGGAGGTGAAAGCTTTAGGGCCTAAGGAAGATGTCTCTCCCTTGCCCCTAACCTCCTCCTTCTCGCGCCGGAGGGCTGCAAAGCACGCAGCATGCAGGATTCTTTCCCGCTTCAGCTTTTCCACTGAAGGAGAGTGCCACCGAGCACCATGTGCAGGAGGAGTGATAGTGTTTGTCGGATTGGGATCAGCCGGGGGCTTCATTTCTGCACCCTCAAGAGGGGGTAGATCATCCCAATGAACCTGTTTAGATTGTTTACATTTCTTGTTCTCAATAAAGACATTGTTTGGAAGGCTCGTCGCTCCGCCTTCTCCCATGACTTCCAACGCCTTGGTCTCATTGCTTTTCCCTTCTATCTCCAACTCATTATTTGTGAGCCGCTTTGCTTCTTGTTCCATCAGAGTGATACTTTCCTCCTCTCTGGATTCTTCTTGTCAATGTTTGATTTCTCTTCATTAGACCTGCACTTACTTTTACTTACAGGGAAGTTCGGAAGATAAGATAATCCAGAAAGGTTTGCTGCAATGGAAGGTAGAGTGACACAACCCGTGGCGATGTGGAGGGTTGCGCCGCTCTCCTTCAGAAAAGGAACCCCCAAAATTTGCATGGAATCATTTTCCATAGGGCCGAGAATCTGAAAGTCAGTGACCACAGCCGTTCCATTAAAATTTACTACAACCTCCCGAATCTCACCTTCAGTTTCGACAGTCACTCCATTAGCCAATACCAGCGACTTCCGGTCCTCAGAGTTCATTGTTAGGTGCAACCTCTCAACGTCTTGCAAAGCAAGAATGTTGTGAGATGCACCAGAGTCGCAAAGCGCGGCAACCTCGATGTTATTGATAGTACATTCAACAACGCAAGGGCTCACTTGACCACCATCCGCGTCAGCAATGCTTTTGCCTTGCTCCCGCGGGTTCTTTTCAGTATTTCTTGGAAGAGCGCCTTGCGTACGCTCGGAGAGTACCTGGGCCAATTGGCCTAGCTGCGTCTCCAACTTCCGCATTGACGCAGTTTGATTGGCCATATTTGTTTGAGCCAGATCAACAAATTTTTCCATCATTTCTTCCAATGCGCTCCTCCTCTGCGGTGGTGCATTTTGAGCAAACCCCGGTTGTGGTGGCCTCGGTTGGCTACCGGAGGCTTGCGCATCAAATTGATGCGAGCCTCCTTGCCATCGTTGATTAGACACATTTTGTTTCCATGAGAAGTTCGGGTGACTCCTCACGGCCGGGTTATAAGCGTTGTTAAATGGCACTCCCCGATTTTGATCATTCAAATAATTCACACTTTCATCAAAAGTTAATTCAGCGGGTTGCTCACCTGAGGGGCACTCATATGCGTGATGCCCGAGGTTTCCACATCCTTGACACAAAATGGCCATTACTGGGGCAGGAGGGAGGGCAGGCCTCTTAAGTAGCATGACATTGTCATAAGGTGCCGATGCCACCTCGGCAGATGCGCCCGATGTGCTCACCTCAAAGAGTCCACGAGCATTCCTTGGGGCGTTTCTCCCAGCAGTCCAGAACGAACTATGAGTGGCGGTGTCCTGGAGAATCCTCAGTGCGTCCTCGGGTGTATGGTTCATCAGGGTGCCGCCTGCAGCAGCATCAATCATGGCCCTATAATTGGGCTCAATTGCAAAGTAGAAATTTTCCACCAAGCTCCAAGGCTGCAGCTCATGCTGGGGGCACTTCCGGAGGAGGTCCGTGAACCTATCCCATGCTTCCGCAAGGGTCTCCTGATCGTGCTGCCGGAAGGTTGCGATTTCTCTCCGCAAGTTTACAACCTTGTCCACCGGGTGGAATTTTGCCAAAAACTTCGTCTGCAGAGCGTCCCAGGTGGTAGCTGCGCCGGGTGGTATTGTGTGGAGCCAAGCCTTCGCCTTGTCGCGGAGGGAGAATGGAAACAATCTGAGTTTCACCGTCTCATCAGCAATTCCTGCGTACCGAAATGTACCGCAAATCTCCGCAAATTCAGCTAGGTGAAGATGGGGGTCTTCACTGGTTAACCCGGAGAATTGGGCATTATTGCGGATCATACTCAGAATGGCCGGCTTTATCTCAAAATTGTTGTTAGTAATAGCCGGACCAAATCCGGGGTACACACTCCCCACAGTAGGAGTGGTGTAATCCCTCATGGTCCTAGGTCGTGGCCTAACCACTTCGTTCTCATCAGCCGCTTGAGCTACGGCCGGTGCATTTCCCACTCCTGGATTAGCCTGATTTTCAGTAACATCCATAGTGGCAGCCGCACGTAGACGCGCCCGCAAAGTACGCTCTATCTCAGTATCAAATGCTGCAAATTCACCAGGATGATGTCTATGCATACGCACACTATACCAAAAAGAGAAATATCAAAAAACAAAAACACCCTTAAACTAATTTCCCAACAAACAAATTATTACCGCTTGCAGTCCCTGGCAACGGCGCCAAAAACTTGACACGCTATTTCCACACCGCTAATTAGCGGGCACGAAATGCGGTACAACGGCAGTGCACCGGTCGTTGTCAAGTAATAAAAGCAGGGAGTAGCTCCCCGAATATCATTCTCAAAGGACCGCAAGTTAGGGAATACGATTTGCTCGTTAGGAAACTAATTATGGGGGTTCTAAGTTTAACAAAACAAGAAGGGGGTTTGGTTGATTTTATAGAGCGGGAAATGAGAAAACTAAACACAATGCGGGTCGCAATCACCGCGTCACTTGGTGGATGGGTTTAGTGCAGGTCGCGATGCCGTGCTTTGCTTAGCGGATGGCCGGTGAGCATATGGATGAGGTGAGTGCAGATGTGAGGGTTGAGGGTCGAAGGCACTTCTTCGCTATCACTTCCAGCTTTTGCTAGAGCGGGTGCTGGAACGTGTGGATGTAAGTGGAGCGGGGGCGGAGCGCATCACAACACAGCATAACGTAAAGACAAGTTCATAAATAAACTTCCATTCATAGACAAATAGATGTTCATTCAGTTCATTACAAACATTAAGAGTACAAATCACAAAAAGAGAAGGGGTAGAAGTAACCACGAGATGAGAAGCCTCGTTGCGGATCGTGGTCGGAATGGGGGGTCGTCACGCCTCCTCCGAGCTCAGTCCTTGGTTGCTTCCGGGATGCAGAGGCTGTCACTACCTCTAACCGCTGCCCGTCTTCTTCTCAGAGCTGGGTTCACTTCTCCTTCACCCAATGGAGATGTCTTCGTCTTGGAATGCTGGTCGTAGATGGCGGAGAATGCTTCCGGAACCCTAGAATGACCTTAGGATCAATGGATGAAGCTTTCCCAAGGGGAGGAATGGAAGGAGGGACCTTGGAGAGGTGGAACGGCAGAGTCGCGCTCAGAAATCGCGCCAAAAACCCGCTGCCATCCCTAAAATTGCGGAACAGCGCCTTAAATAGGGAGCAGAATAAGTACTGCGCAAGGTCAGTGGCGCACGACCAATGGTCGTGCGCGAAGGAATGACTGTGATCGTGCGCAGTCAACCTGTAGCAAAGGAAAAATAGAAAACATCGCACGGTCAGGGGCGCACGACCAGTGGTCGTGCGTGAAGAAAGGCCTGTGATCGTGCGCATATCTTTGGTCCGATCTCGATCTGGGCTGGGAATTAACGCACGATCAATGATTGTGCGCCTAATCGTGCGCGAAGGAATGCGCACGATCAGAGGCTTTTTAGGCCAAAAATCACCCCACCCCATCCCGAACGTGCACACGACCCCAGGACCTGCAGGAAAAGTACAAATAACCCCGATCCGTGCACATCACCAGATCCATAACACAGGCATACAGTAATATAAAGGAAAAAATATGCCAAAAAGGGGAAAGGATTGCACAAAAGGCGCAGAGACGCCATGCTATCACTATAAGCGTATATGAACAGCAAATGAAGTGCAATGACACTAAAATAAACCCAAATGAGGCCAGAAATCACTGTATAAACCAGACTCATCACACCCATATTTGAAGAAGTGTGTTCTTTCAAAACTCTATGTTTGCAAAAACAAGTGAATTCGCATTAAACTAAAATTCAAATGAATATTTGATAAAGATAACTCCACCAAACACTACTCACCCTCCTGATAAGTCTTAATGAGCGTTGTGAGGTTGAGCACCTTGGAGAGAATTGTAAAGTGTCTTGTGCAAACTCATTTATACTCTACTTTTTCTTGTACATTGATTTACAAATAAATCAAAGAAAACTTGATATAAGTGATCCCCCAAGCACTACTTTGCACCATGATAAGTCTTAATAAACGTTGTGTGTGCAGAGCACCTTAGTAGTTGTACAATTTTACATGTGCATTGAAAACAAATTTAGCTTTGTGGGTGAATGTAATTCAAAAAATACATTTTCAATAATGTTGTGTTTATTCTATTATACATGTCATGTGTTTTGATTAAATCATTTGTACACTCTTATCAAAAACACTATTTGTACACATCATTATCTCTTATAAGACTTCTACTCATGATTATTGGATTATAATGCATATTTATATTTTTTTATATAATCTTTAGTAGATGCACTAGATAACATTGCATGATCTCTGTAATGTATAAGTTTACTTGCTTTATGAATTTCAAACATTGTACATTTCTATCTTATCTTGATAAAGTCGATCATGCTAACATCTTTTTTTTAACTTATTTTCCGCTACATCTTATATGCTCAATCTTAATTCTTTACTCTTTAAACAAGTGCTATTATGTTTTGTTAACAAGTGATATTTGATTTTGGCCTTCAATTAATAAAACATCTATTTTCTACTAGACTAAATCTCTTACTCGTGTACTATGCTTCAAACTCTTATAATGATGTTTTCTTTACTAAATCTTTCAACATGCTTTCCACTATTTTTACTACTTAAAAGCTCGATCATGAATATTTTTTACCCAACAAGTGGTCTTGTTCACTAAACTAATGATACTTCACTCTTTTAACACAAATTTCTTTTACTCACTCACCATGTGGTATCACTAAGTCATAAATCTTTGGTATGCTTTTTCCCTTCTCTACAAACATATTACACCTTAAATGATATATTTATCTCTCCACCCTCTTTTAATAATACAAAAAGGGAGAATAACTTTTAAAGAAATTCACACTTAATGGGAGTAAAATACATAGAATGCTTTGATATAGGGGGAGCAATCATATATGGGGAGCATTTATATAGGGGGAGCATATGCATACTATCACGCTTATCCTTTTCAATAAGCACAATTCTTATATTTGAATGATTTCTTTCTAAGAGGATTTGTTATTATCAAAGGAGGAGTTTGTTAGAACAAGCTTTCCACATCTCTTGGTTTGAAAATAACAAATCTCATTGTATTTGATCATACTTGTCATGTGTTTAGAGTGTGCAGGAACTTTATCTTTCAAGACCCCATGAGTACGAAAAAGAAAGATGATGATTCTCTATCACTATGATGCTCTATTGCTAACGCAGCGCGGTAACACTACCACTGGTGATAGCATCGACATATTTGGAAACAATGTCGAGAAGGAAATATCGTCGAGAAAGGAATTTCGATGGGACTCAGATATATAAAGTATTATCGCAGCGTTAAGGCTAACGCCCGATGGTAACTTATGGAAGTCTTGTCGTCACGATGCTGATTGAGGAGCAAAGGAGGAAGGAGATCTGACGGTTAGGAAAGATATAACGCTAACGTGGCGCGTTAGTATTACTGCGGCGCGAATATGAGAGGCTGCTTATTTTGGAGCAAGAATGTTGTCAAAGATGACTTAATCTGTGTGCCATCCCATTGCCTAAAGAGACTACCGCTCAACGGTAACACTACCGCTAGGATCTGAGTCTATTTATAGAGCAATCCTCCTCCTTTTAGCAATGCAGATATACGAAGAATCAAAAGCTACAACTCTAAACTTTCGTGAGAGCCTCCTCCTTGCAGCCATGAGAACTCCATCAACGCTCGTGAACGTTAAGAACTTGAAGATGGATCAATCACGCCTACATCATCTTCAAGTTCAACATTTGAGGGAGTTTTTGATGTTTTAGTTTTATCTTGTAACTATTATCCATTTTATTAGTAGAGAAATTCACCCGTGTTGGCGACTAGGGCCTTGCGAGGGCTAGGGTCTTGCGAGGACTAGGGAGAATTCACTACGTGGGTATGGCGACTAGGTCTAGGATTAGATCTACGGGGTGGCTTGAGGCCTCATCTGAAGAGCTAGAGCCAACCGGTCTTCGGGAGAAGGGTCGGTATAAAAAACTAAAAGGTTTTTATGTACGCCTCAATTCCAAGCATTATTGGGTTCAAGTTTTCTAATCTTTCGTAAAGCAATAATATTATTGTTTTCTCCAGTATTGATTTGTTGTCTTTAATCCTTAGAATTTAAACAAAAAGGAAGTTCTTTATCAATAATGCCTAGCGGTAACTTCTACCGCTGGCAGTAGCAATAGAGTCTCCATCTCTCTTGCTTTGTGGACTACTGTCTTATAAAAGCATAAAACATTATCTTGAGTGAAATTGTTCGTAAAATATATTCAACATATATGCACACCCATGATGAAGTATATAGCTATGTGCACACGGTAACTATATAATTCACTATTCGCACACCCGTCATGGGGATTACTATTTGCACACCGCAATCGTATATTTTACTATACGCATACCCCAATCATATAGATTTTATATCAGCACACTCATTGCGGGAATTTGCTATACACGCACACTCCATAATGGATGGTTCTGAAGATAGTGGGGGTGTGATGGCGGCGGCGTGGAAGTTATTTGACCGAGGTAGTGGACGACAGACGATGAAAGTCGCGCGGTGGCCAAGTGGTCTTCCGGGCGGCGGTGGCCAGACTAAGGAGGTCGTCCGGCAACGGCGAGCGGCTAAGCGGCAGGCCACGTCCGACTGTGTCGCTAGGCGGCCGCACGAGCAGTGTGCACCGCACGGCCAAGGGGTCGCGCGGTCGTTCGGCCGGCTGCATGTGGATGTGCGGCCAGGCGGCCGCACCGTCGGAGCACAGTCGTCGACCTCCTCCCTCTTAGTTCCAGTCGACAATTGTTCGAGCCGCTTAGATCTAGCCGCACGAGCCCTCACGACATTCATCTTCCTCCCGTTTTCAGCAACCATACATAATAGAGTGCGATGAATATAGAATATATGACCCCGCCAAACTCAGTTTTTATTATAATCTATCTTTTCCTCTTTTCTATCTTCCTATTTCGGTATTTCGCGATACGTGCTGTTCCAGATGCACGTAGATCATACCGATAGATCCAAGATTAGTTCCAGATGCGCGTAGTTCCAGATTCTTCATTGTCATTCATCTTCCTCACTACTATCTTTCCTAATGTATTTTTGTGTCTCTAATGTAATTAAAAAAAGGGATGCAAATATAAATAAAATTTTAGATTACAAATATAATTTGTGGACTGCAAATAATAATGGTCTGTGAATAGTTAAAATAGAAATGCTAAAAACATCACTCATAATAAAACACCCAACTTATTTTTTTTTTTAATTTGATACATGAACCAAATAATAATTTCTGATAACAATATTATATTTTTGCTTTTTTTACAGAAGTGTGAAAGATAAATAAAGGGTGTTGATGGGTCCTCATCCATTTGTAGAGAAATCCGGGTTGCATATAGCCAAAAACCCCACTCCCCACTAAGATGGTGGAGGCATGGGCAAGAAGGAGGAGAAAACCGCCCATAACCGCAACCGCAACCGCCGCAACCACCGCACGAAGCCACGCGCAGCACCACGCGCGGCCACGAGGCCGCGCGGCACCGTGCGCGGCACCGCGCGCGGCCACTCGGCACCGCACGGCCGCGCGGCGCCGCGCGGAACCCCCGGCCACGCGCGCGGCACCGCGCGGCACCGCGCGGCACCCCCGGCCACGCGCGCGGCACCGCGCGCGGCCGCGCGGCACCGTGCGCCCGGCACGGCGTGGTACCGCGCGCCCGACGCCGCGCAGGCGACAACGCGCGCTAGCGCGCGCGCGGTACCACCCGGCACCGCGCATGGCCGTGCGGAGGGCGCAGTGTCGGTCGGCCTCCCTCGCCGTCGGGCGCATTCTCCGGCCCTCCTCGTCTCGTCCCCAGTCGGCCTCCCTTGACCAACGAACGCGCTCGTCCGACCTCTCTCGCCTCATTCGGCGGAGAAAATGAGGACGACCAAGCTAAACCTCCCTAAACCTGTAACACCCATCATGGAGTGCAAATAGTAAAACTCCACATCATGGGGTGCAAGTAGTAAAATTCCACATCATGGGGTGCAAGTAGTAAAATTCCACATCATGGGGTGCGAGTAGTAAAATTCCACATCATGGGGTGCAAATAGTGAAAATCCTCCAACATGAGGGTGTAAATAGTAAAATCTTCCAATACGGTCTGCATATAGCAAATAATATGGTTATGGTGTGCGCATAACCATATCCATCCTATGAATGCATATTATCCCAAAACTATACAAACTGGTGTGCACATAGTCGTATTCATAATAAGTGGGCATACGGTCTGCGACTAGCAAATAGTATGGTTATGGTGTGCGCGTAACTATATCCGTCATTTGAATACATATCATCCCAAAAACTATACAAACTGGTGTGCGCATAGCCATATTCATGATAAATGTGCATATAGCGCATAGCCGTCCTAACCACCATAACCACACTAACCACCCTCAAAAGCTATAAAAGGAACCCCAGAGCTTCATTTCAAAGGACTTGGTTTTTCTGGACGGGAGAGAGCTCTCTGGAATTCCCTCGAAGATCTTCTTCAGCATTCGAAGATCTCCTTCGTCGCTTGAAGACCCCCATCGTCACTTGAAGATCTCCTGCGGACTTTGAAGACTTCCTGGCCGAGAAAAGAACTTAGTTTTTCTGAGAGGTGGCCTGTCACCCTCAGAGACCTTCATTCAACTGCAATTGTAACGAGAGCGGCCTGTCGCTCCCAATTCTCGCATCATTACTTGTAACACTCCACAACTTAGTGAAATTTGGTCGGTGCCGATCCGACCACGTGGTTTTTCACCCTTTCCGGGTTTTCCACGGCAAAAACGTCTTCTTGCCACTAGTTCGTTCTCTCTGTGACTGCTTGCGCGGTCGGTTCACTCTCGGGCTAAGAGGGTTCGATTCGCCCTGTCTGAAAGAACGTTGAGCAACCCGCAACAGTTTGGCGCCGTCTGTGGGAAAGGTGTTCCCCAAACTCTGCAAAAGCTTTTCGAAGACAGTATTCGCCTCGTGGCAATACTCGTGACTGACAGCAATGGCAAGAAGAAGTGCTCACACCACTGATGTTTCCATCCCTGAAGGACGCGTCGATCCCGCTCCATCCCATTCACTCATCAACGCACCTCCCGCCGAAGAAGTCCCTTTAGCGCCCGTGGCCGCGCTAGAAGGGCGCATGCACCGGATGGAAGAGCAGCAAACTGAAATGCTGGCTCTTCTCAGAAACCTCGGAGCCCCGCAAGGTCCTGCTCCACCTGCCGCTCCAATCTTCCCGCCTCCCTTAGTCCCTGATCACGCTCCATTGGGAGAAGCTGCTCAAGAAGGAGAACATACGAAGAAGAATACTCGGATGCTGCCAGCTCCGCGCATCCAGTCCGCCCCGCCAGGGGAGCTAGAGGAGAACCCCTTCACCGCCAGCAAGGAGGAGTGGGAGTCGAACAAGCTATAGGAAGGCCCACTCGCGAGGAGATACGCGACGAGATAGCTGAAGAGTACGGACAGGCCGAAAGCCGGGGCATCTTCGCCCGCCGCCCCCTACGTTGCGGCTCCCCGCTCACACAATCAATCTTGGACCATCCAATTCCGCACGGCTTCAAGCTTCCCAACATCGAGACATTCGATGGGACGGATGATCCCCTGGAGCACGTCAACCATTTTACCACCATCATGCGGATCTACAACGCCGTTGATCAGCTCCTCTGCCAAGTGTTTCCGGAAACACTCAGGGGGCAGGCACGCACTTGGTTTCATTCCCTGCGGGATGGATCCGTCAACAACTTCACCGAGCTCGCACAGCAGTTTACAGACCAATTCATCGCTAACCGAAGAATCGTTCGAGATCCCTCGCATCTTTCAGGAATTCACCAGAACGAAGGAGAAACCCTCAAAGACTTTTTCCGCCGCTTCACGACTGAGGCGCGGCAAATCCCAGGGGTTGATCCCGAGATTCTGCGTGGCGTTTTCCTGGGGGGACTCCGCCCAAGCGGATTTTACTCCGCTCTGATGAGGGAGACAGTACCAAGCTATCCTGACCTTGTGCATCGGGTGGAGGCACAGATAGCGGCAGATGAGGCAATTGAGGCACATCGCCAGCAGTTTGAAGGAAGTCAAAAGAGGAGGAAGGGGCAGGAGCAGGCCCCCAGGAGGCAGGAGGAACGGCGTACGGAGGAACGCCGGAATGATGATCATCGTCGAGGCCCCCGAAGAGATCAGGGTCCCCGGCCGCCACGGATTTACACCCCACTCAACACGTCACGAACCAACGTGCTTTATGCCATTCAAGAAAACCCGGCGTTCCGTAGGACAAGGCCGCCTGTCCCGAATGAGAGAACCGACCAATCGAAGTATTGTGAGTTTCATAGAGGGGTTGGTCATACAACTGAAGAATGCACCAGGTTGAAGGAAGAAATCGAGCGCCTTATCAGGCAAGGGCTCCTCGGAAGATTCTTAAAAGGTCAGCAGCCGAACCAGGCACAGCAGCCTAGGCAACCAAGATATCAACCCCCTGCACTTCACGGCACAGCAGCGGGAAGGCCGGTGATAGGAGAAGTCGAGACTATTGCCGGGTCTCCTAATCTCGCCGCTCAGATACTTTCCATTGCTAGGCCCAAGAGGGGGCACGACGACAAAAAATTAAAGCAAGACACCACCATCACCTTTGGAGATGAGGACCTAGAGGGGTTACGGCTGCCACACCAAGACCCAAACATGATCAATGCTGGGATCGGGGATCCCTGTTTCAACGTAAAGAGAATACTAGTCGACAACGGGAGCTCAGTCGACGTCTTGTTCCTCTCCACTCTGCAAAGCATGAATCTCACCAAGGAGCACCTTACCCCGGCAGCAGGGCCCGTGTACGGTTTTGATAATCGCCCCGTCCCGGTCCAGGGCATGATCACCCTTCCGGTAACAGTCGGCGAGTTTCCAAGACAGACAAGCCACAACATTCAATTCATAGCAGTGGAGTCAAACTCCGCCTACAACGCAATTTTCGGGAGACCACTCCAGTCTGTCTTCAAAGCCATCCCATCAATCCCACACTTAGCCATGAAGTTTCTGACTGCCGTTGGAGTAGGAGTCGTTCGCGGGAACCAAGAGGCAGCCAGAACCTGCTATCTAAAGCAAGCTCAACCCACAAAGGCGACGACCCTCAACATCGACAACTTCGACCTACGGGATGAAGCTACTCTGCAGCGGGGGGCACCCGTTGAAGGATTGGTGGAAGTGCCGCTCTCCCAGCAGGATTCGACCCGGACTGCCCAGGTTGGGTCCCTCTTGTCGCCAGAAGAACGAGAAGAATTCGCAACCTTCCTGCAAGAGAACGAGGACATTTTCGCTTGGAGCCCGGAAGACATGCCTGGGGTAGATCCTGAAGTCATTTTTCACTCATTAAATGTTAACCCTGTCTGCAGGCCCGTGATTCAAAAGAAGAGGAACTTCGCCCCCGAGCGAGTGAAGGCAATCGAAGAAGAAGTGTCTAAGCTTCTGGAGGCACGGTTCATCCGTGAGGTAGATTATCCCACGTGGCTCGCTAACGTTGTGATGGTAAAGAAGGCCTCCGGGAAGTGGCGGATGTGCGTCGACTACAGCAACCTGAACCAGGCCTGCCCAAAAGACAGTTTCCCCCTTCCAAGGATCGACCAGCTCGTCGATGCAACGGCCGGCAACGAGCTGCTCAGCTTCATGGACGCGTACTCAGGATACAACCAGATAAGAATGAATCCCGCAAACGAGGGGCACATTGCCTTCCGTACCGATAAAGGAGTCTACTGCTACAAGGTGATGTCGTTCGGCCTTAAAAATGCCGGAGCGACATACCAAAGATTGATGAACAAAGTCTTCAAGGACCTCATCGGGGAGACGATGGAGGTATATGTGGATAACATGCTAGTGAAGAGCGTCCACCGTCGCGACCATTTGAAAGACTTGGGAACGTGCTTTCATCTTCTTCGTGCTTCCAGATGCGGCTCAACCCCAGCAAATGCGCGTTTGGCGTGACGGCGGGGAAGTTCCTGGGTTTCATGGTAACCCATCGGGGAATCGAGGCCAACCCCGAGAAGATCAAGGCGTTGGAGGACATGTCGCCGCCTCGTTCAATCAAAGAAGTACAACGCCTGAATAGGAGGATCGTCGCGTTGTCCCGCTTCCTGTCAAGGACAGGGGACAAGTACCTCCCTTTCTTCAAGATTCTCCGGGAAGCGCGCCACACTGGGTTCCAATGGACGGATGAGTGCCAGACGGCTTTCGAGCTTCTCAAATGGTACCTGGCCTCGCCGCCGCTTCTATCAAAGCCAATCCCCGGGGAAACCATGTTCTTGTACCTTGCAGTTTCGCCTACGGCCCTTAGTTCGGTGCTTGTGAAGGATGAAGGAGTGCAACGGCCGATTTACTACCTCAGCAAGGTCCTCACCGATACCGAAACTAGGTATCCGGCAGCAGAAAAAACGGCCTTAGCACTCGTCTTCTCGGCGCAAAAGCTTCGGCCCTACTTCCAGGCGCACACAGTAAAAGTATTAACTCAGCTCCCGCTACGAATGATGGCGCAAATCTCACACACCGCAATAGGCGGTAGCTCGACTGCGACACGAAACGGCAGTGTACCGATCGTTCAAGTAATAAATGTTGGGAATAAATCCCCGAGTGTCGGTCTCTTGAGGAACACAATAAGGTGGAGTTTACTATTGAGGCAGGACATGAGATCGAAGTCCTTAAATCGGATGGATTGCGGGGGAGTTGGGTTGGCTTTTGGAAAATAAAAGAAAACACTACAACTACTCCTATGCAATGCCGCTATGCAAAGCTTCGCTTGGCGGGATGGAAACTAGGCAGGCCTTGAGCGCGCTGCGTCGCAAGGGCGGATGGACGAGAAGGCTAATGGAATCGAACTATGCAGGCCTTGAGCGCGCTGCTTCGATAGGCGAATGGATTACGGGCCGCGATGCCACGCTTCGGTAGGCGAATGGGCGAGTAGGCTAGTGGAATGAGGGTCGCACGCACCTCTTCGACAAGCACACCACTAACAATTGTTAGGGCGGCACAACACAACCAACAATCCACACCACAAGGCACACCTCAAAATAATAAGCAAGAATACTCAAATCACATAGACATAATCAAGTAAAAATGCTAATAATCAAGCACGCTTCATCATAATGTTAGATCTAGCTACATACACATCAATAAGAAGAGAACAAGGCAAGAAATCGACCGAATCCGAAGGCTCGTTGAAGATTCACGGTTGGAATTGCCGGGTTGTCAATCCGCGTCCAAGCTCGGTCCACAACTACGTCCGGGGTAGAGAGAGCTGTCACGACTCTCCAATGGACCCGTCTTCTTCGTGTCACGATCCGGTGGAGGTTGCCAACTTCCTCTTGCTCGATGGAGATAGCGGCTAGGTCTTCCTTTGGAGCTCTTGGATGAAGGAGGAGGCCGGGAGGAAACTCCGGCTCAAGATAGGCGTGAAGAGCAAGCCCGGAGCACCTCTATATGGTGGGCGACGGTGGAGGGGCGAAATCGGGCGGAATCGGGCGGAAAACGGCGCTGAAAATCGGGGATGATGACCTAAAATCGCGAGCAGGGAATTTATAGGCGCTGGAATTAAACAGTGCGCACGGTCAGTGGCGCACGACCAGTGGTCGTGCGCACTAGAATCCTGTGATCGTGCGCTCTGCCTGGACGGAACCTGCAAAGACAGAAATTATAACATAACATGTTCGCACGACCAGTGGCGCACGACCGATGGTCGTGCGCACTAGCGTCAGTGGTCGTGCGCAATAGATGAAACAGAACTCGGAAATTAAATGGTAAGTGCGCACGAACAGTGGCGCACGACCGGTGGTCGTGCGCACTAGCGTAGATGGTCGTGCGCACTGCACCAAACAGAACTCATGAAAAAGGCGTCAAATGCGCACGATCAATGTCGCACGACCAGTGGTCGTGCGCAGTAGAACCAGTGATCGTGCGCAGTGTTCCTGTGCAGAATTGCACCGGAAACACCCGCACGACTCCTGTTCTAGCGTACAACCACCAATCCGGCCACTAAAAGTGGCACCGAACAATGCATGAAAACTACTAATGAAAATCAACATGAAATCACACCAAAATGGGCCAAAAGGTGCACCTAGCATGGGTTAACAAATATGAACTAAAACAGGGCTAAAGTGCAGTGAAATGACTAACTAAACGGCCCAGATGAGTCCATAAAAGTGTATATGATCAGGACTCATCACACCCCCAGACTTAACTGTTTGCGCGTCCCGAGCAAACAAATTCTAAGCGAACTAGGAAAGAACAGTAGATGGCTTAAAACTACAATACAGAGTACCATGCGAAGTCGCATGCTCACGTGCATAAGAAGAATAGTAGAGAAAATTTCTGATTATATAAACAGTTTATATATTTCTAAAAGAGTAAAAGCATATTACAACTACTCAAAATGGTGAACAACGGTGAATCATTTAGTCTTGCACACGGAGAAAGTAAACTAAACGCTGAGATGAGCATTGCTCAAGATCGGGGTACGGGACAAACTCCACTGAAATCCATCAGTGTCGGTGACCATAAGCTTGCCCGGTCACATTCTCTCCACGACACTAGATTGGTTCATAGTGTGAGTCAGTAGGACTTTAGGTTAGAGATGGGGCTTGGGTTACGGTGAGGTAAACAATGATAAACAGGACGGCTTAAAACACCTAACCCAAATGAACTTTAAGAATAACTACCCGTGCACCCAAAATCGAATGCAAGTGCACCACACCCCCAGACTTGGACTTTTGCAACATAGGTGTGTGCACCGCCTACTCCCAATACATAATTTTTCTACAAGATTTTCAATAAAACACGCCTTTCTTTTTCTCTTTTTCTTTTCATTTTTTTTTTTTCTTTTTCTTTAAATCTTCTTTTTCTTGTCTTTTTCTTTCAGCAAATTTTCAATTGAGCATATCCACAGGTTCACATAATAAACACCACAATCAACACCCCCCAAAATGTAAATGAAACTACAACTAAAGCTCAGATTTGGGTGTGCGACTAGGTTAGGCTTTTAGGCTTTGGCGAGAAAGATGTGGAGCTGAATCAAGAAAAGGATAGGCACAAAGGGGCTAGCAAGGGTAAACAATAGGCATGAAATAAAAAGTTCAACCGGGCCAAAATAATGGCCTACGTCACATTCACACAATTGACTAACCGTATACCCATGCTTCAAGAATCGCTTGGGGCAAGTTCTAGCCACCGAGAAAGATTCTCCTTTCTCCCGACTCAAGCAATACGAATCTAGCGATCGTTTACACACATCCCTATGCTACCGTTTGATTCACACCAGATTCACCATTTGAGTAGAGTAAACAACATTTACACGAATAGAAAAAAATATAAAACCATAAGTATAAAGAGAAATCTAATCTACACAAATTTCTATGCAACCGAGCACTCGACTAGGAGCACTGCTAGAGTCAACATTTTACTTTGCTACATAATCCTAAGCCATCACCTAGACTTTCCCACATAAGCAAAAGAATTAAATTCACAGCAGAGCGAACAAACAGATGAGTACGCGCTCAAGTGGGTGTTGTGGTGTATGCAATAATAAAAATACACTTCTGATATGCAAAAACGTGTACACGTGTAGTGAACACTCGGTACACTCCCCCCCAGACTTAAACTAAACAATAAGCGCAAAATGCAGCTATAAAATTCAGAATAATGCTAGGGAAAGAGAGTACCCAGTGCTCAGAAATGAGCACACCAGAAGATTGGCGTGTAAACCTGGACTAAGCTGCAGCGTCCGTCATCCAGAAAAGATACCTGCAGGGGGTCAGCTCCGCAAAAACAGAAGAAAATAGAAAACTGAAAAGAAAATACTACTAACTAAACATGATTAGATAAAAATAAAAATTGCAGAAAAGGAAGATAACTACTGGGGTTATTGTCATCCCAGCACGACTTATTCAAAATCTTAACGATTCTAGCTAATGGGCCTATGGAAGGAGAAGTGGACAGGTAACTGGCCTAATATGCGTGTCGGTAGCGGGTACCGATACGGAGATAGAACAGTCACCCCTCTACCGAGATATAGATACCTGCTCCTCACAGGTAGAGGGTAGAGAATGTAAGAAAAGGAGGAGGCCTGGTCCTCACTCATCTCACAAAACACATCCTTGCCTAGCAAGGTATCGTCAACAGGGAGGCAGCAGGAGGAAAAGGCAATGAGTGGAGCTTCCTCTATGGAGGAGGGGTCAACCTCCTCACATGTGAGGATACACTCATCATTGACCTGAGCATCATGCTCCAAGTCCTCCTGATGTACCTGTGAAGACTCAACCTGCACAGGCTCAGATGAAGAAGGGGGGTCAGGAAATAAAAGAGAAGAATGACATAAATAATCAAAAATCGGGGGAGTGGTCCCGGTCTCACTCCCATTAGGTTGGGGAAGTAAAATAATGTTTGCATTGTCATCAATGCTACAAGATTCGGCGGGATCAACGGTGGCCAGGCTTAGGATTTGGACTTCCTCCACCGGTGCTGAGGAAAATTCCTCTTCACCTAGAAGGTTGTCCTCCTCCACAGGAATAGGCACAACACATAGATCGCCAGCCTCATCCTGCGACACATCCTCAACAATGTCGTCGAAGACGAGTATAGTATGCACAATAGGGGGAGGAGTAGTGCTCGGATAAAAGTCGAGCACCGATTCCTCACAAAGAATCGAATCCACTAGGGGTGGTGGATGTACATGGAGAATAGGCTCAGCAATGTCGGTGCATAGATCAGCCGCACATCCGGTGACTGTGTCAATGCCATACCCTTCAATATGTGAAGGTGGCAAGGACACAAAACCGGATGCTGAAGGTGTGCCGCCAGAGTTAGGATTCGGGACGATCCGAATATCCGGCTCGTCATCCTCATCCAATTGGCGAAGATAAGCAACACAATCCTTCAGGGCGTGATCTGTGCTCCGACAAAACTGGCACTGCCTAGCAGGCTTCTTTGGCACAGCGGGGGCTGGAGCCGAAAAGAAGTATGACGGTAATGGCTCAGCAGAGTAGCCATAAGACTTACGCGCACCATATGGAGTATCAGACGGAGTCGATGCTCTATATGCTGGGCGAGAGGAATTATGCCTACTATTCTCCGTAGGGCATTCAACACTAGAGTGAGAAGTAGCTCCACACCAACGGCAACGGAAATTTAGATGTGCCCACATAGTGTGAAGATAAAACGATTCAAAAAGACAAACACTATTGTGCGAAATACTACACCTAACAAAAATTTACTAAAGCAACCTACTATAAAACAAGAAAAAGGAATAAAACGAACAGAAATAAAATAAGGGATGCAATTTACAAATGGAAGGGCTTCTCTCTCAGATTCTCCCTCTCCAGAAAACTCACACGACTGTGTTCCCCGGCAACGGCGCCAAAAACTTGATGGCGCAAATCTCACACACCGCAATAGGCGGTAGCTCGACTGCGACACGAAACGGCAGTGTACCGATCGTTCAAGTAATAAATGTTGGGAATAAATCCCCGAGTGTCGGTCTCTTGAGGAACACAATAAGGTGGAGTTTACTATTGAGGCAGGACTTGAGATCGAAGTCCTTAAATCGGATGGATTGCGGGGGAGTTGGGTTGGCTTTTGGAAAATAAAAGAAAACACTACAACTACTCCTATGCAATGTCGCTATGCAAAGCTTCGCTTGGCGGGATGGAAACTAGGCAGGCCTTGAGCGCGCTGCGTCGCAAGGGCGGATGGACGAGAAGGCTAATGGAATCGAACTATGCAGGCCTTGAGCGCGCTGCTTCGATAGGCGAATGGATTACGGGCCGCGATGCCACGCTTCGGTAGGCGAATGGGCGAGTAGGCTAGTGGAATGAGGGTCGCACGCACCTCTTCGACAAGCACACCACTAACAATTGTTAGGGCGGCACAACACAACCAACAATCCACACCACAAGGCACACCTCAAAATAATAAGCAAGAATACTCAAATCACATAGACATAATCAAGTAAAAATGCTAATAATCAAGCACGCTTCATCATAATGTTAGATCTAGCTACATACACATCAATAAGAAGAGAACAAGGCAAGAAATCGACCAAATCCGAAGGCTCGTTGAAGATTCACGGTTGGAATCGCCGGGTTGTCAATCCGCGTCCAAGCTCGGTCCACAACTACGTCCGGGGTAGAGAGAGCTGTCACGACTCTCCAATGGACCCGTCTTCTTCGTGTCACGATCCGGTGGAGGTTGCCAACTTCCTCTTGCTCGATGGAGATAGCGGCTAGGTCTTCCTTTGGAGCTCTTGGATGAAGGAGGAGGCCGAGAGGAAACTCCGGCTCAAGATAGGCGTGAAGAGCAAGCCCGGAGCACCTCTATATGGTGGGCGACGGTGGAGGGGCGAAATCGGGCGGAATCGGGCGGAAAACGGCGCTGAAAATCGGGGATGATGACCTAAAATCGCGAGCAGGGAATTTATAGGCGCTGGAATTAAACAGTGCGCACGGTCAGTGGCGCACGACCAGTGGTCGTGCGCACTAGAATCCTGTGATCGTGCGCTCTGCCTGGACGGAACCTGCAAAGACAGAAATTATAACATAACATGTTCGCACGACCAGTGGCGCACGACCGATGGTCGTGCGCACTAGCGTCAGTGGTCGTGCGCAATAGATGAAACAGAACTCGGAAATTAAATGGTAAGTGCGCACGAACAGTGGCGCACGACCGGTGGTCGTGCGCACTAGCGTAGATGGTCGTGCGCACTGCACCAAACAGAACTCATGAAAAAGGCGTCAAATGCGCACGATCAATGTCGCACGACCAGTGGTCGTGCGCAGTAGAACCAGTGATCGTGCGCAGTGTTCCTATGCAGAATTGCACCGGAAACACCCGCACGACTCCTGTTCTAGCGTACAACCACCAATCCGGCCACTAAAAGTGGCACCGAACAATGCATGAAAACTACTAATGAAAATCAACATGAAATCACACCAAAATGGGCCAAAAGGTGCACCTAGCATGGGTTAACAAATATGAACTAAAACAGGGCTAAAGTGCAGTGAAATGACTAACTAAACGGCCCAGATGAGTCCATAAAAGTGTATATGATCAGGACTCATCAACGAACAATCCTCCAGAAACCAGAAGTCTCAGGAAGACTAGTAAAGTGGGCGATGGAGCTCGGCGAATTCGACATTCAATTCTTGCCCCGGCCGGACATCAAATCGCAAGTGCTCGCTGACTTTGTTGTAGAATACACCATCCCACCAGAAACCACTCCTGTCAAAGATATCACCACACCCCGTTGGACTCTCTACATCGACGGTGCTTCAGGAGCTGAAGGAGCCGGAGCAGGATTACTTCTCATAAGCCCCGATCAGATCACTTTGGAGTATGGCCTCAGATTGAAGTTCCCAGCAACTAACAACGTCGCAGAGTACGAGGCTTTGATCGCCGGCCTCCGGCTCGCCATCGATTGTAGAGTTGAGAGCCTGATGATTCACGCCGACTTCCAACTTGTAGTCTCGCAAGTCGAGGGAGATTACGAGGCCAAGAGTGATCAGATGGCGCATTACCTCACATGCGTAAAGTCGCTCCTTCAGAAGATTCCGTCATACCAAATCATGCACGTACCCCGAGAGCAGAATTCTAGAGCGGACACGCTCTCTAAGTTGGCAACTTCATCCACCCGCTATCAATCGCGAAGACTTCAAGTCGAAGAAATCATGGTCCCAAGTATCTCAGGGCCATGGGAGATTGCAGCAATCAATGAAGAGGAGCCATCTTGGATGACCCCCTGCGGGCCTACCTTGAGCAGGGGCGTCTCCCCGAGGACCGCCTGGAGGCGCGCAGATTGAGAATGCGAGCGGCGTCGTTCACCATCATAGACGGGGAGATCTACAAGCGGGCATTCTCGGGGCCCTACCTAAAAATTTTACCAGCCGGCGAAGCAGACTATGCCCTAAGAGAGGTGCACGGAGGGGTCTACGGAGAACACCTAGGAGGAAAAGCGCTGGACAAGAAGATCTTGCGCCAAGGTTTCTATTGGCCAACGATGAAGAAAGACGCGGCTGAACTCGTCCAGAAATGCAGGAGCTGTCAGCTTCACGCAAACGTACCTCACCAGCCCCCAGTCGCGCTCACCGCGCTCCAGAGTGCGTGGCCCTCCGCACAGTGGGGGATTGATCTCCTCGGACCCCTGCCTCTGGCATCCGGACAGAGAAAATTCATCATCCTAGCCATCGATTACTTCACCAAGTGGGTGGAAGCTGAGCCCCTGGAGAAAATCATGGAGGAGAATGCTAAGCAGTTCGTCCGGAAGAACATCGTCTGTCGCTTCGGAATCCCAGCGACGATCATCGCCGACAACGGCACCCAATTTACTGGGAAGTCATTCACCAAGATGTGCGAAGACCTGGAGATCAATCTCCGCCACACCGCCGTAGCACATCCACAGAAAAATGGGTAGGTGGAGGTCACCAACCGCACCATCCTCAAAGGGCTGAAGACGCGTCTCGAAGAAGCCGGGGGGGAAGTGGGTGGATGCGCTCCCAAATGTGTTGTGGGCATACCGTACAACAGAGAGGACTCCAATAGGAGAGACGTCGTATAACCTCTGCTACGGGACTGAAGCTGTCATCCCCGTCGACATCGGAGTGCCAAGCCTCCGGGTGCTGACTTTCGATCCCAATAAGAACGACGGACTGCTCCGCGAAAACCTCGATTTAATCTCCGAAACTCGAGACAACGCCGCTCAGCGCATCGCTATCTACCAAAGTCGAGTGGCCCGACTCTATGACGGGAGGGTTAAGCCCAGGCCAATCAACGTCGGAGATCTCATCCTGCGCAACGTTGAAGCAGCCGGGAAGGGCCCGCAGAAAGACAAACTCTCTCCAGCATGGGAAGGACCCTATGTGGTCACCGCGGCGGTGAATCCTGGAACATTCAAACTCAGAACAGCGGAAGGAAAGACCCTCCCGCGCACTTGAAACGCGCAGAATCTGCGCCGCTTTTATTAGTGATTTTTTTTACTCTGTTATGTACAAGCCGCGAGCCTCGACTCACGCAAACTATCTTATCATGATTTTGTGTACAAGCCGCGAGCTCCGACTCGCGCAAATTATCTTACTATGATTCAATGTACAAGCCGCGAGCCTCGACTCGCGCAAACTTATCTTATTATGATTTTATGTACAAGCCGCGAGCCTCGACTCGCGCAAACTACTTTACTAAAATTTTATGTACAAGCCATGAACCTCGATTCGCGCAAATTATTTCTCTGCAATTATTACAGAAGCCGCGAGCCCCGACTCGTGCAAGCTATCTCCCAACGATGGCTCAATATTGCTCGGGGCCAGTTCCCCAGTGATCTCACGCTACCCGGTCCGAAGCGTCCGCCCTTCCCCGGTAGTAAGATCACGGCACCGCCAGGGCCTGCCCCCCTCACGGTCACCCACGGTTCGAAGCGTCCGCCCTTCACCTCTACTCGGGGCCAGTCCCCCAGTGATCTCACACTACCCGGTCTGAAGCGTCCGCCCTTCCTCGGTAGTAAGATCACGGCACCGCCAGGGCCTGCCCCCCTCACGGTCGCCCACGGTTCGAAGCATCCGCCCTTCACCGCCACTCGGGGCCAGTTCCCCAGTGATCTCGCGCTACCCGGTCTGAAGCGTCCGCCCTTCCCCGATAGTAAGATCACGACACCGCCAGGGCTTGCCCCCCTCACGGTCGCCCACGGTTCGAAGCGTCTGCCCTTCACCGCTACTCGGGACCAGATCCCCACTAACCTCACGCAGAAATGAGAAAAACAGAAGTAAGCGGTGGACAAACAAGTAGCCATCAATCAATATAACAAAGCAAAGAGTTGTACAACTCCACTATAAGAGACGCAAGTACAGGAACAAGGAAGTACGATACATAACGAGAGAATGCAAAGCATATAGACAAATAAAGACAAAGGCAATCAGCCCTCAACATCTACATCAGTGCAGTCATCCTCAGAAAGGTCGCCTGCGCCAAGCCCGGACGTACTGCACCCAAGCTTCCTCTCCACCATGCGAAGGGTCTTCCCGATCCCCCTCTTGAAAGAAATCTCACACTCATCTTCCAATAGGGGGTCCACCTCCTTGGTCATGATCTCGGCTCGAAGCTCCTCAGAGATCCTAGAGCGCTCCTCTACGAATTCCAGGGAGTCCTTGTACTCGGCAACTCCCTCGGACTTAATGGCCTTGATATCTGGCTCAAGTCAAGAAAGCCTCTCCACCTCGCTTCTCAAAAACCCCAGCTCGCCATCTTGATGGAACATGTCACCCTGCAAATCTTGGACCAACTGGGAGGCACTCTCGGCGGCGGCTTTCTCTGCGCTAAGCCCCCTCTGAAGACGCTCTACCTCGGAGCGAGCGTGGGCAAGATCAGACTCCAATTTGAGCCCACGTGATATCTCGTGCTCCCTCTTCTTCTGGGAATCCTCCAGCGAACTCTTCGCAACTCGAAGCTCCTCTTGAAGAGCAAAAAACCCGTCCTTCAGCCCAACATAGCAATCATTCCAAGTACGAGCGACGCTAGTCATGACATCAGCCTGTAAAAAAAAAACGGGATAAGAATCTTAGCAAAAGAGAACACATAAAAGATAAACAACAAAAAGACATGACTAACCGCCGAAGTCATCGCCCGTAATGAAGAGGTACCCTCTTCGCCGTCACCAATGGAGGAGGAGGAGGATCGCTCCGAGGAAGCGCTTCCGCCACGGGGGAAGCCACGATCTCAGCGTCAACGTCAATAGGAATCACCTCGAGCACGACTCCGCTGGGACCCGCACCATCAGAACGACTCTTCGGTGGAGGTGGAGGTGGCACCATCTCTGAACCTCCGCATCTGATAACAAATTTTCTCTTCCTATCACGCGGCAAAGCAACGGCGGCATCACGCTCGACATCCGACGAAAGACCGACCAGCAATAATTTCTTCTCCTCCGCGTAATGAACCACGCCATAAAGAGCCTTCGACAAATCATCACGACCAGGAAAACCAGGAAGGGGCTGGAATTCATTCTCTCGCCCCAATTGACGGCGGCACCGGCCCGGGAGGTTCCTCCAAAGCTCTGGCAAGTCCCATCGGTTGCGGACGTACCCATACAAAGGTTCCCATGGCGATAGTCGTTCCTTTCCTCAAAACGGAACCACCTCTTGTTGCTGCAAACATCGATCCGGCCTCCCGGATCCGTGAAGACCTCACACCAATCTTTGAAGATCTCCAAAGAAAATTGCGAACCATGCTCCCGAAAAAACGCGATCAACCCCATGATTCTCGCCATCCCGGTTGGGGTAAACTGCGAGATAGGTACACCGCAAAATCTAAAAATCTCGATCGCCTCCTCCGATGGGGGGAAGCGGAACCCCGACTTTAAACAACTCTCAGAGATGGTAAAAGAGCCGGTCGGTGGGTTCTGAGCACGTGCCTCCGGATACGGAATCTTCACTTCTACGGATGATGGGAGTCTAAACTGCTTACGACAAGCCTCGACGCGCTCAGCGTTTAGTGTAGAACGCATCCGCATGGATTTTGACCGCGCTCCGTTCCATGACGTCTGAAAAAAGAAATAAAAAGAAATAAAAACGATTAACAAAAATTGTGCAGATTATCATCGCACAACACGGAGGTTATTACAAAAGGCGGAACAATAAGCGACAAAATAAGAGAAAGGAAAATCACAAAATACCTCGTCCATAGCTCCGCCGCAGCGTCTGGACCGCACCAAAAGATGATAAAATCCTCGCACTTCTCTAAGCAATATGAGCGAACTCCAAGGATTTGGGAGGCAATTGATGGGTCCTCATCCATTTTGTAGAGAAATCCGGGTTGCATATAGCCAAAAACCCCACTCCCCACTAAGATGGTGGAGGCATGGGCAAGAAGGAGGAGAAAACCGCCCATAACCACAACCGCAACCACCGCAACCACCGCACGAAGCCACGCGCAGCACCACGCGCGGCCACGAGGCCGCATGGCACCGCGCGCAGCCGCGCGGCTCCGCGCGCGGCCGCTCGGCACCGCACGGCCGCGCGGCACTGCCCGGTCGCGCGGCATCCCGCGGCCGCGCGGCACCGCATGGCCGGACGACACCACGCGACCGCCCAGCACCCCCGGCCGCGCGGCACCGCGCGGCACCCCCGGTCGCGCGGCATGGCGCGGTACCGCGCGCCTAGCGCTGCGCGGCACCGCGCACCCGACACCGCCCAGTACCGCGCGCCTGGCGCCGCGCGACACCACGCGGGCAACATCACGCGCTAGCGCACGCGCGGTATCGCCCGGCACCGCGCAAGGCCATGCGGAGGGCGCAGTGCCGGTCGGCCTCCCTCGCCGTCGGGCGCATTCTCCGACCCCTCTCGTCTCGTCCCAAGTCGGCCTCCCTTGACGAACGGATGCGCTCGTCCGACCTCTCTCGCCTCATTCGTCGGAGAAAATGAGGACGACCAAGCTAAACCTCCCTAAACCTGTAACCACCCATCATGGAGTGCAAATAGTAAAACTCCACATCATGGGGTGCAAGTAGTAAAATTCCACATCATGGGGTGCAAGTAGTAAAATTCCACATCATGGGGTGCGAGTAGTAAAATTCCACATCATGGGGTGCAAATAGTGAAAATCCTCCAACATGAGGGTGTAAATAGTAAAATCCTCCAATACGGTCTGCATATAGCAAATAATATGGTTATGGTGTGCGCATAACCATATCCATCATATGAATGCATATTATCCCAAAACTATACAAAATGGTGTTCACATAGCCGTATTCATAATAAGTGGGCATAAGGTCTGTGACTAGCAAATAGTATGGTTATGGTGTGCGCGTAACTATATCCATCATATGAATACATATCATCCTAAAAACTATACAAATTGGTGTGCGCATAGCCATATTCATGATAAATGTGCATATAGCGCATAAATTAGTTATGGTGTGCGGATAGCCGTCCTAACCACCATAACCACCCTAACCACCCTCAAAAGCTATAAAAGGAACCCCAGGGCTTCATTTCAAAGGACTTGGTTTTTCTGGACGGGAGAGAGCTCTCTGGAATTCCCTCGAAGATCTTCTTCAGCATTCGAAGATCTCCTTCGGAACCGAAAGATCTCCTTCGGAACCCGAAGATCTCCTTCGGAACCCGAAGATCTCCTTCAGCATTCAAAGATCTCCTTCGGAACCCGAAGATCTCCTTCGGAACCCGAAGATCTCCTTCAGCATTCGAAGATCTCCTTCGGAACCCGAAGATCTCCTTCAGCATTCGAAGATCTCCTACGGAACCCGAAGTTCTCCTTCAACCTTCGAAGACCTCCTTCGTCGCTTGAAGACCCCCATCGTCGCTTGAAGATCTCCTGCGGACTTTGAAGACTTCCTGGCCGAGAAAAGAACTTAGTTTTTCTGAGAGGTGGCCTGTCACCCTCAGAGACCTTCATTCAACTGCAATTGTAACGGGAGCGGCCTGTCGCTCCCGATTCTCGCATCATTACTTATAACACTCCACAACTTAGTGAAATTTGGTCGGCGCCGATCCGACCACGTGGTTTTTCACCCTTTCCGGGTCTTCCACGGTAAAAACGTCTTCTTGCCACCTGTTCATTCTCTCTGTGACTGCTTGCGCGCTCGGTTCACTTTCGGGCTAAGATGGTTCGATTCGCCCGGTCTGAAAGAACGTTGAGCGACCCGCAACAGGTGTTATTATTAGCAAATCTATTTTCGCTTATAGCAAACTATTACTACTAGCAAAATCATGAAATCCGAAAATGGCTATTTGAAAACTAATTTGTTACTAGCAAACCACACAAAAAAAATTTATGTACTCAAGAAAAAAAATTAAAAAATATCTCTAGAGCGGCTGTGATTTATGGAAGTGCATGCCTCAAACAGGTCCTTCGTGCTCGTCAAAATGATCAATGAGAGTTCTTATTTGTTCCTAGTTCTTGGTATCAATTGCACAATTTCTTGGGAAAACAATCGTGGGGCGAGGTCTGAGCACTCATTGAAGTCTCGTGTCATGTTGCCTTTGGATTCTAATCATCCATTGTCCAAGAAATGATCTTGCATAAATAAAAATAGAGATTCTTCATCATATAAACATGAAGATTTGATAAGCCAAGTTTAATAACAGGAAAAAATGTATGATTAAATCAACTTTTTTCTCACCCGTCTCAATGCATAACAGCACAGAGGAGGAGTCGGTCCCCTCAATCCAAAGAAATTATCATAGAAACAAAATCTATAATATGTTGGGGTCCATCCCCTTAAGAGAAGAAATTCATATCACGGTTGGAGTTGTGCTGCCTCAGGAGAAGAAGCAAATTGTGTATAGAAGTTGTTTCTTAGTATGTTGCTATCGTCGAGCGGTACCTCTACCGTCGGCGGTAGCAGATCATTTTTTCGACTGACAGTGTCGTCGATTTCACTGGCAGTGTCGTCGAGAGGTCTGACAGCTATGGGCTAACGCCCGACAGTAGTGGTGCCACAGGAGGTAGCTTTCTCGTCTTGAAGAGGGAAATATCGTCGAGATGAGTCTCTGATGTCGTCGAGACAGTGTTGTCTTGGTGGCTACTGCGGCGCGTTAGCTGTTACCGTCGGGCGGTAGCTGGAGGAAACAGATTCATCAATCTGAGATCGGGAGCCGTCAAATCGCATTGGAACTTTCTTTGGATGGTCAAGATAGATTCGCCCTTAAACCTTAAATAGGCAGACATGCTTTGGCAAAATAATTACTTCCAATTTCAGAGCCATCAAAGAAGAACATGAAAAAGGAGAAGGTTGCAAGGTCTTGCCGCCATTGTTGCCAGAGTAGTTCTTCAGGAGGAAGAACAGGTTTCTCAGATTGGTATCTTCGTCTTCGTTGTAAGAGAGATTCTATCTCAATCTTTTCTTCGTTGCTTTGCGTGTTTGAAGAGAGATCTGAGTTTTGTCCCTTGAAGAGAAGTTTTTCACCGTGACTTGAGAGGGGATTCAATTTGTGAATCCAAGGGGGATCTAGGTTGGGAAAACCTAGATTTTTGTTGTTGTAATTCTTATTGTTTTATAGTGGATTTGTCATGTGCCCCGTCCCGTGATTTTTCCCTCATTGTTTTAGAGAGGGTTTTCCACATAAAATTTGTTGTCCTCTAGTTGTGTAAATTTTTCTGTGATTGCTGTTTTAATCATCTTCTAGTATGCCCAGATTGCTCAGTGGGTTATATCCCTACAAGTGGTATCAAAGCGAGGTTCATTCCTAAGTGCCTAATTGGATATTCTAATTTAGATTTGGGTCAACGATATGTGACGACATTGATTCACTCTCTATCTTCCTAAATCTGATCAAGGTTTGTCTCTGACTGTCGGGCTACTGTAGAAGATGGAGCAGAACACAAGAATGGTCAGCGTGAATGGAAAGAATTGGAATATATGGTAGTTTAGGATGGAGGATCTCTTGTATTGCAAGGATCTTCATGCTCTGTTATCAGGGATGAAAGTGCACAGTTAACCTCACTAGAATTCTCTAGAGGGGGAGTGAATAGAGAATTAAAAATATTTTGTGCAAAGTTAACAACTAAATATATATATATATGTTTTCACAGTTTTAGGCTTCCCACACACCAGCAAGAATTAAGCAAATAAAGAAAGAAATGGCAAAAAGAAAAACACAGCACAACACAAAGAAATATAGTGGTTCCCCAAACTTTGGGTAGTCCACTCTTCTACCCCCTTGGTAGGAATTCACTATCTTGTACTGAGTCTTTTGATAAGGGGACTCTAAGAACCAGTCTGAGTCTTTTGATAAGGAGACTCTTAGAACCACTACAACTGAATCTTTTGAAGAGAGATTCTTAAAACTCTTTTACACTATTGAAATTGAAATAAGGATAAGAATGAGAAGAACAAGAATAAGAAACAATTTATGCAAGAAGGAATCTTCTTCCTAGCAAGAAGATTAGAAGCACAAGTATAGTGAATGTAATCTCTCTTCTATAGTGAGAAGGAGATTGTAGGCATTTCTCTCTTTCAGTGAGAGCTTTCAGAAATTTGCAGCAGTATGACTTCAGAAGGTAGTAGAAGAAGAAGAAGGCTTTTTCTTGCTGCAGCACTCTTTCACTTTTCTCAATGTTCTCTTTCTTCTCTCTTGGGAGCTTTTCCTCTTTTTCAGAAATGGAGTGGATCCCCTGTTCTTTTTCTTTGCCGACCTCCTTGTGTATTTATAGCTCTGGTTATTCAAAAATATTGCTATAGCAGAATAATCAATTAGCTCACAGAGAAATGGTAAGAGAGAATTCTTCCATAATTAATATATCTGTAGAAGGAAAGAGATCATTCTATTTTCAAATAATGTCCATAATAATCTTAATCAAATTAGCCAAGAATCATTTAGAAGGAAAGACTGATTCAGAACGGCTAGAAGAGAATAATATAATTCCATAAAATTCACATCTACAGAAAGAAGGAAAGAGAGCTGGCGTGTTTTTGAATCTGCCAAAGAAATTGATGTGCGTCGATTACTATTCAACGTAAGCGTCGATTTCAGCCTGGCTAGACGTCGAGAAGAAAATATGGAAGGAGCGTCGACTGAGGTGCGTCGACTTTACTGGGTGCGTCGACTAGAAATCAGAGTTACGTCGACATTTGTTTCATCGAATTCTGTTTAGAGTTACTTCGACTCAGTATGAGAGATGCGTCGACTACACTTCGACGTTGCGTCGATTACTATTCGATGCATATTTACTTAAACTAATTTTTCACTCTGAGAAATAATTTTCTACACATTTCTAGGGTTAAGATAAATCATTTCCCCAACAATCTCCCCCTATTTGTCTTAACTCTATTCAGAGAGTTTATCAGCTTCTAATCAACACATCAAAGCATATTTATAGAAAAGAGATATATTAGGTAATCAGAAGATAATGGAAAAAGAAATCATATAACAGGCTTTTTGTACAGAACAATCAGTACTTAAGCATTAAAAATAGAGTATATGAAAATTGTTCAACATATCATTCAGGAGGAGTAAGAGGAGTTTTTCTCTTCCTAGAGAATACTAAAGGGAGATCAGGTCTTTTTATAGAGGTGAGTTGCTCCTTCTCAGTAGCAAGATGTTCATTCAGCTCCCCCTGAGTCAAAGCAGTCTGCTCCCCCCTGAGATGGAACTTCCTTTATACTTTCTTTTTCTGCTTCTTCAGCTTCTTTTTCTTTCTCACTTTCAGCCACACCTTCAGCCTCAGCTTCCTTTTCAACTTCTTTCTCTACTCTACTTGCCTCCCCTTGAAAGAGAACTACTTGTTGTGCAGCTTCTCTTGCTATAGTGAGTACAACTGTTATCTGTTCTGTAGTATGTAGCTCAGGTACTTTTTCATTCCCAATGGTCTTAAGCAGAGCAGGACTATCAGATTTTGATGTTTGAGGGGATTTGTGTGAGTGAGATTTGTGACTGGAGAGCTGCTCTTCATCTAACTTCTCCCCCTTCTTGACCTTCTTAGCTAAGGAGGTTAAGAAAGACTTAGTGACCCTAGATGAAGAGATAGAGGACTTCAGGCTTTGCACAGAGGCATTGACCCCATCTATTTGGGTTTGCATGTGCATGATGGAGGAGTGAAGTTGGGAGCAGTGCCCATCAAGCATGTCCTAAAATTTATGGGTTGCTTGTTGAATGCACTGGAGAAGGAGTGCTTGTGTGGATGAGGATGGTTCAGGTTGTGTTGGTGGGGGAGATAATGGTGGAGGAGATGAAGGTGGAGAGATGACTGTATTACTGAGATCAGTGGTTGTGGTAAGAAGATGAGGTGTGTTTGATGTAGGAGGAGGAGGAATAGAGGTGGGTTGAACAGATGAGTCCATGTCAATCCTCAAAGCTGGTTAATAGATTTTTGTACCCTGTCATGTGCATGAAGCATCCACTGTCCAAGTACCACACCAGCATGAAGATGTGATACTCCTTCACATAAATTTAAACATTAGTTTGGACCCTGCTAAGCTGGGGTCCCTTCCTTCCAACAGTGAAAGGTTCAATGAAAGAATAAGTGGGTCTTTCAGAGTACCCTTTCTTCTTTAGGAGTGTTGGCTTATCATACCAACAGTCTTTGGTAATGTTGCAGAAATAGCATTTAGAATAAAAGGAAATGGATTGAGAAGACTTCTTGGAAAAGGAGAGATTCCTGTCAGATTGGTTGCGTCGATAGGAATTCGACGTATGTTCATACTTGCGTTGGTTGGAAGTCAACGCACTTTGGTGTATGCGTTGATTAGAAATCGATGCATCATTTAAGTTACGTCGAGTAGAACTCGACGCACGTTGATAATAACTCGACGCAAATTTATTTCTTTTCTGAGGATATTTACATAGGATTCCTTCATATATATTGCAATTATTTTTATTAAATACAGTAGTTGTTTTTGGATTTTCTTGTGAATTTTCTCCTATCAGATGATTCTTCCTAGTGAAGTGGATAGGATGTCTCCAGACATATTTGTTGGATGATTGAGGTCTGAGTTCTAAATCAGTATTAAACTCTAGTTGTCTAAATCTATCAGTGAGATTTTCAGAGATATTCTTGAGCTTTTGACTTCTGCCATTTAGAGAATCTTCAAAGGCTTTTGCCTTTGCTAGCTCATTTCTCAGTGTTTGATTTTCAGTATTTATTTTATCTAGTTGCTCCTCTGATCTATAGAGTCCTTGACTGAGCTCATAGTTTTTATATTGTGTATCCATTTGTTTGAGATTGTTCAATTCATTTCTTAGTTCTTTTATTTCTTTCTCAGATTTGACTTGTTCTAAACAAAATTCTTTGAAACTATTTTTGAAATCAATAGAAGAAAAATCTATATCATCCAATATATTTACCAGAGATTTATCTTCAGGCTTCTCAGTAGCCATCAAACAGGTTTCCTCTTGCTTAGCTTCTTCTTGATCATTTTCAGATGAGGTACTTCCTTCAGATTCTGAATCACTCCATGATTGAGCAATGAATCCTTTCTCTTTCTTCTTCTTCTTTAGATCTGTTCTTTTCAGATCTTTCTTATTACTGATCTCTTTAGGACATTCAGGTGCAATGTGTCCAGGTTTCCTGCAAGAGTAACATATAATCTATTTAGTAGGAGTTTTGTCATACCTGTTTTTGAGTCTCTCCTTCTGGATCCTTCTGTTTTGATCACTTCTTGAACCTTCTGGCCAGTAGACTGATCAGCTCCTCATCACTGGTAGAGGGTTCACCTGCAGTAGCCTTTAAGGCAATACTCCTTTACTTTGAGAGTGAAGGAGTCTTTTCTTTCTCTTCTTTCTCAGCTCTTGTTTTCAACAACTGTTCATAAGATCTTAATTTACCCAACAGGACATCTGTTGAGATTTCTTTTTGTCTTCTGTAGTCTCTAATTGGCCAGATTCTTGAGCCCCAAGAACTAGGGAAGCAAGTTAGTAATTTATCATTTATCTCAGTGAGAGATATGTCCTTCTCAAGTGTTCTTAACTCATTTATTATGAGGCTGAATCTGGCATACATGTCAGGAACACTTTCACTATCTTTCTTCTGGAAGTTTTCATATTGAGAGATGAGTAATGCCTTTTTATCCTTTCTCTCATCAGCACTCCCTTCTACCATTTTAGTGAGAGCTTCCCATATTTCCTTAGCTGACCCACATTCAGCAATCTTTTGGAAGATTTCATCTGAGAGGGTTGAGGCTAAGATATTCATAGCCTTGGCATCACATGCTTGAGCTTTCTTTTCTTCATCTGTCCATTCAGCCCTTGGAGCAAGTGTTTGTGTGACCTTTCCACTTGAATCCTTCCTGAATGGCTTGGGAGGACCTGCCAAAATAACATTAAACAATTCTTCATCAATGGAATTCATATAGATCCTAATTCTTATTTTCCAAAGTGCAAACTTTTCAGGATTGCACATTGGTGGTCTGGTGGAGGCATAATCTTTGATTTGTGCCATAAAAAGTTTTTAGAAATATATATATATATATATATATATATATATATATGAGGTAGGATCTTTATGATCAAGGAGTTACCCCTTTTTGATCAACCTCCCTCTGATACCAATGGAAAGTGCACAGTTAACCTCACTAGAATTCTCTAGAGTGGGGGTGAATAGAGAATTAAAAATATTTTGTGCAAAGTTAGCAACTAAATATATATATATATATGTTTTCACAGTTTTAGGCTTCCCACACACCAGCAAGAATTAAGCAAATAAAGAAAGAAATGGCAAAAAGAAAAACACAGCACAACACAAAGAAATATAGTGGTTCCCCAAACTTTGGGTAGCCCACTCTTCTACCCCCTTGGTAGGAATTCACTATCTTGTACTAAGTCTTTTGATAAGGAGACTCTTAGAACCAGTCTGAGTCTTTTGATAAGGAGACTCTTAGAACCACTACAACTGAATCTTTTGAAGAGAGATTCTTAAAACTCTTTTACACTATTGAAATTGAAATAAGGATAAGAATGAGAAGAAGAAGAAGAAGAAGAAGAAGAAGAATAAGAACAAGAAGAAGAACAAGAATAAGAAATAATTTATGCAAGAAGGAATCTTCTTCCTAGCAAGAAAATTAGAAGCGCAAGTATAGTGAATGTAATCTCTCTTTTATAGTGAGAAGGAGATTGTAGGCATTTCTCTCTTTCAGTGAGAGCTTTCAGAAATTTGCAGCAGTATGACTTCAGAAGGTAGTAGAAGAAGAAGAAGGCTTTTTCTTGCTGCAGCACTCTTTCACTTTTCTCAATTTTCTCTTTCTTCTCTCTTCGGAGCTTTTCCTCTTTTTCAGAAATGGAGTGGATCCCTTGTTCTTTTTCTTTGTCGACCTCCTTGTGTATTTATAGCTCTGGTTATTCAAAAATATTGCTATAGGAGAATAATCAATTAGCTCATAGAGAAATGGTAAGAGAGAAATCTTCCATAATTAATATATCTGTAGAAGGAAAGAGATCATTCTATTTTCAAATAATGTCCATAATAATCTTAATCAAATTAGTCAAGAATCATTTAGAAGGAAAGACTGATTCAGAACGGCTAGAAGAGAATAATATAATTCCATAAAATTCAGATCTACAGAAAGAAGGAAAGAGATCTGGCGTGTTTTTGAATCTGTCACAGAAATCGACGTGCGTCGATTACTATTCGACGTAAGCGTCGATTTCAGCCTGGCTAGACGTCGAGAAGAAAATATGGAAGGAGCGTCGACTGAGGTGCGTCGAATTTACTGGGTGCGTCGACTAGAAATCAGAGTTACGTCGACTTTGGTTTCATCGAATTCTGTTTAGAGTTACTTTGACTCAGTATGAGAGATGCGTCGACTACACTTCGACGTTGTGTCGATTACTATTCAACGCATCTTTACTTAAACTAATTTTTCACCTTGAGAAATCATTTTCTACACATTTCTAGGGGTTAAGATAAATCGTTTCCCCAGCAAGGGAGATCGGCTACCATGTTGGATGACACAGAGTGGAAGAAGACAGATACGATGGCAGTGAGATTCATTCGGTAGTGGCTAGATGTGTTAGGTATATTGCCCTCAATATTACCTTGATTTGAAGAGGCATCACTCTCAATACTAAGGACATATTGTATTTAACAAAGATACATTTGTGTAGGATATACAGGCATAGGTGACTCAAAAGGTAGGGCAAAACATGGCCTTAGATGAGAAGAAATCATCTACAAGGAGATGAAGATCTGTCTCAGCGGAACCGCTGAGACGAAGGGTCAGAACCGCTGAGACGAGGCGCCGTCTCAGCGGATCCACTGAGAAGGAGACTGGAGCAACCGCTGAGAAGGGGACTGAAGCTGCCGCTGAGACTGGAAGCTGTCTCAGCCCAACCGCTGAGACTGGAAGCTGTCTCAGCCCAACCGCTGAGACAGATCCAAATGTGCTGACGGGATCTGCTTTTGGCGCAAACGACAATAGAAAGGGAAAAGCAACTCCAATCTGCCCCATACTGTGTCAGGAGGATCGATATAGCCGTTGAAGCCTTCTAGAGGTATAAAAGAAGAAGCTAGGGCACAACAACAAGAACTGTTCCATTGAAAAGCTTTTGCTGCACGCGCAATCGAGCATTCACGTTTCAGCCAGTTGAAGTTGTTCTCTGAAGCTGAAGTTAATCTTCTATGGGAGATTAGTTAGCTCTTCCTGTACTAACTCAAGAAGGGCAAGTTGATCTTCTGCTTTGCTGAAGGAGAAGATCAAGGTGATTCAAATCTGAAGCTGCTGTCTTTCAGATCTGAAGAAGGAAAATAGAAGACCTGAGAGTAAACCTTTTATCTTCTGTATTTAGTACAAACACTCTTATATCTTTGTAAGGCATTGTTGCCTGAGTAAAAGGTTGTTGAGCCTGTGTGTAAAGCTGTGTTGACAGCTTGAGTGGTAGGACTTCTTGATAGGTCTGAGGTAGGAAATCTGTGTGATTTCTGAGTTGTAGGAGTTGCATAACTCTGAGGTGTAGGGCTGCTGAGCCTGAGTGTAGGGCTGTTGTGCCTGAGGTGTAGGGTTGCTGAGCCTGAGTGTAGGGCTGTTGTGCCTGAGGTGTAAGGCTGCTGAGCCTGAGTGTAGGGCTGCTGTGCCTGAGGTAGGATCACTCTTGATCTGAGAAGTTCTGAGGAACTTGTGGTGTAAGCTCAAGGAGCTGAGATTGGAGTTTGTGGGCCTTGTCTAACTCACTGTTAGAAAGGTAAAGGGGGAAAGAGGACTACTCAAGACACCCTGTCTTGAGGAACCTCTATAAATCCTTGTGTGCTTTCTGTGATTGAGTTTTCAGCTGCTAGATACATTAGGCTTATATAAAGAAAATAAGTAAAACCTATTCACCCCTCCCCCCCCCCCCCCCCCCCCTCTAGGTATTATTGACTACACCTATATAAACTATCAAGTGGTATCAGAGCTAGGTTGATTAAAAGGACTTAACAGTCTGATCAGATCCTATACAGGAGTAGTCAAATCTGAAATCCAATGGCCAACAGTGGAATGAAGAAAGAGTTGGGGTCAATGAAGTTGCCCATATGCTCCAAAGAAAACTTTGGTATATGGAAGCAAAGGGTAAGGCTATTCATAGAAGCCTCAGACCCAAGGATCTTTTTGACTGTCAAAAATGCTCCTTATACCTTTGAGAAAGTCTCCATTATTGACCATACTAGAAAAGTAATTAAGGTATTTTCTGAGCTGACCAATGATGAGATAGCATTGTACACTATGGACAAGAGAGCCCAAAACATAATAGTAAATATCATTGATGACACTACATTTCAGAACTTGGTGCACTGCCAAACTGCCAAGCAAATGTGGGACACATTGGTTGTCTATATGGAGGGAACAGCTGAAGTGAGGGATGATAGAAAGTCACTCCTCAATCAAGAGTATGAAGCCTTCAGACAGCTAAGCCAGGAGAATATCTCCATGTGCTATGAAAGGTTCTTTAGGATTGTAAATGAACTAAGAACCTATGGAAAGATATTCACAGATTATGAACTCAATGACAAGTTCCTTAGATCTCTAACTAGAGATTGGGACACTAAAATATGTGCAATCAGGGAAGGGGCAAGACTTGGAGAAACCCCTACCCATACACTATTTGGGAAACTGCTCTCATATGAGATGCAGCTTTCTGCAAGAAAGGAGGAGGACACTTCCTCTAGGGCTCACACAAGGGAGAGATCTGTTGCTCTCAAAGCTGAAAGCTCTAAGAAGAACAAGGGTAGAGTGCAGTCACCTCCAAGAAAGGCTGCTGATTCTGAGAAGTCTGAGAGCTGCAATTCAGAGAGCTCCTCTTCTGATGAGGAGTTTGCTGCCTTCACAAGGCAATTCAAGAAGATGATCAAGAGGAAACAATGGAAGAACAAACCTTCCTCCTCTTCTCATCCCAAGAAGGATCATTACAGATCTGAGAGGCAACATCCCAAAGGGGACAGGTATGACTCTAAATCTAGTAAACATGTTTCAACTAACATAATTTGCTATTGCTGTAGTAAGCCTGGACATGTCATTGCTGATTGTCCAGTCAAGAGAAAGGAAAGAGGTGACAAGAAGCCTCATCACCAGAAGGAGACGAAGGGAGAAAAATCCTTCCTAGCTAAGAAAGGCAAAATCTGGAGTGAATCTGAATCTTCATCTTCAGATTCAGATGGTGGGGAGGAAGCCTACTTGGGGTTGTTTGCTGATCAGGACGAAGAAGATTGTCCTGCTGCCAGGATAGGAATCAGGTCCCCTCTATCACATTCAGATAATGATGTAGAGGAGGATGAGGTCACTCTAGAAGACCATGGGCTGATGGTTATAACTAAAAATGAGGGCATCCACAACAATTCAGAAAATGAGCAGGTATTGATACACTGCATTTCTTCTTCTTCTGATTATGAAACAGATCCAGAATCTGAATCTCCTCCATCTAAAGTTGGAAGTGAATCAGATTCTGAGGAGGATGTCAATCAATTGATTGATAGGTATGGTGCACTCCTGGAAGCTCTGAAAAAGAGCAAACAGCTAGCCAAGAGGCAAGCCCAAGAAACTTCCCTAAAGCAATCAAAATCTGAGTGCATTGAGCATGCTACCCTGCTAGCTCTAATGAGCAAGGAGATTGGCAAGCTAAAGGGAATGTCAATCATCCATGTGGGCACCATAAGCCGCAAGAACAAGATCATTAAGGATCTTGAAGAAAAGCTCCTCAAGGAGAGGATGCTGGTGGCTCAATTCTCCAAGCCCAAATTTGTGCTACCTATTATTGACACCTTCTCCTTTCAAACCAATAGGACAGGATTAGGGTTCAATAAAATGGAAGTAGGAGAAGGGAGTGGAGTAAAGAGCAAGGAGAAGGCTAAGCCTCAACCCACCTTTCAAAAGGTAATACTTCCCTCCAACAGGTATGACCATGAAAGCATTTATGGTCACTGGAAGAATGAGAGGTGCTATAGGAAGGAATGCTCCTTCATATAGTGGAAGAAAGGGAATGGGATTGAGTACCATGAAGGCTCCCCATGAGGAAATTCAAATGGCCCAACATGGACCATTTGTTTTTGGTACTTCAGCCACATCATTCATGAATGAGAAGGCAAGCCCTTCTAAGGTTAAATCAGTCAAGAAAATGACTGCTGCCAAATCTGTAAACATGTCTGAGTGCTCAGTGTCAGATGTCATCACATCTTGTATGGCTTCCAAGTCATTGCAAGCTGATGCCATCGGGACAAAGAGCATCAAGACAGCACACAGAATGACATTCAGTCAAATCATTGTTGAGAGGAACAGGAAGAATGCTGTTGTATCTATTCCTGGACATAAGGACTGTGCTGCACAATCCTCAAGAAATGCTTAGAAGAGAAGATACCACATTCATGAGTGTTGGTGCTATGGCAAAGTGGGACACTTTGCAATTGATTGTTGGCACAACCCCAATGTGCCAAAGGCAAAGATTGAACCTCAAGACAAACCAGTCCTTTCTAGGAATATTCCTTATGGTGTTAACATGAACCTAGGACCCAAAGTCAGTTGGGATCCTAAGGTACATTAAATTTTGTGTTGCAGGTTAGTTCAAGTACCATTCTCAACCAAATATGGTACTTGGACAGAGGGTGCTCAAGGAACATGACAGGAACTAAGGATCTTCTAAAGGATTACCATCCAGTGAAGAATGGACCCAAAGTTATCTTTGGTGGATCAGAAAAGGGAGTCACCAAAGGATATGGTATGATTTTAAATGGCATAGTCTCAATCACAAGGGTAGCTTATGTTGAAGGGTTGCAACACAACCTTGTAAGCATAAGACAACTATGTGACTGTAAGACCCCCCCTCCCGGAACACACGACACGGCCGAGGGGAGTCTTATGCCCAGGACAGCCGCCTTGCGGGAGCGCCAGCACACGAGCTAGCATCCCCCACAAGATGCCAATCCTGCCGGCCAAACCAACTGAACAGCGCCAACCCATCAATTAAAGAAAGCATTAAAGACATAGGTGTCACAACCCGTATTTTCCCGAAATAATTTATATTATCAGAGCGAAGGGGAAAACACGCGCCATGATGCCACGTCCTGTAGGGGACAACTACAGACGTTCAGGCGAGCACTTACACAAGCTTTTTCTTTTACAGACAGGTACAAATTAATAAAAGGATTATCTTTTAAGGTTTATTTAATTTGGATTAGGAGACCGTGTCCCTCGGCCCTGCGGTTTACTAAGCCGCGATTTATAAAAACATGCGTATACAACGGAAGAAAGTAGGTTCAATTTATTCCTAACGGCGCTGGGGACTAGAGACGCCCCAGGGCGATCGCCGGTCTAAATTTAGTACATAATAAATAAATATCCTTTTTTTCTTTACTTTGGTTTACGTTTCGCAATTAAGTGATATTTAATAGTAAATGTGACAAACGGCTATAGAAATAACTTTTTATAAAGCTAAGGAACTGCACTAATATACATCCAAAATAAGCTTTTCCCAGAGTTAATGAGTACAAAAATACTAAGCAGTAAAAAGAACTAGCAGCAGCGTAAGCCAGTAAGCTAAGCAAAATCGCACGGGCGTCAACATCTGACACGAACCCGCAGGGACAGGTCAACAGTCCAAAAGAAAAGCTACACAACAGAAACTGAACCGACAACATCCTTACCCACTAGAGAGGGAAGGCCTCGACAGCGAACCGAATGGCCCCACTGGAACTCCGGTGGCAGCTACAAACCTGAACCTGAGGCATTCATAAGAAAAGAATGCCTCAGCCCAAAGGGTGCAAGGAAACAGCAGAAGTAAAGGAGAAGCTGAAAAGTAAGCATAAGGAAAGCACGAGTCAAACCAAGCTGCTGCACAACAAGTCAAGGAACTGAGGTGGGGGCCCCTATGTCCACCCACACTCCAAGCAACACTACTGTGCTGGGGGCCCCTACGTCCTCCCACGCACCAGTCCAAAACCACTGAGTTGGGGGCCCCTGCGTCCTCCCACACTCCAGTCCAAAACCACTGAGTTGGGGGCCCCTGCGTCCTCCCACACTCCAGTTCAAACCAGATCCTACGAGACTCGTTGGCAGCCGACGGGGTTTGACGCTCAAGGAAATTCTAGCATATAAAAAAAAAGAAAGAAGGAGCATTATCATTTATGCCATAAGTATAAGGCCATAAGGAGCATATGACACCCTCCCTTTCTTATAAGAAGTAAGCTACTCAAACTTGGAACAGGGGTAAAGCTCGACCCCAAAATACATTTACACCACTTTTTGGCTTGCCAACTACTAATCTCGCTAAGTATTCGAGGATTAACAAGGGAAAATTCCCAGGTATTGTAGCTTCTACCTCCCCCCAAATCTATAGGGATTAAAATACGACATTTCCCAGAGAATTTTAGCCCGCCAAAAACCTCGGAACTTAGCCAACAATAGGAAAAGAAATGCAGGATTGGAAATTTATCCGAGTGAGATCATGTATACTTTACTAAATAAACGAGTTCAACAAACTTTTTACCATAACATATAGCCCAAGGGCATCCCCAGCCCGTAAAACAAACATAACCGACGGCCTCGCCCCTTCCCAAGGAAATGAAATCTCAAGCCTATAGCGCCGAAAATTTAACTTAGCATATGCCGGGGTGAATTTCTAGCGTTTAAATCCGGTGATATCATAAACGGGGCAATTTACCTAAGCATATACTAAGAAATTTTCTAGCATATAAAGAGCAAAATTTCATAAACAAATCAAGCATTTAAACTAGGAGAAAACTATAGGGAGGATGTTAAATTTCAGTACGCATCCAAGTCGAAGCTAACATGGAGCCGAGGAGGACCCAATAGGCTCCCAATATACATGATACCTTGCCACCATCAAACATGGGTCCCAAGGAAGACAACAAAAAAAATACAAAACTCCAAACCCAAAAGGGGCAATCGGGCAAACCGAGCCAACCAAGCCAACCAAGCAAACCAAAGAACCAAGCAAACCAAACAACCAAGCAAACCATAGGTCCCCCAAGCATCAAATTGCTGGAAGCATAAAGGAGCAGCCGCAAAACCTCAGGTCCCCCCATCACGAGGCAGGAAGCCACAAAACCATCTCCCAGAAAGAAATCAAAAGGGAAAACTGAAGGTGCAGGAGAGGGAGGGCCCATAACAAGGAATCCACCACAATAATAGCGCAAAATCAAGAAATTTCCACAATCCAAACTAACTGCAGCTAAAATAGAACAAGGGGAGGGGGTGAAGGAGGGGGAGGAAGAGTTTCCTTACTAGGGTTTCACCGGCGACAGGCCGGGTCGCGACGATCACGCCAAGAGCCGAGGAATAGGCTAGCCCCGGCGACGAGTATGAATTCCAGCGGCTCCAAGGCTCCCTCCGACGGCTCCGGCGACGAAAACGGCACCGAATCGGCAACCTAGGGGCGGCTCTCCCCAGCAGAAATCGGGAAGAGGGCTTATCGGGAAAAAGGGGGAAGAAGAGCTGGGAGAGGGTCCGGAATAGTGCCAGCAGCAGGGAGATATAAGGGGGAGGGTTTAGTGTTAGTATAATAATAATGATAATAATAATAATAATAATAATAATAATAATAATAATAATAATAATAACAATAAGTTTATATGCATGTATATATGCCATATATTGCTAATTATATAAACCATATACGGTTAAACCCACATGTGACCACCCGCACACAAACACAAGGCTAAAGGTACCCCAACCCTTTACGCATATACATACATATACATGCATATACCGCATTTATATCGTATAGCTCTTTATATACGTCTCAGTACCCCAATTTATATAGTGTAACGAATATATATGTATACATACACTTACACCTTACCGAAAAAACGCCCCCCACGAGAGCTGACTCGCCGGACGACGACGTCGATTGAGAAAGGTAACGCCCTAAATTAATACCTCGATTTCGGACAATTATTCTTAATTTCACGTGCTTTGTTAAAATAATCTAAAGAAAGAAAAAATCTGGGGCGTTACAGTCACCCCTCCTCACAAAAAGTTTCGACCCGAAACTTTGCAGCGACAATTCAAAACGAGGAAAGCACGAAAAAGAAAGGCACGAAAAAGAAAGAAATCTCAGGAGGCGAAAACTTACCGGGGAATCTAGTCGAAAAGGTGAGGATAGGACTCCTTCATAGCTGACTCTGGCTCCCAGGTTGCACCCCGAACATCCTGATTGTCCCAGAGGATCTTGACCATAGGAATGGTCTTCCTCCGCAACACTCGATCCTGCCTTTCCAAAATGCGAACGGGCTGCTCTACAAACGATAGATTGGGCTGCAGCATTGGCACAGAATCTAGAACATGGCGAGAGCACTCCAGGGCAAGGAACTAGGCCAGGAAAAAGCCACACTGCAACAACTCATCTAACTGAGTGCGCAACTCTCGCAACACACGCGGGGCCAAAAAGGGTACGGTACCTTAGCAATAGGACGGGTACCCGCCTCAAGGTCAGAAACAAACTCCTCAACTCTTGCAGGTTGAGAACCAGGGAGACAACGGCGAAGACATCAGCAAGATCTCGCACAACAGGGAAGAAAAATCCTCGATACACAACAAACCACTACCGGTTTCTAACATAGAAACAAGGTAAGCAACGCCATAGAAAACTAAAGGCTCCTGGCACACACCGCAGAAATAATGGGGGAAAACATAATAACAAATGGTTTTAACCATAACTCAAGACGAGAGAATCAGGGAACACCGGATTCAGCAATTAATCAATATATTAACATTCAACTTACAACAAGGTCAAAGATTTCAGAAAGACGACACTATGCAAGGCTTGGTGTCGGAATAAGACGAAGGTAAACTTAACACACAAGGCCAACACCAGAACAACACACTAAGGCCCAAAGGAAAACACTTGGTGAGTCTTAACTTGACTTCCAACGAACTTCTCGTAACAGTACGATGAATAAGGTACGACAAGAAACCACAAATGAACACTGACCAATTACAAGGCAACTCAAAAATAGAGCATAGCTTAGTTTGACGGTCAAGGAAGGTCTCATGATCAACACAGGGAGAAGGACTAAACATTCGCTATAAGAGAGCAAAGCTGCCGGTCACTGGAGCAGGCAAAGGACCCAAAACCGAAATTCGTCCACTTATCCTCCAAACTAAACAATTGCTAGCCCCGCTAGGTCAACGAGAACTAGGAGAAATTTCTAGGAAATTTAGCCCACCGCAATAAACAACTTAGCCAACCAAAGGAAGAAATGCAGGATCTGGAAAATTGCCGAGCAAGACCACTTGTGCTTACCTAAATTAAATAAGCCCAGCATAAAACAATTAGCCGACAAGCTCAACCTTCCCCACGAAAACGGAATCTCTAACGTTTGCACCTTAAGTATAAAGCCATATAATAATATTTGTTCACTTATCTAGAGAGCGAAGCGGCAAATGATTTGAAGCGGTTATAAAGCTCGAAACCGAAATAAATCTACATAACCTCCGAGTATAACGATTTACAACTTTGCCAAAAGAAAATTCGGGAAGAACAAAAGAGATTCCTAGGAAATTTAGCACCTAACTCTCAAGCCCGTCAGGAATTAGGAAACAAACATTCCGGGGAATCCAAGACCTAATGCTTCCCAACCCCACTAGAGATTACAAAATAGATTTCCAGAAAGATTAGCCCAGCGCAAAGGCAGAACTAACCAAGAGATCCAACCATATAACCATCCGGAGCTAGCTAAACACAAACCCAGAGCATGGCTAAGATAAGCCAAAATAGGACGATAGCTGAAACTAGGACCACTGCTAGCACACCCCACAATAGATGTTAACAAAACTTTGGAGAAAACTACTAGCACAATCCACATAACTATCAACGGAAACTTGAAGGAAGCTGCTAGCATGATCCAACATAAATGTTAACAGGTACTTGGGGAGTCCTTCTGGCAAGATTTAGCATAAAGCAGCCTAATGTTTCAGCATATTAGGCACACCAACAAATTTCAGATAAGGAGATTTCTAACGAAATTTCCTAATTAGACTTCACGATCCCCATACCCGAACCACCCATCACATTTGAAAAACTCCTTTGAGCCGGAAGTATCAAGTCAATTTCGATAAATAGATTTCTATATATATCCTGGAACTAAGCCTCAAGAAAAAAAACTGAGAGTTCACAACTTTGAAAGCTTCGCCGGATTTCTGTTTCCACAAACATAAGTGTTGAACAGACTGAAGATTTTTGGGAAATAGAAGAATGAGAGAAATCAAAATAAAATTGAAATAATCAGGTTTTACCGCACCTGGAATAGCTATATCTAAGATAATATGAATCTAGTTATGCTGCGGTTAAGGGAAGCCTAAACCAGAAATTAAAAATTCTAATTTGGGATACACCAAAAAAAAAAACCCATAGCAAAACAACAATTACCCAATCAGATCGCACACATAGCAGCCCCAAAACAGCATACTAACAGGAGTCAGCATAGCAGCCCGACTAACGGCATACGCGCACAGGTTTCACTTGGAAATGTTGATGTGCTTGATGAGAAGCTTTTCGGAAAAAGAGACTTTCATACACTGGTTGCATTATGAGGCTATAAGTAAGGAATCTTGATATTATTTTCCTTCACAACGACGGTTTCTTACACATCTGAACATAGAGATCTAGAAAAAGATTTTACCAACACGCAATAGATCCAGGAAATTCTAGCATAAGAACCAAGAATTTACTAGCATATAACCAAACAAGAACCGAGCATCAAAGAGGGGCTGCTTACCCCGCAATCGCAAGCAATTTCAGTTGAGCAGAAGAAAAGAGGAGAGGGGGAAAAAGAGGAGAAGAGTTTCCTTGCCTCGCTGAAAACCCTAACCCGGCGACGAAGAACATGCCGCAAGCAAAACAGAAACGAAACAGACACGACCATCAAACTCCGCCAAGGCCTGGGCACAGACCACTAACATAACTGAGGAAGTCTGACGCGGAAAGCCAAACACGCTCCTGGGCTAGCCATCATCCATCAGGAAATCCAGGCGCTTATCCCTGCACTGGATCACGGCGTCATAACGGGCTAGCCAATCCATGCCCAAGATCACGTCAAAATCCTCCAAGTCGATCACCTTCAGATCTGCATGCCCCAAAAATCCATCCAACACAATCGGACATTGCCTCACGCACAGATCTGACACCTCTGACTCTCCGGACGGGTACTTGACACAAAAAGGATTACCAACTCGCTCCAAAGCCCAGCGATGTAGACCAACAAACCTCTTGGCCACGAAAGAGTGAGTGGCACCAGAGTCAAAAAGAACATGCGCCGAACAACCTCGAACCTTAAACTCGCCTAACAAATCATTATAGTCAAACGACATAACAAAGATAGAACGCTGCTATAGCGACTAAATTACCACAGAAAGATTGGACTACAATGAAAATGAGGAAGAACCTGATACCAACTGCATGTTAAGATTGAACTCAAACCTCTAGGAAGGGAAGACATACAAATACTTGCTTTTGCTACTGCTTTTTCTCTGGGAAAAGTAAATACATAATATCACGCTATACTCAGGATGGTGTGCCATCCTTTACCTCTCGTGCACCTCACTCGTATGCACATAAGTTTAAAATTTTACCTTTTTAAATCATGGGTGTACATGTGTCATCGTGTAGATCTCTAGCTTGGCACGTGTGCTTATGCAATGTTATGCTATGCATGCAGTGCTATGCAAACTAAGAAAAGGCCTTAATGCATGCTATGAGCGGCGTACACATGCGATCTTATGCATCCCATACTACATATTATCGCATGCAACGAAAAAGAAAATCTAATGGACACGCATGCGACCTACGTTATGCATCCCATACTACATAACAGTCGTATGTTGTCACCTATGAGGATCCATATACAAACACATATTATGCATCCCATACTACATAATATGCCCCGTATACTTCTTTCATGCTTATGAGTGTAGTGTTCGTGCTTCAGCCGAGATCTACTGATGACCCATCGGTGAGTGTATGCAATGATTAACGATTCTCACTGGACGGTTAACCGGGCCAACCAGAACATTTCCAGCAACCCGGCTAACCTCCCTCTGATACCAACTGTCACAACCCGTATTTTCCCGAAATAATTTATATTATCAGAGCGAAGGGGAAAACACGCGCCATGATGCCACGTCCTGTAGGGGACAACTACAGACGTTCAGGCGAGCACTTACACAAGCTTTTTCTTTTACAGACAGGTACAAATTAATAAAAGGATTATCTTTTAAGGTTTATTTAATTTGGATTAGGAGACCGTGTCCCTCGGCCCTGCGGTTTACTAAGCCGCGATTTATAAAAACATGCGTATACAAGGGAAGAAAGTAGGTTCAATTTATTCCTAACGGCGCTGGGGACTAGAGACGCCCCAGGGCGATCGCCGGTCTAAATTTAGTACATAATAAATAAATATCCTTTTTTTCTTTACTTTGGTTTACGTTTCGCAATTAAGTGATATTTAATAGTAAATGTGACAAACGGCTATAGAAATAACTTTTTATAAAGCTAAGGAACTGCACTAATATACATCCAAAATAAGCTTTTCCCAGAGTTAATGAGTACAAAAATACTAAGCAGTAAAAAGAACTAGCAGCAGCGTAAGCCAGTAAGCTAAGCAAAATCGCACGGGCGTCAACATCTGACACGAACCCGCAGGGACAGGTCAACAGTCCAAAAGAAAAGCTACACAACAGGAACTGAACCGACAACATCCTTACCCACTAGAGAGGGAAGGCCTCGACAGCGAACCGAATGGCCCCACTGGAACTCCAGTGGCAGCTACAAACCTGAACCTGAGGCATTCATAAGAAAAGAATGCCTCAGCCCAAAGGGTGCAAGGAAACAGCAGAAGTAAAGGAGAAGCTGAAAAGTAAGCATAAGGAAAGCACGAGTCAAACCAAGCTGCTGCACAACAAGTCAAGGAACTGAGGTGGGGGCCCCTATGTCCACCCACACTCCAAGCAACACTACTATGCTGGGGGCCCCTACGTCCTCCCACGCACCAGTCCAAAACCACTGAGTTGGGGGCCCCTGCGTCCTCCCACACTCCAGTCCAAAACCACTGAGTTGGGGGCCCCTGCGTCCTCCCACACTCCAGTTCAAACCAGATCCTACGAGACTCGTTGGCAGCCGACGGGGTTTGACGCTCAAGGAAATTCTAGCATATAAAAAAAAGAAAGAAGGAGCATTATCATTTATGCCATAAGTATAAGGCCATAAGGAGCATATGACACCCTCCCTTTCTTATAAGAAGTAAGCTACTCAAACTTGGAACAGGGGTAAAGCTCGACCCCAAAATACATTTACACCACTTTTTGGCTTTCCAACTACTAATCTCGCTAAGTATTCGAGGATTAACAAGGGAAAATTCCCAGGTATTGTAGCTTCTACCTCCCCCCAAATCTATAGGGATTAAAATACGACATTTCCCAGAGAATTTTAGCCCGCCAAAAACCTCGGAACTTAGCCAACAATAGGAAAAGAAATGCAGGATTGGAAATTTATCCGAGTGAGATCATGTATACTTTACTAAATAAACGAGTTCAACAAACTTTTTACCATAACATATAGCCCAAGGGCATCCCCAGCCCGTAAAACAAACATAACCGACGGCCTCGCCCCTTCCCAAGGAAATGAAATCTCAAGCCTATAGCGCCGAAAATTTAACTTAGCATATGCCGGGGTGAATTTCTAGCGTTTAAATCCGGTGATATCATAAACGGGGCAATTTACCTAAGCATATACTAAGAAATTTTCTAGCATATAAAGAGCAAAATTTCATAAACAAATCAAGCATTTAAACTAGGAGAAAACTATAGGGAGGATGTTAAATTTCAGTACGCATCCAAGTCGAAGCTAACATGGAGCCGAGGAGGACCCAATAGGCTCCCAATATACATGATACCTTGCCACCATCAAACATGGGTCCCAAGGAAGACAACAAAAAAAATACAAAACTCCAAACCCAAAAGGGGCAATCGGGCAAACCGAGCCAACCAAGCCAACCAAGCAAACCAAAGAACCAAGCAAACCAAACAACCAAGCAAACCATAGGTCCCCCAAGCATCAAATTGCTGGAAGCATAAAGGAGCAGCCGCAAAACCTCAGGTCCCCCCATCACGAGGCAGGAAGCCACAAAACCATCTCCCAGAAAGAAATCAAAAGGGAAAACTGAAGGTGCAGGAGAGGGAGGGCCCATAACAAGGAATCCACCACAATAATAGCGCAAAATCAAGAAATTTCCACAATCCAAACTAACTGCAGCTAAAATAGAACAAGGGGAGGGGGTGAAGGAGGGGGAGGAAGAGTTTCCTTACTAGGGTTTCACCGGCGACAGGCCGGGTCGCGACGATCACGCCAAGAGCCGAGGAATAGGCTAGCCCCGGCGACGAGTATGAATTCCAGCGGCTCCAAGGCTCCCTCCGACGGCTCCGGCGACGAAAACGGCACCGAATCGGCAACCTAGGGGCGGCTCTCCCCAGCAGAAATCGGGAAGAGGGCTTATCGGGAAAAAGGGGGAAGAAGAGCTGGGAGAGGGTCCGGAATAGTGCCAGCAGCAGGGAGATATAAGGGGGAGGGTTTAGTGTTAGTATAATAATAATGATAATAATAATAATAATAATAATAATAATAATAATAATAATAATAACAATAAGTTTATATGCATGTATATATGCCATATATTGCTAATTATATAAACCATATACGGTTAAACCCACATGTGACCACCCGCACACGAACACAAGGCTAAAGGTACCCCAACCCTTTACGCATATACGTACATATACATGCATATACCGCATTTATATCGTATAGCTCTTTATATACGTCTCAGTACCCCAATTTATATAGTGTAACGAATATATATGTATACATACACTTACACCTTACCGAAAAAACGCCCCCCACGAGAGCTGACTCGCCGGACGACGACGTCGATTGAGAAAGGTAACGCCCTAAATTAATACCTCGATTTCGGACAATTATTCTTAATTTCACGTGCTTTGTTAAAATAATCTAAAGAAAGAAAAAATCTGGGGCGTTACAATAGGTTCACAATAAGTAATAATGTCCATAACAGTACAAAGAAAGGCAAAAGCTACACAAGCTCCTGCAAGTCATCAGAGTATCACACTAAATGCCGCAAGGGCTACATCTCAAAACACTCGCTCGCCTCTGACACTGACGGTAGCCAAGGTACCTTAGTCACCAGTCCTGCACACCTGACCTGACTGGCCTCCTGTGTTGAACGCTGCTACACCACTGAATGTGCTCCTAAAAAGAGGGACGTAGCAACCGTTAGTCATAAAGACTAAGTGGCTTCCCATCCGCTCCCCCGGCGACTCCAAGGCACCGGGCGGAAGGATAGGAAGAAAAGCTGCAATATAAGCAATAATATACAAAGCAGGTGACAGGAATGGTTATGTATACATGTCGGTTGTATAAGTACCCAAGTACTTGCAATAACTCTAACTAACAGGTACAAATACAAGCAAGTACTAGTAGCAGAAAGAAGTAAGCAGAGTATCATATCGTACTAGTAACAGAAAGTAGTAAGCAGAGTATCATCTCGTACTAGTAACAGAAAGAAGTAAGCAGAGTATCATCTCGTACTAGTAACAGAAAGAAGTAAGCAGAGTATCATCTCGTACCTTAACTTATATGAATGCCCATACAAACTTATAAGTTAAGGTTTCCAATTTTGGACCCATCATATAAAAGAGCCCATACTAATTTATATGATGGACCCGATGCGGTGCAATGCTATGATTATGAAGAATGAATGCAATGCAATGATTATGATATGATGAACTCACCCATGCATTTTGTTATATCGACATAGACTCGTAGTTCCCACTTTTCGAGGGTAGCTAACCACTCAGGCATCTCGCGTCGTGGCCAGACGGAGACTGTGGACCGGGCTCCTCCACAACTAGGTGGGTATGAACACTACCAGACCTAGGCCTATGTACGCCTCAACGCTAAGAACACACAGCGGAGCCCCTGCGTACTGCTCGACGCTAGGAATACACAGCGGAGCCTCCAAGGACACAGAAGGGGACTTGGGTAGGTAAGCACCAAGAGTCCAACCCAACTGGTCTAGAGTCTAACAGCCGGCTTCTGTCGGTGTCACGACTAGCAATCCCGTAGACCTGCCACAAGTGGTCCCCCAACCAAAAGTAATCCTCCAACCAGGTTCCATACACCACCAGGTGTAAGCCATGCAACCCATGTGCTCCCCATGCACAACCCGTGCTCATAAGCACCCAAGGACTCCCAAGCGGAGTCTTATTACATTTCACTTCTTGCACGCTTAGACGATGTTACCCATCCCGAGTTGTCACAACTCTCGTGCGGTGGTGTGCATATATTATGACAATCATTCTATACGACCCTGTAGGACTACTTGCGGGAATGACGTCATATTCCCCCTTTTTACAAATTATGTGCAAGACCCAACATAACTTCTCATCCCACCCTCATACTCAATTCACAAGTATTACGAAAACTCAACTATTAACAAATGTTATTACTTTACATTCTTCCTTTCCCCTTCTTAATCGTAGTTATCATCACAAGATTCATTGCGTTTAGCATTCAATTCGTTTACCTTTAACTGTGATTTTTATGTTCCTCACATGTATTCTTCCCAACGTGCAACATAATTCAAGCACAATTACAAAATCACACTAGCATTTATCACGATAGTAGTAGATAAAATACTTTACCGGATGTTTTCCACTATCCAACCTAGTGGTACTAACAATATGTGAACTGTGAAGTATCAAAATCTTCACCATCATACTCCTAGCCATTTCCCCAACCCAACCAGGGTGAGTAAATATATTAACGACACGAGATTACTCAACGACATTCCTTGCAACATAGACGATTTAATCTTCATAATCATGTTTCCAAGATTTATCACGTTCAAAGGGTTGAACTTTAAAATATCAACATAAGAGCATCAAGATTCATAAATACCCAGTTAACATATACCCATCTAAAAATTATGAAACTTCACAAGACTAATCACAACTATATAAAGAATATCTCCACCAATTTTTATGTGCATTGGATCAATAAATTAAGAGATCTCCACCAATTATTGAACCCATGAACATAATGACACTGTTCAGTAAAACAGACATTCAGAAAGCTCTACTCAACCAAAAATTATGATTAACCCCAATCTGGAAAGCTAAGAAGAAGAGCTACAACTTTTATGTTTACCACAAAACCCAGAACTTAGTGTTTCATACCCAAAATCCTCATTGAAGTCAACAGCCCAAATCTGGACAGAAAACAGAGCACAAAATCCTGATTTAATTCTCTGGACAGTCCACTCGACTGGACATCTAGAGAGATACATGTCACCCTAGAAAACGTGTAACCTATCGTTGGAAAGCTCTCTTCAAGGGCTACAACTTTCATGTTGAGCCTGAGACTTATTTTCAGTGGGATCATGCCCATAAATGGGCTTGGAGCCGACTGTAACCATTTTTACCTTAACAAGGGTGCACCTAGCACTTATACAAAATCATTATGACCCTTCATGAAGTAACATAACTCCACCCTCCTCCAGAAAACCAGGGTTCACAAAAGCCCTAAATATTTATCATCCAAAATCAAACCCTAACAAAATTTCTTCCAAAAATACGAAATCAAAATTGTCTTTTGTCATAGTGGCAAACCCTAGCACCTTCCTCATCGATCTCACTCCATAGACCACGGCCATGCACAGAATCAGATCCTATCTCCACCTTTTGGTGAGAAGAAATAATTCCAAGGAACTTCGCGGCATGCGGTGCCCTAAATCGGAAGTTCCATATGGTGACCTAAGAGAAAACTCCATTAATCTCTCATGAGAAGCTCTTTTGAGCCCTCATCTCACCTAGTGTAACTAGGATTCTAGCACCAAGGGAGAGGGTAGGAAAGCACATCAATAGTCACGGATCTTGTCCTTCGTGGCGGCATCGTGGTGGCCGGCCATGGATCCGTAAGGAGAGAAAGCTGCTCGACTTGGAAGAATTGCTCGTGGCCATGGTGGAGGAGATCACCGGAGTAGAAGTGGTCGGAGCTGCGAGGAGTTGCGCCGGAGCCCTGAGCAAAAGGAGCTACCGAGGGGGTTCGTTTTCTTCCGCCGTCGGGTAGCTGGGAGGAAGAACGGTAGCGGGGGGGGGGGGGGTTCTGATTTTCTAACCTAGGCTTCCCGTGCAAATGTGTATATACAAGTTAATAATAATAATAATAATTATTATTATTATCATTTAAAACTTGACTCTTAATATTCAAATGCGTATATCTCTCTCTCGAGAACTCAGAATTTGCCCCTGACGGGCTCATTTCGAGCGTCTTGCTGACACGCATCCACCAGGATGATCCGAGATCAATTCCGAATTCGTTTGCTCGTTTTATGCTCCCCGGAGCGTATACGGTCTAATTTGACTTAAACGGTAAAAACTGTCCAAAAGACGTCGGAATCGCGAACGGATAGATTCGTTGAACTCGTACAATTATTACGAGTCTAACAAGACTAAATGAGGTCAATTGCGAGATAGTTTGCTCGATTTCACAAACGTGGATAAATACGCTATTCGCAGACCACATTATAATTTCGCCGATTCTCATCAGAATCGAGCGCGGACAGTTTCGTTGAACTCGTATAGGCTTCACGAGTCTAACAAAACTGACTGGGGTGAATTCCAAGGTCGTTTGCTCGATTTCACCGTTTTGGATAAATTTGTTATTCGCAGACCACGTTATTTAAGCTAATGTACGTACTATAATTCCTTCGAGGCGGTTCGGATCCCGATATAGCAAACATCGGGACAAAGAATAGAACTGGTACTCGCCGCATTCGTCGAGTGCACTTCCCCGGCTCAGGTGCAAGCCTGGCCCTCAGTACACCCCGAGCCCGAGTCAACTCGCGTGACTCAAAAACGCGCACAAGGGGTCTAGCTCGAATCGGGATGTTACAAATCCAATAAACGAAGAAATAATTTCGTCCCCGAAATTTTAGGTTGAGGCTATGAAGATTTTCTGGACGAGAGTAAAATATACTCATCATATTCATTCGCGGGCACTTCATCCATAATAATTTCAAGCTTATATATGCATTCTCAATTGTTGCGATTTATACATAGGAACTAGATTGCAAGCGCACTCTTGCCCTGTGAAGTCATACGAACTAATAATGACACACACTATTTCAAAAACCACTACATCAGTCTAACTGATTATGTTGTGATTTAATCTCAAGCACACAACATACAAGGGAACATTTAGCAAGTACTTGGGGGAACGACATCAAGCAGGCTACTCATCTATAAAACCACGATGCAACAGGCTACCACTACCAACTTCTAAATCACTGCACAGGTTCTATGAACCAACAACACTACCGAGTCACCAGCTCATTTACACCTTGCAGGACTGGATTTCAAAACACTATAACTCTATAGCATGTGCCATCAACAGTTGTCTTGCATCAATATCATACCTGCTTGCCACGAGTCTCCAACACACATCCTCGGTAATTTTATTTAATTTACAATACCATCACATTATGTACGCAAACCAGTGCATAGACACCACTGTTGTGAATTTGTTAACTAAACAACCACGTCGCAAAACCTTGGCACTAAGAGTGTTACGATTTAAACCAATTATCCTAAATATGTCACTTTTTAAACACCTCTTTGATCAACAATCAAATACAACTCCAACTCAACAAATTTCAAGGCGTCCCCCAAAATTTGTCGCGCGGTCGTCGGACCGACCAGTGATCACTGAGAGGCACTACAACATTATCAAGAGGATTCAAGATTTTACATAACTACACCCATGAGGTTCTAATGATGGAACTCATGCTATTAAAACCCAAGGATTACCACCAAGTCCTTATGTCAAGTTATGGCAAGATATCTACAATGATTAAACATCATGGATGTTTTCCGCTTGACTTGAAATGACATTATGCCCTTTCAATCCATCAACTACCCAAAAAAAATGATGTTACTAGCTCAAGGGTTTAAGATCAGGAAGCTTTTATATTTCCAAATAGTTTCCAAATTCCGCACGTGGTCATCCGATAATGCTCATCAATTGGATCTGGCGATATTATGAATCGCTATCGAGGCTCAAAGTAAGGTGAATCCATGACTCTACACCTCGCACGGGTCATAGTCAAATCATTCCCTTCTAATAACACATGGCCTCAAGTCAATTGTTACTTTTTTCTACTCCCAGTTCTACTTAGATTTGCACCGGATTCAAAAATTGGTGCTACTTTTATCTCGTGATTTAATTCATTTCATTTAAGGGCTCCTAAACCGTGAACATAAACCTTATTCAAGGGTTGGGTTTCGGCACAGAGCCTGCAGAGGACTGCCTTATCGAGGCAATACAATTACACGTACACCTACCTGTACGTACAGAGACGTATTCATATCTTCTTAAATAAGTAAATTCAACTTATCCCCCCATATTCAATTCACGTGTTCAATTCACGGCGTGTCTCAACACCCTTGACGCTCTCACCCGTATTGAGAGGTTATCACGAATCCAACCCTCATCGTTCACGTACTAAATAAATAAACAGGATCTAAGGGAAAGCGAACTCGGAACATAAATAGGCCAATAAACGAAGGGACAAGCCCCCACGCGTTTTTGGACTAAATTTCTTCCACCGCCCATATGGTACATTCTTCTCACGTATGGGCAAAAACCTTAGGGGTATACCTTCCTTGACTTAGAGTTCTTACCCTATAGATCCCCGCAACGACGCACTCAAATATCAGCCGTGATGTAGAAAATTCAAATTTTTACGGCGACGACCAAGCTGCATCTCATTGTAATGAGAGCATGCACCAATAACATCCAATCACCCGGTACATTTATATATGTTTGAACTTAACATGAATCGAGGTGCAAGGCCCGGAATGATTTTCCCTTCGACACGAGTTATGCAGACTACCAAAAGTAGGGCATACTTCACGATATGATAAACTAAATCAAATCCATAACACGCGCCCTACCAACCCTGCCAACAATCATCCATGGCATGCATGTTTATTTTATAAAAACTTTTATGATTTTAGATTATCAAACCAGTCATATTAATCCTGTCGACTCCATCGCCGAACACTTATTAATTTCCAATGCCAAGTAATTACCACACTAAGGGAATGTTCACCAAAAATTTCCAAACTCAGGGGTAGTTTGTCATCATACCAGCAATGCATGCACAAAGGTTCGATAACTTCTCGGCTATAAAGTTATTATAACATCGCCGCATATCCCCAAAATGTTAATTTACTACTCACCTCGTTACTTATCCACATAATCCTAGAATAATATAGAGAAGATTATCATCTTCAAAAAGCTTTCCTCTCTTATTCCGCTAATAAAAAAAAATTCCTATCAACCCAAATACGGCCTTAGCAGTCTGCCTCGCTTAAGGTGAACTAACTTCTTAGGGATCAAAACTTCCAATGTCAAAAAAAAATACAAAGATTTTAAATCCTCAAGGGACCCAAGACGGTACATAACTAGCCCAATAAACGAAGAGATAAGCCCCCGTATCTCTTCAACTGAGTTTCTTCTACCACCAATATAACACATTCGTCCCAAAATGAGCCTTCTCTGGATCCGAATACTTTTCATATCTCCTCCATATGAAACCTTCTACATAAATAGAAGTGAGAGGTATCGACATACAGTATAAAAAAAACATGCTTGGTGGTCTCTTACTAAGCTGACAATAGATTACAGGCACCAATCCCATTGAGATTGTCCTAATATTTTGGGTAAGGTGATAATATTACTCCATATCTGAGATAGAAATCTCAGGGTGTGAGTCTCTAGCATCTACACTCACGTTAAACTCTTCCCTTAGTCAATCAAGGTCACTTATTGCTTGGTCACATCATCCCCGAGATTGGTATAAGGTTAGGGTATGTCCCGATATATCCTGCTAAGTCGACCAAAACGGTATCCTAGTTTAGGTTGGCATCAATCCTATGCCAAACCAACTCCAATTGTTGGAATGGGAATACCAATTACTGTCTCGGAGTGAGCCAGCATTTGTATATAAGGGTACGAGTTTGGCTTAGGTTGGCACTTTCTATAGGAAAAGGCGGACATACTTATTGTGAATTACACATGGGCACACCACCGCTTCCGCTGCATCAGTTTGTCCTCAAACTGATCTAGCTAGCAGGGGTGGCCTAGTGGTCTAATGGACTTCTTTATCTCAGGATCGTTGCAAGCTGATACCATTTGTAAGACCCCCCTCCCGGAACACACAACACGGCCGATGGGAGTCTTATGCCCAGGACAGCCGCCTTGCGGGAGCGCCAGCACACGAGCTAGCATCCCCCACAAGACGCCTATCCTGCCGGCCAAACCAACTGAACAGCGCCAACCCATCAATAAAAGAAAGCATTAAAGACATAGGTTCACAATAAGTAATAATGTTCAGAACAGTACAAAGAAAGGCAAAAGCTACACAAGCTCCTGCAAGTCATCAGAGTATCACACTAAATGCCCCAAGGGCTACATCTCAAAACACTCGCTCGCCTCTGACACTGACGGTAGTCAAGGTACTATAGTCATCAGTCCTGCACACCTGACCTGACTGGCCTCCTGTGTTGAACGCTGCTACACCATTGAATGTGCTCCTAAAAAGAGGGACGTAGCAACTGTTAGTCATAAATACTAAGTGGCTTCCCATCCGCTCCCCCGGCGACTCCAAGGCACCGGGCGGAAGGATAGGAAGAAAAGCTGCAATATAAGCAATAATATACAAAGCAGGTGACAGGAATGGTTATGTATACATGTCAGTTGTATAAGTACCCAAGTACTTGCAATAACTCTAACTAACAGGTACAAATACAAGCAAGTACTAGTAGCAGAAAGAAGTAAGCAGAGTATCATCTCGTACTAGTAACAGAAAGTAGTAAGAAGAGTATCATCTCATACTAGTAACAGAAAGAAGTAAGCAGAGTATCATCTCGTACTAGTAACAGAAAGAAGTAAGCAGAGTATCATCTCGTACCTTAACTTATATGAATGCCCATACAAACTTATAAGTTAAGGTTTCCAATTTTGGACCCATCATATAAAAGAGCCCATACTAATTTATATGATGGACCCGATGCGGTGCAATGCTATGATTATGAAGAATGAATGCAATGCAATGATTATGATATGATGAACTCACCCATGCATTTTGCTATATCGACATAGACTCGTAGTTCCCACTTTTCGAGGGTAGCTAACCACTCAGGCATCTCGCGTTGTGGCCAGACGGAGACTGTGGACCGGGCTCCTCCACAACTAGGTGGGTATGAACACTACCAGACCTAGGCCTATGTACGCCTCAACGCTAAGAACACACAGCGGAGCCCCTGCGTACTGCTCGACACTAGGAACACACAGCGGAGCCTCCAAGGACACAGAAGGGTACTTGGGTAGGTGAGCACCAAGAGTCCAACCCAACTGGTCTAGAGTCTAACAGCCGGCTTCTGTCGGTGTCACGACTAGCAAGCCCGTAGACCCGCCAAAAGTGGTCCCCCAACCAAAAGTAATCCTCCAACCAGGTTCCATACACCACCAGATGTAAGCCATGCAACCCATGTGCTCCCCATGCACAACCCGTGCTCATAAGCACCCAAGGACTCCCAAGCGGAGTCTTATTACATTTCACTTCTTGCACGCTTAGCCGATGTTACCCATCCCGAGTTGCCACAACTCTCGTGCGGTGGCGTGCATATATTATGACAATCATTCTATACGACCCTGTAGGACTACTTGCGGGAATGACGTCATATTCCCCCTTTTTACAAATTATGTGCAAGACCCAACATAACTTCTCATCCCACCCTCATACTCAATTCACAAGTATTACGAAAACTCAACTATTAACAAATGTTATTACTTTACATTCTTCCTTTCCCCTTCTTAATCGTAGTTATCATCACAAGATTCATTGCGTTTAGCATTCAATTCGTTTACCTTTAACTGTGATTTTTTATGTTCCTCACATGTATTCTTCCCAACGTGCAACATAATTCAAGCACAATTACAAAATCACATTAGCATTTATCACGATAGTAGTAGATAAAATACTTTACCGGATGTTTTCCACTATCCAACCTAGTGGTACTAACAATATGTGAAGTATCAAAATCTTCACCATCATACTCCTAGCAATTTCCCCAATCCAACCAGGGTGAGTAAATATATTAACGACACGAGATTACTCAACGACATTCCTTGCAACATAGACGATTTAATCTTCATAATCATGTTTCCAAGATTTATCACGTTCAAAGGGGTGAACTTTAAAATATCAACATAAGAGCATCAAGATTCATAAATACCCAGTTAACATATACCCATCTAAAAATTATGAAACTTCACAGGACTAATCACAACTATATAAAGAATATCTCCACCAATTTTTATGTGCATTGGATCAATAAATTAAGAGATCTCCACCAATTATTGAACCCATGAACATAATGACACTGTTCAGTAAAACAGACATTCAGAAAGCTCTACTCAACCAAAAATTATGATTAACCCCAATCTGGAAAGCTAAGAAGAAGAGCTACAACTTTTATGTTTACCACAAAACCCATAACTTAGTTTTTCATACCCAAAATCCTCATTGAAGTCAACAGCCCAAATCTGGACAGAAAACAGAGCACAAAATCCTGATTTAATTCTCTGGACAGTCCACTCGACTGGACATCTAGAGAGCTACAGGTCACCCTAGAAAACGTGTAACCTATCTTTGGCAAGCTCTCTTCAAGGGCTACAACTTTCATGTTGAGCCCGAGACTTAATTTCAGTGGGATCATGCCCATAAATGGGCTTGGAGCCGACTGTAACCAGTTTTACCTTAACAAGGGTGCACCTAGCACTTATACAAAATCATTATGACCCTTCATGAAGTAACATAACTCCACCCTCCTCCAGAAACCAGGGTTCACAAAAGCCCTAAATATTTCTCATCCAAAATCAAACCCCTAACACAATTACTTCCAAAAATACCAAATCAAAATTGTCTTTTGTCATAGGGGCAAACCCTAGCACCTTCCTCATCGATCTCACTCCATGGACCACGGCCATGCGCAGAATCAGATCCTATCTCCACCTTTTGGTGAGAAGAAATGATTCCAAGGAACTTCGCGGCATGAGGTGCCCTAAATCGGAAGTTCCATGTGGTGACCTAAGAGAAAACTCCATTAATCTCTCATGAGAAGCTCTTTTGAGCCCTCATCTCACCTAGTGTAACTAGGATTCTAGCACCAAGGGAGAGGGTAGGAAAGCACCTCAATAGTCACGGATCTTGTCCTTCACGGCGGCATCGTGGTGGACGGCCATGGATCCGTAAGGAGAGAAAGCTGCTCGACTTGGAAGAATAGCTCGTGGCCATGGCGGAGGAGATCACCGGAGTAGAAGTGGTCGGAGCTGCGAGGAGTTGCGCCGGAGCCCTAAGGAAAAGGAGCTACCGAGGGGGTTCATTTTCTTCCGCCGTCGGGTAGCTGGGGGGAAGAACGGTAGCGGGGGTGTTTCTGATTTTCTAACCTAGGCTTCCCATGCAAATGTGTATATACAAGTTAATAATAATAATAATTATTATTATTATCATTTAAAACTTGACTCTTAATATTCAAATGCGTATATCTCTCTCTTGAGAATTTGCCCCTGACGGTCTCATTTCGAGCGTCTTGCTGACACGCATCCACCAGGATGATCCGAGATCAATTCCGAATTCGTTTGCTCGTTTTATGCTCCCCGGAGCGTATACGGTCTAATTTGACTTAAACGGTAAAAACTGTCCAAAAGACGTCGGAATCGCGAACGGATAGATTCGTTGAACTCGTACAATTATTACGAGTCTAACAAGACTGAATGAGGTCAATTACGAGATAGTTTGCTCGATTTCACAAACGTGGATAAATACGCTATTCGCAGACCACATTATAATTTCGCCGATTCTCATCAGAATCGAGCGCGGACAGTTTCGTTGAACTCGTATAGGCTTCACGAGTCTAACAAAACTGACTGGGGTGAATTCCAAGGTCATTTGCTCGATTTCACCGTTTTGGATAAATATGTTATTCGCAGACCACGTTATTTAAGCTAACGTACGTACTATAATTCCTTCGAGGCGGCTCGGATCCCGATATAGCAAACATCCGGACAAAGAATAGAACTGGTACTCACCGCATTCGTCGAGTGCACTTCCCCGGCTCAGGTGCAAGCCTGGCCCTCAGTACACCCCGAGCGAGTCAACTCGCGTGACTCAAAAACGCGCACAAGGGGTCTAGCTCGAATCGGGATGTTACAGTGACTTAGGCTATGTCATTGAATTCCACAATGACAAATGCTTGATCAAAAAGTCCAATGACTTGGAGACCATTCTCTCAGGCACTAGGAGTGGAAATGTTTATTGCTTAGACTTCATTTGCAATTATTCTATCTCTTCTGTGTGTCTTGTAGCTAATGAAAGTGAGTCTCTTTGTGTCCAATAGCATAAGAGACTTGCCCACATTAACTATAAGACAATGTATAGATTATTTTCTAAAAACCTTGTTAGAAATAGTCCTAAACTAAAATTTGTTAAAAGTGGTCCCTGTCATGCTTGCCAAATGGGTAAGCAAACTAGGACCACCTTTAAAAGTATTGGCTCCAAGGATACTGAAAGGTGTTTATACCTATTGCACATGGACTTGTTTGGTCCTTTGCCAATTCAGAGCCTAGGTGGGAAGTTGTATACCTTGGTAATTGTAGATGATCATTCAAAGTATACATGAGTATTCTTCCTTAAGAAGAAGTCAGATACCTTACATGTCTTTATAAATTATGTCAAGGCTATTCAGAATGATCTACTATGTACTGTGGTCAGGACAAGAACTGACCAAGGCACAGAATTTCAATCTGAAGCCATGACAAAATTTTGTCAAGAATTTGGTATCAGCAAGAGTTTTCCTCCCCAAGGACTCCACAGCAAAATGGTGTGGCTGAGAGGAGGAATAGGACCTTGATAGAAGCTGGGAGAACATTGCTTAGTGACTCCTCACTCCCAGAATACTTCTGGGCTGAGGCAGTCAATACAGCCTGTTATGTTCTCAATAGAGCCTCCATCAATAAGGTCCTTGGGAAAACCCCTTATGAGATTCTGAAGGGCAAACAACCTACAATTTCTTACTTTAGAATCTTTGGTTGCAAATGCTACATTCTAAATAATGGAAAATCTCAATTAACAAAGTTTGCAGAAAAATGCAATGTGGGGGTTCTTGTTGGGTATAGCTCACATAGTAGACCTTATAGAGTTTATAACAAGAAAACTCATGTTGTAGAATAATCTATGCATGTTGTGTTTGATGAGACCAGCCTTCTCTACAAAGAATGGTCTAGCTCATCTATTTTGACAGGAAATGAAGAAGGGTTGCATGAGCTGACTGTCCAAGACAAGCCCAGCAGCAGCAAAACACAAACAGCTACTGCAATTCCTGAAGAAGAAGAGGTACAAGATGGTGAAGTCACGGCTGAACCAGTGGAACAACCACAGCCACCAGAGGATCCTCTTCCAGCTGCTGTAAGGCACCTGAGAGATCATCCAAGAGATCTAATAATTGGAGATCATACCCAAGGCATATTGACAAGAAGCAGAGCTCATAATGAAGCGCTATTCTTGAGCTTCCTTTCTCAAATGGAGCACAAGAAGTTTGAAGAGGCCAATTAAGATACCTTCTGGATTGAAGCCATGCAAGAAGAGTTCCTACAATTCAAGAGATGCAAAGTATGGAAGCTGGTGCCAAGACCTCAGGGACACAATGTGATTGGCACCAAATGGGTATACAGGAACAAGCTTGATGAGAATGGTACAATCATCAAGAACAAGGCCAGATTAGTTGCCAAAGGATACAGGCAAGAGGAAGGTATAGACTTTGATCAAACATTTGCACCAGTTGCAAGGTTGGAAGCAATTAGGCTATTCCTTGCCTATGCTGCCCACAAAGGGTTCAAAGTCTACCAGATGGATGTCAAATCAGCCTTCCTCAATGGAGACTTGAAGGAAGAGATGCAGATTTTGCAGGTTGCAAAGAAGACAGGAAGAGTACAAGTGGTACTTGTCAATTCCTAGGGAGAAGATTGATATCTTGGAGCAGCAAGAAACAAACCAGTGTGGCAATATCCACAGCTGAGTCTGAATACATTGCTGCAGGTAGCTGTTGTGCACAACTCCTTTGGACACAGCATCAGTTGGAGGATTACAACCTCAAGGTAAAGGAATCTCCTTTATATTGTGATTCATCCAGTGCAATCTCTATTGCTAAAAATCCTGTCTCTCATAGCAGGACTAAGCATATAGAGATTAGATTTCATTTTATTAGAGAACATGTAGAATGTAAAGATATATGTCTTGAATTTGTCCCCACTGACAAATAAGTAGCTGATATCTTTACAAAGCCACTGGATGAATCTAAATTTAATGCTTTCAAAATTGATCTTGGCATGCTTGGTATAGAATAGTAGTTGTCACTATTGTTGATTCTGAAGTGTGAATTATAAAACTTTACATTATTATACATTACAACTTAGTGACATGACTAGGACATTGACTCAGCCAAAATATCTACATTAGGTCTAAACCTTATGATCAGCTAAACTGCAGAAGCATGTTCAGCTGAATCAGCTGGGAAAAATCCCAGCTGAACCGCTGAGACGAGCAATCTGTCCCAGCGGCCTAGGTCTCCGTCTCAGCTAAACCGCTGAGACGGGGTATGTTCAATATGAACAGGTTCATTATAGAAATTCCCTGCTCAGGTTGAGGGGGAGATGGCAAATGCTAAGATTGTATAGATTGGACCATAGGTTGATCCAAAGGGATCTATAGAAGTTGTCCCACTATCCATAGAAGGTTAAGGTTAAAGAAACCAGAAAGGGGGAGTTAGAGCCAGTGCCAATGCTTAGGATAGGCCTATGCTAGATAGGGCAAATGGGCCCTTGCTACAGATCAAAATATGTTTTTGCTGTTTATGCACCTTAGCATTGGGGATGTTCTGCCTTCTTCAAATAGGGGGAGATTGTTGGGTATATTGCCCTCAATATTACCTTGATTTGAAGAGGCATCATCTCAATACTAAGGACATATTGTATTTAACAAAGCTACATTTGTGTAGGATATACAGGCACAGGTGACTCAAAAGGTAGGGCCAAGCATGGCCTTAGATGAGAAGAAATCATCTACAAGGAGATGAAGATCTGTCTCAGCAGAACCACTAAGATGAAGGGTCAGAACCGCTGAGACGAGGAGCCGTCTCAGCGGATCCACTGAGAAGGAGACTGGAGCAACCGCTGAGAAGGGGACTGAAGCTACCGATGAGACTGGAAGCTGTCTCAGCCCAACCGCTGAGACTGGAAGCTGTCTCAGCCCAACCGCTTAGATAGATCCAAATGTGCTGACGGGATCTGCTTTTGGCGCAAACGACAATAGAAAGGGAAAAGCAACTCCAATCTGCCCCATACTGTGTCAGGAGGATCGATATAGCCGTTGAAGCCTTCTGGAGGTATAAAAGAAGAAGCTAGGGCACAACAACAAGAACTGTTCCATTGAAAAGCTTTTGCTGCACGCCGCAATCGAGCATTCACGTTTCAGCCAGTTGAAGTTGTTCTCTGAAGCTGAAGATAATCTTCTACCGGAGATTAGTTAGCTCTTCCTGTACCAACTCAAGAAGGGCAAGTTGATCATCTGCTTTGCTGAAGGAGAAGATCAAGGTGATTCAAATCTGAAGCTGCTGTCTTTCAGATCTGAAGAAGGAAAACAGAAGACCTGAGAGTAAACCTTTTATCTTCTGTATTTAGTACAAACACTCTTATATCTTTGTAAGGCATTGTTGCCTGAGTAAAAGGCTGTTGAGCCTGTGTGTAAAGCTGTGTTGACAGCTTGAGTGGTAGGACTTCTTGATAGGTCTGAGGTAGGAAATCTGTGTGATTTCTGAGTTGTAAGAGTTGCATAACTCTGAGGTGTAGGGCTGCTGAGCCTGAGTGTAGGGTTGTTGTTCCTGAGGTGTAGGGATGCTGAGCCTGAGTGTGGGGTTGTTGTGCCTGAGGTGTAGGGCTGCTGAGCCTGAGTGTAGGGCTGTTGTGCCTGAGGTAGGATCACTCTTGATCTGAGAAGTTCTGAGGAACTTGTGGTGTAAGCTCAAGAAGCTGAGATTGGAGTTTGTGGGCCTTGTCTAACTCACTGTTAGAAAGGTGAAGGGGGAAAGAGGACTACTCAAGACACCCTGTCTTGAGGAACCTATATAAATCCTTGTGTGCTTTCTGTGATTGAGTTTTCAGCAGCTAGATACATTAGGCTTATATAAAGAAAATAAGTAAAACCTATTCACCCCCCCCCCCCCCCCCTCTAGGTATTATTGACTACACCTATATAAACTATCAAGATGATTCTGTCTTCCACCATGTATCCACTGAGTCATCGACTCAGGATTTCTGGAGAAAGCTGTTGGGTTTTTCTAGAACCATACATCACATGTAGGCGCAGCGGAAATAAAGAGAAACAACCCAAAAGACTTTGATCGGGCCATGAATATTGAATCAAGAAGTTAATAAAATACTAGGCAAAAATTACCTTAGTGGAGTTGGATCAAATCCAACCTAGATGCTCCAAGAAGAAGAGTCCTTGCGCCGGCTATGCGAGAGTTCTCACGTAGAATAATGTCTACGTCTCTATAGTGATCCACACGAGCCGGGAGAAGAACGACTACACCTTTGCACTTCCACGAACTGCTAGGTTCGCTCCAGGAAGAACAATCACGGCGACGATCGCCGGAGGGCAGATCTGCGAAGGCGATCGAGACGGCGGAACACTTCCGTCGGCTAGGGTTCGTGAGGCGGAACTTCTTCCGTCTCGTCTCTTCTTCTTCGCGTAATAATCGTGGATCCTAAAGAAGAACCGTCGAACAGTCTATTTATACCCGAAGTACAAAAGACCTAAAAAATCGCTATCCGCAGTCCATACAGAAACAGTTTTCTGTAATAATTCGTCGGGATTCCACGGAACAACCCGACGAATCCGACGAATCGAATCAGACGGCAACATTTGCCTAGGTTAGGGACTCTGTAATAATTCGTCGGGATTCCACGGAACAATCCGACGAATCCGATGAATCATATCAGACGGCAACATTTGCCGACTTTAGAGTCTCTGTGATAATTCGTCGAGATTTCACGGAACAGTCCGACGAATCCGACGAATCCCATCCGACGAATTCCGACAAATTCCGACAGCAACATTTGCTTTACCTCCCCGATCCTTTATGGTGATTGGTAACCTTTACCAACACAGTCAATGTTCCAACCTCTCCACATGCACTTATGTGCGACCCTGCAGTCTCATATCGCGTTGGCAGTGAGATTACATGTTTGACCACTTCTAGATCACAATGGTAACTCCAACAGTCTCCCACTTGATCTTGAAAGTATCAAACAAAAAACTCACAAACAATGAGCGGCATCTAGCAATGCATCATTGCTCCCCAAGCAATAAGAGTTCATAACTCATAAGCCTTTATGACCAATGTTCCAGCGTTGTCTTTGTCCCTTACATCCGGAGAGAACTAGAGGCATAGACCGTGTCACCCTCATAATAGCTCAATCCAAGTTTCTTGATCTAGAACGGACTTCCAGAGAATGGTGAGCTCAATATCACATATTGACTCAACCAAGCATGTCCATGCATTTCCCAGTCCAAGTCCATCAAGGGGCCCATGGATGCAACTCCTGTTATATAGGCGGACAAATCCCATATCTGCTCACACCCAAACACCCAAATGATTCATAACGTACCCAACGACCACCCTTATCATCAACCTTCTTCAAGGAAGACTTTAGATGAGATCAAAGCACGCTCTTCCTCACTCAATGAATGCTGTGACTTCAGGTCAAAGGACCACAACACCATTGTCAAATGAGACCTACTTGTGACACTTTTAAGTAACAATCCACAAAGTAGTCTCAGGTTGGGTCTGTCCAGTACAACTTGTTCACTAACAAGTACCCACGTGATGACTTGATATCACAATATCATGACCTGTGAGAACCGGTCATCTGTCAACACACATGCTAGTCTTAATGTATCATCATCACCCTTAGCTTCTACGATGATACCTCGACAAGGGACCTTTTAAGAATGAAGCTTCGAAATCATAGGCTCTCACATTCAAGTCGCGTACTTGATGTCTTATGGAAGCGAACATTCTAAGGGTATTTATCACGAATTTTATTCTATCATATAGAAACAGTATATCGTAATAAAAGAACTTGCCATTAATTGTAAAAAGAAATAATTGGTACACAATTCATCATATGAATAAATAATAAATAGCCAACAGAATATTTATTTTACATGCAACCCACAAGACTCCCACTAGAGTTGATCACTCAGGTATCATATACCCATTGACCTAGTATGACCATCATGCTTTCTCTGTGCGAGAGGCTTTGTCAGTGGATCTGCAATATTCTCCTCAGTCGGCACTCTGCAAATGTTCACATCTCCTCGTTCGACAATCTCACGAATAAGATGGAACCGCCGAAGTATGTGCTTGGAGCGCTGATGTGATCTAGGTTCCTTAGATTGTGCAATTGCACCATTGTTATCACAGTAGAGAACTACGGGACCAACAATGCTAGGAACTACATCTAGCTCGCCGATGAATTTCCTAATCCATAGAGCCTCCTTCGCTGCATTTGCCACAGCGATATACTCGGCCTCAGTTGTAGAATCAGCAACTGTCTCTTGCTTGGAACTCTTCCAGCTCACAGCTCCTCCATTCAGGCAAAACACAAACCCTGACTGAGACTTCGAATCATCCCTATCAGTTTGGAAGCTGGCATCCGTGTAACCACTTACAACGAGCTCTTCCTCTCCACCATACACCAAGAATACATCCTTAGTCCTTCTCAAGTACTTCAGAATATTCTTTACGGCTATCCAGTGACATTCACCAGGATCAGACTGATACCTGCTAGTCATGCTCAAAGCAAAAGAGACATCGGGTCGAGTACATAACATTGCATACATGATTGACCCAATTGCCGAAGCATATGGAATCAACTTCATGCGGTCCTTATCTTCACAAGATTTTGGACACTGGTCCTTAGAGAGATTTACACCATGAGACATGGGCAAAAATCCTTTCTTGAACTCAAGCATGTTGAACCGCTTCAACACCTTCTCAATGTACGTACTCTGGGTCAAACCCAGCAACTTCTTCGATCTATCTCTATAGATCTTAATACCGAGTATGTAAGTCGCTTCACCCAAGTCCTTCATAGAAAAGCAGTTCCCTAGGTTGTTCTTAACAACTTTCAGGGTAGGTATGTCATTCCCGATCAGCAGTATGTCATCTACATACAATATCAGGAAGACAACAATGCTCCCACTGATTTGCTTGTAAACACACGGTTCATCCTCGTTCTTGACAAAACCAAACTCTTTGATCTTCTCATCAAAACGAAGATTCCAACTTCTAGAGGCATGTTTCAATCCATAGATGGACCTATTCAGCTTGCATATTTTAGTGGCTTCATTTGGGGATACAAAACCCTCGGGTTGTGTCATGTACACTTCCTCAAGGAGGTTTCCATTTAGGAAAGCCATTTTGACATCCATCTTCCAGATCTCGTAGTCATAATACGCAGCAATAGCAAGCAATATCCTAATGGACTTTACCATGGCAACAGGGGAAAAGGTCTCATCATAGTCAACACCATGAATTTGCTTGAAACCCTTAGCCACCAGTCGCCCTTTGAATGTCTGTACATTCCCATCCATGTCGGTCTTCTTCTTGAAGACCCATTTGCACCCTATGGGTCGTACCCCTTCAGGTGGTTCCACCAAGTTCCAAACTTGGTTTGTATACATGGAGTCCATTTCGGATTTCATAGCCTCAAGCCATTTGTCGGAGTCCGGTCCATTCATAGCTTCTTGGTAGGTTGCTGGTTCATCATCATGATCCATAAGCAACACATTACCTATTTGAGACACGAGAAATCCATATCTCTCAGGCTCAAATCTTGGTCTACCAGATCTACGTAGGACTTGTGTCTCTTGAGCAGGTTCTCTAGCTACAACATCTTGTAGTCCTGGCTCAGAATCCAATTCTGGTTCATTCACTACTTGTGGTTCTTGAACTTCTTCAAGTTCTACCTTTTGCGTCTTTCTTGATAAGAACTCTTTCTCCAAGAAGACACCCGTCCTTGCGACAAACACTTTGCCCTCAGACGGTAGGTAAAAGTAATATCCTTTCATTTCCTTAGGATATCCCACCAGATAACACTTATCTGATTTGGGTTCCAGCTTGTCAGGCATTTGACGTCGTACGTATGCCTCACAGCCCCAAATTTTAATGAATGACATACTAGGACGCTTCCCAGTCCATATCTCATATGGTGTCTTTAGAACCGTTTTCGTTGGAGCGCGATTAAGTGTCATTGCAGCAGTCTCTAAAGCAAAACCCCACAAGGAAACAGGCAATTCTGCATGACTCATCATCGACCGTACCATGTCTAACAGAGTACGATTTCTCCTCTCAGACACACCATTATGCTGCGGTGTCCTAGGTGGAGTGAGCTGTGATACAATACCACACTCTTTCAGATGATCACGGAACTCATGACTCAGGTATTCGCCACCTCAATCAGATCGGAGTGCTTTAACCTTTTTACCCAATTGGTTCTCCACTTCATTCTTGAACTCTTTGAACTTTTCAAAGGTTTCGGATTTGCACTTCATAAGATACACGCATCCGTATCTACTGAAATCATCAGTAAATGTAACGAAGTAGAAATACCCACCTCTAGCCATAGAACTCATGGGTCCGCATACATCACTATGTATTATACCCAAAAGATCCTCAGCCCTCTCAGTATAACCAGTGAAAGGGGCTTTAGTCATCTTGCCTAATAAACAAGACTCGCATCGCTCAAATGATTCATAATCAAATGAGTCCAATAGTCCATCTTTATGGAGCTTGGATATGCGCTTCTCGTTTATATGGCCCAAACGACAATGCCAGAGATATGTAGGATTTGAGTCATTTGTTCTTAGTCTTTTATTATTATCTACATTATAGATCGGATGGTCCAGGTTCAAAACATAAAGACCATTAAACAATTGAGCTACAACATAACAAACATCATTCTTAAATATAGAACAACAATTGTTCTTAATTATAAAAGAAAATCCAATCATGTCTAAGCATGAAATGGATATAATGTTTCTAGTTATGGCCGGAACATAATAACAATTATTAAGTTCTATTACAAGCCCACTGGGCAAAGAAAGACGGTAAACCCCTACGGCTACAGCAGCAACTCTTGCTCCATTGCCGATGCGCAGGTCCACCTCTCCTTTACTCAGCAATCTCCTCCTTCCTAGTTCCTGCACATTTGTACAAATGTGAGAACCACATCCGGTATCCAATACCCAAGATGAAGGAGCAGAAAGGTTTATCTCTATAATGTAAATTTTCGAAGCGGAAGTCATACCTCCCTTCATTTTCTGCAGACTCTCAATGTAAGAAGGACAATTCCTCCTCCAATGACCAGCCTTGCCACAGTGGTGGCATTTCCCTTCTTTCACGGTGCTCTTCTTTTTCAGCGCAGAAGATTTGGGCTCAAGATGTGACTTAGGTCCCACCTTCGTCTTCTTGAAGCCCTTGGCCTTACCCTTGCCTTTATGTACCATCAATATGGGACTAGCAGGCTTGGCCTTCTTCATGTTTATCTCGGCAGTTCGCAACATGCCTAGGAGCTCGGGCAGTGTCTTGTCTATTTCATTCATGTTGTAGTTCAAGACGAACTGCTCATAACTATCCGGCAACGATTGCAGGATAAGATCTGTGGCCAACTCTTGACCTAGAGGAAAACCCAGTCTCTCCAGGTTCTCTATATACCCAATCATCTTGAGTACGTGAGTACCAACCGAGTCTCGAGCTCCCATTTTGCACTGAAATAATGCCTTCGTGACATCGAACCTCTCTTGATGAGCTTGCCCTTGAAACATTTTCTTTAGGTGCTCGTCAATCTCCTTGCACCCCATATTCTTGTGTTGCTTCTGAAGCTCAGAGTTCATGGTGGCAAGCATAAGGCACTCGACGTCTAAGGCGTCATCGGTATACTTCTTATAAGCATCCTTATCAACACGGGACGAGTTCCCGGTCGGCACCTCGGGGGCTTCTTCTTCCAAGACGTAGAGCTTTCGCTCTTGCCTGAGAACAATTCTCAGGTTCCTATACCAGTACATATAGTTCGTCCCACTAAGCTTGTCCTTCTCAAGGATAGCTCTCAGGTACAAGGTGGAATGTGAACCACTTGCCATGGAATTCTACAAGAATATGCAGAATTTAATCAGTACCTTAATTTCAAAATACAATTTATTTTAATTTGGACTTCAATTAAATACTCCCACTATTTTATTCAAATTGATAGCCCTCACTATCAATTCGAAGAGTCCATGCGAGCTACTCTCTTAGTGGACAAGATGCGTATTTCACCAACACCACGAGTCCGCTTTGGCGTTCCTCTCATAATGCGGTTATTTAGGTAGGCAACGCTTGCCAATTGCATCCTCATGCAACTCTTGTATGGTTGGTGAATAACTCCTTATTCGCATCCATCATATGGTGCATGCCAACCCTATGCCTCTAGGCACTCAACCTTTGAGGTCACCTAGTTAAGTTAGACCCGATGTCGACAGTGGGATATCACAATTATCCGCTCGCACCCTTACCAAGATAGATTAATGCACCTTGCTTTGGCAAGCCCACACTTCATCGATCGAGGCAGGAAGAGTGTCATCCATCGGAAGGCATCCGAACACTTAATATTTGATGAAGGGATTTTAATTTTAATAATAGGTTAACACTTAACCATGATCAACATTTGATCAATATGCACATCCACAAAAAAACAAGCTTTCTAAAATCCGCATGCATCCCTTATGTGCACAACACAAGACTATCAACCTTTGATAGACGAAAGGGCTAAATCTGGACATTTAGAACTCTTCCAAATCTTCAGATTTACATGCATTGGACAAAGGCAAAGACAACTCGACTTAAAGCAGTAGACAAGCTCGTCTCTCATTGTTGGATTCAAAATCCAAAACAATACAAGGGTTCATTAACCACCTGAGGGACGGTTACTGCTAAGGAGACAACAATTTCTAACAATTAGAAATTACCACGAAATCCTAGACGTTCCTGGCGGGGTTCCAAGGGGCCGCGCCCCTGGAGGGGTCTTAGGGGCAAAGCCCCTAACGGGGTCCAAGAGGCAGCGCCCCTGACGGTGGTCTCGCGGGGTGCGGGGCAGAGCCCCGACCAAATTTTCGAAATCCCACCACCAGAAACCACACAAAATCACATCAAATGTGATATTCCAAGAAGAAATCTTGACATTTAGAACGCTTCCAAATACCTAGATTTGCACGTACTGGAATAACCAAACTTCTGAAACAACATTCATGACCAGAACCTAGCTCTGATACCACTGTTGGGTTTTTCGAGAACCATACATCACATGTAGGCGCAGCGAAAATAAAGAGAAACAACCAAAAAGACTTTGATCGGGCCATGAATATTGAATCAAGAAGTTAATAAAATACTAGGCAAAAATTACCTTAGTGGAGTTGGATCAAATCCAACCTAGATGCTCCAAGAAGAAGATTCCTTGCGCCGGCTATGCGAGAGTTCTCACGTAGAATAATGTCTACGTCTCTACAGTGATCCACACGAGCCGGGAGAAGAACGACTGCACCTTTGCACTTCCACGAACTGCTAGGTTCGCTCCAGGAAGAACAATCACGGCGACGATCGCCGGAGGGCAGATCTGCGAAGGCGATCGAGACGGCGGAACACTTCCGTCGGCTAGGGTTCGTGAGGCGGAACTTCTTCCGTCTCGTCTCTTCTTCTTCGCGTAATAATCGTGGATCCTAAAGAAGAACCGTCGAACCGACTATTTATACCCGAAGTATAAAAGACCTAAAAAATCGCTATCCGTAGTCCATACAGAAATAGTTTTCTGTAATAATTCGTCGGGATTCCACGGAACAACCCGACGAATTCGACGAATCGAATCAGACGGCAACATTTGCCTAGGTTAGGGACTCTGTGACAATTCGTCGGGATTCCACGGAACAATCCGACGAATCCGATGAATCATATCAGACGGCAACATTAGCCGACTTTAGAGTCTCTGTGATAATTCGTCGAGATTTCACGGAACAGTCCGACGAATCCGACGAATCCCATCCGACGAATTCCGACGAATTCCGATGAATTCCGACAGCAACATTTGCTTTACCTCCCCGATCCTTTATGGTGATTGGTAACCTTTACCAACACAGTCAATGTTCCAACCTCTCCACATGCACTTATGTGCGACCCTGCAGGCTCATATCGCGTTGGCAGTGAGATTACATGTTTGACCACTTCTAGATCACAATGGTAACTCCAACAAAAGCTTGAAGCGATGTTCGAGAGAAAGACATCAGGCAACAAGGCTTTCTTGATCAAAAAGCTTGTGAACTTGAAGTATAAGGAAGGTTCTCAGATGACAGAGCATATGAACCTTGCCCAAAGCATCATCAATCAGTTGGAGGCTATGAAGATCACCTTGGGGGTACGAGATGCAAGCTTTGATAATCCTTAGTTCCTTACTAGAGAGTTGGGAGACTCTTGTGGTGTTGTTGAGCAATTCAGCACCTGAAGGCATCGTGTTAATGGAGATGGAGACGAGCTGTCTGTTGAATGAAGAGCTGAGAAGGAAGGACTCTGGAACATCTACATTAGATGTTTTTCTCATGGAAGGGAAAGTCCGATGAAGAAAGAGGGTAAGCAAAGAAGCAACTACAGGAGCAAGTTCAGGAGTAAGTCCAAGATGAGTTCGAGTGCTTCTACTGCAAGAAGAAGGGTCATTACAGAAAATACTGCTATAAAATACAGAGAGATCAGAAGGGAAAGTCAAAGGAGTCAGGAAAATCCAGTGCGGGTGGTGATGCGGCCTCGATTGCTGAAGATGAGTCGTTGTGCTTACATTGCAGTGGGTCAGTATGCCAGGAGTCTGTTGACACAGACTGGGTAGTGGATGGTGGTGCATCCTACCACTACACTCCTCACCAAGATTATTTGTACTCATATGCTGCAAGAGATCTTAGCACAATTCAAATAGCGAATGTCGGTGCGTCGAAGATCATTGGAAGTGGAGACGTCCACCTAGATCTTGGAAAGGTTATCCTCAATGATGTCAGGTATATTCCTTATTTGAGGATGAACCTCATTTCTATTGGAAGACTAGATGATGGAGGCTTCACTAGGATTGAAGGCAGGGGGTACCTGGAGGCTGCTGAAGGGCTCTTTGGTGGTGGCCATGAGCAAGAAGTGATGAAGTTTGTACCGAGGAAAGGCCAAGATTTGCAGTCCGAGTGTGAATACAGTTGAAGACAACTCTATGAAGTTGTGGCATCGCAGACATGGCCATACCAGTGAGAAGAATCTGAAGATCTTGATGAAGAACAAGGTTCTTCCATAGTTGTCAGGTGAGCTTCCTGACACATGTGTTCACTGCTTGGCTGGAAAGCAGAGACGAGTATCCTTTGGGGATCCTGAACCGAAGAGGAAGGCAGACCTGTTGAAACTGATACAAATGGATGTGTGTGGCCCTATAGAGACCAATTCAATGGGCAGAGCAGCTTACTTTGTCACTTTCATAGATGATCAATTGAGGAATGTGTGGAATTATGTTATGAAACAGAAGAGTGATGTCTTGGCAAAGTTTATGGAGTTCAGGGCAAAGATGGAGAAGATGATCGAGAAGCAGATCAAGCAGGTAAGATCTGACAATGGGGGTGAGTACATTGGTGCTTTTGATGCCTACTACAGGGCGCATGACATCGTGCATGAGAAGACAGTCCAAAGGACACCGCAACAGAATGGGTTGGCGGAGAGGATGAATATGATGATCGTGGTGAAGATCAAGTGCATGATCTCTTAAGCAGGTATTGATGTAACACCCTGCCAGTACGAAAAGTATAACAGCAGGTCCGGCCGGGACCCCACGCCATACAAACCACACTAGCTAGGAGTTAAAAGGTGATAACCAGAAAAGTAACAACTAAACGAGAGTACAAACGTAAGCGGAAGCATTAATTAAACCATTCAAAAAGACATGTCCACTATCATAGGAATGAGTCCAGAAGTAAGAGTTACGGCCTTAGGGCCTTACATCAAAACAATGTACAAAACTCCAAAAAGGCATACATCGGCTCGCAGGCCGGCAATACATGAGAAAACAGGAAAAAGGCTGGCCTTCGAGGGCCAACACAGCAAAAGGGCCAACGCCCGCTACTTCCCGCTAGGCTCACCTGCACCTGCATAAGAACATTCCACCAAGCGGTGGCAAACAAGGTAACGGTCAGCACAGCTGACCAAATTATAACGACCCCACCCCTTACCCGGGGTGGCGGAGCTTCTACCCTGCAAGCAAGCCATACTAGCACAAGTACTAATATAAAGAAAGTGCAACTACACGATGTGAGGTTTCAAGCACAATCAATCTTCTAAGTTGAGCATCAAAAGAAGGGAACCTAGGTATGCACATGATGTTGGTTGGGTTCACCCGAAGGTTCCCCACAACCGCCTAAGCCACCGCATGAGGCTAAACATGACATCATTCTATCACAGACGTGGGTACAACAACCGCACGCTCCATGCTCACAAGGCATGGATCAAAGGTACTTCTTCCCGAGCACCAACACCATCATGAGTCCGAAAACTTGAGATGGGAAAAGAGCTTATGGCCCGTCTAGGTAAACACCTTCCGCGACCTCTCCCACGATCACACGGCTTTACGAGAGATAACTATCCCTTTACCGATACTGCATGGGAACGGGTTCAGTTCAGTCAATTCCCGAGCTCTCATCGTCGAGTTCACACATACGATGCGGGTATGACATCACCTCGGCCCGTAAGGGTTTAGCACTTGCTAGTGCTACACAAAACATAAGTTACAACACCCAAGCCTTCACGAGGACATAGGCTTTACACGTAACCAAAAAGGAGATACAACTCGCTCCGCATCAATTTCGTGGTGAAGGTTTGCCTTCATCCAACTCTCAAAGCATGGGGCTTTCGTTAGGATCTTCGCAAGACGCCTACGCTTAATTCCCGCAATACTATAGAAGATTTCACGGAGTCATTCTCCGGCACGCATTCTAGGCCTAACCTAAATGCAACGTCGCAAATCAAGCATCACCGATTCGGGCTCACGGCCACGAATAGGCTTCACACAAAATGCCTAAATCCGCACGACTACCGGATTTTCTACATGCAATAATGCCGGGGACGGACACAATCTACCCGGAGTTCCGAAGAACTTGAGGAAATCCTACACTTCACCCATTTGGTGAAAGAGACACCTCATGCAAGCATAGAAAGAGGAATGAATGGACAAATACAAGTCCAAAGTTCGGGAGGAAGAATCGTTACCCTAGGCGCTTTCTTTTTCGCCATGGATCCGAGATTCTATACGGAGAGAAACGACCGCACCGGGCTGCACTCTCCAAATCTGGAAACGGCTCGCGAAACGGAGCTCCGGAGCTCCGTCAATGGCGGGATCTTCCTTCTTCTTCCTTGCCTCCTTCTTCTTCCTCTAGCCTAGGAGAGAGAAACACCTCAAAATAATGAGGACTAATCTCCTCTCATAAGCCCTAATAGCCTCCAGCATCTAATCCTAGCCATCGGATCAGATCTCAAAAGATTTGGACGGCCCGATCTTCTTCTCCGCTCAAAATCGCGGAACAGAATAAACAGGGCGCACGATCACAGGCGCACGGTCAGTGGTCGTGCGCGACGAGGGCAATGGTCGTGCGCACTATCCGGGACAGAACTCTGAATTCTTGCGAATAAGCGCACGATCGCTGGCGCACGATCACTGGTCGTGCGCGAAGAGGGAAATGGTCGTGCGCACTGTCCGAGACAGAACTCGATTCTCTTCTGAATTAACGCACGATCGCTGGCACACGATCACTGGTCGTGCGCGATGAGGCCACTGATCGTGCGCTAAGAGCATACAGGGAAAATTCTAGCCTGCTTCACGTGCCGCACTACCACTCCGCCTACTTCGCGGAACTACCAGATTTGGGGTGTTACAACTCCACCCTCCTTAAAAGAATTTCGTCCCGAAATCCAGGAAACAGTAATAGCATAAATTACAGTTATACTTTACCTGAGGGAAATAGCTCGGGGTACTCCGCAAGCATCGCTTGCTCTCTCTCCCAAGAGAGCTCCTCTCGGCCGCAGTTATCCCACCGGACTTTTACCATCCGAATGGACTTGTTCCGCAGCTGCTTTACTTCGGTATCTTCGATGCGTAAAGGCTTGACTTTCGTCGACAACCCACTATCAACCGGCACTTTGCCGATCGCAACGATATAAGTAGGCTCTTGCACTGCCTTCCTCAACACTGAAATGTGGAACACGTCGTGCAGACCGCTCAGCTCTGCAGATAGTGCAAGCCGATAAGCCGCATCACCAACACGCTCCACGATCTCGAACGGTCCTAAGTACCTCGGACTGAGCTTTTTCAAGCGTCGAATCCTTGATACCCCTTTGAACGGTTTGATCTTCAAGTAAACCCGGTCACCGACGGCAAACTCTAAGTTCCTATGCTTGGCGTTGAAATACTTTGCTTGCCTATCCTGGGCAACCAATAGCCTTTCGCGTATAGACCGGATCGTCGAAGTTGCTTCTTCAACATCCTTTCGCTTCAATAGCTTAGTATCGCCCGTTTCCGCCCAAGACAACGGCGTACGACACTTCTTACCATAGAGGGCTTCGAAAGGAGCCATCTTTATGCTGGCTTGGTAGCTATTATTGTAGGCGAATTCGATCATAAAGAGATGATCCTCCCACTTCTTTCCAAAGTCTAGAGTGCACATTCGGAGCATATCCTCCATAGTCCTGTTGGTTCTCTCGGTCTGTCCATCCGTTTGCGGGTGGAAGGCCGTGCTGAACTTCAGTTTTGTGCCCAACAGTTCATGGATAAGCCTCCAATCTTTCGATGTGAAACGCCCGTCACGATCGCTGACGATGCTACGAGGGACACCGTGCAGTCTCACGATACTATCCACATAGAGCTTTGCTAGTTTTTCTACCGAATCATCCTTCCGGTTCGGAATGAAGTGCGATACCTTTGTCAAACGGTCCACGATCACCCCGATGGCGTCGTTTCCATGTTGCGATCACGGCAATCCATGCACGAAATCCATCGAAATATCATCAAACTTCCATTCCGGAATCGGCAAGGACTTCAAAAACCCACCGGGACGTTGACATTCTGCTTTCACCAACGCGCAAGTATGACACTTGGCTACGTAAAGGGCAATGTCTTTCTTCATGCCCGGCCACCAGAACAGTTTCTTCATATCCATAAACATTTTAGTGCTCCCCGGGTGGATCGAGTACTTGGTATGATGAGCCTCGTACATCAACTCCGCCCGTAGAGTACCAACGTTTGGGATACATAACCTTTCCTGCTTCCACATAAGGTCGTCTTCGAAGGAGAAATCAGCGTTTAACCCTTCAACGGTTTCCGCTTTGTATCGTTTCAAGCTCTCGTCCAACTCCAATGCTTGTCGAACTCGGTCGGCAAGGTCGTAGTGAACTTCCGTCCAGTTCAAGCATGCTGAAGTAGACGTTCTCCTATCAATGCATATGATCTCCATTTCTTCTAGCTCACGGATTAGACGCTCATCGTGCATCAAAATCCAATTTGCTTGTGCGGGAGCCCGACGACTCAACGCGTCTGCAACTACGTTTCCTTTACCGGGAGTATATTTGATATCGAAGGTGTAGTCCCCAAGGAACTCCATCCACCTCCTTTGGCGCATGTTCAACTCCCTTTGATCTAGTAAGTACTTGAGGCTCTTATGGTCGGTAAAGATATCGATCTTCACGCCATATAGATAGTGCCTCCAAAGTTTGAGGGCAAAAACCACGGCCGCTAGCTCCAAATCATGGACCGGGTAATTCCTCTCGCGAACCTTCAGTTGCTGGGAGCCGTAGGCAATTACCTTCCCGAACTGCACTAGGACACAACCCAACCCACTTCCTGAGGCGTCGCTATATATTTCATAGCCTTCCGTACCCTGTGGCGAGCATAGGGTGGGCGCCGTGATCAGACGACTCTTTAGCTCTTCAAAAGCTCGTGCGCACTCGGGCGACCAAACGAACTTATGATCCTTCCTAGTCAGTTTTGTGAGAGGAAGTGCGATCCTCGAGAAGTTTTCCACAAAGCGCCTATAATAGCCGGCAAGTCCTAAGAAACTTCGGACTTCCGCTACGTTTTTCAACAAAGGCCACGCTTGGATCGCTTCTATCTTCGACGGATCGACTGCAATTCCTTCGCCACTAACAACATGACCAAGGAATGCCACTGACGGTAGCCAAAACTCGCACTTGGAGAACTTGGCATATAGCTGACTCCTCCTCAAGGTGCTCAGGACTGCGTGCAGATGCTCTACATGCTCCCCTTCCGACTGAGAGTATACCAAAATGTCGTCGATGAAGACGATCACAAATTGATCTAAATACTCTCGGAATGTCCCGTTCATCAAGTCCATGAATACCGACGGTGCATTGGATAGACCGAACGGCATTACCGTGAACTCATAGCGCCCAGAGCGGGTACTGAACGCTGTTTTTGGAATGTCACATTCCTTTATCCTAAGTTGCTAGTAGCCGGACCTTAAGTTAAGCTTAGAGTATACCGTCGACCCAACCAGTTGGTCAAATAAGTCGTCGATTCTCGGAATCGGATAACGGTTCTTCTCTGTCAGTTTGATCTGCTACTACTAGGACAACACCAAGGCTGGTCTTAGGCCCCGAATCCTTCAACAAGGTGAAGAGTATCTTCGCGCCTTTTCACAGCTTCTCCTAACCGCGCTCACCCGAGATCTATTGGGCAGCATTACCTCTAATCTATCCTTGACTAAGGTAAACGACACTCCGATTCATAACACGAAGTCCTTAGACAGATAAGAGAGCGATGCTCCCACACCAACAGAGCTTTCGTCGGATAGTCGATAATTAGGACAAGGCCTAATTGCACACAAATTCAAAACATAAAATTTTGTTGTCATCGGATACAATGGACACAATGAAATCTTTAACCGCACACAGGGTAGAAATCATATTAAGAGATGATCATCCATACCTGTGGCAACATCGCATTGTTGAACGACCTTTTGCTGGCCATAAGAGTAGACTCTCGGCTGGGTTAAAGAATATTGGGGAGTCGAAGACTCCACCGCCTTTCCTTTCTCTATAGCAGCTGAACCCATCGCACGAGCATAGTCCACTTCTCCGCTTTTTGCCTTTGGAGGACCACTTCGACACACCGCGGCTTTGTGCCCCACCTTCCCGCAGGTGAAACACGTAATAGGTCCCCGCACGGTCGTGGCTCCCAAAATATTAGAAGGAGCTGGTTCCGCGAACCTAGACTTCCTCTTGTTTCTTCTGAACTCCGACTTGGATTGAGAGGTCGGCGCATGTAACTCATTGAAGTCATTCGCGCGTGGCATACTCTTCATTTCTATTTCTAGAGATTTTGCTGCTTTGACTAAGACGTTGAAGCCAAGTAACATTGGACCCACAAGCATTTGTCTTAGGTCATCTCGCAGGCCATTGTAGAACTTGTTGACCTTGGTCTCCTCATCTTCCCACATAGACCTCTCATAACGACCCAGACTGATGAACTCATTCAGGTACTCATCCACCGAGTGTGCTCCCTGCTCCAGGTGCAAGCACTGGTTCTGTAGTGCCAAATGCCCTGATGAGAGCATGTACCTTAGAAGGAATGACTCATGGAAGTTTTCCCAAGAGATTTCGGTAAGTTGTCTCCCACCAAACTTGTGCACCAACTCCTCTTCCCACCAAAGTCTTGCTTCTCTTATAAGTAGGAAGGTGGCCAAGGCTACCAACATATCCTTAATTATAAGTATTGACGTTAAAGTCTTCTTTATTTCTGACAACCACTCAGCAGCTCTCACAGGAGATTCGGTCCCCGCGAAGGATGGAGGGTTGAGGCTCAGAAAGTACTTTAACAGTTGATAGCGCAATTGCGGTTCCGCTTCTGGCTCACTTGCCCTCGTCGGAACCGGGGCCACAATAAGACTGGGAGGCTGTACCAGCTTTCCTAGCCATGCATTTTGTGCAGCCGAGACCGCTTCTGTGACCACTCTGATCATCTCAGCCGAAGGAGCGGTCGCTGGCACTTCAGCCGACCCACTACTATCAGCGGTGTTATGGGGTCGAGACTGCCCCGCACCACTTCCAGTCACCTATAATCATGCAAGGCACGATTTAGTGACTCAAAACATATCAAACATCAATCATGGAACGCTCAGGTTCCGCAAACAAGTATGTTTTTTCATTCCTAAGTGGACATTCTTATTAGTTTTTGTCGTTCTAGGTGAATGCACAGCCCGTGCGCACCACCCCTTAAAAGGAATTCGTCCCGAATTCGCTAAACTACGGATCGACGCCTTAAGTCCGATACCAAATTGTAACACCCTGCCAGTACGAAAAGTATAACAGCAGGTCCGGCCGGGACCCCACGCCATACAAACCACACTAGCTAGGAGTTAAAAGGTGATAACCAGAAAAGTAACAACTAAACGAGAGTACAAACGTAAGCGGAAGCATTAATTAAACCATTCAAAAAGACATGTCCACTATCATAGGAATGAGTCCAGAAGTAAGAGTTACGGCCTTAGGGCCTTACATCAAAACAATGTACAAAACTCCAAAAAGGCATACATCGGCTCGCAGGCCGGCAATACATGAGAAAACAGGAAAAAGGCTGGCCTTCGAGGGCCAACACAGCAAAAGGGCCAACGCCCGCTACTTCCCGCTAGGCTCACCTGCACCTGCATAAGAACATTCCACCAAGCGGTGGCAAACAAGGTAACGGTCAGCACAGCTGACCAAATTATAACGACCCCACCCCTTACCCGGGGTGGCGGAGCTTCTACCCTGCAAGCAAGCCATACTAGCACAAGTACTAATATAAAGAAAGTGCAACTACACGATGTGAGGTTTCAAGCACAATCAATCTTCTAAGTTGAGCATCAAAAGAAGGGAACCTAGGTATGCACATGATGTTGGTTGGGTTCACCCGAAGGTTCCCCACAACCGCCTAAGCCACCGCATGAGGCTAAACATGACATCATTCTATCACAGACGTGGGTACAACAACCGCACGCTCCATGCTCACAAGGCATGGATCAAAGGTACTTCTTCCCGAGCACCAACACCATCATGAGTCCGAAAACTTGAGATGGGAAAAGAGCTTATGGCCCATCTAGGTAAACACCTTCCGCGACCTCTCCCACGATCACACGGCTTTACGAGAGACAACTATCCCTTTACCGATACTGCATGGGAACGGGTTCAGTTCAGTCAATTCCCGAGCTCTCATCGTCGAGTTCACACATACGATGCGGGTATGACATCACCTCGGCCCGTAAGGGTTTAGCACTTGCTAGTGCTACACAAAACATAAGTTACAACACCCAAGCCTTCACGAGGACATAGGCTTTACACGTAACCAAAAAGGAGATACAACTCGCTCCGCATCAATTTCGTGGTGAAGGTTTGCCTTCATCCAACTCTCAAAGCATGGGGCTTTCGTTAGGATCTTCGCAAGACGCCTACGCTTAATTCCCGCAATACTATAGAAGATTTCACGGAGTCATTCTCCGGCACGCATTCTAGGCCTAACCTAAATGCAACGTCGCAAATCAAGCATCACCGATTCGGGCTCACGGCCACGAATAGGCTTCACACAAAATGCCTAAATCCGCACGACTACCGGATTTTCTACATGCAATAATGCCGGGGATGGACACAATCTACCCGGAGTTCCGAAGAACTTGAGGAAATCCTACACTTCACCCATTTGGTGAAAGAGACACCTCATGCAAGCATAGAAAGAGGAATGAATGGACAAATACAAGTCCAAAGTTCGGGAGGAAGAATCGTTACCCTAGGCGCTTTCTTTTTCGCCATGGATCCGAGATTCTATACGGAGAGAAACGACCGCACCGGGCTGCACTCTCCAAATCTGGAAACGGCTCACGAAACGGAGCTCCGGAGCTCCGTCAATGGCGGGATCTTCCTTCTTCTTCCTTGCCTCCTTCTTCTTCCTCTAGCCTAGGAGAGAGAAACACCTCAAAATAATGAGGACTAATCTCCTCTCATAAGCCCTAATAGCCTCCAGCATCTAATCCTAGCCATCGGATCAGATCTCAAAAGATTTGGACGGCCCGATCTTCTTCTCCGCTCAAAATCGCGGAACAGAATAAACAGGGCGCACGATCACAGGCGCACGGTCAGTGGTCGTGCGCGACGAGGGCAATGGTCGTGCGCACTATCCGGGACAGAACTCTGAATTCTTGCGAATAAGCGCACGATCGCTGGCGCACGATCACTGGTCGTGCGCGAAGAGGGAAATGGTCGTGCGCACTGTCCGAGACAGAACTCGATTCTCTTCTGAATTAACGCACGATCGCTGGCACACGATCACTGGTCGTGCGCGATGAGGCCACTGATCGTGCGCTAAGAGCAGACAGGGAAAATTCTAGCCTGCTTCACGTGCCGCACTACCACTCCGCCTACTTCGCGGAACTACCAGATTTGGGGTGTTACAATTGACAAGCAGTTTTGGGCCGAGGCAGTACAGACTGCAGTGCATTTGATCAATTTTCCGCCTTCTGCGCCTTTGGATGGAGATATCCCAGAGCGTGTTTGGTCCGAGAAGGAGGTGTCATATGGACATGTGTGGGTGTTCGATTGCAGGGCACATGTCCATATCCCTAAGGAAGAGAAATCGAAGTTTGATGAGAAGTCCTGGAATGCATCTTGCTAAGATTCCCGCATGAAGAATTTGGTTATAAACTCTAGGATCCAGTGAAGAAGAAGATCATCAGATGCAGGGATGTGGTCTTTGTGGAAGTCCAGATTGTTGGTGAGCAGAGTATTGTTGAGCCACATGATCCACCGATGGTGGAAGGTTTTGATGCAGATCTTGAGCTAGAGAATGTTGGTGCTGATGAAGGGCATGCTGAAGAATAAGCTATTCAGATTCCAGTTCAAGAGTAGATTCTGGATGGAGGGGGAGCGTTGTCTGTCGATGTTTCACCGATGGTGGAGGTGCCCCTCAGGAGATCTAACAGAGCACGGAGGCCCAGCACCAGGTGTAACATCCCCCAAACAACTAGACCCCTAGAGTGGTTTTGTCATGACTAGGTCATGAAAAAACCCTAGGAAGCTTGAAAAGACCATTTGGCCTTAGCCAAGAAGAAGGAAACCACAGTGGTCTGCAAATAGCAATTTTTAGTTACCAAGCTTAGGGATGGACTTAAGGGCCCCACCATGTCCCTTTGACCCCACTATAGCATACCTAACCCTTTAGGGGTCCCCTTAGAGCACCAAGGACTCATTGAGTCAACCAAAGAGGCCAAATTGACCAAAGTCCACCCTAACCCTAAATTGGTCAAAGTAGCCTAATTAGGGTCAATTGGCCTCCACCATGCCAAATTGACCTTGCCACTACCCTTATAAGGATATTAGGGGCCCAATGGACTAAAACCTCCCATCATGGGGCCACCAATTTGACCTAAGTCAACTCTAGCTCTATTTTTGTCAAATTGTCTTATTGTGGGTCAATTGGCCTCCACCTTGACAAATTGACCCTACCTAGACCTTCCTAACACTTAAGGGAGACCAATGGGTCACTACCCACCCATTGGGGTCAACCCAAATGGTCAAATTGACCAAAGTCAATTCCACCCTAAATTTAGGTCAAAATGACCTATTTTGACCTAATCAAGTCCAATCCACTTGGGCTAGACTCAATTGAGGTGGTCCACCACCTAATGGGGTTGGGTGCTACTGCAATTGCCATCCAATTTCAAGAAATTCGGCCAGGAGAGAGAAAACACCATTTTCCCCAAAAATGGAGGAGAGAGAAAGAGAGGGATTAATGGCATTCATGGCCAAGGGAGGCCAATTAATCTCCCAATTGATGGGGATTCATCTCCCCTGGATGTTACAAGAAGGTTAGGAGTTTTTCCAGGCCATATGGTGGCTGAATTGATGAGATTTTAGTTTTCCAAAGAAGCCTTAATGGCCATGGTCGAAAATTTCCCCCTCAAATTCCTCCTATACAGCCCCCCATTCTCAAATCCAACTCCACCATTAGCTTCAAAAGGTGGATGGCAGTCGAAATCATATTGGATCGAAGGTTTTGGTGGAGAATGGAGAGATCGGGCAAGCTCGCTGGAGAAGGGAAAAGCCAAAGCGACCACCGCTGCCATCGTCGTCGGGCTCCAATAAAGGTCCTCCCCTCCTCCTCTATCTCAGTGGATAAATCTTAGATCAAAATAGGAGAGAAATCAGGCTCAATTGAGCCCGATCCGATGAGCAAAAATTTGAAATTTTCATGGATTTTCTTCTCGTGGGTTCGCCGGAATCGACCCCTCTGGCGGCCGTGTCGCCGCCGGGCGATAGCCACCACCTCAACGGAGATGGTGGTGGCCAGCCAGGGAGGTGGCCGGACGGCCGGGAAATTGGGCTGGAAGAGGCTACAAGAGGAACGTATCTCGGCCATCGGCTCAAGAAAGAAGATGCATGGATGTCGTTGATTTCCCTTGTACAGCAGATTTTTATGTTAATTGTTATATTATTCGATTTTCTGTCTTTTTATATATTGTACATTAAATTTATTATAGAAAATACTTAGGGCCCTCTACAGCAAAAGTGGTCAACAACAAAGTTGTAGCCCTTGGAGTCTACTTTATTTTAAAATTAATTTCAGCCCAAAAGAAGCCCACTAGTTCCCTGTAGGGCCATTTTAGTGGGACTGGTCCTTAGGGTGGGACAACCACTATTTCTTGAATAACTTTTGATTGGATAATGATATGGAACTAAATTTGGAGCATAGTCTAATCATACCAACCCCCTAATCATATCCAAAAATAGAAATTTTTGGAGAAACTTTTTCTAAGGTTTTTGCAAACATTTAACAATTCATATAATAATTAAATATAGGGTCTAATGACCTCCAAACCCTTCCAAATTTTGGTGGGTGGTCCTTAGTGTCATGACATGACTCTAGTAAAAATTTCATCCCAATTGGGACTAATTTGGTTGGGTAATTAATTAACCCAAGTTTGGTCAAACTAGGCATATTTAGGTCAAAAGTGCTCTTGGTGGATTGAAGGGGTCAACCCTCATCCAAAAGTGATGAAACTTTGGCCACTAGTTTAGGATCACATAAGACACCGCCATGATTAATTTGGGGTGATGTGGGGTGGATAAGCCCTAGGACCCTAGTTTTAACCTTAGGGTTGCACATTAAGCCTTGTGAAGGACATAGGGGAATATGTCCTATGATGGTCATGAAACTTGGTAGATAAGTTTATAGGGTTTAAATATTCCCTAGGAAAATTTAAGAGAATTTTAAGACCAATTATTCCCTCTGATTTAGGTTATAACCATTTTAGGGAACCTTTTTATAAGTGAAATTTATAAGCTCAAATAATCATGGATGGTGATGAAAATTTGGTGGTACCCTCATAATCATTTAATAGATCTCTGGTAATTTTTGGGTAATTATTGAATTAATTTATTTAGCACTTCATTAACAAGTCATCTATTTGGTCCTAAGAATATAATAAATAATTAAAGGCCAAATATCCTCTGGAAATTTATGAAACTTGGTGGTAGGACATTTTAAGGCATTAAAGAGCTCTCTGAATTTTTGTATAATTTTTGGAATTATTTATCAGTAGGTTACTTCATAATTTTAGCTAGTATGGGTTTACTTGGAATATTTATTTGTGTGACTAATTTGCTTTACTAAATTCTAAAATTTGGCTTGTAGACTTTTCTGATTAATATAGAGGTTTGGTAATTTTTTCATAATTTTTGACAAGTATTTTTGGTGGTTCCTTCTTTAATTTCTAATTTTGGATAAATATTCAATATTATAATTAGAGGTCAACACCTTACTGTAAAATTGTGAGATTCTGAATTTACTACTATTTTGACATCATAGACTTTCCATAATTTTATGGGGGCAATATCATAGAAAGATCTTACACTTTATGTTCAATTTCATACTTGGCCAATGTTGGAGGAATTATAATAAATGCCAAATAATTAAGGAAAAATATGATCCTCATGATTTAGTCTTAGAATAACATGATAGGCTCCCAGTAATAATCTTGAGTCAATTGGATGAATATTTGGAGTACCTCCTCTTATGCAGCTTATATATCTCATTTGGTATGCGTATAGTAAAACTGTAAAATTGATTAAATTGAAGACCAGTAGGTGGGCATGGAAGGTAATTGGTGTGCCTAGCCTAGTTGAAGAGATTGAAGGTCACCAGAAAGGAGTTTAGGTGATTAGTGTGTGTTTGGTGAGTTAAGGGTAAAGTTGTGCTCGGGATTGACGAAAGATCGTCTTTCCCTTAGCGGGCCATAAAATGCTTAGGGACAATTCAAGTGAAACGATAAGAAGGGTAAACCTATGGGTAGTCACTAATAACATTAAATGCCTTGGAAAGAGTGCTTTGGGGTGTCATCCCATTATAGTTCCTAGTACCGTAGCGAGCCCCTTACATGGTAATTCTCGGGAAGTCCAAGATTAAACATAAATTATAGGGATAAGTTGATGTACAAGATTAACTTAATAATATGCACACCCACACCCCATAGTTATGGGAGGTTAGTTGGTTTGGTTGTACGAGCGGTAGGCTCGGTGGTTGTAGCAGTGGACTAGTTAGTCCGGTGAGTTTGTGACTCAGTAATGCTTGTTAGTACGGACGGGTCGGTCCGGCGAGTCGGTGGCTCGGGAGGTGATGGTGATGGGCGGGTTAGCCCAGGGAGCTTATGGCTTGGAGGTAGATGGTAAACATGTTTGCATGTGCATAAATGTGGTGGGTCTTCGGTATTGGACGGTCGTTCACACCGACGTCAATACGTTAACTCGGCAAGTGTGGAATTTGCACTTAGCCATGAAAGTCTGGTGGTCCAGCCAGTAAGAGTACGCAGATGCTCTGCGGTTTTGTGTTGAGGCGTATGATAGGACTAGGTTAGGTAGTGTGAATACCAACCTAGAGGTGGGCGAAACCCAACCCACCGCTTCCGTTTGCCACTACGGGAGTATCCTAGGAGTCTTGCTAGCTCCAAAAAGGGGGAACTAAATGTTTGTGCGCATAGAGTCGAAGTGTGTGAGTTGCACTTATGTGAACATATCATTAACTGCATAACTCTTCATGTCATGGCATAAGTATTGCATTTCAACCCCTACCCATATCATATAAATTGGTTATGGGACTTTTTATATGATAGGCCCTGCTAAACGACCCCTTGGTCTGTAGGTTTGTATGGGCATTCCAATAAATCAATGGTTACTTTTATATTATATACTTATATTTACTTACTGTTCTTTACTTGCCCTTTACCATGCTTTATTTATTGCTTCAAATGTATATATACATTGGAGTAGTGGTAGGCATTTCCTATAGACTACATCTGTCGTCGTCTGCTTTGTTTTATACCCCTTGATGTCTTTCGCTTCATCCCACCTGCATGGTGCCTAAGAGCCACTGGGGATGGGTAGTGAGAAATGAGGCTTAGTCTTTTTGACTAACGGTCGGTGGACTGTATCATTTTAAGGGATCGAGGAGACGCAGCAGCACCAGAGGCCGGTGCAGACGGAGGCGGGCCAGTCTAGTACATGAGCACCATTTCCAGGATCAGTGAGTGATTAGTAGTTAGCTTCTGCGAGTGACCTTGTAGTGAGGACATGATGTACTGGGCATGAGCCTTTTTATTAATGTAACACCTTTGTTATTTCAGTTATACCATGTGGACATTTATATATATAGCATGTGATTTATGGACTTGAACTTCTATTTGTTCGTTTATTCTTTTCTTCTTCTCTGATCGATATGGCCGGCAGGATCAGCGTTTTGTTGTGGCGACCTTCCCAAGTGATGGTGTCACCACAAAGCAGCGATTCTGGGCATAAGACCCCGGTTTTGAAAGGAAAAAAATGGGGTCTTACAAACAGGTATCCGAGCAAAACCTCGATCTGAAGAAAAGAAGTCCACAAACCCTGGGCCACCCCGCGCGAGTTTAGTTTGAGGACAAACTAAGCAGCGGAAGCAATGGTGTGCCCATATGGGGAAATCACATGAAAAGTCCACTTTTAACTGAATCTTTTTAGCCAAATCTCTTTACGAGTGTCAAGTTTTCTTTTATAGCCTGCAGTGAACCCTGCCCTCTGCAGGGAATACCTTCGGCCACAAAGATCTCTTTAGATAGTCCTTTAGTCAATGAGTTAGACTCAACCCCACTAGGACACGTGACTTACCTTGACAATTTATACCATGATCTAGTCTGAAATAGACCGTAGGTATAACTTTTGGTGAAGGTACGAGGATACCCCAAAGAGGCTAGAGAAAGAGAGATTGTCACATAAGCAGATTTGTATGGGACTCGTAGATCTAACCCTCGTACCGGTGACACGTTTATATAGAGACAACCACCATCAGATAAGAATTTAAGGTTCAGAAGATACCATTTGGGATTGTGTCATATGCTGACCCTGATAAGGTTGTCGTGGAAGCTACCTGGAAGAGTCTAAGGTGTGTAGTATACCAATGAGCCTCAAGATAGAACCCAAAGTCTAAGGTTGTATGCCCTAAGGATTGTTTGCATACCTGGCACGAATATAATATATGACATCGAAGATACTTAGCCCAAAATAGATAGTGACTTATCTTTTATTTTTTGGGGCTTACCTTTTGTTTATTGGGCAAATTAGTTACTGACTTGGGTTTCCTTTGGATCTAATTTAGAAGGTGTTGCGTCGTGAACGTGGTGATTTTGAAGTCGATCTTATTCGATGTTACTCGAGCAAGGATGAGATAGTGTAAAAGTAGGTCTGGAATGATGATCTGAAGTATTACCAGGACATCATAGATCGAGCAACGACTTGACCTTAGTTGAAGCATTACAAATGTAAAGTTGCTAGGTTTAGTCACTTAGGGATGCAGATGCCGTTCTGGAAGTTGAGAACTGAAATTAGGTCGTGCAAGCTTTAGTTATATTTGAAAGTTCTAGTAGTTTGGGGCTTTCAGAAGTGATTAACTTATGATTCGTTATAAATCACGCCTTATCATGGTAGAAAATTTTAACTATAATAATAGCCCTTATACCTTGGGAGCTTTGATGATGAATAACCAGAGATCTTAGACGATGACTTATTGGATTTAGAATATAATGTTTGAGTTTACTAAGATAATAACGATCTAAGTTTATCTTACTTTGGACCATCCGAAAGTGATCAAGACTAACATATCTGGAAGTGATAGGAATTTGGTGAAATAAACGTGATGATATTTCCTTGATGAAATTGAATTGTGAAAAATCTTAGGGTTTCAAAAGATTTTACCCGCATACCTTATGAATCAAACTCCACATAGAAAGTGATTGGGAGTCAACTTATAAACATTTATACTAGTGTTGGTTGGTTAACATATGTACATAAGATTCACAAGTGCAACCCCTGAAATTTTGAGGATGATTGGAACGCTTGATGATCTGATCAGTTCCACCAATGGTAAGAACTGGATAAGTTGTAGAGTGGAGTTGATTGATTACTCGGACATACTTGAAGGAGTAATAATCTTAACGTGTGGAGAAAACTTTATAGAGACGTCGTCTACCCACACAAACAAGAGTTTTAGTCACTGGAAAAATGTTTTTTTTTTCAGAGCGTGTAGTTTCCTGAAATAAAGAAAGACGCCGTAGGTTTTGTGATGCACAGTGAGATTTGTTGACTGGTGAAGGCCAAGTGCAAGAGTCTTTGGGGAACTACCATAGTCACTGCCCGTGTTAGAGTTGAAGCTTGAGGATATAACTATGGATTGCACACACAGGTTACCACTCCGAACACAGTTTTATTTGGAACATCGAGGATAGATTAACCAAGGTAGCTAGGGTCACCCTAGGCTGGAAGGACGCTCCCATTGGTGTTTGATGGGATTTGTTGAGCAGTTTGTCCGTTAGCGTGGTGTGACCAGGACGATCATGTCGGTTCGGGATGAACGGTTTACAGCCAAAAAGTGAAGATCAGTCCAGGCTCATCTATGCTCTTGGTTGATGTTCAGCACATCTTTTCACCCTCAGAGGGACGGAGGCACAAGACTCCACTATCTTGGACCCAGGATGAGGAATTAAAGACACTCGGCTCTAAATTTGTGAAGGACACAGATGCCCAGGTGCGACTGATTTGAGTTAGGATGTTGGAAGCCCAGAACAGGCAGGCCAAGTATTACGATGTGCGGCATCATGCAGTAGAGTTCCAGGTTGGATATCAGGTGTCCCTGAAGATATGTCTGATGCATGGAGTCTCGCGGGTACGCAGACGGAAGAAGCTTAGTCTAAGATAAATGGGGCTCTACAGGATCCTGGAGTGGATCGGCCCGTTGGCTTATAGACTAGAGCTACCGCCGAAGTTAGCGGGATTGCATGACGTATTCCATGTCTCCTCCTTTAGGAGAGCTCTACTACGGCCGGAGACGTGGATTTCTACTATAGATGGCATGGTAGCCTCCGATTGATTGATTCACCTAGAGCTGGTCCGGATAGACGATGCGACTGTGCGAGTCTTGCGGCGCAAGAAGGTTCCATAGGTAAAAGTCATGTGGTAAAATCATGGACAGAAGGAGCACACCTGAGAGCCACTTGAACTGGTGTGGCAGAGATAGTCGGTGATCTTCGAGTCAGAAATAACTTCAATTCTTAGGGGATGTTACGTTCAGTCACTCTCGGTGAAAACCCCGCAAGCTTAACTTGAATTTCGGGGACGAAATTATTATTTTTTGTTTATTGGGATTTGTAACATCCCCCAAACAACTAGACCCCTAGAGTGGTTTTGTCATGACTAGGTCATGATAAAACCCTAGGAAGCTTGAAGAGACCATTTGGCCTTAGCCAAGAAGAAGGAAACCACAGTGGTCTGCAAATAACAATTTCTAGTTACCAAGCTTAGGGTTGGACTTAAGGTCCCCACCACGTTCCTTTGACCCCACCATAGCATACCTAACCCTTTAGGGGTCCTTAGAGCACTAAGGACCCATTGGGGTCAACCAAAGAAACCAAATTGACCAAAGTCAACCCTAACCCTAAATTGGTCAAAGTAGCCTAATTAGGGTCAATTGGCCTCCACCATGCCAAATTGACCTTTCCACTACCATTATAAGGATATTAGTGGCCCAATGGACTAAAAACTCCCATCATAGGGCCACCAATTTGGCCAATTTGACCTAAGTCAACTCTAGCTCTATTTTTGTCAAATATCCTTATTGTGGGTCAATTGGCATCCACCTTGCCAAATTGACCCTACCTAGACCTTCCTAACACTTAAGGGAGACCAATGGGTCACTACCCACCCATTGGGGTCAACCCAAATGGTCAAATTGACCAAAGTCAATTCCACCCTAAATTTAGGTCAAAATGACCTATTTTGACCTAATCAAGTCCAATCCACTTGGACTAGACTCAATTTAGGTGGTCCACCACCTAATGGGGTTGGGTGCTACTGAAATTGCCATTCAATTTCAAGAAATTCGGCTAGGAGAGAGAAAACACCATTTTCCCCAAAAATGGAGGAGAGAGAAAGAGAGGGAGTAATGGCATTCATGGCCAAGGGAGGCCAATTGATCTCCCAATTGATGGAGATTCATCTCCCATGGATGTTACAAGAAGTTTAGGAGTTTTTCCAGGCCATATGGTGGCTGAATTGATGAGATTTCAGTTTTCCAAAGAAGCATTAAAGGCCATGGCCGCAAATTTCCCCCTCAAATTCCCCTTATACACCCCCCATTCTCAAATCCAACTCCACCATTAGCTTCAAAAGGTGTATGGCAGTCGAAATCATATATTGGATCGAAGGTTTTGGTGGAGAATGGAGAGATCGGGCAAGCTCGCCGGAGAAGGGAAAAGCCATGGCTGACCACCATCGCCATCGTCGTCGGGATCCAATAAAGGTCCTCCCCTCCTCGTCTATCTCAGTGGATAAATCTTAGATCAAAATAGGAGAGAAATCAGGCTCAATTGACCCCGATCCGGTGAGCGAAAATCTGAAATTTCCATGGATTTTCTTCTCGTGGGTTCGCCGGAATCGGCCCCTCCGGCGGCCGTGCCGCCGCCCGGCAATAGCCACCACCTCAACGGAGGTGGTGGCGGTGGTTGCCGGCCAGGGAGGTGGCCGGACGGCCGGGAAATCGGGCTGGAAGAGGCTACAGGAGGAACGTATCTCGGCCATCGGCTCAAGGAAGAAGATGCATGGATGTCGTTGATTTCCCTTGTACAGCAGATTTTTATATTAATTGTTTTATTATTCGATATTCTGTCTTTTTATATGCTGTACATTAAATTGATTAAAGAAAATACTTAGGGCCCTCTACAGCAAAAGTGATCAATAACAAAGTTGTATCCCTTGGAGTCTACTTTATTTTAAAATTGATATCAGCCCAAAAGGAGCCCTCTAGCTCCTTGTATGGCCATTTTAGTGGGACTGGTCCTTAGGGTAGGACAACCACTATTTCTTGAATAACTTTTGATTGGATAATGATAATGTCCTGAAATTTGGAGCATAGTATAATCATACCTACCCCCTAATCATATCCAAAAATGAGAATTTTTGGAGAAACGTTTTCTAAGTTTTTTGCAAACATTTAATAATTCATATAATAATTAAATATAGGGTCTAATGTCCTCCAAACCCTTCCAAATTTTGGCAGGTGGTCCTTAGTGTCATGACATGACTCTGGTAAAAATTGCATCCCAATTGTTACTGATTTGGTTGGGTAATTAATTAACCCAAGTTTGGTCAAACTAGGCCTATTTAGGTCAAAAGTGCTCTTGGTGGATTGAAGGGGTCAACCCTCATCCAAAAATGATAAAACTTTGGCCACTGGTTAGGATCACATAAGACACCCCCATGATTAATTTGGGGTGATGTGGGGTGGATATGCCCTAGAACCCTACTTTTAACCTTAGGGTTGCACTTTAAGCCTTGTGAAGGACATATGGGCATATGTGATTTGATCATCATGAAACTTGGTAGATAAGTTCATGGGGTTTAAATATTCCCTAGGAAATTTTAAGAGAATTTTAGGACCAATTATTCCCTCTGATTTAGGTTATAACCATTTTAGGGAACCTTTTTATAAGTGAAATTTATATGCTCAAATAATCTTGGATGGTGATGAAAATTTGGTGGTACCCTCAAAATCATTTAATAGATCTTTGGTAATTTTTGGGCAATTATTGAATTAATTTATTTAGCACTTCATTCACAAGTCATCTATTTGCTCCTAAGAATATAATAAATAATTAAGGGTCAAATATCCTTGGGAAAATTATGAAACATGCTGGTAGAACATTTTAGGGCATTAAAGAGCTCTCTGAATTTTTGTATAATTTTTGGAATTATTTATCAGTAGGTTACTTCATAATTTTAGCTAGTATGAGTTTACTTGGAATATTTATTTATGTGACTAATTTGTCTTAATAAATTCTAAAATTTGGCCAGTAGACTTTTCTGATTAATATAAAAGTCTGGTAATTTTCCCATAATTTTTGAACAAGTATTTTTGGTGGTTCCTTCTTTAATTTCAATTTTTAGATAAATATTCAATATTATAATTTGAGGTCAACACCTTACTGTAAAATTGTGAGATTCTGAATTTACTACTGTTTTGACATCAAAGACTTTCCATAATTTTATGGGGGTCATATCATAGAAATATCTTACACTTCATGTTCAATTTCATACTTGGCCAATGTTGGAGGAATTATAATAAATGCCAAATAATTAAGGAAAAATATGATCCTCTGGATTTATTCTTAGAATAACATGATAGACACCCAGTAATAATCTTGAGTCAATTGGATGAATATTTGGAGTACCTCCTCTTATGCAGCTTATATATCTCATTTGGTATGCGTCTAGTAAACTGTAAAATTGATTAAATTGAAGACCAATGGGTGGGAATGGAAGATAATTGGTGTGCCTAGCCTAGTTGAAGAGATTGAAGGTCACCAGAAAGGAGTTTAGGTGATGAGAGTGTGCTTGGTAAAGTTGTGCTCGGGATTGACGAAAGATCGTCTTTCCATTAGCGGGTCATAAAATGCTTAGGTATAATTCAAGTAAAACGATAAGAAGGGTATACTTATGGGTAGGCACTAATAACATTAAATGCCTTGGAAAGGGTGTTTTGGGGTATCATCCCATTATAATTCCTAATACCGTAGCGAGCCCCTTACAGGGTAATCCTCGGGAAGTCTAAGATTAACCATAAATTGTAGGGATAAGTTGATGTACAAGATTACCTTAATAATACGCACACCCACACCCTGTAGTTATGGGAGGTTAGTTGGTTTGGTTGTACAAGCGGTAGGCTCGGTGGTTGTAGCGACGGGCTAGTCAGTCCGGTGAGTTTGTGACTCAGTAATGCTTGTTAGCACGAACGGGTTGGTCCGGCGAGCCGGTGGCTCGGGAGGTTATGGTGACAGGCGGGTTAGCCCAGGGAGCTTATGGCTCGGAGGTAGATGGTAAACATGTTTGCATGTGTATAAAGGTGGTGGGTCTTCGGTATTGGACGGTCGTTCACACCGACATCAATACGTTGACTCGACAAGTGTGGAATTTGCACTTAGCCATGAAAGTCTGGTGGTCCAGCCAGTAAGAGTACGCAGATGCTCCGCGGTTTTGCATTGAGGCGTACGATAGGTCTAGGTTAGGTAGTGTGAATACCAACCTAGAGGTGGGCGAGGCCCAACCCACCGCTTCCGTTTGCCACTACGAGAGAATCCTGGGAGTCTTGCTAGCTCCAAAAAGGGGGAACTAAATGTCTGTGCGCATAGAGTCGAAGTGTGTGAGTTGCACTTGTATGAACATATCATTAAACTGCATAACTCTGCAGGTCATGTCATAAGCATTGCATTTCAACCCCTACCCCTATCATATAAATTGGTTATGAGACTTTTATACGATAGGCCCTGCTAAATGACCCCTTGGTCTATAGGTTTGTATGGGCATTCCTATAAATCAATAGTTACTTTAATATTATATACTTGTCTTTACTTACTGTTCTTTACTTGCCCTTTACCATGCTTTATTTATTGCTTCAAATGTATATATACACTGGAGTAGTGGTAGACATTTCCTGTAGACTAGATTCGCCGTCATCTGCTTTGTTTTATACCCCTTGATGTCCTCCGCTTCATCCCTCCAGCACGGTGCCTAGGAGACACTAAGGGATGGGTGGTGGAAAACGAGGCTTAGTCTTTTTGACTAACAGTCGGTGGACCATATCATTTTAGGGGATCGAGGAGACGCAACAGCACAAGAGGCCGGTGCAGACGGAGGCGGGCCAGTCTAGTACAGGAGATCCAGTTCCAGGATCAGTGAGTGATTAGTAGTTAGCTTCCGCGAGTGACCTTGTAGTGAGGACATGTTGTACTGGGCATGAGCCCTTTTATTAATGTAACACCTTTGTTATTTCAATTATACCATGTGGACATTTATATATATAGCATGTGATTTGTGGACTTGAACTTCTATTTGTTCGTTTATTCTTTTCTTCTTTTGTGATCGATATGGACGGGAGGATCGACGTTTTGTAGTGGCGACTTTCCCGAGTGATGGTGTCGCCGCAAAGAGGCAGTTCTGGGCATAAGAGGGGCCCCGGTTTTGAAAGAAAAAAAATGGGGTCTTACACCAGGTACACACCTCAAGATTATATTTTGCTTACTGATGGTGGTGAGCCTAAGTCTTTTGAGGAGGCTCAGAGGACTGAAGATAGAGTCTTGGGTAGCAGCTATGGAGGAAGAGTTAGACTCGCTCCAGAAGAATGAGACCTATGATTTGGAGACTACCAAAGGGGAAGAAAACATTGAAGAACTAATGAGTCTTCAAGCCGAAGACTGATGAAAGCCTCTCCAGACCTAGGTAAGAGACAAGGTTTATAGTCAAAGGGTTCAATCAAAGGCACGACGTAGACTTTGATGAGAAATTTTCACCAGCGATAAAAATGTCTTCTATCAGACTAGTATTGGGTTTAGCTGCCTCCAGGAATCTTGAAGTGGAGCAGATTGTCAAGACGAACATTTTTGCATGGAGATTTGGAGGAGTTGTACATGGAGAAGCCCAAAGGTTTTGAAGCTAGGGGGAAGGAGTATTTGGTCTGCTGACTCAAGAAGAGTCTGTATGGATTGAAGCAAGCACCCAGACAATGGTATAAGAAATTTGACTCCTTTATGCTTAAGAGCAAGTTCCAAAGGACAATGGTTGATAATAGTGCCTATGTGAAGAATACTGAAAAGACCCTTACTATTCTGTTATTATATGTAACATGCTGATTGTCGGTGATAACAAGACCAATATTGTTTAGCTGAATAAAGAGCTTAGTGAGTCCTTCGAGATGAAGGATATGGGACCAGCAAAGAAGATCCTTGGGATGAAAATCACTAGGGATAGGAGTGCGGGTTTGTTATGGCTATCTCAGGCTGAGTACGTGGAGAAGGTGCTGAAGAGGTTCATGATGGAGAAGGTCAAGGTGGTTGCTACTCCATTGGGTGGATACTTCAAGTTATCAAACTCTCAGTGTCCTTTATCTGAGAAGGAAGTTGAGGAGATGAGCCAGATCCCCTATGCATATGTAGTGGGGAGTTTGATGTATGTTATGGTCTGCACAAGGACAAACATAACTTATGCAGTGGGGGAAGTGAGCAAATATCTGACAAATACAGAGATGATCCATTGGGATGTTGTGAAGTGGATACTCTGATATCTCAGAAGTACTACATGTTTAGGTTTGTAGTTCGGTGGAGAGTCGCAGGTGCTGGTTGGGTACTCTGACTTAGATATGTTAGGATATGTTGATTCTCGGAGGTCCACATTTGGATTTGCTGTTACTTATGCAGGGGGAGCCATGTTGTGGCACTCGAGGATGTAAAAGTGCATAACACTATTGACAACGGAGGCAGAATACATTGCGCAGATGGAAGCATCAAAGAAGATCTTGTGGAAGAAGAAGTTCATGTTTAAACTTGGACTCCAGCAAGAAGTGTTCATTGATTACAGTGACAGTCAGAGCACTATTTTTCTGGCCAAGAACTTCGCCTACTACTCCAAGATGAAGCATATTGATGTGATGTATCATTGAATACATGATGTTGTCGAGGAGAAGCTGTTGAAGGTGGAGAAAGTTCACACATATGAAAATCTTTCGGACATGATAACAAAGGTCATGCCAAGGAAGAAGCATGAGTTATGCCGGTTGTTGATCGGCATGAAGTCCACTTGAAGGTGTCAGGTAGAGGAACTCCTTATTTATGGTCTGGAGGGGGAGTTTGTTGGGGTCCAACCCCTAAAGAGAAGAAATTCAGATCATGGTTGGAGTTGTGCGGCTCAGGAGAAGAAGCAGGTTGTGTATAACAATAGTTTCTTGGTCTGTTGCTATCGCCGGACGGTACTTCTACCGCCGACGGTAACATATCGTTTTGTCGATTGGCAGTGCCGTCGAGTGCACTGGCAGTGTCGTCGAGTGGTCTGGCAGCTAAGGGCTAACACCCATCGGTAGTGGTACCGCAGGCGGTAGCTTTGTCATCTTGAAAAGGGTTATATCGTCGGGATGAGTCTCTGATGTCGTCGAGACAGTGTCGTCTTGGCGGCTACCGCGACGCAATAGCTGTTACTAACAAACGGTAGCGGGCGGAAACAGATTCGTTAATCTGCGATCGGGGGCCATCAGATCGCATTGGAACTTCTTTGGATGACCAAGATAGGTTCATCATTTTACCCTAAATAGGCAGAGATTCTTTGGCAAAATAATTGTTTCCAATTTCAGAGTCGTCAAAGAAGAACATGAAAAAGGAGGAATTTGCAAGGTCTTGTCGCCATTGTTGCCCGATGAGTTCTTTAGGAGGAAGAACATGTTTCTCAGATCGGTATCTTTATCTTCGTTGTAAGGGAGTTTTATCTCAATCTTGTCTTTATAACCTTGGGTGTTTGAAGAGAGATTTGAGTTTTGTCCTTTGTAGTTTTTCACCGTGAGTTGAGAGGGGATTCATTCTGTGAATTCAAGTGGGATTTAGGTTGGGCAAACCTAGATTATTTTGTTGTAATCATTATTGTTTTATAGTGGATTTTTAGTGTGCCCCACCCCGTGGGGTTTCCCTCATTATTTTAGAGAGGGTTTTTCACGTAAAATTTATTCCTCTATTCGTGTTAATTTTTCTGTGTGATTGTTGTTTTAATTATCTTCTAGTGTGCTCAGATTGCTCAGTGAATTATATCCCTACATAATAGAGATATACTTGAAATCAAAGGAAGAAAGGGGGCGAGAGAGTGAGTGAGAGAGTGCTTAGCTTGGTGGAAAAGATGAGGAAGCAGGCTAGATCGGCGTTAGACAGTCACGCAGAACCAGCACTAGGTTCGCCCATCCAAATCGGAGAGGAAGGGGGTATGGGAGGAGATGAGAGCAGAACATAGGAGGGGAAGGGCTCGATCTTGCCATGAGCTCAATGAATTAGGAGGAGAGCTTGGTCTTAGATAGTCAGAAGAGAAGGGAAGGAGCTGGCGCTGCTGGGGGGGGGGGGGGGAGTCCATCGTTTGTATGAAGGAGGAAGAAGTGTTTTACAGCCACGAGAGCGATGAAAACTCGAATCTCAGATCTGGACGAAGAGGTTAAAGAGAACTCGAATCTGAGATCTGGATGACGTCCCCTGGTCTTCTCCTTCAGTCGTCCACGGGAGAGAAGAAGCGGGTATGAAAAGGAAGGGGAAGGTGGAATGGTATGGTTTGCTAGTAGTAATTTTTTAGGAAAGAAAAAAATGCAAAAAATTGTTAAACTAAGAGTTTTTTTTTTGCTAGAAACGAAAATGAGGTTGCTAATAACACCCTAAATAAAAAATCGGGCTTAAGATAGAAATGCTCAAATTACTTTATTCAATAATTTCATCAATTTTAATAAAAGCCTAGTGAAAGCCTTCCTCATCCCACAAGTTCCAGGAATCTCTTTATTTGAGTCCAAATAAATAGTATCTATTTTTCCGTCCAAATTAATTCACGACTAATCTATCGGGTTCACTAAATTCATCCTTTATATTTTTTATTTTATTCAAAAAAAATTATACATATTTAGATAAAATTAGAATCAATTTTCATCGTGAAAGAAATCTCTTTTTGGGAGGCACACTCAAATGTAGAGTTTTTAACTAATGACTTTTAAAAGAACTTTTTTTTAACATTGTGGGCATAATTTATTACTCTAAATAAATGCCGATTAAACATTTGAACAACCACACATAAATTGTTATTTAATCACACGTGTCTTTTTAACCACATCGAGTTAGATGGAAATTCTCTCCCCCAGTCCATAAAGTCAAACGAGAGACTAAACTGGAGTTATCGCCATTAATCCTCAAGTAAGCTACTGTTCTGAGCCCTTCTCGCCTCTAACTATTCTCGGAGTGCCATCATCCAGCTGACACTGTTCTGTACTCTCTTCTCTCTCTCTCTCTGCCGCTCCTTCTCTCTCTACACTTTCTCACCAGAAGCATTATCTGCCATGGGAATCTCTATACTACCTCCTCTTGATCCTTCGCCATACCCAAAGTCGTATCTCTGAGCGCAACCATCAATCCAAACCCTTCAATCTGCCATCGTCCCCACGAAACCTGGTTTAGTTTCCACCGCATTGTCTTAAGAAGGGAAAGGAGAATGACGGCGGATAACAGCTCTCCTCATCTCGCCGACGATCTCTCAAAGCGGACGGTCATCTTTGGGCTCCATCTATGGGTCATCATAGGAATCTGCGTCGGCGCCGCGTTCGTCCTCGTCCTCTTCCTCATCTCACTCTGGCTCGCCTCCCGGCGCAGCTCCTCCCGTTCGAAACCCTCAATCCCCAACATCTCTAAAGAGATCCAGGAAGTGCGCGTCGATTCAAAACCCTCCGACCCAAAACCTTTGCCGCAAATGCTCCAAAAGCCCTCCGCAGAATCCCTCCCCTCCCCTATTTCGCTCGAGAGGCAAGCCCTTCTTCTGTCGAGAGAAGAGGAGGGGTCGGTCGGAATCAATAGAATCCACATTGAGCTCGGCAAGGACCATCGGATTACTTACCCGGAGCGCAGCGGCGGCGCCTCCTCGCATGGCAGCGCGGAGAACCGGTCCTCTGACCAGGTCACTATTGTTGTCCCTGAGGTCTCCCACTTAGGATGGGGCCACTGGTTCACTCTCCGGGAGCTCGAGATGGCTACCGGTATGTTCACCGACGACAATGTCATCGGAGAAGGAGGGTATGGGATCGTCTACCATGGCGTTTTACCTGACCGCACTCAGATTGCAGTCAAGAATTTACTGAATAACAGGTGTGTGTCATAAACTTCATCTTCTTCTTTCTTTCCTGTATGAATTCTTTTGTAGATAAATATTACAAAACTCGATTGTCTTGCCGATTCTTATGGCTATTGTAATTTATCAGGGGCCAAGCTGAGAGGGAATTTAAAGTAGAAGTGGAAGCAATTGGGCGAGTCCGCCATAAGAATCTGGTGAGACTGCTGGGATATTGCGCAGAAGGCGCTCATAGGTTCGTGATCCTTCTTTTTTTTTCCAAATTCATCTTCATTGATTCATTTCAGACTACAAAGAATGCTCAATTGGTTTTTTATTCTTCTTCTTCTTCGTCAGGATGCTTGTATATGAGTATGTGGATAATGGAAACCTAGAACAATGGCTTCATGGAGATGTTGGACCTCAAAGTCCTCTCACATGGAAGATTAGAATGAACATTATTCTCGGTACAGCGAATGGGTAAATTCGATACTCTCTAAACATTGAATATGTTAAGAATCTCTATACTGATGCCATTTCTCTGATACCAATATAGGCTTATGTATTTGCATGAAGGATTAGAACCAAAAGTAGTTCACCGGGATGTTAAATCGAGTAATATACTGCTCGATACGCAGTGGAACCCCAAAGTCTCTGATTTTGGGCTTGCCAAGCTTCTGGGATCGGAGCGGAGCTATGTCACGACTCGGGTGATGGGAACATTCGGGTCAGTTTCGATGTCATTCTCTATCATTTAACTTCTTATATATGATGCTGAATCGATTTCGCTGGATGTGATAGTTATGTAGCTCCCGAGTATGCTAGCACCGGAATGTTGAACGAACGGAGTGATGTTTATAGCTTTGGGATCCTCATAATGGAGATAATTTCCGGGCGCAATCCTGTTGACTACAACAGGCCTCCAGGGGAGGTCGGTGAATGATGGATTAGTGATGATGAAATTATTGAAAATTTATAAAATGTTTCCTTTCTGGCTTGATTGAATTCTTATTTTCTTAGGTTAATTTGGTTGAGTGGCTTAAAGCGATGGTCAGCAACAGGAATTCTGAAGGTGTTTTAGATCCTAAGATGGCTGAGAAACCCACTTCAAGAGCCTTGAAGAAGGCTCTCTTGGTGGCGTTGAGATGCGTCGATCCTGAAGCGCAAAAGAGACCGAAAATGGGTCAGGTGATAAACATGCTTGAAGCCGAAGATTTCCCTTATCGAGATGTAAGTTACGATAATACCGAGCATGCTGTCCTCCTACATTTCTTTCTTTGCTTATTTTGTTCTTCACTTTTTCAGTAAGTTTGATCTTCTTCTTGTTTGTTAGGCAAGGCAATGAGCACAGTTTATTGAGAGATATCCTTTGTGTAGTTAGTTTAATGAACTTACCACCATCTTTTATACTTGATCTAGTTTATAGTATATGCTGAGAATATAGTCCCTACATTGAGAAATTGATTTAGCATTATGCATATTTAATATAAGATTATGAGCCCCTCCTACCTAAAATCGGTTGATTTTAAGTTGTTTGCATAGGTTCTAATATGGTATATGAACATACTAGGCCCATCTTCCCACTCACACATCATCCAGCTAAAACAAATCCATATGTTAGAGACCAAAGAACCTGCATTTGAGAGGCGAATATAGTCTCACATCGGAATCTACAGTTAATATAGATCGTGTTCCCCTTCACCTGCAACAAATTTGTTTCAGGTTGGATGCATGAGTTCTAATATTATGTAATATGATTTACTTTTTTTTTTGAATATTCCATTTCTAATTTTGTCGCAGTTACTTTTGTGGATATATTTTTATTAAGGATGTTGCTTTCCTATGGTTCAATTTCAGGATCGTCGCGGACAGGTATGCCGTGATCCCTATGAGAAAACAACCTTGCTTGAAAATTCAGCAATTCAATCAGTTGATAGAGGCAGGCCTCAGAACAGTCCTCATGTAGATAGACCTCCAAAATGGAGAAACCAGGAGGAATAAAAAAATTTATGTAAAAAAACCTATGTTTCCAAGGTCCCCAATTAAGTTTTTGAGGCTTGAATTATACTCCAGAGACAAATCAGCTACATATAAAGGTCTGTAGAGCTTTTCTTACACAAGAATTATTTTACTTTGATACAAACTATTTGAAATTTCCATGATGAATCTCTTACCTCTTCTGGGAAGAAATATATAATTTTGGCATATTTTCTTCTGTTTCACTTTTTGAATTGTAATAATGAGGGGAGTAGACAAAGTCCTAGAGGACTGAGCTGTATGGTACCAGAAGACCCTACTTGCGTCCTACAAGATTGAGCTGTATGTTACCAGAAGACCCTACTTGCAATTTCTGATATGAAAATGGAGTCTCTTATCAGAATCCAGTGAGGTGGATTCACATGGCTTTTAAGGCAGCAAACACTCTCCAGGTAGCTGGGACTTCAATTTTTTGTGTAAATTTCTGAGGATTCGTGTAAAGTTAGGCTCCGTTTGGGAGAGCGTTAGTAGTTGCAGACGTGGTTATGAAAAACAAATGTGGTGTTTTGGTAGGTGTGGCATGAACTTCTATTTTCCCTAAAAGAAGTTTTAGGCCAAAATGCTTTCACAATCCTGTTAGGAGTTCTCAAACATCAGCGAGCACTCAGTCCTCAAAAAGTAGAATTTGGGCCGAAAATATTGCGATGGAATTTTAAATACAGGTAAATCGTCATCAGAGACTGGGTGCAGAGTAGGCTTAGAATTCAATATTATTTTTAAATACAATCAACCAATAAATAATTTTAAAATCCTTGCAGAAACAGCTGGAAATGATGGAACTGCACGCAATGATGACGATGGACCCCCTCCATTAATGGAATTGTGCAGTTTCTGCCGATGGAAGCTAGTGCTGGTAACCTTTTTTCTTCTTCTAAACTATGTATGGTTTAATGCTAGTGGATCATACAGCGTGGGGTGCTTGAAAGTGACCTGAAAGAATAAACTAGCATTTGGTTTAGGGTTGGTCAAAGGTGCTTGTCAGCCTGCTCTTTTATTCACTTTCCGCAAAATTCTCTCCCTTAATTTTCCCATAGGTTTCCTAATTACAAAAGAGAAATTATTTGCTGCATTCGGTGGATGCAGGGTTGCATTTGTTGAAGCCAAGAGCTCTTCAGAGTTCGGTCTTGGGTATGAGCAGAGGTTATTGATCCACTAAAATAGAAGTCACGGGTGAGGAAGGTCGAACAAGAAGGAAAATAGCAACAACTCGGAGGTCCCGCCTCACCCCAAGAAGTGTATAGGAACTCCCTCTTCCAAACTAAACGATGTGCTAGGTTAGAGAGGAGAGGCAGGCTCGCACGACACAATGGAGAGCTCGCAAATTCCAGGCGAGGCACCCTGTGGGTTGATGGAATTGCCTCTTCCCCTCGAGGATTGATCATATTTAATAGGCAACGACATGGAGGTGAGTATACCTTGACCCATGTGCGAGATCAAAATGGTCACCGACGAGCTGGGGCGAGCTGATCTCGGCTCCTAGTCAGGTGATGATGATTCCCGATGAGGTGTCCGCATACTAATCGTGAGCTTACTACGAGCTTGCTCCTGTAGGGACACTTTGATAATTATTCTTGGTTGGGCTGTCTTGTGTTGATCTCCCTGAGTGCGGGTCGTACACAATCCCCGCTTTTTTTGAGCTCGCGATGAGATTGGAAAAATTGTGCGAGACTCTAGACTCGACGAGTTGGCAGAGTCTATAAGTACTGCACCAAGGGGTCTTCTGTAACCGCGTTTCTAGAGTTCACCTGGAGTGAAGTATGGATGCCTCGAAGTCGTTCCTAAAGGTATTCACGACTTTCCGTGAGGACCAGAAGAAGAAGGCTTGTCCGGATAGGCCCAAGGTAGACCAGGGAGAAGTCGCAAAAGGGGGCGACGACTCTACCGACACTAACTCCAGCTTCGCAGCCTGGAGGCCCTTCGGAGGACGCGCAGAGGAGGAAACTTCTTTCAAGCTGGTAACTCCTTGACTTTCTGCTTTCTTACATCAGCATGGTTCTAACGCTCGAGGTGATTTCATGCATTGAGAGAGGCGGGCCTATTTAAGGGAGAAGACCCCCATCCCCATCCACCAAGCTCAACAGAGGTCGGGGTTGGCGGCGGGGTTGGCGGCGCTCTGACAACTCTGCCTTCTGGTGAGTGAAGAGGCTCTCATGACAAAGTTGCTTATGAGAAGCCAATCCTTGGGCTTTGTTGCATGTAAGACATCGTGCAAACGGCTTGGGACCTTGGTACCTTCCGAGGGCGACTCCCTGTTAAGTTCACTAACAGCACAACGAACCATCTTCCTGCTAGTTTCGGTGCACCGCCTGCTCCTACCTTGCCCTCTACTCCTGTCGTGACTATCGTTGCTGCTACGACCTCCATTGTCCCCGCTGCGATCACTATTATGGCGGCTTCACCTCGAATGTGGGCGCTTCCATCTCTGTCGTGACGTTTGCTCTTGCCAAGATGCCTAACCCTCCACGATGCCTTATCCCGCCGCGACACCTTTTGCGACGAGGCCTTCTTGTGCAGTGAGGATTTCTTCGGCGGCGAGGACTTCTTCGGCCGCGAGGCCTTATTCGGCGACGAAGCCTTCTAAGGCGGCGAGGACTTCTAAAGCGATTCCCGGAGGCTCGAGCATCAGGATCCCATCTAAGGGGAAAGGCAACGCCGACGGGGCCTCCATCAGCTCGCACACCCTTAGCGAGTTTTCCACTGAAGCTTTGCGCGACTCTTTTGTTGTGATAGAGAACTAAGTTGTACTTATTTGTAGCTAATACGACGACGTCAAAGGTACACGAGATGTGCTATGGGGGACAGCCGCTTTCCTCTCCTAGTTGTCGGTCGCACGATCGCTTTGCGGATCACTCAACTCAGCTCATCTCGGCGAGGTCTCACCTATAGGTGAGCTCCAAGGTTGCATGGTCACTTATGTCGACGACGTGGAGAGCATGTTGTTGGTTGTTGAGTTGGAGAGCATCATTAGTAATATCTCTTTCTTGGGGTATCAGGCAGTGGTGTTGGAGCGCAACGAGCCTCCTCTACTGGCGATGAAGCAGTGATTCTATGAGATTCAGCACCATGGGTTCCTGATTGATGAGCTGAGATTTCAGGTTGATCACCTGATGACTAACTTCAGTGAGATGAGGCGAGCAACTGGGACATATTCGGAGCAGTCGCAGATGCTGGAGCTCGTCTGCCAAGGGGAGCATCGCCTTTCATAGGCGATAACGCTGTTCCTGGCGGCTATCACAATAAACTATTACACGCCCTACCCTCGAAACCTGCGAGGACCTTCTCGTTTTTAATTCAGTTTTATTTACTGCTGCTCTTTCGTATTCAAACTCGTTTCACAATGTTCTGAGTATCTTTCAGGCGAGTAGGTAGAGCTCACTTGATGATGTGTGGTTAGATTTTACATTTGTATTGTTTTTCTCGTCTCACTTTTCTATTTTCGTGATCGACGACCTATTTGGTTCACTTGGAGAGGTGGGGACTTAGAATGGGAGGTTCACGAGATAAATCTAGCAAAGCCGCTTTGGCGTCACCCCGCTTTGGCGAGGTGGTCACGAAGCTTGCCATGCTTGGCGAGGTGGCCGATGTTTGGGCTTCCCCCCCTCTCTATAATAGGGGAGGGTGTCTGCCAATTTCGAAAACTGTATAAGTTAATGAAATCTCTCAAATGGATCAGATTCATAAAGATGATTCGAGTATTGGCAAGTCCTCGTGAGGAGATGAAGCCCCCCAAGAAGATGAGGTCCATCACGGGGAGACCCGTTGTCAATGTGCGACCTTTTCCCATCTTGCCAAACTTTTTTGTGTCCTCGGTGAATGCGGGTGAGCTAAAATTACTCTGCGAGCACTACCTCCCGCCAGGGTTCGCAATGAGACAATAGTCCCGCAAGGAGTGTTTGAAGTCGGTCACCGAAGGGGAGCTCATATTTTCTTTTGAACAATCTGCCTATGGGTTGCGACTTCCCCTCTGGCCCGAAGTGGTGATCATTCGACACATCGGACTGGTGCCCACGCAGATCAATCTGTATGTGGTCACCGCGGTGGTCTGACCTTTTTGCAGGAGTCTTGAGTCCCATGGGACTTCACTGCCTTTCTCAACCTCTTCATGGTCAAGGGGACCAAGGAGGTGACTTTTTTACATTATCGTAAGGAATTTGAAGTCGAAGAATGCTGCGAATAAGGTCCATCGATGGGCAAAGAAGATCATCGCGATGGGGGGGGGGGGGGGGGGGGGGCTTCAATAGAGTGCCTACGATCCTGATGACTCGCGATCCCTCAGTATTTAACCCTCCTAAAGGGGGATCAACGTTATGTTGGTTCTTTCTTAACAGAGTCCTCGGCGCCCACTAACACAAGCAACGAGATAGCGAGGTCGCGTAGGTGACTCTTGGAGTGGAGGGTGAGTCTCAGTGAACATCCTACCATCTTAGCGAGGGGAACCATTTCTGACTCTTGTTTGCGCAGGGAATCAAGTTGTCCCTGAGCGACCTCTAAAGGTTGGGTCGTCACAGAGCGCACCAGTAGGGGCAAGGAGCCCTCGGTGGTTGTCGGTCTAGAAGTTCTGTCGAAGTAGTTGAAGAGGAAATGTAAGACTGTCGCACATAAGAGGGAGTCCTTGTGCTCCGCCGATATACGTGGCGCGTCCTCGCATCCCACCGACCATCGTGATGATGAGACCCCGGGGTCTTACCCTCTCTTCGGCAAGGGCAGTGAGGCAGAAGACACTGCCGAGGAATCCCTAATGTTCTGTCCGAGTGGTGAGCATCGAGTCTCATTGAATTCACGTCTCCCATCATAGCTGGAAGATGACGAGCCCAACAACGTACTTTCGATGTTTTCCACGTGTTATATGAACGTAGAGGTTTTGAGCATCCACGGTGAATTCCTCCCTAAGCCGCGCACGACCTAGTCGCCAACAACCCCGACAAATTCAATTACCAATAAAAAGACAATCAAAAGATGAAAGTGAAATACAAGATTGAACAATATAAACTCAGAAATAAAGATTCCCTATAATGAAACTCTGAAGGAGATGCGAAGGAACACAAGAGATCGTCGTTGTTGATGCATTCATCCTTCACATTGAATGAGCATCGACCGAATCCTCCTTCAACTTCCTCTCATGATTTCAAAATAGCCCAAGGGAATTCACTAATGTCTTGAGACGAGCCTCTGGAAATATTTCGAAGCGATAAGGCAAAAGACGTCTCAGAATAATCGATCAGAAAGAAGAAGCGAAGCCGCCTTTTTATAGAGTTTGACTGCTGCCACCGACGGTAGTACTTACCGTCGCGCGGTACCGCTTTAGGCAACCTTTTGGAGTGTCAGATCCGCAAGCAGGGAAAGAGATTCTTCATTTTAGGCAGACTCATATTAAACAATGTATACCGCGCCGCGCTAGGGATATTGCGGCGTGCTAGCTCCATATACGCTCTTCTGTTGATTTCTTGCTCCATTTGGCTCCATAATTTAGCTACTGATTGACGAACATTCCATATATTATCGTCGAGCACTAGTGTTAGAGCGCCGGGGTAAGACCTGCTAAAGATGGACTTGCTCCCGCCACTCCTTGCGTTCAAATGCACTTTGCCTACCTGTCCCTCAGTCTTCAACAATACTACCAGCGGTAGCACCTACCGCCCCGCGGTAGCACTTACCGCCCCGCGATAGCTCTCAATTCAGAGTACGATTTCATTCTGCATTATATTTCCTTATCAAAACTCATATGGGCATTATACTTTTGTTCCTGCATATTATAAACACCCGACAGACGTGATCAAATACATATTGAGATTTGTTATTCTTAAACCAAGAGAGGCAGAACGCATGTTCCAACAAACTCCCCCTTTTGTTAATAACAAATCCTTTAAGAAGAAATCATTTATAATAGAGTTGTGTTTATAGATAATGCAGTAAGTAATAATCATGATAAATATGTATACTCCCCCTACATGGATGCTCCTCTACATAGATGTATCCTTTGAGTTTCTTATTGTGCTCCCTCTAAATTACTAGATTTCTCCAATTTATTCTTCCCCTTTTGGTATTATCAAAAGAGGGTAGAGGTGAGTCTTAGTGATAAGCTTTATCTCGCCCTATGTAGAGATGCAATAAATTTTAAACTTGTTAGATACTACTTGTTGAAAAATTAATCATGATCGAGCACACATCGAAAAATAGAGTAAGCATTTCTTAAAAAGAACTTCTTTTTAGAAAAAACACAAAATATAAGGATTTTCAAGTTAGATAAGATGTTTGAGTAATTCACAAAGATGTTATTTCATTTAATTTTGTCAAAAATTGCAAGCATGATTTGAAATATCACGAAGAAATAATAATTACAATGCAAAATAATTTTTATTTCAAGTAAAAATTAAATATTGGAGAGGTCATGCTTTGTCATCTAGTGCATTTACTTAAGTTTTTAGAAAGTAGTGTATTTGTACATTAGAATCTAATTCTCATGAGTGAATGTTTTATAAAAGATAATGATGTGTACAAGTAGTATTTTGATAGAGTATACACGTGATTAATCAAAACACACGTCATATGTAATGGAATAAACACAACATAATCAATAATGCACAAATAGTTTTACTTTCACAAATTTCAATGCACGTAAAAGAAAGTACAACTACCAAGATGTTTCACACACACGATGCTTATTAAGACTTATCAGGATGTGAAGTAGTGCTCAAGGGATCACTTAATATTTTTCTTTTCAAGATTTATGTTTGTGATCCGGTGTACAAAAGAGTAGTGATGTGGAATTTATTTGCACAAGACACTTTACAATTCTCTCTGAGGTGCTCAGCCTCACAATGCTTACTATGACTTATCTTGTTGGTGAGTAGTATTTGGTGGAGTTTTTTTCCATTTATTTTTGGATTTTTTTATTGGGTGACTAAGGGCTCCGAATTTACTTGTTTTGCAAACATACTATTTTAATTTTTAAACAACATTTCTCAAATAAAGAAGTGCACGAAAAGACAAGGAATTGCAAGAAAAATTCAATGTTGTGTAGGTAATCTATTTATTTATATCAAATAGTTATGTTATTATACTACACAATCATGCAAGACTAAGATTAAAAACACATGTATGTATCAAAGAGGTGAGTGAATAAATCATTATCAAACATAAGTCATTACTCATACTTAGAGACATGTTAAACACTCCTACACATGTTTTATACAATTCAATTTTATTGCATATTACAAGATAATATTTAATGCATGACATAATCAAAATAATATATTAAGAAACTTGAAAATTAAATCAAACATTGTAATTAATTTTTAAGAGATATATCTAATCATCCTTGACTTTTGTAATGAAGAATAGACCGTTTTTATAATTTTTTGAAAGTGCAATTGAATATCAGTTGAAGGTGATTAATATAATCAGCCTTGCTTTCATACCAATTGAAGGAGAGTTTAGATCTTAATATTACTCTAGGGGGGGGGGGGGGTGAATAGAGTATTAAAACTTTATCCCTTAATTTTATAGCGGAATTAAATTAGTGATATATATATGTGTATATTGAGTGATTTATAAAAACTAAACAAAGAAATCAGCACATCAACAAAACACAAAAATTTACAAGCACACAGACACAAGAAATTTTATAGTAGTTCCCCAATAAATCTGGGTACGTCTACTCTTCTACCACACTTGGTAGGATCCACTAGGTTTTTGATTAGGTGCCCTATCACCAAGGGGTTTTTGATCAGGTGTCCACACACCAAGGAGCTTTTGATCAGGTGATCTAACCAAATCACAGGTTTTTGTTCAGGTGCCCTGTCACCAAAAGGTTTACTTTTGAAGGGAGTAAGAACCCTGTACAAGATGGAATAATAGGTTAAGAAGTTCTTCTCTGTCAACAATCTGAGAGAAGACTCTAGTGGATGATGGTGTAAAGCTCCCCCCGTCTGATTGAATTTCTTGACAGCTTGAGGATGGAGCTTTCTCTTGAAATGAAAATATCTTCCTTGATAAGCTGATGAATCTGAGAGATAGATGTTCCTCAGATTATTGTTGCTCTATAGAAGATTTGAAACTTGCAGCAGAAAGACTGAGAGAATGATCTTGAATATGTTCTCAGAGAATGAGATGCTGCTTGAGGAAGATAAACTTTCTTTTCTTTTTCCTTCTTGAATATTTTCTAGAGACTGAAGCACTGATTTTTTCTATCTGTGTGTGTCTTTTTCTTTCTGGTATTCTATATTTTTTTGGAGAGGAGACGACTGATTTGAATTTCAAATCTCTCTGATTAGGAATAGAATAATCTGCAATAAATCTTTTCTTGGAACTTCCACTGATTCAGCCAATCTTAATTCCTTTCCTCTTCAATAATAAATGATATCCTTTTCCAACAAGCCAAACGGCTATTTTATCTCGAGAGAAGGAATTGGAAAGAGAATAAAATAAAGGAGGAATAAAACTTGACTTATTTGGAAGAATAACTCCAAATGAAGAATAGAACTGAATCTGATGGATGAACTGAGTTCAGAGAAATAGAATGACTGATCTGAACAATCTGAGAGAAAATTCGTCGATCTGCGATAAGATTTCGTCGACCTGAAGGAAGAGTTCGTCGAACTGAACATCTAATAGATATTCGTCGAACTCAGGCTGGAGTTCGTCGATCTCAATATAGAGTTCGTCGAACTGAAGAATTCGTCGACCGCTGAGACTGAGTCTTGAAGATCGTCGACCGCTGAGACTGGAGCAAGCCGTTCGTCGAACGCAGAGAGATGGCCGTTCGTCGAACGCAGAGAGTTGTTCGTCGAACCCAGTATAGAGTTCGTCGAACGCAGAAACTTAGAGAAATTCTAAGTTCTAGCTGTCTAATCAGCCTAAAACTATGACCCTTAGACTATACAATGGGGGTCAACTTGATCCTAGTCAACACATAGTAATCCTAGCCCAAATCAGTAATAGGGTTGTTCCAACATTCTCCCCCTATTTGGGTTAGGATATTATTTGACAAATTTCAAATAATAAATAATAGAAAAACAGCAGAGCATAAAATATATCTGACAGAATGAGAAACCATTTCAGCAGATAAAATAAGGAGTGCTCTGAGTTTAACAACATTACAATAAAATAGAAATATCAACCAAAAACCAAATAGTTCAAAACCTTTTACTTCTTTGCAGAGGGAGGTTTGAAGATGATTTGTCTGTTTGGGTTTTCTGACTCTTTCTTACTTATATACAGATCCTGAGCTCCCAGAATGGTTTGAGATTTGACATGAGGAACCACTGCTTCTGGGTGCTTCTCTAAGTATTCTTCAGCATTGAATACATTTCTGGATTTGTATTTTTCAAATTCTTTCTTTCTGAATTCTGACATGGTTGAAAATTTTGAGTAGTCTTTACCTTCTGATTTGGCTTTGTTGATCTGGGCAACTGCAATGGATTCTTGGAATCTTGCCATTTGAGCTGTCCTTTCTTCTTCAGGATTGGGAAGAGAAGGGCTGTACTCTGAAATATTATCTTGATCATAAGAAAGATTTTGAGGGTTTTTATTTCTGTGAGATGAGCCATCAGAAATATGAAGCTTGTAATCTGAAGATATCAATCTTGAGGAGCCTGAGGGAGGTCTTGAAGACCTATAACTTTGAGAACCACTAGAACTAGCTGGTCTCTTAGATTGTTGGGAGGAGTATCTTGGAGAGGAAGAAGAGAATTTAACTGAGCCAGCTGCACCTGCTGCTGGAGGAGGAGGAGGAGGATGATTGAACTTAACTGACTTATCAGGGTAATAACCAGTTTTCCTCATTTTCTTCCTTCTGTTTGCTTCATTCCTTGAGATTTTCATCCAAGCTGGAGTGTCCTTGGTGAGAGTGATGTGCAAAATATAGTATGGAATGTCATTGTTGGGGTTAGGAGCCTTAGGAGCAGCCTTTGACAAATGCTTAGCTTTTCTTTTCTTAGATGATCTATCATCAGAATCATCAGAATCACTACCATCATCACCACAGTCATCAGATGATGGAGGATTATCATAAAGAGCATCAATAAGCTTCAGGGTTTTAGAAATGTCTTTCTCAGGATTAACTGGAGCTGGATGAGCTGGACTTTCAACAACTGGAACTGGAAGAACTGGACTATCTTCAACCACTGGAACTTGAACTGGAACTTCAAAACTTTTGATAATTTCTTTCAAGATGGCTTTATCAATAGGGACAGTATAAGGAATAATTGCCTTTGAATAGCCTTGATATTCTGGCAAATCACTGAAAATTGTACTGAACTGGGAAAGCAAATAAGTAATATCTATAGATGAATTAATAGAGATATTATTTATTTCTTCTATTTCTGGAAGAACTGCATCTGTCATCACTGTATCTGCCTGAACTGCAATTTCTTTAAACAAAACTGCTTCTGCACTGAAAGCTATTAGCTCTGGAGCTTCTTCATCTGGCATCTCCCCCTGCCTAGTTTCAGGAAATCCTGAATCTAGGCCCCTAGAAGAAGGGACAGATAAGGAGGGTGAAGGGAAGGAAGCTATTTTGGCAGATAGATCAACAATAGCTTGAAGAACTGGAGCAAGTTTTGCATCCAGGAGGTCATTCAGCCTTGGAGCAATGTGATGATATATCTGATCAGCAACAGATTTAAATTCAACATAGATAAGATCTGGATTGGAGTTAGAAGAGGATTGGATGGGGTATGGGAAAGCAATGTTGGTAGCTTGAGCTAAGGGTGGATGAAAGTGAATAGGGCAATGAGGGTTGATATGAGAAGGTGACTGAGGATGAATATGGGATTGTGGATGAATAGGTGAGTGAGGTAGAGTGATATCCTGGGGGATAAGGAGATTGAGGAAGGGTTGGTGAATGAGAATCAATGTGGATGGGAGAAGGAATATCATTGAAAGATGAAGGTTCTTCAGATGGGTGAGTCTGAAGAGGAGGAGAAGATGGAAATGAAGCTGAAGGGATAATGGGAAGGTTTGGAGGAGGAATTGCCTCAGAAGAAATATTGCGTGGAGAAGGGAGAGAAGGAGGAGAAACAACAGAAGGAGCTTCTTGAAGGGTTGGAGGAGTGACTTGCACAGTCCTTGTGCCTTCTGAAGCTATTTTTGATGGTTTTGCTCTTGGAGTCCATTTAGGGATAACCCTTTCCCATCTTCCAAATAAAGCTGAGGACAACCTTTTACTGGCATTGATAAAAACTTTTGGAGAGACCAGGAGGTCTGGATGCCTTTCCTCAAGATAGATTCCCAGAATCCTACCATAACCAACATTTGCCTTACTTAGCTTCTTCCTGATTGATTCAAAAAGGATTATTCCCCAATTGATTTTCTTTTTCTCAACCAAGGACACCATCACCAGAAATTGGTGCCTTGTAATGTAGTCATGGGCAGAAGTTTTCCCTAGCAAAACCTTGCCTACTACATCAGCCAAAAATTTGTATTCCACAGATAATTATTTTTTAAGAGATGGTTAGGGTTTCCACCAGAATAACCCATCTTAACCAATGCAGCATTAAACTCATCAGATGTGATTTCCAAATCATCATCACCATTCACTAAATCAAAAACCTCAGATAATGTTACTGGGGTTAGAATAACCCGATTTCTCGATATTGTTCCTGATAATGCATCATTTTCTGGCTTTACTGTATAAGCCCATTCCTTAGTTTCAGACACTGGTAGTTTGATTCTGGTGGTCATAATCTTCTTTAGTTGTTGTTCTTCAAACAAGTGAAGAATATCCTGGAAAACTTGGTCAGAATTCTCAAACGATTTGAAATCAATGTCGAAACCCGCGTCAAACTTCATTGAAGAGAGCACTGCTTGCGAAATCGCCATTTATACCTGCAAAAGAGAACGACCAAGTGCAAAAGGAACTGGAGGGAAAGAGCAAATTCTGTAGGCGCAAAGGTAGAATAAGATAAAAACTTTGAATATATTGAGATCGGAGAAGGGCGCACACTTTCGTAGAGCAGGGTTCGGCTAAACCTAATAGAATCAGAAGTCGAAAAGACTTAGGGCTTCGTCTGACTGCGTTTGACGAAAAATTAATTTTCGTCGATCTCCGTTCGACGATCGTGCTTGTCTTTGTCGATCCTGACTTATTAAGTATCGTCGATCTCCGTTCGACGAACGATAGCATTTCGTTGTTCTCCGTTCGACGAAATGAGGGGATAAATAGAAAATTTATTTTTTATCATATTGAATCTAGCCATCTATCATTCCCAGCTGATTTATAAAGAAAATATATTTCTTTTCATCCAAGAGTTTGGTGAAAATATCAGCTCTTTGCAAATCAGTAGAGATGACTTGTAGGCAAATTTTATTTTTATCCACATTACCTCTGATAAAGTGGTGCCTAATTTCTATGTGTTTAGTCCTACTATGGAGAACTAGATTTTGTGCTATAGATATTGCACTAGTATTGTCACAAAATATAATTGAATTATTTAAGTTGACACCATAGTCTAGGAGTTGATTTTGTATCCACAATATCTGTGAGCAGCAACTGCCTGCAGCTATATATTCAGCTTCAGCTGTTGATGTAGACACAGATGTTTGTTTCTTACAAAACCAAGACACAAGCCTATCACCAAGTAACTGGCAAGTTCCTGATGTGCTTTTCCTGTCTAGTCTACATCCAGCATTGTTGAAACCGATATCTCGGCTTCTGTGGAGTTCGGGGCCCCCAACAGGTTGAGGGGTGGCCAACTCTTACTCCCCCCAAGGGAGAGCTCTAGGGTGAAGGTGTTGGAACTATGAACTGGACTAAGGGCTCGACGAGGAGGTCCCACCACATACCCGGAAGATCTTTTAGAGCGCTTCCCCTCCCAAACCAATGCCGAGCTTGGGCACCACTGGAGGCTCTCCTCACTCCACCAGAGAGAGATTTGGAGAGGGAGAGGGAGAGATGGAGCTAGCCTAGAACAAGCTTTTTTCCAAGTGGTGCCCCCTTGTCCTATTTATATGATTTCTGGACTTGGGCTGCAAATAGCCAAAAACTGGTCCCTGAAATTACCAAAATACCCTCGGAAATGGCTGCGGATAGCCAAATCCCGCTGTTCTGAGGCGCTAAACGCAGACCGACCCCTCCCCCCGGAATTGGGCGAGAGGGGGTACTTCGCGGGGCTTGGCGAGCCCCCCTAACTGGGGTGGGGCGAGACCCGGGGGTCGGCTCCCTGCTGGTCTCGCCCCCCTGCTGGGGCGGGGGCGAGGGGGGGCCGGAGGCCTCCTCCCCTTGCCCCCTGCTGGGGCTGGGCGAGACCCAGCCAGGGTCGCCCCCCTGCTGGTCTCGCCTCCTCCTGCTGGGGGCGCGAGGGCGAGGGGAGCTCGTACCCCCTGGCTGAGGGCTGGGGGGGGGGGGGGGGGAGAGGAGCTCGCCCCCCCTTACATGGGGCGGGGGCGAGAGGAGCTCGCCCCCCTGCTGGGTCTCTCCCCTTCCTGCTGGGTGTGCGGGGGCGGGTGGAGCTCGCCCCCCTTGGCTGAGGGCGGGGGGGGGGGGGGGGGGGGGGGGGGCGAGAGGAGCTCGCCCCCCTACACTGGGCGGGGGCGAGAGGAGCTCGCCCCCACTGCTGGATCTCGCCCCCTCCTGCTGGGGGCGCGGGGGGCGAGGGGAGCTCGCCCCCCCCCTTTATATGGGCTGGGCGAGCGGGAGGTCTCTACCTCCCCCGCTCGCCCTCCTCTTTCCTTTCCCTGGATCATACTGAACAATAATGTTACAAAATATCTCTTGCCTCGAGAACCTACTCGGCGAATACAGGGTTGTACACAATCCCCGCTCTTTTCGAGCGAGGTACACGCTCAGAAAGAAATGTCCAACCCTACATATTCGACGAGTGTCACTGGAAATCTGGCCAACGGAGCTACTTCGAAAAAAAACATATAGCCTCCCCGAGAGTTCCTCCAACCCTGCCGGCTAGCGAGAGTCCGGCTAGCGGGACCATCTCGGGGGAAAAATACTTTGCCTCCCTAGGAGGTCAACCTGCCCTGCCGACTAGTGAGAGCCCGGTCAGCAGAACCGTCCGAGGGGAAAAGAACATAGCCTCCCTGGGAGGTCAACCTGCCCTGCCGGCTAATGAGAGCCCGATCAGTGGAACCATCCGAGGGAAAAAGAACATTGCCTCCCTGGGAGGTCAACCTGCCCTGCCGGCTAGTGAGAGCCCGATCAGCGGAACCATCCGAGGGGAAAAGAACATTGCCTTCCTGGGAGGTCAACCTGCCCTGCCGGCTAGTGAGAGCCCGGTCAGCAGAACCGTCCGAGGGGAAAAGAACATAGCCTCCGTGGGAGGTTAACCTGCCCTGCCGGCTAGTGAGAGCCCGGTCAGCGGAAACATCCGAGGGGAAAAGAACATAGCCTCCCTGGGAGGTCAACCTGCCCTGCCGGCTAGTGAGCTCCGCTCGCCCCCGCGCCCCCAGCAGGAGGAGGCGAGACCAGCAGGGGGGCGACCCTGGCTGGGTCTCGCCCAGCCCCAGCAGGGGAGCGAGGGGAGGAGGCCTCCGACCCCCCTCGCCCCCGCCCCAGCAGGGGGAGAGACCAGCAGGGGGCCGACCCCCGGGTCTCGCCCCACCCCAGTTAGGGGGGCTCGCCGAGCCCCGCGAAGTACCCCCTCTCGCCGAATTCTGGGGAAGATGTCGGTCTGCGTTTAGCGCCTCAGAATAGCGGGATTTGGCTATCCGCAACCATTTTCGAGGGTATTTTTGTAATTTCAGGGACCAGTTTTTGGCTATTTGCAGCCCAAGTCCAGAAATCCTATAAATAGGACAAGGGGGCACCACTTGGAAAAAAGCTTGTTCTAGGCTAGCTCCTCTCTCCCTTTCCCTCTCCAAATCTCTCTCTGGTGGAGTGAGGAGAGCCTCCAGTGGTGCCCAAGTCCGACATTAATTTAGGAGGGGAAGCGCTCTAAAAGATCTTCCGGGTATGTGGTGGGACCTGCTCGCCGAGCCCTTAGTCCAGTTCATAGTTCCAATACCTTCAGCCTAGAGCCCTCCCTTGGGGGGAGTAAGAGTTGGCCACCCCTCAACCTGTTGGGGGCCCCGAACTCCATAGAAGCCGAGATATCGGTTTCAACAAGCATAATCTGAATCTGAGAATCTAGTTAATTCAAATTCAGATGCTGTTGGATACCAAAGTCCTAGATTAGGGCAACCATTTATATATCTCAAAATTCTTTTTAATAAAATTAGATGAGATTCTTTGGGGTTAACTTGAAACCTAGCACAAATACAAATAACAAACATTATATCAGGCCTACTTGCTGTTAAATAAAGTAGTGAGCCAACAATTGCTCTACATACTTTTTGATCAACAGGTTTCCCTGATTCATCATTATCAACAACAACATTTGAGGGCATGGGTGTTTTCATGGTGGAAGCATCAAACATACCAAATCTTTTCACTAATTCCTTAGCATACTTGGATTGTGATATGAATATGCCATTGGGAGTTTGCTTCACTTGAAGACCAATGAAGTATGATAATTCACCCATACTACTCATTTCAAATTTAGATTGTATTAGATTAGAAAATCTTTTACATAAATTTGAATTAGTAGAGCCAAAAATAATATTATCTACATATATTTGAACTAGTAATGTTTGATTTTTATGTATCCTGAAAAATAGGGTTTTATTTACTATGCCTCTACAGAACTTGTTTTCCAAAAGAAAATTTGCTAAGGTCTCATACCATGCTTCGGGAGCTTGTTTGAGACCATAGAGAGCTTTATTAAGCTTAAATACATAGGAGGAGTGAGTTGGAGAGATGAAACCTGGTGGTTGTTCCACATAGACTTCTTCTTTGATGTCTCCATTTAAGAATGCACTCTTTACATCCATTTGATATACCTTGAATTTCTTAAATGCAGCAAATGCTAGAAAGATCCTAATAGCTTCAAGTCTTGCAACAGGAGCAAAGGTCTGATCATAATCTATGCCTTCTTCCCGTGAATATCCTTGAGCTACCAATCTTGCTTTATTTCTCACTATATTGCCTTGATCATCAAGCTTGTTCCTAAAGACCCACTTGGTGCCAATAACTTGATGGCCTTTTGGTCTTGGAACCAAATCCCATACCTTGTTCTTTTCAAATTGGTTGAGCTCCTCTTGCATTGCAAGAATTCAATTTGGATCTTGTTCTGCATCTTTTATGGTTTGAGGTTCAACTTATGATAAGAAACAAGTGTGCATCTGATTTTGATGTAATTGATGCCTTGTTTGAACACCTGCTGAAATATCACCAATCACTTATGATATTGGATGATCTCTAACTGTGATGTGGTCAACATTTGGAGTTGGTTCAGCAATGACATCTACTTGGGGAATTTGTTCAGCTGTCACTTGATTTGAGCTATCAGTAAGATCTGGATGATCTTCTTCTTCACTGTCTTCAAGATTTTGTGTTGATGGAAGTAAAGATTCTTCTTTCTGTAGATCTAGTCCATTGAGCTCTTCACATAGAGCTGGTACCTGCAAAATGTTCTTGGTAGAGGTGGTGTTCCTCTAATCAATTAACATGTTAGTTTCATCAAAGGATACATGCATGGACTCTTCTATCTTAAGAGTAGATTTGTTGTAAACTCTATATGCCTTGCTAGAAAGAGAATATCCAAGGAAAATGCCTTCAGCAGCTTTTGCTTCAAACTTCCTGAGATACTTATTGTCATTGTTATGCACATAGCATTTACATCCAAATATCTTAAAATAGTTAACCTTAGGCCTTTTATTTTTAAGTAATTCATTGGGAGTCTTGCCCTTAAGCTTATGTATAAGGCTTCTGTTCAACACATAATTTGCTGTGCTCACTACCTCTACCCAAAAAGAGAGTGGCAAGTTTGCATCAACAAGTAATGTAGTTGCTGATTCAATAAGGGTTCTATTTTTCCTTTCTGCTACCCCATTTTGTTGAGGAGTTCTAGGAGCAGAGAAACATTGCCTGATCCCTTCTTTTCCACAGAATTCTCTCATCAGAAGAGACTCAAACTCAGTGCCATGATCACTTTTGATCAATGCAACTACAGTAGAGTACTCACTTTTAATGGACCTGAGAAAGTCTGTCAGAACACTGAAGGTGTCAGACTTGTTCCTAAGAAAGAACACCCAAGTGAATCTTGAGAAGTGATCTACAATTACTACAACTGACTTATGCTGATGAGGTTGTGCTTCATACCCTTGACATAGGCTACTTCCTTGAATGTCACTGCTCCAACCTTGATCTGACCATAGCCTTTGGTTTGTCCACAGTTGGAGTCTCCAAATATCACCTTGGGTCCAAGCTTTGCCTTGTAATTGTTCAGGTTGGCCTTGTTTCCTGTCATATGCTTTGAGCATCCACTATCCAAGTAACATTGTTCATTCTTTCTTGGATAGCTGTGTACCTGTAAACAGAAAAGTAAACTAGTTGTTTTTGACCCAGACTACCTTAGGTCCTTTTATATTACCACAAAACTCTGAAATAAAAGACATTTCAGGCTGGTCCTTATAACCTTTTGGATGATATCTCCTTGGAGGAATTATCCATTCAGTGAAAGGATTGTGAGTTTGTGAAGAAAAAGAATTCTTCAAATTTTCTGTATATCTTCTGTTCGACGAACTGGGTTGAGTTCGTCGATCACCGTTCGACGAAGGGATGTGCTTTCGTCGAGCGTCGTTCGAATAATGACTATACAGAAAGTCTGTCTTCAGAGTTCGTCGATCTCCGTTCGACGAATTCATCTGATTTCGTTGAGCTCCGTTCGACGAATTCTGCTGAATTCCCTTATTCTTTACAGCCTTGCTTGAAATGTTTTTATTTTCATCTACAACCTCTTTGCTCTTAGCAGAAATGAATTTTATTGGTGTAGAGAGTATGTTCTTCTTAATTAGAGGTGGCTCACTTGATGATGCACCCAAGCCTAGTTTGCTATTAAGTCTAGCATTAACAGTGCTTGTAATGTCCATCAGTTTGATGCTTCTCCCATTTAGGGATTCTTCAAATTTCTTGGCCTCAGAAAGTTTATTCTCAATGAGAATGATTTGTTCTCTAGAGGCAGCCAAATATTTCTTAAGATTAGCATTTTCTTCACTTATTTTATTCATTTCAGCTAGCTTTTTTCTGAGAGTGATTATTTCCTTCTCAAATTTTATTAAGTCTAAGCAAAGAACTTTGAATTCATCTTTGAATTCAACTGAGTTGAAATCAAAATTAGAAATTACCTGATCAGCATCATTTTCAGCTTCAGCTTCTGATTCTTCTTCAGCTGAGTTGTTTGCTGAGGCATTGATAGCCATCATGCAGAAATTCTTTTCTTCTTCATCATCTTCATCATCAGAAGAGCTAGATGAAGATGCACTTACTGACTCACTGCTTGAGTCATATATGGCCATCAAGCATTGGTCCTTTTCTTTTGATTCTTCTTCATTATCAGGAGAGCTTGATGAAGATTCTGATTCAGTGTCACTCTAGGTTTCTGCTACAAATCCTCTTCCCTTGTGTTTGTGCTTGTGGGAGGAATACTTGCTGGAGTGCTTCTTGTCTTCTTTCTCTTTTCTCTTTTCTTTCTTCTGATTCTCTGGACATTCTGGCAGAATATGTCCAGGTTTCCTGCAAACAAAATAGGTAATCTCTTTAGGATTTGATTTATCATACCTTGGCTTTTCCCTAGACCTGGAGTCCTTCTTTCTGAAATCCTTTCTAGCCATCTTGTAGAACCTTTTGGCTAGAAGTCTCATGAACTCCTCATCTCTTGGAGTCTTTTATTCTTCTTCAGCTTGAAAAGCTATATTCCTCTCTTTCTTGGATCCTGAAGATGAAGTTGATTGTTCAGCTTCTCTGGTTTTGATAAGCTGCTCATAGGATTTTAGTTTGCCTAACAAGCTCTCAGTTGAGATCTCATTAAGGCTTCTGGCTTCCTTGATTGGCCAGATCCTAGAGTCCCATATGCTGGGGAAGCACATTAGGATCTTATCATTTATCTCAGTGATGGAGATCACTTTGTCCAAAGATTTCAGCTCATTAATTATGAGACTGAGCCTGTTATACATATCAGCAACTGTTTCAGATTCTCCCTTTTTGAAATTCTCATATTGAGAAATGAGGTGGGATCTTCTGTCCTTTCTTTCATCAGTTGATCCTTCAACCATGTTGTTGAGTGAGATCCATATTTCTCTTACAGAGGTGCATTCTACCACTTTCTGAAAAATGTCATCAGACATTGTTTGTGCTAGAATGTTCATTGCTTTTGCATCTGCACTTCTTTGCTTCTTCTGTGCTTCAGTCCACTCAGGTGGTGGAACATCATTGTTGTTAGTTGTGGTGTCAGCATTAGTTATTGCTGTGGGAGCTGGAGGTCCTGTCAAAATCACATTGAAGATTTCCTCATCAATAGAATTCATGTACAATCTAATCCTTATCTTCCATAGTGCAAACTTACTGAGATTGCACATAGGAGGTCTTGTGCTAGAATATTCTTTGTTTTGTGCCATGAGTTTTTTTTGGAAAATAAAACTCTAAAATAAATTAAGATCTAAGTGATAAGTTGATGTTCAGGTGGTGAAGCTTCTTCTCTAGAATGTAGTATTCCTTTCTTCTTCTTCTGCAGTTAAGATCCTGAGCAAATGAACTTGATAAGTGTTTCAGGATGAAGAAGATCTGCAGAGAAGAGTTAGCAAGACAAACAAGATAGAATAATATGTTATTCTCTATTTATGCTTGTGTGTCCTCGTTGCTTCTTCTTTTCTTTTTCTTTTCTCTGTCTTTATATAATCTGAAGAGCTTCTCTCTTTATTTTGAATTCCTCTTTTTTGAAAGGTAAAGAGATAAAGTCTCTTTAATTATCTTGACTCCTCGAGAAGATAAACTGCTGTCTCTAAGCTTTTCTGCAACGGCTATAACATTTAGGGCTGCAACAACTATAATGTTAAGGCAGCAATATATAGCAATATATAAATAGAAATGATAAAGTATTGCTTTAATAAATCTGACAACATATGTATAATTTTAGTCGAGCTGAGAAAGGAGAATTATAATTGCTGATAATAAATTCGTCGAGCTCAGCTTCAAGTTCGTCGATCTGAACATTTGATTCGTCGTTCTGAGCTTCTGCTGAATATTCGTCGAACGCAGACTTAAGTTCGTCGAACGCAACTTTTCATCGACCGCTGAGACGGGGTCTGTTCGTCGACCGCTGAGATATTGAACTGTTCGTCGAACGCAGCTTTTCGTCGAGCGCATAATGAATATAATTCGTCGACCGCAGAACGCCGTTCGTCAAACGCAGATGGTCGTTCGTCGAACGCAGAGAACATATATAATTTTCTCTTTCTCTTATTTTCTCAGCCTATTAATTATATATATTTTCAGCCTTCTATCTTAATGGGATTTGATCTAAGTTATAAGATGTGTTATGATAGAAACTTAGACATTTAAAGATGGATCCTAACTCAAATCAAAACTAAGGTTCCAACAATCTCCCCCTATTTGAGTTGGGATCCTAATCCAAATTAAGACTAGGTTCTAACTGTAACATCCCCATCCGTTCGGGAGCATATAACAGAAGGTCCGGCCGGGGCCCCACGCCATATACTACTAAACAAACAGGAACGTCACTTAATTGAAATATTGAACGACTCTAAACAACAAACCTAACTCAGAGCATTCTATGCGGAAGCAAAAGAGAGAGACAAGATACATAAACCACAAAACCCGAACCCGGGTATGTCCACTTCTATTACTTGGAATGAAATGTTTTATACAACAAAATTTAGGCACAACGGCCTTACAAATTACCGACATCGGCGCGCAGGCCGGCCATACATGAAAACAAGAGAACATCAAAAAGGCCTTCAAGGGCCGCAGCAGCGCAGGGGCTTCAGCCCGCTATGAGCCCGCTATGTTCCCGCTCGGTCCAGCACCTGTACAACAAGCCCACCAAAAACGGTGGCAAAACAGGGCAACGGTCAGCAACGGCTGACCAAATTATAACGACCCCACCCCTTCGAGGGGGTGGCAGTTTCCCGTCCCTGCAAGAGCGTCACAACATATATATAACAGAATGAAGCGGCTGACACGGGCCACAACAATTCATACATATGCATCAATCACAAACGTGGGAATGGCCTCCACGTCTCGTGCTCTCAGGCACTCTTTGGTGTACTCCGCCTTCCACCACCATCCACTCTTGATGGCTTTGCCCTTCGAGGCTAAAGTCGGTGGCCCGAATACCAGGGCTCTCCCTTGCTTTAATTGTGAACATCCCGTAGTCCGAAGACTCTTTCCCATCGCTTCCCGACATGCTGTACGAGACTTACTAATCAGGTGCTGCAATGGTGCGGTTTTAGATTCGCCAAATTCCCGTTGTTCACAGCTCTCGTTGTACAACACGAAAAGCGGGTATGGCATCCCCTCAGCCCAGGTATTCTCAATTAGCCGGCTCTACGGGCCGCTAAGTCATCCACCAGGACACCCTCACAGGTCGGGCACACAGGCCTCAGGTCCTTTCAACAGGTGGGCACTATAACATCACCAGAACTCAGTCTGGGAGCTATCGCCAGCGTTAACGCTAACGCCTGGCGATAGCGCACAGAAACCTCATTTTGGCTTCTAGCTGTGGGTGCTTCCCGGGGCACAACCCCAGGCATTGCTGCACATGCAGTAGCAGTCCCACTGCCTCAGAACGCACAAAATCACCAGAACCAAGTCTGGGAGCTACCGCCCGGCGATAACGCTAACGCCAGCGGTAGTGAACAGAAACTCCATTTCTGTTTCTAACTTCGGGTGCTTCCCGGGGCACACCCCCAGGCGTTGTTGCGCATGCAGTAGCACCCTGTAGTCCTACGAAGCAGGATATCAACACGGAGTTTTCCCCGGCATGCATAATATCAAAAAGCATCACCAATCCGGACGAACCGTCTCGGATGGGCTTCACACAGCGCGCCTACGTCCATTTCACGCATGGACTCTACATGTATGTAAGATCCGACGGAGATAACACGAATCCACCAGTCGGAGGTCACGACCTCACCCTTTTGGGTAGGGACCTCAAAGATGCACGGAAATGGACTAACACATGTCCAAAAGAGGGTAGAAAGGATTGTTACCCTTAGACCTCGCTTCGAGGCCATAGCTTGATTTTTGGCACGGATGGAAAGGAGCGTATAGCCCTCCTCTACGCGTAGCCACCAACGCCTTCGACTTCGGAGTAGTAGAGCTTTTCCAAAGATGAGGTCTAGGCTAGGGTTTACTATTGAGCTTCTTCTCCAAAGCTCTCTCTCTCACTTAGGAATAAAACCCTTAGTGGAATAATGAAATCAAGAGGGTTTCAGCCACCCTATGCCAGCTCCCGAGCCAAGTCCGTTCAAAACTGACCCAAAAGTCCATTGGCCATCAATGCCCACGATTTCAAATCACGGATCTGTATCGCGCGCTAGCGCCGACGCTAGCGCTAGCGCCTGCGCTAGCTTCCGACTCGACGCTAGCGCCTGCGCTAGCTTCCGACTCGACGCTAGCGGCTGTCGACGCTTAAGGCTTCCGTCTCGACGCTAGCAACCGTCGAGATGGCTAGCGCCAGACGGTAGCACTACCGCCTGCGCTAGCTCCCGTCTTGACGCTAGCAACCGTCGAGATGGCTAGCGCCAGGCGGTAGCACTACCTCCTGCGTTAGCTCCCGTCTCGACGCTGGCGGCTGTCGACGCTTAAGGCTTCCGTCTCGACGCTAGCAACCGTCGAGATGGCTAGCGCCAGGCGGTAGCACTACCGCCTGCGCTAGCTCCCAGCAGCCAAATCTGCTTCGAAGTTTTGGGGTGTTACAACTCTCCACTCCTTATAAAAATTTCGTCCCGAAATTTGTAAAAACAGGCATAAATATATATACAAAAAGGTCTTTACAAAAAGGGGAAAAAAAGAGAGATCCCATGATCTGCTCATGCTCCCATGAGAGTTCCTCGCGACCGCAGTTGTCCCAACGGACCTTTACCATACGGATCGCCCTGTTCCGCAACTGACGCACCTCAGCATCCTCGATGCTAACGGGCCTGACCGCCGTCTTAAGCCCACTATACACGGGCACCTGATCTGCCGCGACCACATGCATAGGCTCTTGCACTGCCTTCCGCAACACGGAGATGTGGAATACATCGTGCAGCCCGCTCAGTTCCGCCGATAATGCAAGCCTATAAGCTGCCTCGCCGACACGCTCGATGATCTCAAACGGTCCAAGGTATCTCAAACTCAGCTTTTTCAAGCGTCGAATCCTGGATACACCCTTGAACGGCCTGATCTTCAAGTAAACCCAATCGCCAACGGGGAATTGGACGTCGCGGTGCTTCGCATTATAGTACTTCGCCTGCCTATCCTATGCAACTAAAAGCCTCTCCCGGATCATACGTACCGTCGAAGTCGCCTCTTCGACGTCTTTCCTCTTGAAGAGCTTCGTCTCGCCCGTTTCCGCCCAAGCTAAGGGAGTGCGGCACTTACTGCCATAGAGGGCCTCGAAAGGCGCCATCTGAATACTCTCCTGGTAGCTGTTGTTGTACGCGAACTCAACAAGAAAGAGGTGATCTTCCCACCCCTTACCGAAATCCAGGACGCACATCCGGAGCATGTCCTCCAACGTCCTATTGGTACGCTCAGTTTGGCCATCCGTCTGAGGATGAAAGGCCGTGCTAAACTGCAGCTTCGTACCCAATAGACGGTTGACTAGCCTCCAGTCGCTCGAAGTAAAGCGTCCATCTCGATCACTGACGAGGCTACGGGGCACACCGTGCAGTCGTACTACTGTATCAACATACAGCTTCGCCAACTTCTCCACCGAGTCATCCCTCCGGCTGGGGATAAAGTGCGCCACCTTCGTCAGTCGGTCTACGACTACCCATATGGCATCGTTCCCGCGCTGCGATCTCGGCAGCCCATGCACGAAATCCATGGAAATGTCATCAAATTTCCACTCCGGAACCGGTAATGACTTCAAAAAGCCATCGGGCTTCTGACATTCCGCCTTCACTAGCGCACAAGTGTGGCACTTGACCACGTCGTGAGCGATGTCCCTCTTCATACCCGGCCACCAGAAAAGGACCTTCATGTCCTTGTACTTCTTCGTGCTCCCCGGATGAACTGAATACCTGGTACGATGCGCCTCGTACATCAACTCATCTCGCTGCTCACCCACCTTGGGGACGCACAAATGGTCGCCTCTCCACAGCCACCCGTCACGCACCTGAAACTGGGCTTCCGGCCCACCACCAGCCTCCTCCGCGTAGCTCTTTAAACTCGGATCGAGTTCTAAAGCCTGGCGGACTCTATCTGCGAGGTCGTACTGTACCTCGGTCCAACTCAAACAGGCACCGGCACTGCTCCACTTCTCCACGCAAGAAATATCCAAGGCCTATCAGGTGCTCATCATGCATCTGAATCCAGTTGGCCTGCGCTGGAGCCCTGCGACTGAGTGCATCTGCGACAACATTCCCCTTCCCGGGAGTGTAGTGGATCTCGAAGGTGTAGTCCCCAAGGAACTCCATCCACATCTGCTGTCGCATATTCAGCCCCTTTTGCGTCAGAAGGTACTTCAGGCTCTTATGGTCCGTGAAGATGTCGATCTTCACGCCATACACATAATGCCGCCAAAGCTTCAGGGCAAAAATCACGGCCGCCAACTCTAAGTCGTGGACCGAATAGTTCCGCTCGTGCACCTTTAGCTGGCGAGAGCCGTACGCTACTACCTTGCCATGCTGCTGTAGAACACAGCCATGGCCGCTCCCAGAAGCGTCGGTGTAGATCTCGTAGCCCTCGGTGCCGCAAGGCAAACATAAGATCGGAGCCGTGGTAAGCCGCCACTTCAACTCCTCGAAAGCCTGCGCACACGCGGGCGTCCAAATAAACTCCTGCATCTTTCGTGTCAGCGTCGTAAGAGGCAGCGCGATCCGTGAGAAGTTCTCCATGAAGCGCCTGTAATAGCCGGCCAGCCCGAGAAAGCTACGGACCTCCGCTACAGTAGAAAGAACAGGCCACTCCCTGATGGCCGCAACCTTCACCGGATCTACCGCCACACCCGCTCCACTAACCACATGGCCTAAGAACGCCACGGAAGGTATCCAGAATTCGCACTTCGAGAACTTGGCATACAGCTGGTTCCTCCTCAGAACCTCCAAGACTACTCGCAGGTGATCACCGTGCTCCTCCTCGGACTGAGAGTAGACCAGTATGTCGTCAAGGAAGACGATCACAAACCGGTCGAGGTACTCTCGGAAATTCCGGTGCATCAAGTCCATAAACACCGAAGGCGCATTAGACAGCCCAAACGGCATCACGGTGAACTCATACTGCTCGTACCTTGTACTGATGGCAGTCTTCGGGATGTCGCACTCCCTGATCCGCACCTGATAATAGCCGGACTTCAAGTCCAGCTTCGAGTATACAGTCGAACCAACGAGCTGGTCAAACAAGTCGTCTATCCTCGGAAGAGGATACTTGTTCTTCTCGGTCAGCTTGTTCAGCTCCCGATAATCGATGCAAAGCCGCAGGCTACCGTCCTTCTTTTTGACAAAGAGGACTGGTGCACTCCAAGGTGAGGAACTCGGACGCACGTAGCCCTGCTCAAGCAGCTCCTGCAACTGCAGCTTCAACTCTGCCAACTCCTTCGGAGCCATACGATACGGTGAGCGGGCCACAGGCTTAGCGTCTGGAACCAACTCAATCGTGAAATCTATCTCCCGCTGCGGTGGGGCACCTGGGAGATCGCTCGGGAACACATCGGGGAACTCTGAAACTACCGGAACATCCACTAGGCTGGGCCTCGGCGTTGAAGCCTCCACTAGAGCAAAGAATAACTCTGCTCCCTGTCGCACTGACTTGGACACCTGGAGAGCAGACATCAGCATCTTGCTCGATCCACGCATGCCCGCAAAGACCGTCTCACGATCGGCACAGTGCCCAAACCTCACCTCTTTGGTGGTGCAATCGATGCACGCACGCTGTTCCGACAGCCAGTCCATGCCGAAGATTACATCGAACTTAACCAGGGGGAGTTACGATGCTTTCAGGTCATACTCCTGGCTTCCAACTAGAACCTTCACGCATCAACTCCTCTCCACACGCATCGAATATCCATTCGGCAGTAGGACCTCCAGTCCATCTATAAAAGCAATCGACGCCGCACCAATACGTTGGACGAAGTCCGACGATAAGAAGGAGTGCGAAGCTCCAGTATCGAAAAGCACTATCACAGGAACGCCTAAAACATTTACAATGCCTACGCCGCCAAACAAGGTTAGCATGAACACTAAAACAGGTATATAAAACAGTAAGGACTGTATCTTAAATTATACCTGTCACAACGTCCTTGGCTTTGATAGCCTTCTGCTGACCAAGACTGAAGACTCTGGGCTGCGGGGGAGCCATACGGGAGGCAGTGGACTCAGCCTCCTTCCCCTTCTCAGAATAAGATGGCCCAGTCTTCTTCTCTAACCTTGGAAGCCCACTGCGACAATCCCGAGAGAAATGGCCAGGCTTGCCATAAGTAAAACAAATAAGAGGGCCACGTCCAGACGACGCGCCCGAAGCAGAGGGAGCTGGCCCAGATAATCGAGCCTTCTTCCAGCGATTCAACCTCCGCAACTTCGCCGCACTCGGCGCCTTGCCCTCCGGCACTGCCTCGACCACAACCACCTTGCCCTTCTCCCTGAGCATGTCCTGCTCAAGCGCTCGGGCTGAACTAACGAGGGTCGTGAAACCCTGCATCAACGGCCCTGTCAGAAGGTGCCGCAATTCACTACGCAAGCCTCCGTAGAACCTGTTCACCCTTCTCCCCTCGTCATCAAAAGAAGTTCCAGCGTAACGCCCGAGGCGGGTGAACTCATACAGGTAGTCGTCAACCAGTCTACCACCCTGCATCAGAACCAGGAACTGGTTCTCCATCGCGATCTGCTGCGACGGAGGCATATACCTTGCCAGGAAGATTCTCGAGAACTCTTCCAACGACACATCAACCAGTCGCCTTCTCGCAAATTGGCGCCTCTCTACCTCATCCCACCACCGCCTGGCTTCCTTTTCCAACAAGAAAGTAGCGAAGGTCACTTTCTGCGCTTCATCCGACTGTGTCGCTGTCAGAATTCGCTCCATATGCGACAGCCAGTCCTCGGCCTCAGCTGGGGATTCAACCCCGGTAAACGGAGGAGGTCGAAATCCCAGGAAGTGCTTCAGCTGTTGCTCAGCAGCACGCCTCACGGGGACTTGCTCCACTCTTAGTGGCTCTGGGGCCACTTCCTGCACCGGCGGTTGACCTTGCCCTCCAGGCTGGCCATTCAACGCAGCTAGAACGACTTCTGTAACTCGCCGAACCATCTCAGCAGACGGAGGTGTAGGAGCCTCAGCAGACCCGCTACTCTCAACCACGTCACGGGGACGCGACGGTCCCGCTGCACTTCGAGTGCCCTACACGAGTGCATCACACAGTTAGGCGACAGCATAGTCGCAACTAACAACAAAAGGAACACTCAGGATCCAAAATCATGTAATAATTGTTGGTTTGTTGTTACATTTTATTCATATGTGGACATTTTTGGGTTTATTTTACGTCTCGACGGTAGCGCACACACGTGCTCACCACCCCTTAAAAGAATTCGTCCACGAATTCCTTAGAAGGACACGGAACCCTAGAAGCTGATACCAATTTGTAACATCCCCATCCGTTCGGGAGCATATAACAGAAGGTCCGGTCGGGGCCCCACGCCATATACTACTAAACAAACGGGAACGTCACTTAATTGAAATATCGAACGACTCTAAACAACGAACCTAACTCAAAGCATTCTATGCGGAAGCAAAAGAGAGAGACAAGATACATAAACCACAAAACCCGAACCCGGGTATATCCACTTCTATTACTTGGAATGAAATGTTTTATACAACAAAATTTAGGCACAACGGCCTTACAAATTACCGACATCGGCGCGCAGGCCGACCATACATGAAAACAAGAGAACATCAAAAAGGCCTTCAAGGGCCGCAGCAGCGCAGGGGCTTCAGCCCGCTATGATCCTACTATGTTCCCGCTCGATCCAGCACCTGTACAACAAGCCCACCAAAAATGGTGGCAAAAGAGGGCAACGGTCAGCAACTGCTGACCAAATTATAACGACCCCACCCCTTCGAGGGGGTGGCAGTTTCCCGTCCCTGCAAGAGCGTCACAGCATATATATATAACATAATGAAGCGGCTGACACGGACCACAACAATTCATACATATGCATCAATCACAAATGTGGGAATGGCCTCCATGTCTCGTGCTCTCAGGCACTCTTTGGTGTACTTCGCCTTCCACCACCATCCACTCTTGATGGCTTTTCCCTTCGTGGCTATAGTCGGTGGCCCGAATACCAGGGCTCTCCCGTGCTTTAATTGTGAACATCCCTAGTCCGAAGACTCTTTCCCATCGCTTCCCGACATGCTGTACGAGACTTACTAATCAGGTGCTGCAATGGTGCGGTTTCAGATTCGCCAAATTCCCGTTGTTCACAGCTCTCGTTGTACAACACGAAAAGCGGGTATGGCGTCCCCTCAGCCCAGGTATTCTCAATTAGCCGGCTCTACGGGCCGCTAAGTCATCCACCAGGACACCCTCACAGGTCGGGCACACAGGCCTCAGGTCCTTTCAACAGGTGGGCACAACAACATCACCAGAACTCAGTCTGGGAGCTATCGCCGGCGTTAACGCTAACGCCTGGCGATAGCGCACAGAAACCCCATTTTGGCTTCTAGCTGTGGGTGCTTCCCGGGGCACACCCCCAGGCATTGCTGCACATGCAGTAGCACTCTCACTGCCTCAGAACGCACAAAATCACCAGAACCAAGTCTGGAAGATACCGCCTGATGATAACGCTAACGCCAGCGGTAGTGAACAGAAACTCCATTTCTGTTTCTAACTTCGGGTGCTTCCCGGGGCACACCCCCAGGCGTTGCTGCGTATGCAGTAGCACCCTCTAGTCCTACGAAGCTGGATATCAACACGGAGTTTTCCCCGGCACGCATAATATCAAAAAGCATCACCAATCCGAACGAACCGTCTTGGATGGGCTTCATACAGCGCGCCTACGTCCATTTCACGCATGGACTCTACATGTATGTAAGATCCGACGGAGATAACACGAATCCACCCGTCGGAGGTCACGATCTCACCCTTTTGGGTAGGGACCTCAAAGATGCACGGAAATGGACTAACACATGTCCAAAAGAGGGTAGAAAGGATCGTTACCCTTAGACGTCGCTTTGAGGCCATATCTTGATTTTTGGCACGAATGGAAAGGTGCGTATAGCCCTCCTCTACGCGTAGCCACCAACGCCTTCGACTTCGGAGTAGTAGAGCTCCTCCAAAGATGAAGTCTAGGCTAGGGTTTACTATTGAGCTTCTTCTCCAAAGCTCTCTCTCTCACTTAGGAATAAAACCCTTAGTGGAATAATGAAATCAAGAGGGTTTCGGCCACCCTATGCCAGCTCCCGAGCCAAGTACGTCCAAAACCGACCCAAAAGTCCATTGGCCATCAATGCCCACGATTTCAAATCACGGATCTGTATCGCGCGCTAGCGCCGGTGCTAGCGCTAGCTTCCGACTCGACGCTAGCGGCTGTCGATGCTTAAGGCTTCCGTCTCGACGCTAGCAACTGTCGAGATGGCTAGCGCCAGGCGGTAGCACAACCGCCTGCGCTAGCTCCCGTCTCGACGCTAGCAACCGTCGAGATGGCTAGCGCCAGGCGGTAGCACTACCGCCTGCGCTAGCTCCCGTCTCGACGCTAGCGGCTGTCGACGCTTAAGGCTTCCGTCTCGACGCTAGCAACCGTCGAGATGGCTAGCGCCAGGCGGTAGCACTACTGCCTGCGCTAGCTCCCAGCAGCCCAAATCTGCTTCGAAGTTTTGGGGTGTTACACTAACAATCTCCCCCTATTTGGTTTGGATACCTAAGCATAAAAAATATTGAATAACTTAAGGTATTAAGGTCAGAGATTATTTCTGAGAATAATATAAAGTTTATTTAGAAATAGAAGAATTTATTTATTCTTTTTGAAAACATTTAATCATGAATTATATTATTTTCTTCTTTTAAATTCTAAATTTCTTCTTTAAAACCAAGCAATTTCTGATTTCCTAGATTTTGATTTAAATGGGATTTTAATGATATGAATTGCTACAACTGTTATTAGATTCTAAGGAATTTTTAAGATCAGAAAAACATTGTCTGATACCTTCTTTCTATAGAATCCCCTTATCAGAAGGGACACACTCAGTGCTTTGATCATTGATCTATGCAATCTGAGTCGAATGCTCAATATGATTTTGGAAAACATCTGTAAGAATGTGAAGTTATCTGACTTTGTTTTTAAGATAGAAAAATTTAAATGAATCTTATAATTGCGGTTTAATTATAAATGTTTCAAAATAGATAAAAACAAATGCCTTATAATTATATATATTGGCCTTTTTATCTCATTAAAATATAAATTTGAAAATTATTTTGATTTTGCTGAACATAAAATATTTCTTTATCTTTAGCCTTAATTGACTTATTTTTCAAAGAAATAATTTGTTCTTCTGAGTTTTTCAAATTTTCTTTAAGTTTATTATTTTCAGGAATTAAAATATTTATTTCTATGAACTCTTTTATAATTTCCTTCTCAGATTTTATTATACCTGTATATAGAATTTTAAAATATGATTTGTAATTTTCAGAGGTAGAGTTGGGATTTGAAGTTACCTTATTTACCTTTTTCTGCATCTGAGATGTGGTTTGAGCCATATATGGCCAACATGCAGAAAGCTCTAGCTTTTTGTTCTTCTTCTTCTTCTTCACTTAGACTAGATGATGGTTCTGCATCATAAATACAGTTAGTGGAAGAATTGGAAGAAGATTCATTTACCATCCTTGAGAGGGAGTTCCAGATGCCCCTTGCTGAAGTGCAATCAGCAACTCTTTGAAGAATGTCTTTTGACATTGATTGAGCCAATATGTCCATGGCCTTTGCATCAGCACTTATCAACTTCTCTTGATCATCTGTTGAAGAAGTTGAAGATGGAGGTCCTGTCAAAATAGAATTATAAATATCTTCATATATGGCATTCATATATAATTTAATTCTAGCTTGCCATAAAGAAAATCTATCCAAATTACAGATTGGTGGATTTGAAAATTCTACTTGTGCCATTAGATTTAAAAAAAATATTAAGAACTAATTGATCTTTATGATTCAGGTGTTAGCCTATATAAATAATCAAATACCCTCTGATACCAATTGAAAGGAGATTTAGTTCTTAATTTCCTTTTAGGTTGTTTCAAAATAATGATATATATATATATATGTGTAGTGCCGAGTGTGTAATAACAACAAACACTAAGAAGGCACAACAACACAACACAGCAAAAAATATAACATAAAACAAGCAAACCAGAAGACAAGAAATATAGTAGTTCCCCAATCAACCTGGGCACATCTACTATTCTACCACACTTGGTAGGATCCACTAGGTTTTTGATCAGGTGCCCTATCACCAAGGGGTCTTTGATCAGGTGTCCACACACCAAGGAGCTTTTGATCAGGTGCTCTAACCAAATCACAGGTTTTTGTTCAGGTGCCCTGTCACCAAAAGGTTTACTTTTGAAGGGAGTAAGAACCCTGTACAAGATGGAATAAGAGGTTAAGAAGTTCTTCTCTGTCAACAATCTGAGAGAAGACTCTAGTGGATGATGGTGTAAAGCTCCCCCTGTCTGATTGAATTTCTTGACAGCTTGAAGATGGAGCTTTCTCTTGAAATGAAAATATCTTCCTTGATAAGCTGATGAATCTGAGCGACAGATGTTCCTCAGATTAGTATAATCAGCCTTGCTTTGATACCAATTGAAGGAGAGTTTAGATCTTAATATTACTCTAGAGGGCGGGGGGGGGGGGGGGGTGAATAGAGTATTAAAACTTTTTCCCTTAATTTTATAGCGGAATTAAATTAGTGATATATATATGTGTATATTGAGTGATTTATAAAAACTAAACAAAGAAATCAGCACAGCAACAAAAACAGGAATTCACAGGCACACAGACATAAGGAATTTTATAATAGTTCCCCAATAAATCTGGGTACGTCTACTCTTCTACCACACTTGGTAGGATCCACTAGGTTTTTGATCAGGTGCCCTATCACCAAGGGGTTTTTGATCAGGTGTCCACACACCAAGGAGCTTTTGATCAGGTGCTCTAACCAAATCACAGGTTTTTGTTCAGGTGCCCTGTCACCAAAAGGTTTACTTTTGAAGGGAGTAAGAACCCTGTACAAGATGGAATAAGAGGTTAAGAAGTTCTTCTCTGTCAACAATCTGAGAGAAGACTCTAGTGGATGATGGTGTAAAGCTCCCCCTGTCTGATTGAATTTCTTGACAGCTTGAAGATGGAGCTTTCTCTTGAAATGAAAATATCTTCCTTGATAAGCTGATGAATCTGAGAGACAGATGTTCCTCAGATTAGTATAATCAGCCTTTCTTTGATACCAATTGAAGGAGAGTTTAGATCTTAATATTACTCTAGAGGGCGGGGGGGGGGGGGGGGGGGGGGGGTGAATAGAGTATTAAAACTTTTTCCCTTAATTTTATAGCGGAATTAAATTAGTGATATATATATGTGTATATTGAGTGATTTATAAAAACTAAACAAAGAAATCAGCACAGCAACAAAAACAGAAATTCACAGGCACACAGACATAAGGAATTTTATAATAGTTCCCCAATAAATCTGGGTACGTCTACTCTTCTACCACACTTGGTAGGATCCACTAGGTTTTTGATCAGGTGCCCTATCACCAAGGGGTTTTTGATTAGGTGTCCACACACCAAGGAGCTTTTGATCAGGTGCTCTAACCAAATCACTGGTTTTTATTCAGGTGCCCTGTCACCAAAAGGTTTACTTTTGAAGGGAGTAAGCCTTGCTTTGACACCAATTGAAGGAGAGTTTAGATCTTAATATTACTCTAGAGGGGGGGGGGGGGGGGGGGTGTGAATAGAGTATTAAAACTTTTTCCCTTAATTTTATAGCAGAATTAAATTAGTGAACATAAATATAATCAGCCTTGCTTTGATACCAATTGAAGGAGAGTTTAGATCTTAATATTACTCTAGAGGGGGGGGGGGGGGGGGTGAATAGAGTATTAAAACTTTTTCTCTTAATTTTATAGTGGAATTAAATTAGTGATATATATGTGTATATTGAGTGATTTATAAAAACTAAACAAAGAAATCAGCACAACAACAAAACACAGAAATTCACAGGCACACAGATACAAGGAATTTTATAGTAGTTCCCCAATAAATTTGGGTACGTCTACTCTTCTACCACACTTGGCAGGATCCACTAGGTTTTTGATCAGGTGCCTTATCACCAAGGGTTTTTTGATCAGGTGTCCACACACCAAGGAGCTTTTGATCAGGTGCTCTAACCAAATCACAGGTTTTTGTTCAGGTTCCCTATCACCAAAAGGTTTACTTTTGAAGGGAGTAAGAACCCTGTACAAGATGGAATAAGAGGTTAAGAAGTCCTTCTCTGTCAATAATCTGAGAGAAGACTCTAGTGGATGATGGTGTAAAGCTCCCCCTGTCTGATTGAATATCTTGACAGCTTGAGGATGAAGCTTTCTCCTGAAATGAAAATATCTTCCTTGATAAGTTGATGAATCTGAGAGACAGATGTTCCTCAGATTATTGTTGCTCTATAGAAGATTTTAAACTTGCAGCAGAAAGACTGAGAGAATGATCTTGAATATGTTCTCAGAGAATGAGATGCTGCTTGAGGAAGATAAACTTTCTTTTCTTTTTCCTTCTTGAATATTTTCTAGAGACTGAATCACTGATTTTTTCTATTTGTGTATGTCTTTTTCTTTCTGGTATTCTATATTTTCTTGGAGAGGAGACGACTGATTTGAATTTCAAATCTCTCTGATTAGGAATAGAATAATCTGCAATAAATCTTTTCTTTGAACTTCCACTGATTCAGCCAATCTTAATTCCTTTCCTCTTCAATAATAAATGATATCCTTTTCCAACAAGCCAAACAGCTATTTTATCTCGAGAGAAGGAATTAGAAAGAGAATAAAATAAAGGAGGAATAAAACTTGACTTATCTGGAAGAATAACTCCAAATGAAGAATAGAACTGAATCTGATGGATGAACTGAGTTTAGAGAAATAGAATGACAAATCTGAACAATCTGAGAGAAAATTCGTCGATCTGAGATAAGATTTCGTCGACCTGAAGGAAGAGTTCGTCGAACTGAACATCTGATAGATATTCGTCGAACTCAGGCTGGAGTTCGTCGATCTCAATATAGAATTTGTCGAACTGAAGAATTCGTCGACCGCTGAGCCGCTGAGACTGAGTCCTGAAGATCGTCGACCGCTGAGACTGGAGCAAGCCGTTCGTCGAACGCAGAGAGATGACCGTTCGTCGAACGCATAGAGCAGTTCGTCGAACGCAGAAACTTAGAGAAATTCTAAGTTCTAGCTATCTAATCAGCCTAAAACTATGACCCTTAGACTATACAATGGGGGTTAACTTGATCCTAGTCAACACATAGTAATCCTAGCCCAAATCAGTAATAGGGTTGTTCCAACATTTCCTTTTATTTTTATGAAAATAAGCACAAAAAAACATTTAGAAAAGTGCAAGAAGAAAATGTTTTTGGAATTTTCAACTTATTTTATAATTTTATAGTTGAATTTTTAAATAAATTTTTAAAGAGTTAAAAATTTGAGTTTTATAAATCATGAAAAGAAAATGCATGTTTTTGTAAATTTTTAAATTATTTTGTAATTTTCTCTTTGTTTTTGTTTTTTTAAGGAAACAAAAAAAAGAACAAAGAAAATTCAGAGAAAAAAATCATAATTTTTAAGAAATATAGCTACTGCCGACGTTAGCCCTTACTACCAGGCGCTAACAAACAAAGATGTGTTATTTTGCTCTAAAATCATGATTTTTGATGTTTTTTATTTCGATTTATCTAGATTATGATTTTTTATGATGAGGGTTAGCAACATCATTAAAGAAATTAGAAAAATATTAAAAAAGTTCTGGATTTTAAACTGGGGGGAGGGTTGTCCATCGTGTCTTTGTGTGATTTGAAATCCTAGAAAGTATGTGAGTTCTCCTATCGAACTCATCTCAAATTCTTTTTGCATCATTTTCACTACTTCATTACACAACTCTTCATTAGTGACACCAAAAATTATAGCATCTATATAAATTTGTAATATAATCAAATCATTATTAAAATGCTTAATGAAGAGTGTGTTATCGACACTTCTCATAATATAATTGTGCTTTAATAAAAATGACGTCAATCTTTCATACCATGCATGCAACGATTGTTTCAAATCATAAAGCATTTTTCTAACTCATAAAATAAACATGATTTCAAAGATTTTCATTTATAAAATTAGGGGGTTGTTCAACATATACTTCTTCTTTTATTATCACATTTAAAAATGCATTTTTAACATACATTTGAAATAGTATAAATCTTTTAAAGCTCTCAAAAGCAAGAAAAATTCTAATTGATTTTAAGCGAGCAATGAGTGCAAAAATTTCATGAAATCTACCCCTCAGTTGGTGAATATCCTTATGCTACTAGTCTAACTTTGTTCCTAGTAATTCTAGAGTCACAATCTAATTTCTTTTAAAAATCTATTTGACGCATACTACCGGATGATTAGATGGTCTCTCTACTAATTTTCAAACCTTATTATGTTTAAATTGATTTAGTTTTTCATTCATTGCAAAAAATCAAGATTCATCATTCAAAGCACTTGTGACATTTTTTGGTTCAATTTCAGAAACAAAACAAAGGCTTGAAAAAGACTCAGGTAAAGAATAATGAGTAGTTACCTCTTTTGAAGGTTCTCAAATGAGAAATTCCCTTGGATGGTGCTTTGAAAACTTTAGATCACTTGGGTACAAATTCTTCTTGCTCTTCCTCATTTTCTCCAAGTGGTTCAACATCCTCATGCTCCAAAGGGAAATGGGTTCCTCTTCATTTCTTGCAATAATAGAGTCTATACAAGGAACAAGCTCATCAAATCTAATATGAATTGATTCCTCAATTATTTTAGTTCTTTTGTTACATACACTATAAGCTCTTCTAGTTGAAGAATAACCAAGAAAAATTCTCATCACATTTTTCATCAAATTTAACTAAGTTATCTTTACTGTTTAATCAAAAGCATTTGCAACCCAAAACACGAAAATAAGATACATTAGGTTTCTTTTAAAAATATAACTCATAAGGAGTTATTTTAATAATGGGTGAAGCATTACTCGATTAATGACATAACATGAAGTGCTAACTGCATTGGCCCAAAAAGATCTAGGTAAGCCATATTCGGAAATCATAGTGCATGCTAGCTTTTGAAGGGTTCTATTTTTCCTCTCTACTATATCATTTTGTTGTGGGGGTGCATGAAGCGAAAAATCCATGTTTAATTCCTAAATCATCGCAAAAGGAAGAGAATTTTTCATTTTCAAATTCACCTTCATGATCCGAGCGTATGTATTTTATTTTTAGTTCAAGTTCATTTTGTATATGTTTGCATGGTTTGGTAAATTCAACAAACACATCGGATTTAGAATTGAGAAAAATCGTACAACAAAATCTAGAAAGTCATTAATTAGAACAAAAGTATATTTTCTACCACCTAAACTAGAAGTGCTAACATGTCCAAAAAGATCTATATGAATTAATTGAAGTGGTCTAGTAGTAGAAATTTCATTTTTACTTTTAAAAGAAGATTTAAAAATTTCCCTTTTTGACGTGGCGAACAAAATGAAGATAAATTTTCGTTAAGTATAGGTAATCCCCTAATTAATTTATCTTTTGATAATTTTAAAATCAATTTGGTGCTAGAGTGGCCAAGACGCCTATGCCAAAATTCTAAATCTCCATTTTTAGACATTAAATATTTTATTGAAGAATGAGAAAGATCATGAAAAACATTCATATAAACATTGAGAGTTCTAGGTGTAGCGAGTAAAATCTCATTTGTTTTAGAATTTTTGATTTCATAAAGATTTTTAGAAGATTCAAATGAAACATTTAATCCTTTATCATAAAGCTGACTTATTGAAATTAAGTTATGATTTAAACCATGTACAAATAAAACATTTGAAATAGAAAATAATTTGTTACCTGCTGTGCTGATGTCCGTGATCTTTCATTTGTCGTTATCACCAAACGTCACCAGTCCTCCTTTCTTCTTTACGAGGCTAAGGAACTTTGCTTTGCTTCCAGTCATGTGTTTGGAGCATCCCGAGTCCAATACCATATATCTTCTTTGTCCTTAGCCCGCCAACACACCTAAAAAGAAGATGGGAGTACAGATCCGGATACCCAAGAGATTTCTCCCATAGAGTAGGTGGAAACCTTAGGTACCCTTATTTCCTTTATAGCACTTTGTCCCTTCTTCCTACAAGAGTCTGAGGTGTGTCCAAATATATGATATTTGGCACACGAAATAAAAGGGGTTGAGACCTTTTTGAGGTTCTGCGTGGTCTCTTGCTGGAAGATGAGGAACCAGTAGAAATACTATTTAATTTTTAATTATAAAATTCTTTTTGCTGTAATTACTTCTACCGCCGGCGGTAAGGGTTACCATCGGGCGATAACTTTCAGAACCATAACCCAACCCTAATTTAGCAATATCATGACATTAGTTGACCAAAATCATGTCAAGGCACTTTTGTCCAACTCTGAATTTTTCAATAGCCACATCTAAGTCATGAATTCGGTCCTTTAGTGCGGTGTTTTTGGTCACTAACATTACACATCGATTTACAAACATTTTCTTTCCGTTTTCTATTTGAGATTGAGAGAATTTTAATTTTCTTTCTAAGTCCCCCTTCTCGTTTGTGAGAGATTCGATATTGAAGTGGGTCTTAGAAAGAGCTTCTTCAAGTTCTTTAACTCTTGCCAATGAGTGATTGCACTCTTGGCAAGAGATCTTATCTTTCCCTAACACTTTTAATTCTTTAGACAATTTTTATTTTCTTTTAATAAAATTTTATTCTTAGAATTTAATTTGTCAAGATCTTTTAAATTTTTCTCAAAGTATTTGCATGTTGTTAGATATTAATTATATAGATCTTCATACGATTGAGGAGGTACCTCAGTGTCGCTTTGGACACTGCTTCCGTCATCTGAAAGTGTGTTGCTTTTCCTCATGAGGCACATGTTTGCCTCTTCATCATCGCTTGAGGTCGAGTCTTTTGATTCTTCAGAGGAATAGTAATCCCATGTGACCACCTTCAGCACCTTCTTTTTTCTCCTTCCCTTTGTGTTGCTTGTCTTTTTCTCTTTCAGGTATTTTGGGAACATGCTCTGAATGTGTCTGATCCTTCTGCAATGGTAGCATTCCGGTGGTGTCCATTCTTCATCTTAGTGGTTGCTAGATTTTCCTTTTTTAGATGAGGATCTATTCTTTCTTGCATCTTTGATGAAGTATTTTCGGAAGGTGTTTCTCCTTTCTATATTCTTCATGAATCATTTGAAGTTCTTTACAAGGAGATTTTCCTCGTCCTCTTCATCGTCATCGTCGGCCTCCTTCTTTGATTTCTACAACATGGCCTTTTTCTTAGGCTCCTTGTGGTATTCTTCGTATTGAATATTGAGTTCAACATCATGGGTTTTGAGATTCTCAGTGGGCTCTCAATTTAGAGTCGCTTTAGATCATGCGATTCGGAGATGGCTGTCACCTTTGGGTTGAATTTTGGTGGAAGAGATCTCAGAATCTTTCTCACCAAGTCGTCATTGGAGAACGTCTTTCCAAGTACTTTTGTGACATTTATGATCTTTGTGACTCTTATGTACATGGAGTCCATGTCTTCATCAGGATCCATCCGGAATTTTTCATGCTCGGATTCCAATTGAAAGTGCTTTGAATCCTTGACCTGCGAAGTACCTTCATGAGTTAGTTCTAATAAGTTCCAAATATCAAACGCAGTTTCACATGCACGAGTATGATTAAATTCGGTTCTATCCATGACACAAAACAAGGAATTCATAGCTTTAACATTATTTTACTTTTTATTTTATCTTTATCATCTCATTTATCTTTAGGTTTCTACATAGTTATTTCTCCAACTATAATTCTAGAAGGAGAGGGTTGGAACATGCATTCTGCATTTCTCAAGTTTGATAATAACAAATCTCAAGTTGTATTTGATCCTTGTCTTGGGTATAGTGTGTAGGTTTACATGTATCGTTACTTTGGCAGGAAAATTCTATGACAGCTTACTGCTGGCGTTAGTACTAACACCAAGCGCTAGCAATGTCAACTTGATTGTCGATATCGACTGGAATACTATGGATGTCAGCTTGAGCACTTATTTTGATTGGAAGGCGCTACCGCTGGCGTTAGTAATACCATCGGGTGCTAGATGCTTATGTGCTTGTCGACTGGAGTTGCTCAGACTGGAGATATTGACTAAACAACTCATGTCGACTGGAATTGTCGGATACTCTCGGCGATAGTGACACCGTCGGGCGTTAGCAGATCGACTGAAAGAGAGAATGATCAACCAAACATCATGTATCGACTAGAAGAAGAATCAATGAGACGAGGCGCTTCAACTACCGACGCATGCTACTCTTAACGCGTTGCGCTACCTTGAAGTCCGCGTCAGCGATCCGAGTGCTCAACGCGGGAACTTGGTGGCATCCATAGAAGAAAATGTCATTACCGCTCGCGGTAGCACCTATCGCTCTGCGGTAATATGGGTTAGCATATGTAAAGGCCGCCAATCAGCTCTAAAAGTAGGAGAAAAGGGAGAAAGAAACCTGACGGTACACTACATATAAAGCTAGCGTGGCACGCTAACTCTATCGTTGCACAATTGCTTTAGGAAACCCCATCAATCATAATTGTGGAGCCAAAAGGAGCATCCAATATCATTTTCGAGGCAAGGATTTATTATATTTTCGTGAGGAAACATTTGTTTACAAAGATGATAACCTTTGGTATTGAAATAAAAAGCAAATAAAGAATGAACAAAAGACTGAGCGCTACTGCCGTGCGCTAGCTGCTACCTCCGCGTTGTAACTTCCTACACAACATCCATTATTTAAATCAACCCAAATTTAGTTTCGAGTGATGGAGTTTCATGAAATTTGAAAGGGGAGTCCGCCCTAGCCATCTAGAGGGAAGGGAGGTGTCTTCCCAACTCATTCAAGAGGAGAGTTCTTTAGAGGAGATCAAAAGGTATTCATGCGCAAGGATTAAAAGCTATCAAAATGATGATCAAGAAGCTTTCTCTCAACGTATACATGGAGTGTTCTTACTGCAAAAAATTCTAATCAATCGGAGACATCCAAGGATCTAAAGAATATCGAAGAGGAAGACTCTCAAGCCACAAAGATTGAACCTTGGTAAGCGAAATGACATAAACATCAAGGGTTCTATATACAGTTTTTTCTTTAATTTTTTCCATCTATTCTTGTATTATCTTTTTTATTTTTATTGTATCGTGTGATGAGAGAAATGGATCGGGGAGGTCGTCGGATTCTAGGAAGGAGTATGTAGAAATCGTCCAGGGAGGACGTCAGAATCCAGGGAGTATTTTGTGGAAAATTGTCCGTGAAGGGCGTCTAGAGTGGGGAGGTCTAGCAAGGGATCGAGGACCTTTGCAGAGAAGGGAGAGAGCCGACTCGAAGACCTTCAGGGAGAAGGGAGAGAGCCAACCGGTCCTCAGGGGGAGAGTCGGTATAGAAAACCCAAGAACTTTCTATTCATCGCCTTCGATCTCCGATGTCACTGAGAAATTTTTTGTAATTGTAATTTCATTCAAATCTTATAATGAATTATTATTTCCATGCTTTGATAATTGTTTGTGATCACTTGTAATATTGAAAGTATAATCTAAAATACTCTGAAATGATCACCCGCAGGGGTTGAACATAGTTTACCCACAAGAATACAGTTTCTGTGAGATACTGCCGACGGTAACATTACCGCCCAGCGATTATTAACATAGAATGTATTCCTGCAGCAAAAAGTCTTAGCCTTGTAATATCTTTCTTGCTCTTATTCCCCCCACCCCATCTAAGGGCGCTTATAGATCCAACAAGTGGTATCAGAGCGAGGTTATTCCAAAATAGTCTTACAACTGGGAATAATGACGCTTCTCGATATCGCATCTACTATAGGAGATGGAGTTATATATACTAAAAATTCTTTTCCACCACCTTTGTTTATAGCTGTGAATTATAAAGGGTGGAAGTTATTAATGAAAAATTTTCTTAAATCCTTAGATGTTGAAAATTGGAATTTTACTATAACTAAGCCCCCAAGTATCTTAAATAAGAATGAATGTTCTTTAAATGCTAAAGCGATAAACAGTTTATTTTGTGGTCTTGATCAAAATATTTTCAACCTTATTTACACTTTTCCTACCACTTATGATATGTGGAATTTTCTTAAAATGACTTATGATTCTCCTTCTACATGTATGGAAAAATTGCAAGAATTGGAGAATATGCAAGCTTGCATAGGTTTTCAAGAAAGCTCCTCCTTTGACGGGCCCATGGAGTGCACATCAAGTGGAAAGGAAGATGTAAACTCACTAATGGAAGAGCAATATCAGAAAGAAGATGTCAAAGGAACTTTATGTTCAAATCTTGTCTCTTCCGAAAACATTGTAAGTGAAAAATTCCCTTTTTGCTACAACATCTATTTCTACATTGCGTGTGTTAGAAATTGCTAGACGTGGAATTAAGAAATTGTCAAATATTAGTTTAAAACTCCAGCTAGAAAATAAAATTTTAAAAGCACAACTTAAGGTAGAATCCAATTGTGATGTGTCTAGTTCTCCCGCTTGCTCTTTTGGTGAAAATGCTTTACTTTGTATTGATTGTAACTCACTTAATGAAATATTCAAGGTGATGGAAAAAGAGCTTCTTATTTCAAAAGAATGGAGTAAAATATTAATGAATAAAAATAATGCCCTGATGGATAAACTAGAATCGTTATAATTATTTATTCAAAAATTTTAAAGTGATAAAATCTTTTATTTTTAGTTTGTCAAATAATCAAAACTTCAAAAGATTTACTCCCCAACATGAAAGCATGCCTAAAAGAAAGAGTGGAAATAAAAAATACCAAATGAAAAAACACGAATCATCTAAAGTCAATTATGATTCAATTTGTAAGAAAAATTTCCACTCTCGTGTATTTCCAAAGAATCACTATTCAAAGAGTCTTTATGTTAAGCAACATAATTCTAACTTGGAAAACAACACCAATATATTTAAATCTTCAACGCATTGTTTTTCAAACAAATATCATCACATGCAGACTCTAAATTATCATTATGGAAATTTGAAACATAAAAATAATATTCAACCAAAGTATGAATAGAGATCCGTAATTAAAAATGACACAGTAACTCCACTTGAAAGGGTCCTTTCATACTTGTCTCCCAACAATCATCACGCTATATTTGGTTAGCCAAAGGAACCATCACACTTGGTCTCCTTCGAATACCTAAATCTCATATTTATTAGGTATCATTAAATTTCATGAAGTAGAAACAAAACAAAACGAAATACACAATACTCTACTTTACAATATGCATAAATTCTTTTTCTTTTTGCTTTTGCAATTTTTGTTTTGTATTTTGTTTGCGCTAACATGTTTATTTAGTCACTGTAGATATATGATGCAATATGACTCACTCACATTAAGCCTATTTTTTTAATAAATCAAAAATAAATGAAATTGAATAAGAAGTCATATCATTACTAGTGGCCAAATTAACTTAATTTCTAGTTTCTAACTTGGAAACTATAATTTATGAGTTAGTAGGTCTAAATGTTTAGTATGTCTATGATCATTTACCTTATTTATGCGTCTCACAATAGCATGGGCGTATGTTTGTATGCATTAGAAGTCCTAACCTATAGGTCATGTCTTGTCCTTAACCGGTGAAGGTTCCAGTGGGGCCTTGCAAGGCACTGGGGGGAAAGAATGCTAGGTTGAGAGATTTCTTATATGTGCATATGAGATTAACACCTCCAACCTATGGCTTGTGTGCAGCTCCTCATATCCATCTGTCACTTAGTACGGGGCTAGGGTGTAGACATACATAGTCAAGACATTTTAATCTTAGGCATATCTATATCATATTCATTGCATAAACACCATTTTACACTTTATGATCATTTAATTTATGCATACTTGCTCGAACATGCTTATCTTGTGTTTTGTATACTATATTTTTATGTGCATGCCTTAATGAGTTTGTAGAGCACAAGTATTTTAAAAATAAACTGTTTGACACCTTAGGCTGAAACTCTAAAATCCGCAACTTTTTCATTAAATTTCAAAAATCCTTGCGGTAATTGGTGTCACATGTCTTAGAAAACATGAATCAAGAAAAATAAGAATAAAAAATTATCGAAAAACATGTTTTCTAAGCGAAAGAAGTAGTCTCCGTTGTTAGCGCTGTACGATAACACGTAGCACCAATGGTAGCATTTAAATTGATTTTTCTTTCCTTTTCATTTTTCTCTGGCATAAAAGATCATGCTACTGATCGGCTCATTAAAGACTTTTATGTTTTCCAAAAAATTATTTATTTTTGAAAATATGTTAAAAATCAAATATAATACAAAATATTTAAAAAACACAAAAATATGTTTTCTTGCTATTTTTCTATATTCTTGTTTTGTGTACTATTACAAAAACCAAAAATTATAAAAACGGTGTGTTATTTATTGTCAATGTCAAGGATGATTAGTTACATCATTTGAAGATTAAATACAATGTTCAATTTTACTTTCAAGTTTCTTAAAACATTGTGTTTTTTGTCATGCTTGAATATTATTTTGTAATGTGCAATGAAATTGATTGTAGAAAATATGTGTAGGAATGATTTGCATGCCTCTAAGTACGAGTGAATGTTTTAGGTTTGGTAATGATTTATTCACTCACTTTTGATATCTTACATGTGTTTAATCTTAGTCTTGAATAATTGTATGGTGTAACTACGTAGCAAATTAAAAAACATAAATAGATTACTTACACAACATTGAATTATTTTGTGCAATTAATTATTTTTTCATGCACTTAATTAATTAGAGAAACGCGGTATAAAATTAAAAGTCCAGGTTTGCGAAACAAGTGAATTCAGAGTCCTTGGTTACTAAAATAAATATCAAATAATAAATGACAAAGAAAACTCCACCAAGTACTACTCACCCTCGTGATAATTCTTGTGAGAATTTGAAAATAACAGAATTTTTATTTCCAAAAAATCTATGTATTACAAGAGTATTGTCTCCTTTATATAGACTAGGAGGGAAAGAGGAAAAACCAAATACACAATGTGGGACTAAATACAAATACAATACACAAAGAGAGCTGGGCGATCAGGCGGTCAGGGAGAACGAGACCGCAGTGACCTCCGCGGTCTGGAGAGAAGACTGGCGGTCACGACAGGAGGAAGGTCGTGTGACAAAGAAGGCCAACAGATCGCGAGACCGCTCTGGCGAGCACTCCCCATAAAGGAGAGGCCGGGGGTACCAGACCGCTTCTCTTCATATGAAGCAATATAGTATTCCTGAGGAGAGACTACAGTTTGATTCCGGGAGACCGCACAGATCGCGGTTATCCAACAGTTACTTGATTGAGCTGGGGACCGCAGATCTGCACACAACGCGATCTTGCACTTCTGAGGAGAAGGCGCGGTCTGGTGCTGGGAGACCACACAGATCGCGGTTATCAGACCATTACTCAATGGAGCTGGAGACCGCACATCTTCATATAACGCGATCTCGTACTTCTGAGGGGAAGGCGCAGTCTGGTGCTGGGAGACCGCACAGACCGCTGCCACGAGACCGCTCAGCTTCAATCCTTTGAGACCGCATGGCTTCAACACTCCCCCGCAAGCTGGAGCATATATATCAATCATGCCTAGCTTGTTGCACACATCAGAGAAGGATAAAGATATGGGTTTGGTGAAGATATCAGCCAGCTCTTTATCCGAGGTTACAAACGGAATGCAGATTTGTTTCTTCAAGATTTCTTCCCTGATAAAATGACAGTCCACTTCAATGTGTTTGGTTCTCACATGAAATACTGGATTTTGAGATATATAGATTGCAGCTTTATTGTCACAGAACATTGGCAAGGGATGGTTATAAACTTCTCCAAAATCTAGAAGGAGAGTTCGAAACCATTTCAATTCACATGCAGTTCGGGCCATGCTCCTGTACTTAGCCTCAGCATTCGATCTGGACACAACTGCTTGTTTCTTGCTCTTCTAGCTCACATGATTTCCTCCCACAAATGTACAGAAAACAGACGTGGATTTTCTGTCTCCTTTATCATCAACGTAGCTAGCATCTGAGTAGGCTTCTATCCTGAGATGGTTGTTTGTTTGAAACAAAAGTGCCTTTCCTTTGAGATCCCTTAACGTATTCCAATATCTTTAGAACAGCCTGAAGATGACATTCCATTGGGGCTTGCATGAATTGGCTGACCTTCCCAACGACATAACAGATATCAGGTCTTGTTACAGTTAGGTAGATGAGCTTGCCTACAAGACAGCGGTATCTAGTGCTATCCGGTAGAGATGAATAGTTGTCATTCCAGAGTTTGTCGTCTCCTATTTCCATTGGATACTTAGCAGGTTTAGCACCAAGAAGACCTGTTTCCTTCAGAAGGTCAATAGCATACTTACATTGTGAGAGGACAACAGAACTCTGCCTTCTTGAGATCTCAATACCCAAAAGATATTTTGGAGTTCCCATGTCTTTAGTTACAAAGTGTTGAAGGAGATGTTTCTTTGTAAGGGCGATACCTTCAATATCATTGCCAGTGAGAAGGATGTCATCAACGTAGACAACCAGAACAACCATTCCATGAGAGGTCTTGCGAATGAAGAGGGAGTGATCTGCAGAGCTGCGGGCAAACCCAATTACCTTGATTACTTCGTTAAACTTTTCAAACCAGGCACGAGGACTTTGCTTTAGACCATAGATAGCCTTCTTGAGCTTACATACATGAGTCTCCCCCGGAGCAACATACCCTGGAGGTTGCTCCATGAAAACGAACTCTTGAAGATCACCATAAAGAAAAGCATTCTTGACGTCCAATTGAGAGAGTTGCCACCCTTTGTTGACGTACACAGAGAAGAGGACCCTGATGGTTGTAAGACGAGCAACAGGGGAGAAGGTGTCAAAGTAGTCAACGCCATATGTCTAAGTAAAACCTTTGGCAACTAAGCGAGCCTTGTATCGGTCGACAGAGCCATAGACACGATATTTGATCACAAAGACCCATCTACATCCAATAACATCTACCCCAAGAGGTGGAGGAACAAGGGTCCATGTGCCACGGTCTTGAAGAGTGGTTATTTCTTCATCCATGGCGGCCTTCCATTGTGGGATAGCAAGAGCATCCTGATAATTAGCTGGAACGACAGTATCTAAAATAGCAATAGCAAACGCCCTAGTAGAGGGGGTGAGTTGAGCATAGGTCACAACATCATGAATAGAATGTTGCGTTCATAAGCGAACTCCCTTTCGAAGGGTAATAGGGAGGTCTGCAGTAGTAACTGTATTAGTAGGAGAGTCATCATCGGAAGAAGATAGTGCTGGCCCAAGAGTTGGGAGAGGAGGCCCCGGATTAGGAGGACAAACGGTAGGAGGCTCTGTAGATGGTGGAGTGAGAGGAGGAGGTGGTAGAGTTGGGAGAGGAGGTGTTGTTGGTGGGGAGTGAAGGAGAGGAGGTGGTGGATGGGTTGTAGGAGGCACAGAGGTGGAAGAGGGAGAAAAGTATGGTATATTTTCAAAGAAGGTGACATCAGCGGAAACATATTGCTTGCGAAGAAGAGGATCATAACATCGGTAACCTTTTTGAGTGGGAGAGTAACCAACAAAGACACACTTAACTGCCCGAGGGGAAAGTTTGTCCCGACCTGGTGAAGGAGTGTGGACAAACACAGTACAACCGAAGACTTTGAGAGGTAACGGGAAAGGTTCCAAGGTAGGATATAGAAGAGAAAAAGGTGTGGAGCCTTGGAGAAGAGTAGAGGGAATGCAGTTATATAATGAGATAGCAGGAGACGAGGATGGCATGACCCCAATAGTATTTGGGCATATTCATCTGGAAGAGTAAGGTGCGAGTCATGTCTAGGAGATGACGATTCTTACGTTTCGTGATCCCGTTTTGTTGAGATGTATAAGGATAACTAGTTTGATGTATAATGCCATGATTCATGCAAAACTCAGAAAAATGATGAGAGATATATTCTTTAGCATTATCAGTGCGAATAACTTTGATAGACACTCCAAATTGAGTGAAAATTTCATTATAGAAGTTTGAGAAAACAGTAAACAGTTCAGAGCGTTCTTTTAAAAGATACACCCAAGTACATCGAGAAAAATCATCAATAAGAGTAACAAAATACAAACTACTTCCACGCACAGTATTGGTAGGAGAAGGACCCATGATATCGGAGTGAACTAGATCAAAGGGACGAGCCGAGCTACGACGATTCTTGGCAGGATAGGAAGCTCGATGGTGCTTTCCAAGTTGATAAGCTTTACAGTTGAGAGGATAGGTATCATTGGCGAGGTGAGGTACAAGTTGATATAGCAGCCGAGGTGGAGGGTGACCAAGATGGAGGTGCCATTGATGGAGAGAATTAGAGGTTGTGGAAGCAGAATGAGCAGTAAGAATGTCAAGGAAGTAGAGGCCTCCACTCTCAGTCCCAGTAGCAACTGTCTCCTTCGTGTGCAGATCCTAAAAATAACAGTTAGTCGGAGTAAATATAATAGAACATTGTAACTGTTGAGATAGAGCCTTGATGGATAGTAAGTTGCAAGGAAATGTATGCACATAAAGAGTGTTCTTAAGAGAAATCGTTGGAGTGACTTGAACTATTCCAGTCCCACACACATGTGAGGGAGAACCATCTGCTGTTAGAACTGGGGGCAAATTCTTGTGTTCTAGTAACTGTGAGAAAAGGTGAGGGTTCCCTATCATATGATTTGTTGCTCCAGAATCGATAAGCCATTTACCTTCAGTAACCATGTGCACGCTACCTGAGGAGGTAGCAACAGAAGCAGATAGTTGTGTAGTACTAGGATGAGAAGTCGCAATAGCAGGGCGAAGGTGAGGATGCTTGAGATAGCAGCGGTCAATAGTGTGACCCTTCCGACCATAATAAGAACAGATGTACCGAGGAGGTCCGCGACCATCAATAGAACCGCCACGGCCACCGGGGTGACCACGTTAGCCCGGTGAGCAAAGCTATCTGGAGGAGGAGAGGATAACAAGGGTCATTGGAGAATGGAGGTAACGACAGAGACCTGAGCAGCAGTGGAATCAAGGGTAGGAGAGTCAGCTTCCCCAAGAATTTGTTGTTGGATCATATCATAGGACTCAGGAAGACGGAGAAGGTAACACACAATGAGGAGCTCCTGGAAGTGTTTATGCTGCTCTGCAAGATCAGCAGAGAAGAGACAATTCTGAAGGAGTTCAGCCCCAAGGGCCTGAACCTCTTGATATGCTGTGGTGGGATCCATGGTTGGGCGGGCAAAGAGATCAGCATAAAGGTGTAGATGCGGGAGGTTTTGGCACCTTTGGAGTACAGGGCAGCAAGATGGTTCCAAGCTACTTTGACGGTCTCATCATGATGAATGATAGGAAGACACTCATCAGAGAGACTGTTAGCAAGCCAGGTGCGGACCAGAGCATCGCTAGCATCCCAATCATCAAAGGTAACAGATCCTTTGAGAGGAGGGTCATCGGTGAGAAGGTGTCGTTTGCGTTAAGATTGTAAGAGGAATGTGAAGGAGATGCTCCAATCAGGATAATTAGAGCCAGTGAGCTTGGAGGAGGTGCCAAGATTGCCAGAAGTAGAGATAGAGGTAGTAGAGGTAGAGGCTGGAGTATCCACAGGAGTGGAGGTGAGAACGGTCTCAGAAGGAGTACCCATGAGAAGAGATCGGCAGGAGGAAAGGAAGATCGCACGGTCTCGCGGCTAGAAGGCCGAAAAATAAGGGAGATCGCGCGGTCTGGAGGAAGGGAGACCGGCCGAAGAGAGAGAGAGTTCACAACACAAAGATCGTAGCGAGCTCTGATACCATGTGAGAATTTGAAAATAAAAGAATTTTTATTTCCAAAAAATCTAAGTATTATAAGAGTATTGCCTCCTTTATATAAACTAGGAGGGAAAGAGGAAAAACCAAATACACAATGTGGGACTAAATACAAATACAATACACAAAGAGAGCTGGGCGGTCAGGCGGTCAGGGAGAACGAGACCGCAACGACCTCCACGGTCTGGAGAGAAGACTGGCGGTCACACGACAGGAGGAAGGTCGTGTGACAGAGAAGGCCAACAGATCACGAGACCGCTCTGGCGAGCACTCCCCCGTAAAGGAGAGGCCAGGGGTACCAGACCGCTTCTCTTCATATGAAGCGATCTGGTATTCTTGAGGAGAGACTATTGTCTAATTCCGGGAGACCGCACAGACCGCGGTTATCCAACAGTTGCTTGATTGAGCTGGCGACCGCAGATCTGCACACAACGCGATCTCGCACTTTTGATGAGAAGGCGCAGTCTAGTGCTGTGAGACCGCGCAGACCGCGGTTATCAGACCGTTACTTGATGGAGCTGGAGACCGCACATCTTCATATAACACGATCTCGTACTTCTGACGGGAAGGCACGGTCTGGTGCTGGGAGACCGCACAGACCACTGCCACGAGACCGCTCAGCTTCAATCCTTTGAGACCGCATGGCTTCAACAATTCTTAATAAGCATTGTGAGGTTGAGCACCTTAGAGAGAATTGTAAAGTGTCTTGTAGCAAACAAATAGTACACCGCGTCTCTTAGTACACTATATCATAAAATAAAATTAAAATTAAAAATGGGTAAATGTGATCCCTCAAGCACTACTTCGCACCCTGATAAGTCTTAATAATTATTGTGTGTGTGAAATACCTTGGTAGTTGTACTCTTTATTTTAGTGCATTGAAATTTTGTGGAAATAAAATTATTTGTGTACTTTAATGTTGTGTTATTTCATTATATATACCATGTGTTTTTGCTTAATTCATTTGTATACGTTATCAAAACACCCTTGTACACACCATTATCTTATATAAAACTTCCACTCATGAGAGTTGGACTCTAAAGCATATCTACATTATTCTCTACAATCATTAGTAAATACACTAGATTACAAAGCATGACCTCTATAATGATTAATCTTACTTGAAATGAAAATTGCATGACTTTGTAGTTATGTATCTTCTTTTGATATTTCAAAATCATGCTTACATTGTTTTTAACTAAAATAGCATCTCTTGTTCCAAAACTCAAAACATCTGATTATTAGGCATAAAACTAATTAACATTTATATGCTATCATGTTAAACAAAAGATGTTTATTTTCTATAGAGTGCTTATTATACTTTGCGTTGTGTTTACCGCTTGAGCTTGATCATGAAATTTTATTTTCCATCAAGTGGTATGTATTAATAATCCTTATTTTTTCAAAGTACTTTAATTCTGCACGACTATCATTTCTGATTTACACCCCTTCTGACTTATTTGTGTGCACCTTGACTTATGCTTTCTTGATTATCATTATGCATGTGTACATGCTCTACATGTTTATTCTGTAACACCCCAGGTTTCGCTGAGCGCGGAGGCTGGTATGCCTAAGGCTAGTATAGGTTTCCTGTGTCTAGGAGCTAGCGTCGGCGTTAGGTGTTAACGCAGGTATTAGCTGCCCCGCGAGGTAAAGCACCCTTTTGCGATGGTATTCGTCGAAGGGAGTTCGACGAAGGGAGTTTGTCGAACGGAGTTTCGTCGAAGGGAGTTCGACGAAAGGAGTTCGACGAAGAGAGTTCAGAACAATTGGGCCGCTAAGTTGGCTTCGTTCGTCGAAGGGAGTTCGTCGAACGGAGTTCGACAAAGAGAGTTTGACGAAGAGAGTTCAGAACCGTTGGGCCGCTGAGTTGGCTTCGTTCGTCGAAGGAAGTTTCGTAGAAGGGAGTTCGACGAAGGGAGTTCGTCGAAGGGAGTTCGTCGAAGGGAGTTCGACGAAGAGCTAACGCGGGCGCTAGCGCTAACGCCAGCGTTAGTTGACAGAACCTGTTCCATAAGTAGCATTTCCTGGACGTCCGATCTGTTTGGATTTTGATCCTACGGTCTAGATAAGTGCGTCCTAAGGTTTTATTTAGGGCAGAGAAGTTCTATTCTCTTTTCGTTAAGTCCTTTGTGCTTTGGAGGCGTAGAAGAGAGGTAGGGTTTGGAGGAATAAGAAGGCTAGATCCGCCATTGTTGGAGCACTGGAGCTCCGTTCGCCGATCCGAGACCAGATCCGTGGAGAGGAATAGAAGGCGCTTCTTTCTACCCGTGCCTTTCAACCGATCCATGGCGAGGAAGAGAACTCTTAGGGCAACGACATATCTCCTACCGGTTTAGGATGCGTGCATGGCATCTATGCTTTTACCTTCTCTTTTTCTGAAATTTTATGGCACTAGATCTCTCAAATGAGAGGGGTTTGGGTCTCCTTGGTTCGAGAAGAACCATCGGGTTGATTGAGTCTATCCCTGACATGATTTTGCACTAAAGATCCGCTCCGTTAGTGGATTAGGCATTTTGGGTGAAGCCGAAATTGTGACCCGAGGTCCGATTCGGTGATGTTGCTTAATGTGTATTTTAGGGGTTTTGTTAGAAATCCGATGATGGCGAAAACGTCGTATGTGTTGCCCTTATGTTCCTGTGAGAATGAATGTTGGTTTGGAAAGGGTAAATGTTATGTGTATGTGAATGCATGGCTTTGTCTTTGTGGTCGGCTGGCTAGCACGTGAATGCTTGGATTCATGTGGGGAGAGTGTCCCGGCAAGACAAGTCCCCTTTTGGCCTAACTGACAAGAACAAGTATGTTGGTGCGCCCGTTGGCAGGATGAGCCATGTAAGGGGTGAGGTTCTAGTGCAGTTCTTGGCTTTTGGCTTAGTGAATGTGGCGAGAACAAGTATGCTGATGCGCCCGTTGGCAAGATGAGCCATGTAAGGGGCGAGGTCTCAGTGGAGTTCTTGGCCTTGGGCTTGCAGGCCCGTGGGGTAAATGATAAGTACCCTTGGTTTGTTATGAAATGTTGATGTGTGTTGTTATGTTAGAAGCATACACGCCATAGGGTGCCTTGGGTGAAACCCAGGTTTGCATACATGCTGCATTGCTAGACCCCCTTACTTTTGTTGCTCAACATAGAAACGTGGATGATGATTGTGACACTCATGCCTATCGTGTTTATGTTAATACTGTTTATTACATTTGCATACGAAGTGCTGACTTGCCGGGTGTTATAGTTCCCCGGGGTCCGCTAGGACGGCCGAGAGGAGGGGTGTTGTTACACCATTGTTGGTCAGCCAAAGCTGACCCTCATTATACCATTCTTTGTGATTTGGATGCAGGGCAAGGATCGCAGGCTGGACCTAGCTCGCCGACCAGAAAGGCCTAAGCTTCATGAAGTGCACTTTTCATGCTTTCTTGTTTGATTATGATGTCCTTACCTGTTCCGGCTTGCATGCCGAGGTAGCTTAGGATTGTGATGATCTGTTGGACATTTCTATGCCCTGTTTGTTTTGACTTGAGTATGAGTTTTGTAAGGCCTTAAGGTCGTAGTATTCCTATATAGATGTGGACAACTTCTGTGGTTTATTTAATGTTTCTGCTGTGTTGGTTCTGAGTTTTGAGATGGTTAAATCTATATCACTTTTTAATACTAAAGCTGTGGCGATTATATGCTGTGGGGTCCCGGCCGTACCTATATTATATAGTCATTGCAGGGGAGGTGTTACAATTTGGTATCAGAGCTAGGTTAGTGTTCTTGTTGAGGTTTAGCGTGTTCGGATCGCGTTAAGAGGTTGTCCACATAGGAGTATCTTGCAGGACCATGAGTGTCTTTTCGTTTGAGTCTTGCGAATAGAGTTTGATTCATTTTTCTTGCTTATGCTAGGATGGTGGCGACGATGCGGGGACGTCGAGGCGTCCAAAGGAGCCGTCGGCAAGCAGTGAGACGGCCCCAGCCCTTGTGAATATGGGTGTGTCCCTGTCAGACTTTTGTCGTATGCTAGCAGAGGCAATGGTGGCGGCTCAAGCTACGACAATGCCACAGATTGCAATGCCTATTTTGCAGGCTGCGACTCCTGTTACTCCGGTCACTGTGACGCCGGAGGCGGGAGTAAGGCATGTAGAGCCATTAGCCGAGAGAGCGGTTGGGCAAGGAGATCGTCAGATGAAGTACTATCTGAGTTTCCATCCTCTGATGTTCAAAGGAGTTGGCACTCCAACAGACGCCGAGGATTGGTTGGCGAGAATTTAGGAACTCCTGAAAGCAGAGTTGGCACTCCGACAGACGTCGAGGATTGGTTGGAGAGAATTCAAGAACTCCTGAAAGCAGCAGAGAGCCCAGAGGACAAGCAGTCCCAGTTCGCAGCATTTATGTTAGAAGGAGACGCCAAGCTGTGGTGGGTGAATCATAGCGGTCGTCATTTCCCTGGACGTGCCCCGTCCATGGAAGAGTTCAGGAATGCCTTCCTGAAGCGCTATAACCCTTCTTCGACGAGGTTAGCCCTTCAACGACATTTCTTGCACTTGGTGCAGCGCGAGAAGACGGTAGACGAGTACTTGCAGGAGTTTACTCGGTTGGGTCGTTACGCGGGAACGACCATGGAAGACGATGAGGAGAGGGATAATTCTTCTATCAGGGTCTGAGAAAGAATTTAAGGCAACCTCTGATAGCCTTAAAGAATGCTGGGTTCAATGAGTTAGTTGAAGCTGCTCGAACTTTGGAGAACGATATGGAGAAAACCCAGTGCCGCAAGGGCTTGACGGCAAGTAGGGAGAAAGTAAGCCATCTCAGTCTCAGGGGAAGTCTGAGAAATGTTGGTGGAAGAAAAAGCCCCGTCCTTTTAGGACTGGCGAGAGGAGCGGTGCGTCTTCTGGAGAGTTCCATTCCAAGGGGCCAGTGACATGCTACAAGTGTGGCAAAGTGGGCCACATAGCTCGGGTCTGTTTCGAGAATGGAGTTTAGCCGGAGCAGAGGCAGGAGCAATGGGTGCATTCCGGTCCTAGTGTTGGGGAGAAAGGGAAGGAGGCGAATTCCAGTGCTTCCCGTTTCCCTCCTATGCAGCCTAGAGCGTACAACCTCGGGCAGCAGGAAGCAATTCGTCAACCTGACGTGGTGATAGGTACGAAAGTTCAGAGTTTCGTTTAATAGTTTTAACCTGTTTGCAAACTTTCATATTCGTTATATGCGTGTTAGGCTTCGTGCTAGTGTCTGGCTATCCCTCCAGAGTGTTGTTCGACACAGGAGCGTCACACTCTTTTCTCGCAGAAAGCTTTACACGGAGGATCGGTGTTGAGACTGTCGAGGCAGAGGCGGAGCTTAGTGTGCGCATGACGAATGGGTCTTTCATTACCACTGGAAGGAAAGGACGCATTGTGCCGAGGATTTGCGAGTGTGATTTCGAGTTGGTAGCAACAATTCTACCACTAGCCAAATTTGACATCATCCTGGGAATGGACTGGCTTGTAGAGCAATGAGCTAGTATTGACTGCATGTTGAAGGTGGTGACCTTAAGGAGTGAAGGAAGAGCGGAGGTCAAGTTTGAGGGCCTATGCGGAGTGGCCTGCTCGCTGATTTCTGCCATGCAAATGGTGCGTGCGGTGAATCAAGGAGGTGAGGCATTTGTCGCTTTGTTGGAGACTCACTCCACAAAGTTGGCAATCGAAGAAGTGCCAGCGGTGGAGGAATTCAAGGATGTGTTCCCTGAGGAGCTTCCGGGAGTTCCTCCTCTGCGTGAAATTGACTTTTCAATTGAGTTGGTGTCGGATGCGAGGCCAGTGTCGCGTCCTCCGTTTAGGATGGCACCGAAAGAACTAGCCGAGTTAAAGGTGCAGTTGCAAGAGTTGCTCGAGCAGGGGTACATTAGGCCCAACTCCTCACCATGGAGTGCGCCAGTGTTTTTCGTTAAGAAGAAGGATGGTAGTATGCGGCTGTGCATAGACTATCGCGAGTTGAATAAGTTGACCATCAAGAATAAGTACCCAATTCCGCGAATCGATGATTTGTTCGATCAGCTGGTGGGGGCGACGGTGTACTCTAAGTTGGACTTGAAGTCGGGTTACTATCAGTTAAGGATCCGAGAAGAGGATATTCCCAAGACGGCGTTTGGGATGAGATATGGTCACTTTGAGTTCTCGGTGATGGCGTTCGGTTTGACGAACGCGCCATCAGTGTTCATGGACTTAATGAACCGAGTGTTTCGACAATACCTGGATTCATTCGTGGTGGTGTTCATTGACGACATCTTAGTGTATTCGAAGTCGAAGGCGGAGCATGAGTCTTATCTGAGAATAGTGTTGCAGACATTGAGGGAGAACCAGCTTTATGCGAAGTTCTCAAAGTGCGAGTTTTGGATTGGGAAAGTAGCATTTTTGGGCCACGTGATTAGTGGAGATGGGGTTGCGGTGGATCCTGCGAAGATTGAAGCCATTAGAAATTGGCCTGTACTGAGAACCATGGCGGAAGTCCAGAGTTTCCTTGGACTAGCCGGTTATTACAGAAGGTTCGTTGAGAACTTTATGCGGATGGCTTTGCCCCTCACCACTCTTACCCGAAGGGACCGGAAGTTTGTGTGGACGCCAGAGTGTGCCCATGCGTTCGAGACCTTGAAGGAAAGATTGATGTCTGCTCTAATCCTAAGTCTTCCTAGTGGGACTGAGGGATTCCAAATTTTCAGCGACGCGTCAGGGTGCGGTTTGGGTTGCGTGCTTGTGCAGCATGGCAACGTGATAACTTATGGGTCGAGGCAGCTAAAGCCTCATGATAGAAATTAGCCCGTCCACGACTTGGAGTTGGCAGCGGTAATTATTGCGTTGAAGTTGTGGCGGCACTACGTGTATGGTGCGAAGGTTGAAATCTTCACGGACCACAAAAGCCTGAGGTATCTTTTAGATCAGAAGGATCTTAATATGAGGCAGCGTAGGTGGGTCGAGTTCCTTGGGGACTACGACGTAGCAATTCAGTATACACCAGGCAAGGCCAATGTGGTGGCTGACGCCTCGAGTAGGAAGTACTCTGGGCAAGGAAATTGGATTGAAGCGCATGACGAGCGTTTGGTGCGAGAGTTTGACTCTCTTGGCATTGTGTGCATGGCTAAGGGTGAGTCCAGCGCAGCTCGGCTAAACTGGATCGAGATGCAGTGTGATCTAGTAGATCAAATTCGAGAGGCAACCAGTGCAGATGAAGAGTGTCAGCGATTGGCATTGGAAGCTCAGCAAAGCGAAGGCAGTGCGTTGGAGATGGTCAGTGGACTTTTAAAGAGAAATGGAAGGGTGTTTGTCCCTCGTTTTGGCAAGCTCCATGAGGAGTTGATGTTTGGGGCTCACTTCACGAAGTACTCCATTCATCCAGGAAGTACGAAGATGTACTCCATTCATCCAGGAAGTATAAATAAGTTTGAAAATATTTTGGTCTAACGCACATAATATACTATTCATAGATTTTGCATTTAAAACAATTTCGTTTCTAGTAAGTACGCTAGGTGTCTTTTCAATAGTAATATTCCAAACTTTTTCATCTAAGGCCTTAAGAAAATTTTTCATTAATATTTTCCACCCTTTATAATTTTTGCCCATAAATAAAGGTGGTGATAATACTTTTTCCATTTATATTAAAATTTTCCCCACTAGTAGAAGCGAGAACATGATCAAGAGACGCCATTATTCCCGGTTTGTAAGCCGATTTGGAATAACCTTGCTCTGATACCACTTGTTGGATCTGTAGGCGCCCGTAGAGGGGGGGGGGGGGGGGGGGGGGTGGGAGTGAATAAGGGTTCTAGAAACTTTAACCTTTAATAGAAAACTTTTGATATTTTGTCGAAGTAAGTTAAATCAAAAGTAAAGAGATAATGAAATTAGAAACGAAATCAATTTTATTAAATAAGAAAAGACATGATTATCATTTATAAAATTGATTACAATATTTGATTTCAATTACGCTAGAAATCGAAGAGAATAATATGAAAACCCTATTGTTTTCTATACCGACTCGTATCCCCACGAACCGGTTGGCTTTAGCCGATCTCTTCCCAGATACGGCCTCAAGCCGCTCTAGCCAATCTATCACCAGAAAGGCCTCGAGCACCCCCTAGATCTACTCCCTAGACCCAGTCGCCAACACAAGGCGAATTCCTCCCTAAATCCTACCTAGACCTAGTCGCCGAGTGGCGAATTCACGAACCGATTACAATGATAAAGTAAAAGACAAATATAAAACAGAAACTGAAAACTCCCTCAAAAAGAAGAACTTGATGTCGATGTAGATGCGATCGGGTTGGTCTTCAAGTTCTTAGCGTTCACTAATGTTGATGGAGTTCTTCGAGCTGCTTGGGGAAGGCTCTCACGAGTGCTCTGAATATAAGGCTTCAATTCATTCTATATCAGCAATCAACAACGGAGGAGGCGCGCGTCTTTAAATAGAGTCAGCCACTACCGCCTGCGGTAGTCCTACCACCCCGCAGTAGACACATTAGGCAATGAACAAGCACACGGATCGTGTCAACTTAGGCAACTTTTGACCGCCAAATCTTGAGCTCCGACTAGCACGCCGCGGTAATGCTAACGCTCCGCGATATCGAGATTGTTGAAATTGTTGAAGTGGAAGTTTGGAGGGCCTTTGGACATGGGCGGTCATGAGGAGGTCGGGCGGTCTGGTGTGACCGCACGACTCGGCGGTCTGCCTCTGCGGTCTGGCTTGTCACTAGCCTAGCTGCGGTCCTTAGGTATAACTGCTGGTTCTGGTCCAAGGCGGCTGAAGGTGAGATCGCGCAGTCTGTCTCTGGTCGCGTGGTGGGCTGTTCATCTTCAGGTGTGCGCGGTCTGTCTCTGATCGCGTGGCGTGCTGTCCTCTTCAAGGGTGTGGCGGTCTGGTGTGATCGCACAGCTTGATCCAGTTTTTTCTCCAGAATACGGTCTGGTAGCTGACCGGGCTTTCTGGTGGTATTCGCGGACTAAGGGCCTTAGTCGCGCGGTCTCAGTTCGCGGTCTCAGGAGGAGACTGGTATGCGAGCTGGTTGCTGTTCGCGGTCTCAGAAGGAGATCGGCATGCGGACAGGAGTTCGCGATCTAATGGCGAACTGACTGTGTTCGCGGTCTCATGCGAAGACAGGTGGTGAATAGCTTCGGGCGGTCTGGCGAGCTCCGTGTGGAGTCGCGGTCTGCTGTGAGAGTGGCGGTCTCTCATGGCGACATTGAAGCTGGCGAGTTTACCAAAATGAAGCAGAAGTAACGTTGCTGATCGCCCGGTGTGACCGGTCAGCTCGCGCGGTCTGGGGGGTGGTGATCCTATCTCATAGGGTGGTGACTGGATCAGGTCCCATGCCTATAAATAGGAGGCCACTGTAGCAGCAAAAGATAGACACACCAAGTGTAAGCTGAGTTCGCTTGTTTCCTGCGGTCTGTTTTATTCTGACCGTGCGGTCTGCTGATTGAATTCCTCTTGTGCAGCTTCTGCGGATAGTGTGGGCAGCAGCGATCACCTCTTCCTCTGAAAGTGTTCGGGCGGTCTGCGGCTTGGAGTTGTGGTGCTGGAGTTCGGGAGGATCAACAGGTCGGAAGAAGGGTGCGGTCTGATCAGCGGATTGGTGGTGTGCTGTGTTCGGCAAGGCGCTGCGGTTTGGCAGTGTGTTGAAGTCACAGGGAGGTCGCGCGGTCTGGAGCGATCTCAAGTTATCCTCATCTACTTGTATTTCTGTTTGGTATCTGTGCTGGCGAAATCATGTCTCGCCATGCATGCCTTGCCCTGTAATGAAGTTTATGCTATCAATAAAGATCAATTGTTTGCCTAAAGTTTGTTTCTGGTTGTTTGGCTTGTATCTCTAAGTTGCATAATCAATTCCTGCTTGCTCTCACAAGGTCCTTAGAAAAATTTTCACATGGTATCAGAGGGAGGTTGGAGTGGATAGAGCAGGTTGCAACTTAGAGTAGCCATCGCCTTTGTGAAGAAGGAACCAGAGGAAAACAATGGAAGGTGGATTTGCAAGAAGTCTTGGTATTGAGATGCTTACATCGACTAACTTCAAGAAGTGGAAGTCATGTATGCAGAGCTATCTTCTGGGTGAGGATCTATGGGAAGTTGTTGGAGGAAATGAGACAGAAGAGGTGAAGGCAACGGAAGCTGGTGACAATGGTCCGACCGTAAGGGCGTGGAGAAAGACCAATGCCAAGGCTGAGTTCACTTTGAAGCGTGCCATTTCACCTGATCTATTTGATCACATCTTAGGGTGTGGATCAGCTGCCGAGATCTGGAGAGCCCTGGATGGGCTGTTTAATAAGAAGAATGTAGCGAGGCTGCAGTTCTTGGAGAATGAGCTGGCAAGGTCGGCTCAGGGCGATCTTTCTATCTCCACTTTCTTTCTGAAGATGAAGAACCTCTGCGCTGAGATATCAGCACTGGATCCTGATGAGCCAATTTCTGAGGCGAAGCTGAAGAGGCACATCATCCGCGGCTTGCGGAAGGAATATGTGGCCTTTGTGACGTCAGTGCAGGGATGGGCAAATCAGCCGTCTCTGTTGGAGCTGGAGAACTTGCTTTCTTCGCAAGAAAGCTTGGCAAGACAGATGGCGGGGTTGTCAGTGACTGGGGGAGATGGCGAAGTTCTCTTCTCGGGAAAGAAGAAGAAGTGGGATAAGAAGAAGAAGACCACTGGAGGCTATGGGCCTTCAACTTCTGGACAGCAGGAGAGGGGCTATCCTCCTAAGGCTGAGGAGAAGAAGAAGAAGGAAGGTCTCAAATGCTACAAATGCGGGAAGGTTGGGCACTTCAAGAAGGATTGTAGAGGGGTCACTCAAGCAGGGCATGCTGCGGAGAAGGAAGAAGCTGAGGCCAGACATATAGATGGAGGATGGGGAGGAGCCTTCTCAGCTTCTATTGGAGCTTCAGCTCCCATCAACTATTTGGAGGACTGGATCGTGCACTCGGGGTGTGGTCATCACCTCACCGGAGACGGGACCAAGCTTTCTTCTGCACAACCCTACACAGGTAACAATGCAATCATTACTGCTGATAATACCGTGCATCCAGTAGAGAAGGTGGGGGTTGTTTCTTTGGGCAGTGATAGAGGGCCACTTACTTTGAAGAGTGTCTATCATGTGCCCAGAATGAAGAAAAACCTCTTCTCCGTGACCAACGCTGTTGACGCTGGGTATCACGTTCTGTTCGGCCCAACAGAAGTGAAATTTCTACGTAATGTAGAGGCCGTGAAGGCCGAGGTCGTTCATATCGGGAGACGGGCAAAGGACTTGTTCGTTTTATCGACAAGTTCCTACATCGACAAGATGAAGACGAATGATGGTGCCGTTATATGGCATGAGAGGTTGGGGCATGTAGGAATGGATAAGCTGAAAGCAATGGCGGTGAAAGGTCTGGTCAAGGGCCTGCCAAGTCTATCTTCCTACGGAGAAGGTCATGTTTGCGCAGGATGTCAGTTCGGCAAGTCTCATCGACTACCGTTTGACAAGTCGCAGACAAGGAGTAGTGTGTCGTTGGAGTGCATCCACGGTGACTTGATGGGAGCAACTGCTACCCCATGCCTCGGAGGCAGCAGGTATATGCTGGTGTTGATCGATGATTACACCAGATATGTCTGGGTTTATTTTCTGAAGGAGAAGGCGGAGGCGTTTGCCAAGTTTGTGGAGTTCAAGGAGCTCGTGGAAGGTCGGCTAAGACTGCAGGTGAAGAAGCTGAGGACTGCCAACGGAGGGGAGTTCACCTCCAGTGAGTTCTCTATTTTTTGCAGGAAGGCAGGCATCCGGAGGGAGCTTACTTGTGCACATACTCCACAACAGAACGGAGTTGCAGAACGGAAGATCCGTCATCTGACAGAGACCTGCAAGTGTTGGCTGCATGCCAAGAGTATCCCAAAGTCCTTCTGGGCGGAGGGAATGTCTTCTGCTGCTTACGCCATCAACCGGATGCCTCTTAGTCCCATCAACATGTTAACTCCGCATGAGTTAATGTTCAAAGAGAAGCCAAGCGTGGCACACCTTAGGGTGTTTGGTTCCACCTGCTACGTGCATGTTCCAGATGCTCTTCGGACGAAGCTAGATGCGAAAGCAAGGAAGCTAGTCTTCGTGGGATACGATGAGCAGAAGAAAGGATGGAAGTGCATGGACCCAGAGACGCGGAGATTTGTTGTATCTCGCGACGTTGTATTTGATGAGGTGACATCTTATAAGGGGTCTTCTGGAGTGGAGCTACCAGAGAGCAGGGTGGAGGTGCCAGAGCAAGCAGTGGAAGATCTTCAGGTGGAGCTACCTGTGTCACCAGGTGGTCCATCTCCTTCTAGTCCCGAGACGGGGGCTTCTGGTTCAGGGAGCAGGGGGAGCAATGCTCTTAGCACGTCTGGAAGAGGAACTAGGGAATAAGTAGCTGGAGATAATGCGGTTCAGGGGAAGGAGCTGAGGAGGTCGAAGCGAGCAATCGTTGCCCCTGATCGCTATACAGGAGGAAACGCAGTGAGCTTTGTCTCATGTTTCTTCGCTGGTCCCTTGGATGAGAGGGAGCCGTTGAGCTTTGAGAAGGCCCAAGGCGTGAATGAGTGGGATGTTGCAATGCAAGAAGAGATGGCAGCTCTTGAGAAGAATGAGACCTGGTCTCTTGTGCCCAAGCCCAAGGGCATTACTCCTGTAACATGCAAATGGGTCTACAAATTGAAGAAGAAAGCTGACGGCAGTATCGAGCGTTACAAGGCTCGTCTTGTAGCTCGGGGGTTCTCGCAGCAATACGGTGAAGACTATGAAGAGACTTTTAGTCCGGTGGCCAAAATGACTTCAGTTCGGTTCATCATTGCCTTGCCGGCGTTCAGTGGATGGGAGATTTGGCAGCTCGACGTCAAGAACGCCTTCTTGTACGGCGAGATTGACAAGGACATCTTCATGGTCCAGCCACCAGGCTTGTGTCTGAAGATTTTCCGGAGCATGTCTGCAAGCTGAAGAAGGCCCTGTATGGGTTGAAGCAAGCGCCAAGGGCGTGGTACGGAAAGATCGCAGAATATCTCTTATTCTGTGGATTTTGTGCTTCAGACTCAGACTCAAGCTTGTTCGTCAAGAAGAGTGGGGAGCTTCAGGTCATCGTGCTGCTTTACGTCGACGATATGATCGTGACGGGGAACTCAAAGGAGGAAGTAGCTCAGCTTCGGGCCGAGTTGGCCATCAGGTTCGAGATGAAGGACTTAGGTGAGCTTCACCATTTCCTTGGACTCGAGGTGCAGAGGAAGGAAAGTGGAGTGCTGGTTTCCCAGGCTGGATATGCGGAGCGAATCGTGGAGCGATTCGGCATGAAGGAAGGGAAGTGCATCTCTACACCTCTGGAGAAGGCTATGAAGCTTCGGAAGGATGAGGGGAGGATTATGCAAGATCCGTTAGTATTCCGAGCTCTGGTTGGGAGCCTGATCTATCTGACGATTACGAGGCCAGATATTGCATATGCAGTAGGCAGAGTGAGTCGGTATATGGCGGAGCCTCGGATACCTCATCTGCTAGCGGCCAAGAACATTCTGAAGTATGTCAAGGCGACCTCGGACATGGGTCTCCTATACAGGAGGGATGCGGGCTTCGAAGTGCATGGATACATGGATGCTGATTACGGGGGAGATTCGGATGATCGGAAGTCGACATCTGGATTCGTCTTCATGGCGGGCCCTACGGCTATATCATGGTGCAGCAAGAAGCAGGATTCTGTATCAGTCTCCACCACAGAAGCGGAATACAAGGCTTCGGCCTTGGCAGCTCAGGAAGCCATCTAGCTTAGGAGGTTGGTGGGAGACGTCCACAAAGAGGTTCGGGAGCCGACTCTGCTACGCGGTGACAACGAGAGTGCTCTCAAACTGGTTACCAATCCAGTTTGTCATGCGAGGACCAAGCATATCGAGATCGAGCATCACTTCATACGGGAGAAGGTGCTGGAGGGATCTCTTTCGGTCGGGCATGTGCGGAGTGCGGACAATGTCGCGGACATCTTCACAAAGGCACTGGCAAAGGGGCCGTTCACACGGCTAAGGAGCCTACTGGGGCTAGTTTCAACTTCCCACTTCAAGGGGGAGTGTTGAAATTGTTGAAGTGGAAGTTTGGAGGGCCTTTGGACCTGGGCGGTCATGAGGAAGTCGGGCGGTCTGGTGTGACCGCACGACTCGGCGGTCTGCCTCTGCGGTCTGGCTTGTCACTAGCCTAGCTGCGGTCCTTAGGTATAACTGCTGGTTCTGGTCCAAGGCGGCTGAAGGTGAGATCGCGCAGTCTGTCTCTGGTCGCGTGGTGGGCTGTTCATCTTCAGGTGTGCGCGGTCTGTCTCTGATCGCGTGGCGTGCTGTCCTCTTCAAGGGTGTGGCGGTCTGGTGTGATCGCACAGCTTGATCCAGTTTTTTCTCCAGAATACGGTCTGGTAGCTGACCGGGCTTTCTGGTGGTATTCACGGACTAAGGGCCTTAGTCGCGCGGTCTCAGTTCGCGGTCTCAGGAGGAGACTGGTATGCAAGCTGGTTGCTGTTCGCGGTCTCAGAAGGAGATCGGCATGCGGACATGAGTTCGTGATCTAATGGCGAACTGACTGTGTTCGCGGTCTCATGCGAAGACAGGTGGTGAATAGCTTCGGGCGGTCTGGCGAGCTCCGTGTGGAGTCGCGGTCTGCTGTGAGAGTGGCGGTCTCTCATGGCGACATTGAAGCTGGCGAGTTTACCAAAATGAAGCAGAAGTAATGTTGCTGATCGCCCGGTGTGACCGGTCAGGTCGCGCGGTCTAGGGGGTGGTGATCCTATCTCATAGGGTGGTGACTGGATCAGGTCCCATGCCTATAAATAGGAGGCCACTGTAGCAGCAAAAGATAGACACACCAAGTGTAAGCTGAGTTCGCTTGTTTCCTGCGGTCTGTTTTATTCTGACCGTGCGGTCTGCTGATTGAATTCCTCTTGTGCAGCTTCTGCGGATAGTGTGGGCAGCAGCGATCACCTCTTCCTCTGAAAGTGTTCGGGCGGTCTGCGGCTTGGAGTTGTGGTGCTGGAGTTCGGGAGGATCAACAGGTCGGAAGAAGGGTGCGGTCTGATCAGCGGATTGGTGGTGTGCTGTGTTCGGCAAGGCGCTGCGGTTTGGCAGTGTGTTGAAGTCGCAGGGAGGTCGCGCGGTCTGGAGCGATCTCAAGTTATCCTCATCTACTTGTATTTCTGTTTGGTATCTGTGCTGGCGAAATCATGTCTCGCCATGCATGTCTTGCCCTGTAATGAAGTTTATGCTATCAATAAAGATCAATTGTTTGCCTAAAGTTTGTTTCTGGTTGTTTGGCTTGTATCTCTAAGTTGCATAATCAATTCCTGCTTGCTCTCACAAGGTCCTTAGAAAAATTTTCACAGAGATAACCTTCCTTCATCCAATATCTCCTTCCATATTTGCTCCTCAAACACATGCAGACAGGAGGATTCCAAAAGCTACCACCTGGCGTTAGTCCTTAACGCGCCGCGATAGTACTTGCCAAACTAGCGTCACGTCGATATTCCTTTTTCTCCACTGTTTCCTTCTTGTCAATTGTTTCCATTTATGCTAGTGCCAGCGGTAGTGCTAACGCTCTACGGTAGAGCACAACTCTTTTTGTTGGACAACATCTTCGTCGAGCTGGCCTCAAATTTCGTCGAGCGTTGCTTTCATTTCATCGAACGAACACTAGCGCCAGCGGTAGTGCTAACACTCCATGGTAAAGCATGCATTTCGTCAAGCGCCGCGATAGAGCATGCAGTTCGTCGATCGCCGCAGTAGAGCATGCAGTTCGTCGAACGCAATTTCGTCGAACACAGTTTTCATTTTGTCGATCGCCAGTTCTGTTCTCAGCGGTTTCCTTCTCAGCGGTTTCCATCTCAGCGATTTTCATTTAGTCGAACACTAGTTCGTCGAACGCTAGTTCTGTTCTCAGCGGTTTCCTTCTCAGCAGTTTCCATCTCAGCGGTTGTTAATGCGGGCCGTTAACAACTAACACAAGCGGTAGCTCTTTTTTCAGAGAATTGTCATCAATCAGCATCCTGTCCATAGGGTTATATAACTATAGTACCTGTACACAATAAACACAAGCAAGATCAAATACAATAGGATTTGTTATTGTCAAACCAAGAGATGCGCAAAGCATGTTCCAACATGAAGGTGGTGGGTCTTGGGTATTGGATGGTCATTCACACCGACGTTAATACGTTGAATCGGCAAGTGTGGAATTTGCACTTAGCCATGAAAGTCTGGTGGTCCAGCCAGTAAGAGTACGCAGATGCTCCACGGTTTTGCATTGAGGCGTATGATTGGTCTAGGCTAGGTAGTGTGAATACCAACCTAGAGGTGGGCGAGGCCCAACCCACCACTTCTGTTTGCCACTACGGGAGTATCCTGGGAGTCTTGCTAGCTCCAAAAAGGGGGAACTAAAGATCTGTGCGCATAGAGTCAAAGTGTGTGAGTTGCACTTGTATGAACATAGCATAAACTTCATAACTCTGCATGTCATGGCATAAACATTGCATTTCAACCCCTACCCCTATCGTATAAGTTGATTATGGGACTTCTTTTACGATAAGCCTTGCTAAACGACGCCTTGGTCTATAGATTTGTATGGGCATTCCTATAAATCAATGGTTACTTTTCTATTATATACATGTCTTTACTTACTTTACCTTACCTGTTCTTTACCCTGTTTTACTTACTGCTTCAATTATCTATATACATATGTGTAGTTGTAGAAACATTCCTTGTAGATTATGCTCCTATCACCTGTTATTGTTATACCTTTGTTGTCCTCCGCTTCATCCTCCCACACGGTGCCTAGGAGCCATTGGGTGTGGGATGGAGAACATAAAGCTTAGTATTTTTGACTAACGGTCGATGGACCATATCATTTTAGGGGACCGAGGAGATGCAGCAGCACCAGAGGCTGGTGTAGACGGAGGCGGGCCAGTCTAGTACAGGAGCACAAGTTTCAGGATCAGTGAGTGATTAGTAGTTAGCTTCCGCGAGTGATCTTGTAGTGAGGACATGATGTACAGGGCATGTGCCCTTTATTATTGTAACATTGTTATTTCAGTTATACCCCGTGGACATTTATTATATATAGCATGTGATTGTGGACTTGAACTTCTTTTTGTTCGTATATACTTTTCTTCTTCTGTGATCGATATGGCCGGCAGGATCGGCGTTTTGTAGTGGCGACCTTCCTGAGTGAAGGTGTCACCGCAAAGCGGCGGTTCAGGGCATAAGACTCGGGTTTTTTTTAAAAAAAATGGGGTCTTACATGAAATCCCAAACCTCCTTTTCTCAAGAAATTAAAGTGTTATTGGTTGCTACCCAAACTTAATATTTAATATTTATAAACTAAAAAATTGTCGAAAAAAAATTGAAATAACTTTTAAACGGAGTTGAATTTTGGCAATTTTGAGGGTCGAAATGAACTCAAACAAGCGAAGCTGGTTTGCCCTTACATAGATCTTCTCGACCTCGTTCGAAAATCTATTTTGGACGAGATTCTGACAAGCAGATCAAAAGTTATGATCGTTTGAAGTTTGGGTCAAAATCAAGCATATTTTTGTAAATTTGATTTTGGTTTTTGTTTAAAAAACATATGATTTTTGTGATTTTTAATTCCGATTTTTCATGATTATGATTAAGCATATTAGAAGCTATCAAATGACATAAGGATATTATATAAATAATCAACCACTTGAGAGAGGTTCTGACTTTTATTCAATTTCATTCACTTTGATTTATTAATGAATTTGTGGCTTAATGTGTGAAAGTCATATCACATGTTATACAAAGTGACCATTGCATAATGGTTAAAAAAACAAACAAAAAAAGAAGTTTAAGCATATCATGAAGTAGAGTTGATGATATTTCATATTTAATTATTTCTACTTTATGCATTTGTATGGTACCTAATGAATATGAGATTTAGTATCCAAAGGGGACCAAGTGGGATGGTTCCTTTGGGTACCCAAATACATCGTGTTTGCTTTTGGGGAGATGGAAATGAATTAGCCCTTTTGGGTGGAGTTTGAATTTCATCTTTAGCTCTGGGTCTCAATTCAAACCTTGGTTTAATATTATTTTTATGCATCAAATTTCCATTATGATTGTCTTCATTTTGAAGAGTATAATTGTAATGATGATTGAAAATATTTTTTGTAGGAAATTTGTGTACTTCTATCTTTAAGTTGGGAGAAGAATGATTTTGTAAATAATAGTGTTTGGGATTTTGATTTACAAATACTTTGTGTACCTTAGTCCCATTTTTAGGTTTAGTGAAGATATTCATATTCATATTCAACTTGTTTTTAGATATTACTTGATATTGTAAATTTATGTATTGTGAATTTTTATTCATCATTTTCATAAGAAAGTTGATTTTTGTTTTTAATTCATCATTCTTGATCTTAAGATTATGTCAAGCTTTTTTATAGGCTATTGTGCTATTTTTAAGAGTGGACACAATAGAGTCAATATGAGTATGATATTTATTTCTTAATTCTTCAAATGTTTTATCCATCTCTTTAATTTCAATTTTATAAGTTTTGCACATAGCACAATTATTTTTCATGGATAAATTTTCTAAACATAATCTTTCATTTTGTTCTTTTACAAAAATAACTTCCTTTTCAAGCACTTTGTATTTTTCTTTTAATTCATTATAATCAATACAAGGTGTAATATTTTCAACTAAAGAGACATGAGTATAACTAGATAAATCAGAATTTGATTCTACATTAACTTTAGTTTTTAAACTTTTATTTACTAAGCGCAATTATTTATCAACATTTTTTAATTTCTTAATTTTGAGCTTTGTAGTTTGAAGCAATTGTAATGTAGAAATAAAATTACACACAATAAGAGATTTTGATTTCCTTACATCGCTTGTGGATGAGGCAAGATTTGAACATATAGTTCCTTTGATATCTTTTTCGCACTCCTCTTCCGAAGATAAGATTTCTTCTTCTCTTCCACTAGATGTGCAGTCCATTGATCCATCCCATGAGGAGCTTTCTTGAACATTTCTGCAAGCTTGTATATTCTCTGGTTCTTGTGATTGTTCCATACCTATAGAAGGAGAATCATAAGTTCTTTCAAGGAAATTCCAAATCTCATATGCGGCAGGTAAAGTACAAATACATTTGAAAATATTTTGATCTAACACACAAAATAAACTATTTATAGATTTTGCATTTAAAACAATTTCGTTTCTAGTTAGTACGCTAGGTGACTTTTCAATAGTAATATTCCAAACTTTTCATCTAAAGCTTTAAGAAAACATTTTCATTAATATTTTCCACCCTTTATAATTTTTGCCCATAAATAAAGGTGGTGATAATACTTTTTCATTTATATTAAAATTTTCCCCACTAGTAAAAGCGAGATCATGAGCAAGAGACGCCATTATTCCCGGTTGTTAAGCCGATTTGGAATAACCTAGCTCTGATACCACTTGTTGGATCTTGAGGCACCCTTAGAGGGTGGAGGGGGGGTGAATAAGGATTTTAGAAAACTTTTAACTTTTGTAGAAAACTTTTGATATTTTATTCAAAGTAGATTAAATCAAAAGTTAAGAGAATGAAATCAATTTTATTAAACAAAAAAAGACATGATTATCATTTATAAAATTGATTACAAAATCTGATTTCTATGATGCTAGAAATCAAAAGCGAAATATGAAATATTCATTTTGTTTTCTATTCCGACTCTTCTCACCAAGAACCGGTTGGCTTTAGCCGATATCTCCCCAGATACGGCCTCAAGCCGCTCTTGCCCTTCTGAAAGTGGAGGTTTAGTTCTTATTCTTCTTATTAAAAGATCTTTTTTAAGTTTTACTTCAAAGTAATGATATTTATTATATATACATATATGTGGATGTGCTGAGTGAGTAATTAAAACAAGCAGTAGAGATGCATAAGAGAAATCAGCACAGCAACCATGAACAAACAACAAACAACCAGAAGACACAAGATGTATAGTAGTTCCCCTCAACTGGGTACATCTACTCTTCTACCCACTGGTAGGAATCCACTAGGAGGTTGTTGATAAGTTGCCCTCACACCAAGGGGTTTTTGATAAGGTGTCCACACACCAAGTGAGCTGTTGATAAGGTGCTCTAACCAAGATCCAGGTTTTTGCTAAGGTGCCCTGTCACCAAGAGTTAACTTTTGAACGGAGTTAAAACCCTGTACAAGATGGGGTAAGGAAATAAAAGAAAACAAAAAAAATATGTTGTTCTTCTCTGTATGAGAAAACTCTTGAAGATCCTGATTTGAAGTTGAATGGATCTGAATATGATGTTGAAGAAGGCTCCCCCTGTCTGATTGAAGTTATTGACAGCTTGTGGATAGAGCTTCTTCTCTAGATTGTGATCCTCCTCTTTTCTTCTTGCAGTTTAAATCCCTGAGCAATTGATCTAGATTGGTGTCTTAGGGTATTGATGATCTGCAAATAAAGAGTTAGACAGAAAGAAGATGTGAAACAAAACTTGATCTGCTTCTTCTGTATTTTTGTGTCTCTCTATATATCTCTTTATTTCTGCTCTTCTCTTTTATATATATAATCTGAGAAGTCCTTTTGAATTCTTGCCGGGGAATATGGAAAGAGATAAAGTCTCATTAATTTGATTCCTTGGGAAAAGGTGTTGCCGTCTTTGACTCTTCAGCAAATGGCTATAATCTTTATTGCCTGCAACGGCTACATCAGAAAAGCATGTATAATAATATAATAATGTTTGTCGAGCAGTATAAATTGATTTAATAATGTTGCTGATAACATTTTCATCGAGCGCTGTTCTGAAATAGATTTGTCGACCGCTGGCTTGAGTTTGTCGAGCGCCGTTCAGAGAATGCCTGGCCGCTGAGGTTATTCTGACTTAATTCGTCGAGCGCTGTTCTGATAGAAACTTGTCGAGCGCTGACTGGCTTTGAATTTGTCGAGCGCTGGCTGGAATTCGTCGAGCGCTGCTAGCCATTTGTCGAGCGCTGGCTGGAATTCGTCAAGCGCTGCTAGCCATTTGTCGAACGCAGAGAGCTTATATTATTTTCTTATGTATATTCTCCGATTCGATCACATCATATTTAATTTATGTTTCCTTAGTTTTCTTACTTAATGAAATTTGATCTGAGTTATTAGATGACTTATTGTCAAAAGGGATGGATCCTAACTCAAATCAAAAGCTAAGGTTCCAACAATCTCCCCCTATTTGAGTTGGGATCCTAAATCAAATTAAAACTAGTGGCCTGGTGGTCTCCCTCTATTTGGTTTAGGATGCCGATAGTTTTAATTTTTATTTTCTCCTTTTCTCTCTCACTTGGTTTCTCTGATTTTCTCATTTTCTCTCTCACTTGGGCTTTAATAATTTTTTATTCTTAAATTATTTGAGCAACTCTGCTTTCCTAGACTTTGATTTCTAAGGATCTGAATTAAAATTTTCAATTGCAACTACCTTTAATGGATTCTAAGGAATCTTTGTCTGATACCTTCCTTCTTAAGAATCCCCTTATCAGAAGAGACTCACACTCAGTGCTTCTGATTATTTCTAATCAATGCAACTACAGTAGAATGCTCAACATAATTTGGAGAAGGTCTGTAAGAATATTGAAGTTATCTGACATTAACATTCAAATGAGTTTTATGATTGCTTATTTAATTAGGAATGGAGTTTAATGGTGAAAAAGTTTTTAATACCATTTGAAAGTTCTTTTTAGAAATATATGTTTTAAGAACTTTAAAATCTGATTTTTGATACTAATTGAAAGTTTTCTTTTGTAGTCATTAAAATATATGTTTGAAACTATTTTAAAGTTTTCTTGATAATCATTAAGTAAATTAGTCTTAATTGATTTATTTTGTGCTTTTGATTTTTCTTCAGTTTTATTATTTTCAGAGGTTAGATAATTTATGTTTGTTAACTTCCTTTTAATTTCTTTGTCTATTGTTGTTGAATCTGTGAGTGTTATTTTTAAAATAGTTTTAGAGGTAGAGTTATGATTTGATTTTACCTCATTTACCTTTCCTAACTCTGCTTCTGCATCTGGAGTTTGGTATGATCCATTTATGGCCATCATGCAGAAAGCTCTAGCTCTGTGCTCTTTTTCTTTTTCTTCTTCACTCAGATTTATTGATGGTTCTGCATCATAAATACATTTAGTTAAAGTAATGGAAGAAGAGGGTTCATTTACCATCCTAGAGAGGGAGTTCCAGATTCCTCTTGCAGAAGTGCAGTCTTCAACTCTTTGAAGAATGTCTTTTGACACTGATTGAGTTAAGATCTGCATAGCTTTTGTATCTGCATCTATTGAGTAGTCTGAAGATGGGGAAGGTTCTGTAGATGGGGAAGGTCCTTTATGTTTATCAGTCTGCCCATCCTCAACACCAGCTTTGAATTTATCTGGCTTCATTTTGCAAACACGAGCAATGACATCAGTCTCTTTGTTGCCACGTTTTATTTTGGTAGTTTTCTTTGAAGAAGATATATCAGCGCCAACATAGACACCCCCTAGATCTAATCCCTAGAACTAGTCGCCAACACGAGGCGAATTCCTCCCTAAGTCGTACCCAGACCTAGTCGCCAACACGAGGCAAATTTATGAACCGATTACAAAGATAAAAATAAATTACAAATTTAAAACTCCCTATGAGGTAATCTGAAGGAGATGCCAAAGAATTGCTGAAGATCGTTGAAGTCCAAGCATGCATTCTTTGTATTGAGTTAGCGTGTTTATTCAAGCCTCCTTTGATTCCTCCTTTTGAAATTTTGTGGGAGATCCTTTGTGGTCTGGAAATATGGCCCTCTGAGAATTTCTGAAGTGCTGGAATAGGGCTCTCTTCAATCAGTAGTTGGAGAAGATGAAGTTCATCAATTTATAGGACTGAAAGCTAATGTCGGCATTAAGGCTAACGTCTGGCGTTGACCCTATTTGGAATTGTTTTAATGGATCGGATCTTCAAAATGGGAAGGATATTTTGTACTTTAGGAAACTTTAATTTTAGGCAACCCTAACGATGGCATTGAGGCTAACGATGGCGTTAGGTCAGATCATTCTTAAAGTGCTCCAGAAATCACGACTGCTTCCCACCTTCCAAAATCATCATGATGGAATCAAGAGACAACGCCCAACGTTAATTCTTAACGCCTAGCATTAAGCCTCATTCATTTTCACAGCAGCATGCAATCTCGGCGATCGGCAATCCATCCCGTCGATCGGTAGGCCATCTTGTCGATCACCAACGCCCATCATTAAGTCGTAACGCCTGGCGTTAGACATATTTCATTATTTTTGCTTGTGGATAGTTCGAGACCAATATTGTAGCAACCTGGTGTCATATATGTTCAAACCTTCATGGTAAAAACACAATGGCAAATAAGATCAAATTCATGTAGGATTTGTTATTCTCAAATCAAAGGGATGCAGAAAACCATGCTCCAACACTAGATTCATACACTCACATACTCTAACATAAGGAAAAGAAGATCGAAATGAGAAAACAAGCTATTTTATTCCCAAAATAAAAATTACAACTAGAATAGGAATGAGAAATTTACAAAAGAAATAGAACTTAAATGCATAAAGTAACTCACATACACTCAAAACTACTCAAGAAAACTATAAAACACACTCAAAACTTCCCTCCTAAGCTTCAACCGAGTCCCTCTATATATAGGGAAAAATTTAAAATAACACGCCCTCGGTCACGCCCGTGACCGAGGGCGTGACTTTTATGCATGCTAGAATGGTTGCTTCAGCCGCCATCTAGAAGATATTGTCAGGATATATGGCTGCACCTGGGCATGACCAGATGTGCCACGGGCGTGACCGGGAGTGTCACGAGCGTGACCTTGGGCGGCAGATGTCAATAGCATCGGGGGCTTGTCTTTGGGGCGTGTCCCGCAGGCAGATTGGGGGGAACACAGGAGTGACAAATTTTGATACGAGCATGACTTTGCAAATCCATCGAGATGTCAAGAAGGCGCGGTCAGTCATCGAGACAAGGCGTACATGGGCATGACCCATTACACATGTAGGGAAAAACCCCTTTGATTTAACTTAACAAATTATCTAAAAGTGATTTAATTTCTTAGGATTGAATTACTAGTGTATAGTAAGGGTAATCTGGTCAATAGATATCTTAGGAAGTCACACTCAACCTAGGGTGTCAAGACTAGATCAAGGGAAGCAAATTTGGTCTAAGTTAACAGTTGTGTCGAATAGAACTCGACGTAACATCAGTCCATATCGACGCTACTCCGACTAGAAGTCCAAGTGGTTCAACCTCTCTATCGAAGTAACTCAAGTCGACGTCACGTCCAATAGAAGTCGACATAGAGGTCATGGGCTAGTCGAAGTAATTTGAGAAGTCGACGCAGCTTCTACTTCAACTCGACGTAGAAGGGGATAGCTGTTGAAGCCAACTAAAGTCGATGCAACATCGACTTCATCTCGACGCAGATGATGAAGCTCAGATCCATGCAGATCAACTCGACGGTTATGTCGATAAGATATCGATGAAACATCGACTAACAGAGTTCAATCAGAGCAAAGATGAAATCGAAGCTGCTCCTACAAGAACTCGAAGTTGCATCGATAAGAGAGGAAGTTAACTCGACGCTATGTTGAATCCAGTCTGAAAAGGGAAATCTTTTTAGCTGTCATTTCTGATCCTCTCTCATGACCCACCTCTCTCAAGACCGTTCCCCAACAGCTCCTTAATTACCTTAAATGGAATAAAGAATTAACTGAGGTCAGAGAAAAGCTTTCTTGGAAACAAGCCTAAATGTTGGTGGACGGGTCGGGAATTAATGAAAGAAGGAAGGATTTATTGTCCAGACAAATATACCCTTCAGGACTTACCAAAAAGGGAATAAAATTCAAATTCAACAGTGGGACAATAAAAGGCAACAAAAGAAAGAGAAGAGCAAGACAATCATCACAATCGGCTATACTGTTCCATTGGGTCTCCTTCGTCCTCTCTCTCTCACAGGAACCCTAACAGAACAAATTAAAAGAGAAGGATTTTCTGCTTCTCTCCTACTCTTCAAGAACAAGGCTGCTTAACATCACAATCTCAAAGCAGCCATAGTTTAATCAGAAAGAAGATAGAAGGATCTGCCAATCATAACTTCTGCAAATCACCTCCATCATAAGCAGGAGTTCATCAAGAGCAGATCCAGTGAAAAGACAAGAAGTTGTTTCTCATACAGTCATCATAAGAATTCTGAAAACAAAATTCCTACAACCTCCATTCTTTTTCTTTCTCCTCCCCTTCTGTAAAAGAGTTTTGTTAATCCCTCTTCAAAGGATTCAGTGGTTCAAGATCTTCTTACCAAAAGATCTGGTGGTTCAATATCTCCTTATCAAAAGATCTGGTGGTTCAGGATCTCCTTGCCAAAAGATCAGTGGTTCTAAGAGTCTCCTTACCAAAAGACTCAGGCACTGTGGTGCATCCCTACCAGGTGGTAGAAGAGGGGAGTACCCACATTTTGGGAAACCTCTATAAAAAATTCTGAGTGTCCTCTGGTTGTTAATTTTCTGTGTTGTCCCTCATAGACTAGATTTTAGTTTCTGCCCTTTTATTTTATCACTTAAACTGCAATAACTTTATTCTGAGAAATACCTTGTGAAGCATAATACTTAGGTTTATTGTATTTTCACAATTATGATAGAAATAAATTTAAATCTCTATTCACCCCCCTCTAGAGGATTCTCAGAGGCACACTATACACTTTCAATTGGTATCAGAGAGAGGTTGATCAATAAAGGCTAACACCTTGATCAAAAAGACCTCCTACTCCTTTTTCTTTTCTATAAACATATTTTATAAAGAAAATGAGTACTAAGGATTATGCTTCCACAAGACCCCCAATGTGTAACTTGAATAAGTTCACACTCTGGAAGGCCAGGATAAGGCTGTACATGAATTCAATTGATGAAGATATCTATAATATTCTTCTCACAGGTCCTCCTACTCTAGTTAGACAAAAAGAAGGAGAAACCTCAACAACTGAGGTTGTCCCAAGAAAGGAATGGACAGAGGCTGGAAAGAAGGTCAAGGCATGTGATGCCAAGGCCATGAATATTCTGGTGTCAACAATGTCAGATGACATTTTCCAGAAAGTTGCTGAGTGCCAATCAGCAAAGGAAATATGGGACTCACTCACCACCATGGTGGAGGGAAGTGTTGATGAAAGGAAGGATGAAAAGTCCCTTCTCATATACCAGCATGAGAACTTTCAAAAGGAAGCTGATGAATCTATTTCCAAAATATATGATAGATGCAGTCTTATCATTAATGAGCTCAGAGGCTTAGACAAGGATATATCATTGACTGAAATTAATGATAAGATTCTCATGTGCTTCCCTAGCTCGTGGGATTCAAGGATATGGGAAATCAGAGAATCCAGATGCCACAAGAGATCTCAACTGAAGCTTTGCTAGGAAACCTTAAGTCATATGAGATGCTTTTGAAAAACAGGGCTAAGGCTGATGAAAGGGAGACCACTCCAGCTCCTGTCCAAAGGTCCCTTGCTCTGAAAGCTGCTGAAGGAGTGTCCTCCACTCCTGAGGATGAAATGTTCAGTCAGCTGGCAAAAAGATTCAAGAAGTGGGTGAAGACTGAGGACTCAAGGAGAAGAGAAAGGGATTCAAGGCCCATGCATGATAAGATTCCAAAGAAGGAGGTTATCTGCTATACCCGTAGCAAACTAGGGCACATTGACCCTGAATGCCCACAAGAGCAGAGGGAAAGAAGCAACAACAAAGAGGAGAAGAAGAATTCCTTCAGAGGAAAGGACAAGAAGAAAGCCAAAGGCTTCATTGCTAAAACATACAGTGATTCTGAAGTAGAGATAGACTCCTCATCATCTGAAAGTGATGATGTAGAAGAAGCAGTAGCAGGCTATATGATGGCCCTTGGTATGGGGTCAGATGATGAAGATGATCATGTATCATCTATTTTTGATGAATTTGAGTTTACTTCTGATGATTTTAAAACATGTTTTAATGATTTCTGCATTGAACATCTTATAGTAGAAAAAGAATTAAACACAGCTAAAACTGAATTAGAGAATCTTAAGAAGGATGAAACACTCATAATAAATCAAAATCTAACTAATGAACTTAATAATAAAGAGTTAGAATTGATTAAGCTTAGAGAGGAAAACACAAATCTGAAAGAAGAGCTAGCAAAGGCAAAGTCCTTTGAGGAATCACTCAATGGGAGGAGTCAGAAGCTCAAGGATATCACAGAAAATCTCTCTATGAGATTTAATAACTTAGGGTTAGGAGCAGAGCCCTCCACTAGCTCAGAAGCACCTAGGAAACCTGCCTGGAAAAATCTAGTTTCCTTTGTAAGACCTAGTGATCATCAACCGGGTGTGAAGAGTGCAACAATTAAGGGTAAGGCTGTCAGTTATTCAGATAGGTTAGATAAACCCAACAAAATACATTTGAATAAGAAAGAAAAACCTTTAGGAAAGAACAATGTAGAGAAGTCAAATAACAATCACCTAAAAGTAAAAACAAAATCTAAGATAATAAGACACTCTGCTGATCTATTACGTTTAGATATATTCTATACTCATCTAAAGCATCAAAACAAGAGGTTTGGGAAAACCATTCCTTATCATCCCAAAGGGTATCATGAAAGACCCTCCTATTCTTTCATTGAACCGTACAATAGTAAAAGCAAAGGGCCCGAGGTAACCTGGGTTCCTTCTAATGTTTGAATTACTTATGAAGGGTTAGGTAGTGTCCCACTCAGGAGAAAATTGAGTGGGAAGAAAGATGTAGGTCATGAATAAGGAACAAAAAGTCATTCAAGGGAGTAATTTTTATCTTGAATCCTCCTTAACATTTATTTCATCACATTATGATCTATTTTCAACAAATAAAATTGCTGGGAAAAACAGCAAGAATTTTCTAAATAAATAGATCTGCTTATTAAGAGGTGCATCGAATAGAAGTCGACGTTCCATCGACTTCTACTCAACGCCAACGTAAAGAAGAACTCAGAATAGACAATTCAAATAGAATTCGACGCAGCGTCAAGTTCATATCGACGCATACGTTGGCTTATTAATTGCTGATTAAATTCGAAGTTACGTCGATTGGAAATTGACATAACGTCGACAGGACAACGTCGACGTAGGGTCTCCGAATAGTTTTGAAGCTACGTCGAGTACTAGTCGACGTAACGTTGATTTATCAGCGCGGGCAGAAGTACTTCTAGAAGCAATCTCGACACAACTATGTGTGCCAAATAATAAGGGTAATCGACGGTGCGTCGACCTAAGCCCTAAGTAGTGATGATTCATCTTCCTTTAAATAATTACTACATCGAAACATTTATGCTTTCGAATTCTCTTTCTCTTGCTCTCATGCTCTTTTGCTCTCTAGCTCTCCCGTGTCTCTTTCTCTCTCATCTTCTTGTGTTTGTAGGTACAACCAAATTCAAATGGCTCCACCTAAGATTAACTCCGGGTTCAATGTGGATGTTGAGTCCTTCAGCTCAGTTGCAGAAAGGTTCAAAGCTATTATTGGCTTGTTCCAGGAGGCAGGCCTAACCAAGCTCATTTCAACAAGATATGGAGCTAACAGAGTTCAAAGATAATGTTCAGATAGGAGAGGATGGATCTCTTAAAGGAAAAATATCTGATACAGAAGTCCTCATAACAGAGGGCATATTAAATCAACCATATGACTTTCTTCCTGGAAATGAATCAGAAGAATTATCAGGGGATGAGACCAAGAGGGTCCTGAAGATTATGCAGTTCAAGAAGGACAAGACCATCAATCTGAAGAAGATTGACCCTGTGGAGGAATACAGATTCCTTGCAGATATTGTAGGGAAAGTGCTGCTTTGTAAGATATCAGCACATGATGTTGTTCCAAAGCAACAACTTCAGATAATGGGAGCTCTAGTTCTGAAGAAAAGGATCACTTGGGGGAAATGCCTCCTAAGTATGGTTGGGCATAAGTATGCCCATAAGGAAAATTCTTTCATGAGGATCATGAGTCAGGTACCGCTTCACCACTATCCCAGTGTGTGAAAGTCAAAATGAGTGCCTATTCCTCCTGGGAAGAGGATTAACATAGGGATCGTTTCCAAGTGGACTAGGAAAATAGTGAAGCCTGGTCAATCTCCAGTCTCTCCCCCTCCATCTCCACCTCATCAAGAGCCAAAAAGGCACACACCAGACCCTACAAGGGATGCTATCCCTCCTGCTCACTCTCCACCTCCACTGGACAATGTTCCAGATACTCATCAGGATGATACCTCAGCTCACTCCTCTCAATAATAATAACAACAACAGCAATAGCAACAACAACAACAAGAGCTGCAACAATAACAACAGCAATAGTTCCCATCCACTTCAGTTCCTGAGCCATCTTCACAATCATCCCATCAACTACCATCCACCCACATTCCTGAACATCAGGTTGCTCCACCTCCACCACCATCATTCCTCCTAATGTTTATCATCCTCTCTCCCCAATTCAAGAAGAGATCCCTCCCACACCTCCTCCATCTACATCTCATACCCCTCCAATTGCCTCCTCCAACTTTGCAGAACTGGTGGCCACCCAGGCAAGAAAGCTTGATAGAAAATACTCCCAGCTGGAGGCTGAATTACTAGACTCAAAGAGATTCCTCCACGGAATAAAAGAATTTGTGTCTTCCTCCATTGTGACAAAAGAGTTCTTAACCTCTCTGGCCAGCAAGGTCAAGAATGGGGAGAACATATCAGAGGAAGAAATGCCTGTTCTTGATATGAGTGAACAGGGAATGAGGAATGCTGATAATAAGCATGCCCCTAACAATGTGACAAAAGAGTTCTTGAGCATGCAGTTCAGGGGGAGCCTACCCCAGATGTCCAGAGGGACCTAAATGCAGAGATGGCTGCTGTAAGCACAGCTGCAGCTCAAGATGAGATTCGAGATAAATATCCATTAGATGAAGTTTCCTAGATAGCATAGCAAGCTGCCCAGGAAGCTGAAACAAATGCACAAAGTCAGGGGGAGCTTCCCAAAGACACTGCTGAAGAAAATAATGAGCCTTTGCAGTTTGCCTCAAGAAAAGCCTCCTCAAAAGTATTTTCAAGAAAAAGAAAAACTCCTGAGAAGGAGCAGTGAGGATCAGGTATTTTGTTAAGTTTTACACTTCCTGGAAAATAGATATGATGATTGATATACTTATTGACAATTAAGTAACATGGGTTATGATTTCAGTCTGTTTCTTTCATGTTGATTTCAGTCTGTATCTTTCATATGTCTATCTTGTATGCATTTATGTTTATTTATGCAGAGAAACAAGTAAAATCACTTTATTCATTTTGTAAAATTTGTTAAGATAAATAGGGGGAGATTGTTGGGAAAAACCCCTTTGATTTAACTTAACAAATTATCTAAAAGTGATTTAATTTCTTAGGATTGAATTACCCAGTGTATAGTAAGGGTAATCTGGTCATTAGGTGTCTTAGGATGTCACACTCAACCTTGGGTGTCAAGACCAGATCAAGGGAAGCAAAATTTGGGCTAAGTTAACATTTGCGTCGAATAGAACTCGATGCAACATCGAGTCCATATCGACGCTGCTCCGACTAGAATTCCAAGTGTTTTAAACTCTCTGTCGAAGTAACTCAAGTCGATGTAACGTCGAATAGAATTCGACGTACATGTCATGGGCTTGTCGAAGTAATTAGAGAAGTTGACACAACTTCTACTTCAACTCGACGTAGAAGGGGATATCTATCGAAGCCAACTAAAGTCGATGCAACATCGACTTCATATCGACGTAGATGATGATTCTCAGAGCCATGCAGATCAACTCGACGGTTACATCGATAAGATATAGACGCAACGTCGACTAGCAGAGATCAATCAGAACAAAAATGAAATCGAAGCTGCTCCTACAAGAACTCAAAGTTGCGTCGATAAGAGAGGATGTTAACTTGACGCTACGTTGAATACAGTCTGAAAAGGGAAATCTTTTCAGCTGTCATTTCTAACCCTCTCTCATGGCCCACCTCTCACAAGACCGTTCCCCAATGGCTCCTTGATTACCTTAAATGGAATAAAGAATTAACCGTGGTTAGAGAAAAGCTTTCTTGGAAAGAAGCCTAAATGTTGGTGGATGGGTCGGGAATTAAACAAAGAAGGAAGGATTTATTGTCCAGACAAATATACCCTTCAGGACGTACCAAAAAGGGAATAAAATTCAAATTCAACAGTGGGACAATAAAAGGCAACAGAAGAAAGAGAAGAGCATGGCAATCATCATAATCGGTCATACTATTCCATTGGGTCTCCTTCTTCCTCTCTCTCTCTCATAGGAACCCCAATAGAATAAATTAAAAGAGAAGGATTTTCTGCTGCTCTCCTACTCTCCAAGAACAAGGCTGCTTAACATCACAATCTCATAGCAGCCAGAGTTTAAACAGAAAGAAGATAGAAGGATCTGACAATCATAACTTCTGGAAATCATCTCCATCATAAGCAGAAGTTCATCAAGAGCAGATCCAGTGAAAAAACAAGAAGCTGTTTCTCATACAACCATCATTAGAATTCTGAAAACAGAATTCCTGCAACCTTCCTTCTTTTTCTTTTTCCTTCCCTTCTGTAAAAGAGTTTTGTTAATCCCTCTTCAAAGGATTCAGTGGTTCAAGATCTCCTTACCAAAAGATATGGTGGTTCATGATCTCCTTATCAAAAGATCTAGTGGTTCATGATCTCCTTATCAAAAGATCAGTGGTTCTAAGAGTCTCCTTACCAAAAGACTCATGCATTGTAGTGCATCCCTACTAGGTGGTAGAAGAGGGGAGTACCCACATTTTGGGGAACCTCTATATAAAATTATGTGTGTACTCTGGTTGTTAATTTTCTGTGCTGTCCCTCATAGACTATATTTCAGTTTCTGCCCTTTTATTTTATCACTTAAACTGCAATAACTTTATTCTGAGAAATACCTTGTGAAGCATAATACTCAGGTTTATTGTATTTTCACAGTTAGGATAGATATAAATTTAAATCTTTATTCACCCCCCCCCCCCCCCTCTAGAGGATTCTCAGAGGCATATTGTTCACTTTCAACACATCCTTGGTCACGGGCATGACTTTTGGCGTGACTTGATCAATTCGTCGATTCTTCTCCTGAAAACCGCTGAAAGCTGGAAATTGGCATTTTAAGATTACACGCCTTTGGTCACGGGCGTGACTTAGACTTAACAAAAATACCAAAAATGCTGAAAAATAGAAATAAAGCTATGCTAGTAAGGAAATTATAAAAACAAGCAATTTTTTAATAATTTATATAATATATTTACAATATTACTTAAAATTAAACTTAAAACTATACTAAAATATGTAAAATTTATTATTCATCAAACACCGCCATACTTAAGCTTTTGCTATTTTAGAGCAAAAGTAAGAGTGATCCATACTGGATTAACATAAGTTCTAATTTTTGGCTATCGTGTTATTTAAACATAAAAGACTGAAAAATAAAAATTCGGAGTATAAAGAGTTAAGTCCGAAATTATGCAAATGATTTAAGTAGGGAGAAATGTATTAGCCAAAAGACTTCTTGCTTAACCAAATAGCAAGCAAAATTGTAATCATTAGTAAACGAGATTAGATCAGAATTATAAGAACCTTTGTTTTAAAGAAATGAGAAAAATGATACAAGTTACTAATTATGCTCTCAAATTTATTTTTTTGAATTAAGTCTAAGTACAATAAATTGGCTAAGGGAAAATGGGGTAAAAAGCTTTGGCAAGAAGAAGAGTACTTGAATTAGGGGTGATGGATTTTATCCTCTAACCCCTCTTTTTTAGTTTTCTTTGGTGGCCCCTCCATCACCCCCCCACCCCCCGTGGTTTGCGAGGGAAAACTAATTCTCTTTTTTTTTTAATTAACCCAATGCTTATGTTTACGGAACAAAATCATATTCCCCTTGACATAAGATCTTTTAAATTTTTATTGGGTGCCTATGTTTACGGAATGAAGTCTTATTCCCATTGACATAAGATCTTTTTCTTCTTTTATTTTTCATGCCATTCTAAATCGGTGCATTCAAGGGGGTTTAAAGAGAAAATCTAGAATAATAAAAAAAATTTGAGAGCAACCTTAGTAATTTGAATATTCCTAGATTCCTAAAGACATAAAGTAGAGATAATTGAGGTCTAAGGTTGTTTTGCTAACATAATACGCATGCCTCTATTTTAGATAAATTAGAAGTAGTGCTTAAAAACAAAGCCTTTATTTAAATTAGAAACACAAGATATTCTTTAAAACTTAACCCCGAACGTTTAAATCTATCAATCTTAGATAAACAAACGATTAACAAACTAGCGATTATGAAAATCCACAAATAGATATTCTCGAAACAAAATGCTTTAAGAATAAAAGCAAAGTAGGGTTTTATTATATTTTTGGTTTTTTGTTTTGTTTTTCTACTACTAAATATACTATAAAGATGTATTTTTTGAAAAGTTTTGGGGTGTTGCACTTTTTTTAGATTTTTGCATGTTTGTACTACGAAATAAAGATGTTTTTGGAAATTTTGGTGCTTTGTCAAGTTTTTTTGCTTTTGGAATTTTTTTGGTGTTTATATATACATGAAGTAAGAAAGATAAAAATGCACATGTTTATATTTACATGAAGTAAGAAAGGTAAAAAGCAGAAGTTCTTATTTACAAGAAGTAAGAAAGGTAAAATGCAGAAGTAAGCAAGATGGAATTTTTTGATAAAAGTTTATGAAATTTTGTATGAAATAAACATTGTTTTTTTGAAATAAACAATTTTTTGTAATTTTATTTGAAATTTGAAAACGGGGAAAACACTGTTGAAATTTTGAAGTGAAGTGGAGGTGACCGGGCAGTCTGATTTTGGGTGACCGCCGAGACCGCGTGGTTTGTGTTTATATTCTGCCGGTCTGTTTCTGCCGGTCTGTTCTTTGTAGCTGCGGTCTGTTCCCGAGTTGGTCTGCTGGTTTGCCTGTCTTCCTTGTTGGAAGACGAGAGGTCTGTTCTTATGTGTGACCGCCTGTCCGGGCGGTTTGTGCTTGGCGATCTGGAGACTTGTTCTAAGTCGGCCAGATGGTTCTTGTTTGCTCCTAGTGATCTAAGGGAGGAGCGATCTTGTGCCCGCGCGGTTTGTGCGCGGTCTCGTGTTCGCGCGGCTTGTGAGTGATCTGACTGCTGATCTGCGGTCTTGGACAGAAGGTTTTCCATGTTATGTGATCGTGCGGTCTGCCATTATGAGACCGCTGGCGATCTGGCGGGTGGTGATTGTTTCCCTCTTGTGGCAGTGACGACATCCGTCTTGTCACCTATAAATAGGGGTGCATGGCCGGTCATTCATAACGAGAACTGTAAGAACTAGAGCCTGGTTTAATTCGTGCGATCTCAACTTTGAGGTCGGGCGGTCTCGGAAGCGAGTTGATCATTTGTTGTGTTTGCAGGTTTGCGGTCAGCAGGTTGCGGTCTCCTTCCTTGTGATTTCCAGTGGCTTGAATAAACAGTTCGACAGCGGCTTGTCTGTGAACTGGTTTATATTATTCTTGTGCTGTTCGCAGCGAGCTCAGCGATCAGGCGACCTTCGACGGTCAGGCGATCTGAGTTGCGGTCTGGCGACAACCTCTATTCTTCGTTCAGTTCAATAAGCTCCAGTTCGTGCGGTCTGAGGTGGTGCTCTGGCAGTACAGGTCAAGCCGGGTGTTCTGTGTTGCGGTCTTGCCTGTCTTCTGTTCGCGCGGTCTCAGGACAAGCCGGGCGATCTCAGGAGTCGAGCGGTCTGTGCGGTCCCAGCTTGTCTAGCCGCCAGATTTGTTTTTTGGTGTTTTGTTCTTCTCTCCTCCGTGATTCTTATGAATCATGTCTCGCCATGTATACCTCGCACTGTAAATCAAGTTTATGATTCAATAAAGTTTCTTGTGTTGTTGTGTGGCATTGTGATTGTTTGGCTATAACTCAGTTAATGCAACTCCTGCTTACTCTTAAACGATTCAAATCAGAAATTTTAACATGGTATCAGAGGGAGGTTGTTGGAGTGGATAAGCAGTGATCAACTTGAGTTGCCATCGTCTTTGTGAAGAAGAGACCACATAGTTTGCCATGGAAGGTGGATACGCAAGAGGGCTTGGTATTGAACTCCTCACATCGACTAACTATAAAAAGTGGAGGTCGTGTATGGAGAGTTACTTACTTGGCGAGGATCTATGGGAGATAGTTGGGGGAGAAGACACACAAGAGGTATTTCTAGCAGGAGATAATATGACAGAGGTGAGACTTTGGAGGAGGACTAATGCTAAGGCAGAGTTCACACTGAAGAGGGCTATCTCACCAGAGCTGTTTGACCACATCATTGGATGTAAATCTGCTGTTGAGATTTGGACGTCTTTGGACGGGCTGTTTAATAAGAAGAATGTAGCTCGGCTACAGTTTCTTGAAAATGAGTTGGCGAGGGCCTCTTGACGCGCTATTTCCACACCGCTAATTAGCGGGCACGAAATGCGGTACGACGGCAGTGCACCGGTCGTTGTCAAGTAATAAAAGTAGGGAGTAGCTCCCCGAATATCGTTCTCAATGGACCGCAAGTTAGGGAATACGATTTGCTCGTTAGGAAATTAATTATGGGGGTTCTAGGTTTAACAAAACAAGAGGGGGGTTTGGTTGATTTTATAGAACGGGAACTGAGAAAACTGAACACTATGCGGGTCGCAATCACCGCTTCGCTTGGTGGATGGGTTCAGTGCAGGCCGCGATGCTGTGCTTCGCTTAGCGGATGGCCGGTGAGCATATGGATGAGGTGAGTGCAAATGTGAGGGGTGACGGTCGAAGGCACCTCTTCGCTATCGCTTCCAGCTCTTGCTAGAGCGGGTGCTAGAATGTGTGGGTGTAAGTGGAGCGGGGGCGGAGCGCATCACAACACAGCATAACGAAGAGACAAGATAATAAATAAACTTCCATTCATAGACAAATAGATGTTCATTCAGTTCATTACAACTATTAAGAGTACAAATCACAAATAGAGAAGGGGTAGAAGTAACCACGAGATGAGAAGCCTCGCCGCGGATCGTGGTCGGAATGGGGGGTCGTCACGACTCCTCTGAGCTCAGTCCTTGGTTGCTTCCGGGATGTAGAGGCTGTCACTACCTCCAACTGCTGCCCGTCTTCTTCTCAGAGATGGGTTCACTTCTTCTTCCCCCAATGGAGATGTCTTCCTCTTGGTATGCTGGCCGTAGATGGCGAAGAATGCTTCCGGAACCCTAGAATGCCCTTAGGATCAATGGATGAAGCTTTCTCAAGGGGAGGAATGGAAGGAGGGACCTTGGAGAGGTGGAACGGCGGAGTCGCGCGCAGAAATCGTGCCAAAAACCTCGCTCTATACCTAAAATCGCGGAACATCGCCTTAAATAGGGAGCAGAATAAGTACTGTGCACGGTCAGTGGCGCACGACCAATGGTCGTGCGCGAAGGAATGCCTGTGATCGTGCGCAGTCAACCTGTAGCAAAGGGAAAATAGAAAACATCGCACGGTCAGGGGCGCACGACCAGTGGTCGTGCGCGAAGAAAGGCCTGTGATCGTGCGCATATCTTTGGTCCGATCTTGATCTGGCTGGGAATTAACGCACGATCAATGATCGTGTGCCTGATCGTGCGCGAAGGAATGCGCACGATCAGAGGCTTTTTAGGCCAAAAATCATCCCGCACCATCCGAACGTGCACACGACCCCAAGACCTGCAGGAAAAGTACACATAACCCCGATCCGTGCACACCACCGGATCCATAACACTGGCATACAATAATAAATAGGAAAAACATGCCACAAAGGGGAAAGGATTGCACAAAAGGTGCAGAAACGCCATGCTATCAATATAAGCGTATATGAACAGCAAATGAAGTGCAATGATACTAAAACAAACCCAAATGAGGCCAGAAATCACTGTATAAACCATACTCATCACCTCTCAAGGCGATCTTTCTATTTCTACCTTCTTTCTCAAGATGAAAAACCTCACAGCAGAGATTTCTGCATTGGACCCTAATGAGCCCATCTCGGAGGCAAAACTGAAGAGGCATATCATCCCTGGGTTGCGGAAGGAGTATCTTGCCTTTGTGACTTCAGTTCAAGGTTGGGCAAATCAACCATCTCTATTGGAGCTGGAGAACTTGCTTGATTCGCAAGAAAGTTTGGCAAGATAGATGGCGGGGACTTCTATCTCTGGGGGAGATAGTGATGTGTTGTTCTCTGGAAAGAAGAAGAAGAAGTGGGAGAAGAATAAGCCAGGTCGGGATGGACCCTCTACTTCAGGTCAGCAGGATAGAGGTTATGCTTCTAAGTCTGATGGGAAGAAGAAGGGAGAGGGACCAAGGTGCTTCAGGTGTAATAATACCGGCCATTTCAAGAGGATTGTCGGGTTAATCTTCAGTCAGGATATGTAGAGGAGAAGGAGAAGCCAAAGTATGATGAAGCTGGATGGGGAGGAGCCTTTGCGGCTAATATGACGGTGATGCCCGTTAAGGCCTTGGCTTCCATCAACTTCGAAGAGGATTGGATTGTTGATTTAGGGTGTGGACATCATCTCACCGGGGATGAATCAAAGTTTTCTTCTTTGGCACCTTACTCAGGTAACGATGCTATCATTACGGCTGATAATTCTGTTCATGCTGTCGAACAAGAAGGTGTTGTCTCCCTGAGCAGTGATAAGGGTCCACTCACATTAAGGAATGTTTATCACGTGCCTGGTATGAAGAAGAATCTCTTCTCTGTGACCAATGCGGTCTATGCCGGTTATCACGTTCTGTTTGGCCCAATAGAAGTGAAGTTTCTTAAAACTCAACCGGAGATAAAGGGAGATGTTATCCATGTTGGAAAGCGGGTGAAGGACTTGTTCGTGTTATCGACAAGTACCTATGTTGATAAGATGAAGACCAACGATAGCACTGCTATCTGGCATGAAAGGTTGGGGCATGTTGGCATGGACAAATTGAAGGCTATGGCGGTAAGGGGCCTTGTCAAGGGCTTGCCTAACTTGTCCTCTTATGGAGACGGTCATGTTTGTGCTGGATGTCAGTTTGGTAAGTCTCATCGACTTCCATTTGATAAATCGCAAACAAGATGCAAAGCGCCGTTGGAGTGCATTCACGGTGATTTGATGGGACAGACTGCCACCCCAAGCCTTGTAGGCAACAGATATATGTTGGTGTTGATTGACGATTACACCAGATATGTCTGGGTGTATTTTCTGAAAGAGAAATTGGAAGCCTTTGCGAAATTTGTGGAGTTCAAGGAGCTGGTGGAAGGTCGGTTAGGCCTGCGGGTTAAAAAATTGAGAACTGACAATGGTGGGGAGTTCACCTCTTGTGAGTTCTCAAGTTTTTGCAGGAAACACGGCGTTCGGAGAGAGATCACTTGTGCCCATACTCCACAGCAAAACGGCGTTGCGGAAAGGAAGATCCGTCATCTGATGGAAACCTGCAAATGCTGGCTTCATGCCAAGAGTATCCCAAAGTCCTTTTGGGCGGAGGGAATGTCTTGTGCAGCTTATGTCATCAACAGGATGCCTCTAAGTCCTATCAACATGAAGACCCCTCACGAACTGATGTTCAAGGAGAAGCGGAGTGTTGCACACCTTCGGGTGTTCGGGTCAACCTGTTATGTGCATATTCCTGATGCTCTTCGGACAAAGCTAGATGCGAAAGCAAGGAAGCTAGTCTTTGTTGGATATGATGAGAGGAAGAAGGGATGGAGATGCATGGATCCAAAGACACGGAGATCCGTGGTATCTCAGGATGTGGTGTTCGATGAGTTGACTTCCTACAAGGGGAGTTCAGGAGTTGAACTACCGGAAAGCAGGGTTGATGAAGCAGGGAAAGCTGCGGGAAGTCTTCAAGTGGAGTTGCCTGTTTCACCAGGAGCTCCAGCTATGTCAAGCTCTGAGATGGAGGCTTCAGGTTCTGGAAGCAGGGGAGCGATGCTCCAAGTTCGTCTGGAAGAGGAGCTTGCACAGAAGAAGCAGCTGAGTAGGTGGTTAGTCAGGAGCAACCTCTTAGGGGGTCGAAGAGGAGTATCAATCCACCAGATCGATATACAGGAGAAAACATGGTGAGCTTCGTCTCATGTTTCTTCGCTGGCCCCTTGGATGAGAGGGAACCATCGAGCTTTAAGAAAGCCAAAGGTATGAAGCAGTGGGATATTGCTATGCAAGAGGAGATGGATGCTCTCAAGAAGAATGAGACTTGGTCTCTAGTGCCCAGGCCCAAGGGCATTACCCCTGTGACATGCAAATGGGTTTATAAACTCAAGAATAAAGCTGACGGCATGATCGAGCGATACAAGGCTCGCCTTGTAGCTCGTGGGTTCTCACAGCAGTATTGTGAAGATTATGATGAGACGTTTAGTCCAGTGGCAAAGATGACTGCGGTCCGATTTGTAATTGGTTTGGAGGCATCCTGTGGATGGGAGATTTGGCAGCTCGATATGAAGAATGCTTTCTTATATGGAGAGATTGACAAGGATATCTTCATGATCCAGCCGCCAGGTTTCTTCTCGGAGGATCGTCCGGACTACGTCTGCAAACTGAAGAAAGCCTTATATGGGTTGAAGCAAGCGCCTCGGGCGTGGTATGGGAAGATCGCGGAGTATCTTCTATTCTGTGGGTTCTTTGCTTCATATTCTGATTATAGCTTGTTCGTCAAGAAGGAGGGGGCGCTTCGGGTTATTGTGCTGCTGTATGTGGATGACATGATTATCACTGGGAACTCGAAGGAGGCAGTAGCAAGGCTGAGAGCTGAACATGCTATCAGGTTTGAGATGAAGGACCTGGGGGAGCTTCACCATTTCCTTGGACTCGAGGTCCAGAGGCGGGAGAGCGGAGTGCTCATTTCTCAGGAAGGATATGCGGAGTGGATCGTTCTACGATTCAGCATGGAAGAAGGGAAGAGCAGCTCTATACCTCTGGAACATCATCATAAACTTCGGAAGGATGAGGGAAGAGTTCTGTCTGATCCATTTGTGTTCCGAGCTCTAGTTGGGAGCTTGATTTACTTGACCATCACGAGGCCTCATATTGCTTATGCAGTTGGCAAAGTGAGTCGTTACATGGCGGAGCCACGGAAGCCTCATCTTTTGGCGGCAAAAGGAATTCTGAAATATGTGAAGTCGTCCTCTGATTTGGGTCTCCTATTTAGGAGAGGATCAAGCTTGGAGTTGCATGGATACATGGATGCTGACTACGGGGGAGACGTGGATGATCGGAGATAAACGTCTAGTTATGTCTTTATGACGGGCCCCACAGCTATCTCTTGGTGCAGCAAAAAGCAGGACTCGGTGTTCGTATCTACCATAGAAGCGGAATACAAGGCTTCGGCCTTGGCAGCTCAGGATGCCGTTTGGCTCAGGAGGTTGGTGGAGGACGTTCATGAGGAGGTTCGAGGTCCCACTATGCTACGCGGGGACAATGGGAGTGCTCTCAAGCTGGTTAATAATCCAGTCTGTCACGCTAGGACCAAGCATATTGAGATTGAACACCATTTCATTCGTGAAAAGGTGTTGGGAGGATCTCTTACGGTCGAGCATGTTCGGAGTGCGGACAATGTCGCAGACATCTTCACAAAGCCGCTGGCGAAGGGACTGTTTACACGGTTGCGGAGTTTACTCGGGCTAGTCTCCACTTCCCACATCAAGGGGGAGTGTTGAAATTTTGAAGTGAAGTGGAGGTGACTGGGCGGTCTGATTTTGGGTGACCGTCGAGACCGCGCGGTTTGTGTTTATATTCTGCCGGTCTGTTCTTTGTAGCTGCGGTCTGTTCCCAAGTTTGTCTGCTGGTTTGCATGTCTTCCTTGTTGGAAGACCGGGCGGTCTGTTATTATGTGTAGACCGCCTGTCCGGGCAGTTTGTGCTTGGCGATCTTGCGACTTATTCTAAGTCGGCCAGATGGTTCTTATTTGCTCCTGGTGATCTAAGGGAGGAGCGATCTTGTGCCCGCGCGGTTTGTGCGCGGTCTCGTGTTCGCGCGGCTTGTGAGCGATCTGACTGCTGATCTGCGGTCTTGGACGGAAGGTTGTCCAAGTTGTGTGATCGCGCGGTCTGCCCTTATGAGACCGCTGGTGATCTGGCGGGTGGTGATTGTATCCCTCTTGTGGCGGTGATGACATCCATCTTGTCGCCTATAAATAGGGGTGCATGGCCCGTCATTCATAACGAGAACTGTAAGAACTAGAGCCTAGTTTAATTTGTGCGGTCTCAACTTTGAGGTCGGGCGGTCTCGGAAGCGAGTTGATCATTTGTTGTGTTCGCAGGTTTGCGGTCAGCAGGTTGCGGTCTCCTTCCTTGGTGATTTCCAGTGGCTTGAATAAACAGTTCGGCAACGGCTTGTCTGCGTACTGGTTTATGTTGTTCTTGTGCTGTTCGCAGCGAGCTCAGCGATCAGGCGACCTTCGGCGGTCAGGCGATCTGAGTTGCGGTCTGGCGACAGCCTCTGTTCTTTGTTCAGTTCAATAAGCTCCAGTTCGTGCAGTCTGAGGTGGTGGTCTGGCAGTACATGTCAAGTCGGGTGTTCTGTGTTGCGGTCTTGCCTGTCTTCTGTTCGCGCGGTCTCAGACAAGCCGGGCGATATCAGGAGTCGAGCGGTCTGTGCGGTCCCAGCTTGTCTAGCCGCCAGATTTGTTTTTTGGTGTTTCGTTCTTCTCTCCTTCGTGATTCTTATGAATCATGTCTCGCCATGTATACCTTGCACTGTAAATCAAGTTTGTGATTCAATAAAGTTTCTTGTATTACTGTGTGGCATTGTGGTTGTTTGGCTATAACTCAGTTGATGCAACTCCTGCTTACTCTTAAACGATTCAAATCTGAAATTTTAACAAACACCCCATACTTAAAACCCAAAATTATCCTCAATGTTGTAGTGTAAGTATGAAGAAGGGAAAGTGAAAGTGCAGTTTGTACAAAAATAAAGAGGGGGCGAGAGGGCTTCCTTGAATTAAAGCTGGTGATGTCGCAATGAACCCTGCAAAAACACGTAAAAATAACAAAGCATAATAAAATATTAGATAGATATGGGGTGCCTCCCATTAGCTCTTTGTTTACCATTGCGTAGCTTGACTAATCTGGCGCGGTGAGATTATAAGTTAGGGAGGGTTAAAGATTCGATATTTTTGTCCACTGGATCGCCCACAAGATAAAGTTTTAAACGGTGCCCGTTGACTTTAAATATGCCTTTTTCCGGATGGGAGATAAGAACTGTCCCATATGGCTACACCTCTTTAACTTGAAAGGGGCCAGACCAACGAGATTTTAATTTACCAGGAAAAAGCTTGAGCCGTGAGTTATACAGAAGGAGAAGATCGCCCACCGCACAAGTTTTTTGAAATTTTATTTTTCGATCATGGTAGAACTTAGAGCGCTCCTTATAAAATTTATTACTCTCATAAGCGTTCGTATACCATTCATCGAGTTCATTTAAGCTTTATGAAAGTGAGGTTAGATCTTAAATTAACTCTAGAGGGGGGGGGGGGGGGGTGAATAGAGTATTAAAACTTTTTCCCTTAGTTTTATTGCGGAATTAAAATAGTGATATATATATATATATGTAGAGAGTGATTTAGAAAAACTGAATAAAGAAATCAGCACAACAACAAAACACAGAAATTCACAGGCACAGAGACACAAGGAATTTTATAGTAGTTCCCCAATAACCTGGGTACATCTACTCTTCTACCACACTTGGTAGGATCCACTAGGAGGTTTGATCAGGTGCCCTCACACCAAGGTAATTTTGTTCAGGTGTCCACAAACCACAGAGATTTTGATCAGGTGCTCAAAACCAACAGGATTTTTTGATCAGGTGTCTTGCCACCAATGGGGTCGACTTTTGAAGGGAGTTTTAACCCTGTACAAGATGGGATAGAGAGGGGTTTAGATGTTCTTCTCTGTCAAGATGCTGAGAGAAGACTCTAGTGGATGTATGTTGAAAAGTGCTCCTCTGTCTGATATGAAATGTTTGACAGTTGATTTGCTGGAGCCTTTTCTTGAAGAAATAATCTTCCTGTAGCAGATAAATCTGAAAGGCAAGAATACTTCTCAGGTTGTTGTTGCTCTTTTGAAGATCTGGACTTGCAGCAAATGACTGAGAGAAGAATTGATGTTCTCAGTTGAAATGAAAATGCTGCTTTGAAGAAGAAGAAGATGTGTATAAGCTTTTTCTGTTCTTCTTTCTTCTTCTTCTTTCTTTTCTAATTCTTACAGCAGAAATCCTGAGAGGTGGTGTTGAAGAAGTTCTCAGAAAAATATGTGCTGCTTGAGGAGGAGGAAGAACAAGATCTGTGTAGCTATATGTTCTTCTTGTTCTTCCTGTCTCCCTTTTCTTTCTTTCTTTTTCTCTGTATATTTCTGTACAGCAAAAACTGTAATATATTCTGTATATGTTCTATCGTGTAAACTGAAGGTAATGATCTGATGTATATTAAACTGCTATATCTTCTTACTTATTTCCCTTTTGAAATCTCTGACAGACATTAATTGCAGATCCCTTATATTAAGGAATATAATATATCTGAGAAGATATTCTGGGAACAGTACATCTACAGCGCCGTTTGCCTTTTCCTTTTCCAAGAAATGTCCTTTTCTGCTTGAATGTCAACGGCTATAATCTTGGAATAATAAAGGAAATATATTTTCCTTACTTGATCTGATAGAAAGAGTCGTTGCTGTTAGTCGATCTGAGTTCAGAGAATGAAATGAATATAATCCTTCTGAAATTTCTGAACATGAATAAGAGTTCTTTGATCTGAATGAAATTCGCCGAACGCAGATTCGTCGACCTCAAGATTTTTGTCGAACACAAAATTTACTTCGTCGACCTCAAATGAATCTTGCTGGAATAATTAATTTTGTTGATCTGTGAGAACTTTCGTCGATCTGAAAGAGTTCGTCGAACGCAGACTAGAGTTCGTCGAATGGAAGTATTCATCGACCGCTGAGCCTGAATAAAATTGTCGACCGCTGAGACGGGATCGTCGACCGCTGAGACGGGATCATCGATCGCAGAGAGCATTCCGTTCGTCGAACGCAGAGAGCAGTTCGTCGAACGCAGTGAGCAGTTCGTCGAACGCAGTGTGGAGTTCATCGAACGCAGAATCTGAATAAATTCTCTAGTTCTAACAGCCTAAACTCTTGACCCATAAACTATACATTGGGGTCAACTTTGTCCTTAGTCAACATATAGTGATCCTAGCCCAAATCAGAAATAGGGTTGTTCCAACAATCTCCCCCTATTTGGGTTAGGACACTATTTGACAAAAATTGAAAATAAACAAACACTAATACAGCAAAAATAACAGAGCATGAATATATCTGATATATTTTAAATATTTTATCAGATATAAAATAAATAGTACTCTAAGTTTTGAAACAATTTAATGAAAATAAAACTAATAGAAATACAATCAGAACCTTTGATTTTTCTGAATTCTGCTTTCTGAATTCTGATTAGCTGAGCTGTAGCAATAACTGATACTGAATTTGCTATATAAAAATTCTTCTTCTGAGCTGTATCTGCATCTGAACTTGATCAAGAACTTTATCTGAATTTTTTTGAAACAGAAACTGCAAATAACAAACTGCTGTGAGCTTTATCAAGCTTCTTCATACAGCAACTCCCCCTGAGAATGTCTCCCCTTGAGACTGGAGGTTCTTCAGCTTTCTCCCCTTGCCTTGTTTATTGAACAACTCCTCCTGAGCAAAACACTGCATCAAATGGAGCTTGTTCATAAAAACTTCTCCCCCTGCCTAGTTCAGGAAGGCTTGAAGCTAGGCCCCTTGAAGAAGGGACATTTGATGGAGGTAGGGAAGGATGCAAGTTTGTCATTGCTATTGTTTCTGCACAATAAAATAGAGATGAAGTGCAAAGGGAACTAGAAAGAGTAGCAATTCTGTAGGCATTTATATATAATAAAATATTTGATAAATGATAACAGGCCAGAAATAAAAAACTTCAGAAAACTAGGTTCAATGAAGAGATGGGTAAGTAGAAAACTTTTTTTTTAACAAATTGAGTCTCCATCTATCATACCTAGCTGATTTATAAAGAGTATATGTTTCTTTTCATCCAAGGGCTTGGTAAAAATATCAGCTCTTTGCAAATCAGTAGAGATGAACTGTAGGCAGATTTTGTTTTTATCCACATTATCCCTAAGGAAGTGGTGCCTAATCTCTATGTGTTTTGTCCTACTATGGAGAACTGGATTTTGTGCTAAAGATATTGCACTAGTATTATCACAAAAAATAATTGAATTATTTAAGTTGACACCATAGTCTAGGAGCTGATTTTGTATCCACAATATCTGTGAGTAGCAACTACCTGCACCTATATATTCAGCTTCAGCTGTTGATGTAGACATATATGTTTGTTTCTTACAAAACCAAGACACAAGCCTATCACCAAGAAACTGGCAAGTTCCTAATGTGCTTTTCCTATCTACTCTGCATCCAGCATAATCTGAATCTGAGAATCCAGTTAATTCAAATTCAGATGATGTTGGATACCAAAGTCCTAGATTAGGGCAACCCTTTATATATCTGAAAATTCTTTTTAATAAAATTAGATGAGATTCTTTGGGGTTAACTTGGAATCTAGCATAAATACAAGTAGCAAACATTATATCAGGTCTACTTGTTGTTAAATAAAGTAATAAGCCAACAATTGCTATATATACCTTCTGATCAACATGTTTCCCTGATTCATCAGTATCAACAACAGCATTAGAGGGCATGGGTGTTTTCATGGTGGAAGAATCAGACATACCAAATCTTTTCACTAATTCCTTAGCATACTTAGATTGGGATATGAAGATTCCATTTGGAGTTTGCTGTACAACCCCGATATTCGCCAGGCAAGGAGATGCGGTTTAAGAAGGCAGTGGGATGAAGGAGGTAATAAGGAAGAGGGGCCTTAGTGCCAAAAATCTTCCCTCTTGGAGGGCTCGCAGAAGGGAGAGCAAGACGGGTCGGCGAGATAAGCGCTCGCGGGCCGTTTGAGGAAGATTTCTGAGTTAGACGAAAGGAGTACCGCGTTCGACGAACTCTCACGTGTTCGTCGTGCTCATCTGACTTTGTGGAGCTCACTCCTGTTCGGCGAAATCATCAGAAGTCGACGCAATGTTCTATACTCATTAAAGCCAAAGGGACGGTCTCGCAAGAGGAGTCGCGAGATCCAGACCTCGGCAGACATCTTCAAGAGACCAGGCCAAGTGAGGGCTGACAAACCAATAACTCGCAGGCCTCTGGCAGAAGAGACCTACGGTAAAGATGAGTTCAGCGAAATGCGTTCGGTATGCGGCAAAGTCAATAGGTGATCTCGCAGGAAGGCTCGCGAGTTTAGAGACTCAGCGTCCAGCGAGCTCAATTCGGCGTTCGATGAATGTCGAACAGAGCTCAGCATTTGTCGGACGGCGCCCGACTAACAAAATAAATTCTATAGAAGTGGTCGACGAATCGCCCGTCTCAGCGGTCAGCGAATAGTTTGACGTTCTACATTCGTCGAGCTCGTCTGTGATCAGCGAAGTGTCCTGTGTTCGAAGAAAGGTGTGTGGAGCTCGACGAAGTCAAAGGGCGGTCTCGCAGGAAGTCTCACGAGACCGGGCCTCGGCAGATACCGCCGGAATGGGCCAGCGAGGTCCTCGCAGGACGGTCGCCTAGGAGAGGCACCGCGAGCAGGGCTCGCGAGAAGGCCCGCGAGAGCTTCGGCAGTAAGGTTCTCGCAGTTCCTTGCCCATAGGTTGATAGGGCCAAATTACCCTTCTAACCTTGGTGGTCTGCCTTTAGCCTCTCCAAACAACGGAGTTTGGCTGTTAGCAGGCCCATTTGGGGTGCGAATAGTAAAATCAAAAGGCGGAATCCTGCTATTTGCAGGCCAGATCAGGAAATCTTTAAATAAGACATAAAAGGAACCTTTGGAGGGGACTTCACTTCAGCTTCTCTCTCCTTAGGCCTTCTTTGGTTAGCAATTCCAGAGCTCTCCAAGGTGCCCTAGTCTCAGCTTTGGCATGGGAGGGGAAGCGCTCAACGATCTTCTGGGTTAGTGGAGGGACCTCCTCACTGTGACTAAGGTCTTAGTCTTTTACCCAGTCTCCAGTCTACCTTCTCCGAGGGATTAGTAAGGGCTAGCCGCCCCTCATTTCGGTGAGGGCCCCGAGCACCACAAGAGGCCGAGAAATCGGTTTTAACATTTTGGTGCGGTGAGCGTGGAGCGTGGCTGGTCCAAGAAAGTTCCAAGGAGCAGATATGGGGGGAGGCGAGGATCAAGGCGAGGAGTTCAGCGAGTCACCGCAGGTGGTGACGTCGAGGATGTTCGTGGATTTTAGGAGGGAGGTGCTGGATACTTTCGAACTCACGGTCGCGGCGCTGCGAAGTGAGTTTGTGACCCCAGCACCTCAGGCGACCCTTCCTCCAGCAGCGGTTGGCGAGAACACGCCGGGGGGGGGGGGGGGGGGGGGGGAGGGAGGGCCGGGAAGGAAATCGCCGGAAGTTCAGTTCAAGACATTGGAGGGGCGAGTGCTGTTCGACAGCCCGGCGAGCTCTGTGCCAGCGAGCTCTGTGCCGGCGAGCGCGGCGCAGGGGAGCGCGCGCCTGGAGGATGTAGCGACTATGGGAGTGGTCCAGGCGAATACTGTTCTCGCGAGCGCAGTCCCCGCGAGCCCAAGTCTGGCGAGAGAGCTTGGGGGTCATGTGGAGCGAGAAAGGGTGGCAGAAGGGGGAAGTCCCTTCTGCGAGTTGGTACATTCTGCTATGCCTAGGAGAGGCACCGCGAGCAGGGCTCGCAAGAGCTTCGACAGTAAGGTTCTCGCAGTTCCTTGCCAATAGGTTGATAGGGCCAAATTACCCTTTTACCCTTGGTGGTCTGCCTTTAGCTTCTCCAAACAGCGGAGTTTGGCTGTTAGCAGGCCCATTTGGGGTGCGAATAGTAAAATCAAAAGGCGGAATCCTGCTATTTGCAGGCCAGATCAGGAAATCAATAAATAAGACCTAAATGGCACCTTTGGAGGGGACTTCACTTCAGCTTCTCTCTCCGTAGGCCTTCTTTGGTTAGCAATTCCAGAGCTCTCCAAGGTGCCCGAGTCTCAGCTTTGGCTTGGGAGGGGAAGCGCTCAACGATCTTCCGGGTTAGTGGAGGGACCTCCTCGCTGTGACTAAGGTCTTAGTCTTTTCCCCAGTCTCCAGTCTACCTTCTCCAAGGGATCAGTAAGGGCTAGCCGCCCCTCATTTCGGTGAGGGCCCCGAGCTCCACAATAGGCCGAGAAATTGGTTTCAACATTTGCTTCACTTGAAGACCAAGGAAGTATGATAGTTCACCCATATTACTCATTTCAAATTTAGATTGCATTAAATTAGAAAATCTTTTGCATAAATTTGAATCAGTAGAGCCAAAGATAATATCATCTACATATATTTGAAATAGTAATGTTTGATTTTTATGTATCCTGAAAAATAAAGTTTTATCTACTATGCCTCTACAGAATTTATTCTCTAAAAGAAAACTAGCTAAGGTCTCATACCATGCTCTGGGAGCTTGTTTAAGACCATAGAGAGCTTTCTTAAGCTTAAAGACAAAAGAGGAGTGAGTTGGAGAGATGAAACCTGGTGGTTGTTCCACATAGACTTCTTATTTGATTTCTCCATTAAACAATGCACTCTTTACATCCATTTGATAAACCTTGAATTTCTTGTATGCAGCAAAGGCAAGGAAGATCCTGATTGCTTCTAACCTTGCAACTGGTGCAAAAGTTTGATCATAGTCTATTCCTTCTTCCTGTGAGTATCCTTGGGCTACTAGTCTAGCTTTGTTTCTCACAATGTTGCCATGTGCATCTAGCTTATTCCTGTAGACCCACTTAGTTCCAATGACTGGATGGTCTTTTGGTCTAGGAACCAAATCCCAAACATTGTTTGTCTCAAACTGATTGAGCTCCTCTTGCATAACAATGATCCAGTTAGGATCTTGTTCTGCATCTTGTAGGGATTGAGGTTCAATCTGAGAGAGAAAACAAGTGTGCATCATATTCTGATTTACTTGATGCCTTGTTTGCACACCTGCTGAAATATCACCAATAATTTGAGATATTGGATGATCTCTAGCTGTGATGTGATCAACAGTTGGAGTGGGTTCAGCAATAATTTCCACTTGGGGAATTTGTTCAGCTGTGATATCCTGTGGAAGATGTTCTGTGGTTATCTGATTTGAACTTTCAGCAAAATCTAGATGATTTTCTTCTTCACTTTCTTCAGCATTCTGCTATACAGGATTTAGAAATCCTTCTTTATGTAGAGCTAATTGATCTAGCTGCTCACGTAATATAGGTACCTGTAGATTTTCTATGGTAGAAGAATTCTTCTCCTTGTAAAACATATTAGTTTCATCAAAGGAAACATGCATAGATTCTTCAATTTTAAGAGAAGATTTGTTATAAATCCTATATGCTTTGTTGATTAAAGAATAGCCTAAGAAAATTCCTTCTTCAGATTTTGGTTCAAATTTCCTAAGGTATTTCTTATCATTATTGTGAACAAAACATCTACAACCAAATGCTCTAAAATAGTTAACTTTAGTTTTCTTCCCTTTAAGTAACTCATAAGGAGTCTTACCAATAAGTTTGTGTATCAAACTTCTATTCAAAACATAGTTTGTTGTGCTAACAGCCTCTACCCAAAAAGATAGGGGCAAATTAGCATCTGCAAGGAATGTTCTTGCTGATTTAATAAGAGTTCTATTTTTCCTTTCAACTACCCCATTTTGTTAAGGAGTTCTAGGAGCTGAGAAGCAATGCCTGATACCTTCCTTCTCACAGAATTCTTGCATGAGAAGAGGCTCAAACTCAGTGCCATGATCACTTCTGATCAATGCAACTACAGTAGAGTACTCAATCTTTATGCTCTTAAGAAAGTCTGTAAGAACTTTAAAGTTATCTGACTTTTCTCTCAAAAAGAACACCCAAGTGAATCTAGAGAAGTCATCTACAATAACTAGAGTGTAAGACTTCCCCCCTATACTCTTTGTTGCTATAGGTCCAAAAAGGTCCATATGTAGCAAATATAAGATTCTAGGTGAATCACTTTTAGATAATGATTTAAAACTATTTTTAGTTTGCTTTCCTAGTTGACATGCCCGACAAAGACCTTTTTTCTTGTATGAACCTAAAGGTAAACCTCTAACACGATTGTCCTTAGATAATTTAGCAATGGTCCTAAGGTTTACATGTCCTAATCTCTTATGCCAAAGTTCACTAGGTTTGCTTAATTCATTAAATAAACAAATTTCTGATTTAGATGAATTGAAATTTACTAAATAAATATTACCTTGCCTAATACCTGATAATAAAATAATATTATCAGAAGATTTAATAAGGCATTTTAATTTATTAAAGGTTACCTGATACCCTTCATCACATAATTGGCTTATGCTGATGAGGTTGTGCTTCAGTCCCTTGACATAAGCTACCTCTTTGTAGGTGACTTCTCCAACTTTGACTTTTCCATAGCCTTTTGTTTGTCCATAGTTGGAGTCTCCAAATATTACTTTTGGTCCATGATTTGCCTTGAAGTTGTTCAGGTTGGCCTTGTTTCCTGTCATATGCTTTGAACAGCCACTGTGCAAATACCATTTTTCATTTATTATTGGACAGCTGTGTACCTGCAAAAACTGAAAAACAATCTATTTGTTCTTGACCCAGATTACCTTGGGTCTTTTTGTATTTCCACAAAAATCTGAAATAAAAGACATTTCAGGTTGGTCCTTGTAACCTTGTGGATGATATCTCCTTGGAGGTATTATCCATTCAGTGAAAGGATTGATAGAATGTGAAGAATAAGAATTGTGCATATTTGCTGTATAGTTTCTATTCGATGAACTGGGCTGAGTTCGTCGAGCCCCGTTCATATAATGACTAAATTGAAAATCTGTCTTTAGAGTTCGTCGAGCACCGTTCGACGAAGTGGTTACACTTCGTCGAGCTCCGTTCGACGAATTCTGTTATTCTCGACAGCCTTACTTGAAATGTTTTATTTACTCCTACAACCTCTCTGCTCTTAGCAGAGATGAATTTTATGGGTGTAGAGAGTATGTTTTTCTTAATTAGATGTGGCTCACTTGATGAAGCACCCAAGCCTAGTTTGCTATTAAGTCTAGCATTTACTGTGCTTGTAATGTCCATCAGTTTGATGCTTCTCCCATTTAGGGATTCTTCAAATTCCTTAGCCTCAGAAAGTTTATTCTCAATGAGAATAATTTATTCTCTAGAGGCAGCCAAATCTTTCTTAAGATTAGCATTCTCTTCAATTATTTTATTCATTTTAGATAGCTTATGTCAGAGTGAGATTATTTCATTCTCGGATTTGAGTAAGTCTAAGCAAAGAACCTTGAATTCAGCTTTGAATTCAACTGAAGTAAAATCAAAGTTAGATATTACCTGATCCGCATCATCCTCTGCTTCTAGTTCTGATCCTTCTTCATCAGAATTGTTGGCTGAGGCATTGATTGCCATCAAGCAGAAGTTCTTCTCTTCTTCATCATCTTCATCATCAGAAGAGCTGGATGAAGAGGCACTTCCTGACTCACTGCCTGAGTCATAAATTGCCATCAGGCACTGATCATTCTCTTTTTATTCTTCTTCATAATAAGAAGAACTGGATGACTGTTCTGATTTAGTTTCACTCCAGGTTTCTGCTACAAATCCTCTTCCCTTCTTTTGGTGCTTATGGGAGGAAGACTTGCTGGAGTGTCTTCTTTCCTCTTTTTCAGTTCTCTTCTCCTTCTTCTGATTTTCTGGACAATCTGGCAGAATATGTCCAGGTTTCCTGCAGCCATAACAAATAATTTCTTTAGAATTTGACTTGTCACACCTTGGCTTTTCCCTTGATTTGGAGTCCTTCTTTCTGAAATCCTTCTTGGCCATCTTGTAGAACCTTTTGGCTAGAAGGTTCATGAACTCCTCATCTCTTGGAGCTTTTTCTTCTTCTTCAGCTACTTTGAAAGCTATGTTCCTTTCCTTCTTTGTTGCTGGAGATGAAGTGGACTGTTCAGCTTCCCTGGATTTGATGAGCTGCTCATAGGAATTGAGCTTGCCCAACAATGTTTCAGTAGAAATCTCATTGAGGCTTCTGGATTCCTTGATTGGCCAGATCCAAGAATCCCATGTGCTGGGGAAGCACATTAAGATCTTGTCATTGATCTCAGTGATAGAGATCACTTTTTCCAAGGTCTTCAGCTCATTTATTATGAGGCTGAGCCAATTGTACATATCAGCAACACTTTCAGATTCTCCTTTCTTGAAATTCTCATATTGAGAAATAAGATGAGACCTTTTGTCCTTTCTTTCATCAGCAGATCCCTCAAACATATTGTTGAGAGAAATCCATATTTCTCTTGCTGAGGTGCATTCCACCACTCTCTGAAAAATGTCATCAGACATTGTTTGAGCCAGAATGTTCATGGCTTTTGCATCAGCACTCCTTTGCTTTTTCTGGGCTTCAGTCCATTCAGGAGGTGGAACAGCATTGTTGGTAGTGGTGGTTTCAACACTAGTTGTTGCTGTGGGAGCTGGAGGTCCTGTCAAAATCACATTGAAGATTTCCACATCAATAGAATTCATGTATAGTCTAATCCTTGCTTTCCATAGTGCAAACTTACTGAGATTGCACATAGGAGGTCTTGTGCTAGAATACTCTTTGTTTTGTGCCATGAGTTTTTAACAGAAAAATAAATAAAATAAAAACTCTAAAATAATTTAATTTCTAATTGATCTTTGTGATTCAGGTGTTAGCCTTTAAAGAATCAACAGCCCTCTGATACTAATTGAAAGTGAGGTTAGCTATTAAATTAACTCTAGAGGGGGGGGGGGGGGGGGGGGGGTGAACAGAGTATTAAAACTTTTTCCCTTAGTTTTATTGCGGAATTAAAATAGTGATACATATGTGTGTAGAGAGTGATTTATAAAAACCGAATAAAGAAATCAGCACAACAACAAAACACAGAAATTCACAGGCACAGAGACACAAGAAATTTTATAGTAGTTCCCCAATAACCTGGGTACGTCTACTCTTCTACCACACTTGGTAGGATCCACTAGAAGGTTTGATTAGGTGCCCTCACACCAAGGTGATTTTGTTTAGGTGTCCACACACCACAGATCTTTTGATCAGGTGCTCAAAACCAACAAGATTTTTTGATCAGGTGTCTTGCCACCAATGGGGTCAACTTTTGAAGGGAGTTTTAACCCTGTACAAGATGGGATAGAGAGGGGTTTAGATGTTCTTCTCTATCAAGATGCTGAGAGAAGACTCTAGTGGATGTTTGTTGAAAAGTGCTCCTCTGTCTGATATGAACTGTTTGACAGTTGATTTGTTGGAGCCTTTTCTTGAAGAAATAATCTTCCTGTAACAGATAAATCTGAAAGGCAAGAATGCTTCTCAGGTTGTTGTTGTTGTTGGAACATGGTCTTCCGCATCTCCTAGGTTTGAGAATAACAAATCCTATGTGTATTTGATCGTGTGTGTTTAAGTGTGCAGGTTAACATAGTCCATACGACTCAAGGAGTACTCATGATGACTGCCCCCAAAATTGGGACCAAAATTCGAAAAGGCTCACTAGCGCCGGCGGTATCGATAGCGCCCGGCGCTAGCGTTGATTAGCACAATTCTGGCTGTGTTTTTAGAAAGAGATAACGCCAGGTGGTAGCAGATAGCGCTGGCGGTAGCGAGACGCACTTAAGGCATAGAGCAAGAGGTTGCCGCAGATGGGAGATTCTGCCGCGCAAAACGTTGCCTAATCCGGGCTAGCGCCGGCGGTAGCGCTAGCGCCGGCGGTAGCGCTTGGGCTATAAAAGGACCCCCTCTCCTCGTGTTTTGACACACACCCATTGCATACACCTCAGAGAGAGATTACTAGAGTTCCAGAGGCTTGTCTTAGATGAAATTTGAGGTCCCAGCGAAGCTCTGCCAATTTCTGAAGGAGAATTCCATCACGTCGAATCCAGACGAAGTCTACTTCAACAAACGCTGATTCTACAGCGGATCTTCATCTCCGACTTCAGAAGTTCATCTTAAGGGAGGTTTTGTTATTTCATTTCTCTTTCTTCATTGTAAACGGTAGTGAAATCGCCTCGTGTTGGCGACTAGGTCTGGGGTAGACTTAGGGCTGAAATTTGCCTCGTGTTGGCGGCTAGATCTAGGCTAGTTCTAGGGGGTGCTCGAGGCCACATCCGGGGAAGGATTGGCTAGAGCGGCTTGAGGCCGAATCCGGGGTGGATAAGGCTAGGGCCACCGGTTCATGGGGAAGCGAGTCGGGATAGAAAACAAAAAGAGCTTTTTTATTATTCGCCCCCGATCTCTAGCGTCATCGAGATCAAGTTTTGTAAAACTTATTTATCATTAATAAAGCTTGTCTCTCCTTTTGCTTTACTTAACTTATTTCATGTCTTTAATCTTGCAATAATTCAAAGTCTTTTAAATATAATCTAAAGTTTTTGAAAACCCTTATTCACCCCCCCCCCTCTAAGGGCGCCGACCGATCCAACAAGTGGTATCAGAGCCGGTTTTGTTCCAATCGGCTTAACAACCGGGAACAATGGCGTCTCATGATCTCGCTTTCTCGGAGGGTCAAGGGATTAGTCGACCACCTCTCTTTACTGGGTCCGATTTTAACTATTGGAAAAATAGAATGATGTGCTTTCTTATGACGATGGATGTAGAAGTCTGGAATATGGTAGAAGTCAGATACTCTCCTCCTAAACCTTTAGTGGGAGAGGCAACATTATTAAAACCTAAAGATAAATGGGATGATAGCGACAAATTAAGGTGTAAAAATAATGCAAAAGCAATGAACGCCTTATATTGTGCCCTAAATAGGACTGAATTTAATAGAATTTCTGCTTGCACTACTGCTTATGATATTTAGAATCAATTAGAAGTAACTCACGAAGGTAGATCGCAGGTGAAAGATGCCAAACTGTTTCAACTGGAATCTGAATACGAGAAATTCAGGATGGACACAGAAGAGGACATCAACTCAATGTACACTCGCTTCACAAAGATCGTCAACGCATCCAAGGCGCTTGGAAAGACCTACTCCAACGGGGACTTGGTGAGGAAAATTCTTCGTTCCTTACCTCCAATGTTCAATCTGAAGGTGACGGCCATCTCGGAATCGCACAACTTAAGAACGCTCCAGATCGAGAATCTCATTGGGAATCTCAAAACCCATGAGGTAGAACTACAAATTCAACATGATGAATACAACAAGGAGCTGAAGAAAAAGGCGTTGGAGCTGACATCAAAGAAGGAGTGCATCGAAGAGGACGATGATGATGAAGAAGGACTCCTGGTGAAGAATTTCAAGAAGTTCATCAGAAATCCAGAAAGAAGGAACACATTCCGAAAATTCTTCCAAAAAGATGCTCGACGAAAGGGATCCTCCTCTTCATCAAAGAAAGAAAAAGGAAGCGATGACGAAGAAGAAAGGCCGCCTCCAGAATGCTATCACTGCAGAAAAACCGGGCACATTCGGAGCCAGTGCCCAAAATACCAAAAGGAGCGGAAAGAACAAAAGAAAGCAAAAGAAAGGAAGAAAGTGCTGAAGGCCGCTACTTGGGATGACTCTTCCTCTGAAGAGTCAAACGGTTCTGAGTCAAGTAGCGAGGAGGAAGCAAACTTGTGTTTAATGGCCAAAAGCGACGATGACGACACCAGTGTTCTTAGCGACACTGAGGTATCTCCTCCTACCTTTGAAGAACTTTATGATAAATTTGTTTTATTAAATCATGAAAATGAATCTATTATAAAAGAAAATCGTAAGCTCACTAAAAAATTAATCTCTCTTGAAAAAAGAAAAGCTTCATGTCAAGAATGTGAGCACTCTTTATTTAAGATAAAAGAACTTGAAGTTTCTCACTCTAATGCCCTTTCACAAAACAAAATCATTGCAAAAGAAAAAGGGGACTTAGAGAGAAAATTGAAAACTTCTATATTACAAATTGAAAAGAACAAAAAAGGATTTAAAAATAAATGTGTTATGATTGTTCAAGAAAATACATTATTCCTTAAGAAACAAAATCACAACCTCAATTTAGCCATAAACAAATTCGGGATTGGTCAAAAATCCCTGGATATGCTTCTGGGTAATCAATGCTTTGGGTCTGGAAAATTCGGGCTCGGATATAAAAGTGAACACTACCGCCCGGCGCTAGCTGCTAACGCCGGCGGTAGCTCTAATGTTAAAAGTTCTTCTGCCTTTTTTAATGAACAAACATCATCCAGCAAGGGCAACGTAGAAACTCAGAAAAGGGTCTCAACCCCCTTTATTTCGTGTGCTAATTGTCTTAAAATTGGACACACGTCTGGCTCTTGCAAGAATATAAAACAACGATCTTTAAAACAAATCTGGGTACCTAAGAAAACCACTTACTCTATGGGTGGTACCTCTTGGGTATCCGGATCTTTACTCTCATCTTCTTTCTAGATTTGCAGGAAGGCTAAGGAAACAGAAGACGTGTGGTATTTGGACTCAGGCTGCTCCAAACACATGGCGGGCAATAAAGCAAAATTCCTTAGCCTAGAAAAGAAGAAAGGAGGAATAGTGACGTTTGGCGATAACGGTAAAGGAAGGATCATGGGAGTTGGTACAGTGGGTAACGCATCTTTTCTTATATCAAATGTACTTTATGTGAAAGGATTAAAACATAACCTAATATCTATAAGTCAACTGTGTGATAAAGGTTTAGACGTACTTTTTGAATCTTCCACTAACCTTTGCAAGATTGTTAATCCTAAAACAAAAGATGTGTTATTAACTGCACCTAGAATTCATAATGTTTACATAGTTTCATTTCATGATCTTTCTAAATCTTCTATAAAATGTTTTATAACGAAAAATGATGAATTAGAATTATGGCATAGACGCTTAGGCCACGCTAGTACGAAACTCATCTTAAAACTAGCAAAAAGAGAATTGATTAGAGGATTGCCTAAACTAAATGGAAATTTATCTTCATTATGCTCTCCATGCCAAAAGGCAAATTTACAAAGTCATCTTTTAAAAGCAAAAATGATATTTCTACATCAAAACCACTGCAACTAATTCATATGGATCTCTTTGGTCCCGTTAACACTGCAAGCCTTGGTGGTAGATTATACACTTATGTTCTCATAGATGACTATTCTAGATATTGTTGGACTTTATTTCTCTCCTCCAAATCTGATGCGTTTTGCGAAATTTCAAAATTATGTACTCGCATTCAAAATGAATTAGATTTAAAAATAAAATGCATTCGCTCAGATCATGGAGGTGAATTTGAAAATGAAAATTTTAAATCTTTTTGTGACATGTTAGGTATTAAGCACGAGTTCTCCGCTCCACGCACACCTCAACAAAATGGTGTTGTAGAACGGAAAAATAGGACAATACAAGAACTTGCGCGCACCATGCTAGCTGAATATAAATTACCTAAGTATTTTGGGGCAGAAGCCGTAAGCACTGCATGCTATGTAATGAATAGAGTTATGCTTCGCCCATCATTAACTCTCACACCATATGAACTCTACTATCAAAAGAAACCTAACGTATCGTATTTTAAAGTATTTGGATGTAAATGCTTCATTCTTAATACAAAAGATTCTTTAGGAAAATTTGACGAAAAATGCGATGAAGGAATATTTCTTGGTTATTCTTCAACTAGTAAAGCATATAGAATATTTAATAAAAAATCAAGTAAGGTTGAAGAGTCAATTAATGTCAGATTTGATGAGTGTGTTCCATGTGCAGAGAAGCTTCCTACAGGTACCAATGATGAACCTTTGCCATCCTTGGAGCACGACGAAGAAGAACCATCCAAAGAAGAGGAGGAGAAGTCCAATGAAGATGAATATGTACCTCCAAGTATTCTAAACTTCTCCAAAAATCATCCAAAGGAGCTAGTCATTGGGGAACCTTCTACTTGGGTAAGAACTCGGTCCTCTCTTCATGAAACATTTTCAAATATTTGCTTTGTGTCTGAAATTGAACCTAAAAATGTTTCCACCGCTTTAAATGACGAATTTTGGTTTTTGGCAATGAATGAAGAGTTAGGACAATTTGAAAGAAATAAAGTTTGGAATTTAGTAGAAAGACCATCTGATCATCCAATTATTGGCGTAAAATGGATTTTTAAAAATAAGCTTGATGGTGAATCTAGGATTGTAAGAAATAAAGCACGCTTAGTTGCTCAAGGCTATTCACAAATCGAGGGGTAGATTTTGAAGAAACTTTTGCACCCGTAGCTCGCTTAGAATCTATACGAATATTTTTGGCATTTGCGAGTTTTAAAAGAATAAAATTATTTCAAATGGATGTTAAAATTGCCTTTTAAACGGGTTTATTAAAGAAGAAGTTTATGTAGAACAACCCCCCGGTTTCATAAATGAAAAATTTCCAAATCATGTTTACAAATTAGAAAAAGCGCTTTATGGTTTAAAACAAGCGCCCCGTGCATGGTATGATCGTCTTACATCGTTTTTGTTAGAGCACGGTTATGTTATGGGAAGTGCAGACAACACACTCTTCATTAATCATAAAAATAACGAATTAATTATTCTACAAATATATGTTGATGACATCATTTTTGGAGCCACTAATGAAGAGTTGTGTAATGAAGTAGTCTTAATAATGAAAAATGAATTTGAAATGAGTCTTGTAGGAGAACTATCATATTTTCTTGGTTTTCAAATTTCACAAAGAACTGATGGTATTTTTATTTGTCAATCAAAATATGTTCACGATATGCTTAAACGATTTGGATTTGAAAATCTTAAACAAGCTTCTACTCCTATGAGTGCTTCTTTAAAACTAGGAAAAGATGAATCTGGAATTTCTATTGATCAAACGCTATATAGAGGAATGATAGGATCTCTTCTTTATTTAAGTGCATCTAGACCAGATATAATGTTTGCCGTATGTTTATGTGCTCGCTTTCAAGCCGATCCAAAAGAATCTCATTTAAAAGCGGTAAAATAGATTTTTCGTTATCTAATAGGGTCATCTAAATTAGGACTATGGTACCCACACAATGACTCTTTCACGTTCCATGGTTATTCCGATTCGGACTACGCCGGGTGTTCACTAGATAGAAATAGCACTAGCGGTACATGTCATTTTTTAGGACCCTCTTTAGTTGCTTGGTCTAGTAGAAAACAATCTTCGGTTGCACTCTCCACCACGGAGGCCGAATATATAGCACTTGTAGTTGTTGTGCACAAGCGTTATGGATGAGCCAAACACTAGAGGACTTTGGATTTCATCTCATAAACATAGATCTTAAATGTGACAACAAAAGTGCAATAGACCTCACATATAATCCCGTACACCATTCTAGATCCAAACACATCGACGTTCGTCATCATTTCATTAGGGATCACATTAAGAAAGAAAAGGTAAAAGTAAACTTCATTGGGACGGACTCTCAACTTGCTGACATATTTATTAAACCCCTTCCCGATGCAAGATTTCGTTTATTACGACTTGAATTAGGTGTCCTAGATCTTTCAAGTTAAAACATGCTCACAAATACATGTTTTCTTCATTTTTAACCATCCAAAATATCTCCTAAAAATCTGCAACTTCAGCATGGAACTACTATTGGGACACTTAATCAAGATCCAAAATTAAAATCTCCAAAATCCTTAAAAATCGTTCACTGCCTCCCACGCTAGCGCTACCGCAGGCGCTAGCGTCCATGTTCTATTTTCTGTATTTTTTAAATTTCTAAAAATCCCTTAAAATATATAAATCTATATTTTCTACTTAGTTTTGCACTTCTGTGTTTCTTTATTTTTTGAAAAATCAAATACAAAACTACAAAAACTAAATTACAAAAATATTATGTTTTTCTTTTTCGCTTGTGTTGTTTAAATGTTTTTCCTTTTGTTTAATTACAAAAAAAATCAAATATGTTTTTCCTTTGTTTAAAGTTCATCTTTATGCAAAAATCAAATATAAAAATTACAAAAGTAAAAATTACAAAAATATGCTTTTCTTTGCTAAAATCAAATACAAAAATATAAAACTTTTTAAACTATAAAAAAAAAACTGTATGATTTTCTTGTGAAAAATCAAGCATGATTTAATCTATTTTTTACAAACTCTACAATGTTGCAATTTATCTTTTCCAACTACTTGGACATTGTCTTTCTTCATGCTTTGATATATCTATTCAAATATGCACCAATTATAGTTTAAAAGTTGTGTAGGATCAAGCTTAGCATGCCTATAAGTATGAGAAATGTTTTATGTTTGATAATGATATTTATTCACTCACTTTTTTTTGGCATTGTCTACATATGTATTTAATCTAAAGAATGCTTGTGTATGTTTTGTATTAGTACAATGGATTAAAATTGCACAAGTATCTTACCTACACTCCTTATTTTGCACTCTTAAAAATTAAGAAAAGTGGTTATGTTTTTTCATAAAATCTATTGATTTGCAAAACAATTGTATTCGGAGAACTTTGTACAAAACAAAATTATAAAATAAATGACAAAGATAACTCCACCAAGCACTACTTGAACCTCCTGATAAGTCTTAATAAGCATTGTGTGGTTGAGCACCTTGGAAAGAATAATAAAGTGTCTTGTGCAAATCAAATCTTTCTTTCAAAAATAAGAAAAACCACTTTCTCTTAAGTACAACGGATCACTAGTCTCAAAATTCAAAATAAAATCTGTGATCCCCCAAGCACTACTTTGCACCCTGATAAGTCTTAATGAGCATTGTGTGTGCAAAGCACCTTGGTAGCTATACATTTTTTGTGTGCATTGAAGTGCGTGGAAGTAAAATTATTTGTGTTTTATTGTGCTTCTTACTTTACATATTACTTGTATTTTTGATTAAAACATTTGTTTACTCTACTCAAAAATCCACTTATGTGCACATCATTATCTTCCATAATACTTCTTATCATGAGTATTGGATCCTAATGCTAATTCTATATTACTCTCTCTTTATGAAATGCACTAGATAACCTAGCATGTGTTCTACAATGTTTTGTATGTTTTTAGAATTATAAATTAAAGTACCATTGTAGAATTTTTTAAAAACATTATTTCATGATTGGTTATTATCAAATTTAAAACTACAAAATGATTTACAAAAACATCATCTTTTGTGAACTTTAACTCATTTTTTTGGATTATCATTACTATTTGATGCTTGTTGTATTGCTATAAGTCTTCCGCATCTTAACCATATAAGTGTTTTACCTTGCGCTTTCATGCTTACTTAATATCTTGTACTCTTTGCATCATCACTTATTCTTAAAAATTCCTATCTTTCATTAAGCGATAGATTTCCTTGGAACACTTTTACTGGTTACTTCAAACATAAAAATCTTTTATGCTACAAACTCTGAAAACTGTGTAATGCTCATAACTCTGATCTATTTCAATAAAAAACTATTCTAAAACTCCTTATCATTTACTTAAAAAGCTCGATCATGCCTTCTCTTTTATTAACACATTTTTAGTGCTTTGTTTCCCTACCCGCTTTTGCTAATAACAAAGGGGGAGAACTAACATGATAAAATGCAAAAGGGGGAGAACTAACATGAACTAACATGATAAATATAACCTGCTATCATAAACCCTACATGACAAATTCAGATGATAGCTTACATATTAGGGGAGCACTCACTTAGGGGAGCATGTATTTAGGGGGAGCAATTCTAAATGCTAAAATCAATAAATATCCTAAGTCATCACTCTCACACACACACACAAGTAGAGTTTCATCATGCTTATTTATTAATGCTTTGATTTATCATTAATGGATTTGTTATTATCAAAAGGGCGAGTTTGTTGGAACATGGTCTTCCGCATCTCCTAGGTTTGAGAATAACAAATCCTATGTGTATTTGATCTTGTGTGTTCAAGTGTGCAGGTTAACATAGTCCATATGACTCAAGGAGTACTCTTGATGACTGCCCCCAAAATTGGGACCAAAATTTGAAAAGGCTCACTAGCGCCGGCGGTATCGATAGCGCCCGGCGCTAGCGTTGATTAACACGATTCCGGCTATGTTTTTAGAAAGAGATAACGCCAGGTGGTAGCAGATAGCGCCGACGGTAGCGAGACGCACTTAAGGCATAGAGCAAGAGGTTGCCGCGGATGGGAGATTCTGCCACGCAAAACATTGCCTAATCCGGGCTAGCGCCGGCGGTAGCGCTTGGGCTATAAAAGGACCCCCTCTCCTTGTGTTTTGACACACACCCATTGTATACACCTCAGAGAGAGAGTACTAGAGTTCCAGAGGCTTGTCTTAGCCGAAATTTGAGGTCCCAGCGAAGCTCTGCCAATTTCTGAAGGAGAATTCCATCACGCCGAATCCAGACGAAGTCTGCTTCAACAAACGCTGATTCTACAGCGGATCTTCGTCTCCGACTTCAGAAGTTCATCTTAAGGTAGGTTTTGTTATTTCATTTCTCTTTCTTCATTGTAAACGGTAGTGAAATTGCCTCGTGTTGGCGACTAGGTCTGGGGTAGACTTAGGGCTGAAATTTGCCTCGTGTTGGCGACTAGATCTAGGCTAGTTCTAGGGGGTGCTCGAGGCCACATCCGGGGAAGGATTGGCTAGAGCGGCTTGAGGCCGAATCCGGGGTGGATAAGGCTAGGGCCACCGGTTCGTGGGGAAGCGAGTCGGGATAGAAAACAAAAAGAGCTTTTTGATTATTCGCCCCCGATCTCTAGCGTCATCGAGATCAAGTTTTGTAAAACTTATTTATCATTAATAAAGCTTGTCTCTCTTTTTGCTTTACTTAACTTATTTCATGTCTTTAATCTTGCAATAATTCAAAGTCTTTTAAATATAATCTAAAGTTTTTGAAAACCCTTATTCACCCCCCCCCCCCTCTAAGGGCGCCGACCGATCCAACAGTTGTGCTTGAGACCTTTGACATATGATACTTCCTTGAAGGTGAATGCTCCAACCTTGACTTGTCCATACCCTTTTGTCTGTCCACAGTTGGAGTCTCCAAAGATAACTTTGGGTCCAAGCTTTGCCTTATAATTGCTTAGGATGGCCTTGTTTCCTGTCATATGCTTTGAGCATCCACTATCCAAGTACCAATATTCTTTTATCTTTGGATAGCTGTGTACCTGCAAATACACAAAAATAAACTAGTTGTTTTTGACCCAGACTACCTTGGATCCTTTTGTCTTACCACAATATTCAGAGATAAAGGACATTTCAGGCTGATCCTTATAGCCTTATGGATGATATCTCCTTGGAGGTATAATCCATTCAGTAAAAGGATTTTTAGTGTGTTTAGAATTAGAATTCCTAAAATTCTGTGTATAGTTTCTGTTCGACGAATTTGGGTCAATTCGTCGATCGCCGTTCGACGAATGTGCATGGTTTCGTCGAGCGCCGTCCATGTAATAACTATACTGAAAATCTGTTTTCAGTTTTCGTCGATCTCCGTTCGACAAATTGGAATCTTTTCGTCGAGCTTCGTTCGACGAATTCTTCTGAATTCTTTTATTCTTAACATACTTGCTTGAAACATCTTTATTTGCTTCTACAGCCTCTTTGCTTTTAGCAGATATGAATTTTATGGGTGTAGATAATATATTCTTCTTAATCAGATGTGGCTCACTTGATGAGGCATCCAAGCCCAATTTGCTATTAAGTCTAGCATTAACTGTGCTTGTTATGTCCATCAGTTTGATGCTTCTCCCATTTAGGGATTCTTCAAACTTTTTGGCTTCAGACAACTTGCTCTCAATGAGAACATATGTTCCTTGGAGGCAGCCAAATCCTTTTTAAGGTTTATATTTTCTTCACTTATAATTTTCATGTCAGCTAGCTTACTTCTGAGTGAGATTATTTCTTTCTCAGATTTTAGTAAGACTAAGCAAAGAACTTTGAATTCAGCCTTGAATTCAACTGAAGTAAAATCAAAATGAGATAATACCTGATCTGCATCATCTTCTGCTTCAGATTCTGATTTTTCCTCATCAGAATTATGTCCTGAGGCATTGATAGCCATCATGCAGAATGTTCTTTCTTCTTCATCATCACTGGAGCTGGATAAGAAAGCATATTCTGACTCACTGCCTGAGTCATATATTGCCATCAGACAATGGTCACTTTCATTTGATTTATCTTCATCATCATCAGATGAACTGGATGATGGTTCAGATTCAGTTTCACTCCAGGATTCTGCAATCAATCCTCCTCGGTTCTTTTTGTGCTTGTGGGAGGAAGATTTGCTGGAGCTTCTTTTCTCTTCTTTTTCTTTTTCTTTTCTTTCTTTTGCTCTTCTGGACATTCTGTCAGGTAGTGTCCAGGTTTCCTGCAACCATAACAAATAACTTCTTTAAGAGTTGATTTGTCATACCTTTGCTTTTCTCTTGATCTGAAGTCCTTCTTTCTGAAGTCCTTCTTAGCCATTTTGTAAAATCTCTTGGCTATGAGACTCATAAACTCCTCATCTTTTGGAGTCTTTTCTTCTTCTGCATCAGCTGCTTTGAAAGCTATGCTCTTTTCTTTCTTTATTGCTGGAGATGTAGTGGATGATTCAGCTTCCCTGTATTTGATGAGCTGCTCATAAGATTTGAGTTTGCCCAACAAAGCTTCAGTGGTAATCTCATTGAGACTTCTGGCTTCCTTGATTGGCCAGATTCTAGAATCCCATGTGCTGGGGAAGCACATTAGGATCTTATCATTTACTTCAGTGATAGATATCACTTTGTCCAGAGATTTCAGCTCATTGATTATGAGACTGAGTCTGTTATACATGTCAGCCACTGTCTCTGTTTCTCCTTTCTTGAAGTTTTCATACAGAGAGATCAAGTGTGATCTTCTGTCTTTTCTTTCATCTGCAGAACCTGCAACCATATTATTTAGTGAAATCCAAATTTCTCTAGCTGAAGTACATTCAACCACTTTTTGAAATATGCCATCAGACATAGTTTGAGCTAGAATGTTCATGGCTTTAGCATCTGCACTTCTTCTTTTGAGTTTCTGTCCACTCAGGAGGTGGGACAGCATGATTGTCTGTTGTAGCTTCAGTGCTTGTTGATGCTGTAGGTGCTGGAGGCCCTGTCAGAATAACATTGAAAATCTCTTCATCAATAGAGTTCATATAAAGCCTAATCCTTGCTTTCCAAAGTGCAAACTTGCTAAGATTGCACATTGGAGGTCTTGTGCTTGAGTACTCCTTGTTTTGTGCCATGAGTTTTTAACAAAAAATAGATAAACAAAAACTCTAAATTAATTTAAGATCTAATTGATCTTTGTGATTTAGGTGTTAGCCTGTAAAGAATCAACTTCCTCTGATACCAATTGAAAGTGGAGGTTAGATCTTAAGTTTCTCTAGAGGGGGGGGGGGGGGGGGTGAATAGAGTATTAAAACTTTTCCTTAGTTTTTATAGCAGATTTAAAGTAGTGTTATATATATGTAAACAGTGTGAGAGATATATATAAGCAGAAAACTAAATAAGTAAAAGCACACAGCACAACACAAAGAAATAAACACACGCAGAAGACACGAGGAATTTATAGTGGTTCCCCAATAAATCTGGGCAGTCCGCTCTTCTACCACCCTTGGTAGGAGTCCACTAGGAGTGTTGATCAGGTGCCCTAACACCAATGTGATTTTGATTAGGTGTCCACACACCACAGAGCTTTTGATCAGGTGCTCAAAACCAACTAGATTTTTTGATCAGGTGTCTTGCCACCAGGGAGTTACACTTTTGAAGGGAGTATTAACCCTGTACAAGAGAGGTGAGAAAAAGGTTATAGTGTTCTTCTCTGTCAAGATGTTGAGAGAAGACTCTAGTGGACTTGTTGTAAAGCTCCCCCTGTCTGATTGAAGTATTTGACAGATGATGGAGAAGCTTTCTCTTAAAGACACAAATCTTCTGTAGCTGATTGATCTGGAAGAAAAAGGTTCTTCAGATTCCTTGTTGCTCTTTTAGAAGACTTGAACTTGCAGCAAATATCTGAGAGATGGATCTTGAAGAAGATGTTCTCAGAGAGAAGATGCGTGTTGCTTGAGGAAGAAGAAGAAGACTGAGAATAATAGACTAAATGTTCTTCTTCTTTCTTTCTCTATACTTGTTGTTGTCTTTCTGTATTCTGTAAGAATGATATTTGAATTCTGTCGAGCACTGAGACAATAATGTCTGTCTTTGATATATTCTATTTCTGGAAATAGAATAAACTGACTTTAATTCTTTCTTGGAATGACAACAAAGACAAAACGACTTCGGCAGGTCCTTTAATTCCTTAGCCGTGAAATACTCCATTGCATTAATTGTCAACGGCTATCTTTGTCATGGAACAAAGGAAAGAAGGAATATATTTAAAGAAAATGATATCCTTACTTGACTGTCTTGAATACGTCCAAATATATTGAATGGATCTGTTAAAGTCGTCGATCTGTCTTCAGAGTGTTGACAAATAACTGATATAAATAATCTGGACTTGTATTTGTCGAACTGAGCTTTAATACAGAATTTTTCGAGCTCTGGCTGGAATTCGTCGAACGCTGCCTGGAATTTGTCGAATGCTGCTCAGAGAATGTCGAGCGCTGGGACTGGCTATAATACTTCAGTCTGCTGAGAACAATTCGTCGAACGATGCTAGACATTCGTCGAACGCCACTCGCAATTTGTCGAACATTGAGAACTTAAATTTTCCTTAAGTTCTAGCCACTCTAACAGCCTAAAAACTTGACCCTTAAACTATACAATGGGGTCAACTTGATCCTTAGTTAAAACATAGTGATCCTAGCCCAAATCAGTAATAGAGTTGTTCCAACACCATCGTCACCGAAAATGTCCGACAGTTCTCCAGCCTCAAACTCACAAACTTCTGCAGCCAACTTGACATCGACCTCCGCTTCGCCTCAATTCATCATCCAAGGAGCAACGGTCATGTCGAGGTGGCCAACAAAATCATCGTCAACCTACTCAAAAAGGAAGTTGAAAATAAGAAGGGAAACTGGGTAGAGCAGCTCCCCTCAGTCCTCTGGGCTTTGAGGACTACCCCCACCATGGCGACTGGAGAAACACCTTTCAAGCTATCTCACGACTCAGAGGCCCTCATCCCCGTGGAGTTTGAGGTCCGAAGCCCCAGGGTGGTGGCAGTAGAAGATGGAGATGAGGGATGGAGACATGAGAACGAAGAGGAGCAGCGACTTGCCTTGGATTTCGTGGAGGAACTTTGTGACCATGCCACGATCCGCCAGGAGGAGATCAAGCGGAGGATGGCAAGGCATTTCGACAAGCATATTCGAATCAAGTAATTTGATAAAGGGGACTTGGCCCTCAAAATAGGTGAACGCAGCAGGGTGGTCCGTGGTGGTAGGTAAACTCCATCCTAATTAGGAGGGTCCCTATATAGTTTTTGAGGTGCTAAAAATAGGCGGGTACCGCCTGCAGAATGTCGAGGGAGTACTCCTAGGAAACACTTTGAGTGGAGATGATTTGAAGTGTTTCTATTCCTAGATGCGATGTGATATCCTGTACACCTTCTTTTATCATGCTAAAATAAAGATAACACTTTTTGTTGAAAATGTGTAGCGCTCCACCATCCAGGCAACACTCACCAAGCCGCGAGACTTTTCTAAGTCCTCAAGCAGAGAGTTGTCGTAGACCAGGTCGTAGCACTGGGCTTCTCCCCTGCAGGCTGGCTACTTGCCCCCTCGAGTGAAGTTCTAAGTCCTCTAGCAGAGAGTTGTCGTAAACCAGGCCATAGCACTGGGCTCCTCCCCTGAAAGCTAGTTACTTGCCCGCTCGAGTGAAGTTCTAAGTCCTCGAGCAGAGAGTTGCCATAGACCAGACCGTAGAACTGGGTCCACCCCTGCAGGCTAGCTACTTTCCCCCTCTAGTGAAGTTCTAAGTCCTCGAGCAGAGAGTTGTCGTAGACCAGGCCGTAACACTGGGCTCCTCCCCTGTAGGCTGGCTACTTGCCCCATCGAGTGAAGTTCTAAGTCCTCGAGCAGAGAGTTGTCGTAGACCAGGCCGTAGCACTGGGCTCCTCCCATGTAGGCTGGTTATTTGCCCCCTCGAGTGAACTTCTAAGACCTCGAGCAGAGAGTTGTCGTAGAACAGGCCGTAGCACTGGGATCCTCCCCTGCAGCCCGGCTACTTGCCCCCTTGAGTGAAGTTCTATGTCCTCGAGCAGAGAGTTGTCATAGACCAGGACGTAGCACTGGGCTCGTCCCCTGCAGGCTAGCTACTTTCCCCCTCGAGTGAAGTTCTATGTCCTCGAGCGGAGAGTTTCTGTAGACCAGGTCGTAGCACTGGGCTCCTCCACTGCAGGCTGGCTACTTGCCCCCTCAAGTGAAGTTCTAAGTCCTCGAGCAGAGAGTTGCCATAGACCAGGTTGTAGCACTGTGCTCATCCCTTACAGGCTGGCTACTTGCCCCCTCGAGTGAAGTTCTAAGTACTCGAGCAGAGAGTTGTCGTGGACCAGGCGGTAGCACAGAGCTCCTCATCTGTAGGCTGGCTACTTGCCCCCTCGAGTGAAGTTCTAAGTCCTCGAGCAGAGAGTTGTCGTAGACCAGGCCGTAGCAATGGGCTCCTCCCCTACAGGCTGGCTACTTGCCCCCTCGAGTAAAGTTCTATGTCCTCGAGCAGAGAGTTGTCGTAGACCAAGCCATCACACTGGGCTCCTCCCCTGCAGGCTGGTTACTTGCCCCCTCGAGTGAAGTTTTATGTCCTCGAGTAGAGAGTTGCCATAGACCAGGCCATAGCACTGGGCTCCTCCCCTGCAGGATTCCCACTCGCCCCCTCAAGTGAAGTTCTAAATACTCGAGAAGAGAGTTGTCGTAGACCAGGCTGTATCACTGAGCTCCTCCCTTGCAGGCTGGCTACTTGCCCCCTCGAGTGAAGTTCTAAGTCTTCGAGCTAAGAGTTGTCGTAGGCCAGGCCGTAACACTGGGATCCTCCCCTGCAGGTTGGCTACTTGCCACCTCGAGTGAAGTTCAAAGTCCTAAAGCAGGAGTTGTCGTAGACCACGCCGTAGCACTAGGCTCCTCCCCTGCAGGCTGGCTACTCGCCCCCTCGAGTGAGTTCTATTCCCTACAAGATGCCAAACCTTAGGCTCATTCTAGGAAAGGGTAGAGAAGGGTGCGAGGCGAGTACCTTCGACACCCCCTTCGATACGAAATCGACACCAGTACTCGCTCGCCCCCTTGCAAAAACCCCCAGCGTGGGTGCGCGAGCATACAACACTGCGATCCCCTTGCTAATCTTCTCGCACTCTTGGCGAGTAGCGATGGCCTTGGTGCCAGATCTACAGGGAGGATGCCCCTATGCGAATCGCGCCCATGGGCGAGTATGCCATATGGCGAGTGAGACAGGAAATAAAAATAATATTGTACCCGCAACAAAGACAATGCAACCACGGAATAAACAAAGGCGGACGTGCCTATTCAATAAAATAAAAAAAAGTCGAGTACGCCAGAAATGTTCATACAGAAATAACCATGTTTTACAATAGCGCGTCGAAGAAAGAAAGGAAACAGGCGTAGTCGCCCTGGTCCTCTTCTTCCGATCTGCTGGAGGAGTCCTCGCCTTGGGTCCCCACCGGGAGCGGGTTCGTCACCTCGCAGTATAACTCTGGAAGGAGGGCTGCGAGATCGATCCGGGCCCCTCTGCTGTAAGCAGGAATCGGCGCCGGAGACGCTCCCGCATGAACACTACAATCGCGATCGCCACCTCTTGCGTGCCTCGGCAACCTGGGTTGGAGTGAACTGAAGGAGGGATGGCGCTGTCAACGACTCTCCCCCAACTTTGGTGGCGAAACTCCACTATCTCGGACTCGGCCTCAGCGAGGCGAGTACCGAGGTAGTCAACTTGATGCTGCGAGGCGGCGAGCTGCTCCTCCATCTCAGATATCTACGTCACCAGCTTCACCGCGGCCTCCCGAGAAATAAAGTGTTAGCCAATGCTACGGGTAAGCGAGCGGGATAGAGGCGAGCAAAACCCCTTACTTCGGGTGGAGGAGCCTGTTTAGCCCAGAGCTCAGCTAACTCCTTGTCCATTTTCGCCATCTTCTTCTCCTGCTCTGTGTAGGCGGCAACCAGGTCGCGGAGCCGCCTATTCGGTTGGATCCCCCGCCGCGCCGCCTGATGATCCAACTCGGCAGGGTAGAGGGCGGAGCGGCTGCTGAGATTGGCCAACTCTCAGATGGGAACCTCTGCGAGTACCTTAGCGTCATTGAGCACGTACAACCCATAAAGCAGGTTGAACGCTTCGTCGTCGGCCTCTTCAAAATCCTCCCAGGAGGGGAGGAGCGAGCTCACCAAAACCCGGTTCGCGCCATGGTCCCATATCATCATGGGATTTCCTTTGGAGTTTTGGCTCCTCATCCCCAACCCAAAATGTGTATGGGTAGAGGGGTTTGCAGGCGGACTCACCAGAGGGCATGAGCTAGAGCCTCTCGTCTTCTGCTTCTTTCGCCTCGACTCACTCGCCAAAGCGGCTTTAGGGTCAGCCCGACCCTTGCCTTTATCAGCTGGCGAGGGCGTCCCACTATCCACCGCAACCACCACCCCCCGTGAGGGCTCCCTCTAGGTGGGACTCGCTCGACCATTATCGTGAGGCATCATAAGGAGGACGAGTAGGGATGATGCGCTCCCCTGCAAAAAAGGATGAGACAGTTAATGATTGCCCCTACCAGAGGTAGAGAGCCAAATCCGTGCGGCGAGTACTATCCAAGACTTACCCTCTCCCAGATTCACAAAGGTGAGATGGTCCACGCCTCGCTGCAGATAGACGACGTCCATGACCTTCTCCTTCATGAAGAGGTAGAGGTCAAGCGCGTCCCCCTTCAGGCGACACGGCTTGTAATCGGTCTCTGTCTTCTAGAGAGGAGCGAAAGGAATGTTGCCAATGTCGCCTCGCACCAGGACGAACTTATCGGTCCAGTGATGGACCTTATTGAGCGTCTTGGCGACTTTGACGCACACCCTAGTAAAAAAACATTATACCGTCGCTGGTCGCCTTTAGGGTTAGGACCTTGCAGAAAATGGAGAGGTCGAACTCGATCTTCTCATCGCGCAGGTAACACGCATAGGCGACCAGGACACTGATCACGTTGGGGTTGACCTGCACGGGGATCACCCCGAAGTAGCGGAGGACATGACGCACCTCAGGCCACAAGGGCAGCCTCAGCCCCACCTGGAAATGAGCCAAGGGGAAGGTTAGTTCCCCGTTGTAGAGCGAGTTGATGAACTCTTCGGGTGCTGGTCGCCTCGCGGTGTAGCCTGGCGGCAAGTAGCGGTTCTCCACGTCTACTAGCTCCTCGCCCAGGGTTTGCGAGTAAGGGAAGTTGTGCGCCTTGAAGTTACGAACGCAGAAGGCGCAACTCTCCTTAGAAGTTTCCTTCATCATTCTTGACGGGGAGCATGGGAGGGTCCGCTAAGAGGCTTTAAAAGGGGAGGGGGTATTCGAGAGGCTGAGAAAGCATTCCCCTCCCCCCCAAGGGACCCCATATTTATAGCCCCCACCCCCCAACCTAGCCGTGCGCGAGTACATCGGTCGACGAGGTGAGTAGGTCCTAAGCGATTAAGCATCTCAAGAGCAAGCAAGCAAGCAAGAGGTATATATACAACAGTAAAGAACGAGATGACTAAAAGAAGTGCATAATGCGAACAAATATATATATATATATATATATATATATATATATATATATATATATATATATATATATATGACAAATTCTCTAAGCGCATAGCGCGAGTACAAGCGAGAAGTACAAAAATGGTGCCTATAGATTACAAAGACCCAGGGGTCGCAAGTTAGACTACGCGACAGACTCTCAAATGGTCAGAAAACGAGGACTATCCCTAAGACTTCAATCGCGATGCACTGGACCGCGACCCCGACGGTGCGTGCGCTGAGGATGGCGAGCCCTCCAAGTAATGCCATGGGCTGCTCGTAGGTCTTCGCGAGCCCTCTCCAGGCTCTCTTTGATCTAATGGATGTGGTCCTCGCCTCGCCTAATGTGTTCCTCCAAAAGGGAGGCCTCCCCCATGGTACCTCGCCACCTGCGCGAACTAGTGAAGGTTGTCCTCGGTAGCCTTTTGGTGAGTCTCCACCACATACAGCCTCACCTCCATATCTGTTACCCGATCGAACAGGTTGTCCTTGCCCTACAACTGTTGTTGGAACTCCTCCACTCCGGCGAGGCGGTCTCCAAGGTCAACTAGATGCGCATTCACCTCGGCGGGCGATATAGCCATCAGAAAAGAATCGTGGGCTCGAAGGATAGCTATCAGACGAGCCCACAACTCCTCGTTGAAACCAGGAGGGTCCGCGAGAAGTTACCTCATCGGGGTGGACGCCACAGGCGGCGGCGACCCCGGTAAAGACTCCATGGAAGGCTGGTGGCTAGAGGAGGCTGACCTCGGACTATCTGAAAGAAAGAAGTCAGGGGGCGGAAACAAATGATGAAATCGAAGAATGGGTCAGTAAGCGGTGCGAGTACCTGCGAAAGCAGGGCGAGTACTTATAAGGGGACCACCTTCCCCCTGGAGCCACGGTGGATCAGCCCGAGGTATCTCGACCGAGGCGGGCAGACGAAGAACCACACCCGTCCCCCTAGTCCTAGGGCCTATTGTTATTGACTTCCCCCTGGAAGTCGGGCGAGAAGGCCGGCCAACCTCAGACAGATGCTACGACGTTTGATAAGGTGGAACAGGGGCCACTCATATGCACCCCAGAACCGTGGAAGACGTGGTGGCCAGATCTTTGGACGTCGCCTCGCTAGGCCATTCAGACAGAAGAAGACGGCTGAGAAATGCTGTAGAACATGAAGAATCATGTAGTCGACCTAATTCAAGTAGGCAAAAGATAAGTCAAAATGGTTCAATAACCCAACCTGGCACCTCGGCGAGATGAGTGGAAGGGGTAGGCGGGACGCCCGTGTTGCTTGGAGGTTGTCCCACGTCGCGAACCCCTCCGATCGTGATTTCAGTCACGCCCTCGCCCTGCCGCTGAACCAAATTAACGTTGGTCTCTTCTTGGATGGGCGAGGCGGTTGGCTTCTTCGGCGTAGACCCGCACCTCGCAGTGGAGTCAGTATCTGTGGAGTATCTCTCGAGGGGGTCGGGATCAACCCTCTTTCACTTATGCTTCTTCTTTCTCACAGAACCCGGAAGGCCATGTATTAAGAACTCGCCAAAGAGACCTAGGATCTCGGCCGCCTCGGGCTCGTCGTCAGCAAGCCCCTGGTTGTAGGCCCAAGAAGAACCCTCTCCAGAAGTCATTTTGGCATGAATAAACCACAGCATACCCCCACCCAATTTATAGAGGAAGTCCAGTTCAATGCATAGCCTCGCCAAATAAGGGGTTGGACTCTTCTTTCCGACCTCTGGCGAGCTCGAAAAGAGCAGGGATTGTGTACAACCTGTATTCGGCGAGTAGACCCCAGTATGCCAGGCGGGTAGATCGCTCGTTTCTGGCGAGTAGACCCAATAACATTCTTACTCGCCCGGGGTAGGGCAAGGAGAGCACGCCCCCTCCCCGCCATCTTTTTATCGATGACATGGAGTTCCCGCTCGAAGCAAGGCGAATCAACCTGGCCCCAGGCGATCTCGCTTCAAGAGAACTTGCCCTTGGCGAGTAGGATTGGACTTACCAACTCCAACCGTACTCGCTCAAGGAGGAGGCGAGGCGAGTTCGAGGCAACCCGGCTCCTCAGTTCTCCCTCACTATCCGCAGACCAGCAGGGGGTGCGGTTAGTATTTGCGAAAAGGCGCGAGGAGCTGTTCGTAGACCATTTTGGTGTGCATATAGTAATCTAGTTAAGGCGGAGGAAGCTATCCGCAGTCCATCAGGACCATTTTGCCCTCAGAAGATTTTGCCTATAAATAGGACCCATTATGTCTCAGATCAACACAGATCCACCCCTCCCTTTGAGAGCCTGTGCTTAATTCCCCATGCTATCTGAGACAGGCTCAGCCTCTTATTTTTGGGAGGGGAAATCGATTGAGATTTCCGGGATAGTGGCGGGACCTCCTCGCTGCACCCAGTGGGTCCACTCTTAGGCAACCACTATCAACCTATGAGGGCCAGGTTCTCAGCTCGAAATACTTAGACCTAGGGATTTGACGAAGAGAGAAGTAACTCAAGCTACTCCCCAAGTCTCGAACATAGTTGGACCGGTATCCGGGTTCCAACAATTATTTACTGTTATGTTTAACCCCCCGCCTCGCGGGGATCTGTGCTTTTCTCTTTATTTTGTGTGGCTCGCACGTTGTGTCATTTTTATCGTTATCCGATGATCGGATTTGCAGGACAAGAGTGCTCGCGCTTGCTCATCGAGATAGGACTAAGGGGCGTTCACGCGTGGGCATGGGGAGAGCGGGTATCGTCATCAGTCGCGAACCCTCCCCCCCCCCAACCCCCTCTTTCTATAAATACCCCCCCTTCCTTTATGTACTCACCTACCACATTAACTACCACCTTGCTTTTATTTCTCCTTCAACTCACCCGTTCCACTCGCCAGTCTCTCTGAAAATGGCCAAGACTTCTGATCCATCTGATGGGTGAGGGAACTGCGTGGCGAACTTTGTCGACCACCTCTTCCCTGAGGGGAAAGTGTCGAAGGAGGACTGCCTCACATTCCAGGTCACCTTTCACTGGAAGGGTACCCGGTTCGCTACCTAAGGGAGCATAAGGCCATCAACTCATTCCGTGAGGATGATATTGCCTTCCCCCTCTCCCATTTTGAGGTTGGGCCTCGCCTCCCTTTGTGGCCTGAGATGAAGCAGTTCCTTAAGTACTTTGGTACGGTGCTAGCACAGGTCAACACGAATGCGATTGCCATGCTCATGTCATTCGCCTACTACATGCGCGAGGAGAGGATAGAATTCAACCTCACCGCCTTCCATAAGTTTTTCATCTGATCCATCTGATGGAGTCACCTTTCTGACCGGCTCGCGGATCAAGGTTTGCGAGACCCTCAACAAGGTCCACCATTGGAATGACCGGTTCTCCTTCATCAAGGGGAACTTTGGCAACATTCCCTACGCGCCTGCCCAGCAGAGCGAGTCGATATATTGCGCTCCTCATGTGGATGGCGATACGGAGGAACTCTGCCAGTTCTTCCTTAAGAAGAATTTCGAGGTTGCCTACTTGCGGAGGTGACTCGACTCGCTCCCCCTTGTGCCATAGGTGAAGGTATGATTATACTCACATATTTCAGACCGCTTTTCCTTTGCTCGCTCACCTTATTTAACATGTTTCCTCATTGCAGGGAAGCATCTGATTCCGGTGAACCCGCATCATGCGGGTGGCGTGAAGTGACCTCCTCGCTTGATGTAGTGAGGGCCGCTGCGGAGTCCTGCGTCGGCGACCTGGGCAAGCCCAAGTCCAGTAGCGGCAAAAGGAAGAGGGCGGTGGTGGATCTTGACCCCCCGTCCTCTTTCGGCTCGCAGAAGAAATTAAAGAAGATCATGGCTTCAAAGAGGAAGACCACCATGGCGAGCCAATTGGGTCCCGTGGTCCATGCTGATGCAGGAATGAGTGGGACAGATGCGCTAGATGTGCACCACCACTTCGTCCTTGGGTAGAAGCCCTGGGACAGCGTGGGCGAGCCCTTGCTCATTTGGGAGGGGCGGCGGAGAAGGTCACCATTTCCACTCGCCTCCCCCATGGATTTAGTACAGGCGGTCTGGAGAGCACGCCTATGGCCTCGCTTACGGGTTGTATGGGAGAGAAGAAGTTGTTGTTAAAAAACTTGAGGTCCGGAGATGAAGTAAAAAATGTGGAATACTTCACAAACTTTCCACAAGCGTAACAATCAATGACAATTGGAAGACCGGATATTGCTTTGATATTGACTATCTCTTTACAATTCGAGGTATACATGGCGAGACATGATTCATAAGAATCACGGAGAAGAGAAGCACAAACACAAAGGAAAACAAGCTGCCAGCGACCTCACAAGCTGTGACCGCCAGACTGAATGAACAGACAAGTCATGCGGTTAACTCCTGAGACCGCTCCTGTTAAACCGCAACCACAGACCGCTCGACCTGCTGCTTTATTCAACTGCTAAAAGACAATCTGTTCGCACTTCAGACCGCCAGACCAAGAGGTCGCCCGATCACCGAAGCTATCCGCGAACACTTGAACAAAGAAACTGCTACCTGTTGCAGACTGCAACTCAAGACCGCCTGATCACTTAAGACCGCCTGATCAACTGAGTTCGCTGCACAGATCAAGAACACCTAAACACAGTTCGCCCAGACAGACCGCTGCCGAACTGGTTTATTCAAAGCTGGAAGAAGGGAGAATGCTGACCGCGAGCTGCAATCCGCTAACCTGCGAACACACAAACCGATCAGACAAAACTCAACCCGCGCGACCTCAGAAAGAGTCCGGCACAATCAAGCCAACTTTGGTTCTTACAGTTCTCGTTATTAATGACGGGCCCTGTACCCCTATTTATAGGCGAGAAGATGGATGTCGTCACCGCACAAACCATGATACAATAATCGCCCATCAGATCATAAGCGGTCTCATAAAGGAGACCACCCGAGCTTTATTGCAAAAGCAAGGCACTTCATCAGTAACCCAGACCGACTAGAATAAGTCGTCAGACCTCCCGGTCACTGCAAGAAGCCAGACCTCCTTGAAACATTTGGCCGACTAGAACAAGTCGCCAGACAACCCGCGCAAGCCGCCTGGACACCAGCGGTCTCCCAGATCAGACCGGCCAGACAGATCGCCTGAGACAAACCGACCAAAGCACCAGCGCAGACCGCGCGGTCTCCAATCCGCAGACCGCCCAGCACCATTCCACTTCCACTTCAAAATTTAACACTCCCCCTTGAAGTGGGAAGCGGAATTCATCCCAAGCAAACTCCGCAACCGACCAAATGGTCCCTTCGACGGTGGCTTAGTAAATATGTCAGCAATATTATCCTTGCTCTACACATGCTCCACAATCAGAGATCCCTCCAACACCTTTTCACGAATGAAATGATGATGAATCTCTATGTGCTTCGTATGCGCGTGACAAACTGGATTGTTCACCAGTTTTAGAGCACTCTTATTGTCACCACGTAGAAGAGTAGGACCTCGCACCTCACTATGAATGTCCTCCACAAGCCTCCTAAGCCAGATGGCTTCCTGAGTTGCCAAAGCCGAAGCTTTGTACTCCGCTTCCGTGGTAGAGACAGACACAGAATCCTGCTTCTTGCTGCACCATGATATAGCTGTACAGTCTGTCATAAAGACATATCCATACGTCGATCTTCGATCATCTGAATCTCCTCCATAATCAGCGTCCATGAACTCGTGCAAGCAAAATCCTGAATCTTTCCCGTAAAAGAGACCCAAATACGAGGTGGATTTGACATACTTCAAAATACTCCTAGCCGCCATAAGATGAGGTTTCCAAGGCTCTGTCATAAAATGAATCACCCTGCCAACTGCATAAGTAATATATGGCCTTGTGATCGTCAGGTATATCAAACTTCCAACCAAAGCCCGGAACACCAAAGGATCGGTAAGAACCTTCCCTTCATCTCGTCGAAGATGAACCCCAACCTCTAGTGGAATAGAGCTGCTCTTCCCCCCTTCCATGCCGAATCTCTTCACGATTCGATCCGCATAGCCCTTTTGGAAAACAAGCATACCGCTCTCTTTCCTCTCCACTTCAAGCCCAAGTAAATGGCGGAGCTCGCCCAAATCCTTCATCTAAAATCTGATAGCTAGCTCAGCACAAAGCCTAGCTACCTCCATTTTAGAATTCCCCGTGACGATCATATCGTCAACGTACAATAGCACAAAGACCCGAAGCTCCCCCGTCTTCTTTACGAACAGACTTGAATCTAAATCAGAAGCAAAATATCCGCAGAATTGGAGGTATTCTGCGATCTTCCCATACCACACCCGAGGAGCTTGCTTCAAGTCGTAAAGAGCCTTCTTGAGCTTGCAAACATATCTTGGGTGCTCTTCGGATACATAACCAGGTGGCTGATCCATGAAGATATCCTTGTCAATCTCGCCGTATAAGAAAGCATTCTTCACGTCGAGTTGCCAAATCTTCCACCCTTGGCAAGCTGCCAATGCGATCACCACCCGGACCGAAGTCATCTTGGCAACGGGGCTAAATGTCTCTTCATAATCCTCCCCATATTTCTGAGAGAAACCTCAAGCTACAAGACGAGCATTGTACCGCTCAATACTTCCGTCAGCCTTCTTCTTCAGTTTGAAAACCCACTTGCAAGTCACCGCAGTAACTCCCTCAACCTTACGCACCAAGTCCCAAGTTTCATTCTTCCTGAGGGCAGCCATCTCTACATCCATGGCTTCTTCCCACGCCTTGACACCAATGGCATTTTCAAAGCAAGATGGCTCTCTCTCATCCAGGGGACCTGCGAAGAAACATGAGACAATGCTCACCAAGTTTCTGCCCGTATACCGATCTGGTGGAATAATGGTCCTCTTGGACCTCATCAGAGCTTGAATCTGAACCACTTCTTCAGCTGCAGCTTCTGGACTAACTCTCCTTTCGGGTAAACATAGAGTATAGCTCCCCCTGCTTCCAGAACCTGAAGCACCTGATCCAGAGTTAGAGATGCCTGGAGAACCAGGCAACTCCACCAGAACTTCCCTTGCAGCTTCCTCTGGTCCACCATCTACCCTGCTTCCTTGTAACTCAACAGAAGAGTTACCTTGGTATGACGTCAGCTCGTCGAATACCACATCCCTAGAGACCATATATCTTCGTGTCTCGGGATCCATGCATCTCGAATCATTTTTTCGGTCATCATAACCGACGAAGACTAGTTTCCATGCCTTTGCATCTAGCTTCGTTCGAAGGGCATCCGGAACATGCACGTAGCAGGTAGAACCAAACACTCGAAAGTGTTCCACACTTGGCTTCTCCTTGAACATCAACTCATGAGGGGTCTTCATGTTGATAGGACTGAGAGGCATCCGGTTGATAACATAGGCCGCACAAGGCATTCCCTCTGCCCAGGAGGACTTTGGGATACTCTTGTCATGAAGCCAACACTTTACGGTCTCCGTCAAGTGACGGATCTTCCACTCAGCAACTCCGTTCTGTTGTGGTGTGTGAGCACAAGAAAGCTCTCTTTGGATGCCATGCTTCCTGCAGAAGTTAAAGAACGCCTTGGAGGTGAACTCCCCTCCATTGTCTGTTCTGAACCTCTTGACCCGCAGGTTGAGCCGACCTTCCACCAGCTCCTTGAACTCCGCAAACCTCTCGAACGCCTCCAACATCTCCTTCAGAAAATATACCCAAGTATATCTGGTGAAGTCATCAACATCAGCATATACCTGCTACCACCATTCCTGGAAGTGTTGGTAGGTCCAAACAGATCACCATGTATACACTCCAATGGTGCTTTGCATCTGTTTTGTGATTTGTCAAATGGAAGACGTTGAGCCTTACCAAACTGACAAATTGCACAAACATGACCATCTCCAAAAGATGACAAACTAGGCAGACCTTTCACAAGGCCTCTTCCCGCCATAGCCTTCAACTTTCCCATCCCAACCTGCCCAAGTCTTTCGTGCTAGATAGCAGCGCTGTCGTTAGCCCTCATCTTATCAACATAAGATCTTGTTGAAAGAACAAACAAGTCCTTCACCCGTTTCCCAACATGAATGACCTCAGCTTTCACAGCTGAAACATTTTGGAGAAATTTCACTTCTGTTGGATCGAACAGAACATGATAGCCAGCATCCATAGCATTGGTCACAGAGAAGAGGTTCTTCTTCATCCCCGAAACATGATAGACACTCTTCAAGGTGAGTGGACCTCTATCACTTCCCAAAGAAATTACACCCTCCTTCTCAACTGCATGTATAGGATCATCAGCCGTAATGATAGCGTTATTACCTGTATAAGCTCGCAAAGAGGAGAACTTCGACTCATCCCTGGTGAGGTGATGACCACACCCAGAGTCCACTATCCAATCATCCTGATAATTGATGGAAGCCAAAGGCTGAACAAGTGCCCGTCATGAATGCACCTCCATTACCCCAACTACCTTCAGAATTGGAACCAGCCTCCTCCTTTCCTGCAGCATGCCCTGGCTGAAGATTAACTTGGCAGTCTATCTTGAAGTGACCAAGCTTGTTGCATCTGAAGCATCTAGGTCCTTCCTTCTTCTTGTAACATCCTACAAACAACAAGACCTCTAAGTTGGTTTTGTCATGACTAGGTCATGACAAAACCATAGGAAGAGCTTAAGATCATGTGAGCTTGGATGGGATGTGAAAGTCTTTATTTAAGGGTAGCTAATTATTTAGAGGTGGGGGGGGGGGGGTGAATAGGTTATTTTAAAATCTATTTACTATTCTTAGTAAAATCCTAATTGAATGTGAATGATGATCAGATCTTTCAAGAAACAAACACAAACACAAACACATAGAATTTTATAGTGGTTCCCCTATCTCGGGTAATCCACTTTCCCCCTTCTTCCCTCTAGCAGTGTGCTAGATATGGCTTATATCTCCTCCAGATCTCAGACCACCAAAAAGGTCTTACGGCTAAGATCTCAACAGATCTTACAGTCTCAGATCTCAACAGATCCTACACTCTCAGATCTCAACAGATCCTACAATCTCAGATCTCAACAGATCCTACCTCAGCCTTTATAACAATAGGCTTACACTCAGACTCACCCCTGAATCTTACAACTCAGATCACAACTGATCCTACACCTCAGATCCTTGAAAGATCCTACACTCAGATCTGACAACTCAGATCCTACAAGAATTGAAAGAATTAAAAATATATCACTTAGACTCAGATTCTTCAATGTATTGAGTCTTCTTGATTTATCTGAATGATCAGACAGAAATCTTCAATAGAACATCAACAACAAAATGGTCATCTTGAATTGCACAAGCTGTGATGACTGTTCTTCTTTAGGAAGACAAATTCTTCCTCCTTGACCTTCTCTCTTCAGAAATAATATCATCAGCACCAGATTGCTGAAGAGATTTCTTCAAGTTAGAACAATTCTGAAAGAGGAGATGGCTTCTTCAGATTCTTCCTCAGATTTCACCTTGAACAACGGAGAAGATGATGGCTTTGAATAAGAATATTGATGTCTTTAATCATAGGTCATGCCTTCTATTTATAACCCGCCATCCGCAACATCTGATACGCTCCTCCATGTCAGCATGACGTCAGATCCTCAACGGTCTTTTAGTGACTTCAGAATTGTCGAGAAGTTAAGACATGGTCATCGTCTCGACATGACTCGGCTTGCTTTAGATGTACTGTTACACAATTCTTAACTCAGAGCTTTTCAGGAAAAGGGCGTTGAGTAATGTGTATCTCTGTCGATGCTTTCTCTGTAAGATGTCGAGCGGTGTGTAGAAGCTCGACACTTTCTTTTTAGACTGAAACTCTCAAAGCCTCCTTCTTAGGCGACGAGCAATCTTTAGTCGTTCAACGCTCTTTATCTGTAGGCGTCAAGCGATGTATAGGAGCTCGACGCTTTTTAACTTTGCCTTCACATCTGGACTCTTTTTGCTGACGTTGAGCTAACTGAAGTTGGTCGACGCTTCTTATTCCACGGCGTCGAGCAATATTCCTTGGCTCGACGCTTCTTGACTTGGTCTCAAATCTTCAGTCAACGACCTTGCCTTTTAAGACATCAGACATGGGTCGACGCTTCTAGGTCACAGGCGTCGAGCGATGTGTGGTGTTTCGACGCCTGTGAACTTAGATGAATTTCTTGAGCACCTTGCTTGACCTGATCTCCTGCACAGTGATTCTAGAAAATATGTCAAATACATTCTGAGGTATATCTTTGACTTAGGAATGGACTTCTCCAAATCTAGGACATTGTGGGCAATGGTCCCAACAGGAAGGAGAAATCCCAGTGGTCTTCATATAGCAGTTTTCAGGTACCTAGCCTAGGGTTGGACATTGGGGCCCCACCTTGAACCTTGACCCCACCAAAGCTTCCCTAACCCATTAGGGGCCTCCTTGGAGCACTAGGGGCCCATTGGGGTCAACCAAAGAGACCAATTTGACTAAAGTCAACCTTAACCCTAAATTGGTCAAACTAACTCAATTAGGGTCAATTGGCCTCCACCATGCCAAATTGACCTTGCCCCTACCCTTATAAGGATATTAGGAACTTAATTGACCAAAAAGCCCCATCATGGGACCTCCAATTTGACCAATTTACCCTAAGTCAACCCTAGCCCTAATTTGGTCAAAAGTGCCATATTAAGTGGCAATTCACCCTCACCTTGCCATATTGACTCCACCTACACCTTCCTAACCCTTAAGGGAGGCCATTGGAGCCTGAGCCACCCATTGTGGTCAAGCCAATTGGTCAAATTGACCAAAGTCAACATTATCCTAAATTTAGGTCAAAATGACCTACCTTACCCAAATTGAACACAATACACTTGAGACAGACCCAATTGGTGTGGTCTACCACCTATTGGGGATTGAATGCTGCTGAGTTGGCCATTTCATTTGAAGAGAGTCGGCCAGGAGAGAGAAAGCCCAATTTGATGGAGAGAGACGGAAAGGGGAGTTAATGGGGAAGAGGAAGAAACGCCCAATCTGAGCAATTGATGACATCATTCATCTCCCCTTGGGGAGAGGAGAAGTTTTCAGCCTCTTCCCGACATAATTGATGGCCAATTCATTCCCCTCAAGTGTAACCGAAATCCTAGTTAATGGCCATTAATGGCTTTTAGGAATAAAGCCACCCAAGCTCAAATTGAAACCCCCCATTACCTTCAGTGCTCAGAGAGGAAGAAAACCCCCAACCTTCCAGTGAGAATCGTGCAGAGGAGGCCTAAATCGACATGGCACCAAAAGCTCCACCACCGGCAATGGCAACTCGCCGGAATACGCGCCATCAAGCCCCCACACAGGTCCGATCCTCCCTCTCTCCCCTAGTGCTAGATCCCCATCTATTTTGGGGCTTGATTCGAGCCAAATCGGGCTCGAATCAAGCTCCCGAAAAGCTGCGTTTCGCAAGCTTTTTCCCCGCACAAACCCCTCCCTCCGGCCACCTCTGGCCGGCCAACCACCTCTAATCGCCGCCCACCACCTCCACGAAGGTGGTGGTGGCATTGGCCGGCCGGGGCGGTGCTCAGGTGGCCGGGAAAGGGAGGATGAAGATCATCCAGGACGAGATCATCTCAGCCTTTGGCTGAAGGAAGAAGAAGGCCAGTCACCGTGTGATTGCGCCAAGATTTGTACTCAGATTTATTTATATGATTATGTTATAACGTTATTTCTATAATTCGTCGATCTGAGTAGAAGTAATTAGTTGAGCTGTAGGCTGGAGACATGTTTTCGTCGAACTGATTGTTGAGTTCGTCGAACTGAATCCAGAGTTCGTCGAATGGAATTTGTTTGTCGAACACACTCTGGAGTTCGTCAAACTGATGGTTGAGTTCGTCGAACGGAACCCGGAGTTTGTCGAACGGAATGAATTCACTGAACTGAATTAATTCGTCGAACGCAACTTAGAGTTCGTCGAACTGAGAGATCATTGGCTGAACCGGCTGGAGATCGGATTTCGTCGAACTGAAGCAGCGACCTTCGTCGAATGCAAAATTGATTTCGTCGAACGCAGCTCCCATTTCGTCGAACGCAGAATTTTAGTTTAATTAATTATTCCTGCAATATTTTGTTTTAATTATTAGAAATACTAGAACCCCTCAAATGAAAAAGTGCCCCACATAAAGGTTGTAGCCCTTGGTGTCTAGTTTAAGTGAAAATTTATTTTAGGTCAATAGGGGCAATATAGCCCTATGTGGAGTCTTTTTGCTAGGACTGGTCCTTAGGGTTGGACAGCCACTAATGTTGGAATAACTTTTAATTGAGTCATGGGATTGACTTGAAAATTGAAACATTGGCTATTTACACCTACCCACACATCATATCCAAAGATTGGAATTTTAGGAGAACCTTTTTCCTAAGGTTTTTGTAATAATTTCATAAATTAAATATTAATTAATTATAGGGTCAAATGACCTCCAATGCCCTCCAAATTTTGGTGTGTACTTCTTCGGGTTATCACCTGACCCTGGTAAAATTCTCAGCCCAATTGGGACTGATTTAGTTTGAAAATTGGTTAACCTAAGTTGGGTCAAATTAGGCCAAAATTAGGGCATGGTGTTTAACTTGGGATATTCTGGTCAAATCTCCTCACCATGAGGTGAAACCTTGGCCACTGGTTTAGGCTCACTCAAAACACCCCCATGAGTGGTTTGGTGTGGTGTGGAGGTGGGCATGCCTTAGAACCCTAGTCTTACCCCTTGGGGTACATATTGAGCTTTGTGAAGGACATGTGGTCAAAAGATATAGAATGGCCATGGAACCTAGGAGATATGTTCATGGGATGTATTTAAGCCCTAGGAAATTTTGAGAGAATTTTAGGAGAGTTTCTTCCCCCTAAATTAGGTCATATTCCCTTTAGGTAAACTTCTTTTAAGAGATATTTACATGCAGAAATGATCTTGGATAAAGATGAAATCTGGGTGGTGCCTTTATAATCATATTATTGACTTCTGGTAATTTTTGTATAATTTATATAATGATTTAACTAGTACTTCATTCTCAAGACACCTATTTTGTCTTAATTTTAAGAAATATAATTAAGGGTCCATAACTCTCTGGAAAAATGTGCAATTTGGTGATAGGAGATTTCAGAGCACTAGGAAGCTCTGTGAATTTCTATATAATTTTTGGAAATTGTTATCAGTAGGCTACTTCACAACATGTGCAAATTAGGAATTATTTGGATTAATTATTTCAGTAAGGAATAGAGTCCCATAAATTGCGAAACTCTGTAATTAAGCTTTTCTGGACACAATAGAGGTCTGATAATTTTTCCATAATTTTGGCATAAGTATTCTTGGTAGTTCCTTCATAAATCTTCAAGTTTGGATAGATGTTAAATATTATAAATAGAGGACATTTCCTTACTCTAAAATTGAGATATTCATTATTTACTGTTATTTTGGCATGATAGATTTATCTTAATTTTATGAGGGCTGGAAATGATGTGACGGCGTGTTCTGGCAGCTAGAAGATGGCTGGGTTGAGTCATGGCCATGACTTAATGTCACGCCCTTGGTCATGGCCGTGACCGAGGGCGTGTAATACTAAATTGGGCTGGCGGCATGATCTGGCAGATGTAAGATGGCTGGGTTGAGTCATGGTCGTGACTTAAAGTCACGCCCTTGGTCATGGCCGTGACCGAGGGCGTGTACTGAAGATTTTTGCATACTTGTTCCATTCTTTCCCCTGAACATGGCTGTGAGCTTAAATTTGCTATTAGCAGCCCCAGATTACCTGAAAACACAAAATAAAGCGAATTAGATATATATTAAACTAAAATTATATAAAAACTAATTAATTACTACTAAAATACTATATAAAAATAACTATAAATAATGCACTATCAAATACCCCCATACTTAAGCTTTTGCTATTCCAGAGCAAAAACTAATTTATAAGTACGAGAAGAATTTATAGGACATTTCCAAAAAGATTTACTTCTAATTATGTACTCCAAATCTTATAAAACTCATGTCAAAATAAGTTAAGAAATTAAAATTCAGATTTATAAGAAATAATTTATAATTCATAAATTGAGATGAGTAGAATAAATATTAGTTTCAAAATTCTCTAACTAAATCTTCATAAACAAAATTGCATTGAATTAAGTAAAATAACCAAGATTAAAATTATAGAAACTTTAAACATCATTAGAAACTTATAGAAAACTACAAAATATTAACTATGCTCTCTCAAAAATATCTTAGGATAAGCAAATAAACTTGGCTAATTGGGGTAAAGTTGGCATTGAAGAAGTTACTTTGCATATAGGAAATGATGAATTTTATCCTCTCATTTCCATCTTTTTTTAATTTCTTCTTTTTTTTTATATCCCAAATGTATATGTTTAGGAGTGATGAATTTTATCCTCTCAACTCCATGCCATATAATCTTTTACTAATTTGGGTGCATATGTTTAGGAATGATGAATTTTATCCTCTCATTTCCATGACATATGATCTTTTCAAATATTTTTTTTATATGCCAAATAAAAGGGTTAAACAAAAAGGTAGGGGAAGGGCTAGGGTTTAAAGGCTACAAAAATTCCAAAGAAATATTTTAAGAGCATAGAAAATAAATTGAGCAATCTATAAGAAACTATGAGTTCAAGTTAATATAAGTAAAATCTACAGATATTTAACACAATTACTACAAAATTGAATTATGATATTTTAAAGAGAGAAAGTAAAACTAAGAAATATTCTAAACAAATCAAAATAATGAAAAACTCATTAAATCAAATTCATCTAAAAATTAAATCTAACATATTTTGAAGAGAAATATATGATTTAAAAATTCATAAAAAGAAAACTCTTAAAAAAAAACCTATAAAGACAACTCATAATTAAAATTAATTTTGCATAAATAAAGTTTGGAGAATTTTAATATTACAAAATTTATCTTATTGGAAAAATAGTTTTTTTTATAAGTTTTTTTAAAAATTTTAAAATAAAACAATTTTTTTTTGTATTTTTCATATTTTTAAATCAAAATTGCAACAGAAAACAAAGAAACAATTTTTTTATGATTTTTAACATGTTTTCAAATTTTTTTTTGATTTTTTTATAAAAATAAACATTAGAGAACACCCCCCATACTTAAAGATAAACATTGTCTCCAATGTTTATAAATAAGAATGAAAAGGCCAAACAGGAAAAGAAAATGCATAAAATAAAAGAAAAATAACAAAAATATAAAGATAAGCAAGGGGTGCCTCCCAAGAGCGCTTTGTTTAACATCTTTTAGCTAGACGTTAAGGGTTAGCTAAAAGGATATTCAAATTGAAAATGCACAGGCAACTCCCTTAATTCACGCTGAGGTGAAAATGCCGAAAACTGTTGCCCGACGACTCCTCCGCTATAATCCTGATTCTTTTGTTTTCCGTTAGCGCGAAATTGTGAATCCAAATTACCTATACATACCTTAGGTAATTTGGATTGCTGGAGATGAGCGGCAAATGGATCGGTGAAGACGTTTGGTTGCACCGACTCATCCTCTACATGAAAATCGTTAGAAGAAAAAGAATCAAAATTAAGCGAGTCAGAAAATATTTCACAAGGAGGAGTTTCTTGTGAAAACACATGATTAAGCTCCGGTTGTTCATTTTCAAAAATAAAATTCGTATCCAAAAATGTATTTGAAATTCCAAGTGGACTAAATTCATGGGACACAATATTTTCATGAATTTCACTTTCAAAGTGAATAATTGGCGTGAGAGAAAATTCATGAAAAATAGGAGGAGATTCGGGCGGAGGAGGTGAAGAAACATGTTCTTCATCAATTTTGTCCGGTGTCTCCATGACTCTTTTAAATTCGTGGTAAAGAAGTTCTTCTTGAGCTTGGGTATAAATATTTAAATTTTGATAAATAGAATCTGGAGAATACCCAAGAGTAGAAGAAAAAGAATTTTGTGGGGTAAAAGAGGAGGAATGAAAATCTTGATTGACTGAATTTCCTTCATCGCACCGAAAACTATCAAGGTGATCTTGCCACCATGAATAATTAATATCGGAGCAAGAAGAAATATTATTAGAATCGAAAAAATCATTCGCATGAAAACTAGATGAATTATTTTCATCAAAGTTTGAATAATTATTTTCATAAATAAACTCAAAATTATTTCCATAAGAAAAATTTTGAGAGTAAAAATTAATATAACAATCCTCACTTCGATGCGGTGCTCCACAAAAATTACAATTAACTTGGCACTTTCGTGCGGCTTCCAAAAGATTGACTTTATTTTGAAGCTCGGCAACTTTGGCGGCCAATTGAGATAACATTTTTGAAGAAAGAAAATTGAACAACCGTCACTTAATAGAATGAAATTTGAAAATAAATCAAAAAGAGAAATGGGGGCAGAGAAAGAGATTGATAAAAGTAATAAAATTCACGCTTTCAAAATATCAACAAAAATATGTCCCCGGCAACGGCGCCAAAAACTTGATACGTAAAATTTAGGATATAAAATTTCTCCAAATTCTACGAACTATAGGCAAGAGCACCTATCATTCATAGTATAGGATATTTAGAAATAAATATCAAGTGTCGTATTCCACGGGGTTGTTGATTACTTCTACTCACGCAAATTAATATTATTTTATCTAGATTTAAGAAGATTTTTAGAATAATAAAAGAGAAAAGAAAGAAAAGAGCATTTGATCGGAAATCCTTCTTGAGTTAAATAAATTGTAAAATCTAAATTCATAACCAAAAGCGATAGAATAATTCGACCGTGGAGGTTCCCAAATTATGGTAGAGCCTCTCTCGAGAGAACTACCACCTAACCTTAGGTTGATCGATTAAGACCCCTCGGCCCGTCGAAACACCTAAGCTTGCTTTATGCGGTGAGCCCCACTATTGGATTTGACTCCAATCCGGAAGATTTGTGTCACCCTCTCTCGAGGAATGCATGCAACTCTTTCCACTAATGAATGATCTACACAAATTCATGGATCTCTCGATCACTAGAAAATGGATCAAGAATTGATATTCATATACCGGCAATATGAGATCAATCGAGAAAAATCCAAAGTGGATCGTAATAATTCTTAAACTAAAGCTCCGAAAATGAGAGATTACAAAATAAGAAAAGCTTAAGAATTCATCCGATCAAATGCTATAAATTCAGCTAAACATATTTGAAAAGAGAAACATTTTTATAACTAAGTAAAGAGAATTACAATTGTAGGAATTGGAAATCTAAACTATGAATTGAAATTTGCAAGACATAAAGTAAATCTGCATAAAGAAAATACAATAAGAAAATGTTGAAAAAACTAATATAAAAATGACCCAATCTAAGCTAGGATCGGATTCCCATCACTTTGGCAGTAGCTGGCTTTTGTAGGCAGAAAATTATTGAGTCACGCCCTTGGTCACGCCCGTGGCCAAGGGCGTGTAAGCTGCGTAATTGCGTCTTGAAAGCCCGGGAACGTTGGGGAAGAAAAACCGCCAAAATTAATCATCTCGACGGGTCACGGCCTCGGTCACCACCGTGACCTAGGGCGTGACTTGACTGAATCTGGAAACGGCGGGAAACAGCACGATCTGGAGTTATTCTGGCAGTTGCGGGAAGGGTCACCCCCTAGGTCATGGCCGTGACATGGAGTCACGCCCGTGACCTGGGGCGTGTAGGCTGGAAATGATGTGACGGCGTGTTCTGGCAGCTAGAAGATGGCTGGGTTGAGTCATGGCCGTGACTTGATGTCACGCCCTTGGTCATGGCCGTGACCGAGGGCGTGTAATACTAAATTGGGCTGGCGGCATGATCTGGCAGATGTAAGATGGCTGGGTTGAGTCATGGCCGTGACTTAAAGTCACGCCCTTGGTCATGGCCGTGACCGAGGGCGTGTACTGAAGATTTTTGCATACTTATTCCATTCTTTCCCCTGAACATGGCTGTGAGCTTAAATTTGCTATTAGCAGCCCCAGATTACCTGAAAACACAAAATAAAGCGAATTAGATATATATTAAACTAAAATTATATAAAAACTAATTAATTACTACTAAAATACTATATAAAAATAACTATAAATAAAGCACTATCATTGTTTAAGCTTTATTTTTTTTGTGATCGATAAGGCCGGCAGGATCGGCGTTTTGCAGTGTCGACCTTCTCAAGTGAGGGTGTCACCGCAAAATGGCGGTTCTGGGCATAAGACCCCGGGTTTTGGAAAGAAAAAAATGGGGTCTTACAAAGTGGTATCAGAGAAAACCTCGATCCGGAGAAAAGAAAAGAAGTCCACAACCCTGGGCCACCCCGTGCGAGCTTAGTTTGAGGACAAACTAGCAGCGGAAGCAATGGTGTGCCCATAAGGGAAATCACATGAAAAGTCCACTTCTGACTGAATTTTCCTTAGCTAAGTCCCTTACGAGACTAATTTTCTTGTGTAGCCCGCGATGAACCCTACACCACAGCATGGAGTTCCACCGACTCCAAACGTCATCCCACCACCACCAGCTCCTACTCTGTTTCAGCAGACGGAGATGGGACAAACACTGACTGCTATTTTGGAGACATTCAGGGCACAGCAGGCACCGACTCCTCAGCAAAACCCTGGGGCCAACTGGCTGAGCGTCTTCCGAGGCCTCTCCCCTCCATCATACATCGGGACGGAGACCATTGTGAGGACTGAGGAGTGGGTGGACATCATGGAGGAAATGCTGACAGGGATTTAGTGTCCGGCAGATATGGAGGTGCCACTGGTGGTCTCGTGCTTAGAATCACATGCAAAGAGATGGTGGAAGAGGTTCCTGGGCACAGCATATGCGGGACTGGAGGCTGCGGATGTTTCTTGGGATGAGTTCAAGGAAGCGCTGCTGGAGCATTTTGTGCCGCAGTCGGCAAGAGACGAGCTGGAGGACAGATTTCTGCAGTTGAGGCAGGGGAGCAGGAGAGTTCTAGAGTATCACCGGGAGTTTACCCACCTATCCCGGTTTGCGGTTTCGTATCAGCTGGATGACGCATGATACGCAAAGAGGTTCTACAAGGGCCTTCGTGATGAGCTGAGGCAGGCCCTCCTCTTCATCTCCGACGGCAGCATGACTAAGATCCTGGAGATGGCCAAGAAACTAGAAGCCGATCAGCACCTTGTTCGAGGAAGGAAGAGGCTGATAGAAGACCAGGGACGGGGAGGCAGAAGGGACCAACCGAGAGGTCGAGATGTCGGGGAAAGAAGGACGGAGGTCCGACCCCGCCAGGAGGAGAGGCAGGAGCAGAGAGAGCCGGTAGTGTTGGCTCCTCAACCTCTACATATGCGGGATATGCCAAGGATTGGAGGAGGTAGGCCACCTCTAGAGTGCTACCACTGCCACCAGACCGACCATATCAGGAGAAACTGCCCTCAGAGGAATGCACCGCCAGCACTACAGGCTGCCCCACAGGGCAAGCATTTTGGGTGCCGTGGACGTGGATGAGGTCGAGGATTTCAGGACAGAGATCGGAGACAGAACAGGGAGCAGATGTACGCCCTAGACCTAGCACAGCCCCAGGACCCAGCAAGGGTCGTCACAGGTACTTTGATATGGTTCTTAATTATTAATACCTTGCAGAATTTTAGTTTTACTTTAGCATTGAACCAAAACAACAAAACCACTCAGGTTTAGTACGCATTTACGGCAAACCCGCTTATACCATGTTCGATACGGGTGCCTCGCTCTCATTCGTCTCGATAAAATTTATCGACGATCTAGACCAAGTCCAACACTTCAAGGGAAATTACAGGAGGGTACGATTTCCGGGCGGATCGGAGGTTCTAACAAATGCCACGTGCAACATGAATGTAGAAATTGGAGGAAGACTGTTTGAGGCCCCATCAACTCTGTTGAAGATGAAAGACTACGACCTGATCCTGGGCATGAGTTGGCTGTTCGGGAACCAGGCAAGGATTGACTGCCCGGCGAGAAGGATTGTTCTGAAGCATGAAGACTCGGAAGTTGTAATCGAAGGTATCAAACCCCCTCCCGTGTCTTTTTATCTTCAGTTCAGCCCGTCAAGGCCCACCTGCAGGGAGACGAGGTGTATCAGGTGCTCTTCGAGGCGACTGAAGTCAAATACTCGGTGTCAAGCATCCCGGTCGTGCGGGATTTTGCTGACGTATTTTCGGAGAAGCTACCCGGGCTGCCACCCCACCGCGAGAAGGATTTCCAAATCCAGCTGGTGCCGGGGGCAAAGCCCGTATCTAGAGCCCCTTATCGGATGGCCCCGAAGGAGTTGGTAGAGTTCCGAAACCAGCTACAGGAGCTGGTGGAAGCTGGGTTCGTTAGGCCGAGTTCCTCACCTTGGGGAGCTGGATCTGAGATCAGGATATTATCAGCTGCGGATACAGGAGGAGGATAACCCGAAGATGTCTTTCAGCAGCCGATATGGGCTGTATGAGTTCACTGTGATGTCGTTCGGGCTCACAAATGCACCATCAGCATTTATGAGCCTGATGAACCGGGTGTTCGAGCCTTATCTCGACATCTTCGTCATCGTGTTCATCGACGACATCCTCATCTATTCAAAGATGGAGGAGGAGCATGCACGACACTTGGCACTGACATTGGAGAAGCTTCGGGAGTACCGTCTATATGCCAAGTTCAGCAAGTGCCAGTTTTGGCTGAAGGAGGTGGCCTTTCTAGGCCATATCATCAGTGGAGCTGGCCTAGCAATGGATCCAGCAAAGATCCAGGCAGTACGGGATTGGCCGCCGCTGAAGACCTCCACCGACGTGCTGAGTTTCTTGGGACTTGCCGGTTATTACCGGAAGTTCGTGCAGGGGTTTTCCCAGATAGCCCTCCCACTCACATCCCTGACGAAAAAGGATGCTGCTTTTACATGGACGCCGCAGTGTGAGGCAGCCTTCCAGGAGCTGAAGGGTCAACTTACTACGACTCCCATCCTTGCCCTTCCATCGGGGAGGGAAGGATTCCAGGTGTACACGGATGCGTCATACCAGGGGATGGGTGCCGTTCTGATGCAGAACGGGCACGTGATAGCTTACGCCTCCCGCCAGTTGAAGAACTATGAGCGGAATTACCCGGTGCACGACTTGGAGATGGGAGCAGTTGTGTTTGCTCTCAAGATCTGGTGACACTATCTCTACGGTGTCCACTGCGACATATTCTCAGATCACAAGAATCTGAAGTACGTAGATATGTAGAAGGAGCTGAACATCCGGTAGAGGCGATGGGTGGAGTTTTTATCAGACTACCAGTACACGATGCATTACCACCCAGGGAAGGTGAATGTAGTAGCAGACGCTCTAAGAACGAGAGCTACCACGTCAGGAGAGGAGCCCAAATTGATGGCCATGGAGCTAGTACGGATGTTCGAGGACATGCAGATCTCTTTAGTATCCGAGGATGATCCGAAACTATACGAGGAGTATTTAGCGGCGATGGGTACCGCTTACAACATTCGAGACCGCATCAGGGATGGGCAGAGGCAGGATGCCAAGCTAGAGACGATTTTCAGAGCCTTGTAGGCAGGCTCAGCTGGAGACTATTCCTTAAAGGACGACCTGTTGAGTTTTAGAGTCCGAGTGTATGTACCGACAGGGAGCCAGATTCGGGAGGACATTATGATAGAGGCTCACTGTAGTAGATACTCCGTGCACCAGGGTATCACCAAGAAGACAGCGGATTTGAAGAGGACCATGTACTGGCCGGGTATGAAGAAGGACATCACCTACTTTGTGACCCACTGCGAGTCTTGCCAACTCGTGAAGGCGGAGTGTCGGAACCCAGCCGGGTTTTTGCAGCCACTCCCGGTACCGGAGTGGAAGTTCGACGACATTGCTATGGACTTTATACACGGTCTTCCCCGATCTCGTGCGGGAAATGACTCGATTTGGGTAATCCTCGACAGATTGATGAAGGTGGCCAGGTTCATTCTAGTCAGGAAGGATGATTCGGTCGGTGTTTTGGTACGAAGGTTCGTAGAGCAGTTTGTCCGATGTCATTGTGTGTCGAGGACGATCGTGTCGGATCGAGATGGACGTTTTACGTCAAGGGAGTGGAGAGCAGTGCAGGCCTACCTAGGCACCCGGTTGACTTTTAGTATGGCTTTCCACCCCCAGACAGACAGGAAAACGTAGCGTACCAACCGGACCCTGGAGGATCTTCTATGCCTTTGCATTTTGGACCGCGGGGAGCCATGGGAGAGATTGTTACCGATAATCGAGTTCACATACAACAACAGTCACGTATAGGCAGGGTACCCTACGAGGCATTATACGGACGGAGGTGCAGGACACCATTGTCTTGGATTCAAGATGAGGATCCCAAGGCACTTGGCTCAGAGTTCGTGGAGGACACGGAGGCTCAGGTGAGGCTGATTTGAGATAGCACTACTAGAAAAGTGATTTTTAGCTACAGTTTTTTTTGCCAGGGTTCAAAAATCGTGGCTAATACACTAGTATTAGCCACGACAGTAAAAATCGTGGCTAATAGTTATGTTTTAACTAGGGCTGAAAAAGTCATGGCTAATGCGTATATATTAGCCATGATAAACTATATTCGTGGCAAAAAATTAGACTATTGGCCACACTTTTTTCATTTTGTAGCAAATATGATTCATTTGCCACGGCATAGACCATTACATTCGGCCGCTCCCCAAAACCCTATCCCGCAAATACACCCCGTTCCATCTCATTTTCGCATTTCGCAATCCCTTGTTCGAAACCCTTTTCGCCACCTGCAGATCCCGATCTCCCTCACCTGCAAGTGATCGCCGGGATTTGTCGAAGCCTTACAACAACTCATCATCCTCAATTGATCGATGCCTTCCTCTCCCACAACTGATCGAAGTCTTCCTCACCTACAACAACTCATCGTCCTCACCGAGATCTGTCGAGTCAGTCGAGATCTGCTAAAAATTCTTCCTCATTCCTGTTGAAAGTATGGTTCATTTTTTTCATTCTCATTCCTGTTGTCGAAATGCTTATGATTTTTCTGTTCATGATTAAAGTTGCTGGACTATGTCGACACTCGCTAATGGGTTTCAGATCTCTACACGCGGGACAAAAAGTTGCTTAAATGATCTTTGTATATTCACTCCAAGGCTTTTCTTTTTAGTAGCATTTCTACTAATCACTCACAAACTTTTTTCCCTGATGCATGCCATTATAATTATACTTATGCTTACTACCGATTTGTGTGTGTTGAAACCAGCAACTGGTCTCTTGAGTTCGGACCCACTGGGGGTGCAGCCGATGCTTATTTCTCCCTCACTAGACTCTCTTGACGGTGGATGCTGGAAACGGAATAGACCCAAGACTGAAGCGAGGAGGTCCCGCCACACACCCGGAAGATCTTAGAGAGCTTCCCCTCCCGAACCAAAGCTCAACCGGGCACCTTGGAGGGCACTGGCTGCCAACCAAAACTAGCCTAGAGGAGAGGATTCTCTAAAATCGGATCTCCTCCAAGGTGCCCTTAAGGGTCTATTTATAGTTTTCCCAGGCTGGTCTGCAAATAGCATGAATCCGCCTTTTAATTTTACTAACTGCACCCCAAATTGGTCTGCTGATAGCCTAACTCCGCTGTTCCGAAGGGCTATTTGCAGCCCACCAGGGGTAACATGGTCATTTCCTCCTCAAAGCCTTCTGGGGCGAGTGGTCCGTGAGGGAACCACTCGCCGAGTTCCCGCTTGACAGGGCGAATGTTCGAGCCCCCCCTGAGCGAATGGTCCGTGGAGGCACCACTCGCCGGGCTCCCTCTCGCCTGCAGCCTACCCCACTAATCTGAGGATCCTTTCTCCTGTCTCGGTATGGGCGAATGGTCTGGCTGACCCCTGTCCCATCAACTGACCCGAGGGACCCACTCGCCAAATACGGGTTGTACACAATCCCCGCTCTTTGCGAGTGGCTCTTCCACTCGGAAAGAATAGTCCAACCCTTTATTTGGTGAGTGCTTGTTGATTGGGCCCCGCAAGATTCTGTGGGTCCCACCGTTATCCTATATATATATATATATCCCGTGTCAGGTTTTTCTGGACCACTTCCACATTTCGGCTCAAGATTTCTTCTCTCCCTTGACCTTTCGCCACTTCTAATGTCTTCTCATAAGCCTTCCGCGAAACCTCTTTCGCAAGAGATGATCGAGCGCCTGGCCGCGGCCCAGGTTGCAACCGCCCCGAAAACTGCCAGATTCGCTCCCTGGCTGACATCTAAGCGAGACCCGAGCGTCCCGTACGTCTCGCGGCGAGCCAAGACGATTCGGCTGAATCGTCAGAAAGGCGAGACCGTGGTCGAATCTCCGGCGCGTACTCCTGTTGACCTCGGGACCCAGGTATGGGAATTCCTCCCGCCTTACCTTTTAGTTCGGACCCTTATTCCAAAATTGCTTTGACCACTCGCAGGGGACCTCGGTGCCAGAGGACGACCACGTGGTCGTCTTGAGTAGTGTCGCGGCGCCACCCCCCGAGTCTGAGGGGCCTCCTCCAGATCTGGACCTGGCTCACCCCCCTCCCCCGGGCGAGACCGTACTTCAGTCTAGTAAGTTTTGGAACCTTTCCGATTTACCTTTGAGACGGCTTGTTTCTGACCCTCAACTTTTCGCAGCCCTCAACCCAGACGTCTCGCTACAGGACACTATTCTTCCACCTTCCCCAACCCAGCGGAACTCTGCTGTTACAGCGAATGAACAGAGGGTCCAACCCGAGCGGGAGCCGGGTCAGCACCTCCGTGCTGAAGATAACGCGAATCCCCCGGCGGATGATCAGGCTCCTCCTCCACCGCCTTTCCGCCCCGGAAAAGGGAAGGTTTTCCCCCCTTTCGCCGGGTTGCCCGAAGTACACCCCCATACTTCTCGCCCCTCAGGCCACAGGGTACCCGCCCCAGGTCAGGCCTCTATCTTGTCCTTGCCGCATTCGCTAACTTCATCGTACTGATCCTCTTATAATCTCATAGGGTATCGGGAGGTCTCCCCCCCTGAGTCCTACTATGAGGGAGAAGACGGGGTGATCTCGCCCCTTCCCTCTCCAGGTGATCTCGCTGACTTCTTGGGTGACTCATCTGACCACGTGACCCTGAAGGAGCGAATCACGGAGATCTTTGGGAAGCTTATCCACCTCCAGCGAAATGCTGCCGGCCAGGTGGACGAGGAGAAGCTGGAGATCAAGCGCGAGCTGAAGGAACTCCGGAGGGACTACTCGCGGCTTCTCGCGACGGTGGAGCGACTGGGGGGCGAAGGTGGGGAGCTGTCGCCTGAAAGGCACGCGGCGAGAGCCCGGGACCAGCTCCAACTGGCTTCGCACGAGATCACCAACATGATGACATACTATCGTCAGCGAATGCCCCCAGAAGCCGGGTCGCGAAAGCGAGGTCGATGGGTTTGGGTGGAGTACTGACCCAGATGCCATAATCTCTTTCTTTTCCTACCCGCCTCGCCGCGAGTGTCGAACATTAATATTTGTCTGTAATAACTTTGTATATTATGATTCTGAGAATGCTCTATTTATCGCTATTTACTTTCCTCAGCCTATCTGATTGTCGCCGAATGATATGTTTTGCGAATGCTTACCTGACCATTTTTGCTTCTTTCATAACCTGCCTAGGTACTGCCGAATGATATGCTTTGCGAATGCTTTCCTAACCCTTTTCGCAAAGCCGTTGAGCGAATAGTTATAGGTCACTCCCCATTAATGGGCGAGAGAGATTTGGACCGGGTTTCGAGGCGCCGGACTGCCGCGGATTGCTATCCGCACCCCCCTGTTGCCTCGAAAGCCCAAACGCCGTTTAATGCCTCTATAAATAGGCCCTTCAACTACCGTAATAAATACACCACCATTCGCTCCCTCTCTTTCCTTGCTTCTAGCATTCGCACCTCTCCCTTCTTCGCTGCTCCTTTCTTTTCCCTCATTCGCGAGATGGGTGCCGATGCCGAAGGAAGGGGCAAGTGTGCCAGCGCATTCGTCAACCGTGTATTTGATTCCTGCGACCTCTCCGAAGAGGCATACTTGACGGCAGTCGCTGACTACGTCCCTGGGGGGTTCGAGGGGCGAAAGCCCATGCCTGAAGAGCGCCTGAACTCCATCTCGCCTTGTGCTCTCGCGATCCCGCTAGAGCACTTCGAGGTGGGCTTTCGCCTCCCCATCTGGCCGGAGTTGCGCCAGACTTTCAGGTACTACGGGGTCGTGCCCGCGCAGCTCAACCTCAACTCCATAGCCATGCTGGTCGGCTACGCGAGCTACTTGCGAGAAGAAGGGATCGAGTTCTCGCTGCCCGTCTTCCGCAAACTCTACACCTTCCGCTGCACCGGCGGCATCTCCTTCTTCTCGGGTCTAAGCCTTCTCAAACATTACGGGCTCCCGAACAAGAACCACGAATGGGTTCGCCGCTTCATCTTCGTCAGCGGGAGCCTAGGTAACACCCTTCTCGCCCCGGTGCAGGAGGAGGAGTCGACCTTCCGCCCCCCGACCCTAGGGGGGCATGAGGCGAAACTCCATCAGTACATTCTGCAGTACGGGATGGACCTTGTCTATCTCCGGCGGAACGTCGACACGCTCCCGTTCATTCCACAGGGCGAGGGTAAGATTCCAAGACTTTCGAATTCACCTTGGTCGTGATTCTTACACCATTCGCCTAAACCACTCACAATATCATGCAGGTGTGCGTAATCTTCCCGTTCATCCGCCGCGTCCTCCTGGGTTTTGCCCACCTCTCGCGCAAGCCGCCGCGGATGCGTGCCGGGAGGAACCTTCCTCTTCCAACCTAGTGGCCGGAAGCGAAAGTCGGCGAAGGCTTCTTCCCCTCCTCCCTCGAAGACGCCCTGTCCACCCGCGGCGAAGGGCAAGGGGGTTCTGGGCGAATCCTCTGGGGCGGGTGCTCCACCCTCAACCCTGGGGACCAACGCGCCTGGTGCAAATGCTCCTCCAGACAAATTGGCGCTGCCGCCGCCTCCGTTGCCCCGGGACCATCGTAACTTCGCGAATGGCGAGAGGTACGTGGACCCTTCCGGGGCTCCTTTGCTGAAGTGGGACAGGAACGCGAACAGGGTTTCGCTATCCACTCTCCATCCCTCTTGGGTGGAGACCAACGTCGCTAGCGGCAAGGCCTATGCCCTGGCGTATGCCCTTTATGGCCGGGAGGACGCCGAGGTCTTCGATTTGGAGAAGACTCAAGTTCTCGCCCACAAAGCCGCCCGGGCGATGCTGCGCGCTCTCGAGCTCTCGCATATGTCTTCTCGCCGGAGTCTTGAGGTCTCGCGGAACATGGCCAAGGTCGAGGAGATCAGGGCTCTTCTATCCCAGGAGGTGAGTGACCTCAGGGAAAGACTGAAGACCGCGGAAGCTCTTCTCGCCAACCGCCCGGTTGTAGAGGTACATTTACTTTTACTCCTGCGAATGGTTATCATTGACCGTCCCATATTCCTCTCATCATGATCGTTTTATTTTTCCAGGATGCTACAAGTGCTGGGATGCTCCGAGCGCGGGTGGTCGACCTCGAGGAAAAAGTCCGTCTCGCCAAGGCCGAGGCCCAGCTGCTGCGAGAAGCCGGAACGACAGCACTCGCCCCGGGTGATGGGGGGCACTTTTACCCCCATCACGAGCTGGAGCAACTGCTTCAGGAGAATGCGCAACGCGCCGTCAAGCACTCGTTGCAGGTGCTGCGGCGGGCTGGGTATTTGAAGCCGGAGGCCGAATGCCTCACCACTCGCCAAGTAGTCCCGGAGCTTTACATTCCGATCCCTTTCCCGGAGGACGACGGCGTCGCGCCGCGAGAAGATGCCCCCGACCAGGATGAGAGCGAAGGTTCTTCGGAGGAGTCTGGTGACCCTTGAGGGGGGCCCTCTGTATTTTCCTTTTTTTTGTTGTTTTTACCTTTTCTTTTTCTGATGTAACCATGAATTGGGCGAATGCCCCTAAAAGATATATCTATGGATTACAATTTTTGTGCTATCTCAATTTCTGCGTAATCTCAGTTTTTATGTTATCTCAAACTTTATTATCATTCGCTGCAACGTCTCGCTAGGCTTACCAGGACGTTAGGTCGTAGAGTAACCGTCCCGGCTACCCAGCGAGTGTTCAGAGATGACTTAGGTGTGTTGTCCCTCTTCGACTTCCCGCTACCCGAAACACTCGCGTACCCTCACCATTCGCTCGGACTGGGATTTCGTCCGGGCAGTTTGGAAGAGAGGTAAGATTATCATTCGCTTGGGTGGTCCCTGCGAATGCTCCTGGATCCACCTTAGAGAATTTGGATCCTACTACCCAGTGGACCCTCCAACCTGCCAGCTGGATGAGAGCCCGGACAGCGGGTCTGCTCGGGGCCATTTTCTCATCACCTTGGACCCTGCCACCGAGTGAGCCTTCGGACCTGCCAGCTAGATGAGAGCCTGGACAGCGGGTCTGCTCGGGGCCAACCTCTGGAACATAGAACCTGCCACCGAGTGAGCCTTCGGACCTGCCAGCTAGATGAGAGCCTGGACAGCGGGTCTGCTCGGGGCCAACCTCTGGAACATAGAACCTGCCACCGAGTGAGCCTTCGGACCTGCCAGCTAGATGAGAGCCTGGACAGCGGGTCTGCTCGGGGCCAACCTCTGGAACATAGAACCTGCCACCGAGTGAGCCTTCGGACCTGCCAGCTAGATGAGAGCCTGGACAGCGGGTCTGCTCGGGGCCAACCTCTGGAACATAGAACCTACCACCGAGTGAGCCTTCGGACCTGCCAGCTAGATGAGAGCCTGGACAACGGGTCTGCTCGGGGCCAACCTCTGGAACATAGAACCTGCCACCGAGTGAGCATTCGGACCTGCCAGCTAGATGAGAGCCTGGACAGCGGGTCTGCTCGGGGCCAACCTCTGGAACATAGAACCTGCCACCGAGTGAGCCTTCGGACCTGCCAGCTAGATGAGAGCCTGGACAGCGGGTCTGCTCGGGGCCAACCTCTGGAACATAGAACCTGCCACCGAGTGAGCCTTCGGACCTGCCAGCTAGATGAGAGCCTGGACAGCGGGTCTGCTCGGGGCCAACCTCTGGAACATAGAACCTTCCACCGAGTGAGCCTTTGGACCTGCCAGCTAGATGAGAGCCTGGACAGCGGGTCTGCTCGGGGCCAACCTCTGGAACATAGAACCTGCCACCGAGTGAGCCTTCGGACCTGCCAGCTAGATGAGAGCCTGGACAGCGGGTCTGCTCGGGGCCAACCTCTGGAACATAGAACCTGCCACCGAGTGAGCCTTCGGACCTGCCAGCTAGATGAGAGCCTGGACAGCGGGTCTGCTCGGGGCCAACCTCTGGAACATAGAACCTGCCACCGAGTGAGCCTTCGGACCTGCCAGCTAGATGAGAGCCTGGACAGCGGGTCTGCTCGGGGCCAACCTCTGGAACATGGAACCTGCCACCGAGTGAGCCTTCGGACCTGCCAGCTAGATGAGAGCCTGGACAGCGGGTCTGCTCGGGGCCAACCTCTTGGACATCCAGGGTCTCCCCTGCGAGCTGCAGCATCATTTTCATTCACATAGTTTAGACAAAATGCTTTTATTCAAAAAACATCATTATTACATTGTACTAAGGATAAAAGCGTTTAAGGTCGTCGCCACTCCATGTGTGGCTGAGGAGCTGGCCCTCCACATTCTGAAGGCGATACCCCCCAGACTTTAGTGCTTCTTCCACGACATAGGGGCCTTCCCAGTTGGGGTTAAGCCTTCCCACCGCGGCGGATCTCCCAGCCGCGTCGACCTTCTTGAGTACCATATCCCCCTTCTCGAACTGTTTGATCCTGACGTGCCTGTCAAAATACTTGGCCATCCGCCGCTTGACCTCCTCTTGATGGATGGCTGCTCGATCCCGAGCTTCTTCGATGAGGTCGAGGGAGAGCCGCAACTCCTCCTCGTTCTCGGCTCTCCAACCTTCCTCTCCATTTGCGGCGACCGTGACCCGTGGTGTTGTAATTTCGAACTCTATGGGGATGACCGCCTCGCAGCCATGAGAGAGCTTGAAAGGGGTCTCCCCCGTGGCGGTGTTGGGGGTGGTTCTTAAAGCCCATAGGACCGAGGGGAGCTGTTCCACCCAATTGCCTTTGAGATTTTCCACCTTTTTCTTGAGCAAGTTCACGATGACTTTGTTCGCTGCCTCTACCTGCCCGTTGCTCCTGGGATGGTGGACGGACGCAAACCTAAGGTCTATCCCCAGCTGGCCACAGAAGCTGATGAATTCCTCGCTTGCGAACTGCGGTCCATTATCCGTGACTATGGCCTGCGGAAGCCCATGTCGACAAATGATTTCCCCCCATACGAAGTTGCGGATTACCTGGGAGGTGACCTTAGCCAACGCCTTGACCTCCAGCCACTTTGTGAAGTAGTCAATCATGACTAGGAGAAACCTCCTCTGCCCGCTGGCCTAGGGGAAGGGTCCTACCAGATCCATTCCCCATATGGTGAATGGCCAGGGCGCCGTGATACTCTTCAGCCTCTGAGCTGGCACGAGCTGAAGCGGGGCGAACATTTGACACTTCTGGCACTGGGGCTGAGAGGATCATCTCGCAAAAGGGGCTCCCTTCCCCTGCTCGGCGAGTGGTCCTCTCGCGCGGGACCAACTCACACACCTCAGCACTCGCCAGACTGCTGAACAACTGCCGTCCGGGGAGGTCTCACGCACTGCCTTCTGCTGGCACCTCCTTTCCCGGTCGCTGCCCCGGGGCGTTCTCGCCAATCTGCAAAGGCGGGACCACTGGAACCACCGGGGTCTCGCACTCGGTTCTCGCCGCGAGAACCGTCTGCAGGACCTCTCGCTTGAACTTCTCAAACATCTCCAGCCACTCGCCCGCCGCGGGTGGCTGCGAGTGACCTGAGTCTGAACCATTTCCTCCATCTCCTGTCATCGAAACCAGCTTGGGATTTTCTTTCACCGGCTACGGTCCACGCTCACCGCACCAAAAATGTTGAAACCAGCAACTGGTCTCTTGAGTTCGGACCCACTGGGGGTGCAGCCGATGCTTATTTCTCCCTCACTAGACTCTCTTGACGGTGGATGCTGGAAACGGAATAGACCCAAGGCTGAAGCGAGGAGGTCCCGCCACACACCCGGAAGATCTTAGAGAGCTTCCCCTCCCGAACCAAAGCTCAACCGGGCACCTTGGAGGGCACTGGCTGCCAACCAAAACTAGCCTAGAGGAGAGGATTCTCTAAAATCGGATCTCCTCCAAGGTGCCCTTAAGGGTCTATTTATAGTTTTCCCAGGCTGGTCTGCAAATAGCATGAATCCGCCTTTTAATTTTACTAACTGCACCCCAAATTGGTCTGCTGATAGCCTAACTCCGCTGTTCCGAAGGGCTATTTGCAGCCCACCAGGGGTATCATGGTCATTTCCTCCTCAAAGCCTTCTGGGGCGAGTGGTCCGTGAGGGAACCACTCGCCGAGTTCCCGCTTGACAGGGCGAATGCTCGAGCCCCCCCTGAGCGAATGGTCCGTGGAGGCACCACTCGCCGGGCTCCCTCTCGCCTGCAGCCTACCCCACTAATCTGAGGATCCTTTCTCCTGTCTCGGTATGGGCGAATGGTCTGGCTGACCCCTGTCCCATCAACTGACCCGAGGGACCCACTCGCCAAATACGGGTTGTACAGTGTGAATTGATGTTTGACTGCCTCTATGATTCAGTTTACCAAGCGACAGAGAATTGTGATGTTATTTGGGGAAGATGATATAATTAATTGCATTTTGAGTTCACTGAAGCATTGTGCATATGCAACTGAATAATATTGCAGTGTTTTAATAGCGTAGTTTTTTTATAGTACTTTTTTTATATAGAACAGTGTTTTTAGCATGTCTAAGACACCCGTTATATGCACCCGCTTTCCGGCTTCAATGGCATCGAGCATCGCAAGCTTTACTCAGTGCCGTTCAATCAAGTCGAATAGCTTCATCAGTATCCTTCGCCTCTCCTGACTAAATCCACATGATTAATTAATGTCTAAATTGATACGCAGGCAATCAACTCTAAGATGTTACTTTATTTGAAGGCCTACGTGTGAACTAAGCAATAGCAAGTGGAGCAACAAATGTAGTGTTCCTTCTTGAGCATCAGGTACAAGCCTAAACATCCTTTACTGCTCTAAAATGAGTCCTTCCTTCATTCTTTGCTTGATGTATACCCAATGTCCCTTCCCTCAGGTACTCTATAAAGTGTCAAACATAATTCCTTCATAGTTATATCAGGTTTTATTAATTTCATATTTTAGCATTTGTAATGTTTGATATACATTACAGATTTTGCCATTTATATGGCTTCATATATTTCAGATTTTGCTCTTTGATTTCAGGTTTAGGGTATATTGAAAACTATGAATTTGGTTGTGGTTTAACAAATTGGGATCTTCTATTTCCTGATTGGATTCCATCAGGTATTTTCATAAACCTCTGGAAAGTCTTTTTGTTAAAATACACCAATAGTTATTGTCCAAAAATTACCCACTTACAGCATCGAGCAAGCTAATACACTTATGTTCTACAATCTGAAACAATGATTTAGGGTTTAGCATATTATAGAAGATGGAAATGAATCAATTAGGTTCTCTTTTGCTTTAATGTCAAAACTGAATAGGGTCATGTCTTTATACACTTTTTTAGTCGTTCGCCTTAGTAAGTTTTCAATAGTTTTTCATTCTACAATCACACTCATCTTCCATCCAATCATCGAAGATCAATACCCTCAAAATCACTTCATGCAAAGTTTATAAAATGAAGAAAGTAAAATTGCATCCAACAATTGTGTCATATTGATCCTTTTTTCTCCATTTGTTTGCTCAACTTGCTTATTATGATGATTTTTTAAATCTTTTTTCTCCCATTCTTTATCTCCTGTAAATCTCAGCGGTGGTTGTCAGAGAATCAGAAAACTGAGCATCCTAACATGTGTCGAATCTGTAATCTGAATCTTGATCTTCCTGTCGGCGAGTTTGGTTTGAACGCGTTCCAGTTGCGAGAGCAAAGAAAGTTGTATGGGATTGACATGTTTCTTCAACCTTCAGATCTATACAAGTCAACAGTACATGCAGGAAATAAGTAGATTAACTAAGCAATGTTGTGTACTAGAGCTGACATACCCAGCTAGTTTAGTTTGAAGAGGCTTATATTTTTCACGTTTTCAGTTTATTTGATTATTTTTTTATCAGTAGGTTCACTGCTATGCTATTCTATTATCTGTGGCAAATTTCTTAAGAGTTTTGTGAAATATTAATTCAATAGTTTCTGGAGATCTCTTAGGATTTTGGCAAATGTTTTTTTTAAAAATACGTGATTTATTATTTGCCACGGTTTCAAACCGTGGCAAATAGTTTTTTTTAATATCTTACTTATTATTAGCCATGGTTTCGAACCGTGGCTAATAAACAGACTATTTGCCACGGCTATAGTCCGTGGCAAATAGGCTGTTTTAGCTGTATTAAGGAGTTTTTGCCAGGGTCTAAAACCGTGGCTAAAAGTCCAGGTATTAGCCACGGCTGAATATTTTTGTGGCTAATACTATTTGCCACGGTCAATCCGTGGCTGAAAACCTTTCTCCACGCGACCTTTAGCCAAGAATTTTTTCCGTTGCTAGACCGTGGCAAAAGATCTTTAGCCATGGTTTTAGACTTTTTGCCAGGGCAAATTGCCCTGGCCAAAAGTCTATTTTCTTGTAGTGTAGGATGCTAGAGGCCCAGAGCAGGCAGGCTAAGTATAATGATGCGCGTCATCATATGGTAGAGTTCCAGGTGGGAGATCGGGTCTTCTTGAAGATACGTCCGATGCATGGAGTCTCGCAGGTTCGCGGGCGGAAGAAGCTCAGTCCGAGATATATGGGGCCTTGCAGGATCCTGGAGCGGATCGGTCCCCTGGCTTACAGACTGGAGCTACCGCCGGAGTTAGAGGGACTACATGATGTTTTCCACGTCTCCTCGCTTAGGAGGGCTCTACTACGGCCAGAGCAACAGATATCTACTACGGAGGGGCCAGTAGCTACTGATCGGTCGGTTCACCTGGAGCCGGTTCGGATAGACGACACGGAGTTACGTGTCTTGCGGCACAAGAAGGTTCCGCTGGTCCAAGTCCTATGGAGGAATCATGGACAAGAGGAGCACACCTGGGAACCACTGGACCTGATGCAGCAAAAGTACCCGGAGCTCTTTACGACAGGTATAATTTAATTTTTCTGGGATGTTACATTTTCTTACTTGTAGTAGAAACCCCAAAGGCTTAACCTGAATTTCGAGAACGAAATTTTTATTTTTATGTATTGAGATTTGTAACATCCCCCAAACAACTAGACCCCTAAGTTGGTTTTGTCATGACTAGGTCATGACAAAACCATAGGAAGAGCTTAAGATCATGTGAGCTTGGATGGGAAGGAGAAATCCCAGTGGTCTTCATATAGCAGTTTTCAAGTACCTAGCCTAGGGTTGGACATTAGGGCCCCACCTTGAAACTTGACCCCACCAAAGCTTCCCTAACCCATTAGGGGCCTCCTTGGAGCACTAGGGGCCCATTGGGTGTGAAAATTTCTCGGACCTTGTGAGAGCAAGCAGGAATAACAACTAGAGATACAAGCCAAAGCAACCAGAAACAATCTTAGGCAAACAAACGATCTTTATTGATAGCAAACTTCAATTACAGGGCAAGACATGCTTGACGAGACATGATTTCGTCAGCATAAAGCTCCAAAGAGAAGTACAGAAAAAACTGATAACTGGAGACCACCCAACCCGCGCGACCTCCCCTGCGATCTCTGATAGTTGCTAGACCGCAACTCTCTGCCGACCACAGAACACCACCAGACCGCTGCACAGACCGCTCCCTTCTTCCGACCTCCTGATTCTCCCGAACTCCAACACCACAACTCCAAGCCGCAGACCGCCCGAACACTTTCAGAGGAAGAGGTGATCGCTGCTGCCCACACTATCCGCAGAAGCTGCACAAGAAGAGTTCAATCAGAGACCGCCCGGTCAGAAATAAACAGACCGCAAGAACAGGAGCGAACTCAGCTTACACTTGGTGTGTCTAATTGCTGCTACAGTGGCCTCCTATTTATAGGCGTGAGACCTGATCCAGTCACCACCCTATGAGATAGGATCACCACCCCCCCAGACCGCGCGACCAGACCGGTCAACCCGCGCGATCAGCAACAGTACTCCTACTTCATTTTGGTGAACTCGCCAGCTTCAACATCGACCATGAGAGACCGCTACTCTCACAGCAGATCGCGACTTCAAAGAAGATCGCCAGACCGCCCGAAGCTATTCACCACCTGTGTTCGCGCGAGACCGCGAACACAGTCAGTTCGCCATCAGATCACGAACTCCTGTCCGTATGCCGATCTCCTCCTGAGACCGCGAACAGCAACCAGCTCGCATACCAGTCTCCTCCTGAGACCGCGAACTGAGACCGCGCGACTAAGACCCTTAGGCCGCGAATACCCCCAGAAAGCCCGGTCAGCTACCAGACCGCATTCCGGAGAGAACTTGGATCAAACTGTGCGGTCATACCAGACCGCCACAGCCTTGAAGAGGACAGCACGCCACGCGGTCACGCACAGACCGCGCTGCTCCACCTTCAGCAGACTTTGGACAAGACCAGCGGTCAACCCGGGAGACCGCAGCTAGGCTTAGATCAGCCAGACCGCAGATGCAGACCGCCAAGTCGCGCGAACTCGCCAGACCGCCCGACCTCCTCCCAGACCGCCCAGGTCCAAAATCCTCCAAACTTCCACTACAACAATTTCAACACTCCCCCTTGAAGTGGGAAGTTGAAACCAGCCCCAGTAAGCTCCTTAGCCGTGTGAACGGCCCCTTTGCTAGTGCCTTTGTGAATATGTCTGTGACATTGTCCGCACTCCGCACATGTTCGACCGAAAGAGACCCCTCCAGCACCTTCTCCCGTATGAAGTGATGCTCGATCTCGATATGCTTGGTCCTCGCATGACAAACTGGATTGGTTACCAGTTTGAGAGCACTCTCATTGTCACCGCGTAGCAGAGTCGGCTCCCGAACCTCCTTGTGGACGTCTCCTACCAACCTCCTAAGCCAGATGGCTTCCTGAGCAGTCAAGGCCGAAGCCTTGTATTCCGCTTCCGTGGTAGAGACCGATACGGAATCCTGCTTCTTGCTGCACCATGATATAGCCGTAGGGCCCGCCATGAAGACGAATCCAGATGTCGACTTTCGATCATCCGAATCTCCGCCGTAATCAGCATCCATGTATCCATGCACTTCGAAGCCCGCATCCCTCTTGTATAGGAGACCCATGTCCGAGGTCGCCTTGACATACTTCAGAATATTCTTGGCCGCTAGCAGATGAGGTACCCGTGGCTCCGCCATATACCGACTCACCCTGCCTACTGCATATGCAATATCCGGCCTTGTGATCGTCAGATAGATCAAGCTCCCAACCAGAGCTCGGAACACCAACGGATCTTGCATAATCCTTCCCTCATCCTTCCGAAGCTTCATAGCCTTCACCAGAGGTGTGGAAGTGCACTTCCCTTCCTTCATACCGAATCGCTCCACGATCCGCTCCGCATATCCAGCCTGGGACACCAGCACTCCACTTTCCTTCCTCTGCACCTCGAGTCCAAGGAAATGGTGAAGCTCACCTAAGTCCTTCATCTTGAACCTGATAGCCAGCTCGGCCCGTAGCTGTGCTACTTCCTCCTTCGAGTTCCCCGTCACGATCATATCGTCGACGTATAGCAGCACGATGACTTGAAGCTCCCCGCTCTTCTTGATGAACAAGCTTGAGTCTGAGTCTGAAGCACAAAACCCACAGAATAGGAGATATTCTGCGATCTTCCCGTACCATGCCCTCGGTGCTTGCTTCAACCCATACAGGGCCTTCTTCAGCTTGCAGACATGCTCCGGAAAATCTTCAGACACAAAGCCTGGTGGCTGGACCATGAAGATGTCCTTGTCAATCTCGCCGTACAAGAAGGCGTTCTTGACGTCGAGCTGCCAAATCTCCCATCCACTGAACGCCACCAAGGCAATGATGAACCGAACTGAAGTCATTTTTGCCACCGGACTGAAAGTCTCCTCGTAGTCTTCACCGTATTGCTGCGAGAACCCCCGAGCTACAAGACGAGCCTTGTACCGCTCGATACTGCCGTCAGCTTTCTTCTTTAATTTGTAGACCCATTTGCATGTTACAGGAGTAGTGCCCTTGGGCTTGGGCACAAGAGACCAGGTCTCATTCTTCTCAAGAGCTGCCATCTCTTCTTGCATTGCAACATCCCACTCCTTCACGCCTTGGGCCTTCTCAAAGATCGACGACTCCCTCTCATCCAAGGGACCAGAAGAAACATGAGACAAAGCTCACTGCGTTTCCTCCTGTATAGCGATCAGGGGCAACGATGGCTCGCTTCGACCTCCTCATCTCCTTCCCCTGAACCGCATTATCTCCAGCTGCTTCTTCCCTAGCTCCTCTTCTAGACGTGCTAGGAGCATCGCTCCCCCTGCTCCCTGAACCAGAAGCCCCCGTCTCGGAACTAGAAGGAGATGGACCACCTGGTGACACAGGTAGCTCCACCTGAAGATTCTCCACAGCTTTCTCCGGCACCTCCACCCTGCTCTCTGGTAGCTCCACATCAGAAGACCCCTTGTAAGATGTCACCTCATCGAACACGACGTCGCGAGAAACAACAAATATCCGTGTCTCCGGGTCCATGCACTTCCAGCCTTTCTTCCTCTCATCGTATCCCACGAAGACTAGCTTCCTTGCTTTCGCATCTAGCTTCGTCCGAAGAGCATCTGGAACATGCACGTAGCAGGTGGAACCAAATACCCGAAGGTGAGCCACGCTTGGCTTCTCCTTGAACATCATCTCATGAGGAGTCAACATATTGATGGGACTCAAAGGCATCCGGTTGATGACGTAGGCAGCACAAGACATTCCCTCTGCCTAGAAGGACTTTGGGATACTCTTGGCATGCAGCCAACACTTGCAGGTCTCCGTCAGATGACGGATCTTCCGCTCTGCAACTCCGTTCTGTTGTGGAGTATGAGCACAAGTGAGCTCCCTCCGGATGCCTGCCTTCCTGCAAAAACTGGAGAACTCAGCAGAGGTAAACTCCCCTCCGTTGTCCGTCCTCAGCTTCTTGATCCGCAGATTCAGCCGACCCTCCACGAGATCCTTGAACTCCACAAACTTGGCAAACGCCTCTGCCTTCTCTTTCAGAAAATAAACCCAGACATATCTGGTGTAATCGTCGATCAACACCAGCATATACCTGCTGCCTCCGAGGCTTGGGGTAGCAGTTGGTCCCATCAAGTCACCGTGGATGCACTCCAACGACACACTACTCCTCGTCTGCGACTTATCAAATGACAGTCGATGAGACTTGCCGAACTGACATCCCTCGCAAACATGACCTTCACCGTAGGAAGATAGATTTGGCAGGCCCTTGACCAGACCTCTCACCGCCATAGCTTTCAGCTTATCCATCCCTACATGCCCCAACCTCTCATGCCATATCACGACACCATCATTCGTCTTCATCTTGTCGACATAAGAACTTGTCGATAAAACGAACAAGTCTTTTGCTCTCCTCCCGACATGGACGACCTCGGCCTTCACGGCCTCTACATTACGTAGAAATTTCACTTCTGTTGGGCCGAACAGAACGTGATACCCAGCGTCAACAGCGTTGGTCACGGAGAAGAGGTTTTTCCTCATACCGGGCACATGATAGACACTCTTCAAGGTTAATGGCCCTCTATCACCGCCCAAGGAAACAACCCCGACCTTCTCGACTGCATGCACAGTATTATCTGCAGTAATAATAGCATTGTTACCTGTGTAGGGCTCCGCTGAAGAAAGCTTCGACCCATCCCCGGTGAGGTGATGACCACACCCTGAGTCCACGATCCAGTCCTCCTGATAGTTGATAGGAACCGAGACTCCAATAGAAGCCGAGAAGGCTCCTCCCCATCCTCCATCAATATGACTGGCCGGTGCTTCCTCCTTCTCAGCAGCATGCCCTGGCTGAGTATTCAGCCTGCAGTCCTTCTTGAAGTGCCCAACCTTCCCGCATTTGTAGCATTTGAGACCTTCCTTCTTCTTCTTCTCCTTAGGCTTAGGAGGATAGCCCCTCTCCTGCTGTCCAGAAGTTGAAGGCCCATAGCCTCCAGCGGTCTTCTTCTTCTTATCCCACTTCTTCTTCTTTCCTGAGAAGAGAACCTCGCCATCTCCACCAGACACGGACACCCCCGCCATCTGCCTTGCCAGACTTTCCTGCGACGCTAGCTGATTCTCCAGCTCTATCAAAGACGGCTGATTAGCCCAACCCTGCACCGACGTCACAAAGGCCACATATTCCTTCCGCAGGCCGCGGATGATGTGCCTCTTCAGCTTCGCCTCAGAAATTGGCTCATCAGGATCCAATGCTGATATCTCAGCGCAGAGGTTCTTCATCTTCAGAAAGAAATTTGAGATAGAAAGATCGCCCTGAGCCGACCTTGCCAGCTCATTCTCCAAGAACTGCAGCCTCACTACATTCTTCTTATTAAACAGCCCATCCAGGGCTCTCCAGATTTCGGCAGCTGATCCACACCCTAAGATGTGATCAAATAGATCAGGTGAAATGGCACGCTTCAGAGTGAACTCGGCCTTAGCATTGGTCTTTATCCACGCCCTCACGGCCGGACCATTGTCACCTGCTTCTGTTGCCTTCACCTCTTCAGTCGCATCTCCTCCAACAACCTCCCAGAGGTCCTCCCCTAGAAGATAGCTTTGCATACACGACTTCCACTTCTTAAAGTTAGTCGATGTAAGCATCTCAATCCCAAGACCTCTTGCAAATCCACCTTCCATTGTTCTTCCTCTGGTTCCTTCTTCACAAAGGCGATGGCTACTCTAAGTTATTCGCTGCTCTATCCACTCCAACCTCGCTCTGATACCATGTGAAAATTTCTCGGACCTTGTGAGAGCAAGCAGGAATAACAACTAGAGATACAAGCCAAAGCAACCAGAAACAATCTTAGGCAAACAAACGATCTTTATTGATAGCAAACTTCAATTACAGGGCAAGACATGCTTGACGAGACATGATTTCGTCAGCACAAAACTCCAAAGAGAAGTACAGAAAAAACTGATAACTGGAGACCACCCAACCCGCACGACCTCCCCTGCGATCTCTGATAGTTGCTAGACCGCAACTCTCTGCCGACCACAGAACACCACCAGACCGCTGCACAGACCGCTCCCTTCCTCCGACCTCCTGATTCTCCCGAACTCCAGCACCACAACTCCAAGCCGCAGACCGCCCGAACACTTTCAGAGGAAGAGGTGATCGCTGCTGCCCACACTATCCGCAGAAGCTGCACAAGAAGAATTCAATCAGAGACCGCCCGGTCAGAAATAAATAGACCGCAAGAACAGAAGCGAACTCAGCTTACACTTGGTGTGTCTAATTGCTGCTACAGTGGCCTCCTATTTATAGGCGTGAGACCTGATCCAGTCACCACCCTATGAGATAGGATCACCACCCCCCCAGACCGCGCGACCAGACCGGTCAACCCGCGCGATCAGCAATAGTACTCCTGCTTCATTTTGGTGAACTCGCCAGCTTCAACATCGACCATGAGAGACCGCTACTCTCACAGCAGATCGCGACTTCAAAGAAGATCGCCAGACCGCCCGAAGCTATTCACCACCTGTGTTCGCGCGAGACCGCGAACACAGTCAGTTCGCCATCAGATTGCGAACTCCTGTCCGTATGTCGATCTCCTCCTGAGACCGCGAACAGCAACCAGCTCGCATACCAGTCTCCTCCTGAGACCGCGAACTGAGACCGCGCGACTAAGATCCTTAGTCCGCGAATACCCCCAGAAAGCCCGGTCAGCTACCACACCGCATTCCGGAGAGAACCTGGATCAAACTGTGCAGTCACACCAGACCACCACAGCCTTGAAGAGGACAGCACGCCACGCGGTCACGCACAGACCGCGCGGCTCCACCTTCAGCAGACTTTGGACAAGACCAGCGGTCAACCCGGGAGACCGCAGCTAGGCTTAGATCAGCCAGACCGCAGATGCAGACCGCCAAGTCGCGTGAACTCGCCAGACCGCCCGACCTCCTCCCAGACCGCCCAGGTCCAAAATCCTCCAAACTTCCACTTCAACAATTTCAACATTGGGGTCAACCAAAGAGACCAATTTGACTAAAGTCAACCTTAACCCTAAATTGGCCAAACTAACTCAATTAGGGTCAATTGGCCTCCACCATGCCAAACTGACCTTGCCCCTACCCTTATAAGGATATTAGGAACTTAATGGACCAAAAAGTCCCATCATGGGACCTCCAATTTGACCAATTTACCCTAAGTCAACCCTAGCCCTAATTTGGTCAAAAGTGCCCTATTAAGTGGCAATTCACCCTCACCTTGCCAAATTGACTCCACCTACACCTTCCTAACCCTTAAGGGAGGCCATTGGAGCCTGAGCCACCCATTGTGGTCAACCAAATTGTTCAATTTGACCAAAGTCAACATTATCCTAAATTTAGGTCAAAATGACCTACCTTACCCAAATTGAACCCAATACACTTGAGATAGACCCAATTGGTGTGGTCCACCACCTATTGGGGATTGAATGCTGCTGAGTTGGCCATTCCATTTGAAGAGAGTTGGCCAGGAGAGAGAAAGCCCAATTTGAAGGAGAGAGAAGGAAAGGGGAGTTAATGGGGAAGAGGAAGAAACCCCCAATCTGAGCAATTGATGACACCATTCATCTCCCCTTGGGGAGCGGAGAAGTTTTCAGCCTCTTTCCAGCCTAATTGATGGCCAATTCATTCCCCCTCAAGTATAACCGAAATCCTAGTTAATGGCCATTAATGGCTTTCAGGAATAAAGCCACCCAAGCTCGAATTGAAACCCCTCATTACCTTCAGTGCTCAGAGAGGAAGAAAACCCCCAACCTTCTAGTGAGAATCGTGCAGAGGAGGCCTAAATCAGCATGGCATCAAAAGCTCCACCACCGGCAATGGCAACTCGCCGGAATACGTGCCATCAAGCCCGCACATAGGTCTGATCCTCCCTCTCTCCCCTAGTGCTAGATCCCCATCTATTTTGGGGCTTGATTCGAGCCAAATCGGGCTCGAATCAAGCTCCCGAAAAGCTGCGCTCCGCAAGCTTTTTCCTTGCACAAACCCCTCCCTCCGGCCACCTCCGGCCGGCCAACCACCTCTAATCGCCTTCCACCACCTCCACGAAGGTGGTGGTGGCATTGGCCGGCCGGGGCGACGCTCAGGTGGCCAGGAAAGGGAGGAGGACGATCACCCAGGACGGGATCATCTCAGCCTTTGTCTGAAGTAAGAAGAAGGTCAGTCACCGTCTGATTGCACCAAGATTTGTACTCAGATTTATTTATATGATTATGTTATAACGTTATTTCTTTAATTCGTCGATTTGAGTAGTAATTAGTCGAGCTGTAGGCTGGAGAAATGTTTTCGTCGAACTGATTGTTGAGTTCATCGAACTGAATCCAGAGTTTGTCGAACAGAATTCGTTCGTTGAACACACACTGGAGTTCGTCGAACTGTTGGTTGAGTTCGTCGAACGGAACCCAGAGTTCGTCGAACGGAATGAATTCACTGAACTGAATTAATTCGTCGAACGCAACTTAGAGTTCGTCGAACTAAGAGATCATTAGCTGAACCGACTGGAGATCGGATTTCGTCGAACTAAAGCAGCGATGTTCGTCGAACGCAGAATTGATTTCGTCGAATGCAGCTCCCATTTCGTCAAACGCAGAATTTTAGCTTAATTAATTATTCCTGCAGTATTTTGTTTTAATTATTATAAATACTAGAACCCCTCAAATGAAAAAGTGCCCAACATAAATGTTGTAGCCCTTGGTGTCTAGCTTAAGTGAAAATTTATTTCAGGTCAATAGGGGCAATATAGCCCTCTATGGAGTCTTTTTGCTAGGACTGGTCCTTAGGGTTGGACAACCACTAATGTTGGAATAACTTTTGATTGATTCATGGGATTGAATTGAAAATTAAAACATAGGCTATTTACACCTACCCACACATCATACCCAAAAATGGGAATTTTAGGAGAACCTTTTTCAAAGGTTTTTGTAATTATTTCATAAATTAAATATTAATTAATTATAGGGTCAAATGACCTTCAATGCCTTCCAAATTTTGGTGTGCACTTCTTAGGATTATCACCTGACCCTGGTAAGAATCTCAGCCCAATTGGCACTGATTTAGTTTGGAAATTAGTTAACCTAATTTGGGTCAAATTAGGTCAAAATTAGGGCATGGTGTTTAACTTGGGATATTGTGGTCAAATCTCCTCACCATGAGGTGAAACCTTGGCCACTAGTTTAGGGTCACTCAAAACACCCCCATGAGTGGTTTGGAGTGGTGTGGAGGTGGGCATGCCTTAGAACCCTAGTCTTACCCCTTGGGGTGCATATAGGGCTTTGTGAAGGACATGTGGTCAAAAGTTATAGAATGACCATGGAACCTAGGAGATATGTTCATGGGATGTATTTAAGCACTAAGAAATTTTGAGAGAATTTTAGGAGAGTTTCTTCCCCCTAAATTAGGTCATAACCCCTTTAGGTAAACTTCTTTTAAGAGATATTTACATGCCCAAATGATCTTGGATGAAGATGAATCTGGGTGGTGCCTTTATAATCTTATTATTGACCCCTGGTAATTTTTGTATAATTTATTTAATGATTTAACTAGTACTTCATTCTCAAGGCACCTATTTTGTCTAAATTTTATGAAATATAATTAAGGGTCCATAACTCTCTGAAAAAATGTGCAATTTGGTGATAGGACATTTCAGAGCACTAGGAAGCTCTGTGAATTTTTATATAATTTTTGGAAATTATTATCTGTAGGCTACTTCACAACATGTGCAAATTACGAATTATTTGGATTAATTATTTCAGTGAGGAAATGATTCCCATAAATTGTGAAACTCTGTAATTAAGCTTTTATGGACACAATAGAGGTCTGATAATTGTTCCATAATTTTGGCATAAGTATTCTTGGTAGTTCCTTCATAAATCTTCAAGTTTGGATAGATGTTAAATATTAAAAATAGAGGACATTTCCTTACTGTAAAATTGAGATATTCATTATTTACTGTTATTTTGGCATGCTAGATTTGTCTTAATTTTATGAGGGTCATGTCATAGGAATACCTTACACTTCATGTTCATAATCATACTTGGCAATTATTGGAGAAATTTAAATAAATGCTAAAATGTTGAGGAAAAATATGAGTCTTTGGATTTACTCTCATAATGCCATGATAGTCCTCCAGTAATAATCTTGTGTCATGAGGATGAATATTTGGAGTACTTCTACTTATTAGCTTCATATAGTTAGTTTGGTCTGCGTTTAGTAAAAATGTGATACTTGGGTATTTCGGGGCCTACCAAGTGGAAGTGGCATGTGGTTGGTGTACATGGTCAGGTTGAAGAGATTGAAGGTCACCAAAAGGAGTTTAGGTGATGAGAGTGTGCTTAGAGAGTTAAGGGTAAGGTAGTGTCCGGGACCGACGAAAGATCGTCTTTCCCCTTAGAAGGTCAAAAAATACGTAGAGTAATTCAAGTGAAGTGTTAAGTGGGGTAATCTTTTGGGTAGATAACAACAACACTAAGTGTCTTGAGAAAGGGAACTTTGGGGTGTCATCCCATTATAGTTCCTAGTACCGTATCGAGCCCCTAACAGGGTAATCCTCGGGAAGTCCAAGATTAACCATAAACTGTAGGAGTAAGATGTTGTACAAGATTAACTTAACAATACGCACACCCACACCCCGTGGTTACAGGAGGTTAGTTGGTTTGGTTTTACGAACGGTGGGCTCGGTGGTTGAAGCAGCAGACTAGTTAGTCCGGTGAGCTTGTGACTCAGTAGTGTTTGTTGGTTCGAACGGGTTGGTCCGGCGAGCCGGTGGCTCGGTAAGTTATTATGACGGGCGGGTTAGCCCGGGGATCTTATGGCTCGGAGATAGATAGTAAACATGTTTGCATGTGCATAAGGTGGTGGGTTCTTAGTGTTGATGGTTGTTGCACCGACATTAATACTTGGGCTCGGTAAGTGTGGATATCCCTTTACCAAGACAAGTCTGGGTGTCCAGCCAGTAAGAGTACGCAGATGCTCCGCGGTTTTGCGTTGAGGCATACGATAGGTCTAGGTTAGGTAGTGCAAATACCAACCTAGAGGTGGGCGAGGCCCAACCCACCGCTTCCGTTTGCCACTACGGGAGTATCCAGGGAGTTTCGCTAGCTCCAAAAAGGTGGAACTAAAGGTCTGTGCGAATAGAGTCGTAGTGTGTGAACATAACATTTAACAGCATACCTTGCATGATATAGCATAAACATTGCATACCCCTACCCCTATCGTATAAGTCGGTTATGGGACTTCTTATACGATAGGCCCTGCTAAACGACCCCTTGGTCTATAGGTTTGTGTGGGCATTCCTATAAATCAACAGTTACTTTTCCTTACTTATCTTTATATGCTTGCTCTACTTGTTTACTTTACATGTTCGTACTTTTCTTTACTTACTACTTCAGTCTTGATATATATTGTGTAGCATAGAAACATTCCATGTACCCCTGTCACCTGCTTTTGTTACACCCCTTGTTGTCCTCCGCTTCATCCTTCCCGCACGGTGCCTAGGAGTCACCGGGGGAGGGGTGGGGGATTGGCTTAGTCTTTTTGACTAAAGATCGGTGAACCTTATCATTTTAGGAGACCACGGAGATGGAGCAGCACCAGAGGCCGGTGCAGATGGAGGCGGGGCATTCTAGCACAGGAGCACCAGTGTCGGGATCCGTGAGTGTTACTTCTAGTTGATTTGCTTCCGCGAGTGTTTATGTAGTGAGGATTTGATGTATCGGGCAGGAGCCCTTGTTATTTCTGTCTTTGTTATCTGTTATGTTTATGTGGACATCTCCTTATGATGTTTTATTTATATGTGATGTGGACTTGGCTTCTATAAGTTGTTTAAGCTTTATTTCTTTGGCTTCTATAAGTTTTCTTACACTTCTTCCCATCACACCTAGGAGCATAGCTCCTCTCCTGTTGATATGAAGTAGACGGACCATCATCTCCAGATCTCTTCTTCTTCTTGTCCCATCTCTTCTTCTTTCCAGAAAAGAGAACCTCACCTTCTCCCCCAAAGACAGACATCCCTGCCAATTGCTTAGCCAAACTCTCTTGCGAAGCAAGTAAGTTCTCCAGCTCCAGCAACGATGGCTGATTGGCCCAGCCTTGAATAGAAGTAACAAAGACCACATACTCCCTCCGCAAGACGCGAATAATGTGCCTCTTCAACTTAGCTTCTGAGATAGGCTCATCCGGGTCCAATGCCAATATCTCTGCGCAAAAGTTCTTCATCTTCAAGAAGAACATTGAGATAGACAAATCTCCCTGAGTTGCTTTTATAAACTCATTCTCCAGGAACTGCAGCCTAGCTACATTCTTCTTATTGAACAACCCATCCAAGGCTGTCCAAATTTCAGCAGCTGATCTACATCCGATGATGTGATCAAATAGCTCTGGAATGATAGCTCGCTTGAGAGTGAACTCAGCCTTCTCATTTGTTCTCTTCCAAGCCTTCACGAGCTCAGAATTCCCTTCAGCAGGAACAACAGCTTGTATTGCTTCTCCTCCTACTACATCCCATAAGTCCTCGCCAAGAAGATAGCTCTCAATGCAAGACTTCCACTTCTTAAAGTTAGTATGCAAAAGGAGCTCAATACCAAGACCTCTAACATACCCTCCTTCCATTGCTATCCCACTGAATGCTAAACACCTTGTGGATCCCGAGAGAAGTAACAACAACTACTGCTTAGCAACCTCCTCAGAAACCTACCTCTGATACCATGTTAGAAAACTTGAGGTCCGGAGATGAAGTAAAGAACACGGAATACTTCACAAACTTTCCACAAGCATAACAATCAATGGCAATGGGAAGACCGAATATAACTTTGATATTGACAATCTCTTTACAATTCGAGGTATACATGGCGAGACATGATTCATAAGAATCATGGAGAAGAGAAGCACAAACACAAAGGAAAATAAGCTGCCAGCGACCTCACAAGCTGAGACCGCCAGACCGCACGAATATACAAGTCGCGTGGTTATCTCCTGAGACCGCGCCTGTCAAACCGCAACCACATACCACTCGACCTGCTGCTTTATTCAACTACTGAAAGACAACATGTTTGCACTTCAGACCGCCAGACCAAGAGGTCGCTCGATCACCGAAGCTATCCGCGAACACGTGAACAAAGAAACTTCTACCTGCTGCAAACTACAACTCAAGACCGCTTGATCACTTAAGACCGCCTGATCAACTGAGTTCGCTGCATAGATCAAGAACACCTAAACACAGTTCACCCAGACAGACCGCTGCCGAACTGGTTTATTCAAAGCTGGAAGAAGGGAGAATGCTGACCACGAGCTGCAAGCCCTAACCTACGAACACACAAACCGATCAGACAAAACTCAACCCGCGCGACCTCAGAAAGAGACCGGCACAATCAAGCCAACTTTGGTTCTTATAGTTCTCATTATTAATGACGGGCCATGTACCCCATATTAATAGGCGAGCAGACGGATATCGTCACCGCACAAACCAGGATACAATAACCGCCCATCAGATCGGAAGCGGACTCATAAAGGAGACCGCCCGAGCTTTATTGCAAAAGCAAGGCACTTCTTCAGTAACCCAGACTGACTAGAATAAGTCGTCAGACCGCCCGGTCACTGCAAGAAGCTAGACCTCCTTGAAACATCTGGCCTACTAGAATAAGTCGCCAGACAACCCTCGTAAGCCGCCTAGACACCAGCGGTCTCCCAGATTAGACCGCCCAGACAGATCGCCTCAGACAAACCGACCAAAGCACCAGCGCAGACTGCGCGGTCTCTGCGGTCTCCAATCCGCATACCGCCCAACACCATTCCACTTCCACTTAAAAATTTAACAGTTGTCGCCTACAAAGGGTCTACCCTGCGAGAGATCTCCTACGAGAGCTTTCGGGCTCAAATGCGCACCACAGAGCTCTCGCATTTGGCATTGCGCCGCGACCTTTCTTTCACGAAGAGGTTCTACAAAGTCGATATCTCCCGAGAGCTTGCGCAGGATCAGGCTGAGGATCTCAAAATGTGGTTTGGTGTCGTCGAGAGACTCCTTGAACAAGCCCCGAAGAAGGAGGTAGGCCTCGCCTAACCAGAGTTACTTTCCCCTTCTCTTTTTTTCCTCATGTGACTCTTATACAGGATGTCGATGTCGCGGCCCAGATGACTGTTCGAGTTGGTGAGCTGGAGGCTTAAGTGGAGGCTCTCAAGGCGCAGCTCGCCCAAGGCCCTGCGGAGTCGCTAGCGGCGGGGCATTGCAGATCGTCCTCTAAATGCGAGGAGGTGCTGCAAATCACCCATAGCGAGATCGAGGTGACTCAGAGGCTCATGGTTATCAAGGTCACTGAGACCACGCTCAACCTGCTATGAGATGTCAGCGCCTTTGAGGCGGGGTGGGAGAAAATCACTACAGAGGAATTTATTCCCGCGCTCTTCCTCCTCAACCCCCCCCCCCCCCCCCCCCCCCCCCCCCCCCCCCACACCCCTCGACGGGCTCGTCCTCCGACTCACACGCCTACTCGCCAACTAACAGAAGTGATAGCAAGTGAAGACCATCTTCCGAAGACACTTCTCTTTCCTTTCCCTTTTTTGTTATATATATAAAGGGGTGAGTCCCCAAACTTTTGTTATAAATGAATGATATGAACATTTTCCCAATCATTGTTGATTCTCCTTTTGTTCTCCTTCCTTTTTTTTGCACTTATGACGACTCGCCTTAACTTTTTTGACTCGCCGAGTGCCTACCTTAGGGACCAAAGTATTTGAACTCCCCTTGAGTTTCGCGAGATCTTAGGGACTTGCAAGACCTAAGCTTTGCGTTCCCTATGTCCTCGTACCCTTTTAACAAAAAATTAGGGGCAATTCTCCGCCCGAGATTTCGCAAGAGCGTCGAACCTATACCCTGGTCGCGAGCCGTGTGACTCACGTATTCATTGTCACATACGAGTGAGCGAGTGGGGGATGTGAATGGCTAAGGCGAGACCATCTCGGCTCGCCCCCTTCCCTTATCTGGGTTGGGTCTCCCTCTCATCCCATTTATCTTGCTTCCTTGCGACCAAGATGTTCAACCTTCCTTGCCAGCTTGTGAGAGCCCGGCCAGCAAGATCATCTCTAGGGATTCTTCCAACATGACTTTCCAACCTGCTACATGAGTGGTCAACCCGCTCTGCCTACTTGTGAGAGCCCGGTCAGCGGAACCATCTCAATGGCTCTTTCAACAACCTTTTTATCCTGCCACCTGAGTGGTCAACCTGCCCTGCCGTCTTGTGAGAGCCCGGTCAACAGAACCATCTCAGGGGCTATTTCAACAACATTTTTATCCAGACACCTGAGTGGTCAACCTACCCTATCGTCTTGTGAGATTTCGGTCAACGGAACCATCTCAGGGGCTCTTTCAATATAACTTTTAACCTGCCACCTGAGTGGTCAACCTACCATGCCGTCTTGTGAGAGTCAGGTCAGCGGAACCATCTCATGGGGCTCTTTCAATATAACTTCTTATCCTGCCACCTGAGTGGTCAAGCCGCTCTGTCATCTTGTGAGAGCCTGGTCAGCGGAACCATCTCGCGGGCTCTTTCAACATAACTTTTTATCTAGCCACCTGAGTGGTCAACCTACTCTGCCATCTTGTAATAGCCCGGTCAGCGGAACCATCTCATGGGCTCTTTCAACATAACTTTTTATCCTGCCACCTGAGTGGTCAACCTACCCTGCAGTCTTGTGAGAGCCCGGTCAGCGGAACCATCTCAGGTGCTCTTTAAACATAACTTTTAACCTACCACCTGAGTGGTCAACCTGCCCTACTGTCTTGTGAGAGCCCAGTCAGCGGAACCATCTCAGGGGCTCTTTCAACATAACTTTTTATCCTGCCACCTGAGTGGTCAACCTGTCATGCCGTCTTATGAGAGCCCGATCAGCGGAACCATCTCAGGGGCTCTTTCAACATAACTATTATCCTGCCACCTGAGCGGTCAACCTTCCATGCTATCCTGTGAGAGCCCGGTCAGTGAAACCATCTCAGGGGTTCTTTCAACATAACTTTTTATCCTGCCACCTGAGTGGTCAACCTGACCTACCGTCTTGTGAGAGCCCAGTCAGCGGAACCATCTCATGGGCTCTTTCAACATAACTTTTAACCTTCCACCTGAGTGGTTAACCTGCCCTGCCGTCTTGTCAGAGCCTGGTCAGCGGAACCATCTCAGGGGGCTCTTTCAAAATAACTTCTTATCCTGCCACCTGAGTGGTCAACCTGCTCTGTCATCTTGTGAAAGCCTAGTCAGCAGAGCCATCTCAGGGGCTCTTTCAAGATAACTTTTCATCCTGCCACCTGAGTGGTCTACCTGCTCTCCCATGATCTTGTGATAGCCCGGTCAGCGGAACTATCTCATGGTCTCTTTCAACATAACTTTTTATCCTGCCACCTGAGTTGTCAACCTGCCATGTAGTCTTGTGAGAGCCCGATCAGCGGAACCATCTCAGGGGCTCTTTCAACATAACTTTTAACCTGCCACCTGAGTGGTCAACCTTCCATGTCGTCTTGTGAGAGCCCGGTCAGCGGAACCATCTCAGGGTCTCTTTTAACATAACTTTTTATCTTGTCACCTGAGTGGTCAACCTGCCCTGCTGCCTTATGAAAGCCCGGTCAGCGGAACCATGCTAGGGGCATGAAACTTTTGGTTCCTTGCACCCTGCCACTGGCAGGGCAAAAGTCTATGCATCACCAAACAAATCTACCAGACAAATTTATTATCGAATAGGAATAAGAATGCTTCAGGTCGTCACCGCTCCAGGTGTTGCTAAGAGGGACTCCCTCAACATTCTGGAGGCGATACCCTCCTGACTTTAACACTTCCCAAATTACATAGGGACCCTCCCAGTTGGGGTGGAGTTTCCAACTGCTGCTGACCTTCCCGCTGCGTCAACCTTTTTAAGAACAAGGTCCCCCTTTACAAAGTGCTTGATTCTAATGTGTCTATCGAAATACCTCGCAATCCTGCATTGATCTCCTCCTGGTGAATGGTTGCCAGGTCTCAAAGTTCTTCCATGAGGTCAAGTGAGAGCCATTGTTCTTCTTCATTCTCTACCCTCCATTCATCATCTCCTTCCCCTGCGGCCACAACTCAAGGGGACCTTACCTCAAACTCCACCGACAACATGGCCTCGGAGCCATGGGAGAGTTAAAAGGGAGTTTCCCCCGTAGCGTTGCTGGGAGTGGTTCTTACAGCCCAAAGGACTGAGGGGAGCTGCTCCACCCAATTATCCTTTAGGTTTTCTACCTTCTTTTTAATAGATTTACAATGGTTTTGTTCCTACCTCCACTCGTATGTTGCTCCTGGGATGATGGATGGACGCAAAGCGGAGGTCGATGCCCAACTGATTGCAAAAGCTGGTGAGCTCATCGCTAGCAAAATGTGGCCCATTATCTGTGACGATGGCTAAGGGCAGCCCGTGCCGACAGATTATCTCTCCCCAAATGAAGTTTATTATTACCTGCGAGGTTGTTTTTTCCAGTGCCTTGGCCTCCAGCCACTTAGAGAAGTAGTCGATCATCACCAGGAGGAACTTCCTTTGCCCATTGGCCTAGGAAAAGGGCATACAAATCCATTCACCAGATCGCAAAGGGCCACGGTGTCGTGATCGTCCTGAGCCTTTGCGCTGGTAGAAGTTGCAGTGGTGCGAAGAGCTGACACTTTTGGCACTTCTTCGTGTATTCTGCCGCATCCTTGCTGATCATAGGCCAAAAGTAACTTTGCCTTAACACTTTTTTCCAAGGTCCGACTCCCGGAGTGGCTTCCATACTCTCCGGAGTGGATCTCCTCCAGAACCCTTGGGACCTCCTCCTCGGAGACACACCTTGCGAGGAGCCCGGACATGGTCTTCTGATACAGGGCTCCTTCCTGAAGCATATAGTTGGCTGATTTCTACCTGAATCGCCGCATATCTGGAACCTCCTATGGGAACTAGCCCGATGTCAGGAATGTAATGAAAGGGTCCATCCACATGGGTCGCCGACCGATCTCCATCAACTATCCTTCTTCGATAGGCGGGCGAAAAAGTTCTGTCACCGTTCCTCCTGCTCGAGGGCCATGTTTCACCAAATAGTCTGTCTGAGTATTTTTCTCCCTCAACACATGTCGAATGGAAAATGTTCGGAAAGACTCGATGAGTCCCTTGACCTTTGTCAGGTATCATTGGAGAGTCGGTTATCTGATATCAAACTCTCCCTTGATCTGGAATGACACCACCATCGAGTACATGGAAACTTTCACGTCCTAGACCCCCAGCTCTCTTGCCAAGCGGAGCCCCACTATCCCCGCCTCATACTCTACCAGCACGTCGATTCGAGGCAGAGGGTAACAATTCTTGGGTCATGATGCGATTACGGCAAGTGCACCGGTCGTTCAAGTAATAAAATTGGGAGAGACTCCCCGAATATCATTCTCAGAGGATTGCAAGTTGGGTTGTATGAATTCTTGTTAGGAAATTACTCATATAGATTCTTAAGTAAGTAATAAAAGGATGAGGGGTTTGATTTTTGATTTCCTATACTAGCAACAATGAAAGAAAATGCGGGCCTAAAGCTCCACTTCACTTGTCGGGATGGAGTGCAGGCCGCGATGTCGTGCTTCGGTGAGCGGGTGGACGAGAAGGCTAGCGGATTGAGGGTCGAGGGCACCTCATCACGGAACACGATACGAGCAATTGCTAGTACGGCGCACTACAGAGCGGTGGAGTAGATGGGAGACTAGGGCGCTCCTCGAATCACAAAAACCACAACACAATTACAGAGAAGAAATCTCAATAACTTAAATGCAGTTATGAACATCATCATTCGCACAGTACATCAAACAAGAAGAAATCCTAAACCATACACAAAAGGGAAAGAAATAACCAAAGCTCGAAGACTATGCTGAAGAGTCGCGACCAGAATTGCAGGGTTATAAAGCCTCGTCCATGCTCAGTCTTCAGTTGCGTCCGGGGTACAGAGGTGCTGTCACCTTCCTCTACTTAACCCGTCTTCTTCGTTGTCTAGCTCAAGCTACTCTTTTTAGAGATCCCTAGAATGTAGCAGAAGTCTTTCGTCGATGGCATTCTTGGACTCGTGGATGATGGAGGAGGCCAAGGAGAGAGCTTTAGCGGTGGATTTGCAGGCCAAAGGTTGTCGGAACTCCTCCTAGGTCAGGCGGTGGTGGAGAGGCGAACTGGGCAAAAAATTGCGGGCTTCCAGAGATTTTCCCGCGGATCCCCGATAGCAGCAGAATTCCTGCTTTAAATACTAAAACTGCACAAATTTAGTCACGCATGGTCGAACGCACGATCGTGCGTTGTCCGTGCATTATTTAATGAAAAGTTATGCCTTGAGGAAGAAGCAGCAGAGCCCGTGCGTTTTACTCACGCACGGGCGAAGCCGCCCGTGCCTAAAAACGCACGAACAAATTCAGATTGGCTAAAAACCAGGCAAAAACAGACGATCATGCGTTTCCTTTGCGCACGGGAAACTGCCCGTGCGTAAAAACGCATGAACAATTCCACCCAGAAGAAGACGCACGACCGCAGCCGTCCGTGCGTCAAGGAAAACGCACGACCGTGTGATATACACAATCATGATTTCTGGGCAGAAGGGGATGATCCAACCACCTGCAAGCACAACAATCCAGCTGGGAATACACCTCCAGCACCAATCAAACATAGAAAAAGGATTGGGGAGCACCATGTGCTTACCCCCAATAACATGGAGCGCAAACGCACACCAAAACGGGCCTAAAAAGAGCACGAAGCACGTAAGTGCGCGTAAATGAGCATAAGAGAAATAGATGCACTAATAGCTCGAAAACGATGTGCACGAGTGTGAAAACTAGCCCGGATGAGTCCATAAAAGCATATATAAATGGGACTCATCAGGTCACGCTTTATTCAATAAAAAAATACAATACATATTCTCCACCTCCCATCTCCTTTCTTCACCATTACAATATGGGAGACCCAGCCTGGGTACTGGATCTCCGAAACAAAACCTGCCTTTAGCAGTTTTTCTACTTCTTCTCAGATGGGCTCGGCCAGAGTAGTTGCCAGAACTCTTTTCTTCTGGCGGATGGGGCGGACGCTCAGGTTGAGGTTGAGGAGATGGCACGCCACGTCCGCATCGATCCCTGGAATGTCCGCAACGCATTATGCGAAGACGTCAATGTTCTGCTGGATGCATTCTCTGACCTTCTCCCGATCCTCCTCGCTCAACTTCTTGCTGACCTACACCTTCTCCGGCCTGCCATCTTGGGTGAGGACTTCCTTCATCTTGATTCCCTCTATTTCCTCCAGCCTGGCTTGCCCCTCCATTACCCTGTCAACGTCCTCCACCTTCTCTTTCCAGGTAATGGTGTTGACAACCGTGACGTAGCACTGCCTAGCCATCTTAGGGTCTCCCTTGACACAAATCTAGACTCCTCTGATGCTGTACTTTAAGCATTGGTGATAGGAGGAGGGTACGCATCAGAACGCACTGATAAGGGGTCGTCTGAAGATGGCGTTGTAGTTACTCGGAGCATCCACGACGACGAATCGGCAGTTCTTGGACGTTCTCCCTAGACTCACGAGGTGCTAGACTCCTCCCTCCACTTCCTTCCTCTCTCCAGAGAATTCGGAGTGAGGACCATCCGAGGCGAGTAGCCTCTTTTCCTCCACCTTCATCTCATCGAAGTCCTTCTTAAAGATCACATTAATAGAACTCCCATTATCTACGAGGATTCTGGAAATCGTGAAGTTCTCGATCACTATTTGGATCACCAGCGCATCGCAGAATAGATCTTCATGCTAGGGCATATCCTTGACGGTGAAGGTGATCTTCTCCTCAGGGGGGGGGGGGGGGGTGTCCTGGAAGTCAAAGAGACACTCTGACGGTAGATGACATGAAGACTGCCCTTTCAGGTTGCCTCGATTCCTACTCCCCCATGGATCACCCCAATCCCTCCTCGGGTTCCTACGTTGACCCGTTCCTCGCACCGGTCCTCTACCTCGGCTTCTTCTCCTCCTTCTTTGACATCCTGAAGTTGTTGCTGCCCCGTCGGGGCTCTTCTCCCTCATCTTATTTCTAAGAACTCGGGATAGGTAGCCATTTCGTGACCTTCCTCCTAGTGGAAGTCATAGTATGGCAATGCCACCCTACCCCTTTCTGCCCCTCCTGGGCGATTAGTTCTTCCCCCTCGGCCTATCGTCATGGCATGCTGAGGTAGGGTCTAGAAGGGTCTCGAACCCGTTCGCCACTCCGGAGGGTTGAACCATCTCTGCCCTCCTCGAAAGTGCCCCTCCTCCTTGGAAATGTTCCCGGCCCTAAGCAAATCCTCTTCCATGACCTTAGGGATACCCTCCCGGTGGCCTCCATACTGGCGGATTGACGGGTGGTTAGTACCTTCCTCATGGCTCCTGGCCCCTCGGAGGGGGGGGGGGGGGGGGGGGGGGGGGGGGGGGGGGGGGGTCCTTGGAACCCCTGCCTCCTCGGCTCCTCCCTTCTTCCCACCTCCTGTTGCTGGGGTCCTCCTCCCCTTCTTTTCTCCTCCAGCCCACTTGACCAACTTTGCCATGAAAGTGATGTTGGTGGCCTCCCCTTCGATATATCGCCCCGCCCACTCGATCAATTACTCATATGACATAGGGGGATATCAGTCAAGTCCCATCTTGAACAACCCTTCCCGCAATCTGAGGGTGAAGGCAAGTTGCAAGGTGTGCCCTGGCACCTCATGAACCAAGAGAACCTCCTCATGGAATTGGTCAATGTAGCTCCCCAAAAATTCCTCGGCCTTCTGCTGGATTAGAAAAAGAGCTTCGACCCCCTTCTTTCTCATCTTTGAGGTGGCAAACCGCAATAGGAAACTCCAGTGTAGATCTTCAAAACTGTAAATGGTCCCAGAAGGGAGCTGACGGAATCGATTTCTTCCCTTTCCCTTAAAAGAGATGGTAAACAGCTTGCACTTGAAGATGTCTGCCATCTGCTTGATGGAGATGACTTCCTCAAACCACTGGAGATATTGGAGGGGATCATCCTTTCCCGTGTAGTAGGACACGACGGGCTCCGTGAATTCCTCTGGAATGGGAGTTGAGAGAATCAACTCACAGAACGAACTTCCTGACCCTACCTGGCGAGTTGGGGGTACTCTCCCAGTCTCCTCGCCTGGGTAGCGAGCACTCGACGGGCTGGGAAATATCACTCGCGCGTGGAGGGCTCGCTCAACCTCCTCTTCCTGCGCCTCCTTCTCGGGTCGCCTGTCAGGTGCATCCTCGTCCAAGGCTTGCGGGGAGAGCACTGGAACTGCAGGAGTTGAGCACTCGCCCGATGGTGAGAGAGCGATGTGCAGGGTCTCCAAAATCAACTTCCTGAACTCGTCGATGTGGCTCTTTCTAACAAACTCGCTTAAAGGGGGCGAGCTCCCAAGGTCGCCTCCTTTCCCATCGCTTACAGAGCTTGGGATTTTACTCGGGATTTTTCGAACAAGCTATGGTCCATGCTCACCGTACCAAAAATGTTGAACCCAGAAACCATGGTTCAACCTCTGAACCCGGAAACCACGATTCGAGAGGAGTTCGGACTGATGTAGCTTACTTTTACTTCTCCTGAGTTAAATCATTGTGTCAGGCACTCAGAGCAAAGATCCTCACTCAAGAAAGTGGAAAACTAGAAACAGATCCCGCGAGCTACAGCGAGGAGGTCCCTCCACTAACCCGAAAGATCTTAGAGAACTTCTCCTCCCATGCCAAATGTTGAGCTAGGCACCTTGGAGAATGCTAGAGAGTCTCTGTCTACACACCCGGGAACTATCGTGTGCAGTAAGCTAGAACTCTCTAACCGACCAAAGCTTGCTAGAGGAGAGAAAAACAAGTGAGAGATCCTCTCCAAAGGTGCCCTTGGGGGTCTATTTATAGTTTTCTCAAGACGACCTGCGGATAGTTGAATCGTCTCTTGGTTTTACTAAAAGCAGCCCAAATTGGTCTGCCAACAACGGAATCCCGCTGTTTGGAATGACTAACTGCAGGCCAAAATGGACTTCCCTGGGAAAAATACACCAACCAAACAAGCGAGTCCAGGATTTTCGAAGCCGGCTCGCCAGAGTGGAGAGTGCTTGTTATGGCTGGGACTCGATGGTCGCGCCGAGGTGGGGGCCAGTGCAAGCCAGGGGCGAGTACGAGCTGAGGCCCGCCACTCTCTCGACTGACTTTCCAAAGCCCAGTTTTGCTCCTGATCGTCTGATGACTTAACGAATCCACTCGACAAACACGGGGTTGTACATGCTAGATAGGTGGAGGGGGAAAGTGGACGTACTCAACCCGGGGAATCACTATAAACATATGTGCAATATGAGATGTGTTAGCTTTTCTATGATTAATCTGCTTGGATTTTTAATATTCGAAAAACACTCAGACACCTATTCACCCCCTCTAGGTGATTAGACATCCGTTAACATACAGGGCGCTTTCCAGCTAAATAACATATTTTCATCCTGCCACCCGAGTGATTGGTCTGCCCTGCCGGATTGTGAGAGCCCGGTCATTGGGATCTTCTTGGAGGATTTTAACCAAAATACCTTTCTTCCATGCCACCAGAGTGAGGGGCCGACCCTGCCGACATGTGAGAGCCCGGACAGCGGTATCTTCTCGGGGATTCTTAACCAAAATGCCTTTCTTCCTTACCACCCGAGTGAGGGGTTGCCCTGCCGGCATGTGAGACCTCGGACAACAGTATCTTCTCGGTGGTTCTTAACTAAAATACCATTATTCCTTGCCACTCGAGTGAGGTCCCGGCCCTGCCGGCATATGAGAGCCTAGACAACGGTATCTTCTCTGGGGTTCTTAACCAAAATAACTTTCTTCCATGCCACCCGAGTGAAGTGTCGGCCCTGCCGGCATGTGAGAGCCCAGACAGCGATATCTTCTTGGGGGTTCTTTACCAAAATACCTTTCTTCCTTGCCACCAGAGTGAGGGGCTGGTCCTGCTGGCATGCGAGAGCCTGGACAGCGGTATCTTCTCGAGGGTTCTTAACCAAAATACCTTTCTTCCTTGCCACCCGAGTGATGGTCCGACCCTGCCGGCATGTGAGAGCCCGGACAACGTTATCTTCTCGGGGGTTATTAACCAAAATAACTTTCTTCCTTGCCACCCAAGTGAGGGGCCGGCCCTGCCGACATGTGAGAGCCCGGATAGCAGTATCTTCTCATGGGTTCTTAACCAAAATACCTTTCTTCCTTGCCACCCGAGTGAGGGGCTGGCCATGTTGGCATATAAGAGCCTAGAAAGCTGTATCTTCTCGGGGGTTCTTATCCAAAATAGCTTTCTTCCTTGCCACCTGAGTGAGGGGTCTACCCTGCCAACATGTGAGAGTCCGGACATCAGTATCTTCTCGAGGATTCTTAACCAAAATTCCTTTCTTCCTTGCCACCTGAGTGAAGGGATGGCCCTGCCGGTATGTGAGAGCCCGGACAGTGGTATATTCTTGGGGGTTATTAACCAAAATACCTTTCTTCCTTGCAACCCAAGTAAGGGATCGGCCCTGCCGGCATGTGAGAGCCCGGACAGCTGTATCTTATCGGGGGTTCTTAACCAAAATAACTTTCTTACTTGCCACCTGAGTAAGGGGCCGACCCTGCCGGCATGTGAGAGCCCGGATAGCGGTATCTTCTCGGGGGTTCTTAACTAAAATACTTATCTTCCTTGCCACCCGAGTGAGGGGTCGGCCCTACCAGCAAGTGAGAGCCCAGACACCAATATCTTCTCGGGGGTTCTTAACCAAAATACCTTTCTTCCTTGCCACCCATGTGTTGGAACGGCCCTGCCGGCATGTGAGAGCCCAGACATCGATATCTTATCGGTGGTTCTCAACCAAAATAACTTCTCTTATCTGTTGGGAAACTTTTCAGTACATTGTGCCCTGACACAACTGGGCCGAGATAAAACTCATCACAAGGAAGAATTTACTCTGATGCAATATATGCATCTACCAGCTTGCTTACTTTCTCCCTGATGGGCCTGGCCAAAGTAGTTGTCACGACTCTTTGTTCTAACGGATAGGGCGGATGCTTGAGTCGAGGTGGAGGCAGTCACAAGCCACGTCCACGTCGATGTCTGGCATGTCTGTGATGCTCCAAGCAAAGACGTCTATGTTCTGCTGTATGCGCTCTTGGACCCTCCCCTGGTCCTCCTCACTTAGCCTTCCGCTGACCTGTACCTTCTCAGGCCTCTCATCCTAGATGATGATCTCCTTCTCTCCTCTCTACATGATGGTGTTGCTATTGTGGTTGCTGCCCCATCGGGGCTCTTTTCCCTTCCCTGAACTCCAAGAACTCTGGGAAGGTGGCCGTTGCTTGACCTTCCTCCTTGTGGAAGTCACAGCAGGGCAAGAACTCCCTTCCCCTTACGGCCCCTCCTGGGTGGTTCCTTCTTCCTACTATTCTCCTTCGACCAATCGACATGGCTTGCATGGGTTGGGGTTGGAATGGCCTCGGAACTAGTTGCCACCCCGGAGGGTTGAACTGTCCTTGCCCCACCTAAAAGTTCCGGTTGGATCTGTAGGCGCCCTTAGAGGGGGGGTGAATAAGGGTTTTAAAAACTTTAAGCTTTAATAGATAACTTTTGATATTTTTGTCACAGTTAAATCAAAAGTAAAGAGATAATGAAATTAGAAATGAAATCAATTTTATTAAACAAGAAAAGACATGATTATCATTTATAAAATTGATTACAAAATCTGATTTCAATGACGCTAGAAATCGAAGCAAATAATATGAAAACCCTTTTTGTTTTCTATACCGACTCGTATCCCCACGAACCGGTTGGCTTTAGCCAATCTCTCCCCAGATACGGCCTCAAGCCGCTCTAGCCAATCTATCACCAGAAAGGCCTCGAGCACCCCCTAGATCTACTCCCTAGACCCAGTCGCCGTGTGGCAAATTCCTCCCTAAGTCCTACCTAGACCTATTCGCCGTGTGGCGAATTCCCCTTAGTCCCCGCAAGGCCCTAGTCGCCGTGTGGCGAGTTCCTCTACCGAACAAAAGATATAAATGTTACAATTTGAAAGTAAAACAAAGCACAAACTAAAGACTCCCTCAAATGTAGAACTTGATGCCGATGTAGATGCGATCGTATTGGTCTTCAAGTTCTTTGCATTCACGAACGTTGACGGAGTTCTTTGGGCTGCTTGGGAAGGCCCTCACGAGTGCTCTGAAAATATGGCTTCAAAACTTTCAGCAACAACCAACTCTAATGGAGGAAGCACTGCTCCTTAAATAGATTCGACAGCTACCGCCTGCGCTAGTACTACCGCACCGCGATAGTGACACGTCGTGCACACGGATCGTGGCAGTAAAGGCAACTTTTGAGGACAAACAGTTATGACAGCCTAGCGCGTCGTGGTAACACTATCGCCCCGCGATAGTGCGATTTCCTTCCTTCAGCCAATATCTCTTTCCAAATTTGCCCCTCAATCAACTGCAGACAGGTCGTTTCCAAAATCTACCGCAACCGCGTTAGACCTAGCGCGCCGCGATAGTACTTGCCAAACATAGCGACCCGTCGACATTCCTTTTTCTCCACTTTCCTTTCTGTCAATAGTTTCCATATAAGCTAACGCCAGCGTCAGTGCTTACGCTCCACGGTAGGTCATTTCGTCGGGCGCATCTTCGTCGAGATGTCCTCACAATTCGTCGAGCGCAGCATTCATTTCGTCGAACGAAACTAGCGCGCTGCGGTAATGCTGACGCCCCGCGGTAGTGCATACATTTCGTCGAACGCCAGCTTGCATCTCAGCGGCTTCCCTTCTCAGTGGTTTCGTCTCAGCGGTTCGTTGGTGCTAGCGCCAGTGGTAATGTTAACGCGGCGCAGTAGCAACAAAACACAGCACCATGGAGATTTGAAAGCACGGAATCCTGCATACTATAAACACAAAACAAGTATGATCAAATACAATAGGATTTGTTATTGTCAAACCAAGAGATGCGGAAAGCATGTTACAACAAAACCCTTTTTGTTAGAAATGAAATCAATTTTATTAAACAAGAAAAGACATGATTATCATTTATAAAATTGATTACAAAATATGATTTCAATGACGCTAGAAATCGAAGCGAATAATATGAAAACCCTTTTTGTTTTCTATACCGACTTGTATCCCCACGAACCGGTTGGCTTTAGCCGATCTCTCCCCAGATACAGCCTCAAGCCGCACTAGCCAATCTATCACCAGAAAGGACTCGTACACCCCCTAGATCTACTCCCTAGACCCAGTCGCCGTGTGGCGAATTCCTCCCTAAGTCCTACCTAGACCTAGTCGCCGTGTGGCGAATTCCCCCTAGTCCCCGCAAGGCCCTAGTCGACGTGTGGCAAGTTCCTCTACCGAACAAAAGATATAAATGTTACTATTTGAAAGTAAAACAAAACAAAAACTAAAGACTCCCTCAAAAGTAGACCTTGATATCGATGTAGATGCGATCGTATTGGTCTTCAAGTTCTTTGCGTTCACGAATGGTGACGGAGTTCTTCGGGCTGCTTGGAGAAGGCTCTCACGAGTGCTCTGAATATATGGCTCCAATCCCTTCTATGTCAGCCATCACAAATGGAGGAAGCACCGCTCTTTAAATAGATTCGACAGCTACCGCCTGCGCTAGTACTACTGCCCCGCGATAGTGACACGAAGCACACATGGATCGTGGCAATTAAGGCAACTTCTGAGCGCAAACGGTTGTGACAACCTAGCGCACCGCGGTAACACTATCGCCCCGCGATAGTGCGATTTACTTCCTTCAGCCAATATCTCTTTCCAAATTCGCCCCTCAATCAACTGCAGACATGATGTTTCCAAAAGCTACCACCGGGCGTTAGACCTAGCGCGCCGCGATTGTACTTGCCAAACATAGCGACCCATCGACATTCCTTTTTATCCACTTTCCTTTCTGTCAATTGTTTCCATATATGCTAAAGCCAGCGTCAGTGCTAACGCTCTGCGGTAGGTCATTTTGTCGGGCGCATCTTCGTCGAGCTGTCCTCACAATTCGTCGAGCGCAACATTCATTTCGTCGAACTGAACTAGCGCGCCGCGGTAACACTGACGCCCTGCGGTAGTGCATACATATTGTCGAACACCAGCTTGCATCTCAGCGGCTTCCCTTCTCAGCGGTTTTTTCTCAGCGGTCCGTTGGTGCTAGCGCCAGCGGTAATGTTAACGCGGCGCATTAGCAACAAAACACAGCACCATGGAGATTTGAAAGCACATAATCCTGCATACTATAAACACAAAACAAGTATGATCAAATACAATAGGATTTGTTATTGTCAAACCAAGAGATGCGGAAAGCATTGTTGGATCGGTCGGCGCCCTTAGAGGGGGGGTGAATAAGGGTTTTCAAAAACTTTAGATTTTATTTAGAAAAACTTTGGAATATTGCAATATTAAAACAAGAAGTCAATTAAAACAAAAAGAGAGACAAGCTTTATTGATATTAAATAAGTTTTGCAAAACTTGATCTCAATGGCGCTAGAGATCGGAGGCGAATAATAAAAGCTCTTTTTGTTTTCTATCCCGATTCACTTCCCCACGAATCGGTGGCCCTAGCCTTCTCCTTCCCAGATTTGGCCTCAAGCCACTCTAGCCAATCCTTCCCCGGATGTGGCCTTGAGCACCCCCTAGACCTAGCCTTGATCTAGTCGCCAACACGAGGCGAATTTCAGCCCTAAGTCCTACCTAGACCTAGTCGCCAACACGAGGCGAGTTCACTAAACGATAATAAGATAAGATGTGAAATAAATAACAATAATGTAAAAACTCCCTCTATGTGGATCTCTTGGAGAAGTAGACGAAGACGCAGAGTATGATCGTAGTCGATGCGGTCTTTCGTCACGATGATGGCGCGTGTCGAAATCTTCTCCACGGATCTCCTTAAGCCTTCATGGATTTGTGGGAGTATCTCTCTGAACCTTCCTCTCTATGGTGTGGCACGAAGCTCTAGAACTCTGGATCTCAAGAGGATGATCAAGACGGAGCCAAAGTGTCCATTTTATAGCCTCAGCGCTACCGCCGGCGCTATCCCTGATTAAGTAACATTTTGCGCGGCAAGATCTTCAATCTGTGGCAACATTTTGCTCTATGCCTCTTGTGCGCCATGCTACTGCCAGCGCTAGTAGCTACTGCCGGGCGCTAGCTCCTTCTAAAAATACTGCCGGAATCGCGCTAATCATCGCTAGCGCCGGGCGCTATCGCTACCGCCGGCGCTAGTGGCCATGTTGGAATTCTGGCCTCAATTTTAGGGACAACCATCCTTGAGTCATGTGGACTTTGATTTCCTGCACACTTAAACACACAAGATCAAATACACATAGGATTTGTTATTCTCAAACCTAGGAGATGCGGAAGACCATGTTCCAGCAAACTCCCCCTTTTGATAATAACAAATCCATTAATGATAAATCAAAGCACTAATAAATAAGCATGAAGAAACTATACTTGTGTGTGTGTGTGAGAGTGATGACATAGGATAATTATTGATTTTAGCTTTTAGAATTGCTCCCCCTAAATACATGCTCCCCCTAAGTGAATGCTCCCCTAATATGTAAGCTATCATCTGAATTTGAATTTGTCATGTTGGGTTTATGATAGCGGGTTATATTTATCATGTTAGTTCTCCCTCTTTGTTATTAGCAAAAGTGGGTAGGGAAACAAAGCACCAAAGAATTTGTAAATAGAAGAGAAGGCATGATCGAGCTTTTGAAGTAAATGATAAGGAGTTTTAGAATTATTTTTCATTTAAATAGATCAGAGTTATAAGCATTACAAAATTTTTCATAGAAGGAAATCAGAGTTTTTAGCATAAAAAAATTAATGATTTTCCCTTTATATAAAAGTTTTAAGCATAAAAATAAGGATTTCCAAATAACCAATCTACCCAGACAATATGTCTACACCCTAGCCCCGTACTAAGTGACGGATGGGCATGAGGAGCTGCAAACATGTCGTAGGTTGGGGTGTTAGTCCCATATGCAAACACTAGACAAAACTCGACCTAGCACTCTTTCCCCCAGTGCCTCGCAAGGACCCACTAGAACCCTCCCCGGTTAAGGACAAGACATGACTAAAGATAAGTTTATCTAATGTCTACAACCCTACGCCCCCGCTATGGTGAGATATGAAGTCACGGATAATAGTTTTTTTAAACATGAAGCTTTTAAATCTAATGGGAAGAATCATAATTGATTTTTTTTTGAAATAAAACTTACTTAGCTATATTGAAATTCATGAATGTATCAGAGTTTGAGCATTGCGGAAGATTTCGAAAAAGAAACACCATAATACTAAATAAGAGTTTAGGTTAAAAAAAAGAGATGTTTTTGAGTTTCAAAACTAACTTTATAGAGATAAGAGTTGAAGTATTTTGGAAGAAAGAAAGAACATCCTTTTAGCAATCTTTCACTTGTTGGAAGAGCGTTTTAGCATACACGTTTACATTGAAATAAATCAGAGTTTGTTACTATAAAAATGATATGCGTGTTAGAACAACCAATATAAATTCTACCAAGCAAGTCTACCACTTGTTTTTAAGAAAAAAATTGAGATTTAAGACTTGATATAAGCATGAAAGTGCAAGGTAAAAGTTATATGGTGATGATGCGGAAGACTTGTAGAAATACATGAAACATCTTATTGTAATCAAGAATAATCCACAAAAAGATATATGAGTTTAATTTCAAAAAGAAGATGTTTATGTAAATCATGTTTCAATGAAAATCTTTTATGGTTGACAAAAATAACCAAGCATGAAATAATACTATCACAAAGAGATTACTACAATGTTATTTCAATTCACAATTTCAAGTCATACCAAACATTGTAGAAAGCATGCTAGGTTATCTAGTGCATTTCATAAGTAAAGAGTATTATAGAATTTGCATTAGGATCCAATACTCATGAGAAGAAGTGTTATGGAAGATAATGATGTGCACATAAGTGTATTTTGAATAGAGTAAGCAAATGTTTTAATCAAAAATACAAGGGATATGTAAACTAAAGAGCACAATAAAACACAAATAATTTTACTTCCACGCACTTCAATGCACAAACAAAAATGTACAACTACCAAGGTGCTCTGCACACACAATGCTCATTAAGACTTATTAGGGTGCAAAGTAGTGCTTGGGGGATCACATATTTTATTTTGAAGTTTGATACTAGTGATCCGGTGTACTTAAGAGTAAGTGGTTTTTCTTATTTTTGAAAGAAAGATTTGATTTGCACAAGACACTTTACTATTCTTTCCAAGGTGCTCAACCTCACAATGCTTATTAAGACTTATCAGGAGGTTCAAGTAGTGCTTGGTGGAGTTATCTTTGTCATTTATTTTATAATTTTGTTTTGTACAAAGATCTCCGAATACACTTGTTTTGCAAATCAATAGAATTTATGAAAAACATAACCACTTTTCTTAATTTTTAAGAATGCAAAATAAGGAGTGTAGGTAAGATACTTGTGCAATTTTAATCCATTGTACTAATACAAAACATACACAAGTATTCTTAGATTAAACACATATGTAGACAATGCCAAAAAGGGTGAGTGAATAAATATCATTATCAAACATAAAACCATTTACTCATACTTAGAGGCATGCTAAGCTTAGTTCTACACAACCTTTAAAATATAATTGATGTACATATTAATAGATATATCAAAGCATGATGAAAACATTGTTCAACGTAGTTTGAAAAGATAAATTGCAACATTATAGAAGTTCTAAATAATAGATTAAATCATGCTTGATTTTCATAGGAAAATCCATACAGTTTTTTTTGATAGTTTTAGTGTTTCATATTTTTGTATTTGATTTTTGCAAACAAATAAAAGCATATTTTTGTAATTTTGGCTTTTGTATTTTTGTATTTGATTTTTGCATAAAAATGACAAACAAAAACAAAAGGAAAACATTTTTTTTTTGCAATTTGGTTTTTGTAGTTTTGTATTTGATTTTTCAAAAAATAAAGAAACACAGAAGTGCAAAACTAAGTAAAAAATATAGATTAATATATTTATAGAAATTTTTCAAAATTTTAAAATCACAGAAAAATGAACATGGACGCTAGCGCCAGCGGTAGCGCTAGCGCGGGAAACAGTGAACGATTTTTTTTTTATTTTGAATATTTTAATTATTGATTTTGATTAAGTGTCCCAATAGCAGTTCCATGCTGAAATATCAGATTTTTAGGAGATGTTTAGATAGTACAAATTGCATGAAACATTAGCGATTTAGTGTATGACTTGACAACACCTGATGTATATTTTCTTATATTTTCATTTTCATTTTTCTAAGTCTCATATTTATCAATATAATGTAAATTGAAACTGATAGGAAATGTAAGCACAAGATATCATGTTTGAATAAGCCAAATGATATATGTTCTAATGATTAATCCATAAACTATGTGTTTGATTGAATTTTAGTATTCTATTATGATTTCAAATCACATACCATCATAAATGTTGTACCTAGCATAGATACACAAGCATAAACCAAAAAGTGATGCTAGGATGATGAGTTTGGATGCGGATTAATCATGCATTTTGTGAAAAATATTTTTCTTCATTATAAGGGCTAATCATAATCAACAAAACAAGATCAACACATTTCGCATTTTAATCTTTAGCCTAAGCCCTTTAATAAACCATTTAGATTCATTAAAATATTATCATTAGTCTTGGCAATAATTTCAATTTACAATTCATAATTCAAGACATTTAAGAGGTAATGGATTTAGAAGGTAAAAATAAAAAAGGATAAGTAGATCACTAAACAGAAAAATATGACTTTAATTCACTTTTATTGATTCATTTATGAATTATGGTTTATGAAAGTCATATCACAAGATATATAGAGTGATCATATCATGTTAGTTTAAACAAAACAAAAGAAAATAAACAAAATGAAAGTGTAAGCATATCATGAAGTAGAGAAGTGATATTTCATTTTTAGTTGATTTCTACTTCATGCAAATGATGGGAAACTAATGAATGAGAGATTTAGGTATCCAAAGAGGACCGGGTGTGACGGTTCCTTTGGGTACCCAAATAAATTGTGTTTGCTTTTGGGGAGATAGTGATGAGTGGACCCTTTCTTTTGACATTAGTGCGTTATTCTTAAGAATGGGTCTCCATTCATACCTTGGACAAACATTATTTTTAGTTCTCAAATTTCCATAATCATTTACTTGAATATTTGGATAAAATGATTTTTGAATTTATAATTTAAAGGAAATTTTGCATTTAATTTTGGGTTGGGAGAAGCATGATTTTGTAAATAATGATGATTTTGATTTTGATTTACAAGTCCTTTATGTTCCTTACTCCCATTATTAAACTTCGTTTCGATGTTCATATTCATATTCAACTTGTCTTTAAATATAGTTTGATATTGGGAATTTGTATTTACAATTTTCATAAGCAAGTTGATTTTTGATTTTAATTCATTATTCTTGATTTTTAAACTATGTCTAGCTTTATTATAATTGATTGTGCTATTTTTAAGAGTGGTGACAATTGAGTCAATATGTTTTTCGTATTTATCCCTATATTCATCAAATGTTTCATCCATCTCTTTAATTTCTATTCCGTAGTCCTTACACTTAGCACAATCATTTATCAAAGATGAATTTTCTAAACATAATTTTTCATTTTGTTCTTTTACTAAAATAAAATCCTTTTCAAGTTTCATGAGTTTTTCCTTAATATTATAATAATCAAAACAAGGTTTTGTGTTTTCAAGTAAAGGACAAGATGGTGAAACCACATCACAATTTGATTCTAAATTAACATTAGCTTTTAATCTCTTATTTTCTAAATGTAAATTTTTAATAGTGATTTTCAATTTCTTGATCTTACGTTTAGCAGTTTTTAGTATATTGAAATTAGAAATGGAAGTTATCACACAAGGAGAAGATTTTGACTTTCTTACAGCGCTTTTGGTGGAGGCAAAATGTATGCATAAAGTTCCTTCGTTATCTTTTGGCCCTTCCTTCATCATAGAAGAATTTTCATCTTCTTTTTCTCTTGGTGTATTGTTCTCTTTTTCTATTTCAATATTCTCCATGGCTTCGCTCCGAGAGAGATCTTCTTGAATGATAATGGATGCTTGTACGTTCTTTTCCTCCTGTGTTTATTCCACACCTGCGAGAGGAAGATCTTACATTTCTTAAAGAAAGTGCCATATTTTGTATGCACTAGAAAAGCAATATATGAATTTGAAAATTTCATTAGATAGTGCACAAAATAGAAAGTGTTTGGCTTTGGCATTTAGCTGACGTTCTTTTTTATTTGATTCATCCGCAAGTCTTATAATTGCTAAGTTCCATACTTTGATGTCTAAAGTTTTAATAAATTTTTCAATTATGATTTTCCATCCTTTATAATTTGTTCCTTCAAATAAAGGTGGTTTAGGAGATTTTTCTTCTTCATAAGAATTTACCCCACTAGTAGAAGCAAGATCATGAGACGCCATTATTCCCGGTTGTTAAGACGATTTGGAATAACCCCTCTGATACCACTTGTTGGATCGGTCGGCGCCCTTAGAGGGGGGGTGAATAAGGGTTTTTAAAAACTTTAGATTTTATTTAGAAAAACTTTGGAATATTGCAATATTAAAACAAGAAGTCAAGTAAAACAAAAAGAGAGACAAGCTTTATTGATATTAAATAAGTTGTACAAAACTTGATCTCAATGGCGCTAGAGATCGGAGGCGAATAATAAAAGCTCTTTTTGTTTTCTATCCCAACTCGCTTCCCACGAACCGGTGGCCCTAGCCTTCTCCTTCTCGGATTCGGCCTCAAGCCGCTCTAGCCAATCCTTCCCCGGATGTGGCCTCGAGCACCCCCTAGACCTAGCCTAGATCTAGTCGCCAACAGGAGGTGAATTTCATCCCTGAGTCCTACCCAGACCTAGTCGCCAACACGAGGCGAGTTCACTAAACGATAATAAGAGAAGATGTGAAATAAATAACAATAATGTAAAAACTCCCTCTATGTGGATCTCTTGGAGAAGTAGACGAAGACACAGA